>CM041030.1:0-2400000 GCA_023078785.2 Hyles euphorbiae
AGCGACTCGAGGGCAGTCCTAGAGACTGTCGCCAGTGGTGTTTCCCTGCATCCCCTGGCGTTCGAGGTGAATAACATCTTACACACAGCAACCGAACGCGGCCAAATAATAGATTTATTTTGGTTGAAAGCCCACGCAGGATTGCAGGGAAACGAGCGGGCAGACGAGCTCGCGAAGGAAGCGGCACTGAGGCTCAAGACGCGGCCCCATTACGACAGATGTCCCGTCTCATTCGTCAAAAGACAAATCCGCAAGGAGTCAGTTGACGAGTGGAACGGGCGCTACGTGACGGGAGAAACCGCGTCAACCACTAAACTCTTCTTCCCCGACGCTGTGGAGGCCCATCAACTGGTGCGTAAAGTTGCGATCGACCCGATCACGACACAGGTGTTCACGGGGCACGGCGGATTCTCTGAGTACTTGAATCGTTTCAAGTGCAAGGAGAGCCCGGCGTGCATATGTGACCCTGGCGTGAGCGAGTCCATCGTGCACGCACTAGTAGATTGCCCAGTGCACATATTGGAACGTTTTAAAATAGAAAACGAACTGGATGTGGATATCTGTGTAAATAATTTTAAAACAATAATGAGAGATAAGGATAAAAGGGTCAAATTCATAGAATATTGCAAGAAAATAGCTTTAAATGTAATAAGACGAAATAAGTAAAAATAGGTTAAGCTAATTATGTAATTTTAATAATTATATAGACTTAGCAACTAAAGAAAATAGATGTAAATAGAATTTAGACCATAAGATAGATATAAGATAGAAATAAGATAGATATAAGATAGACATAAGAAATGTAACCAGTTAAAATATATAAAAAGATAAAATAAAATAAAAAGAACCCCTAGATAAGATTGTACATAGGCCATAAGTAGGACCTCCCTACGAAGGAGATAGGCGATAAGGAGGATCTCCCAAAGAAGGAGATAGGATTAGTTAGGAGTAAGTATGGAAATAAAGACAGTACGAAATGACTCTGACTGTAGTTAGGGGAAGCAGCGGGGCTAAACGCCCCATAAAAAAAAAAAAAAAAAAAAAAAAACCTAACCTAACCTAACCTAACCTAACCTAACCTAACCTAACCTAACCTAACCTAACCTAACCTAACCTAACCTAACCTAACCTAACCTAACCTAACCTAACCTAACCTAACCTAACCTAACCTAACCTAACCTAACCTAACCTAACCTAACCTAACCTAACCTAACCTAACCTAACCTAACCTAACCTAACCTAACCTAACCTAACCTAACCTAACCTAACCTAACCTAACCTAACCTAACCTAACCTAACCTAACCTAACCTAACCTAACCTAACCTAACCTAACCTAACCTAACCTAACCTAACCTAACCTAACCTAACCTAACCTAACCTAACCTAACCTAACCTAACCTAACCTAACCTAACCTAACCTAACCTAACCTAACCTAACCTAACCTAACCTAACCTAACCTAACCTAACCTAACCTAACCTAACCTAACCTAACCTAACCTAACCTAACCTAACCTAACCTAACCTAACCTAACCTAACCTAACCTAACCTAACCTAACCTAACCTAACCTAACCTAACCTAACCTAACCTAACCTAACCTAACCTAACCTAACCTAACCTAACCTAACCTAACCTAACCTAACCTAACCTTTTTTTTTTTTTTTTTTTCTCGCGGGGAAAATCCCTTTACGGACCATCCCACCCCCGAAGGGGCGAGGGTGTGTCGGACTCACCGGCGCCTTCCGAGCCCAGCGAGATGTTGTGCCGCCCGTGGATGTGGACGGGCGGCCGCTGGGTCGGGTCCCTACCACAATACGCGCCGAAATACCGACTAAAAACCCCGCGTCGGCCACCATCGGTGCACTTGAGAGACGGCCCCGGGATACTGCTGAACAGACGCGCCAGGACCGCCTCCTTGTGCACTGCCGCTTAGAGCGACGCGGCTTCAAACGCCTTTGGCGTTACGTCTCGGGGGCCGCCAGGATAGGGAAGGCGGCCCCGTGTGGCCTCTGCGGCGCCGGGTTAGTTGGCGTCCCGGCGCCTAGTTCGTCGTCTGCGGTGACGACGAGCGGGATCGTTCTGCTCCCGATCCCGCTCGGCGCTCTCCTTCTGCAACATGACGCGTTCGCAGAAGGAGAGCATTGCTCGCCACGACCTCTGGCTGCCGACCATGGCGGCGACCACGGCCGGCAGCGAGAGGTCTCCACCCAAAACCGCAGTGAGAGCACTGCGCTCCTCGTCCCAGGCTGGGCATTCCTCCAGTGTGTGCTGGGCCGTGTCCTCGCGGCAGTTGCCACAGTGGTGGCACACGGCGGACTCCTCAGCTCCGGCTACTCGACACAAGTACGCACCGAAGCAACCGTGCCCGGTGAGCACCTGCGTCAGCCGGAATGTCGGCGCACCGTGGCGCCTCTCCAGCCACTGTTGGAGGACAGGTCGCACTGCCGCGACGGTCCTCGTACCAGCACTTGGGCTCTCCAGCCTGGAACGCCACTCCTCCACGGCGGTCCTGCGGAGGGAGACCAGCATGGCCTCGACCTCTCGGGACACCAGTCTCTGCCCGCGCTGGGACGCCTCCTCTCGTCCAAAGAAAACTGACGAGAGGGTCTTAGCGTCCAGCTCCCAGGGCAGAGTTCCCGCTAGAACGCAGGCCGCCTCGTGCGAGACCGTGCGGTAACCCCTGACGATTCGCTGCGCCACCATGCGCTGCGGACGGTGCAGCAGGCGGACGCAACGAGGGTTCAGGGACTCGGCCCAAACGGGACTCCCGTAGAGGGCCATGGACCGCACGACTCCAGCATACAGGTTTCGGCAAGGGATGCCAGGACCATCGGTGTTGGGCAGCAGGCGCCCCAGTGCGCCCGCAGCCTTCACCAGCTTCGGCGACAACTTCTCAAAATGCGCGCGGAAATCCCATCGGCTGTCGAGGATGAGGCCAAGATACTTCATGCTCGAGCCGACGGGAACCCGCACGCCGTCCACTGTGAGGTGGGCCTCTGGTGGGGGCCCACACCGAGGTCCGTGGAAACACACGGCCTCGGTCTTGTTCAGGGCCACCGTGAGGCCCAGTCGCCGAATCCTGCCAACCACCAGTCCCGTACCAAACGAGGCTAGCAGGGCGGCTCTCCTGAAAGTCCTGGCCGTCGCTGTCACCAGTGTGTCGTCCGCATAGCAGACGACAGCGACGCCCCGAAGGTTGGTACCACGGAGCACCCAATCGTACCCGATGTTCCACAGGAGCGGACCCAGAACCGATCCCTGTGGAACACCGCACGTCACCGCTCTTCGGTGCCACCCGTTGGCGCCCGGATACACCACGCACCTGTCAGAGAGGTACGCGTGCACCATGCGCCGGAGATAGGGCGGCACCTCGTGGTACCGCAGTGCTTCAACAATGCAGGCCCAGGGCATGGTATTGAAGGCGTTGGCGATGTCGAGAGATACCGCCACCACGACTTTGCCCCGGGACACCGCTTCTTCCGCCTGTGCCTTGACCCGCAAAATCGCGTGGATCGTGGACCGGCCCTGTCTGAACCCGAACTGGCAGTCCGCCAAGTCCGGGCCCGTGTCCTCCAAGTGCTCGACGAGGCGCGCGTGAACAATACGCTCAAAAAGCTTGCACACCTCGTCGAGCAACACGATGGGCCGGTAGGCCGATGGCGACTCTGCGGGTCGCCCCTCCTTCCGAAGCAGGACAAGCTTGCCCGTCTTCCATCGCGACGGGAAGATGCCCTGCTCCAGGCACGCGGAGAAAAGGCCGCGGAGCCTCGTACCCAGCGACTCGACGGCTAGCACCCAGACACGACCGGGCACCCCGTCGAGCCCCGGGGCCGAGTTTTTGCCCCGCAGCCGAAGCACTGCCGCCTCCAATTCTTGCGGCGAAACCTCCGGGATAATCCCTTCCGAAACCGGTAACGACGATGGCGCCGATGGACGTGGCGCCATCGGTGGAGGAGTGAACTCCTCGGTGGCCGGGAACAAGGCCGCGACGACGTCCTCGACGAGATCGGTCCGGAGACTCTGAGTCAGCGGGGGCGCCCACGGGCGGAGTTTTTTCATCGCCACGCGATACGGACGCCCCCATGGATCTCTGTCGAGAGTTCTCCGGAACTCATCATTCGCCGCAGCCTTTGCTCGTGCGATGGCCACCAACCTAACCTAACCTAACCTAACCTAACCTAACCTAACCTAACCTAACCTAACCTAACCTAACCTAACCTAACCTAACCTAACCTAACCTAACCTAACCTAACCTAACCTAACCTAACCTAACCTAACCTAACCTAACCTAACCTAACCTAACCTAACCTAACCTAACCTAACCTAACCTAACCTAACCTAACCTAACCTAACCTAACCTAACCTAACCTAACCTAACCTAACCTAACCTAACCTAACCTAACCTAACCTAACCTAACCTAACCTAACCTAACCTAACCTAACCTAACCTAACCTAACCTAACCTAACCTAACCTAACCTAACCTAACCTAACCTAACCTAACCTAACCTAACCTAACCTAACCTAACCTAACCTAACCTAACCTAACCTAACCTAACCTAACCTAACCTAACCTAACCTAACCTAACCTAACCTAACCTAACCTAACCTAACCTAACCTAACCTAACCTAACCTAACCTAACCTAACCTAACCTAACCTAACCTAACCTAACCTAACCTAACCTAACCTAACCTAACCTAACCTAACCTAACCTAACCTAACCTAACCTAACCTAACCTAACCTAACCTAACCTAACCTAACCTAACCTAACCTAACCTAACCTAACCTAACCTAACCTAACCTAACCTAACCTAACCTAACCTAACCTAACCTAACCTAACCTAACCTAACCTAACCTAACCTAACCTAACCTAACCTAACCTAACCTAACCTAACCTAACCTAACCTAACCTAACCTAACCTAACCTAACCTAACCTAACCTAACCTAACCTAACCTAACCTAACCTAACCTAACCTAACCTAACCTAACCTAACCTAACCTAACCTAACCTAACCTAACCTAACCTAACCTAACCTAACCTAACCTAACCTAACCTAACCTAACCTAACCTAACCTAACCTAACCTAACCTAACCTAACCTAACCTAACCTAACCTAACCTAACCTAACCTAACCTAACCTAACCTAACCTAACCTAACCTAACCTAACCTAACCTTTTTTTTTTTTTTTTTTTTTTCTCGCGGGGAAAATCCCTTTACGGACCATCCCACCCCCGAAGGGGCGGGGGTGTGTCGGACTCACCGGTGCGCCTTCCGGCCCAGCGAGACGTGGAGCTGGGTCGGGTCCCTATCGTATACTGCGCACCGAAATACCGACTAAAAACCCCGCGTTGGCCACCATCGGTGCACTTTGGAGACGGCCCCGGGATACTGCTGAACAGACGCGCCAGGACCGCCTCCTTGTGCACTGCCGCTTAGAGCGACGCGGCTTCAATCGCCTTTGGCGTTACGTCTCGGGGGCCGCCAGGATAGGGAAGGCGGCCCCATGTGGCCTCTGCGGCGCCGGGTTAGTTGGCGTCCCGGCGCCTAGTTCGTCGTCTGCGGTGACGACGAGCGGGATCGTTCTGCTCCCGATCCCGCTCGGCGCTCTCCTTCTGCAACATGACGCGTTCGCAGAAGGAGAGCATTGCTCGCCACGACCTCTGGCTGCCGACCATGGCGGCGACCACGGCCGGCAGCGAGAGGTCTCCACCCAAAACCGCAGTGAGAGCGCTGCGCTCCTCGTCCCAGGCTGGGCATTCCTCCAGTGTGTGCTGGGCCGTGTCCTCGCGGCAGTTGCCACAGTGGTGGCACACGGCGGACTCCTCAGCTCCGGCTACTCGACACAAGTACGCACCGAAGCAACCGTGCCCGGTGAGCACCTGCGTCAGCCGGAATGTCGGCGCACCGTGGCGCCTCTCCAGCCACTGTTGGAGGACAGGTCGCACTGCCGCGACGGTCCTCGTACCAGCACTTGGGCTCTCCAGCCTGGAACGCCACTCCTCCACGGCGGTCCTGCGGAGGGAGACCAAACCTAACCTAACCTAACCTAACCTAACCTAACCTAACCTAACCTAACCTAACCTAACCTAACCTAACCTAACCTAACCTAACCTAACCTAACCTAACCTAACCTAACCTAACCTAACCTAACCTAACCGACGTTAACAAATTTGTTTTTAATTTACATTTTTTCTTGGTTGTGGTGTGGATAGTGTTAAAGCGCACATAGGGCGCAGTGTTTTGATAGGTTCAGACTGGTTTTGAGCTGTAATACTAAATTTTGGAAAATAACATAACTTTGCTTAAAACTTAATACTTTATTAAATTCCGCAAACTTTTAGTATCGACTGTTTTGGATTGTTGCAATTACGAACGCGTCCCGTTGATCCCGATACGTGGACCCCACGCTCGCTGGGATCTGGAGACCCCAAAACTGTTTGTTTTTGCGGAAACCCCTAAAAGTCGATATTTTATTCGAAAAATTCATATTATTGTCTCTGATAATTTAAATTTGGTTTAGAATTCTAGATTTTTTGTGTAACCCGTGTCCTGCCGCTCGGTGGCACACGGAGGGTGTGGTTATCCTAAATTTGTATTGTTATTAATATTTAAATTCACTAAATTTTGTTTCAAATATCAGTTTTTGGGCCCCCCTCGAAAATTTTTGCTCCCGGTCGTTCCAGATTATCGCACCACTAGACGCGTCTCGTCGAGCCCGACACGTGGATACCACGCATGCTGGGCCTGGACGCACTAAAACTGCAAAATTTCCCCCGCCCACCCACCCAATAGCGTCATTTGGTATATCGACTCGGATCGGTTTTCATACAAATTTTTATAAAAAATCTGAAAAAATTCTTAAAAGGTTAGGACAATTAATATACCACATAGAAATCATTTAAACACTTGGGACGACATCACGCCGTCGTTTAACAAAACAAATAAGTATTAAAATATAAAACAAAATAATAATTAAAAATTACGGTAGTAGCAGGCAATTAACACCTGCAGGGAATATTATACAGACTTACCTGGAACAGGAACACACGAAGACTTAACGTAGACGCCATCTGAAACAAAAGCTAATAGTTAATACGGTTGTCAACCTAATACACTACCAATTAAAGTTTTCGTAACTTGTTTATTTATTTTAGCTTTGACGTATACTTTATAAAGTATACATTAGACACTAGAATTATATACTAGAACATAAGATAAACTGACAAAAACATATCAGACCATAAGTAAACAAATTTTTACTTACCTTAACTGTTGAGCTGTGCTCCGCATATATTTTACACACTAAGGTAGACAATTCAGTGAGCTCTTTACACTCACCGAAATTTTATTAGGTACTCACCTAAGTTGACGCGTTCCCTCAGAAGCCCCAGAGAACATGTTCGGTTTCCGAACACCGGCAAAGGAGCAGCCTGCGATAAATAGACGGTCGACAAGTTCGGCAGAAAAGACAAGCCCCGAAGTCACAAGGGCTAACGTGGCGCGAGTTAGGCGGAGCATCGAAGCCAAACTGGATTCCTCGGACGAAACAAAAAATACCACGACGACAGCTCCATCAAAACAAAAGTCGGCAACCCCCACTCCCGCACCAACATCAAGACGACCAAACAGAGTAGCAGAGGCCAAAGCGTGCCTACTGAAGGTGAAACTCCAAATTAATAACAGCCGCAACCTTAAAACAGAAATCAAAAACGATGTAATCGAGGCAACTGAGCGGCTTTTTCGACTAGTGAAAGAAGCGGAAGAAGGTAAACATAAAAACGAAACTGAAACTGAAAAAGAAAATAAACAAATGGACGAGGAGTTTACACAAAAAGAAGAAGCACCAAAAGTCGAAGCAGAATTAATAAGAATTATAAAAGATCACACAAAATTATTAAAAGAAAATAAAGAAGAAATACAAAAAATAAACAACGAAATACGGACACAAACTGAAATCTGGACAAAAAATGTTGGACCACACACGTACGCGGGTATAGTTGCCAGCCCCGCGCGTCAAATAGAAAAAACTGTAATCCACTCCGTGGCTATCACGTCAAACAACGAAAAAGCCACAGGGGAACAAATATTTAATCAAGTAAGATCAACTATAAACGCGAGGGAAGAAGGTTTTAAAATAGAGCAAATGAGGAAAGCAAGGGATAGGAAAATTATACTGGGGTGTAAAACGGAAGACGAACTAAAAAAGGTCACGGAAAAAATCAAAAAATCGGGTCAGGAGCTAAATATTGAAACGATTAAAAATAAAGATCCACTTATAATTTTAATGGGAGTCCTAAATATTAACAAAGATGAGGATATAGTTAAAGCCTTAACGACACAAAATAAAAATTTAATAGGCGACATGGACAGTAATGAAATAAGAATGACTGTAAAATACCGGAAAAGGGCACGAAACCCATTGACATCACATGTGGTGGTTCAGGTCTCCCCCACAGTGTGGAAAAAACTAACCAAGGAGGGAGTAGTGCACATAGATATACAAAGGGTAAAAGTGATGGACCAATCCCCGTTGATCCAGTGTACGCGCTGCTTGGGTTATGGTCACGGCAAAAAGTTTTGTCGTGACCAAACCGACACATGCAGTCATTGTGGGGGACAGCATGTGAGAGCACAATGCCCAGAATGGATCGCTGAGGCGCCACCATCGTGCTCAAACTGCCAGAAAGCCAAGCTCAGTAAGATCGAGCACAATGCATTTAATGCCGAATGCCCAGTGAGAATGCGGTGGGAAGCACTGGCCCGGTCAGCGGTGGCCTACTGCTAAAGTTGTCACAGGCAGATCAAGGCACACTTCCCCAGTAAGAGAGCCTCCACTTTCTGTGGCCCAAGCAAATCTGCAGAGAAAGCAAATAGCTACCCAGGAATTAATGCTTGAGGCCAAGAAAAGAAAGTTGGCCCTGGCTCTACTCCAGGAACCTTATGTTGGAGGACTGGGCAGGATGAGGCAATACAACGGGGTGAGGATCTATCAGAGCGAAACCAAAGACCAAGGCACCACAAAAGCAGCAATAGCCGTTTTTGATCACAACATCCAAGTCATCCAATGCCCGACCCTCACCACAACAAATATAGTAGTGATAAGAGCCCGAGTAAACGCGAGGGAAATTAGTATTGCCTCAGTCTACCTGGAACCAGACAAGCCAATAGGGCCACATTTAGAACACCTAGGGAAAGTAGTGAGAACACTGGGCCCTAAAAACATCCTTATCGGCGGCGACGTAAATGCGAAAAGCATCTGGTGGGGTGGCATGGTTACGGACACAAGAGGAGAAGAAATGACCAGAGCGATCGAAGAATGGGAACTACATGTGCTAAACCACGGATCCACCCCAACTTTTGACACAATACGAGGAGGCATAAGGTACACCAGCTACGTAGATATAACGGCCTGCACCGCGGATCTTCTCTGCCGGGTGAGAAATTGGAGAGTGGATGAAGGCGTCGTGAGTTCGGACCACAACACCATAATATTTGAAATAGACTTAGGGAAAAAGGAAAATTACACAATTAAAAGAACGACAAGAAAATATAATACGAAAAAAGCAGATTGGGACCTATTTAAAGAAAAAATTAACCAGCTAATAATAGAAGAGAACATAACAAAAGAAGAAATAGAGAAGATACACAGTAAAATAGGAATAGACAAATTAATAAATAAATATACACAAATAATAACAGATGCATGCAAACATTCAATACCTAACAAAAAAGAAGTAAATGTACTTACCATACCATGGTGGTCCGAAGAACTCACTGCGCTGAAGAGGGCCATGATTACCAGGAAGAGAAGAATCCGCTGTGCAGCACCGGTCCGAAGAGCATTCGTCATTGAAGAGTACCTGAAAGCAAAGAAAAAATATGAAGATGAAGTTAAACAGTCACAAATAGAGAGCTGGAGAGAATTTTGTGGGAAACAGGAAAAGGAAACACTGTGGGAGGGTATATATAGGGTCATAGGAAAGGTAACAAAGAGGGAAGAGGATCCACCCTTGGTTAAGGATGGGAAAACGCTAGACCCGGAAGAGTCGGCAAAGCTCCTGGCAGAAGTATTCTATCCAGAAGACAAACCAGAAGAGGATAACGCATACCATCAGCGAATTAGGGAAAAAGCAAACCGCGTAAATGAGGAACATGATAATGATAATCAGGATCCACCATTTACAAAACAAGAAGTGCAGAAAGTGGTGAATAGCTTTAACCCAAAGAAAGCCCCTGGAGCAGATGGACTCAGTGCTGACATCTGTAAGCAAGCAATACAGAACAATCCAGAGTTGTACCTATCGCTGGCGAACAAATGCCTCCAGCTAGGCCACTTCCCGACCACCTGGAAGGAGGCCACGGTCGTAGTCCTCCGGAAACCCGGGAAGGAGGACTACACAAGTCCTAAGTCCTATAGACCGATTGGCTTGTTGCCAGTGATGGGGAAGATTCTGGAAAAATTAGTGGTGGGAAGAGTGAAGTGGCATCTGCTCCCTAGGATGAGTACCCGACAGTTTGGCTTTATGCCACAAAGGAGCACGGAAGACTCCCTCTATACTCTGGTTAACTATATAAGATCACAAATAGTTAAAAAGAAAATTGTCACCTTAGTCTCGCTAGATATAGAGGGAGCTTTCGACAGTGCCTGGTGGCCAGCAATTAGGGTCAGACTGTCGGAGGAAGAATGTCCGAAAAATCTGAGACGGGTAGTGGATAGCTACTTCGAGAGCCGCAGAGTCAAGGTTCGCTTCGCCGGGAGAGAGCACACAAGGGGGACCACCAAGGGATGCGTTCAAGGATCCATTGGAGGTCCCATCTTGTGGAACCTGCTCCTCGACCCACTGCTAAAAGAGCTTGACAGAAGGGGTGTATACTGCCAGGCCTTTGCCGACGATATCATCATGGTGTTTGACGGAGAGACAGCGGACATACAAAGACGAGCCAATGAGACCCTATCCTATGTGCAGGATTGGGGAGTCCAAAACAAGCTGAAGTTCGCACCACAAAAAACAAAAGCCATGGTGTTGACACGAAGATTGAAGTACGACTCACCAATCCTGCGCATGGGGACGGTTGACATTGGGCTCGCAACGGAAATAAAGGTCTTAGGGCTCATAATAGACCATAAGCTCACCTTTAATAGGCACGTCGCGGAAATCTCCAAAAAGGCCATTGACTTCTACAAACGCCTGTCCAGAGCTGCAAAAGTTCACTGGGGTTTGAATCCGGAAACGCAAAAGATCCTATATAACGCAGTAATAGAGCCGACAATACTGTATGCGGCAAGTGCATGGGCGCCGGCAGCAAACAAAAAATGTGTGCGGAGACAACTCGACGCAATTCAGCGAGGTTTTGTGCAAAGGATGACAAAAGCATACAGGACGGTATCTCTGAACTCGGCCCTGCTGCTCGCCGGGCTGCTCCCCCTTGATATACGAATAAGAGAGGCCGCCCTCCTCTACGAAACCAAGAAGGGGCACTCCCGGCGAGTAGCGGGAGACCGAGACATAGAACGTCCTGTGGCTTTTGCCAACCTGGATCATCCAGCCCAGAGAAGATGCTGGGAGTACAACTGTCTGGTGGACGGTGCAGAATTGGAGCAACACGTCCGTGAATGTACTTGTATATTCACGGATGGTAGTAAAATAGATGGCAAAGTTGGAGCGGCGTTATCCGTTTGGAACAACGCCGCTGAGACGAAAAATAAAAAACTAAAACTGGAACCATACTGCACCGTCTACCAGGCAGAGCTCCTGGCACTTCAAAAGGCGACAGAAGAGATACTCAGGGGGAAGGCACAAATTACAAACATCTTTTGCGATGCCAGATCCGCCCTTGACGTCATCGCCAGTGGCGATTCCCTCCACCCAATAGCGTTTCAAATAAATAAAAACCTTAACGCCATACAGAAACGCAACCAAAAAGTTGAGCTCTTTTGGATTAAAGCACATATTGGATTGGAGGGAAACGAAAGGGCGGATGTGCTCGCAAAGGATGCAGCACAACTCCTGAAAACAAAGGCGCACTATGACCGGTACCCGATCTCATCCGCCAAGAGATTAATCCGTCAGGACTCTGTTGGCGAGTGGGATCGGCGCTATAAAGAGGCAGAAACAGCATCGGTGACAAAAATATTCTTCCCAGATGTTAAAGAAGCCCACAAAATTGTCAAAAAACTGCCAATTAACAACGTATTGACACAAATTTTCACAGGGCATGGTGGGTTCTCTGAATATTTACATCGCTTTAAATGTAAAGAGAGCCCATCATGCATCTGTCAACCAGGTAAAGATGAGAGTATTATTCATGCACTGGTAGAATGTCCAGTGCATGAAAAAGATAGATATAACATAGAACAAGAGCTAGATATAAGAGTAGAGATAAATAACCTAAATTTAATAATAGCTGATAAGAAAATTAGAGATAAGTTCATTATGTATTGCACGAAAGTAGCCAACATAGTAATAAATAGAAATAAGTAAATAAATTTACTAATACATATAATAATAGATTATATATAATTAGTAAAAATAAAAATGTAACAAAAGATTTAAAAAAGAACAAAAAAGAAAATAGATGTAGGCAAGTAGATAATAAGGAATAGTGTAATATTGTTAAGACATTACTGTTAGATACTGAGACCAATTATAAAAAGATAAAGGTATGAAAGGAAAATAGACGTACCAAAAGAAAAGAAAATGGAAATAAAATAAAATAAACGCCCCAAAAAAAGAAAACAAATAAAAACGGCTCTGACCCACAAAGTCAGAGGGAACGAGAATAAAAAAAAAAAAAAAAAAAAAAAAAAAAAAAAAAAAAAAAAAAAAAAAAAAAAAAAAAACCTAACCTAACCTAACCTAACCTAACCTAACCTAACCTAACCTAACCTAACCTAACCTAACCTAACCTAACCTAACCTAACCTAACCTAACCTAACCTAACCTAACCTAACCTAACCTAACCTAACCTAACCTAACCTAACCTAACCTAACCTAACCTAACCTAACCTAACCTAACCTAACCTAACCTAACCTAACCTAACCTAACCTAACCTAACCTAACCTAACCTAACCTAACCTAACCTAACCGCAACGCGTACACGGTCGCGAACGCAGCGAAAATCGAGCGCTCCGCTGAATAAATTCGGTACAAGTGGCAAAAGTGCGTATTTTACAACCAAAGTTTGCACACAGTTGGATTGCAGTGTTTGTGACGTACGGTGAAAGTTCTGTGGAGAAATACCCAAAAATAGTGGATTTATTAACAAAAAAGTGAATTCTAACCTCAAAAAAACACGTGCGAAACTTTAAACGTAAACGCTGCCAAAAAGCGATCGACGACATATACTTTTTATGGTATCAAAAAGTGCGCAGTGACGACCTCTTTAAGTGACAAAAATTTTGGATTTTTCCATTGAGAAATTTTCGAGATATTGACAAAAATAATTTTCGAGCACGTGGTCGAAAATCGTGAAAATTGAGATTTTCGGAAAATTCTTTGCCAGTAAATATCAGGGACCGGATGAAGAAGAGGACCCCCGAAGAAGAATTAAAAAACCTTTTAAAACCAAAAATATACAACCAATTTAGTGCTCAAAAAATTATTACTCAAGTTTGACCTCTTCTAGTAACTCAAAACGATCTTTTACATATAGATTTTAATCCAGAATATTGTAGTCCTGTTATTCCCCTATCGTGACCAAAAAATTTCACCCAAAAATACCCAAAAACAAAAAAGTTATAAACAAAATTCTAAAAAAGGAACCTGCTCAAAATTAAGAAAGACACATTTTTGAAAATAACTCCCGAACTACTAACCCGAAATTCCAGAAAAAAGTTTAGAGACTATTTTTAGAACATTATTGTCACATCCCTTTAAATCTTTAAAAAATCGCACCAGAAGGAAAAAAGTCAATTTTCAAAAATTCTTCCTGCGGGAATATCTCCGAAGCATCCCGTTACGAAGTCTGTCTGAAAGAAAAATCTGGAAGCAGACAATCACCCGCATCTGATGACACCATTGGCGACAAGATCTGACAACGGGAAGACCCTCAAATTGACGCTGAAAGTTGCATCCAAGGTTAATTATTATTTTAGTAGTAATATAATTGTCACACACAAATTTAATTGGTTAAAGTAGGATAATTAGGAAGTATACAATTAATTTAATTAGTCTAATAGATAGCCTGGTTATCATAGAATATAAATATAAAAACCTATTCGAAAAATACCAAGAAATAAGAAAGTTATAGCATAAAAACCGAACCAAAGTCGCAAAAAGCAGGATTCCCAGTTTAAAATTGTGAACTTTTATAATATCTTTTGTATTGAAAGAAAGAACCAAGTTTATTTACCAATTAAAAGAATTTGTGAACTAAAATAATTACAGAAATATATTGGGACTTGTACAAAAAAGAGTTTGTAGGAATTGGAGACTACAAAATAAAACTTTGAGTATTGAAATTTAATTTAATTGTAAAGTTCATGATAATAGTGTTAATTTAATTTTACTTAATTTAATTGTTTTTCAGATTGACCAAGTTGACCCCGCCCCCCCCAACACCTCCCCCAATTCCCCAAGTCAATTTGGGCTCCGCCCACTTTTTTCCAGGAATTGTTCCCAAGACCACCCCACACCCCCCCCCGGCCTTAAGCCAAAACCTAGCCCATTAGCCTCCCCACGAAACCTCCCCCCCCCCCCACTTACCCCCACCCAAAATTTTTTACCTCACCCCCCCTAATCCTATCTCCGCGGATACCACTCCTAGACCCACCGAGTTTGGGTTCATTGGAACCGGCTCGGTGAGATCTAACGATTGGCCTCGGCAGAATCCCCAAATTCCCCCCCAAACTCCCCCTATAGCCAGTTTTCCAAAATCATAGTTCAATCGTCTCCTCGTGAAACTTCCCCCCCCCCCGATACCCCCACCCAAAATTTTTACCTCACCCCCCCAAATCCTATCTCCGCGGATACCACTCCTAGACCCACCGAGTTTGGGTTCGTTAGAACCGGCTCGGTGAGATCTAACGATTGGCCCCGGCAGAATCCCCAAATTCCCCCCCAAACTCCCCCCATAGCCACTTTTCCAAAATCATAGTTCAATCGTCTCCTCGTGAAACTCCCCCCCCCCCCCCCGATACCCCCTCCCAAAATTTTTACCTCACCCCCCCTAATCCTATCTCCGCGGATACCACTCCTAGACCCACCGAGTTTGGGTTCGTTAGAACCGGCTCGGTGAGATCTAACGATTGGCCCCGGCAGAATCCCCAAATTCCCCCCCAAACTCCCCCCATAGCCAGTTTTACAAAATCATAGTTCAATCGTCTCCTCGTTAAACTTCCCCCCCCCCCGATACCCCCACCCAAAATTTTTACCTCACCCCCCCTAATCCTATCTCCGCGGATACCACTCCTAGACCCACCGAGTTTGGGTTCATTAGAACCGGCTCGGTGAGATCTAACGATTGGCCCCGGCAGAATCCCCAAAATCCCCCCCAAACTCCCCCCATAGCCACTTTTCCAAAGTCATACTCCAATCTTCTCCCCGCAAAACCTCCCCCCCCCCCCTCCTCCCCCCCACTCAAAAAAGATTTTACCTCACCCCCCCTAATCCTATCTCCGCGGATACCACTCCTAGACCCACCGAGTTTGGGCTCATTATAACAGGCTCGGTGAGGCCTAACGATTGGCCCCATCACAACCACAAATTTCCCTCCCCGGCTTCCTATAACACAAATCCCTGAACAACTTGGTGACTCTGAACATAGTATATTGAGACCACTGACAGAATATTCCTAAACAGTTGTTGACTGTGACACCTTAATAATACATATAGTATAGTGTGAATATTAGTTTTAAGTATAATTGTAAGATTAACTGCCGGAGCAGGTTAACAATATTGACTATCCAATATACTTGTAGACACAGTGTTGTATTACTATTGCAAACTTACCTGAACAACACGCAAACACGACGCGCGCACGACGAGCTGCTCTAATACCGGCACCTGTAAAAGAAAGGTATAATTAATAGGATAATTGTACAAAAGACTTAGTGAGACTTTACACTCACTATTTTAGGTTATATTCTAAGAGACTCCCGCAAGCTCTATACACTTGCGGGACTTTAATACTTGACGCATTCCCCTAACATCATCTCTGGCTCTACAGTAAAATGTTCGGCTTTCGCACCCCAGCAAAGGAGATCAGAGAAAAGAGTAAAACCCCGGAGAAGGAACAAAGCCCAACAGAAAGGCCAGGGTCAAAGGTCGCGCAGGCGCGACTTAGCCTGGAGTCCCAGATGGAAAAACCAGAAGGGACTGGCCCGGTCGGGCCTGCAAAACCGAAGCCCAGAGGCCTCCAAGTAGAAGCAAAAGGGCAAATTAAACGAGCAGCCCTGACAGCCTCGCCGCCTGGGAACGCCGGGAGTATGAACAGAGTGGCTGAGGCAAAAGCCTGCCTCATGAAAATAAAGCTACAGATGAGCAACAGTCGAAACACAAAAACAGAAATAAAAAACGACGTCCTCGAGGCCACAGAGAGGCTGTATAGGCTCGTGGTGGAAAGTGAAGGAGACAGAAAAAAGGACCAGAAGAAGGGAGCAGACCTGACTCAAAGCCCGGAGTCAGCTAAAAAGAAGGAACCGGGAATAGGGGACTGGACTAAACACGAACAGCTCCTTAAAAAACTAGACGAACACAGTGAGATGCTAGGAAAACACAAAGAAGAAATGGAAAGACTGAAGGACGAAATAAAGATACATAGGGAAGACATGAAGGAAGGAAGAACCTATGCAGCTGCACTAACAGGCCCCAAAAAAGGACAACAAGAAGACACAGAAATGCACTCCATAGTAATAACGGCATCAGATCAGAAGGCAACCGGAGAAGAAGTATTTGAAAAGATTAGAACAACATTAAATGCAAGGGAAGAGGGAATAAAAATTGATAGGATACGAAAGGGAAAAGATAGAAAGGTAATAGTTGGATGTAAGTCAAAGGAAGAAATTGTGAGGGTAAAGAACAGGATTAGAACAGCGGGGAAGGGACTGAACATGGAGGAAATGAAAAATAAGGAGCCTATGATCCTACTGAGGGACGTCCTCGCCTACAACAAGGACGAAGATATTGTGCGGGCACTCGTTGTCCAGAACAAGGACCTGCTGGGAGACGCGTGCGGGGATGGCTCGTGCCTGAAAGTAAAATTCAGGAGAAGGGCGCGGAACCCGCACGCGTCTCATGTAGCAGTCCAAGTTCCGCCGACGGTGTGGAAGCGGCTCACAGACGCAGGGTCGGTCCACATCGACGTGCAAAGAATCAGGGTCGAAGACCAGTCTCCCCTGATTCAGTGCTCTCGCTGCTTGGGCTATGGGCATGGGAAGCGGTTCTGCCAGGAGCAG
Source organism: Hyles euphorbiae (assembly GCA_023078785.2). Lineage (NCBI taxonomy): Eukaryota > Metazoa > Arthropoda > Insecta > Lepidoptera > Sphingidae > Hyles > Hyles euphorbiae. The sequence goes on from CM041030.1 coordinate 17,404, forward strand.
GTGGATGCGTGCAGTCACTGCGGGGGGGCCCACCACAGGTCGGAATGTGCCGACTGGTTGGCGAGGGCACCCCCGACGTGCTGCAATTGCGCAAAAGCTAAGCTCGGCGGAACCGAACACAATGCTTTTAGCCCGGAGTGCCCTGTGAGGAGGAAGTGGGATGCCCTGGCGAGATCCGCCGTAGCGTATTGCTAAGGTGGATCCCAGGAACCCAGATCAGACTCCTTCTCCAGCGAGCGCGGAGTCGACATCCGTGGCGCAAGCCAACCTCCAGAGGAAACAGCTAGCAACGCTGGAGTTTCTTCTGGAGGCCAAAAAACGGAAGGTCGACTTCGCGCTTCTCCAGGAGCCCTACGTGGGGGGTCAAGGTAGAGTGAGGGACCACCGGGGGGTAAGGATCTTCCAGGGAGACAACGGGCAGGGGGCCGTGGTCAAGTCAGCCATTGCTGTGTTCAATGACGACTTGACTGTGACCCAATGCCCGACCCTCACCACACCCAACATCGCAGTGGTGAAGATCCTTACTGGGGCCCGAGAACTTGCGGTCATCTCATTCTACTTTGAACCCGACAAACCCATAGGGCCATACCTGGAGCAACTGGGGAACATAGTTGAAAAACTGGGATCCCATGGAATCCTCATAGGGGGCGACACCAACGCGAAAAGCGCATGGTGGGGCAGTGGGAGCACTGACTCAAGGGGGGAATCAATGGCAGGGATGCTGGAGGAACACGGATTGCAGGTGCTCAACGACGGCCTGCTGCCAACGTTTGAGACAGTTCGAGGAGGAAGGCTCCTCACCAGCTACATAGACGTGACGGCGTGCACAGAGGACCTCCTCAACCTGGTGGAAGACTGGAAGATCGACACCACGATGGCGAGCTCGGACCACAACAGCATAACATACAGAATTAATAAAACAAAAACTAAATACAAAAAATTAAACACAAAAACTACAAGGAAATTCAATACTAGGAAAGCAAATTGGGATCAATTTAATAGAAAATTAGAAGAGACCATAGAGGAACGCAAAATAACAGAAGGAGGGATAAGTAAAATTAAAAGCAAGTTAGAAATAGACGAAATAGTTGAAACGTACACAGAAATAATAGTAAAAACATGTAATGAGACAATACCAATAAAAAAGAACAAAAATGATATCAACTTACCGTGGTGGTCCAAAGAGCTCGCCAGAATGAAGAGAGAAGTCACCACCAGGAAGAGAAGAATCCGATGTGCCGCGCCGGTCCGAAGAGATAAGGTCGTCGCTGAGTACCTGCAATCAAAAGAAAAATACGAATTAGAAGCGAAAAAGGCCCAGATAGACAGTTGGAAGGAGTATTGCAAAACCCAAGATAGGGAGAACATCTGGGATGGAATATATAGATGCATAGGAAGGGTGTCCAAAAAGCACGAAGACCTGCCATTGAAAAGTGGAGACACGATCCTGAGTGCAAGGAAATCGGCGGAAATGCTGGCAGTAACATTCTACCCCGAAGACAACCCGCAGGAAGACAACTCAGACCACCAGAGAATAAGAGAAGCAGCCGCTCGAGTAAATGACGTAGTCAATGATGAAACCCATGACCCACCATTTACGATCGATGAACTACACGCGGCCACCAACAGCTTCAATCCAAAGAAGGCACCGGGAGCAGATGGACTTACAGCAGACATCTGCAAAAAAGTCATAGAGAGCCACCCGGGATTATTCCTATCACTGGCAAATAAGTGCTTAGAACTTGGCCACTTCCCGACCACCTGGAAGGAGGCTACGGTGATCATCCTCCGAAAGCCTGCCAAGGAGGACTATACACAGGTGAAGTCCTACCGACCTATAGGCCTTTTGCCAGTGATGGGAAAGATCCTGGAGAAGATGGTGGTGGGTCGAGTGAGGTGGCATCTACACCCTAGGACGAGCCCCCGACAGTTTGGCTTTATGCCCCAAAGGAGCACCGAGGACTCCCTCTATGTCCTAATGAAACACATAAGAGCGAAAATTAATGAGAAAAAGATCGTGGTGCTCATATCATTGGACATAGAGGGAGCCTTCGATAGCGCCTGGTGGCCGGCAATTAGGGTCAGACTGTCGGAGGAGAACTGTCCAATCAACATCCGGAGGGTGATAGATAGCTACCTCGAGAGCAGGAAAGTAAAGGTTAGGTACGCGGAGGAGGAAGTGGAGAGATGGACGGCAAAAGGTTGCGTCCAAGGCTCCATTGGCGGACCAACCTTTTGGAACCTGCTCCTCGACCCACTGCTATCAGGACTAGATGGTAGAGGATGTTACTGCCAAGCATTTGCGGACGACGTAGTGCTTGCATTCGATGGCGACGAAATGGGCAAAATCCAACGCCAGGCCAACGAAACCCTTGCCTATGTGAGGGATTGGGGAATCAGAAACAAGCTGAAATTCGCTCCACAAAAAACAAAAGCTATGGTGTTGACGCGGAAGCTAAAGTATGATTCCCCAATCCTCCACATGGGCGGGGTGGACATTGGCCTGGAAAAGCAGATAAAGATACTGGGCGTTATAATTGACAAGGGGCTTACCTTCGGAGCCCACATAAGGGAGGTATGCGGGAAGGCGCTCGCGTTCTACAACCGGCTGTCCCGGGCGGCGAGACTACAATGGGGTCTAGGGCCAGAGATGATTAGGCTACTATATATGGCAGTAGTGGAACCTGTCATCTTATACGCAGCAAGTGTCTGGGCCCCAGCTGCGCAAAAGCTCGGGGTCAAAAAGCAGCTCGCCGTAGTGCAGCGGGGCTTCGCGCAGAAGCTAACGAAGGCCTACAGGACGGTCTCACTGAACTCGGCCCTACTACTCGCAGGGATACTGCCCCTTGACATTCGTGCCAGGGAAAATGCCTCCCTGTACGAAGTCAAAAGGGGCTACTCCCTGCGAGTGGTGGGAGACCGGGAGGTGGAACGTCCTGTGGCCTTCGCAAGCCTAGACCATCCGGCGCGAAGAGGTAAGGTACAGTACCAAAGCGTGGTGGACGGTGCAGAAGTGGACCAGATCGTGAACGACTGCTTCTGTCTATTTACAGACGGAAGCAAAATCCAAGGAAAAGTAGGTGCGGCAGTTTCCATATGGGAAAATGCCGCAGAAAAGAAGAAAATAAAGATCAAACTGGAATCCTTCTGCACCGTCTACCAGGCAGAGCTTGTGGCCCTCCATAGAGCCGTGGAGGAGGCGTTGAAGAGTGGGAAGGCACAGTGCAGCATCCTGAGCGACTCGAGAGCGGCGCTGGAGACGGTGGCGAGTGGAAATTCCCTGCATCCCCTGGCGGTTAAGATCAATCAAAATTTAATTTCGGCAAAACACAAAAACCAAATTATAAAACTTTTTTGGATAAAAGCTCACGCAGGGTTGCAGGGAAACGAGCGAGCAGACGAGCTCGCGAAGGATGCTGCACTAAAGCTGAAGACGCGGCCACATTACGGCAAATGCCCCGTTTCATTCGTCAAAAGACAAATCCGTCAGGAGTCGATTGACGAATGGAGCGGGCGCTATGCCGCTGGTGAGACCGCGTCAACCACCAAACTCTTCTTCCCCGACGCTGTGGAGGCCTACAGCCTGGTAAAGAAGATCGGAATCGACCCGCTCACAACGCAGGTGTTCACGGGGCATGGCGGGTTCTCCGAGTATTTGAATCGATTCAAGTGCAAGGAGAGCCCGGCATGCATCTGTGACCCTGCGGTGAGCGAATCGATTATTCACGCAATAGTAGAATGCCCAGTACATATATTGGATAGATTCAATACTGAACAGGAAATAGACGTAGATATAACTGTAAATAATATAAGTAGAATCATAAGGGATAAGAAAAAACGACCTAAATTTATAATTTTTTGTAAAAAAGTAGCTATAAGTTTAATAAATAGAAATAAGATGTAAAATAGTTAGTCTAAAATATATAATATTAAGTTATATTATTTTAGAAACGTAAGTTAATAGATATAATTAGATTTAGGTTGAAATGTAATACATAGATTTAAGATAAAATGTAAATGACAAGAACTATAATAAAGGAAGCCCATAAAATAAGGTATAGCTAGGCCATCAGTAGGACCTCCCGACGAAGGAGATAGGAACACTGAATGGCTCCCAAAGATGGAGCTAGATAGATAGGTGTAAGTATACACACAGAGGAACACTAAGAACTCTAATTTTAGTAAGGGGAAGGAGAGGGGCTAAACGCCCCAAAAAAAAAAAAAAAAAAAAAACCTAACCTAACCTAACCTAACCTAACCTAACCTAACCTAACCTAACCTAACCTAACCTAACCTAACCTAACCTAACCTAACCTAACCTAACCTAACCTAACCTAACCTAACCTAACCTAACCTAACCTAACCTAACCTAACCTAACCTAACCTAACCTAACCTAACCTAACCTAACCTAACCTAACCTAACCTAACCTAACCTAACCTAACCTAACCTAACCTAACCTAACCTAACCTAACCTAACCTAACCTAACCTAACCTAACCTAACCTAACCTAACCTAACCTAACCTAACCTAACCTAACCGTCCCGTTTCATTCGTCAAACGACAGATCCGCAAGGAGTCGATTGACGAGTGGAACGGGCGCTACGTGGCGGGGGAAACCGCGTCTACCACAAAACTCTTCTTCCCCGACGCTGTGGAGGCCTACAGCCTGGTAAAAAAGATAGCGATTGACCCGGTCACAACGCAGGTGTTTACGGGGCATGGCGGGTTCTCCGAGTACTTGAACAGATTTAAGTGCAAGGAGAACCCGGCATGCATCTGTGACCCTGCGGTGAGCGAGTCAATCGTGCACGCAATTGTGGACTGCCCGGCACATATGGTCGATCGATATAACCTCGAACAGGAACTTGGAATAGAATTAAGAGTAAATAATATGTATAGTTTAATAAGTAACAAAGAAACAAGACCTAAATTTATATTATATTGTAAAAAAGTAGCAAATAAAGTAATAAGTAGAAATAAGATAAAATAAGTAGTCTAGAATATATAATATAAGATTATATAATTTTAGAAACGTAAGATAACTGTAATAAGTAAATTTAGGATAATTGTAATTAGTAATAATAGACTAGAGGTATAAGCTGTAAATAAATAAAGAAAAGTCGCTAGGCCATAAGTAGGTCCTCCCAACGAAGGAGATAGATATACACTAAACTCCCAAAGAAGGAGTGAATAGATAGGAGTAAGTATACACCCAGAGGAACACCAAGATCTCTAATTTTTAGTTAGGGGAAGGAGAGGGGCTAAACGCCCCAAAAAAAAAAAAAAAAAAAAAAAAAACCTAACCTAACCTAACCTAACCTAACCTAACCTAACCTAACCTAACCTAACCTAACCTAACCTAACCTAACCTAACCTAACCTAACCTAACCTAACCTAACCTAACCAGTCACAACGCAACCGCACTCAAATGCGCCACGAAAGTCGAGCGCTCCGCAGTGAAAAAATCAAATAAATTAGTAATTGTGCTCGGAAAACAACGAATTTTGGATATGCAGTGAAATTAAGTGAAAGTGACACAATACAAAAATTTCAGTGAAAACGGACCAAAACTGAGTGAGTTAGACACAAAAAACTAAAATCCTAACCTCAAAATCTCATGCACAAAACTAAAAAGTGAAACGCTGCCTCGGAGCGATCTGTAAGGTGTACTTTTTTAAATGCTCAAAGTTGCGGTGTTGTGGCCTCTACAATCTCCGAAAAATTCAGATTTTTCGGCTCAGTAGTTTTGGAGGAAATAAATAAAATAAGTTGACAACACGTGGTGGAAAATTCAAAAAATTAAAAAATTTCCAAAAATTTTTATCAAAATCTAACAATAATAAGGGACTTAAGGGTAACCTGAAAGAAATTTTGAAATAAAATCAAAAACAAAAATAATAGGACAATTAAAGTGTTTAAAATTTTTAACCCCTAAGTTTGACGAACAATAAAAACTTAATAAGATCTTTGACATACTAGTTTGAACACAGAAACTATTGAACCAACTAATCCTCTATAAATTGCAAAAAAGAAATCTTTAAAATCCATAAAATCTAAAAAGTTATAAAACAAAAACTAAAACATTGGAAAACGTCTTAAAATCGGAAAACATAAAACAGTGCACTACTCAAACAGTACATCCCACAGGAACCGGGTAAAGGTGCAGGAAGCATTTTTTACCCCCCCCCAAGTCCCCTACCAAATTTCAGCGAAATCGCACATAAGGCAAAAAAGTCGATTTCGGAAACTACTTCCCTCGGGAATACCCGGGAGGTTTGTGGTTTCGATGTCTGTTTGAAGAAGGAAAATAGAAGAAGACGACCTCACAAACCAGACAACACCTCAAACACCCGGATAGGACGACGGGAACTCCTCCAAATCGACGCCGAAAACAACAAACAAGGTCAAGAATTTTTAAATAATATAAGTAGATTTTAAAGTCAAAAATAGTAATTAAATTTTGAACCTAGAATAATATAAAGAACTCTGTTTGATAGCCCAATTAATGTAAATTCAAATATCTAAAACCTATTAAAAATATATATAATAGCTAAGGAACTAGAACGTAAAAACCTAAGTCAGGTAAAAACAGTAGGAAAAATTGTATACATTGACCTTACGCACCGACCTCAAACATCGACCTTTGAGGAATTTGCTCAAGGTGCATTCGACATTATTGGTTAGAAGTCTAACCAATTAATATTTATTGTAACGCTCATTGGTGGATACATTGACCAATAGCTATTTATTGCGTGTGTGACTGGTGGGACCTGTTGGCCAATGACGAACCAATTAAATCCGGATTGGTGAAGATCAAATATATACCTAATTTATTTTGACCAATAAATATTTATTGACATTTTGATTGGCGACAGCCAAATCCTGTTTAGCCCCGCCCCCTCATAAATTCTCCAATAATATAATTTTAATTTTCAACTCATTTTTTAGGCTCCGCCCACTTTTTTAGAAATTGATCTCCAGACCACCCCCCGCCCTCCCCCGCCCTCAAACCAAAATAGTGTCCTATAGCCTCCCCGTGAAACCTTCCCCCCCCCCCCCCATCCCCACCACAAAAATTTTACCTCACCCCCCCTAAGCATAACTCCGTCCCTATCCATCGTAGACCCACCAAGTTTGGTATCATTGGAACCGGCTTGGTGAGGGCTACAATCCTGCTCCAATAGATTTCCCAAATTCCACCCCCCACTACCCCTTTTCCCAAAAATTAAGTTAAGGTCCCTATAGCCTCCCCACGAAACCTACCCCCCTCCCCCCCCCAATACACCCACCCAAAAATTTTACCTCACCCCCCCTAACCCTAACTCTGTCCCTATCCGTCGTAGCCCCACCGAGTTTGGTATCGTTGGAACCGGCTCGGTGAGCTCTACAGATTGGCTCCAACCAAATTCCCAAATTCCTCCCCATCCCCCCCATAAACATTTTCCCTGCATAACTTCGTCAATTTTTAAGAAAACCTCCCGTGTTTGGAGTCAGGGGAATTGTCTTGACGAGCCCGACAATCGGGATCACTCAAAATACAGTTACCCAGAAACCAACACGCCAAAAAATTTTTTGAAATTACCGAAAACAATTATTTTTATAAAAAATCTTCACTAGACCGGAGATACTCGCTGCTGGCAGAGTCGGGCTCTACCAGTCGACACCTAAAAGTAAATAAAATATTGTAATTATAATTTTAAGTTTTAAATTTAAGGAAAACGACTGACATAGATAAGGTTGAGTTTTAAACTCAAAATATTTAATCTGTTTACTTACCTGAACGGATTCGGGAACAAAAACTCGCTGTGCACGGTGAGCTGCAATAGACGCACATACCTGGAAAAGAAAACAGGATTTAATATTATAGTCTAAGATCCCGCCATACATCGACCTTCACCGAGATGTTTATTTGATGAAACCTATTTTATATGCAATTTAATATGTCAATAAATATATTGTATATGGGTTGCCTTGCAAATTTCAGTCCAGAATACGATTAATTAATTATTAAAATAAAAAAATTTTTTTTACACATTTCACCTGTTTGATTATTAAACAAATTCTATACCAATCGAAAGTATGAAACCCATAGAATATGTAAACGTTAGGTTGCCTATTTTTTTCCGGTCACAACCCTCAGGTTGCCAGGTATAAACAGGTAAATCGCTACTAGCATTTTGCACCGGTCTGATTATTGAATGGAAATTAAATGAAAATAAAGATCATTTTATTATGAACACGGTGGTATAGGGTTGCCTGCGAAAAATCAGTCCCGAATTGCGGTTGTCGAATTTAGAAAAGTGAAATATTGCTCCGAGTGACACAGCATAGCAGCTGTTCGAAGTCCGCTCATAAAGAAAGAGGGTGCGCATGCTATTTATTCTTGAGAATGTAAAGGACAGCGATAGACTCGTATATGCTGTGTTCTGTGTTACCTGGCAACCTGAGGGTTGTGACCGGAAAAAAATAGGCAACCTAACGTTTACATATTCTATGGGTTTCATACTTTCGATTGGTATAGAATTTGTTTAATAATCAAACAGGTGAAATGTGTAAAAAATATTTTTTTTTTAATAATTAGTTAATCGTATTCTGGACTGAAATTTGCAAGGCAACCCATATACAATATATTTATTGACATATTAAATAGCATATAAAATAGGTTTCATCAAATAAACATCTCGGTGAAGGTCGATGTATGGCGGGATCCTATACTATTAATATATTGACAATTAGTGAGCTTTACACTCACTTACTATATTTAAGTATACCGAACCCTGCAAGCCATTTACACTTGCAGGAGTCTTAAATAAGTGACGCATTCCCCTAAGGTACTTATCACCTCTGGTCCTAAAACAAAATGTTCGGCTTCCGCACACCCGCAAAGGATAATAGAGCGAAAACCCCGGAAAAAACACCAAGCCCGAAGGGGATCACAGGGACCAAGGTTGCGCAGGCGCGGCAGAGTCTGGAAGCCCAGATGGACAAACCAGAAGGGGCCGGCCCTGCCGGGCCTGCGAAGCCGAGGCCGAGGGGTCCCCTTTCGGACGCAAAGGGACAGATAAAAAAGACGACCACTGCAGTCTCGCCGCCCGGGAACACCGGGGGTATGAGTCGAGTTGCAGAGGCAAAAGCCTGCCTCATGAAAATAAAACTTCAAATAAGTAACAGCCGGAACATAAAGACGGAAATAAAAAATGACGTCCTAGAGGCAACGGATAGGCTTTACAAACTAGTTACAGAATGCGAGGCGGACAGGAAAAAGGAGAAGAGAAAGGAGCCGGAAGACCTGACCCAAAGCCCGGATCCTGCCCCGGAAGCAGGAAATGAAGATGCAAAACGGGACGTTTTAATAAGGAAAATGGATGAGCATATGATATTGCTGGAAAGGAACAGGATAGAGATGGGTAAACTTAAAGAAGAAATAGAGTTGAATAGGGAAGAGATGAAAGGACGAAGCTACGCCGCAGTTGTGACGGGCCCCAGAGAAGGGGAACAAACACCTATGCACTCTATAGTCGTGACGGCGACAGAAGAGGGTGCGTCAGGAGAAGAGGTGTTCGACAGAATTAGGTCGACCCTCAACGCAAGGGAAGAGGGCATGAGGATAGACAGGATCCGGAAGGCGAAGGATAGGAAGGTAATAGTAGGGTGCAGGTCGAAGGAGGAAATGGGGAGGGTCAAAGAGAGGATCAGGACAGCGGGAAATGGGCTAAAAATGGAGGATGTCCACAATAAGGAGCCGATGGTCCTGATTAGGGACGTCCTATCTTATAATAAGGACGAAGACGTCGTTCGCGCGCTGCTAACCCAGAACAAAGGCCTGCTGGGAGACGTGTGCGGGGACGGCTCGTGCCTGAAAGTAAAATTCAGGAGGCGGGCGAGGAACCCGCACGCGTCTCACATTGCGGTCCAAGTTCCTGCCGTCGTGTGGAAGCGGCTCACGCAAGCGGGGTCAGTCCACATAGACGTGCAACGGGTGAAAGTGGAGGATCAGTCCCCACTGATACAGTGCTCCCGCTGCCTGGGCTACGGGCATGGGAAGCGGTTCTGCCGGGAACAGGTAGACGCGTGCAGCCACTGTGGGGGTGCTCACCACAGGTCGGAGTGTGCCGACTGGTTGGCGAGGGTACCCCCGCAGTGCTGTAACTGCGCGAAAGCCAAGCTCGGCGGGGCCGAACACAATGCGTTTAGCCCGGAGTGCCCCGTGAGGAGGAAGTGGGATGTCCTGGCGAGATCCGCCGTAGCGTACTGCTAAGGTGGATCCCAGGAACCCAGACCAGACTCCTTCCCCAGCGGGCGCGGGGCCGACATCCGTGGCGCAAGCCAACCTCCAGAGGAAGCAACTAGCAACGCTGGAGTTTCTTCTGGAGGCCAAACAGCGGAAAGTCGACTTCGCGCTACTCCAGGAACCCTACGTGGGGGGTCAAGGTAGAGTGAGAGACCACCGGGGGGTAAGGATCTTCCAGGGAGAAAACGGGCAGGGGGCCGTGGTCAAGTCAGCCATTGCAGTATTCAATGATGACTTGACCGTGACCCAATGCCCGTCCCTCACCACAACCAACATCACTGTGGTGAAGATCCTGACCGGGACCCGCGAATTAGCGGTCATCTCATTCTACTTTGAACCCGACAAACCCATAGGGCCATACCTGGAGCAACTGGGGAACATAGTTGGAAAACTGGGATCCCGCAACACCCTTATGGGGGGCGACACCAACGCCAAGAGCGTATGGTGGGGCAGCGGGGACACCGATTCCAGGGGGGAAGCAATGGCAGGGATGCTAGAGGAAAAGGGATTGCAGGTGCTCAACAACGGCCTGTTGCCGACATTTGAAACCGTCAGAGGTGGAAGGCTCCTTACGAGCCATATAGACGTCACGGCATGCTCGGAGGACCTTCTCAACCTGGTGGAGGACTGGACGGTGGATACCACGATGGCGAGCTCTGACCACAATGCTATAACGTTCAAAGTAAATAAGACAAAAATAAAATATAAACAACAAATAACAAAAACAACGAGAAAATATAACACGAAAAAGGCTAATTGGAACCAGTTTAATAATAAACTGGAACAAATCATAATAGATAGTAAAATAACAGAGGAAGATATAAATAAAATAAAAAACAAAATGGAAATAGATACATTAGTAAATAAATATATAGATATCATAACAAAAACATGTACAGAAACCTTACCAAAAATGAAAAACAAAAATAACATGAACGTACCATGGTGGTCCAAAGAGCTCGCCGGGATGAAGAAAGAAGTCACCACCAGGAAGAGAAGAATCCGATGTGCAGCGCCGGTACGAAGACCCAAGGTCGTTGCTGAGTACCTGCAAGCAAAAGAAAAATATGAATCAGAAGCCAAGAAGGCACAAGTGGAAAGTTGGAAGGAGTTTTGCAAGATACAGGATAAGGATAACATCTGGGATGGGATATATAGGTGTATAGGAAAGGTAAGTAAAAAGCATGAAGACCTGCCATTGCAAAGTGGGGGGCGGATCCTCAGCGCAAAAGAATCTGCGGAATTGCTGGCAGTGACATTCTACCCAGAAGATGATCCGCTGGCAGACAACTCAGACCACCAGAGGACAAGAGAAGCAGCCGCTCGAGTAAATGACGTAGTCAATGCTGAGACCCATGACCCACCATTTACGATCGATGAACTACATGCGGCCACAAATAGCTTCAACCCGAAGAAGGCACCGGGATCAGACGGGCTGACAGCGGATATCTGCAAAAAAGCCATCGACAGTCACCCGGGATTGTTCCTATCGCTGGCAAATAAGTGCCTAGAGCTTGGCCACTTCCCGACCACCTGGAAGGAGGCTACGGTAATCATCCTCCGTAAGCCTGCCAAGGAGGACTACACACACATAAAGTCCTACAGACCCATAGGCCTTTTGCCAGTGATGGGAAAAATACTGGAGAAGATGGTGGTGGGCCGAGTGAGGTGGCATCTTCACCCTAGGACGAGCCTCCGGCAGTTTGGCTTTATGCCCCAGAGGAGCACCGAGGACTCCCTCTATGTCTTAATGAAACACATTCGTAACAAAATAAATGATAAAAAGATTGTAGTGATAATATCATTAGACATAGAGGGAGCCTTCGATAGCGCCTGGTGGCCGGCCATAAGGGTCAGACTGGCGGAGGAGGACTGCCCAGTCAACGTCCGAAGGGTGATCGATAGCTACCTCGAGAGCAGGAGAGTAAGAGTGCGATACGCAGGAGAGGAGGTGGAGAGATGGACCTCCAAGGGATGCGTCCAAGGCTCCATTGGAGGTCCCACTTTCTGGAACCTGCTCCTTGACCCACTACTATCTGGACTGGATGGGAGGGGATGTTACTGCCAGGCATTCGCGGATGACGTTGTGCTCGCGTTCGACGGGGAGAAAATGGCCGAGATCCAACGCCAGGCCAATGAAACCCTCGCCTATGTGAGGGACTGGGGAGTCAGAAACAAGTTGAAATTCGCGCCACATAAAACGAAGGCTATGGTGTTGACTCGGAAACTTAAGTATGACTCCCCAATCCTTCACATGGGAGGGGTGGACATTGGCCTGGAAAAACAAATAAAAATCCTGGGAGTAACTATTGATAGTGGACTCACCTTCAAGGCGCATCTAACCGAGGTGTGTAGGAAAGCACTCGCCTTTTATAACCGGCTTTCTAGGGCGGCGAGACTGCAGTGGGGCTTGGGGCCAGAGGTGATAAAATTACTTTACAAGGCCGTAGTAGAGCCTATAATTTTATATGCCGCAAGCGTGTGGGCTCCAGCCGCGCAAAAGCTCGGCGTCATAAAGCAGCTCGCGGTAGTACAGCGAGGCTTTGCGCAAAAGCTTACGAAGGCCTACAGGACGGTCTCACTGAACTCGGCCCTACTGCTCGCGGGGATTTTGCCCCTTGACATTCGTGCTAGGGAAAATGCCTCCCTGTACGAAGTCAAAAGGGGTTACTCCCTGCGGGCGGTGGGGGACCGAGAGGTGGAACGTCCTGTGGCCTTCGGGAAGCTGGAACATCCGGCGCAAAGAGGAAGGGTGCCATACCAGTGCGTGGTGGACGGTGCGGAAGTGAACCAGATTGTAAATGCCGGGCTCAGTCTGTTTACAGACGGGAGCAAAATCGAAGGCAAAGTAGGAGCGGCGGTTTCCGTTTGGGAAAACGCCGCCGAGAAAAAGTCCATAAAACTCAAACTGGAACCCTTCTGCACCGTCTACCAGGCAGAGTTGGCGGCCCTCCACAGGGCCGTGGAAGAAGTAGTAAAAAGTGGAAAGGCGCAGTGTAGCATCCTGAGCGACTCGAGGGCAGCGCTGGAAACAGTCGCAAGTGGAGTTTCCCTGCATCCCCTGGCGTTTGAGACAAATAAAAATTTACATCTGGCAACCAAACGCAACCAAAAAATTCAACTCTTTTGGATTAAAGCTCACGCGGGATTGCAGGGAAACGAGCGAGCCGACGAGCTCGCAAAGGATGCTGCATTGAAGCTGAAGACGCGGCCCCACTATGACAAGTGTCCCGTTTCATTCGTCAAACGACAGATCCGCAAGGAGTCGATTGACGAGTGGAATGGGCGCTACGTAGCGGGGGAAACCGCGTCTACCACAAAGCTCTTTTTCCCCGACGCTGTGGAGGCCTACAACCTGGTTAGGAAGATCGCGGTCGACCCGATCACAACGCAGGTATTCACGGGGCATGGCGGGTTCTCCGAGTACTTGAACCGATTCAAGTGCAAGGAGAGTCCGGCATGCATCTGTGACCCTGCGGTGAGCGAGTCGATCGTGCACGCCTTATTGGAGTGTCCCGTTCATATAGTGGACAGATTTGATATTGAACAGGAACTAGAGATGGATCTGAATGTAAATAATATAAGTAGGATAATTAGTGATAAGGATAAGAGACTTAAGTTTATAGCATATTGCAAGAAAATAGCATGTAAGGTAATAAATAGGAATAAGTAGCAATAAGTTTGACTAAAATATATAATAGTTATTATATAATTTTAGAAACATAAGTAAATAGATGTTAAATAGACTTAAGTAAATAATGTAAATAGCAATAAGATAAATGTAAATGTAAGCCTGTAATAAAAATAAATAAATAAAGAAACCCTAGAAATAAGAACTTGAGCTAGGCCATAAGCAGGACCTCCCTAAGAAGGAGTTAGGTACACGATGTATCTCCATAACAAGGAGGACATAGACAATAGTCAGGTGTAAGTATACACAGAAGAGCAGCACAAAATGTCTCTGACTTTAGTTAGGGGAAGGAGAGGGGCTAAACGCCCCAAAAAAAAAAAAAAAAAAAAAAAAAAAACCTAACCTAACCTAACCTAACCTTTTTTTTTTTTTTTTTTTTTTTTTTTTTTTTTTTTTTTGGAGAAGTTTAAGTGGGGAACAAAAATGTACGTCTTGGCTTCAGGAAGCTATGCAATACGGGAAGAAGGCCAAAGCGGCCCTAAACGAAGCCAAGAATTTAAAAGGAGACCTAAAAGTGATAAATTTTGAAATGATTGACAAGTTGACTTCGTTGGTTGGTGATATGGAAAAACATTTTGAACAAACAGGAGGTGGCGAAAAAACGAATAAAATAGGAAAAACAGTTGACCTTATATCTGAGACAGTTAATATAAACAAGGAAATTTTGCAAAGTATTGGAAAAAATCTGGAACAAAAATTTAAAGAATTGGAGAATAAATTGATAGAAAGAATAGAAGAGGGAGTTGAAGTAATTAACACGACCACCACCATGGCAAAGGAACACCAAACGGAGGAAACATGTGAGCGAGTAAAACAGGAGGTGGATAAAAGTACCATACATATGGAGAACTTTGTTGACGGTTCGTTCGATGCATTCATCGAAAGAATAGACGCGCAGACAGAGTCAATTGTTAACCAGGTGAAAGAAAAAGTGGAGGTCCTACAATCTAGCATCACATCTGCGCAAGAGGACAGAGAGATAGTGGGAGAAATAAAAAAGATAAAAACTGCAGTGGAGAGTCTCCAGACACGGGAGCCCGTTCCTGGAGCTTCGCCCGCGTACGCAGATGCAGTGAGGCAACCAAAAACACCATGGGAACATAAGCCTACACACTCTCTCATTATCTCATCCACTGACCACAAAGACACTTCAGGAGATGTCATCGAGCACGTCAAAGGAGCGCTGGACGCTAAGAAAAGCGGAATTCGGGTGGAGAAGCTGAGGAAAATACGGGATGGGAAGATCATCCTCAGCTGCTCCACCAGAACGGAGTTGGATAGGATAGAAGCAAAGTTAAAAAAGAGTGCAAACATCGCCTTCGAGGAGGCGAAAAATAAAAACCCGTTGGTAATTCTTAAAAATGTATTATCCTACAACACAAATGACGAGATTAAGGCCGCCTTACTAAAGCAAAATGACAACATACTGGGGGATCTGGCGACCGACATAAGTCAAGCTGAGGTCATGTATAGACGCAAGGCCCGAAACCAACATGAGTGCCACCTGGTGCTCAAAGTGACGCCCGCGCTATACCAGAGGCTACTGTCGGTCGGCAGAATATATATAGACCTTCAATGCGTCCGTGTAGAAGATCAGTCACCTTTGGTGCAATGCACCAAATGCCTTGCATATGGACACGGGCGCAAAATATGCACAGATACCGTAGAACTCTGCTATTACTGCGGAGGCCCCCACCGAAAAGCGGAATGTGAACAATTCTTGGCGGCTCAAACACCGACGTGCAAAAATTGTGTAAAAGCAAAGTTAAATGATACCGCTCACAGCGTCTACAGCGATCAGTGTCCTGTTCGTAAAAAGTGGGATGCACTAGCGAGGACAGCTGTAGCCTACTGCTGAGGTCGCCATTGGCGTCCCACAGGACAAACATATATACGAACCAAGCACATCTGACGATCACATACACTTTATAATAGGGCACAAAACAAAACTTAAACATCAAAACACTGGGAAAATAGACAATAAAAACTTGGACATTAAAAAATTAAGTAAAAAGTGCTTACAAAAAATTACAACACTTACACACACGAATATAATTGCAAATCCAATGATTTGGACGTACTTTCATTTGAAAGGAAACAAATCAAAGTGCAAGTTGGTCAATGTCAGCGGTTTGATTAGTTCTAGGCATAAACAAAAATATGATGGGTATTAAAACTATGCTTGATCTATATTTTGATATAAATATACAAAAAGCATACTAAGAATATAGTATAGTAAAAGATATATGTAACGCTGAACAAAAATGCAATAAAACACTGTCAGTGAAAAGTGTTGTACTGAGAAACTGTATTAGAATTGTTAAGTAATATATATAAGTGTATAATTAAGATAGTGTAGACCGTGTATGTAAAATACACGTACATATACTAAGAAATGTAAAAATTAAGTAGCTATAAGATACTAAAAAACTAAAACAGAAAAAACACAAAAAAATACAAAAAAGAGAAAGAAAAGAAAATAAAGAATACAAAAAATATATATAAAAGAAAAACAAAATAAAAAAGTATAAAAACTAAAAAGTATGTACTAAAAAAAATGAAAAATAACAAAGAAAATTAAAAGAAAAAGGCAAAATACATGATAATTTATATATGTAAGGTAGTTAACTAGTAATTAGTATGGTAAGAAAACAAATTGATATAAGTTAATGTGTATATGTGATCACTAAATTTAGAAAGAAATAATTTAGACAAGACACTGTTAAGAATAAGATAACATTGTAATTATAAAATATTAAATGAAGTAAGAAAGGTGTAACAATATGAAAACACCAATAAAAACATGTTAAGAATGGTACTGAAAGAAATATGCAATTATGTAAAGATGCTCATCTGAAATAAATAAATGCTGTAAAAGCATTCACACACCAAAGGTCCCTGACAGATATTGGGGGAGAAAACGCGGTCTGGACACAGCTCCAGACATTATTAAAAAAAAAAAAAAAAAAAAAAAAACCTAACCTAACCTAACCTAACCTAACCTAACCTAACCAGTCTCAGCCCCGCCGCGGTCGCGAGCGGATCGTTTACGCATCGCTCCCGCGTCGAAAAACGGCTAAGTTTCTGCGAAAAATCGTAAAAGTGGTTTAAATTGTGCAAATATTCAAGTGTTTGGTATCAAAATGTGCGCGCTGAGACGCTCTAATAGACAGTGAAAACCGCGAAGTGATTGGACTTTTCCTGAAAAAGTTATTAACCAAAAACTAATTTCGTAAAAATCCTCCGGGACAAAAGTGCGTGCGGCGTCACAGAACGATCTGTGACCCCCACTTTTCGGACTGTAGCTCGTTGCAGGATGTCCTTGTGTACCTTCCTGCAAAGTTTCAGATTTTTCCCGCTTAAATTCGCGAAATGATAGACAATTTAATTGTGAAAAATGTGCTAAAAAACGTGATAGTGACACTCTTTAGGTCTTAAGTCTAGATTAAGATCTTTGACCTATACTTTTTAGTGTTTTACCGTGTGCGCCTATTATTAAGCTATAACCTCGCCAAATTTCAGAATTTTCTGGCTCTTTTTGGCTGAGATATAGCGTTATTAAAAGTGACTAAATTTCTCCAATGACAGTGACATTTCGTGATACTTCAGTGACTATTTTCCTAGTGCTAGCTTAGTGTTATAAATTAGTTTTTAGTGTCCTAGTGTGCGGACAGACCTCTGGTAGGTCCTGGCAAAACATCACATCTCCGAATAAACGGTAACCTAGGAAATAAGACCTTTTCCCTGTGTGACTTTTGACTTTATAAATTTGTGAACAATTTTGGCAGTGACACTTTATTCTCTAATTTCATAGTGACTAAGTACTTTTTTCCCCTTTTTATTTATATAACCATGTAGCTGCAGACCTCCTCTAGGCTGGTGCAAAATTTGACAATTTCAGTGTTAGTATAAGTGTATCAAAAAAGACATAATCTAGACAGTGATCGTGCGCCGCAGCGCCGGCTCTTTGTTCCCGCGGCTGACCGACCGCCGGCGCATTTAGTTCCCACGGTCGGGCGACCCCCGAGGTGCGGCCGGGTTGCGGGAGCGGGGACGTTGTGCCTCGGTGCACTGTTTAGTGATTTTTAAATTTAAGAGTTTTAAAACTTTGTTGACACATGTTTGGTGCGTAACTTTTTACTTTCGCATGAGCCCGGGTTCATACGAACCGTACAAATTAACCCATCATGTCGCAGACTAGTGAGGAGCCGACAACACATATTGCGTCGGATGAAATTAATCCTGGTGACATCTTCACTTTCACCACAGCGCTCAACAAGCTTGCCGATATCATAACCAATGCGATAAAAGATGCCAAAAGCGTCACCGCGGCGAATAAACGCCGCATTTGCGTGGCGTCCGACGATGTTCGTATGTTGGCGAACACGCTCCTGTGCTGCGGCTTTATGCCCCACGATGGTGCAGGCCCTGCACCCACCTCTACTGTCGACACGTCCAAACTCAAGGACGACATTATGTCTTGCGTGAGAGAGGAGATGGGGAAGCACCTTACCGCCTTCGAGAACATAAAACAAGACCTGTTAGAACAACAGAAACAACAGGCTAAGGTGACCTACGCCACGGTAGCCTCTGCGGCGACCTCCGCCGTCGCCTCCGCCGGCGGCCGGATCGCCGCCATACCCACCACTGCGAAGACAACCTCTCTCCCGGCGCCTCCAACAACCCGACCTGCTATCATCGTGACCCCGAAAGAGAGCGTCAAAACGAAGGAAGAAGCCGTCGCTGCCTTCAAGAAGTCAATATCTTTCCGTGACACAACATACGCACCTGCAAAAGTACAGACACTCTCGAATAACAAGCTGAGAGTGGAATTCGACTCCGCGGATCAACGCGATGACGCCCTCAATCGCCTGCGAACGGCCGAGCGCGTAAGCGCCGAACCCGCTCGCCGGCTCATGCCCATGATAATATTGAAGGGCGTCTCATGCGATGTACCCGCGGAGGAACTCGTCTCAATCATACGCGGCCAAAACCCCGAAATCGGAACACTTATAGAGAGCGACGCGGACCTAAGTTTTAGGTTCAAGCGAAGCAATCGCAACGATAAACTGTACAACGCAGTGCTTGTTGCGTGCCCGAACGTGTGGCGGCGGATCACCGGGATGGGGCGGGTTTGCGTGGATTACCAACGTGTCCACGCTGAGGACTTCTCCCCATTCCTTCAGTGTTTCCGCTGCCTGCAATTCGGGCACACAAAGGCCAAATGCACAAACACAAGTTCACCCTGCGCTCACTGCGCAGACAGTAAACACACCGCAGATAGCTGCCCTATAAGGGAAAAGAAGGGAAAACCCACTTGCTATAACTGCGTAAATCATAACACCCGATTTAACTCCAAAACCGATACGGGACACAAGGCGACATCACCTTCCTGCCCACGCCTGCGGTCTATGAGGGAGAGGATCGGGCAAAGGGTCGATTACGGCCAATAGCCCGTGTTCTCTCTCATAGTTAACCGCGAACGTATGCATTAAACACCGCGTTCCGTGTCGGTTCCGGAGTCGAATCGGCACACTCAACAACACATATATCAATCGCTAACTACTAAACATGCATTCACACACTACAAGCACTACTCACACGCCAACATACATTCATCACACGCTCGCTCGCACATTGCTTGGGTTCGCGTCGCTTTCAGCCACTAAGTGCGTTGCGGCGATTCGATTCCTGCGCATTTAATCGATACATAAGAACTCCACTCTCGGCTTGAGTTCGATATTTGTATGTACAATCTAGTATAACACTATTATTACAAATCTAATGTTAAATTTAAATAGCCCAATTTTTCTGTTATACATCTATACTTTCTAACTTCTTTTACTATCGCTCCGCCACTCATTTATCTCTTATACGTGCTTCTTCAGCCAACCTACTTATACTTAATATTTATCAAAGTCTTAACTATTTGCACTTTTACTCCTTATTTGTATTAACGGTCTATCTTACAAATTATATATAACATTATATTTCTTTAGTCATAATTACCATTTATATTGCAATAATTTTAGACCTTAATGTATTATTTAATAGATAATATTAGCAAGTAAGATAAATTTTATTTTTCATGCACAATTACCTTTTAGCAGGGCGCAATCAATCCGCACTACTTATAGTGCGGGGTGAAAGCACCTCGTAACTTTAATTATAATACTCATTGTTATTACTCAATATTCATTCATTGCGCACCGAGCGAGCCCCATGCTTCCCCCCGGCGCTTCGGCACCGCCTCAAACCCCTCCCACACCTTTAACGCTCACCGCGACGAATGGATAAAGCACTTTCCACTTTATACCATACACAGTAGTCTCAAATTACCTTGCGCGGGGCTTGGCTTGATGCGCAGAATTGTTTTATGTTTAATTGGTTAGCTTTAATACTAGAATTTAATTTTACTTCATGTATAGCCATTAGTCCTTATTATATTATTAATTATATTTAATATTTACTCTTCCCCGTTATTGATCAAACGCATTACATGTACTCCAAATACTCTAATGTTATCCATAATCACTAGTCTTACTCTCACAGATTAATTAACATCTCATGCTGCGACATTCTTCTTTAACAATTATTTTATAATAGTAATATTCATACTTGCTACTACGCTTACCTTCAACGCATTCAATTCTATGTACAAAACATAATACTTTATTTTAAACTTATAAGGACATTACGACCGACGCCTGACACTTTAGTCCGGCAATTTGTACCTGTAGTGAGTCACTATTGCAGCGGCTAAGGGACTTTGTTTTACGCTTTGCTCAATAACATTTACATCTAATTTTCTACACATCTATGATTTTTGTTTATTTACTTTCAATTATGTCACACGTATCATTACCCGTCATTATTGTTACATTTTCATGTCGAAATACTATTTAATTGCAATGAATAACCACTTTATCATAAGTTTAATATTAAGCCTTTGAATGATTGTTTTCTATCTCACTTTTATTTTTCGAACATTAACTCTTCACTTATAAGTAAGCTAAATCTGTCTAGAATAAGTTTTTAATAATGTATTTCATGTACAACACTATTTAAATCTGCTGTGCATTGCGGAACTCCCTTGTAGGGAAATTACGCCATGCGCCTGCGCCGCGGCAATAGCAAAATGTGCTTAGCCGAGACGGCCCTTGTAGCGGCGTAAGGATCGCATCATGCACGGCGGAGCGTGAGCCCCCTGTGAATGATTGCACCATATAGTGCTCATATCGTCCACCAGGAGCCACGTAATTCATATTTTTCAAAACAACACATTCCATACTATACCTTACTTATATATACATACTACCTTAGCATTCACTAACATCATTTGGTCCAATTCATTTTTACATAAGGACATATGTATTATTCCTTCTCCACTTACTCTACTTATTTCACTGTTATTAGATCATAATAACGTTATTGCGTGCTTTTGATTTGTCATTAAGTAATTATATACTTTTGCTTTTATACTCAAATTGATATTCTCTACTCCGCGCTTAAACATCTAAGTTAATCATAATCATAATCACGCTCACAATATACATCTAATTTGTTACTTAGAAACAATTCTCTTGCTATTCATTTCAAACACCCATATAACTTGTTATTGCACCCGAACAATGGCCGCGCCGCGGACTTGGGACGCAGCGCTGCGCCCCAGCGATTCCTCACGTGCGCGGCCTTTGTTCGACTAGGCACTTATCTATACAATATCTTCTTTATACATTATATAAATTACTACAATATTTGTGTAACACATAATTATCTTTAGGGTATCTACATATAGTCATTAACTTTAAGATCTATACACATTACACAATTAATCAACATACACGGTGACACACATTACTTTAGCAAATATATCAAATCACACATTACGTCATTGAATCCGGCCGCCCGGACCAAGGCGACGCGCCGCGCCGCTGCGCGCAAATTTTCCCACGGTCGCGCCGAGAACAATGGGTATTGTTCGAACCAACATCCAACATTCTCTCCATTTTGCTTTAACTATTGGTATATTCCCCTTGTAATTTGATATAAATACACATTTACATTACACTAAATATATTACACATCACCATTATATTGATTATACATTATACAAATTATTAAAATATTTGCGCAACACGTAATTATCTATAGGGTAGTTACATACAATCATTGACTTTATGATCAATACACTTTAAACAATTAATCAACATACACGGTGACACATATTACTCCAATGAATATACCAAATTACACATTGCGTCATTGAACTCGGCCGACCGGACTGGAGCGCCTCTGCGCGCAAATTTTCCCACGGTCGCGCCGAGAACAATGGGTATTGTTCGAACCAACATCCAATATTCCCTTTTATTTTGTTTTAACTATTATGATATTCCCCGTGAAATTTGATATAAATACTTATTTACATTAAACTACATCTATTACAAATCACCATTATATTAATTATACGTTATACAAATTATTACAATACTTGCGACACACATAATTATCTCTATGGTAATTACATGCAGACACTAACTTCAAGATCAACGCACATCAAACAATTAATCAACATGCACGACGACACATATCACTTTAACAAATACATCAAATCACACATTACGTCATTGAATTCGGCCGCCCGGACCGGAGCGCCGCTATGCGGAAATTTTCCCACCGTCGAGCCGATAACAATGGCTATTGTTCGCTCCAACATCCAAGATTCCTTTTTACTCTTGTTTTAATCATAAGTATATTCCCCGTGAATTTGACATAAATATATATTTACATTTAAACTACATCTATTACACATCACCATTATATTAATTATACGTATACACATTATTACAATACTTGCGCCACACAAAATTATCTCTAAGGTAATTACATACAGACAATTAACTTTAAGATTAATACACATTAAACAATTAATAACATTCATGGTGTACACACATTTCTTAAACAAAATATATCAAACTACTCATTACGTCATTGAATTCTGCCGACCGGTCAGGAGCGCCGCCGAGCGCAAACATTCCCACGGTCGAGCCGAGAACAATGGGTATTGTTCGCATTAACATCAAAGATTCTTTTTACTCTTGTTTTAATCTTAAGTATATTCCCTGCGAATTTTGATATTAATACATATTTAATTTTTAAAATTTTTACTACACATCACCATAATATTGATTATGTAATTACTTTATCAAAATCAAACATTCATATCATTCAACAGGAATTCACTGGTAGCACTACACATTAACACTAAGTTTCCTCGTCTTACATTCCACACAGAAAAATTTAATTATTATTCCTTAATTATCAACATAATTTCACCATGTAAAAACCTCCCTTATTGTCACACACAAACTTTACACACTAACATAATTTCCACTCATATTCAAACACAACTAAACTCTTCTATATTAGTCTGAAACATTAACAATATTAACACGTATACAAACATTTATACACATATAACACAATTAGTAATTGTTAATTTTCACATATCACTTTAACAATAATTAATACACGAAAATTCATCACTAACTTACAATTTCACAAATTCTCACTTGTTTCCATACCTTATTGGAATTTTTTCCAATTGGAAAAATTTTCAAAACTTTTATTAATCGATTTATATCGACCCATCGATCATTTTAACACAACTTAACTTGGTTAAATATTTACTATCATCACTATTTACAGACTTAATCACCCACACCATTTCATATATCTCACTATTATAACCACACAATTTTGTCACATACACCGATCACTTCGCTTTACATAACTGCTACATAATGTAGCCATCGGATAATCTTATACTTACCACTGTAATAAAAAACTAACTGTGAAAAACTTATTTATACCTAAAATATAAGAATTAGATAATAAGAACTATCTCTTGCGACCACACATTCTACTCAATACGCTTACACACACCTGACAATTCCTCACTTTACCAAGGGGAACCGACGAGGGGCAGATGAAAGCATGGCTATGCCGTAGTCTTGCCTCTCCGGATGTTTCCCCTACACCTACACATAAAACCGGCAAAGGGCGGGTCGTCGTATCAAATAGCGAGACCCTACCCCTTTGCTGGTTAATCTCACCCCACATGCTCACTCACAACACTTAGCCGAAGAGCCAAAGTCGTCAAGGAGTACCTGCAATCAAAAGAAAAATATGAGACGGAGGCAAAAAATGCACAAATCAATAGTTGGAAGGAGTTCTGCAAAACTCAGAATAAAGACAGCATATGGGAAGGAGTTTACAAGTGCATCGGAAAAGTATCAAAAAGATACGAGGACCTGCCGTTGACTCTCAAAGGACAGACCCTGAGTGCGAAGGAATCAGCCGAGCACCTGGCAGTAACATTTTATCCGAAGGATAACGAAGCAGAAGACAACTCAGACCATCAGAGTATAAGAGAAGCAGCCGCACGAGTAAATGACGAAGTCAATGCTGAGACCCATGACCCACCATTTACGATCGAAGAACTACACGCGGCTGCAGATAGCTTCAGCCATAAGAAAGCCCCTGGAGCAGATGGCCTAACGGCCGACATCTGCAAGCGAGCTATCGACAAATATCCGGAATTGTATCTATCACTGGCAAATAAGTGCCTACAACTTGGCCACTTCCCGACCACCTGGAAGGAGGCTACGGTCATCATCCTCCGTAAGCCTGCCAAAGAGGACTATACCACCGCAAAGTCCTACAGACCGATCGGCCTTTTGCCAGTGATGGGTAAAATTCTGGAAAAGATGGTGGTGGGTCGAGTGAGGTGGCATCTTCACCCCAGGATGAGCCCCCGACAGTTTGGCTTCACGCCCCAGAAGAGCACCGAGGACTCCCTCTATGTCCTAATGAAATACATACGACAAAAACTAGTTGATAAAAAAATAATAGTGTTGGTATCATTGGACATAGAGGGAGCCTTCGATAGCGCTTGGTGGCCAGCCATTAAAGTCAGACTGTCGGAGGAAAAATGTCCGGTCAACATCCGAAGGGTGATAGACAGCTACCTCGAGAGCAGAAAAGTGAAGGTCCGCTATGCAGGCGAGGAACATGAAAGATGGACCTCCAAGGGATGCGTTCAGGGCTCCATTGGAGGTCCAACCTTTTGGAATCTGCTCCTCGACCCACTGCTGTCGGAGCTCGACAAAAGGAGCAGTTACTGCCAGGCGTTCGCAGACGATGTAGTGCTCGCGTTTGAAGGAGACAAGATGGCCGAGATTCAAAGCCAGGCCAACCAAACTCTTGCCTATGTGAGGGATTGGGGAATAAGAAACAAACTAAAATTCGCACCCCATAAAACGAAGGCAATGGTGCTGACAAGAAAGCTGAAGTACGATTCCCCAATCCTCCACATGGGCGGAGTGGACATTGGCCTGGAGAAGCAAATTAAAATCCTAGGGGTGACAATAGACAGCGGGCTCACTTTTAAAGCACACGTTACTGAAGTTTGTAGAAAGGCAATAGCCTTCTACAACAAACTCTCTCGGGCGGCAAAACTTCAGTGGGGCTTGGGGCCAGAAGTAATAAAATTGTTATACACGGCAGTAGTTGAGCCTATTATCTTATACGCGGCAAGCGTGTGGGCTCCAGCCACACAGAAGCTCGGTGTGCGGAAGCAGCTCGCTGTAGTGCAACGGGGCTTTGCACAAAAGCTGACGAAGGCCTACAGGACGGTCTCATTAAACTCGGCCCTACTACTCGCCGGGATATTGCCCCTCGACATTCGTGTCAGGGAAAATGCTTCCCTGTACGAAGTCAAGAGGGGCTACTCCCGGCGAGTGGTGGGTGATCGGGAGATGGAACGTCCTGTGGCCTTTGGAAAGCTCAGCCACCCAGCGGACAGAAGTGCTGTAAAATATCGATGCCTGGTGGACGGTGCGGAGGTAAACCGGATAGCTAACACCAGCCTTAGCATTTTTTCAGACGGCAGTAGGATTCAGGGTAAGGTTGGAGCTGCAGTCTCTATTTGGGAGAACACCGTCGAAAAAAAGAGTATAAAGCTTAAACTGGAAACCTACTGCACCGTCTACCAGGCAGAACTGTTTGCCCTCCACAGGGCCGTGGAGGAAGCGGTTAAAAGTGGAAAGCCACAATGCAGCATCCTGAGCGATTCGAGAGCGGCGCTCGAAACCGTCGCAAATGGTGTTTCCCTGCATCCCCTAGCGTTCGAGATAGTTAAACATCTACATAGTGCGAACGAACGCGGCAAAATAATTAACTTATTTTGGCTTAAAGCTCACGCAGGATTGCAGGGAAACGAACGGGCGGACGAACTTGCAAAGGATGCTGCATTGAAGCTGAAGATGCGGCCCCACTACGATAGATGTCCCGTTTCATTCGTCAAACGACAGATCCGTAAGGAGTCGATTGACGAGTGGAGCGGGCGCTACGCAGTGGGTGAAACCGCGTCAGTCACAAAACACTTCTTCCCCGACGCTGTGGAGGCGCATAATCTAGTTCGGAAAATAGCGATCGACCCGATCACAACGCAGGTGTTCACGGGGCATGGCGGGTTCTCCGAGTACTTGAACCGGTTCAAGTGCAAGGAGAGCCCGGCATGCATCTGTGACCCTGGCGTGAGCGAATCGATCGTGCATGCACTTACCGAATGCCCCGTGTACTTACTGGACAGATTTAATATAGAAACGGAATTAGATATAGATATGAATGTCAATAATTTTAATATTTTAATTAGAGATAAATTTAAAAGGCTTAAATTTATAAAATACTGTAAAAAGATAGCACTAAGTATGATAAGAAGAAACAAGTAGAAATAAGTTAGACTAAAATATATAATCTTAGATTATATTAATTTAGTAACAGTTTAAATCATAGTTGTAAAATAAATTTAAGACCTAAGATAGATTGAAGCTAAAATAAGGTATACTGTAAAATAGAAATAAGGTAGAATAAGATAAATGTAATTAAATATGGAAATAAAGGAAAGTACACAAATATAGATAGGCCATAAGCAGGACCTCCCAATGAAGGAGATAGGCTATCAGAAGGACCTCCCAAAGAAGGAGTTAGATAGATAGGAGTAAGTATGACACCCCACAGAAGTAATGAATGGCTCTAACTTTAGTTAGGGGAACGAGGGGGGCTAAACGCCCCATAAAAAAAAAAAAAAAAAAAAACCTAACCTAACCTAACCTAACGTAACCTTTTTTTTTTTTTTTTTTTTTTTTCTCGCGGGGAAAATCCCTTTACGGACCATCCCACCCCCAAAGGGGCGAGGGTGTGTCGGACTCACCGGCGCCTTCCGAGCCCAGCGAGATGTTGTGCCGCCCGTGGTTGTGGACGGGCGGCCGCTGGGTCGGGTCCCTACCACAATACGCGCCGAAATACCGACTAAAAACCCCGCGTCGGCCACCATGGGTGCACTTGAGAGACGGCCCCGGGATACCGATGAACGGACGCGCCAAGACCGCCTCTTTGAGCACCGCCGCTTAGTGACTCGGCATGAGACGCTTGTAGCGTCACGTCTCGGGGGCCGCCAAGGTAGGGACGGCGGCCCCGCGTGGCCTCTGCGGCGCCGGGTTAGTTGTTGTCCCGGCGCCTCCTTCTTCTCCTGTGGCGACGGGCGGGATCGGTCTGCTCCCGATCCCGCTCGGCGCTCTCCTTCTGCGACATGACACGTTCGCAGAAGGAGAGCATGGCTCGCCACGAGCTCCGGCTGCCGACCATGGCGGCGACCACGGCCGGCAGCGAAAGGTCCCTACCGACGACCGCGATGAGAGCGCTGCGCTCCTCGTCCCAGGCTGGGCACTCCTCCAGCGTGTGCTGGGCCGTGTCCTCACGGCAGTTGCCACAATGGTGGCACACGGCGGACTCCTCCGCTCCGGCTATGCGACACAGGTACGCACCGAAGCAGCCGTGCCCGGTGAGCACCTGCGTCAGCCGGTATGTCGGCGCACCGTGGCGCCTGTCCAGCCACTGTTCGAGGACAGGTCGCACTGCCGCGACGGTCCTCGTACCAGCACTAGGGTTCTCCAGCCTGGAACGCCACTCCTCCACAGCGGACCTGCGGAGGGAGGCCAACATGGCCTCGACCTCTCGGGGGACCAACCTCTGCCCACGCCCGGACGCCTCCTCTCGCCGGAAGAAAGCTGACGAGAGGGTCTTAGCGTCCAGCACCCAGGGCAGAGTTCCCGCCAATACGCAGGCCGCCTCGTGCGAGACCGTGCGGTAGCCCCTGATTATTCGCTGCGCCACCATGCGCTGCGGACGATGCAGCAGGCGGACGCAACGGTCGCCCAGGGACTCGGCCCAAACGGGACACCCGTAGAGGGCCATGGACCGCACGACTCCGGCGTAAAGGTTTCGGCAAGGGATGCCAGGACCATCAGTGTTGGGCAACAGGCGCCCCAGTGCACCCGCCGCCCTCACCAGCTTCGGCGACAACTCCGCAAAATGCGCGCGGAAATCCCATCGACTGTCGAGGACGAGACCGAGGTATTTCATCCTCGAGCCGACGGGAATCCGCACGCTCTCTACTGTGATGTGGGCCCCAGGCGGAGGCCCACACCGAGGACCGTGGAAACACACGGCCTCGGTCTTGTTGAGGGCCACCGTGAGGCCCAGTCGCCGAATCCTGCCCACCACCAGTCCAGTACCGAACGAGGCGAGCAGGGCGGACCTCTGGAACGTCCTGGCCGTCGCTGTCACCAACGTGTCATCTGCATAGCAGACGACAGCGACGCCCCGAAGGTTGGTACCACGCAACACCCAGTCGTAGCCGATGTTCCACAGGAGCGGTCCAAGAACCGAGCCCTGTGGAACACCGCACGACACTTCCCTACGGTGCCACCCGTCGGCGCCCGGATACACAACGTACCTGTCAGAAAGGTACGAGTGCACCAGACGCCGAAGGTAGGGCGGCACTTCGTGGTACCGCAGTGCTTCGTCGATGCAGGCCCAGGGCATGGTGTTGAACGCGTTGGCGATGTCGAGAGACACCGCCACCACGACCCTACCCCGGGACACCGCACTCTCCGCTTGTGCCTTCACCCGCAGAATCGCGTGGACCGTCGACCGGCCCCGCCGGAACCCGAACTGGCAGTCCGCCAAATCCGGGCCCGTGCCCTCCAAATGCTCGACGAGGCGCGCGTGGACTACGCGCTCGAAGAGCTTGCACACCTCGTCGAGCAACACGATCGGCCGGTAGGCCGAGGGCGATTCCGCGGGTCGCCCCTCCTTGCGGAGCAGGACAAGCTTGCCCGTCTTCCACCGCGACGGGAAGATGCCCTGCTCAAGGCACGCGGAGAAAAGGCCGCGGAGCCTCGTACCCAGCGACTCGACGGCCAGCACCCAGACACGACCGGGCACCCCGTCGAGACCCGGGGCCGAGTTCTTGCTCCGCAGCCGAAGCACTGCCGCCTCTAGTTCTTGCGGTGAAACCTCCGGAATATCCCTTACCGAAACCAACACCTCCACAGCCTTTTCCTCGCCCAAGCTCCACGCTGGAGCTGCGGGCCTCCGTTTGTGCTTCTTCTTGGTGGCAGTACGGGAGTCTGATTCCAACGTACTACCACCATCGCTCGCCCTCTGCCGCTTTTCAGCAGGGCGGAGCCCTCGCTGCCTTGTTCGGCTTTTAATCCCATGCGATGAGTCACTGCTCATCCCGGACTCCGAATCGAAGTCCCGGGATGGCGCGTTCCTCATCGCAGGCGCTCCCAATAAAGAAGGTGCTCGACTGGACACTTGAGATGCGTCCGAGTCTGGCATCCTTTCCACAACCACAGAACATGTTTTATTTTTTAAAGAATTAATCATTTTTGTTCCCACGAGTATGGGGGAAAAGAAGGTCCACCCAGGCAGTGCCCCCTGTACCTGGGTAAGCCTAGCGTAACCCGCCAGAGGGTCGGCCGGTACTCTGGCGGGGGTCGCACTAGAGACTGAACTGCCCATCAGCCATGCATCCCCTCGCGGTGCGCCGCCGCTTGGGATTCGGGGTACTTTTTATAGAGGCATCCTCCCTCGCAGTCCGGGCGGTTAAGCCAAGACCCTCGGTCCGGCAGGAGTGCGAGACATGACCACAAACCTCACAACCGGATTACGATTTGCGACGGCGACCGTGGCAGGGACACTCCCACAGCCCGCCCGGCGGCGGGGTAAGCGCACACCGGGCCCGCCGATGCCTCCGGGACAGAACCGGAGGTAGGCCCTGAGATGGGCCCCACCTAAAACGACAGATGGAGGCGGCCGCCACAAAAGACAGCGACCGCCAAACCCCCTGCCCTCCCCGTCGGATATTCGCCGTCGGCCATCGTAGTTGCAGAACTGCAACTACGATGACCCACGTTGCCCAGGGTGCACCACGTGGAGGTTCCCGACATCGCACCCCCAACCTTTTTTTTTTTTTTTTTTTTTTTTTTTTTTTTTTTTTTTTCTCGCGGGGAAAATCCCTTTACGGACCATCCCACCCCCGAAGGGGCGAGGGTGTGTCGGACTCACCGGCGCCTTCCGAGCCCAGCGAGATGTTGTGCCGCCCGTGGATGTGGACGGGCGGCCGCTGGGTCGGGTCCCTACCACAATACGCGCCGAAATACCGACTAAAAACCCCGCGTCGGCCACCATCGGTGCACTTGAGAGACGGCCCCGGGATACCGATGAACGGACGCGCCAAGACCGCCTCTTTGTGCACCGCCGCTTAGCGACGCGGCATGAGACGCTTGTAGCGTCACGTCTCGGGGGCCGCCAAGGTAGGGACGGCGGCCCCACGTGGCCTCTGCGGCGCCGGGTTAGTTGTTGTCCCGGCGCCTCCTACGTCTCCTGTGGCGACGAGCGGGATCGGTCTGCTCCCGATCCCGCTCAGCGCTCTCCTTCTGCGACATGACACGTTCGCAGAAGGAGAGCATGGCTCGCCACGAACTCCGGCTGCCGACCATGGCGGCGACCACGGCCGGCAGCGAAAGGTCGCTTCCGATGACCGCGACGAGAGCGCTGCGCTCCTCGTCCCAGGCTGGGCACTCCTCCAGCGTGTGCTGGGCCGTGTCCTCACGGCAGTTGCCACAATGGTGGCACACGGCGGACTCCTCCGCTCCGGCTATGCGACACAGGTACGCACCGAAGCAGCCATGCCCGGTGAGCACCTGCGTCAGCCGGTATGTCGGCGCACCGTGGCGCCTGTCCAGCCACTGTTCGAGGACAGGTCGCACTGCCGCGACGGTCCTCGCACCAGCACTAGGGTTCTCCAGCCTGGAACGCCACTCCTCCACAGCGGACCTGCGGAGGGAGGCCAACATGGCCTCGACCTCTCGGGGGACCAACCGCTGCCCACGCCCGGACGCCTCCTCTCGCCGGAAGAAAGCTGACGAGAGGGTCTTAGCGTCCAGCACCCAGGGCAGAGTTCCCGCCAATACGCAGGCCGCCTCGTGCGAGACCGTGCGGTAGCCCCTGATTATTCGCTGCGCCACCATGCGCTGCGGACGATGCAGCAGGCGGACGCAACGATCGCCCAGGGACCCGGCCCAAACGGGACACCCGTAGAGGGCCATGGACCGCATGACTCCAGCATAAAGATTTCGGCAAGGGATGCCAGGACCATCAGTGTTGGGCAACAGGCGCCCCAGTGCGCCCGCCGCCCTCACCAGCTTCGGCGACAACTCCGCAAAATGCGCGCGGAAATCCCATCGACTGTCGAGGACGAGACCGAGGTATTTCATCCTCGAGCCGACGGGAATCCGCACGCTCTCCACTGTGATGTGGGCCCCAGGCGGAGGCCCACACCGAGCACCGTGGAAACACACGGCCTCGGTCTTGTTGAGGGCCACCGTGAGGCCCAGTCGCCGAATCCTGCTCACCACCAGTCCAGTACCGAACGAGGCGAGCAGGGCGGACCTCTGGAATGTCCTGGCCGTCGCTGTCACCAGTGTGTCGTCCGCGTAGCAGACGACAGCGACGCCCCGAAGGTTGGTACCACGCAACACCCAGTCGTAGCCGATGTTCCACAGGAGCGGCCCAAGAACCGAGCCCTGTGGAACACCGCACGACACTTCCCTACGGTGCCACCCGTCGGCGCCCGGATACACAACGTACCTGTCAGAAAGGTACGAGTGCACCAGACGCCGAAGGTAGGGCGGCACTTCGTGGTACCGCAGTGCTTCTTCGATGCAGGCCCAGGGCATGGTGTTGAACGCGTTGGCGATGTCGAGAGACACCGCCACCACGACCCTACCCCGGGACACCGCACGCTCCGCTTGTGCCTTCACCCGCAGAATCGCGTGGACCGTCGACCGGCCCCGCCGGAACCCGAACTGGCAGTCTGCCAAATCCGGGCCCGTACCCTCCAAATGCTCGACGAGGCGTGCGTGGACTACGCGCTCGAAGAGCTTGCACACCTCGTCGAGCAACACGATCGGCCGGTAGGCCGAGGGCGAATCTGCGGGTCGCCCCTCCTTGCGGAGCAGGACAAGCTTGCCCGTCTTCCACCGCGACGGGAAGATGCCCTGCTCAAGGCACGCGGAGAAAAGGCCGCGGAGCCTCGTACCCAGCGACTCGACGGCCAGCACCCAGACACGACCGGGCACCC
This sequence comes from Hyles euphorbiae, assembly GCA_023078785.2. NCBI lineage: Eukaryota > Metazoa > Arthropoda > Insecta > Lepidoptera > Sphingidae > Hyles > Hyles euphorbiae. The sequence continues at coordinate 49,944 of CM041030.1, forward strand.
CGTCGAGACCCGGCGCCGAGTTCTTGCCCCGCAGCCGAAGCACTGCCGCCTCTAGCTCTTGCGGCGAAACCTCCGGAATATCCCTTACCGAAACCAACGACGATGGCGCCGGTGGACGTGGCGCCATCGGTGGAGGAGTGAACTCCTCGGTGGCCGGAAACAAGGCCGCGACGACATCCTCGACTAGATCGGTCCGGAGACTCTGTGTCAGAGGGGGCGCCCATGGGCGGAATTTCCGCATCGCCACACGGTACGGACGCCCCCACGGATCTCTGTCCAGAGACCTCCGGAACTCCTCGTTCGCCGCGGCCTTCGCTTGCGCGATGGCCACCCGCAGCGCTCTCTTCGCCTCTCTGTGGAGGTCGAGAAGAAGCCGCTCCTGCTCATCGTCGCCGGGTCTACGGGTCCGACGACGACGGTGCCTGGCGAGTCGGCGGCGCGCGACCTGGCAAGCCGCACGCAGCTCTGTGAGCTCGGCCGACCACCAGTACACCTGGCGCTTCGCTGGGAGGCGGGTGACCCGGGGCATGGCCGCGTCGCAGAAGCGCGACATCGCCACCCCGAACCATTCCGCCTCTTGCTCGACCCGCACCGGCCCGTCCGGCACGGGGAGCCACGCCTGAACAATGGCAGCTTCCTTCGCGGCCTCCACATCGAGGCGCTTCGCGGCCCAACGTCGGCCGCCTGTGAATCGGGCAGTCGGACCACCACCGGACTGGCGGGTGGAGACCTGGGAGGATGAGACGCTGAACCGAATGTAGAGATGATCGGACAGCGTCTCCTCCTCAACCAAAACCCTCCAGTCCCGAACACGGCGGGCAAGGGCCGGGGTGGCGAACGTGACGTCCACCACCGAACCGCCGTTATGCCGCACGCACGTGTTCTCCGACCCCCGATTCAGGACGACCAACCCGATGGAGATCGCCCATTCCTCCAGGGCCTCGCCCCGCGCGTCTGTCACCGACGAACCCCAAGCCGAGGATTTGGCGTTGAAGTCGCCGGCTACAAGCACGGAGCGAGGCTGACTGTCCAGCTGTACCAGGGCCCCCAGGCGCGCGAGGAAACTCTCGAATTCCGCCTGGGACCTGTTGGGAGAGAAATAGACTCCCACTATCCACACCCCTCCCACCAGGACCGCCACGCATCCCGCACCCTTCGCTACTTTTTCGAAGGGCGGAGAGCCGGCGGCGCCCTGGGTGAAGACGGCCACCGAGCCATCAAGGTCTCCTGCCCAGTCGTCGCGGGCAGGGACAGAGTATGGCTCGGCGACCACAGCCACGTGAATCAACCACTGCGCCAGGGACTGTTCGAGCATGTGCTGTGCTCCTTCGCCGTGGTTGATGTTCGCCTGGAGGAAATTAAGATCCATCTAGTTTTGGGCGATCTCCATCGCCTCAGGGCGGGACGGTTGCGGCCGCGTCGCAACCTCGGCTCCCACACCGCGTTGTGTACGGTGCGGGACCGAGGAGGCAGCGCAGGCCTTGCCGCCCACCCGGTGGTCCGCGGGTTTCCCGGCATCTGCGCAAATTGCGCAGTGCGGGTCCGCGGAGCACTCCCGGGACTTATGTCCCGGTTGACCGCAGCGGTAGCAGAGCCCGCTGCGGTCGCACTCGCCGGTGCATTGCACGCGTACGTGCCCTTTGTAGAGGCAGCGGAAGCAACGCATAGGCCGAGGCTCCAGTAGGCGCACTCCCGCTGCCACCCATCCAACGAGGACGCGCCCCGCCTTCACCACCTTCTCCGCTGCCTTGGCTGGGCAGCGGAGCCACACCGCACCCAGGCCCGAGCGCTCGACACGAACCTCCCCGACCTTGATGTCATCGGGGGAGCATTCGCCGAGACGGGCGATGGCCGCTGCGACTGCCTCGGGGGTGGCCGATGCGTCCAGCCCCGAGACCCGCAGTTCCGCAGTCTTCACGGGCCGGGTGACGCGCACGTCCTCCTCCGACCCGCGCAGGACCTCCCTCATTTTACTGACGAGGGAGTCGGCCCTCGCCTCCGACTCGGGCCCGGGCACCTCAAAGAGGTAAGCCCCGGTGGCAATCCGCCTTGACCTGAGCCCTGCTGTGATGCCAAGACCCCCAACCTAACCTAACCTAACCTAACCTAACCTAACCAGTCGCAGCGCGAACGCGCGCATCACTTTTAAGCCGCTCCGCGTTCAAAAAAAATCGCAAAAATAGGTTTTATTCGAGTAAAATACTAGTGTGATACACCAAAACGTGCGCGCTGTGACCCCCGTTGTGACCCAAAAAGAATTTTTGAAATCCAGTGAAAGTTCGCGAAGTTATTAACAAAAAACTGTTAGTGAAAAATCGTTCTTAACATTTGAATGCTCATATCTCGGTCAAACGATCTGTGACACATAGTTTTCGAACTGCTATCTTGTGGAGCAACTCTTCCTGCGACCTGACGCCAATTTTCAGAATTTTCTGATCAATAGTTTTGAACCCAGTGAGTGATTAAGTGCGGAAGATTAAAATTTTTAACCTAAAAACAGTTTTGTGCAATTTTCTTCCTGTTCCCACCTGTTTCCCCCCCATCTCTGACCCCACAGCCGTAGCCCTGAGCGAGGGCTACCTCCCAGTCCAAATCTTTAAATTCTTACCCTCATATCCTTTACGTGAGCGGTGCTTTCACCCCGAAAATCGGAACATCAGCTTTGCGGCCCCCTCCTGCTCAGGAGGGCTAAGAAAATCACCAGCCGCTAGTGGTACAAGAAGCTGCTGTTCTTCCCGAAGCCAACAACACCTCGTTTGCCCGGATCCGTCAACAGGAAGTGCCTCAAAAGTGACTATTAACGGAACAAGGTTTGTGGAAAATTTTCATACAGTGATAAAATAGTGACCTTGGACCGCAGCCTCCTGGCATTTCATCAGGGGTCATTTTTTAGACGACCCCCAAGCTACCCTCCAAATTTCAACGAAATCCGACCAGAAACCAGAGAGCCGATTTTGGAATTCCTTTTTAAGGACCATATCTTCTCCACATATGTATACGAAGTCTGTCTCAAAGAATAACTAGATAGAGCTCGCCACGACGAATCCGGAGAATCTGTGAATCTCGCGCCTCAATGTTTATTTTCAAGTGCCAAACAGGTAGTTAAGCCGGCAAAATGTAAACCACTTAATTTATCCCATTGGTTAATGGTCCAATTGGTATATTTAAACTAGTCGCATAACGTCGATAAAAAAATAGAGGTGTCCAATAGATTGCTGAAAGAAACCGTTAGGCACTTACGCCGTAAGTCTTATGGTGCCTATCAGTACATTGAAATACGCCATACCAATTCATAACAAGTTTCAGTTGACATCTGTGTTCGGTGTACAACGAGAATTTGATGATAACTTGACCTGTCAAAATTAGCCAATAGCCCTGCAGAAAGGATTGCTTTGTGCAGTGATTAATGTGCAGTGAATACGTGTACCCCTCAACCGTCGGAACCGGAACCCGGTTCCTTCGGATTTCAAGCAATAAGCAACCTAATGTCATTGAAATAGGGTCTATTATTAATACGGCTCATCGATTTCAAGCAAAAAAGCAACCTAACATCATTGAAATAGGGGCTATTTTTGAATCAAGGTCAGTAGGCGGCGCTTACGACAGTCCGACGTGCAGTGTAAGTGACGTCAAGGAACCAATTGAATATTTGGAAAATAATGCTCGTAACTTATAAGAAATCATTACTCATCAACATTGAGGTATTACAACTGGAGCGGACACGTAGAAGAAAAATTGTGCTCATTTCAATACCACAGCGAAGTATAGATTATGTCGACATTGTTCCAGATGCGACACTTCAGAAATTTCTACCTACATCTATATACGCGTGATGTCAAATAAAAAAACATAATTCAATCAAATCATTTATATTTATTTCTTATATATTAATATTATCCCAATTTTGGGTAAAATAAATTTATTTACAAAAATAACTAAGTGACTTTATTTGAACACTATAACCGCAAACTTCTAATATTACTATTGTAGTGTCTAATTATGATCTCATAGCAAAACTTTGATAGAAATAAATAAACTAATCAAGAATTCGTTCATTATTAGACAGTTATACAACATGTAACAGATTTAAATGTAAAAGCGGAAAGTAGTACGTTCAGAATCAGCTACTGAACCGATATCAACATTTTTTTTTGGTAGGTATTTTTTTTCAAAATAATTAGTTAAGACCAAGTAAATTACAGACACTCTTTCATTTACTACTCCGAACAAACGAAATTGAAACGTAACTCCAGGACATAAGATCATTTTCAAATGAATCACTAAACGAATACTCTAATAAACTAAATAATGAACAAAAATGAACTTTATTTCGATAGTCATAAAGTTTATTTAAGCAATCTATCATTAATCAAACGCACACAACGATAGGCCTCAATAAACGTAATAAGCTACCAAAATAAATAACTATCATATTCTCTTTTCCGCGCATTTAACTACAACTAGATAGAGCAGGATGCAGCTATTGTTTAATACAATTTGATCCATCCGACAAACGATGGCGCGCGCGGCGCGCGCGGCGCGGCGGTAGGTACATCAAAAGGCAACCGGTATAGGGATGCGCCGCGATAAAAATTACTCCCGGTATTTGCAAGACCGGGCGATCTAAATCCCGCGCAATACATGCACTTAAATGAAACAAATTAAATTGTAACAAAATCACTATGAAATGAAACAACAAGTAGGTATTTCTATGAAAAATAATTTCGCGGAACGTTAAAATGGTGATTAAATTCGGTTTGTAATTTTGCTACAATGTATCCGGAATTCCGGTGTGTCTAATATCCCGTTATTACAATCCCTAAATGGGCACCGACTATGTGAAAAAAATCCAGTCGTGCACCGCAGTTATCTGTGTCTACTTGTGTTTAAGTGTTTAGTAGATATTTCGATAACTTTCGCGCGCGATGTCTTTTCGGTATTCGAATATTGAATACACTGAAATGGTGAGAACTTTGGCACTGTGTGGTGGTGCACAATGTATCATTGGCATGCAGGACATTTAACAACAGGCACGGCCGCGGCAACAGTGTAGTGTCCGACAGTATCTCGATGCTGAGTTCTGAGAGCGCTGGATAGGTCGCGGCGAACCTGTGCAATGGCCTCCTAGGTCACCCGACTTGACGCCTCTTGACTTTTTTTGTGGGGACGTAATAAATCTCTGGTATAACTAGACTACTAAAAAGTAGAATAGTGGCAGCCTTCCTAAAAGTGAAAAGTGACACTGAAGTTTTACATAAATTACGTGAACAATTACGCAAATGTGCATCAAAGTGTATCAAGGTGGTGGACATTCCGAACATATTTTAAAAAGAAATCGCCGCATGAGTGCCATGTAACACGTAAGTTAATTTTGTTGTATTTTTTTGTGTTGTGATTCCCAATCTAGTTTTCATTGTTAGATATTGCGTTATCTAATTATCTTATTCATTAGTAATGCAAAATAAATGACGCCCGTATCCTGCCCGCCTGTAGGAACGAAGTTTAGCGGAAGTGAAATTAATAATATTTTATAGCCGATTCATGCAAAATATTGTCTTACGTTGGGTTCGTACGCATTATATCTAGTAAGTAAAATATTTAGATTTTATAGCTAAAACACAAATGTTATGCTTACAGATTAAATTAATAATAATTTGTTTACCAAACCACCCAGTAATCAGTTACGTACGTAATTTGTATTTCGTTTATTGTCAGCTGTTTCTGCCAGCGCGGCGCGTCGCAGCGTTCGGCGTTAGGTACTCGTGTGAATAAGTCTTGTGTAAATGTGTGCGTGTCCGCGAGCGTGTGTAGTAGTAGGTACTCTCTTATTTGTAACTCGTGAGGTGACCATGTTAAGTGCCTACATTTGGTATAACTAATTTCATAAATAAAATATTTTGTAATTATGGTAGTACGATTTCAAAGCATAAACTATGATTGCAATAATATTTTAAAGTTGGGGTGTCTGAGGTTGTGAATTAATCCTGTTACACGTTGTATAAATAATTCTCGTGTAACACAGTTACTTTATTTAACTATCTCAAATTGTGAGCAATACAGCAGCACTGGGACCCTACTCACACCCTACTATATTCATCTATCATCACATACAATATCCACTATCCCTATACGAAAAATTCAATTTTTACCTATCTGTCACTACATTATTATTAATCTATAATTTCATTCAAAAATGGCAGTTGTCATAACGACTCCGGTAAATAATTTCTTAAATTTAATTTCTTGCTTCTTTATTTCAATTATGGTTGATTTACCTATGAAATGAGACTCCATCTTTTCTTCCCATTATTCTGGAATAGTTTTTGGACGTTTTTAGCATGTAATACGGCATTTATGGACCAATTATATTTGCACCTAATTAGGTCCGTCTTCGCTGAAACCAGGCCGGTTTAACTCGGGCATAAAAAGTAACCCAATTTTCTATCTCGCTTTCTCATATGTCGTTTTCGCCCCATCTCTTTCACTTTTATGAATGTATGCGTGTGCCGGCGTGCGCCGTGGCCGCCATATTGCCGCCATATTTTTCAACAGTCGATTGTTGTTTAGTTTGGATTTGCTTATTTTATTTTAATTGCATGTTATTTCATCTGTTTTGTAATCAGTAACGTGAATATTTAACAGTCATTGCGCATGGCATTTATCCTGCGTGGATCAAACCTCCATATCTAGGTTTTTTAGCCAGCTTGCTGCATCAGGAGTGTATTTATGAAGTTCCGAAATTCCACCGGGGAAACAGCGAAGTAGGCATTCGTTTACGACATGGGACAGGGTCTGGTCGGGTGCTCCGCAGTCGCATTGTGGTGACTCCCTTAGACCCCATTTATGCAGGTGGTGGTTAGTTTTCCCGTGGTTGGTCCGGAATCTGTTGAGCCTAGTCCATGTCTTGCGTTCCGCATCGAAACCTGGCAGCTTCTTGGTGGGGTCAGATACGAGATTCGTATTGGTGTTTTTAAAATGGCACCATTCTGAACGCCAGGCTTCGTTTAGGTCGAACTTATTTTTGATTCTCTCATCCGTCCAAATTGGGAATCTTGAACATAGACGAAAAGTAGGAAGTTCGTCCAATGTTTCCCTGATGGGCATGGGCTTCAGGCGGTTTGACTGGACACACTTCTCCCATTCGTTAGCCGCTGCTCTGTACCTACGCAGCTTGGGTGGTGGAATATGCGATAGTACAGGAAGCCATGGGATAGGGGTTGATTTTATTACTCCCGATATTAGTCGCATGACTTCGTTCAGCAGTGTGTCGACCTTCTTTGTGTGAGCGCTGCGGTACCATACGGGTGCACAATACTCTGCAGTCGAGTACACTAACGCTAGGGCGGATGTACGAAGAACTGCAGCTGAAGCTCCCCAGCTTGTGCCTGCCAGTCTACGGATGATGTTGATCCTCGTTTTCACCTTCTGTTTGACGTTTTCAATATGCGGCTTGAAAGTTAGTGAGCGATCAAGTGTTACGCCGAGGTATGTTGGGGTCAAATTGTGCTTCACTGTTTCGCCGCAGAAGGTTACTTGAAGTTTTCTTTTAGCCAGGCAGTTGGTGAGATGGAAAGATGAGACCTCAGTCTTGGTCGGGTTGGGACGTAAACGCCATCGTGTGTAGTAGTCCCCCATAGTCTTCAAGTCCTCGGTCAGTGCCAGTTCTCCCTGTTCGAAGCTCCTTGACTGGTAAGCTAATGCTAGATCGTCTGCATAAGCGAATTTATTGGATCTCGTGGTTGGCATATCACGGATGTATATATTAAAAAGGAGTGGTGCTAGGACTGAACCCTGTGGAAGTCCATTTTTGACAAGATGATAGCGACTGCTTTTTTCGCGTAAATGGACGTTAAAATGGCGAGGGCCGAGGAGAGTTTTAATGAGACGGAGCATTTTGGTACAGGGGATGATATCGCTGATTTTACTAAGCAGACCATCTATCCACACAGTGTCGTAAGCCGCACTTAGATCAACAAAGGCTACTGAAGTTTTGAGCCCACGTTGATAACCAGCTTCGATGTATGAAGATAGGGCCAGGACTTGATCGGCGCAACTTCTGCTTGCCCTGAAGCCAGCTTGCTCTGGTGGAATAACGTCGTCGACTGCAGGATAGATTCTACTATACACTAGTCTTTCCAGGAGTTTGTATGTGACTGAAAGTAGTGAGATGGGCCGGTAACTGGAAGCCTCGTTTGTTGGTTTTCTTGGCTTCAGCATGGCAATAACTTTAGACTGTTTGAAAGCGCTAGGAACGATGCTTGTTTCTCGGATGATATTGAAAAACTGGAGCAGCCACCGTTTAGCCACTTTTCCAAGATGGAGGAGGAATTCAGGGTAAATTTCATCGGGCCCCGCGGCTTTATTGGTTTTTATACATTTGAGTGAAGTATCCAGCTCGACAGGAGAGAATGGTTTGCTGAAGAAATCGTCAGTACCTGCGGTGTTAAAAAAATTTAACAGTTTGCTGCGAGTAACTTTAGCGAACGGTTTGTCTGTTTTGACACTCTTCGTCAGATCTTGCATCCGTTTGGCAATTTCATTTGGGTTTATAGATGATGACTGTTTGTGGTATTGTGGGGCACTGCCTAGTTTTCGTAGCACATTCCAGCTCCTTCTACTAGAGTGAGTAAAGTCCATGCTCTTGACACACGATTCCCATTTATCTTTCCGAGATGCGTCTAATGACGCAAGTAGCTTATGGGCAGATTCGGGGTCGTTCGTAGAGGTGAATTCTTCGTAGGCCTCCTCAGTCTCGGTCGTCCAGCCCGGCGTGTATTCTTTGCGGTAGCCTCTCGGGATGGTGCGTTTGGCGGTTGCTATTATTGCTCGTACAAACCGGTTATAGTTTTCGACCGATGGCTGGATAAACCTTACGGTTGCGTCTAATTTTGCTGAAAATGTGGTCCAGTCAGATTTGGCAAAGTTCCAGCGAGGCCTGGGCGTGGACTTCAACAGTGGGATTTCAATTCCTATGGAGATAAGTGCTGGTCTGTGTTGACTCCTTGGGAAGCCATTGAGGATGGACCTGTTTACTGGAAGTATACGACCTATGGCGTCTTCCGATGCAAAACACAAATCTGGGTTTGTTTCAGATTTCCACCTCCCAGATCTAAACGAACGACGTCCCTTGGGGTCGAAAACTAAGTGGATGTTATTCATTTCGGACCACGCTAATAGTTCGTCTCCATTCTTGTCTGCCGTATGGTGGCAATTGAAGTCTCCCAAAAACAAAACAGGATGCAAGACGGTAGGTAAAGTGAAACTAGTTATTTGTGTTGCAGGGGGTTTATACACGGAGACTAGGTTTAATGAGCCAATCTGTGCAATTATTATTTCTATGTTTATTTAACAGTACAAACGTGATATAGTTTTGTTTGTGTAAATCGTATCTAAAAACTTGTGATTTACGTGATAATTATTAATTTTAGTTATGTGTTTTGTTCCCGAGTGCACAAACGAAGAAAACATAGAAATATCTTTGCAGCCTTCACAAACAAAATATACAAACACTTTTTTAATAAGTGAACAGCTATGTTGGCGGAGCAAGAAATACCATATTATTGAAAAACATAAATCTAACCTCATCTGACTTATTGAAGGTAAATATAATAATTTGTTATTCCGCTGTGACCCTATTTCTAGTTTAATCTGCTACAGGAATATAAGAAATAACAATAAGTTGAAATAAATACCTATTAAAATACAGATTTATTAGATCTCTGAACATGTGATAAGGTTAACTTTTTGTTAGTGTCTAGAGCAGTGATTCTCAACCACTGTGCCGCGGCTCTTTTGTGTGCCGCCAAATTTCAAAAGTGTGCCGCCAAATTTTGCAAATATATAATAATGTTAATATTATTAAAATATATCATTTAAAAAGAAAAATATTTTTAACATTAATATATATTTAAATTTAAATCATTAAAAAAAAAATTATTTGCTTTGCAACGCGTTTTTTCTTAGTGCCAAATTATGATGAAGCGGCGCGGCGTGCATAGCAATAGGAATATGTCTCAAGTCGGCGTACTATTTGCATGTAGTTTCAATTTATAAATATAAATGAAATTATCAAAAAACATCAAGCTCAAATTTCGCATTAAAAATATTTTTATTATTAGCTTGTAATTAATCCCTTAATAAACGTTTAGTTATTATTGTAGTATATATTAGTTTATTTCGTATATACATATAATTTTTTTTGTCTAAACTATTTATGCAGTGTTTTGTAGTAAGTAAATAATTTTTATCTTTTTCTTTGTGTGCCGCCAAATTTTGAAATCGTTAAATATGTGCCGCAACAAAAAAAAGGTTGAGAATCACTGGTCTAGAGTGATGGATTAAGTAGACTTACTCCTCTCATTCGTACTCTCGACTGTAGAGGAGGCTCAAGTTCTGCAGTGGAAAGTATATGAGTCGACCCAGTACAGTACAGTGCAAGATTAAAGCTATTGTCAGTATAGGTATTTCCGAGTTCATAACATATTAATTGATAATTATTCAAAGTTTTAGGATTACATGTATTTAAAGTCAGGAAAGCAGTCAACTTCAACAGATTGTGTCCTTATAATAATTATTTTTTAATTAATTGTTTTATAATTTCTAGGCTAGACTCGGGTCAAATTTCCAAGCAATTCGCAGGCAAATGGGTTCATCGTTGGAAGTACAAAGAAAGTCTCTACTGTGTCTGCAGGATCATTACACTGTAGGTTTATATGTTAATATTGGTGAAGATTAAATCACAACAGAAGTAATTATGTATGTCCATTAATAATCTGTTTATAATATTTATACTTCTTGATATAATAATTAAAATTCTGATAAAAATGCATTTGCTAAAGATTTTTGTTATATTTTCAAATCCAGTGCAATGCAGTAGTTTATTAAAGTATATATGACAGACCTACATTGTGCATACTATAATAGTAATAGCATTAACATTCTTTAAAATGACTATACTCCAAACATATTTTTTGCCTATTCCTTTAATATATTATAATAATGAATCAAAAAAGTTTTAGTATTTAGCTGTCCTGCATTGAATGTGTTCCATGATTTGACTAATTATTATTTGTTAATTGATAGCTCATTTTAATTATGTATGTCTTGTTTTTGCTTTTCAATTTCTCCAAAAGCAGGGACCGAAACCCATTCGACATTACGGTACCGGTATCGACGAATTGCGGTTACCTTTAAGATTTCGGTAACCGCTATGACGCAATATAAAGGTTACCCTTATATACGGGAACCGTTTTAATACCGGTAACCTAAAAAGACCGTGAATGCAAAAGAAAATGCGTTGTTGTTGCATAACAAATAAAAAACATACTTCTCGTGTTGTTTACACAATATCGCTGGATACGGTTCATTTCATTTTTGGTGGGTAATTCTGTTGAAAAAATCATGAAATGAGTAAAGATGATTGTGTGGTATAGTGCCATAATGTTTAGTAAAGACAAACGGCGGTATAACCACACACAGGCACTGCCCCCGCTTTGACTTATAAGGAACTTCGCATGAAACATAAAGGTAACTGTTATTTCGGTTACCGGTATGATACCGGTTAAATTCTAGGAATCCAATAAAATTGGCGGATACCGGTTACCATTAAAAATACCGGTATTATTTTTTTCGGTTGATACCAAAAAATACCGGTATTTTCGATACCGGTTTCGGTCCCTGTCCAAAAGTAAGCCAAATCGTTTTCTTTGTTGTTTACTTTATATTAATTTTGTCTTGGATAAAATTTACAAACAAAGCAATCTTGTGCTGTTTCATGGTATTGTAAAATATAATTTGCAATAATTAGTGTTTGCATTTAAATTTTTATTTGTCAATGTATATTTCAATTCTGTAGTCATGTTCTTAGATTTGGCATTGTTTTATTGGTCCTAAAATAAAGAAAATTGATATTTACAACTTGGAAATGCTTAAATGTATCTGAAGATGTATAAAAAACTATTGTAGGTATAATATTTATTAAGATAAAAATGTTAAAATAAAATCAAATAAATCAAAGAATATATTGTTGAGTAAAGGTTTCGAATTATAACTTTGTTTTATTTGTTATTTTCATTTTAAATCCAGATATTTAAACATATAAGCATGAAACCCAAATAAAAAACCGGTAAATTTTCGGTAGTAAAAATCGGATTGCTGAAAATTTAACGTGCATCCCTAAATATTTCAAAATCGGTAATTTCGGTAAAGTACCGATTTCCAGCTCTGGTGCGAAACGCATCTAAATATATATACGTATAACTTGCGAAAGAGATGGCTCAAATACGATGAACAAAATTCTTAAATACTATTGGTCAGTGACAAAATTATCAATGAAAAGAAAGAAAGATCCGATGAAGATTGAATGAATTATATATGTAGAAAAGAATGTTTGGTTTCGTTGTGTGAGTTTTCATAACGTGTTAAAAAATTTGTATGGAGTTGGCCGTCTGTATTTTTAGTCGTCTGTGGCTGAAACGTCAGGGACGACCATGGACGTAGTATATAAACAGGACTGCGCACTGTCATCGGAAAAACGAGCCGAGCGAGAGGTGTAGGACGGTAGGGTTGTGTCCCGTTCCTATAGGGTGACTATCTATATGTTTTGGGAAATACAGGAATTTTAATCAAATTGGCTAATATGGTAAATATTTCAGTTGTAATACGTCGAATGAAGCATTTTGTTTTTGAGGTAACAAACGTGATATTGTCTAACCGTTTAAAAAATATTTGACCACCAAAATATGGTCCACCATTAGGACCTAGCAAAAAAGTTCAAAATCATAGTTTTATACGTATACTTTTTATAGGTGAAATGAAAAATGAAAATAATAATAATAAGCCTTTATTAACAGCAAAATATAGTTAACAATCTTCTCGTCTGTTCACAAAGTGCGTATGTTGTGTATTATCAGTGCCATTCGTCAGGGTGTGGTAGCCGGGGTCAACACAGAGATTCTTACCACCATCTGTCCCGCCATTACCGTGGCCGCTACCATAACCAGGAATAGAGGGGCTGCCGGGGACTGGAGTCCTGATCCTGGTTTTAGCAACTATTAGGCTTTTTTATTTTTTATGCCAATACTCACCACGCTTGGCAGACGGATTCGAGAGCGCAGGAGGGTACTCGCGTTGTTGACGCTGCTGTCCGTCTTCAACCGGGGAAAATTTGCGGCTAGAAGATGTTATTGGATAGGAAAGTATGGAATGTAGAGATGGATACTACAGCCACGAAGGGGAAAGTTGGTAGTAATAGCAGTAGCTCAGGGGGCCGAGATCGCATACCCCGCAATGACCACTAGATAGGAGCTTCCCTGGCCTACTTCATACCAGATACATGTTATTATTCATACCAACTCTTGTAATAACTAAAATCAACGTACCGTCTATCTCATCCCTAACGAATATCCCTATTTTAATCGAATAATTAACAATAAAGTTCAAAATTGCGGCGATAATTATCAATTCTGACTCTAAATTTCAATTTTTCGTGTAAATGTGTGAACCACCCGTTCAGATATCAATTTTTAGACCACCGGATCAATAAAGAAATGAAATGAAATCCCATAATGCTATTTTTCTAATATTATTCACGCCATTATTTTCACTACCTTTCAACCCTTATTATAACCCCTTTATGGTTTAACTTTAAGAAAACGAAGTGTGCAGTTATTTTTGTTACAAAATAAGTAAAAAAGTTTGACATCTGTAACTTCAACAGTTTAGATTTTTCCATGCGTACTGCGTATCCCCTTGTTCAACCCCTTCAAGCGTTGTCTACATAACAAGCGGGAACCTTTTGCCCTTACCCAAGGTCTAATTTATCTCTGTATCAAATTCTATCAAAATTGGTTCAGTGGCTTAGGCGTGAAAATATAGCAGTTAGTGTAATACGTCCGTGCCGAAATTTTACATCACTCAGTAAATAAAAACTATCGCAAGAAATAAATATTTTTTAATTATACTTAATTCATGATGATGATTCATGAAATTGTATTAGAAAAACTTTTAACGTGTTTATTTTCACTTAAAACATAGTATGTAGTAGATGCAAATTAATGTGTATAAATTAAACATTACTCTAATAATAAAATTTTTACGAAAAAAGAACTGCTTTTAATATTCAAGCAGATTAAAAGTTATTCAATAATTCATCTGAACTTTGAATTGTCGATCAAAAAAGTTCTAAGGCGGGTTTTATTATGGTCACACTAGCAAATAAGAAGGGATGGAAACCTCTCATACTGTCTCATTTGGTTTCAGCCTTCCTCCATGTCATTTACCATAGTAAATTAAACCTTATGCTACATGCACATGTCTTATTTAAGGATGACACCATTTTCTTCGTGCGCAATCCTGTTATTATATTACATCCATGGGGACGACTGACAGCCTAACGGTACATGTACTCTTGCGAATGTTCCAAACTATTTGGTCTTGATGTCCCCTCCAGTTGTGTAACTCAATGCTCATCAATTCAATAATCAAAAATGTAAATATTCTCTCCAAATATTTGTTTGATTTCTATGAATGTAACAATCACAAACAGTAGACATTTCGTAATTTTATAAATACATGTATTGTTGTTGGTTATATTTATTAAAAGTAGTTTATTATAGTGAATTTTGCAGTGCCAAGGTGTGGTTCATGCAGGCGTAAAAATCCAAAATAATTAAAGTTTTTACAGGTACCGGTCACTTTTACATAATACTATTTTGTGAAGATTTTATAGAATTAAATGGAAGTCCGTGTATACATATCGGTAGACAAGAATATAGTATTTCATTATATAAATGCGCTAAAAGCATTCATTGCGTATAAAAAATAATATCAAATACGTGAATTTACAATAATTTTAACCAAAAGTTGCTAGGGATTGACTGACAGGTTCGATCAATAACAGGTTGTCGATAAAATAGTCGATGACAACACATGTTTCCTTACATTTTTATAGAGTTATAGTATGTTGTGATAGTGTGCATTCTTCTTCTACCTGGCGTTATTCCGGCCATATTTATTATAGAATTCATACAATATTAGTTATTACTTAACTTTTTCTCATTTTTTATATTTGTGGAATAATTATTATGATACTTCATGTGTGTGATTTTTGAATTTAGAGCCTGTTTCAATATTTGCCAAGAGGCTGTCAATCTAAAATAGTAAAACAAGAACATATTAGATATTATTATAAAATATGCGATACTTCTATGCACAATATAATTGTCCAAACCTTGAAGCAACATAATTAATTTATCATAAAATTAGGTATAGGTTTAAAATTTAAAATTCTCATAGGAAAAACATTAGTTTAGGTTACGTGATCGAGAAAAGCTTCATAGTTTATCAAACTTTCTCTTTCTTGAGTCTCAGTTGTCTGCATCCAATGACTTCCTACAAGCTTAACCAGGTCCTCCGTCCACCTTCAACGCGGCTTATCAGGCGTCCAACACTTCCTAATGTGTTAAATGCAATTGACTTAAATAAGCATATTTTTTTAACTCTAGTATACATATAGTACAAATGTGTTTCTCGCGAATGTTACTCATTGAAACTAATATTCACGGATTTTGTTGCAGACTGAGTCCATCCTGTGACTACGAAAGCTGTAAAGTAATTGAAACTTCGCGACGGGAAGTTAAAAAAGGAAAAAAATAAACCGAAAACGCTAAAACTTTTTAAATAATAGTTTTATTTCATAGATATGTTTTTGTTCCCAGTTTAATTAGGTGTATGTACTATGTAAACATAACAATGAAAAAATATAATTTTGATCAGGGGAACATAAAGACCCATCCAAAACACCTCAAACAAAATATTTTCAAATAATATGACAATTTATCTTTATTTATTTGTGTGTTTATGTATCTGTATTGAAATAAGTAGAATATCAGTAAGTTTCTGTTAATATATAATAAAATGTAGCATATATCCAATATTATTTCACTACTACAGACCAACAGCTATATCGATATCGATACGAAAGTATCGAAAGTGCATGGTACACCATTATATGTCAAGCACACATGTAAACTTCACGCACACAATCGTAAATCAGTTTTGGTCGCGCTCAAAATGACACATTGCCGATCTATGTTCTATACTACATCTATGGTTACAACCCCACAGGGTGTGATGGGCATTAAAATCGCCAGCAAATATCATAGGTTCCGGGACAGACTTTATTAAAGAGTCAAATTTATTTTTATCAAAAGATGGAGAACAATTTGTAGGACAATAAAAGCTAACGATACTAATTTCTCTATTATTTAGATTAATTCTTATACAAATATTTTGGAATGAATTATCACAATAAGTATTAATTCTTTTGTAATCAATATAATTACGAATTAAAATAGCTACGCCATTATGTTCATTGCCAACATCATTTCTTTCTACATTGTAACCTCTTATTGCAAATGTTTTTTTGGGTGTCAACCAAGTTTCGGATATGATTGCCAAGTGGATTTGCTTCTCATATAAAAATTGAGTTAGTAAAATCTTATTACTTAAAATACTCTGAGCATTCCACTGCACGACATTAAGGTCCATTTTTCAATAAGGAACTGTTTCGGAGCGTTTGATGTAGTATATCTTTTATAGATGCTGAATTTATAGGATTGTCCTTCTGATTAATTATTATTTTAGTTAGTGCTTGAGTCAATAAGTTCATGAAAAAATCTGATTTTGTTAAATTTTGAAGTTGAGTTTCTATGTTAGATGCAGTTAATTGTGGGAACGATTTTTCATTAAATAGCCCTGCGTATTGAGTATTTCTTGTTTTTATTTTATTTTCTTCTAATTTAAGTTTTTTTTTGAGGGCAGGAGTTGGATATCGCTATGTGGTTGCCACCACAGTTAGCGCATTTCGCGTTTTTACTATCTACAGTGCATTTTTAACCGACTTCAAAAAAAGGAGGAGGTTCTCAATTCGACTGTACGTTGCTTTTTTTTTTTTATGTTTGTTACCTCGTTTCTCTGTACTGCGTGAACCGATTTCGATCATTCTTTCTTTAATTGAAAGCTGGTGCTTGTCGTTTGGTCCCATAAAAATATGGTGAAGATCTGATGAATATCTTCGGACCTGGAGAGGGGAACTCCTTAAAATTAAGGAGAATTGCAATGGTTCTTTTTGCATTACGTTCATTAGAAAAGTTAAGTTACAGTGAGAGAGGGAAAAACGGGTGGGGGTGAGGGGGGGTGGGTGATAAAATTAAAATACACGTAAATTCTAATATCTTCAGCAGCTTATAACCGATTTTAGTGATTTCTTTTTCATTGGAAAGAACGTATTGACATGTTGATCCCAAGAATACAACATTAAGATCTGATTATCATGTTCGGACCTGGAGAGTAGAACTCCTCAAAATTTAATAGGATTTCAACGGTTCTTTTTGCATTGGGTTCAGTATAAAAGCTAGGCTACAGTGGTTGAGGGAAAAAGGGGTAGGGGCGAAGGGAGGGGGAATGGGGGGAGGGGAGAAAAAAATAATAAACATGTGAATATTCCAATATCTTTGGCAGCTTTTAGCTGATTTTAGCGATTTCATTGTCATCGGAAAGAACATATTCCTTCTGGGGACCAAATCTTCTTCATTTAAATGCCTATCAACACTAAAAAGATAAAAATAACTAAAATTTTTAATAAAAAAAATAAAAACTGACTTAAAAACAAAAAACCACTAAAAACCGAAAAATAACAAAATAATAAGTACCACTGCAAAGCAAAAAAATAATATTTCTTTCATGGAACTTGTGCTTGTTGAATAATTTGCTTAATGACTTGACTAGCCAACAAATCAAAATATATGCATAACATATTGAAGGCGGGTCGCCCAGTACCAAACATATAGATATTTAAATTAATATAAGGCATAGGTCCTACATGTTTGGTACTTGGCGGCCCGTCTTCAATGTGTTATGCATATATTTTGATTTGTTGGCTAGTCAAGTCATTAAGCAAATTATTCAACAAGCACAAGTTCCATGAAAGAAATATTATTTTTTTGCTTTGCAGTGGTACTTATTATTTTGTTATTTTTCGGTTTTTAGTGGATTTTTGTTTTGAAGTCAGTTTTTATTTTTTTTATTATTTAAAACTATGTTCCTGACTACAGATAGAACACACTTCTCAATTTTTGCAGAATTTTGCAATATGTCCGAATTTCATGCAGCGGAGGCATTGCTTAACCGGAGGGATGTACGTTTTAACCTCATGTCTCCAGGAGTCCAAGTAAACATATTCAGGTAGTTCTGTGGAGGCAAAAGTTACCGCCACAGTCTGCGTAGGCTGGTATTTTATTTGACCACTATCATCCCGTACTCTTCGCATGAAGCGCCTCACTTGAATAACATTACGAGAACTACCAATAAGAGAGAATATTCTTTTATTCGACATCTCTAGAGGGACAGAAGTAAGTACGCCAGTCGCCTCTGTGTCACCAGCAGGTATAGATGCTTTTAGCTCGAGTTCCTCCAGTAATTTTTTATTTTGTAGAAATACATTTGCATTATTGGACAAATCAAATGTTATTCCTATTTTAAATCTATTAATAGATTTAAGATGTAGTACACCCGTGACACAATATCTGCGTAAAGCGCGGGAAATAGACAGTCTGTCTTTATCGGTGAACATCTTTTGCTCTTGATGGTTTAAAAATACTACAAATTCTTTTTTATTGCTATTTTCGGGATACTTCCTAAAGTATCCCGGTACCTTATAGATTTGAAATTTGCTCGTGGAGTCATCATCGGAGTCCGATGAAGTCGATGAAGGCAGCCCATCGGGAGGAACTTTTTTCCGCCTTTTCGTGCCTCCCATCTTCTTCAAACAATATTGTCACTTTGCGAGATTACAAATAATTAGTTATGTTACAAGAAATACTATTAAAATACAAAGAAAATTGCAGGCAATTTTGGTTTTGGCGCCTTTCACTTCGAAGGTTCCCGCGCGAATCAAAAATCACTCCTGAGTTACACATGTCTAGACTGAAGTTGACAGTTGACAGCCGGCGGTGGACATTCCATCAAAACAATCAAAACAACGCGAGTTTCTGATTATTATAACTATTGACTAACTGTGCTGACTAAGACCGGGCAAAGGCCACTGTGTGAGAGGGCACCCAGCAAGTAATGCCCAGCCTATAGCCATAAGGTGGGCGGCTATGGCGTGTACTATCGTGGTGCGGCGTGCGCGTGCAGGCGACGGCGCGGCGCGCGCGACCCTCCTAAGAGCGGCGCTGGCACAATACACGCGCGACGCTTTCGTGATGTTCTTCTTCCAAGAGGTGTGCGAAGGGCTCGCTGTGGAGCGTGGAGTGTAGACAGTGAGTGTGACAATGCGATGTGTTGTTGCGCAGTTGACGCTGCAGCTGGGCGTGCTGAGCGGTGCGGTGCTGTTCATCTTCTGCGGCATGTCGGTGGCGGCGTGCTGCGCGCTGGTGCCGCTCGCCGCCGCACTGCTGGTCGCCGTGTCAGTGTATGTCACTCACGCCGTGCTTGCCGATAAACAAGTTGTGGTCAGTTATTCATTTTTGCAAGACAAACTGCAGCAAAGACGAATTTAAATTTAAGTTTATGGCTCTATCAAAGATGACACACCTCTGCCAATTTCAAGAAAGGGAAAATAGAAATTAACTAAATAAAAATGTTTAAATGAAAACTTATAAAGAAAACAAAGAATTTGGTCAATTTGGCACCATTGAACTCCACTCAAAAATTGTTTTAAATAGTTAATCATACAGTTCCCCAAGCAGGAACATTTTGAAGTATCATATAGTAATAGTATTGTGACAACGATTACTATACTATTACTACAACGATACTATACGTCAAAAGTTATTTGTGTTACCACTTTTCATACATTTGTATAGTAAAACTATTGCTAGACTATACAATTACCATATTATAGTGTTGTAAACGTTTCCCGCTGCCATAATCTAGTTCCAAATACGCTCACAATTGCGCTGTTCAAATTCCCATACAAAATTTTACTATTACGATTACTATACTATAGAGCCAAATGTTCCTGCTTGAGGCACAGATTTTATTGAACACCACAAATTACAGTTCAAACAAACATAGAAACCTTACAAATAAGTGAAAATTTGGCTATTAGCTATCTCTTTTAGACAACCAATCATTAATATTATAATCATTAAATATGTATTTGGTTACCAATGGACACCATTTATTGTTGAAAAATAAATTATAATAAAAAAAAAACACACTTTCATAAAGTTCAAACTAACCAGTAAAAAATAATTGATAATTAGAAAATGGATAATGAATGGAATGAAATTAGAAAATAAATGGAATTGATGAGATAAGAAAATGGAGTTAAATACATACATTTTATTGTTACAAAGTGTGGGGTGTTGACAACAATTACTTATTCTACAGCAACACACGATTATAACTATAAAATGTATGTATTTTACTCCATTATACAGGATACATCATAGTATAACAGGAAGTTCTAAAAAAACAGTTTATTAGCAATGTACAAACTTAATTAAATGCTACCATACACAACAAATTATTTTATTGCAAATTCAGTACAAACAGGATTCAGGGTAAAAAAATTAAGTCACCGATTTTATTGTTTGTTATCGAACAGGCCATGCGCAATGAAGAGTTCGGATACGTGGCAGAGCTGAGTGCGCCTCTGCTGGTGGACACCCGGTCGGCGAGGCCGCGCGTGCTGCTGGTCGGGGACGAGGGCGGCGCGCGCGACGCCGGGGAACTGCTCCACAAGCAGGTGGTGTGCTAGCTCGCGTGGCGGTGTAGTGCGACACGCGAGTGACGAGCCGGTTTGTGTGCAGGTGGTGGGCACAGTGAGCGTGTCGGAGCTGCGCGGCGCGGGGCGCGGCGGCTGGCTGCACGCGCTGGCCGTGCACGAGCAGTGAGTACCGCAGCGGGGCGGGGAGGGGCGGGGGCGGGGCGCGGGGGCACGGGCGTGGCGCTCACGTAGTGTTGTTGTTGCGAGGTGGCGGCGGCGCGGCGTGGCGCGCGCGCTGGTGGCGGCGGCGCGGGGTGAGGCGGGGCGGGAGGCGCGGGGGCCGCTGCTGGCCGCCGTGAGTTCGCTGCAGTCGGCGGCGACTCGGCTGCTGCACTCGGACGGGTGCGTGGAGTAGTGCGTGTAGTGCGTGGTGTGTGGCGCGTGCAGTGTGTAGTGTAGTGCAGCGTGCGTTGGGTTGCAGGTGGGAGGTGCGCGGTTCGTATCACCGGCCGCTGCTGGGCTCGGCGCTGACGCTGCCCGTGCTGGTGCTGGGCGTGGAGCCGGCGACGCTCGCCTGACCGACTACCGACTCCACGCATTCTTCTTGATAATCTCACTATCGAATACGTTATACAATACAATAAAATGATAAGTCAAGACCATAAAATATACTTTTATTTGATACATACTTGTATTCATTTGAAAAACAATTTGAGGTTCTCTTGTATCTGATCACCACCGGTCACTTCTTAGAACCGAAAAGCAATTGCAACTTAGATGCACCTGCCAAAACCTGACGACAAAGAACAATAATGCTACAACATTATTTAAGGCACTGTCCACACAGAGCAATTTTAGTAGGAGAATCTGTTAAAATGATGCCAATGGTCGATAAAGTTACAGAACACTTTTCAGCTGTCGCAATTGTAAATTATAAAGAATTTGACAATTTTTCTTAACTTCTGCTCTGTGTTCACAGTGGCTTAAGTTTGTATAGGAATAACATTCTTAAGCTATGAACTTGAAAATTGAAATTGTTTTGTCCATTTATCTATATATACAAAAGAGGAACCTGACCGACTGACTGACTGACTGACTGACTGACGTATCAACGTACAGCCGAAACTACTGGAGCTAGGAACGTGAAATTTTGCACAGAGGTTCCTATTGTGACGTAGGGTAGCACTAAGAAGGGATTTTTGGAAATTCAACCCCTAAGGGGGTGAAAAGGGTTAAAAACTGTTGTATGGAAAATCGTAACCCTTAGAGTTACAATTGTCAAACTTGGCACTTCAGTAAATCATTTAAAAAGAAAAATAACTGCATAATTTGTTTATCTAAAATTAGTCTTTAAGGGGTTAAAATAAGGGTAGAAGTGATGCGAGAGTAGGGTGATTTTACGACTGTGTAATCAACGCACAGCCAAAACTACTGGAGCTAGAAACGTGAAATTTTACACAAAGATGCCTATTGTTACGTAGGGTAGCACTAAGGGATTTTTGGAAATTCAACCCCTGAAGGGGTGAAAAGGGTAAAAAACGGTTGTATGGAAAATCTAAACCGTTAAAGCTAGAGTTCTCAAACTTTGCAAGTTAGTTAGCCTATCAAAATCAAATATAACTGCATACTTATTTTTTCTAAAATTAACCCTAAACGGGTAAAAATAAGGGTTGAAATTTTGCAGAACCGAACTATCGGATCAACGCACAGCCGGAACTAATGGAGCTAGAATTGTGAAATTTTACACATGGGTTCCTATTATGATGTAGATTAGAACTAAGAAATATTTTTTGGAAATTCAACCCCTAAGGGAGTGAAAAGGGTTAATAACTGTTGTATGGAAAATTGTGACCGTTGAAATTGCAAATATTAAACTTGACACTTAGGTTACCCATCTAGGAACAAGAGTAACTGCATATTTTTTTTCCTATAATTAACCCTAAATGAGTCAAAATAGGGGTTGAAGTGTTGTATGCAAAATTGAAACACTGAAGTTATTGATATCAAAATTCGTATTTCACGACTTATTTTAAACGAAAAATAATGGCGTGAACTACTTTTAGAAAAATAGCACTATGGGGGTGAAATAAGGGATGACATTTTCATATAATGTCTTGCTTTTACGTCCGTAATATGATAACATAAACACGCAGACGAAGTCGCGGGAAAAAGCTAGTCATACATACATCCGACGGTAGTGGTCGTCAGTGAATGACGTGCGCACCTTTAGATAGTCGGGGTGATGGCGGTGCGAGGCGGGGATGGTCCGCGCCAGTACCCGCAGCAGCCGCTCGGCGTCGCCGCCCGCGCCCGCCGCCAGCCGCCGCCCCACCGCCTGCACCACCGTGTACCTCGCGCCGGCGTCCAGGGAGCCCCACTCACTCGAGATCACATCCACCAAATCGCCGTTCGCATTCGACAAATGTTCCTCCTGTTTTTTCAATATCGTACTGTCATCACCACGAAGTTCGAGCGTCAAAATGTTTCAAACGCATCCCGTCACTCGAAACGTGAACGCATGCGGGAATCAGTGGACGACAGCACCTGCAGGCCGAGCGCGCGAGCGAGCGCGGCGTCCCGCAACGCGGCGGCGAGCGCGCCCCCCGCGGCGCCGGCCAGCGCGTCCGCCAGCGGCAGCAGCGCGGCGGGGGGCGCGCGCACCAGCACGCCGCGCAGCGCCGCCGCCTGCGCCGCGCTCATGCACTCGCCCGCCAGCACGCGCAGCGCTGCCGCCGCGCCCGCCGCACCCCCCGCCCCCCGCGACGCGCCCGCCACGCACACCGCGCACAGCCACGCGCCCAGCGCCACCGCCTCCTCGTCGTTCCACATGTTGCTCTCGCACGCCAGCATGCCGCACACGCTGCTCACCATCTGCGTGCATCGCCACCTTCACGCTCACGTACACTGCCGTATCATCGCTCTTGTCGACCGTCATCATGACAGACATACATATAACTTCATTTGGATTTATATTCAGAAAATGTTATTTTATCTAGGTTCACAACCGTGCCTCCTCCAAGTCGAGCTAAAAAGCGGCACGGTCGTACAATCCGTTTCTCGAAGCAATTCAGGCCGTTTTCTACCCCCTATAACTTCGTTGTGGTTAAAGCAAGAAGCCTGAATTTTTAGTTGCTAAGCGGGCATTGTGTAAACACGGTATATTTAAAATTTCATTCAATTTGAACACTCACTGACTGACTTACCGATCATCAAAAGTCTAAGGCACTTCTAGCAGACATAAACCTTCAAATTTAGAATATAATTAGTGTTTAGTGTCTGAATCAAGAGAAAACTAACACATTTTATAATTTCTGTCTAGTTTTCTATATACATCAACTGCGTGAATAACTGTGTAATCTATATATATAAAAGAGGAACCTGACTGACTGACTGACTGACGTATCAACGCACAGCCGAAACTACTGGAGCTAGAAACCTGAAATTTCACACAGGGGTTCCTATTGTGACGTAGGGTAGCACTAAGAAGGGATTTTTGGAAATTCAACCTCTAAGGGGGTGAAAAGGGTTAAAAACTGTTGTATGGAAAATCGAAACAGTTTGAGTTACAATTGTCAAACTCGGCACTTTAGTTAATCATTTAAAAAGAAAACTAACTGCATACTTTGTTTATCTAAAATCAACCCTAAAGGGGTAAAAATAAGGGTTGAAGTGTTGCGAGACTAGGGTGATTTAATGACTGTCTAATCAACGCACAGCCGAAACTACTGTAGCTAGAAACGTGAAACTTTACACAAGGATTTCTATTATGACGTAGGGTAGCACTAAGAAGGGATTTTTGGAAATTCAACCCCTAAGAGGGTGAAAAGGGTAAAAAACGGTTGTATGGAAAATCCAAACCGTTAAAGCTACAATTCTCAAACTTTGCAGTTTAGTTCACCAATCAAAAACCAATATAAAACCTATATAAATGTATAGGATTACAAAGTTACAGTTGCAGTTAATTAATCATTGTTCCCGTTTATCATTATATAATATTTATAGGTATGTATTTATATATATGATGCATAACAGGGGGGTATAGAGAGGGAAATGATGTATTCAGCCCATGAAACTGTACAACATTCCCCTAGAAAAATATGACGAAGAAAAACTTGCAAATAAACAGACTAAATAGCTCGAAATTATCAATTACCATGAAAGAAAGAACATTAATAATCAAATCCGCTATATTTTTGATAAATTGAAACCTACAAAAATAAGAAAAACCATAAGACAAGAGGGCTTAAGAAAAATCGTTATTGATATTCTAGAAGTAAAAGTTACCGAAAAGAAAAAAGTAGGACTACAAAAAGACGTGAGATCCCATCAAAAAAATTATGTAAAAAAATACCAAGTCTCGCAGCTCAGTTTTTCTACCGCAAAAAGTTGTGAGATCCATGTAATACCAAGTCGGTTAATTTTATTTTTATGAATCGCTTTGATCAAACTGACAATATGTTTGTCTTGATTTGCTTCAACAAGTAATCTTTCACATAATAACACAGTAGCCATGTAAATAATATATGCAAAATCACTTACATCATCAGTAATTATGGTGAGGGTGTGTGGATCAGTTTGGCGGCATAAGTGAAGGTAATCAAGAAGGAAATCTGTAGTGGGCAAATACGGCAGAAGAGCATTCAAGAGTGCGGACACGGAGAGCGCTTGTGTCGCGGGCGCGGGCGTGGGCGCGGGCGCGGGCTGCACGCGCAGCGCCATGACGGCCGCCGCCAGCGCCGCCTCGCCCTCCGAGCCGCTCGAGTCGCAGCGAGCCGTCTGCAGCGCGCGCAGCTCCTGCTCGCACTGCAGCTCCCGCTCGCGCTGCGATGCCAGCTCGTCGGCGGCCGGCATCACGAACGAATCCTATGTTGAACAACAACTAACCAATAAAAAAAAATCAATTCGTACAATACTTAGCCCCAACTATCTATAGACTAGGTCAAGGTTTCTTAAAGTGGAGTCTGTAACGTGTGCCAGGGGTCCACAGCAGCTCAGTAAACTTTTAATATATTTATCAGAAAATTATCATTCAAATGCCTACCAATATTCACAAGAATCAAATAACTAAAAGTTTTAATAAAAGCTTCAAAACTAAAAAACCACCACAAAGTAACCACTTATAGTTATAAATTTCCACTGAAAAGCAAAAACTAATATTTATTTCATTGTACATGTTAATTAATTAACTTATTGACTTGACTAGCCAACAAATTAAAAAATATGTGTAACATTATAAATGTAAATATTTGGTAAAATAATAAATTTTTGACCCAATAACTTTTTTTAAATTGCTATTGCATAATAAACATATTATTTTGGTACCTGTGATACAGGCCTAGAGCCTAGCGCAGTACCACAGTGGAATCCATATAATATAATATATTATATCTTACTTCAAAAGATCTTGTTTGGAATCAGTCCCTCTTGTAATCAGGACATTCATTAACCATTATATGTTTTAAAAAAAAGGTTCAGGATTTGTTGTTGGATAAAGTGGCTGAATCATCACAGTAGTGTGTTATTCTATATATTGTTTTATATTTCTTTATGTCTTTTTTATTGCAGTTAATGGCAAGAAGAGCATGCCGTTTGCCTGATGGTAAGCAATATGATGTGGCAAACCAAACAACGCCTTGAATTACAAATGCATTGACTGGCATTCCACTGTGCTTCCCATCCTGAGAAATAAGATGTTAAGTTTCTATATGTCCTGTCCAGTAGTTCATAATATATTATATTTTAGTAATTATCTATATATTAATATATAGATAAATATTGTTCTGACTTCCTTCACTATCCAATCCATTCTTCTCTGGAATGCACTCCCACTCGAAATCAGGTCGTGCACAATACAGGCTTTCAAGATGAAGGTTCGGCAATTACTCCTCACCGAAGTAGCAGATTCTCACCACTAATGTAGGTATTTATATATTTAGTTGTTTATATATATATACATATATAAACAAATAAATAAATACTACTTACTAATTACTTATTTATGATTATGATTGATACATAATTTGTCTGGTTGGCTTATTCACTTTTAGACTTAACATTCTAGGTTCAGGCTATTGTCCATAGCTTCGTTTTGTTTGCTTATTATATCACAGCTCACTTGGACATGCAGTTAATTCTCACCAAAAGGGAATGAATGTTTATTTTATTTTTATCGGGTCATTTTAAATGCCTTCCTTCCAATAAACCAAAAAGGAACTGAAAAAACTGACTACTTCCAATAAATCTCGCTATAACTGACTGATTTGTCTGATTAATTTTCAATCCCTACTTTTATACCAAATAGACTGTGAGTACAAAGGTATAAAGCATAAATAAGCATACGTAATCTTACGGATTTCGAAACATTTGAAGAGTTGAGTCCAACAGATTCGATGGAAATATCTGGTAACTCGCAGAATTCCTCATCACTTTCGGTCATTACTTGGCTGGGAAGGAGAACTCGACAGCAAAAAAATGGAGTTTACCAAACGGGTAGTTTTTTAAAACTTATGCCCGTTTGTCATGCGGCAAATGGCAATTAAGACCAATTATAGCAAATTAACACTGATCAATAAAACTCTGTGATTAATATGATGATTTGTTTACTAGTTTGTATTATAAAAGTAGTACCGTAAAACGTGGTGATTAGGGATCAAAGGGAGATTAGGGACAAAACTGAGAAAACATTTTAAGGTTGAAATGTGAGCCATTAGTTGCACATAATTTATTAAAAACAAATTGTAACAATAGAAGACTATATATAGTCCTTAGTGCAACAATCAGTAACAATTCATTTGAGTTACAAATTGTCTTTTTAGTCTTTTGAAAATAGCCTCTCGATATGCAGTAAAAATACACCTAAACGAACTTCGGTCTACTACAAAAACTACACCATTTATGAAGGAGATATTGTTAAACACACATAGTATAAGTATTGGACTATCGAATTCATAAAAGGTTAATCTCAATTTCTCGTTTAATTCATGTTTTTTTGATCATTTAAAAAGTAAATAAAAAAATATGATATTTTGGGGGGAATAGAGGCGACTTGGGGGTGATTAATAACGAGACTAAGGTTTATAGAGACGTGTAAAGGTACAATTGGGACGAAAAAGGGTGTATAGGTACAGTGTGTGTAGGGATGTCGCAACAATTTTTTTTTTTTGTTGTAAAATATTTTGTCGTTCTTAATTAACTTTGTCTGTTAATTATATTTATTTTTAATGCTGTAAGTTACATTGAAAGTACTTCCACTTAAAATAACTAAAATTTTGCTTCAGTTGTGGTCACAATGGTTGAGTATTATATGTAGAAACTGCAGTAAGAATAGTCTTCATAACAACTATTCCTTTTTGATAGATAGATCTAGTACTGTGCGATGCATGGAGTATTTCTTTAAATATATAGAAAAAACTGATTCGCCATTTTCCTCTTTCTAATAAGTAGTACACATTAATTTTGGCAAACCGCTAAACAGCAGTGTAAATGCTCTGTTGTGTTTCGTTGTGAAGGACATTGTTGCCAGAGTCACTACTGGACATATTGAGACTTAACATCTATGTCTCAGGATGGCGAGCGCAGGCCTAGCTTTGCTTTGTATTTCAAGGTATTGTTTGGTATTGCTACTGTTTATGAGCGGTCTATCACTTAGCATCAGGCGAACGGTATGATCGCCTCGTCAGTGCAATAATAACCACTCAAACGTCCCGACCTCCAACTTTGACGTAAGCTGTCATTTTTATAGGAAAATACACTAGTAATGAAAAAGCATCCTAAATTCAAAATATATCATGAAAAGCGCTATGAAAAAAATATATATAATGCTTGAATAAACTACCTTTAATCTAACATTGGCCAAAAAGAAATTAGCAATAGGCATATTTCAAAAAAAAAAGGCAAACTCGTGTGTTGTTTGAGAACAACGACGAGTGGTGCGCAGGAGTTTATAAAAATGTTAATATTGATTTGTAACTCTCTTATTATTCTTATATGGTTTATTAAAAGATACCTTTACATTAATAATTATCAATTATCTAAAAATAAGCCATATTCGACGCGTGATTCGAAGTTTTTTAGACACGAAAGTAAATCACGATCGTTGTTTGTCGGTTTTCATGAAATATTTCTGTGTCAATTCTATGAAAAAATGAAAAATAAAGTGTTAGAGATAGAAAACATATCATAAAGAATAATTAGGTGCCATTTGATAATTGAGAATATATCAAAACAATTCAATATTTTAATTGATTTCCAGTATTCCGTAGAAAGTCGCGCGCCATATTTTGCAATATCAATGTTTGCGTTCCAAAGTTTTTGTTCAAACTAGAATGTGTGGTATGTTTGATGTTGGATGTGATTGTTATAAATTAAGTGTGACAAAGCCAATGATATGGTGATTTAAATTTTCAATATCAAAGAATAAATTTATTAATTCAGTTTAAATATTTCAATATTTCTTCTCCAAATATGCATCCAAACCGTGGAAAGACGAGTTGGATACATTCGAGCCAAAATCAGCTCGCCGAGGACAGGATCAAATGGAATGACAAAGGGGAAGCCTTTGCCCAGCAGTGGGACACAATCTAGGCTATTAAATATATATATATATATATATATATATATATATATATATATATATATATATATATATATATATATATATATATATATATATACGGACTAAGCCAACCCGCACTAGGCCAGCGTGGTGGACTATATGGCCTAACCACTCTCAATCGTATTCTCGATTGTAGAGTAGGCCCGTGCCCTGCAGTGGGACGTATATGGGCTGATACAGATACAGATATATACGGAATGGAAACCGCCATCAGGGACCGCAAACCGTTACGTACATTACGATAAGATAATAGATGCGCGACTGCGAATAATCCGAACATTGAAATGATCTACTATTAAGCCAAAAACAAATTATAAGATACGGCTGCCGAACGCGGCTGAAGAGTGGTAATAATATTCAGAGTCTCTCGGACGCGGCGCGGCAGAATATTCAATTTTCTAAATATCTTCAGCTACGTCCATCAGCCGCATTTTATAAATTGTACCCGGCTTTACTAACGTAGTTATTCTGATATAAAACTAGTACATATTATAATTGGACAAATTTATTGAAATAAAAAAGAATAATAATAAAATACATTTTTAAGTTTAGGTCATCAACGGAAAAGCAAGAATGCTCGTGAGTGTTTTATTTTTTGATTTCAGTGATAAAGTGCATGCATAGTTTGTGTCAATTAAGCAAATAAAAAACCATCACTAGTGCTAAGAGTTAACTTGAACTTTACATTGAGTGGGCAGTGCGGAAATGGGGGAGACCGAGGCCCGGGCAGAGGCAGAGGCAGAAGCCGAGGCAGAGGCAGAGGCAGAGGCACTGTGCCGGGCTACTATGCCGGGCTAAATAAAAAAAATACTAAATAAGTCGTACAAATCTTTAATTATTAATTTATAGGTTTGAAATTGTCAGTATTTATTCTTAGATATTTATTCATTGATTGTAATAATAATAATTGTATATTTTTATTTTGTTTTAATTTTCAACCACCACTTAACTACCCTTATTCGTAATTTTTAAATACTATTACAATTTTTGATTGTAATGGATTACGCTATACCTACCAGTACCTTTACCTATACAAATCTCGTCGTAATTATGGATATTTTCTTAAAAATCTACCATAAACTATAATTTGGTTTCTAAACCAAACACTATAAAAAAGGATAACAGCTTTGCATGTCTCGATCGCTAAAATTTCATTAATGCAAAATCAATAAATACATTAAAAAACTAGGTAAAACAATGTTAACATTAATTGATAGAACTAAGTCATTTATATTCCATTCATGTTATTACACGACAGTAATTTATTTATTGGCCCTGCGCTGTTTTAAACCGGCTAACATTTGTATCAAATATCGTCTGGACAAGAACTTACATGGGCGGCCATCTTTCAAGCTTTTTTGCACCAGTGTTACCAACTTAGTGGATTTTCCACAAAATCTGGTAGTTTGGTCCTGGTTGGGAAAAATTGCTTTTAGTGGATTTTAAATGGTTTGGGGGCTGGCGAAAATTATTGAAAAGCTGTCATTATCAATTCCGACACATCATTGTTTATTGAAAATATGATGTCATATATTGTAATCAAATATCCAAATATATAATCAAATAAATAAATAAATACACCCAACAGTGACATTTATTGTCTCGACCCCACACAAAGAACTAGTCTTGTGTCGTGGGTATCAGGAACTACAACAGACTTTTCGGTCTCACAAACAGTCAGACCCGAAACAAATGCCTCTACTTCACACAGATATTTGTTTCGGTGCGGGAATCGAACCCGAACAATATTATGTTAATATATTAATAAGGATATTAATTAGGAAATAGGAATATTAATAATTAGAATTCATGTTTACAAAATAAAAACAGAAATACAAACCGAAAATATGACTTCCTGGCATCTATTGGCGAATAATGATGTGTTAAGCCATTCTATGTATGCCCAGCATTAATTGTGTAACAGAGCCATCTACCGATAAATATAAAGGTACCCAGCGTTATTTGTGTAACAGCGCCATCATCTAATTGTTTTGGAATTGACAACCATGTGTTTTCCATTTTGAGCATGAAGATAGACATCTATTTCATATTTAGTAATGTACTCTGTGCGGTTCATAACTTTTAAGTTTTAACATGAAACTTTCGAGATACATTCCCTTTCTGCTGGTTTAGTTATTTTAACTCGGGTACACACCTACCTTTGCACACAATTTAAATCTTTTCACTGAATGACAATGGTGAGAATTGTTATTTTGATTTTTTAATAAACACATATTTTCAGCACAAACCTCACAATTAAATAATATTTTCAAAAAATCAACAATCTTACTAATAAAACGATAGCACTACAATTAATAAGCAAACAAAATAGTAAACAATGCTTATCACATATTTAAACAAATAAAACCTTACTAAACAAAAATGCTAAATGTTGCCTGCATGCCTGCAGCCTGCTGCTGGAGTCGCGGCTTTCGATATTCATGGGTGTGTGCGTTGCGAACTATGCACGGACACCAAAATTACTACATACATGCAAACAAATGTCCCGCGAGACGCGGCGGCATGAGTTGGTTGATTAGGTACATTCATGGCCCAGTAACCGCCCTTAAAACATTAGCGATATTTTTAATCTATGCTCTATCTATATCACGACATGACATTACCCCCCCTCGCGCAAATCCTACACCCGCGGTTGGAGGGAGGGGGGGGGGGGGGCGTCTGCGCCCCGGGCCGTCATGTTGTTTAGCTTTACAACAACTTCGGATAACAATTAACAAGTATTGTGAAATGCGTTGATAGATTTACTTGTATTTTCTTGGAATGTTTCACTTGGTGTTAGGCCAAAATACATTAAGTGCCATTCAGTTCTTAGCACATTATGTCGCAAATAGTATAATTATTAGAAAAACGATTGCGTTAAAATATTCATACAAACACTTACTCTGCGCCATTGGTTTGGAGTTTTTGTGACACCATCCGCCACTGCATTTAATTTAAATGCCAAAGATTCCCAAGTTTGCCTGGTCACTTGACTAGATTGTGGCCCACTTGGGAAGCGGCCCAATGCAATGTCTGGATGTGTCTCCAAGTACTCAACAATTATTTCTTGCTGCCTTAAGGAATTTTTTCTCCGAGCAGGCATCTTAAAATAAAATAACAAATATCATTATACATTTCACGTAATATCTAGAAGGGTACGTTGATCTATGTATGGCATAATCTAATTATTGTGACGATCTTAAAAAAAACTTATAGACGTTCGTTAATACACCAGGAAAAAAAACCTTTTATAAATGTGGTGTCCCGAACAAAATTTCGTATTAAATAATTTGTTACGTGTATTTTATTTCTTGCATCTAAAAAAACCCAATTCCACGAAACAATCATCATATACTTTGTCGATAGATCTTTGTACTTTGGGAAAACTAGGTTGAATATAACATTTTACTAGAACTTAATACTTATTTTAAGAACTGAAATTAACAATGATTAAACTTTTGCAATATAACTTGCTCATCAAAATTGTTGTTATTTAAACTTAAAAGCCAAGACTCACAAGTAAACTACACTATACCATTATACTTACTTTTATTTATTTTCACAAATTACTTATACACAAGTTATACACAAGCACGAACACTTCTCACTTAATATTCAAAGTCGAAACGCATATAAACGCACATTTTGTGAATCTCGCGCCTCAATGTTTATTTTCAAGTGCCAAACAGGTAGTTAAGCCGGCAAAATGCAAACCACTTAATTTATCCCATTAGTTAATGGTCCAATTGGTATATTTAAACTAGTCGCATAACGATTACTGAAAGAAACCGTTAGGCACTTACGGTGCCTATCAGTACATTGTCATACGCAATACCAATTCATAACAAGTTTCAGTTGACATCTGTGTTCGGTGTAAAATACAACGAGAATTTGATGATAACTTGACCTGTCAAAATTAGTCAATAGCCCTGCAGAAAGGATTGCTTTATGCAGTGAATACGTGTTATGTATTAACCCCTCAACCGTCGGAACCGGAACTTGGTTCCTTCGGATTTCAAGCAATAAGCAACCTAATGTCATTGAAATAGGGTCTATTATTAATACGGCTCATCGATTTCAAGCAAAAAAGCAACCTAACGTCATTGAAATAGGGGCTATTTTTGAATCAAGGTCAGTAGGCGGCGCTTACGACAGTCCGACGTGCAGTGTAAGTGACGTCAAGGAACCAATTGAATATTTGGAAAATAATGCTCTTCTCTTTTTTCTTAAAACTTTTCTCTGCTTCATTCTACATACATTTCAACCTTACTAAACAAAAATGCATAATGTGCGTACGTGATTTATTAGATTTTCGTCTATTATTTTTACTCGGATTATAGGCAACGAACATTCCCGACAAATACCGAACTCCCGTAGCCTGCCGGGCCGCTAGAGTCGCGGCTTTCGATATTCATGGGTGTGTGCGTTGCGAACTGTGCACGGACAGTGGACACCAAAATTACTAAATACATGCAAACAAATGTTCTGCGAGACGCGGCGGCAAGAGTTGGTTGATTAGGTACAAATTACAATAAAACATTTGCGATATTTTTAATCAATGCTCTATAGTCTATACCACGACATGACATTACCCCCCCTCGCGCAAAGCCACGGCAGGTTATCTTCATTTAAAAAAAATCGCCTTACGACATGGCTTGTCTATGGCTCAGGCTATTGAACATGACAGTTACCTCGATGCCCCCACCTCTTACTTCTACCCGACGTCGCTTAGGCGGACGCCACCCTTGGACTGTCGTAAGCGCCGCCTACTGACCTTGATTCAAAAATAGCCCCTATTTCAATGACGTTAGGTTGCTTTTTTGCTTGAAACCGATGAGCCGTATTAATAATAGACCCTATTTCAATGACATTAGGTTGCTTATTGCTTGAAATCCGAAGGAATCGGGTTCCGATTCCGACGGTTGAGGGGTTTGATTACATTGTTACGTAAAACTTCTGTTAAATAGTTTTCTTGTTTTCTTTCCCGCGGTATTGTGCGCGGCATCATTACAGTGTGCGCAAATCCTAGTTCCTACTTAACCCGCGGTTTAGGGTGCGTCTGCGCCCCGGGCCGCCTGTGGGGCCGCCATGTTGTTTACAACAAATGCGTCGATAGATTTACTTGTATTTTCTTTTAGTGAATTTGCAAATGTAATGACCAGAAAGCATTGCTTCGTGCAGTGATTAATGTGCAGTGAATACGTGTATTAAACGTGCAGTGTAAGTGACGTCAAGGAAACAATTGAATATTTGGAAAATAATGCTCGTAACTTATAAGAAATCATTACTCATCAATTCAATAGTCAAAAATGTAAATATTCTCTCCAAATATTTGTTTGTTTTCTATGAATGTAACAATCACAAACAGTAGACACTTCGTAATTTTATAAATACATGTATTGTTGTTGCATCCTAATTAATTCAATTGAAAATGTTTATTATTATCTAAATTCATGTTTGTTCGATTTCGTTTTTTGTGTTTATTTACTACCCCTTCATATTAGTTTCATATAAATATTTAAATGAATAATGTGTAAAGTCAATGTAGCAAATGTCAGAATTTTAATAAAATCTAATTTTATTTATGATGAAACATTTCTATTACTTATAACATAATACACATGCTTATGTAAATATAATCCAATATAAGAGGCTTTACATTTTTTCGTATCTTTGGTACCTCCGATTCAGGTACGCCCAGTTGGGAACCTTGGTAAAATTGTAGCTACGTAAGGCAAAAGTGTACTTTATTTCAACTCAAGATGTCATATTTGATATTTGTAATAAACACATTTGTATATTTCGACGAATACTTTTGAATGTATAAATGAAATGAAATAAATAGTTGTTTATATCATTTGAAGGGTTTTATTTGTAATCTACACAAATACTAATATCTGAATTTGGAAAAAATTACATCAATTGCCATTATTTTAAAAAACCCAAGACGCACAGTTTCGAACAAAAGTAACACTCGAAACTGTAACCAAACACTCGACAATTCTAAATAATATGTAGTTATCGTCACACTATAAACATATCTTTTGCAAATTCAACCTTACGCGGAGTGTTTAAAGTTGTTTATATAAAGCAGTGTACAAAATGCAATAAAATTTTACGACCGACGTTAGTCGGTAGGACAAGGCATGGAATGGAGACGAATATCCTTTTTACTTTTATATGACGATGAATTTGTTTTTGTACTTTTATATGAGCGTAGATATGTAGTGTGTGTAACGTTGCATACCTATTATGTTATGTATTGTACTGTTATTAGAGTAGTATTAAATCATGTCTAAAGGAAAGCGAACGTCTTTTTATTTATAAAAGCCACGTCAACATTATTACATGGCGACCCTGCCATTTACCGGCGGTCTGGCTGTTTTCGATCGCGCACGCAAGCATTGGAGTGCAAATTGAAATCAAAATTTCAAATATGTGTCGATCCACAATTGAAAAAGACGAGGTGATCAATAACAATTTTGGTGGATCAATGACTACAGTGGATCAAATTAAGACCCAACTCTCCGTAATTAACGTTATGATAATTATAATCTGCACTATCGTTGGCGTTGCGGCATGCTACGGTGTGTATAAATTATACAAGCGCTGCCATTCCAATTGGATGAGAAACGAGATGCTGATGCAGAATTTACGCCGATCTTGCATGAGACGTCCAGCTGGTCCAGAGCCTCGAGTTTGCTACCAGTGCCGCCACCAAGAGCCAAGAATTACCATGGATAGTGAAAAGTGATTTTGAGTGCGTGAAAGTGTTAGAGTAAATTTTATGTTGTTATTTTTATATTCCTCGTGTTTTCTTTTTTTTTTATTGTAATAAGGTGTGGTAGGATATATGTAGATGAATAATATTAATGGCTGACGAACTAAAAACATTATACGAGAAATTGAAACGTATTAGAGAAAATTTAGTAAAATTAAGTTATGCAAAACGGACAAAATTTATTTTAAAAAGTAAGTTAGAGGAAGCGAATAGTATACGTAAAGATTTTGATAAGTGCTTAGATATATTAGTGTCGCAAATAGAATGTAAACAAATTAAGGGCAAAATATTAGCCGAAATTCACTTATTGCGATTTAATTAAAGATTTATACGCACAAATAGACGAATTTTGCTCTAAGGACTATAGTCTACAAATTGGTTCCGAGTGCACTGTTGAGGGTATTGCAGGAATAGCAGACAACATGGAGACATTCGACTTCAAAACCGCAGCGTCTATACTTCCGGTTATGACGGGTGAAGAAGATGTCACCAAGAATTTAATGGATGCTATCGAATTATACAACTTGGCGCTCAATGAACAAGGTAAGAGTATGCTAATAAAGTTTGTTCTTAAAACTCGTTTGAATCGGAGTGCCAAATTACGACTTTCCAACTCTTATAGTTCTTGCGAAGCTTTACTTCATGATATGCAAAATCATTTGCTGACAAAAAAGTCTAGTACCTCGATTCATAATGAGTTAATTAAAATCAGACAAAATGGCATCACTTTAGAAAATTATGGCAAAAAAATTGAAGAATTATTAGTCGATTTGACGATTTCACAAGCCGACGGCGATGAAAGTTCACATCAAATTTTGCGCCCTATTAACGAAAAAATTGCCATCAAAAGTTTCACAGATGGCTTGAGAAATCGCCAACTTCGTACAATTCTGTCCGCGCGTAATTATAATACTTTAAAGGATACAATAAGAGCTGCGAAGGATGAGGAGGCGTCATGTAGCCGACAACAAGACACGGAAGAATCCATTTATGTTGGAAATCGTGGGCAGCCGAGGTCTACATATTATGGTCGTAAGTTTAACAACACATATGGAAAGTACCGAGGTAATGCAACAACGCACCAACAACCAAGACCTATGAATAACTCCAAGTCATTACAGATGCAGAAAGGCTTCTTCGGACGAGGAGGTCATCAGCATCGCGGTGGAAGTCGTGCCAGAGGGGGTACGTACACTAATCGTTTTTACTTTCGCGGAAAAAATCACGAAGTAAATTCAATGAATCGAACCCCATATCAAAATGATGGTGTAACGCAAAATACCTATAACGCTCAAAACGACGCTAATGCCACTTCCAAGGAATTTTTTCGTTTCTAACAATAATAACATATTTAGTTGCCAGCTTAGCAATTCGATTGAAGCACCGCTAGGCAACACGATGCATAGATGGTTGATAGATACCGGAGCGTCTTTATGTGTAATTAAATATGAAACCTTATGTGCGTCAAACATTCCAATGAATAATGAACATATTTATATTAACGGAATTGGAGGCAAATTGAAATCTGAGGGCTTTGTTTACTTAACTTTGCTAATAAACGGGTTAGAATTTAGAAATAAATTTTATGTTATAAAAAAGTTGCCAGTAGCAACTTCTGGTATTTTAGGTATAGATTTTCTTCGAAAATTCAAGTGCAATATTAACTTTGAATTAAATAACATTACATTACACAGTTTTTGTAACTCGGTTACATTGCCACTGCAAATGGGTAGTTTAGGCAATAATAACTATCTTAGTATACCTCCACGATGTGAGATGATATTTCATATTGATTATAATACAAGAGAAGACTGTGTGATTTTTCCGAAAGAACTGTGCGAGGGTGTTTTTCTGTCAGGTGGAATTGTAAAAGCATCTGTAAATGGTAAAATACCAATTCAAATATTAAATACACGGGAGGACCAAATAGGTCTCAGCTATTTTAGACCAGAAATAGATGTGTTGTCCAACTATTCAATATGTAAGTTTGAGAAAGATGATATTAATGGCGAACGTATTCACAAAATGTTTTCTTTACTAGATTTAAAACATTTAAATGAGGAGGAAAGGACATCATTAATGAAAATTTGTGCGAAATTCGTTGATGTGTTTTTGTTACCGGGCGATAAACTGACGACTTGCAATTTATATGAGCATACTATTCAATTAAAACCCAATTGTGAACCTGTTTATACCAAGCAATACCGCTTGCCTTATTCTCAAAGAAACGAAATAGAAAACCAAGTAAAAAATATGTTAGACAACGGAATCATTGAGCCAGCCTGTAGTGAGTGGTCGAGTCCCATTCTGCTTGTACCTAAGAAGGCAGAGGCGGATTGTGATAGAAAGTGGCGTCTAGTTATTGACTTTAGAAAATTAAATGATCGTGTCGTTGATGACAAATTTCCTTTGCCGAACATCGCTGACATATTAGACTCTCTATCAGGAGCAATGTATTTCTCTCACTTAGATTTGAATCAGGCATTTTATCAGTTAAATCTCAATCCTTCTAGTCGACAATATACAGCTTTCACTACTCAATCGGGGCAATATCAATTGACTAGAATGCCAATGGGATTGAAAACGAGCCCTAGCTCATTTTCTCGAGCTATTACAATTGCAATGGCGGGACTTAATTACGATAAAGCTTTGGCTTATCAAGATGATCTTGTTTGTATCGGACGAAATTTAGAAAGCCACAATAAAAATTTAATAGATATATTATACCGTTTAAGAAAAGTCAATTTAAAACTT
The DNA here is from genome assembly GCA_023078785.2 of Hyles euphorbiae. Classification (NCBI taxonomy): domain Eukaryota; kingdom Metazoa; phylum Arthropoda; class Insecta; order Lepidoptera; family Sphingidae; genus Hyles; species Hyles euphorbiae. The sequence continues at coordinate 88,809 of CM041030.1, forward strand.
AATCCGAAAAAATGTAATTTTTTGCAAAAAGAGCTTCTCTATCTAGGCCACGTTGTATCTGCCGAGGGAATAAAACCTGATCCTAAAAAAGTATACGTTTTAGAAAATTACACCGTCCCCCAAAATGCCAATGATGTCAGGCGGTTAGTTGCCTTTGCGAATTATTATCGCAAATTTATTCCAAATTTTTCGGAAATCACATGGCCACTTAATAATTTATGTCGCAAAAACGTTATATTTAATTGGGATGATAAATGTGAGGAATCTTTTAAAAAAATTAAACAGTCATTAACTACACCGCCTTTACTTCAATATCCTAATTTCGACGAAAATAATAAATTTATATTAAAGACGGATGCATCAGGTTTTGCTATAGGCTCAGTATTATGTAACCAAGATGGGCGACCAGTGGCTTATGCTAGTCGTACATTAAATAAAGCCGAAAGAAACTACTCTACTATCGAAAAGGAATTACTTTCGATAGTATGGTCTGTAAAGTACTTTCGACCTTATTTATATGGACGCGAGTTCATTATAGAAACGGATCATAAGCCTCTTGTTTATTTATTTAACATGTCTAATTCTTCAAGTAGATTAATGAAATTTCGGTTGGTACTTGAGGAATATAATTTTGTGGTTGAATATGTGAAGGGAGCTGACAATGTAGCTGCAGATGCCTTGTCACGCATCCGGATATCAAGTCAGGAATTGAAAGACATGTCCAATAATATTATTTCAGTTCTAACGAGAGCTCAAAGAGCCCGTTTGAATGATCGTATTTTGAAGGAGAACAGTGACAAATCTTTGGTCGATAAGGTTACCACAAACGATTGGATTGATCACCCAAAAGTTGTAGGTATCCTTAAACAACCAAAGGATTGTACCGAGTTATTGTTCGTTGAGAAGCCGGAGTGGAAAAAAATAGTTAAACAGAATACAGAAAAATCAAAACTATTTTATTTTGATTATTTAAAGTCGATTTTATATGTCAATCCATTTATCCGATCATATTGTGCACGAGCTGACTTTGTGCGGGAATTGGATTCATATTGTAAAGAAAAGAAAATAGATAATCTTTATATCGTACGAAATAATAGCAATATAAAATTAATAGAAGAGTTAACTCGAACAATTTACGAAATATCAAAGTGGTCTGGACCACGCTTACATATTTTAAATGGTGTTCAAAGAATATTGGAACACGAAACCAAACGTATAATATTAAATGACTATCATATTTTGCCAACAAGCGGACACGCCGGCATACGCCGCATGGTAAATAATATTAAGAAAAAATTTTATTGGCCAAATCTTGAGAAAGATGTGACAGACTTCGTTAGTCGATGTGATAAATGTTTAAGGAACAAACATTTTAATAAATATATCAAAGAACCAATGGTTCTCACTGATACAGGAACGTCAGCTTTTGATACAATTTATTTAGATTTAGTGGGGCCCCTATGTAAGGATAGCGATAATAATTTGTATATACTCACACTACAGTGTGACTTAAGTAAATATGTCGAAGCGTATCCACTAAGAAATAAGGATACTGTTTCGGTGGCATCAGCGTTCGTTAACCATTTTATTTTGCGTTACGGCATTCCTAAGAAAATTATATCTGATCGAGGAACAGAATTCGTGTCTACTGTAATGAAACAGGTATGTCAAACTCTCAAAATCCAACAGATAACTTCTACAGCCTATCATCACCAGTCCATAGGATCTTTAGAGAACAGCCACAAGAACTTGATGTCATATCTTCGGATTCAAACAGGTAATGAGCCTCATAACTGGAGCACTTGGTTACCTTACTGGTGTTTCGCTTATAATACAACAGTGCATACGGAAACAAAATTCACACCTTTTGAACTGGTTTTTGGAAAACCATGTCGTCTACCTAGCAATTTAAGCTGTGATGTTGCACCTTTATATAATAGTTATGATTATCCGCAACAACTTAGATACAGACTTCAGAAAGCACAGTTTGATGCAAGAAATAACTTAATAACAAGTAAACAAAATAGAAAAATAAAATATGACTGTAATTCGAATTCAATAAAATATAACGTAGGTAATAAGATACTTCTAAGAAATGAGCAATGTATGAGTAAATTAGATCCAATTTATATAGGACCTTTTACAGTTATTAAGGATTGTGAACCGAACGTAGAAATAGATCATAAAGGTAGAAAAATGTTAGTTCATAAGAATCGTACTAGACCCTATGTTAAACAATAAAACTATATGTACACTTTTATATAGTGTTTATGTAATAAAAAAAAAATGAAACAAAAAAAAAACATTATTGATATATTTTTTTTTATTTTTTTTATCGATGGGCATGTAGTGTGTGTAACGTTGCATACCTATTATGTTATGTATTGTACTGTTATTAGAGTAGTATTAAATCATGTCTAAAGGAAAGCGAACGTCTTTTTATTTATAAAAGCCACGTCAACATTATTATGTTTTGGGCAAGACATGTATATAAATCAATAAAACAAATATTTATGTGTAAAATTTAATAGGTATTTAATTTTCTATATATTCGGCTTAAAAAAATGTTCACGTCTTTGCTGGCTGATGATTGATGTCCATTCTCCGCATCGTATTGGGTCACGAGGAAACCTAAAATGTACATATTTATATATATTTTCCGAGCGTTTCCAGACCTTATCATCATCTGCCTAGCTAGATTATTCTGATTTATATTATTATACCCAGACAGTTATTGCAAAAAAAACTGAATTCAAATCCCTTTTCAAGATGGCGGAAAATGCACATGCAGGAAATCTTGGTCGACAATTTGATCTTAAGCTTTTTTACCCCCGAAGTCATTAGCATGTCTCGAAACCATAAGTTGTGGCCTTATTATTAAATATAATAGTTATGAAAAAAAAAACGTCGAATTGACGTTCTTTTCTGCTTATGGCATTCGATTAAAAACGAATATTTATAACATATAAAGACTTGTTACAAAAATGTACACAAAAAAGTTCAAATTAATTAATAAAAAAAAATAAAAACAGTAAAAAATTCGACTCCACTGAATACGATCACTTGGCAACATTAAATCGTAACCCGGAACTGGGAGTCACTAAGCAAACGCAAACTTAACAAAAATTGGTTATGTGATTAGGGGTATATTTTTTTGGATTTTTATAAGATAAAAATAACTTTAAGTAGTAAAATATGGATATCAAAAGAAAGCTTATAGTATATACTTTATTTATAAATGGATTTTATTGGTATGTAATATGATTTAATGGGTGAAAACATGATTTGAAAATGAAATACCATTGAAATTCGATCTGTATAGAATTTTTATTATTTGTTTACAACACATTTGAATTATATTTGTACAATAATTGTCACATGTAACAATTCTGCATAGTTTTAGATACTTAAAGCTATTTTTTATTTCCCTGTAGCTAGAATAGATACAAGGATATATTGCTTTATGTTTATGAATATTGAAAAGGCGGGAATCGGAAAATTTCTGTCAAAATAAGTGACAGTGACGTGGACGTGTGAGTGGATAAAAAAAAAGCATTACGCACTTAAGAAATTTCGTGTGTTATTTTGCCCATCAATTTTCTTCGTACTTTGTTTTGTTAGCGTATCTCATAATTTAGCACATAAGTAAGAAATCATTAGCTGATTCCAAACTATACAGAATACTCTACGTATTACTTCTTACAAAAACTTATAGAAGAATAATAAGACTGCATTATAGAATACCTAATATGTTGATTTTTAAATTTTTGAAACTATGTCTTATTGAAATGTGTCACTTGATTTGATAAATATCATTTAAGACAGTTGTAATCTTTAATTATTTCATTTGTGTTAAAGCAAATTATTACTATAAATAATTCAGAATATTTAGATGTGTCGGTTAAAAAGTAATTAATAAGAAACAATTCAGTGCCAACCCTTGTTAATTTCCCCATTAAACTCGATCCCGCCTCTATTACCCCCAAAATCCCTATTAACCCCAAACCCATATTTTGTGCCCTTTTTTTCTTATTTTCTAAGGCATCTAAAAAAATTGTATCGTTAATAGTCAAGACGCAACTAAGACTTAATGAAATATGCTATAACACAAGAATATTTCTGTATAATACTACCAGAAAATTCGTCGTGAAGTTGAAAATCGTCCCTATCCACCTCGTTTTACGGTACTATGCGTTTCAAATAAGAATAGGAACGTCAATGACCTTTAGTTGTCAAATATCACACGAAAAGTATCGTTAGCAACAAAAAAAATTTTACGCATTAAATAATTTTTTTTTCACATAGCCAAATTCTTGAACATAAATTAACTAAATAAATTGAAACAATTACAAAATGTTATATGGACACATAAACAAGAATGTTTAGTCATAAATAGCTTAAAAAAGTATAGTTTTTTAATTTTTTATTTACTTCATATGCAATTATTCGCCAGAAAGTAACTATAATACGACATTATTAATTCATAATTTTTTTTTTACGAATAATTAAATATTAAAAATATTATTTTTATTCAACAAAAATATTATTTTAAGAAATCTTGTTTTGCTCACCCTACCTAAATTGTGCGATTTGACAGCTACTACGAACCAATATGGCGCAGGGTCAGTCCTATTCTTAGTTGAACCGCATAGTATTGTGATTGACATTTGGCCCGTTGACAGTTGGTTTTTTTCTAAACCGTTGACAGATGGACGTTCAAATTTGTTCAAACTTGGTGCGTTCAAATAAGCACTTGAGCCACAGCCCACATCGGAACAAACGCACATTCAGCCATGTCCGTCTATATTTATACTTATATCTAAAGCTAAAGAATATGTTTATTTGTGTATTTGTTAGCTGTAATCTCAACAACTACAATTCCAAATTGATAATTTTTTTGTGTGTTATATAGGTCATTTATCGAAAAATGCTATAGGCTATATAATTATCATCACTGCTGGTGGTACTTTGACGAGAAGTTCTAATTGGTCTGTGACGAGAAGTCATAGAATTAAGTAGTACTTCTGTGTGTGCTTCTTTGTTTTTCTTGATCTGTGGGCTTAAGCAACTTTCATTTAAAATGGGTTCCGCGTAAAAAAATACTCTTCAGTAAAATTGTGCGTGGTTCTATTGTAGGATAAGTAATTTTAGAGGTACATAATTATGTTCAATGCATTATTAAAGTGTAAATGCAGTTAATCACGTAGACAAAGTTGCGGGCATAAGCTAGTATAATCAAAGAGAATATAAATCACTACGTTAGTATAATAATAAAGTATAACACATAGTGAATCACAGATTATTATAAATACAGTTAATCACGCAGACAAAGTTACGGGCAAAATCTAGTTGTAGAATAAAGTCTGTGATTGGTCTGTGATCAATACGACGTCTGTGACGACGTCGACCTTTGGCGTATGGACAGGGCCCCCGTAAGGGCTACTGGCGCCTGTGTGCGAAAAAAGATTTTGGCGCCCCTTAAGGCATTTTGAATTATCTTTTTTTTATGGTAGGTAGGTGCTTGAAATAATAAAGCAAAGAACTGAACTTTTGTATGTATTTGTAGACTATAACATCAAAATGAAATAATAATAATGAATTCTTGTTCACACTCATTTTAAAGCATTTACTTAACTAATGGGGTACAGACACGTTGTTCATAAATACTAGAAAATAACACAAAACTAAAAATCACATTTTTTAGGAACAAATAATAGAAATATTGCCTCATGTCTAGGTACATGTTACTCATGTCTACGTGTTATTGAGAAAGCGCAAAATAAGTTGGCGTGTCTGAGGTTTTACGCTTTTTCATTAACACGTAAATAAGTATCACTTTCTAATTATACTACAATATGCAGATACTTTAATAACAAATACCTAGGTAACTTCGTTAAAAATCAAAAAAGATATCTGGTAGTACAATAAAAAATTTAAAAAAATAGCAGTTGTAGTAGAGTCGCTACTACAATACTCTTGCTACTGTAGCGATACTTTCCGAGACTATGCTGTTGCAAATTCGTTAATTACATCGCTGTAATTTATACCATCAAAAATATCTTGTTCAATGGCTAATATTGCTAGCCCAGACAGTCTTTCTTGAAGCGTTGTTGACCTTAAATAATTTTTAACTTTGCAAATATCGCTCGCCAGAAGCTACAGATACAGGCAATGTCAGAAGAATTCTTAGTGAAAAATATATATTGTAAAATACTGAAAGGGTCAGGGTGAGTATTATCAGGTAATCAAAAAACTCTAAAGGTTATTCTCATATATTTTCTATATACCGACATCGACCGGTTACGATTTTATTATATGAATTGATATTTTTTTTTGTCCGAAGAATCGGGGAGGTTACGATAACCCTGAAGTCCTGAAGTTAAGTAACCTGCTCTTCTACCGGGGGGACGACTAACAGTCTCGAGGAGGAGTCGGATTTCTCGTCCACAGATCTCTCATCAACAACATCGTATCCATCGAAAGTGTGTTGAGCAGGGTAGTATACCTTATATTCAGAATATCAAAAAGATATTCGTTGAAGGTCATACAGGTGTACGCGCCGACCTCGATACACCCAGATGAAGAAGTAGAGGAGATGTATGAGGACATAATTCGGGCCATACATACTTCCAAAACCTACTTCAATGTTGTTATGGGGTACTTCAACGCAAAGTTGAGCAAGAGAAGCGATGCAGAGTTAAAAGTGGGGCAATTTGGACATGGGCAACGGAACCCCAGGGGTCAGAGGCTGGCCAACTTTCTGTAGAAAGCGGGATTCTTTTCGGTGAACTCTTTTTACCAGAAGCCTCATAAGAAACGGACCTGGCTGAGTCCTGACGGTTCTAAGAGAAACGAGATAGATTTCATCTTGACGACGAATAGACGGATATTCAGAGATGTCTCTGTGATCAACAGGGTGAAAACCGGCAGTGATCACCGAATGGTTAGGGGCACACTGAATACCAATGTCCAATCAGAAAGGCGTCGCTTGATGAAATCTACGCTCCGACCTACACGCGCCCATATCCAAACCCCGAGAACTTTCAACTCGAGCTGACAAATCGCTTTGAATGTTTAGAAGAAAACCTTGCAGTGGACGAGCTAAACAGCGGTTTGGTAGAAGCTGTCCGGTGGGATCTAAGTATTTTAGACCTCGCCGTAGAGATAGACCACAAAAACTCTCGATCCACACTATTGAACTCATGGCCGAACATCGATCTTTGACGCTGCAGTCTTCCGTTGAAGCTGAAGCATATCGGCGGCTCAATAAACGGATCTGGAAGTCCTTGCGACACGATGTCTGTGCTCACAATAAAGATACAATTGAGCGGAACGGAGGCTCCAAAGTATTTGCAAGAGATTTGTCTATTGGGCAAAGCCAGTTGTCTAGGCTGAAGACGGACGACGGCCGCGTGGTATCGGAAAGGGCAGAGGTATTAAGGGAGATCAAGAGGTTCTACGGACAGCTTTACACCTCTTTTGCCCAACCTGCTGTTAGCTCGGCCGAAGACCCGAGAGCCGAGTTGATCCGACACTTTAGCGATGATATCCCGGACATCAGCCTGTGTGAGATTGAGATGACCCTCAAACAACTTAAAAACAACAAGGCGCAGGGTGAGGACGGAATCACTTCAGAGCTTCTGAAAGTGGGCGGCACGTCAATACTGAAAGTCCTTCAGAGGCTCTTCAATTCTGTTCTTCTTGAGGAGGCATGGAGCAGGAGCGTGGTGGTCTTGTTCTTCCAAAAAGGTGATAACACTTTGCTGAAGAACTACATGCCCATCTCGCTCCTGAGCCATGTCTATAAGTTGTTTTCCAGGGTCATCACAAATCGTCTCGAATGCAGGTTTGATGACTTCCAGCCTCCCGAACAAGCCGGGTTCCGAAAAGGCTTTAGTACCATAGACCATATCCATACGCTTCGGCAAGTTATACAAAAAACCGAGGAATATAACTTGCCGCTTTGTTTAGCGTTTGTGGACTATGAGAAAGCCTTTGATTCCATCGAGACATGGGCTGTGCTACAGTCTCTCCAGCGGTGCCATATCGACTATTGGTACATCGAAGTGTTGAAGGGTATATACAACAGCGCCACCATGTCGGTCCGAGTACAGGACCAGAGTACGAAGGCTATTCCACTACAGAGAGGCGTGAGACAGGGAGATGTCATATCTCCGAAACTGTTCACTGCCGCGCTGGAAAATGCCTTCAAGCTCTTGCAGTGGAAAGGATTCGGAATCAACATCAACGGCGAGTATATCACTCACCTTCGGTTTGCCGATGATATTGTAGTCTTGGCAGAATCGCTGGACTACCTTAGCGCTATGCTCAAAGACCTCAATCGAGTCTCCCAACATGTGGTCTTAAAATGAACATAGACAAAACGAATATTATGTCGAATGTCTATGTTGTGCCCACCCCCATCGGTGTTGGGGGCTCGACTCTTGAAGTTGTTGACGAATATGTCTATTTAGGACAAGTGGTCCGGTTAGGCAGGTTCAACTTTGAGAGAGATGTCAATCGTCGAATCCAACTCGATTGGGCAGCGTTCGGGATACTACGCGACGTCTTCTCATCCAGTGGCGTAACAATAGGGTGGCATAGTGCGCAAAATGCCACGGGCCCCCGACCTGAGGGGCCCCCGGCGGCCCGGCCCCTCAGGCCTGAGAGGCCGTAAGCAGAGAAAGAACCTAGCCAATTTATTACCAACAAAATTGATAATCAAAAACTATTTTATTAGTTTCCATGAAAGATACCAAGATTTTTTTTGATACATAAAAATAATGATAATGGTTCTTTAGATTTACGCGAATTTTACTAACTTTTTTTTAACATGTACAGATTAGGCCCTGCGCAGACGACAGACTATCCGTGACGCACTTTTTAGTCTGTGAAAATAGAACCTATGCAATTATATGCAGTAACGCACACGACGCGCAAAAAGTCCGGCGCACAAAAAATCCGTGTAATTCGGGCAGACCGCACCGCGCCGCGGCGCGCCGCTCCGCACAAAAGTGTGTGAAAAAAATTGAACGTTTGCTTCAACGCGCGCTAACGCAGACGGCGCACTCTTTAGTCGGCAATCTGCATTTGCTAGGGGTGGGTGGACGTAACGCACGCGATCTATTATCATGGCGCCAGAGGTCGATGTAACTATGTTAATTCAAGAAATACAAAACAGACCAGCAATTTATGATACTTCTAAGGCAGAATATCATGATAGACATTTAAAAAGAAAAATGTGGGAGTCAAAGCAGGTCTCAAAATAAATAGCAACTCATCAAATGTAGGTACAGACATTTATAAAATTTGAAAAAAATTGCCGGATGTTGTTTCAGAATTGAATGTTTAGTATGGAACTGTCCCTTCAGTAATCTTTCCGAAAGTATAGGATGTACCCAAAATTCTCTATTTCTTCTTCTTTTTCTGTACTTCATGTACAAAATAATACTTCGCGATCTCTGCACGATTTCCATAGCGTCTACTTCCCTACAGCTCTGCCGACAAAATGATCGAAGATGTGCGTCGTGTGCGTTGAGTCTGTGAAAAATCCGCGACCGACTTTTTGCGCGCCATGCAGACTTTTTGTGCGCCGCAGACTCGATCGCACAAAAAGTGTGCCGTCTGCGCAGGGCCTTATAGTGCGGATTTGATTTAAAAAAGAACGAAACTTCAATATAGGGCTTTTGAGGGGGCCCCATCACCATTGCTGCATTTGGGCTCCGGCCACGTAGTAAAGATATTACGACGAGTAATTAGCCTCGTTGTGGAGTTCTTTTTATGGCCTGCCGGCATACGAGCATACAGCCCGTCTCACGGTCAGCGGTCACCGCCGCTCATAGACTTTTGCAGATTCAGGGATTCAGCAAAATGAAGTCGCTTCTTACCGTAAGGAGAGCACTTTCTTAGAGCCAAGTTTAAAGAAGGACAGGTTATAGCGCTCAGGGAATACCGAAGCAGGGAGTTCACTCCAGAGCTTGCACGTGCGTGGTAGAAAAGAACACTGGAAACGTACTTTCCTGGGAACGGATAGTTTCCAGGTAGTAAGAATGAATTCTACTGCGGTGACGGGAAGTGTGATGGGATAATAGCGACAGTGGCACCATCTTCCTCAGAACACTTTCCGTGGAACAATTGATAGATTACACAGAGAGACCCAAAGTCTCACTGCAATCCTAACGGCTCCACATTTTCCGTGAGTACGGGATTATTGATTCGAAGAGTTTGGCGCTATAATGAGTCAAGTGGGTCAAGCTGGTATTTTGGGGGTTCTACCCAGAGGTGAGAGCAGAACTCCACGTCGTGCCCGATCGTCGCATTTACCTCTGTAAAATAACCGATAAAATAACCGATAAAATAATAATGTGCAATAACCGATGAACCGACGAAAAGTACCGCTTGGCTCTGTCAAGAATCCTTAACTTTTTGCTGGCCAATTTGCCCTTGCCTTCCCAATGACACCTAAACTGCAATTTTATCCATAATTCGGGTCAATGAATACTCTTGGATGCTTAAAGAAAGTTTCTCCATGACAAAAAGGGTCTTCTTGGTTGTAAACGAGCAAACTTATATCTTCGTGGGGTTAAATTGTGCTATGTTCAATTTACCCCATTGAGAGGCCGGCCCCAGAGAGATCTCGACTTCCGACAAAATTTGAGACCATCTTTCCTTAACGGATCCCCAATAGAGATTCTGTAGTCAGATGTATCTTGCCTCACTTGCACTAGCATCTGCATAGCAATGCCAGCTGATGATAGACAATATGTCATTGATATGCAGGATAAACAGGGTCGGCGAAAGCACCAAGCCTTATGGAACACCAGAATTAATGGTCTTGGTCTCGAGCAAAAGCCGTCCAATACGACTTTTATGCTGCGATCATCCAGAAAGCTGGCTATGTACTTTCAGAGTTCCTCAGGTTGAAATACCAGACAGGTAGCTTCACCAAAACGACGCCATGCCACACTCGATGACAATTTCAAAGCCTACCGTAATCGCCTCACCCTCATTATCCAATGCCTCCACCTAATGATGGGTGAGATAAACAAGAAGATCACCATCCGAACGACCCTCAGTTGGTGACCCTCGAGATACGTTAAGCGCTGCATATTTATAACTCGCTCCAAGACTTTGGAGAGTCAGCATGTGACAGCAAACGGCCTGCGATTCGTAGGATCCGACCGGTCACCCTTCTTGGGGATTGGATGAACATGGGCGATATCCCATGAAGCCGGGCCTAGGTTGTTTTAATAGGAAAGACGCGTGGTTACGGGAGTTATCCCAGGGCGGACATCTTAAGAACCACTGCAGGGACACATTCTGACCCACTCAACTAGTAGATGTGCAGTACCCCCCGAAATGCGGAGTTCAGGGTTTTATTCGGTATGCTAGAATTTTGTTAGGGACCTGCCTCGGCCGCAATTTACTGGCAGGCCAGTGACACTAATATATTCTTTTCGGTCTTCTCCGGGGTACCGGAAAATAAGCTTAACAGTTTTCCTCTCCATACAAAAAGGGGGGCCCCCATCCGATGATTTTGCCACGGGCCCCAGATGGTGTAGTTACGCCACTGTTCTCATCCAAAATATCTCAGTGCCTTAAATCGAAAGTCTTCGATAGTTGTGTGTTGCCAGTGATAACTTACGGCACGGAGACGTGGCCTCTCACTATGGGCCTCATTAGGAAGCTCAAAGTCACTAAACAAGCTATGGAGAGGGCTATGCTCGGGGTTTCCCTACGAGATCGAATCAGAAATGAGGAGATCCGTAGGAGAACTAAAATAACCGACATAGACCAATGGATAAGCAAGTTGAAGTGGCAATGGGCAGGGTACATAGGGCAGAGATAGAGCAATGGGGTCGAAAAGTGCTCAAATGGATGCCACGTAGCGGAAAACGCAGCGTAGGACGTCCACCCACAAAGTGGTCAGACGACCTGGTAAAGGTCGCGGGACGTCGCTGGATGCAGGCTGCCTCTAACAGGTCTCTGTGGAAATTATTGGGGGAGGCCCATGTTCAGCAGTGGACTTCCTTTGGCTGATGGGATGGATGGAGGACTTTTGTTTCTTTTTTGGCCAACTTTTTTTTGTGCCCTAGATTTTGGCGCCCCTAAAAGATGGCGCCCGTGTGCATTGCACACTTTGCACATATGGTAGCGGGGGCCCTGCGTATGGACGTCTTTAGAACGTAGTGATCATGCCTGTACAACTCCGAATTGAACATTTTTCCATGGTATAATCTGTGGCGCAATTTGATTGCAAAACAAATCTGACAGTTCAGCGTTCAGCTTGCTCCCCTCCCGCAAGCCCTGCATTCCCTTCGGTCTCCAATTGCTCTGAAAACCGGCGTCTGCGCCGCCATTTTGGCCGCCATTACAGTTGTCAAGTTGTTTGTTGTGTGGTTTGTTGTTTATTGTGTTACTGAGATTATTACTGCGTATAGTTTTAATCTTTGTTAAATAAATAGATTGTATTCAAGGATTTGTGAAAGTGCTGGAAAAAATGTTAATATTCATGTTGAGAGGATTCATAAAGTAGCAGCAGAAAATATGATTTTTCTTTTCTCACCAGAAATAAAAGCTATATCAAGACAGCCTTACGGCATTAATATGCGACCAAGGCACATAATTCCGATAAGCTTTTAAAAAATTGGAATTAGAGACAACAAATCATCATATTTTGCGAAATCAAAACCCAGGTTAGTAACTCAAACAACTTGTACTTTATACGCTTATGTTCTCGATATTTTGATGATAATGGTAACAAAGTGTACTGTTTCTTTTTTTGCAAATGGAACCAATAATATAGGTGGGGCGAATTTACATATATCGCCACAAATATAGTCTTGGATAGACACATAACTCATTAACAAGAAATTGATTTCTATGAAACCGATTGCCTTCATACCAAAATGAATACATAAATACATAAATCAAATGACCAATATGTCATACTTGAAATAATAAAATAGATTAAGGTATTTGATCATTGAATATTCATCAAAGTCATCATTTGTATGTGTATGTATCAGCCCATATACGTCCCACTGCAGGGCACGGGCCTACTCTACTATCGACAGTGCGATTGAGAGTGGTTAGGCCTCACAGTCATAATTTATGTTCTTTAAAATAAAATGGAATCAAAGGAAATTAACTAATTAATGTCCTTATAATCATCAGTTGTCTGAAAATTATTTTGTAAAATATTACAGTAAATAGTAATCATTTAAAATCAAAGCAAGAACATTTTAAAGTGTGTGTTTTAATTCTAATTGTATCTGTCAAGTCAACATTGTCAATTAATTTCTCTAATTTATTTTCAGTTCAAAAGCTGCGTTAAAGTTTTCTGCAGAACTATATCTGCTGCTCTCCTTTACACAACAAATTATTGTAAGTATTGAAAAATCATACAATCAGTCCATTTTATTTGATAGTTAATTTAATGCAGTGTAAAAGACTTTGTTTGTGTTCATGAACTTGATGAAGATTTAAGCTTTTGTTTTGTGTCATATAAAGTAGATATAAACACTGTAGGAATTGAAACAAGTTTTTGATTTCTTATGTTTATGATTGTGCATTTTGAAACTTTTTAATAGAATGAAATAGAATCAACTATACCCCATTAGTAAGTCAAACTCAAACTATATCTTTTTGTTATTATTGATATTTTTCATTCCAGCAACATACACCAATGAAAACTCAGTCTGCTCGACGATAAATAAGACTACTGCAAAAGTGGCCTTTTTAAAAATAAATACTACTATCAATGCAGTAATAGAAAATCCGGAGTATCACACATTTTGGCCAGAAGCAATAAAAACAAGAGAAAAGTCAGTACCCTCTATAAAATATAACTATTACTATACTCCATCGGTTTAGGTACTTAACTAAATGTAAACAAACCCGAACATGTGACGCATGGTTGTTCAACATTTTATTGCAATGTCCAATTTACGAATATTTTCTTAGTCAACCAAGTAACAAGTATTTACAACAGTTAACAGCAGCTGATAACAAATAATAATTAAAAAAGACTAAAGAACAATGATGAACACTTCCAAACACTTCACCACTTTACGAAAACAGTAAGTACATTAACGCAATGAAAAATAATTGGCTGCCATAGATAACATATGATGATGCTTAGTTATCCAACCTAAAGCATTATCTTTAATTTCAATGGTAGCATTACGATAAAGTCGTACTACTAGATTTTGTAGCATATTATATCTTGTAACTTTTATGAAAATGTTTTGGATGCCTGTTTAGGTCTTTTTTATAGATATATTGCATTATGCAAAATCAGATAATTTAATTATGATCTTACATAATTTAATTGTTTCCAAGCTCACACATTCATAATTATTACGATCGTTGTAATAAATTGGGCATGCAATGTAGTATATATATAATAGTTATTTACGTAAACATTTTTTGGTCTTCAATAAATTTAGAAATGAAAAATGACAATGTTAAATAACTTTTTTTATGGTTTGTTTACATTTAGTTAAGTACCTAAACTGATAGAGTATAGGTTAAAATGGTTTATGAGGGTGTGGAAGTGTTTAAAATAATATCATATTAATATATTGAGACACCACAAATATTTTAATTCCGACCCTATTGAAAAGATAATCAAACAAATTAGTATAATTATAGATACAATGATGCTAACTGCCACACCTCCAGTTGAACCTCCAAATCTTTCATAAATAGTTTCAATTGGTATGACGATTAGACAAATATAGCTATAATTTTAAATAAATTATTCGAAAATGGAATTTATGGACAGTCAAATCATCAAAAGAAAATATGTGTTATTGGGAATATACTAAAGCAGGCTCATTGAGAAGGCACGAAAACTCACTTGCAGGCCTATGCTGCTGGGTGGTTAGTAAAGAAAGTAATTAGTTACATAAATGGTTGTGAATGCCAAGATAAGATAACGAGAGATGTAAGTCTTGGCATTTACAGTTGGATCAGTATTTGATAATTTGAGATTGTTCATAAAATTAGGCACAAGTACCTATTTGAAGGAGCAGTGATGTTGTTTAACAGCTAATACTGATAACTTAATTTAAATGTATGAATTTAAATGTATCTAAATTTTACCAAATAAGCTTTTCCAGAAAAAATAATTACGTAATTTTTCTTACATAATTGATAATATCGAAATTAATCGAGTTAAAGAAATATGTGATTTGAGCATTATTCACGACCATAAACTCATATTTGACAAACATGTAGATAGAATTATTGTTAATAAAGCATCAAAAGCATTAGGATTTTTAATTAGAGTTTCATCAGAATTCAATTCACTTAAATGTATTAAAATACTGTATTGTTCTTTCGTACGCCGTAGCCACTTAGAGTATGCATCGCAGGTGTGGAACCCTCGGTATGAGATTTATAAATCCCGTATCGAGGCCATACAAAAGAAATTTTTACACTATTTGGACTTCAGGGCTAGACAGGTCTCTAACGATTATATTAATTGCTGTAAAAAGTATCATTTCTTACCATTATACTTGCGACGCGACATTAATGACATATGTTATTTGGTGAACATTGCTAATGGTAGCATTGACTGTGAACAACTTTTGAGTGGGATATTTATCCATGCTCATTCAACTACGCTGAGACAACGGTCATTATTGTCCGTACCATTTGCAACTACCAATTATAGACGCAATGCTTTTTTGTTACGTAGTGCCAGTAAATTTAATGAGGTGTCATGCCATTTTGATTTTGATTTGTTTTGCACTAGTACATGGGTAGTGAAACACAAAATGAGCAATATGCTTTTTGAAACTTAATAATGAAAGGTCAAAAAGTACACCTTGTGTAACTCAAAATGTATATTTAAACATTATATATTGTAATGTTTGATTGTTACTTTTGGTTTTTCTTTTCTTTGTCAATAATTTAATTAATATCTCTATCTGTCTCATAGAAAAAGTAGTTCATTCCTTAAATTAAAATAACTTATAATAGCTAGCATTTATAAATCGGTGCACATTATGTAGACACTACAGTATCTTAGTATCTATTATTTGAAAGCTTGTTATTGGCAAATTCGTAACACACTTAAGATTTAAATATTTATGTCTGTAGGTAATTAGTCTGTAAGCTTTCTTAAAATTGTAAGATAAAATAAAATTAAAAAAATAACTGGTAAGTGAAATCTAGAATAACATGTAAAAATAATTTTTCTTTAATTATTCGTTGTACAGAGTATTGACATTTCTAGAGTAACGAAAATTACTATGTTACATAAATTTCAGCAAAAATATGTATTATTTAAGTACAAAAAAACCATTAAAAATAAATCATTTAATAAATATTTTTAAGTGTTTTATTCACAATCTATATATTTTTCATCTAAAAAGTTACACTTTATTATTTTGTTAAGTTTCTTTGGATCACTTTAATGTGATTCATAGAGACTTAACAAAATAATAAAAACGAAAAAAAATATCCTATGCAGCCACGCGCAAGACTGAATACAACTGCCTTTGCCTGTATTCCTTATTTATATTAAAAAAGAATAATCTTGATAATCTGTCAACTGACATTCGTGATCGAAAGAATGAGCGGCTATGGCTAAAGATTATATAGGCCAGTTATCCGTCTGTTTCTAATTGGTCTGTGGTAGTGATTACTTACTCTATGGACGTCTTCCTTTGTTTATATATCGAGTGTATTTCGAGGCAATTGTTGGAGTTTCGAGTTTAAGTTAGTGATTATAGTGAGTCAGCCCATACGACGTAGGGCGCTCGCGATGTGGCAGGAAGCGGGCGAGGCAGCTGGAAGCAGTGGCAGTAGCGGCAAACGGTTCGGGGACTCAAGCAAACAGCAGGAAGCAGTGTTTAATGAGCTGATGCAGGAGTGCAAGTACAGTGCGCCTGGTGCGCGCTTGTCCGCCCGGCTGCGCACCTCGCTCGAGAGGTAACAGTCACCGCTGTGTGACTCTGCTCTCGTTTGTAAATTGTAAAGCACTGTAGGTACCTATACTGTTTTAGGGTACTTACAAATGAAAGTGACACTTTTATAAAAGCATTAGTTTGTGAAGACCCTTTTTCTCATAAACATATGAAGGGTTGGCAGGTCTCCAAATGTAATAGCCGGACAGACCAGCCAGTTTCGCCAAACAATTGGGTAGCAAGGCTGGACATCCTACATTATTAAGGATTTTGCCTGTCATAATAGGCATGACAAAAAATATGTTTAGTCCATCTTTTTTTTATTATAAATGTTGTAGAAAAATAATACATATATTTACTGGTGTTACATCTCTCATATGCGAGAGGCCATCTGGGTAGGTACTACTGCAATGTTTATTTTTCCAGTGAAATAGAACAGACTGAAGGACTTTATAGCCAGAGTAACTACTGGACATATTGAGACTTATCATAAGATAATCTGCTCGCCATCCTGAGACATAAGTCTCAGGATGGCGAGCTCAGTGGAATTTTTCTATTGCGTATGAAAGGTTGTATTGCATACAATTAGGTGAACAGCTTGCTCATCTCGCCATACAATGCAATAAAAAAAAAAACGAATGCCAAATCAGTCTTAGGTAGATACTTTATTATTAATCAGTCCAATATGCAAAATGGAAAAAAGCCTAACAAGAGCCAGACAAGCCAGATACTGTTTATGTTGGCCGGACACACAATCTTAAAGCCTACTTAAGTCTGGCTTTATCTGGGTACCTGGCAACTCTATGTGGAGGGTACCAAATTCAAATTATTATAAAACATGTATATAAGCTGGCCAGTCACTTTTCTAACCAAAAATTAAGGTTTTAAATTAACGTATTATAAATTATGGCCATTTACACATTTTGATTTTGGGAATTTTTTGATACTAATATACTTTAACCTACAGATTAATGTTATCTGTAATCATGAAACAAAAAAATGAATATTTTCAGTGAATATTTTCAGTGAACATAATTGTGATCTAGGCCTGCATTTACTGGAGAAATGAACTTGTAATCCAATAAAAAATATTCTTTTGTCTTCGGCTCTGTGAACAAAATGTACAATGTTATGACAATTACTGTATTTTATAAAAAATCTGTGGCTCAGGGTAAAACAGGAACATGTTTAAGGTTAAACAAAAATGTCTATTTCTCCCACCAAACAGCAGTTTAAATGCACTGTAGTGTTTCAGATTGAAGCACATTGTAGCCAGAGTAACTTCTGGACATATTGAGACTTTACATCTTATGTCTTAGGATAGCAAGCGAAGTGCCAGGCATTGCTTTGTAATTGAAGGTGTTCATGAGTGATCGTATCGGTTGCCATTAGGCTAACGGTATGATCGTATCCACCATTCACTGCAAAAAAATAAAAACCACAACATATCTCACAAAAATTTCTGAATTGAAAAAATAAGTGTTGGATAGGTCATTTATCGGCAAATCCTATAGACTATAAATAAGTAAATAATAAATAAAACCCAACAGTCCCATACGTAGTCCTGACCCCACACTAAGATCAAGTGTTAGGTTGTGGGATTAGGAACTACGAGGGGCTTTTCGGTCTCATAAACAGACCCTAAACTCGGTGCGGGGATCGAACCCGCGGACTCTCAGGCGGCGTCTAACCGACTGCACCACGGAAGCTGTCATATAGAAGGACATGACATATAGAAGGAAAACAGTAATGAAAAATCCAGCAAATATGAGGAAATTTTAATCCTTTCTCGTGGTCCGATTTCGTAACTATCAATTTAGAATATCTACTCTAAATGGATAGTTGGAATTGAGCATTTTGTCTGGCATTTTGCAAAGTGTATCTGCACCTGGGCGGAGTCGAGCCGGACCGCTTGTATGAAATAAGATTGTTTAGTGCGATTGTCAAGTCAGTCTATTTCATCAATCACATAAAAGGTTTTTTGTATTGATATGGCCACTATACTGTATAATTATTTTTTAATTTTAAAATGTCAATCGTATAGAGTGTCTTACAACTAGATGTAAACCATTAATTTGAGGTAGACCAAACTGTGACAACACAGTAATAAAAAGCAGCGTAGCTAAATCCCTGATAGTTTTTAAGAAATCGCCATTAAAGGAAAACTTTAAAAAGATATAGGAGTTTGGTGATGCTCGAAGAAGTCACTGGCGTATGCTAGATCGAAACACTTGGCAGTCTATGATTTATATCAGTCGAAACCTATCCCAATACACATGACCCGAGCTCGAATATATGTATGTGAAGACACAGATGTAACCGGTGAAGCACGTTGTTCAGGATGAGTCCGGGCGAGCGGCGCGCGCTGTGCGACCGCAAGCGCGACGGCTGCGCGCCGCTGTTCGTGGCGTGCAAGCGCGGCAACGTGGAGATCGTCGAGTACCTGATCCACGTGGGCGCGTGCGACATCGAGCAGCGCGGCGTGTACGAGGTGCCCGACGACCGCTCCGTGCACACCGTCACGCCGCTGTGGTGCGCCGCCGTGAGCGGACACCTGGAGGTGGTGCACGCGCTGGCCGACGCGGGCGCCGACGTCAACGCCGCCAGCGACAGCGGCTCCACGCCCGTGCGCTCCGCCTGCTTCATGACGCACCTGCCCGTCGTGCGCTTCCTGGTGCAGCGCGGCGCCGACATCCACCGCCCCAACCACAACGGCGGCACCTGCCTCATCAACTCTGTGCAGTCCGTGCTGCTGTGCGCCTTCCTGCTGGAGCACGGCGCCGAGGTGGACGCGCGCGACACGCAGCTCAAGACCGTGCTGCACTACGCCATCCAGGAGCACCGCGTCGAGACGGCGCGCCTGCTGCTGGACCACGGCGCCGACCCGCACCTGGCGTCGCGCGCCGGGGACGACGCGCTGCGCACCGCCTGCGTCAAGGGCGCCTCGCAGGTGAGCGTCGCCCCGCCGCCCCGCGCGTTCCGCCCGCGCCGGCCGCCTCCACTCTCAGACTGGCGCGTTTCAGATCGTGCGTCTGCTGACGAGCCGCGTGCGCTACGGGCCCGAGCGGCTGGCCGACGCGTATGAGCTGCTGGGCTCCACGCTGCTGGACGAGTTCAACGACGTGAGCGCCGCGCTGAGCTCCTGGCGCCGCGCCACGGGTAAGCGACGGGGCGAGGGTCGCGGGGTCGCTCGTCGCGCAGCCACTCATTGACGCGGCGCACGCGTGGTTGCAGCCATCCGGCACGCGAGCGGCACGTACCTGGCCAAGCGGCCGCAGCGCGCCACGCCGGCGGCGCTGGGCGACGCGCGCGAGTGGCGCACGGCGGAGGAGCTGCAGGCCGCCGCCACCGACATGGACGCGCTGCGCACGCAGTCGCTGCTCGTGGCGGCGCGCGTGCTCGGCCCCGATCACAAGGACACCGTGTTCCGCCTCATGTACCGGTGAGCCACCGCCGTCACTACGCACCGCACGTCGCACGTCGCCGCGCCGTGACGTGTCACTCGAATCTAATTATATCGACACGTGCGGCCTTCGGTTATTTATGTTGCAGTGGCGCGTCGTACGCGGACGCGTTCCGCTACCAGCGGTGCATCGACCTGTGGACGTGGGCGCTACAGATCCGCATCGAAAAGGACTCGCTGCTGTTCACGGACACGTGCCACACGGCGTGCGCGCTGACGCGGCTGCTGCTGGACGCGTACGCGGGGCGGCTGGAGCGCGCGGCCGAGCTGCCCTCGTACGAGGACGTGACGCGCGTGTTCCTGCTGCTGGCGCGCCACCTGCCCGCGTGCCGCCGCCTGCTGGACGCGCGGCCCGTGTCCAAGGCGCAGGCGGAGACGTTCGACCGCGCGCTGCGCTGCGTCACGCACCTGGTGTTCCTGCTGGTACAGACGGACGCGAGCGAGGCGCAGCGCGCGCCCGTGCTGGCCGCCCTGCGCGAGCTCGTGGCGGCCGACGTGCGCTCCGCACACACGGGCGACACGCTGCTGCACCTGTGCGTGTCGCGCCTCAACGTGATCCGCTCCACGTACTTCGGCGACGAGGTGTCGGTGGAGCCGGTGTTCCCGTGCGTGGCGGTGGTGCGGCTGCTGCTGCGCTGCGGCGCGTCGGTGGGCACGCGCAACGAGGCGCGCTCCACGGCGCTGCACGTGGCCGCCATCCCGTACAACTTCTCGTCCGAGGTGGTGGAGGAGCTGCTGGCGGGCGGCGCGCACCTGGACCAGCCCAACAAGTTCGGCGACAGCGCGGCGGAGCTGGTGGCGCTGAACCGCGGGTCGCGCGTGTGCGTGCTGCGCCACGTGACGCTGGCGTGCCTGGCGGCGCGCGCGCTGGCGGCGGCGGCGGCGCGCGGGGGAGGGGACGCGGCGGCGGCGGCGCGTGCGCAGCTGCCGGCCACGCTGCGGCTCTTCTTCGACCTGCACCGGCCGTGAGTGGCGCGAGCGGGGCGCCGCGGCCGGCGATGGAGTTCTCAGTGTTGCCGTCTTCAAATATTGTCAAGATTTGCGCCCGCTCGTCGTTCTGATTGTCGCCGATGCGAAATTGTGTTAACCATTAGATAAAAATATCGGCGTGGTATATACGCGGGTCGACCCTGGCGCGCGGTCCCGATTTTCTGTAACGTCTTTTCATTTAGTATTCTGAAATGAAATCGGGTGAAGCGGTGTGTCAGGATATTATACGTCAACCACAAAAACAAACTACTATCTCCGAATGATATTGAATTAACTTCACAATTAACACTTATTTTTCTATTTCACTTATTATATATAATGCAATTGGACGTAATTTCCCTGTTACCTGCCCTGTTTACACCTAGTAGGTCAGCAACGAACCATATGTCATTTGTGTATTCACGTAATATTTTTTTAGTATTGTTTGTTCTGTAGTACTGGCCGGCTGTATGAACAAAAAATCGTAAACCAAATAATCGTAAATAAGTACTTTTCATGACTTTTCTAGTCGATTTTGAGTACTTTGCTGTCAGTCGGCTGTCTTTAGATCCTGGTTTATTTTTGTAACAAATTTGAGATTTTGTAGGGAATTTTAAAATTATAAGATGGAACTGTACAAATTATAAGTGTGAATATATAGCTCTCACTAATATGCCGTTAGTTGTTAAAAATATTTTTTTTGGTTGCCTCTTTATTTCTCTGTGAAATATTTCGATGCTTCTTTAGTATACATTCATAACATACCCAAGCGAATAGTCACAATACGTAGTACTTTGTTGTTAATATTTGCTCGCGCTCAGAATCCTGAATGAAAGTGCAGTGTTTCCGTAGTTGTTGCGTGCGAGCGCGGCGCGTCACGTGACCGCGCGCTCCACTAATTATTGTAAATTATGTTACTCACATGTATGTTCTCGTATGGTTATAAAATAAACTCCATATATACACTTACAATCGTCTTATTTACTTGTCTATAATATTTACTTATAATGGTTCCGATACTTATGTACAATTTAAACAATGATTTATAATATATTATTACAGCATACAGGGTGGATCCGACATGGGGGAATTAAATCAAACCACATGCAGTAGGCACCGTACTTAACTAAATCCAAAAAACTTCCCGACGTTTCGATTACAGCTAAAATTACAAAATTGACAAATTGGAGCAGAAGTTTTTAGTTTTGGTACATTTTGAATATTATGGAATTTTACTGTAATCGACGCTTATGAGACGTTTAATGTTAAGTATAACATTATTTGGCATATTTGCATGCAAATGTATAAGATTTTTAATTAGATTGGAGGCGTGGTTTATTTTACGTGTTTTTTTCAACCTACTGTTGGGAATTTAGTCAGAGCATATTTAACCGCCGCATCATTTAATGCCCCCATGTCGATTGAACCCTGTATAAGATGATTCTAGTGAGGTGGATGGTCAAATCCGAAACTATCGAGAAATAGCGACAAATTCGGCATGTAGTCACGAGTCCAATTTAGATGAAAACTTATTTGCGTACTTGGAATTTTAGTAAATCAGTATTGCGTTTCGATCCCATATGGATTCGTCAAAAATGAAATAGTGTACATTTCTGGGTCCCGTGATTTGTTTTACCATTTTTTATACCTTTATATTTCGTATCAAGCCACACACGCTCACTAAAGAAATTCAGCTCTATATGAAATACGGAAGCTCGTCGTAGTATGTACACTTTATACATATACACGGGACGGAATGTTGAAGCGTGCAGTCCGGGACGCGGCGTTCAGTCTGCGCGCAGCAGCGCCAGCGCCGCCAGCAGCGCCACCAGCGCGCCCGCCCCGCGCACCCCGCGCGCGCCGCCGCGACGACCCAGGTTGCGGTTGTGCCGGTCCACCACGAAGATGCGCCCGCCCATGTCTGCAACAACACAACGCTCGTCAGCCGCCGCCCGCCACACCGACCGCGCGGCACGCGGCGCGACACTCACCCGCGTGCGTGAACGAGTGGTAGTACACCACGTCGGGCCACGAGGAGTTGGGCGCCAGCAGCAGCTGCGCGGGCTCGCCGGGCGCGCAGCTCCAGTGCAGCGAGCGGTTGAAGGCGCGGAAGGTAGCGAAGCGGTCGTCACGGCGGCGGTCGGCGTCGGCGGCGTGGCGCGCGAGGCACGGTGGGCCGGCGGCGGCGGGGCTGAGGCGGCCGCGGCGCGTGTGCATGACGCCGGCCAGCACGCGCGCGCGCCGCTGCGCCGCCTCGTCCAGGCGCTCGAGGCCGCCGCGCGGCTCCGCCGTCACCATCACGGGGTGGTACTCGGTGGCGGAGTGCGGGTCGTTGCCGGCCTGCACCTTGAGCACGTAGCGCAGGCCGCGGCGCAGCTGCAGGTCGGGCGCCAGCTGCCCGTTGACGTAGAGCGCGAGCGGCGGCGAGGCGCGGCCGCGGCCGGCCAGCCCGCGCGCGCCGCCGGCGGGGCCCAGCGTCACGCGGAAGGCGCGCAGCGCGGGGTCGAACAGCTGCGCCGTGTCCCACGCGGCCGGCGAGGCGCGCGCGCCGCTGCGGACACAGTGCGCGGTGAGTGCGGGCGCGAGAGCGTGAAGGTTGGCGTGGGGTGAGCGGGGACGGAGTACTGACTCAGTGAAGGGCGTACAGTCGTTGTCTGGCGGGTCGTGTGCGAGGCGCAGGCGCACGTCGGCCTTGTGGTAGAGGCGGTGGAAGGCAGGCTCGTTGTCGGCGTCGAGGCGGCCGACCGCCCACACCACGTACGTTCCCTCAGTCTTCCACGGCCGGTCCATCGACTCCGCTATGTATGGTAAAATTTATCATTATATAAATATTATACGAAACATTTTGCGGTGTCGGTAAAAATATCATTGAACCCGATTATATAGATATTGCTTAAAATTAATTCTAAGATTATTTTATCATATGTTTTCTTGAACTTTAAGTTCATAGTAGAAATGAACTACTATGATAAGCAATTTTAATTGAATGTCGATTTTGTAACATTTAGTTTACATACCCGGCTCGAGAGTGCGGCGGTACGACACTATGGTGACGCCGTTCTCGCGGCTCGCGGTGAACATCTGGTTGGACTCCACGCCGCCCAGCACCTCGTCGCGGCACACGCCCAGCCAGCGGCCCAGCACCTGCACGCACTGCGCACGCGCGTCACTACCCCGCCACTACCCGCCGCCTGCATCACGCCACCACCACACCGCCACACTCACCGGCGCCAGAGCCGTCACGTTGTAGTCTCGGGCGTAGCCGCGCTGCTCCGCCGCGGAGTAGTACGCCACCGTCACGTCCGCGCCCAGCATCGACGAGTTGCTCTCGCTGCCCGACACGCCGAACGCCATGTACTCGTCCGCCGCGATCTGCAACGTGGCCGGTCGGTGAGCGCGGGCTCGCGCGACACGCGGGTGACGTCAGAGGGGCGAGCGTACCTGGGCGGCCAGCTCGAAGGTGATCTGGTTGCCGAACACCTCCCACGAGACCTGGTAGTCGCGGTGCAGCTGGCGGCAGTGCGGCAGCTTGGCGCGGTAGGCGTGCGCGCGGCGCGGCGCGGGCGGCACGTTGAGCGCGTCGGGCACCAGCACGGCGCCCAGGCTGCGCCGCGCCGCCGCGTCCCACACGCTCACCCAGTCCACCTCGCCCGCCGCGCGCGCGCCCGGCAGCTCCAGCCGCACCTCCTCGCTGCTGTACGCGCGCAGCGGCTCCAGGCTGCGCACACCACCACACGTCACGCACACGTCACACACACGCACTCACGCGCCACGCGCCACCCGCCGGTACTCACTATCCGTGCTCGTCGGGAATCTTGATGCCGCGGGAGCTGGGCTGGGGACCGCTGCCCGTCCAGAAATACACTTCTTCACCGCTGCCGTCGTAACGGAATTCGGGAATGCTGCGAATGAAAATGCACCATACTAATAGACTGACAGACGACATCCCGACCGAAACTATATTTCGTGGGTCTTCGGGTCAAAATTATGGCACACGGGGAAGAAACACTGACATGAGCGTGTTGGCGTCGACGAAACGCACGGCCTTGCTGGAGACGGCGCTGGAGCCGGCGAGCGGGCCGATGCTCTGCGGCGAGGGCGCGGTGAACTCGTCGGGCACGTACACGTCGCCGAACGCGTTCTGCGAGTCGATGTCGTACACCGCGAACCATTTGATGCGCGACAGCCGCTTGCCCTCGGGCAGCGTCAGCTTCACCTCCTCGTTGTAGTAGCGCTCCAACACGTTGGTCCTGCGCATCGACACGTGTACACACATACATCATATCGTCTACTTGTCTTTGCATTAATAATATACATAACATCAGTAACGGTATTGGCATAATAGACGCCCCGAGCGAGTTTTCTGCGGCGTATAATATACCGCGTGATATTGACATATTGTAAATAACTTCGTCCACATGTTCGTAACCACCCCAGGAAACATTGTACCAAGTTAGATAAAAATCCACCTGATAGTTTTGTCAAAAATCACGATTTTGTATTTCGTAATTTTCGATCACTCTGTACATGCACGAGTAGTTTTGCCGCTCAGCTGACAAAGGACTTTGACCCCGCAAACATAAAACTTGGCGAAATAGAGATCCCTCAGTATGTTCTACACTACAATAATTATTATTAATGTAGCCTATAATATGATCGTTATTTTATAAGTAAGTAATAATGATTAACTGGTGTATTTTTTAGTAAGCATTTACTCAAATACATACACTAATTACTAGGCACTCTCAAAATCCAATATACACATTAAAAGGTTTCTTGAATATTGGAAATACATACACGGCATTTTAATTGCATAATACATAAACTTTTATTATAATCATAATCATAGGCCACCAAAATAAAAAAATCGGTCACGTGACAATCGGTCCAAATAAGTATACATGAATAAAACTATGCATCAAGAATAAAATTTCTTTCAGCTTTATTTTTACACAGTTTGCAGTCAATTTTAAGTATTGTTTGAATTCAACACGCATTATTTCGATTTAACATTTCCAAAACAATTTTACGTAAACGTATCCTAACGCGCCATGTTCCTTCTGTACTTTGCATTTACTATAATCACTTGTTGCCAGATCCTTGTTATTACATATTATGTCATAATATGCAACTGTCCCTTTTTCGCCCTTGGATTGAGTATAATTAAAAGAAGGTGACAGCATACGAAACATTGTTGAAGTAGTGTTGTGAAATTATTCGAGGACACTTAATCGATATTTTTTTATCTCAATATTATTTAATATTATGAATATGGATCTAAATCAAGCTTTACTATAGTGTGAGTTGACTGGAAACTTAATATTATGTCAGAAATATCATGGTAATTCGTTTTTGTCGCTTACGGTTGATTTTAATAATTTGGAACATCTTCAATAATTAAAACCCAACGGAAGGAAAAAAAAATCAAACCGTATTCAATTCTTTTTTAAGAATCCCTGACGTAAAGGGTGGTAGAAAGTTCACCTAACGTCAAGTAATATTGCCATTGACGAAATTATTAAAAATAAGAATTAAAGAAAGTAATTCCAGCAAATGAGCAAGCAGATCATTTTATGGTAAATGGTCACTGCCGCCCATGAACAGCCTCGACTCATGTATCATGAATGTGTTACCGGACCATGACATTGCGAAGGGAGCGGGAAGGAAAAAGCCGGCAATCTTACTCACCGATCGAAACGCGACAGCGAAGCTGTCGCTTCAAATTATTCGCCTGTGAGACAGCGGTACCTCCCCGGACGAGCCTGTCCATTCATGCTGAGTATCGGGGTGCCCTTCGCTCTGGGATATCCGGTGCCGTCCACAATGCGTGTGACGTTAATTGAGGGGTTTTTAGCATACGGATATTCTGAAGTAAATATTGTTAGGGACCGATCTCAGCCACAATATCCGCTTTTATACCGGGCTGGAAGGCCAGAGACACTGATATACCCCTTTCGACCCCCCGATACCCCCCCGAGGTATCGAAAGGGGAGCTTAAAGCTTTTTCTCTTGAACAAAAAAAAAGTGCACAAAGTTATCTGACTAATCCCGAAAAATTACAATAACTTGACAATATTTAATGTTTCGAACGTAAACTTTGTGAAATCTTAATTTTATACAAAATACACCTATGTATTCGCAGCTGTAGATTGTTTTATTAATTAACTACTTACGGGTAAAATTGCTTAGAAAAGTAAAGTTGACACATTCGACTAAACTACAAATAATCGATATCGATTTCGAGATATTTTAATCACGGCCCTTATTTTAAATTACCAATCACATAAAGATTTTTTTACGCCAATCAGAGTATCTCATTTGAAATACTATTATCCAATCCAGTTACGTAATTAGTGCATCAACCAATCCATCCAATCAATCCATAGGGATCTTACATTTTTTAGCAAATCCTAATGTATGGAGGCGCGGGCGGCGCGGCGGTAAGCTCAGTGTTCGGTGTACTGCGGTACAATTGGTAATGTAAACAAAGACGCGCGCGCGCAGAACTCGCCATTTTGATAGTTTTTAAAGTCTGTTGTTATTAGTATTTAGTGTTAAGTAAGTGAATAGTTATGAGTGTTTAAGTGATAGAGACACATATTGGAATTAAGTACGTTATCATTGGGTGTTAGTTTTAGTGTTTTAAGTGTTCTTTTTATTATTAAAGTTTTAGTATTAGTGTTTTTAAATACATTTTAGTTAGTATTATTTTGTTTTTTTTTATTATTAATTTACTTTACGCGTATTCTTAATACAATGACGAATACTTCTAGTACTGTGGAATACACAGATATGGTGTTATTGTATGGCGAGTGTAATCAAAACGCCGCGCCGCCCTGGCCCTCAGAACATATTGTAAGAGATTTGGTGTAGCTGTACAAAGATTAAGGTACAGTGGTCAGTACTCAGTTGTTGCCCCAGACGCACGAAGATGTTCCTCCCCGTCGTATTCGAATTAACTTAGAGGAGCGGATTTTGAATTGCTTCCGGGACAACCCAAACATGAGCATAAGGCAGGCTGCACGGCAATTCCGTGTGAGTTATTTTGCTGTGCACGGGATATTAAAAACAATTTAATTTGTTCTGTGATTACTATGAACAATTTGTGACATGGGAAGATAGTTCTCGCGATCGCAGCGCCGCGCTGCATGTACTAGCAGGTCGGCTGTTTTCATAAACGCGGGAATATTGCGATGTTGCCGCTCCGCTCCGTGCGGACGCTGTAAATCAGGTAAGTGTAATTATTATAGGACGTTCAAATTAAATGCCATTATTTTGACTTATAATTTGTTTGAAAAAATCAACTTTTTTGTTTCTTCTTCAACCACAACTCCTATGCGTGCAAATAATATAACTTACTACGCGATGCACATGGTTTAATTTATTGTAGGGGGTGTCAAAATCACGCGGTATATAGATAGTTTAAGTAGATAATATGCGGTAAGTTAGAGTTTATCCCGGCATTTCCTATTGGCACTGGCGTCATAACTACGTCGCCCAACCACACTATTCACGACGCCGGCCCTGCCTATGCAGGGCCAACAATTTATTGAACAAGTAAGTCAATTGCTGTATACCCTGATGATTTTGAAATATAAACACATATTTAGGTTAGATCACATGCGTGATGTGCATTAATAATATATACATAAACTGGAGGTCAATGCAGTTATTTAGCAGCTTGTGTTGAGCTGTTATGGTGTCTTCCACAGTAGTATAAAAATACTGGATTCTCTGATTTGATAGTTTATTAATAATATATGTATATTTTATGTGTCGTTTTTTTTTGTTATGATTCCAATATTAATTGACAGATACTGACTTGCCATGTTGATCAGGCACTATAAAGCCTTGTGGTCCCGGCCGGCCCGAGTCTCCAGCCCAGAAGAATGTGTCATCACCTGTACCATCATAATTGAAATTGACCAAGAGAATGGTCGAGTCATCCACAGCATACACATCACCTGACACCTGAAATTATAAATAAAATATTATGTCACATGTGGATCAGAAATAAATAATGGTTTCAAGAAGTATGACTGTTTCTTTATATGTGTGCACTGACTCATGACCCACTGACAGCATCCTGTCTCCAGACCCCAGGCCCCATGCGGGCTGTAAAATATTCAACACTTAGTATTATAAAGCTGTATGTGTAGTGTGACCTCATCAAGGACTACCATTGAGTACACAGTTACCTATATACAGTGCAACCTTAATATAACGTACCTCAATATAACGACTTCCTCGATTTAACAAATTCTTCGTAATCCCCTTGAATTGTCCATAAGAGTCAATATAAAATATACCTTTACATTGCGAACATTCTTTGCGTACAACCTCTTTATAACGAATTTTCAACTATCAAGAAAAAGTATTCATACCTCTAATTAACGAATTTTGCCAACCCAAAACCTTTATATAAAGTTTCCACCAATAATATAACTCTTAATCTTATAATGTGATTCATGTCTCGACATGTTTCGACACGCTTTTGTTTGTAAAGTAATCATTGTTGTTTTGATGGAAAGTAATGTAAACACCTCTGCTCGTCACTATTGTTAAAGATTTAAGTTAAAATGGCTCAGAAACGTAAAAGGTGTTCCTTATCGGTCGCAGAAAAGCGAAACATCATTAATTATGTTGACCAAAATACTTTTACCTCTTTATAACGAATTTTAGACCAATCTAACCTCAACATAACAAACCTCAGTTCAACGAATTACTTGATATTACGAATATTTTCTTGTTCCCCTCCGATTTGTTATATCGAGGTTGCACTGTAATTAAAAGTTATACTTAATTACTAAATATATAGACCTAATCTAAAAGTAGTCTGCTGTGACTTTATTATTAATAAATACGTGATGGTGGGATTTTTTGCGATATTTATATTAGAACGTTTAGTTTTCATAAGTATTTTTTTTATTACTAATAATATTATCATTACCATATTATGGCGAAAGATGATGTAGCTTCAGGGTTAATAATTGTATCCAAGGGCGCGGGTGGTTAGTCGATAAGCTCAGTAGTCAGTGTTATTTGTGCCACAAAAATTAAAATATATTTGTGAATAATAACAAGGAATCACGTACCTGATGATGATAGGAATTTAGTTTGCCTATCAATTTTCCTAAATATGGTCCTTCTTCGTCTTGCGTGTAACAGTCTGAAATAACAATAATAATACAAACACCATACAGCAAAATAATAAAAGAGAAAGTTGCAATTTGTATATCAATGGTTTAGCACAGTGATAACAACACAGCACACACACCTCTGGCGACAATCGCGAGCACGAGAAAACATATTGATAACATTTTTTGTTTAACCAATATTTATTTTTACTTGTTTAAAAAACTTCGAAACTGTAAAGGTTGAAACATTTCAACTTAGTTCTTAGTACAGTTAAACTTCCGGTTTTCTGACATTTCACTTAACAAGTTTTGTTCTTCATTGCACAACTTACGACAAGGTCAGCCTGTTGATTGGTAGACGATACAAAGAAACATTTTGTAGCCAATCGCGGTAATGTAACTTTCACTTTTTTCTAAAGTGAGCAACTAAAAGCCAACTCATACTTGAATTAGTGTTGCCAATAATAAAAAAATATATTTATTATTATAATGACGAGTTCAATTATATAATTAATTAAAGTAATTATAATGGTAATCATTTCCTTGCAGATTATTATATCTAAGATTTTAGATTTATCAGGTTTTTAAAATATGAACATTAAATTAGAATTGTATCTCCGTAGCTAATTTTATGAAACGTCATAGTCATAACTCATAAGCAACTTTCATAATTATCTAAATGGGTTCCGCGCAAAAATACTTATAATGTTATGTAAAATTGTGCGTGGTTCCGGGATTAGACATTTTGGAGGTAGGAACTTAGTATTTTAAATAATATCTACTCATTATAGAAAAATAAAATAATAACCAATTGTAGGGTTTTGGATCTTTTAAATGTTAAGGCGGGAAATCGTTGTTGATAAAGAAAGTAATAGGCCAACGGGATACTCACAAATAAATGGTGACGGAATTCTGAGTTTTAGAGATTTCATATTTTTCGGGGACAAATGGGGACATGATATCTTATTTAGGGGAGTATGTATCGATTTTCAAGATTTTTTATCTTGTACAACGTAAGTACAGTTAATCGCGCAGAAAAAGTAGGGGGCAGAAGCTAGTATTAGTATTAAATTTAAGCATGCGTTACCAAAAAATCACGCTTCTAGTTTTATCCACAACGAAGTTATGGGGGTTGAAAATGGCCTGAACACCTTCGAGAAATTATGGTAAAGCAGCTTGCGTAGTAAATATTTATCAAAGAAAGTAGCAGAATGCAGTGTTAAGTTCTCTGATGACCGCAGGGAGTTTGATTGTTTATTATGAAGAAATTGAAATCAGTTTTTGAGGTAAGGAAGAGCGAGAGGATTAAAAAGTAAGAGTAAAGAAGATAGAGAGTATAATATGTACTGTACCTATGTATTGCAGTGAACCACTTGAACTGATTGCGAAATTCGGAAACTTGATCATATCTGCGCAATCTGATCAGAGATTTTCCTGGTTACTGGTTACTGGTGGTTACCAGGACACCCATGTTTCGCCTTGTGTGTTCCGTCCCTCGGTGTGCTAGGGGGCGAGCCTATAGCCATATCGGGCATAATTTCCAGACTCCGCCCTGGTAATGAATTAAAAAATCCAGTATCGCATTACCCGTCCTTAATACATCAGGTCTTAATTTACTCCTCTACCATCGCGGAACAGATACAAACTTACCAATTTCTCTCTTATACTTTCCTCACTATGATTTTTATCATTGGTAAAGTGCTTGGTAATGCATAAATATAAATAGCAGTATAAATATAAAACTGACGCCGATACGTCAAAAGAATTAAAATCCTTGACCACTGTATCATTGATCGTATCCAATTCATTATAATCATGCCATCACATACATATGACATAGAAATTCTATTAAAATCTCAATAAATATAGTACACGTATAATCAATACGTTAAAATAATTTACTTAGGTAACTTTCTGGGCGTCATCGATGCGGGATCTACAGGTAGGTTACATCAAATTGTGTTGCATTTACTTAAATTTCTTCTTGTTCGGCACATGGTATCTCGCCTTCAAAATATTACGTGTTTAAGTATATGTTGGCGAGTGAAGTCAATAAGAAATTTATTTGATGTGAACTGGCACAATGAAATTGATATTATTTGTTACTTTAAAGTGACACTTCAAAGTTGGTTTTTATTTTATATTTTACAATGTTGTCTTATTAATAGACTACATAAGTGTTTGTTTCTCCTCGCATAGCTCATTCAAGCTCAGCCGACGGTGTCTGTATTCATAATAATAAATAAATACACCCAATATATACCGTGAATGATCGAGCATCGTGGATATCAGGAACTACGAGAGACTTTTCGATATTACAAACACCAAGACGCAAAACAAACGTAGGCTACTACGTTGAGCATACTGAGTCTTTTCACGCGAGGAAAGCTTACGTTCCGGTATCTTGGTAAGGACCGGAAGAGCTATGCACGTCGGTGACATCTAAAGTTACATTGCAAGTCGGCATGCTAGCGCCCTAATTGGTATCTCTGACAACCCTGTGCTGATATCGGCATGGCGGACGAATACGTGTAACAGGTACTGTGGCTATACCCGCTATGAAAAAAAACCATCCGCCCATCAGCCAAAGGAAGTCCACTGGTGAACATTGGCCTCAACCAACGATTTTCACAGTGACTAATTTGTTGTTATTATGCTAATAAATGGAATATAACTGACAGTTTTAAATGACTATGTTCAAGCCGTCTTAAGATAGTTGGCGTTCGAATTACATCGCTGAGGAAAAAAAAAGATAAGGTGAAGGGTAATAACTGCCATGCTTCATGTTTCGATATCGCGTTCAGTGTCCGTCCACATAGACTTCTATTGGACATAGTCATCACAGCACTATACAGATATTTACATTATCACTAATTTAATTCACATGTTTCTTATCACACCATGTAACATAGTACATTTGAAAGAAATTCAAATGGATTTTTTTGTCAAAAATTGAGTTATAATAGCCCTCTCCATAGTTCGTTGAGTGACTTTGAGCTTCCTAATAAGGCCTGTAGTGAGAGCAAGGGCGGATCCAGTTTTTACCTCCGGGGGTTCATATAATTCATTCCAGAACACTGGTACCGATTTCAGTACTCCAATTCGTAATAATTACTTTTTAAAGTTTGTTACAGCTGTGAACGCTGCCCAATCGAGAATTTTCATGGAGGATGGAGGAGTCGGATTCGACGTTTGACCTCTGTCTCTCGAAGTTGGACCTGCCTAACCGGATCACTCGTCCTAAATAGACATATTCGTCTACAACTTCCAGAATACAGCCCCCAACTCCAAAAACGAAAAAAATTGGAGACAAGATCTTAATCGAGAATGAAAATAAATTGTTAAGTTTGGCACACGCGGGCCACGACGTAGGCTCGGGCGCTATGAAGCTGCGTGATGTAGAGGAGGGTCACCCGGCCGGGCAGCGAGCGCAAGTGGAGCGGTGCCGGTGGTGGTGGCGGCTGCTGCGCTCGCGGCTCAGTTGCCGGCGGCAGTGAGCGCGCACCGCACGTGTCTGCATCTGTGTGTGCTCAGTGTATCGAGTGTCGCCAGTGTCCCGCGGCTGTACCCCTGCCCCAGTGTCTCGGAGATGGCGACGAGTCGGCGCGCGCCGGCCGCGCTGCTGCATCTGCTGCCGCTGCTCGGTGAGCGTCTCTCTCAGCTCTCTGATACTCCGCTAATTTAGTACAGCTGCTCGTAGGCGACCGTTGGTGATCGATTGGTGCAAGCTGCGCACTCGTTGTGCCCGCCAGTCTGCATATTACATCTGCATGTACAGATTAGACTATATATTTTACTACCATATATTTATTTTGTATTTTAACATGTCACCATATTGTTTTCCTTGATATGCGTCTAGTGCCAAAGTTTCGTTGAAGATTATATTGGGAATCGCTTCGCCAGTTTTAATTTCAAAAGGAATTTAATGTGATGATGCCAGAGTAGCTTTTTATGATAAGTTCTAATACTGCACTGCACGCCGGCCGCTACTGGTAACATTAAAATAATCTCGACATCACTGGAACACTCAAGATTATAATGCAGTTAGTTTTATTATGGTTTACATCAATTTGAGCCCACGTCTCCAGATCTAAGAAATCTGGATCAATTTTAGGCGGTATAGACTACGACTGAGTTGTTATCACTTTTACACCTAAAGTTAGTTTATTTTGTCATTTATTTTGTGTATGAATCTAAAATTATACTGTAACAAATAACGAATGATGTGATGTATGATTTTATTTCACTTGCAAACATTTTGTTGGTGTACAATTTTTCATGAGATCAGAGTCAGTTCTGGTTGCTAATAGTTCAGCTCCCGGTTGCCCTGTTTTAAGTGAAGGAATTATTTGTTTCAGCGGTTGAGTTATTTTTATTTGGGTTGAAATTAGTTTGTCGGTAAATAGGCCCGGGCAGGCTCTTTCTACATTAAAATAGTATACTTAGATGATGCGCCCCTGCACGCTGGAAACGCGTATGTATTGATTCTAGTGTTTTAGTGTGTGTATGTGTGTGTTATGAAGGACACTAGGTCAAACTACATATTACATTGGGCGACATTTTTTTTTTCTTTTTTATTGCAGTGAATGGCGAGACGAGCAAGCCGTTCGTCTGATGGTAAGCGATACGACCGCTCATAAACAGAAGAAACATTCCACTGCGCTCGCCATCCTGAGACATAAGATATTAAGTCTCAATATGTCCAGTAGTTGCTCTGGCTACAATGTCCTTCAATCCGAAACACAACAGTGCATTTAAGCAGTGTTGTTTCACGGGAGAAATAGACATTGCGGTGGTACCTACCCAGATGGCCTCGCACATATGAGAGACCTACCACCAGGGTATTAAAAAAGAACCGCTTTTTGACGGGAGTGTCGCAGAATGTTGGCGCCGGCGCAACGTGCGCCGCGCTCCGTACGCCGCCACATTCAAATACGTGTAGAGCCGACTTGCGACTCCCAGCACATAGAAACGCACTCTATATGTATGTATATATAAGAGAGCACGCGCACGCTGCGAGCGCCGTCACTTCTTCAAGGAGCTCAAGCTCATACAATTAGACTAAGGCTATTTGTAAGTGGCGCGTTTTGGATGAGTCCATGCGACATGCTATACAAGTAAAGTTGCTGTATAAGTCATTTTGTAGCCGCAATTGATAAGGATGATCCCTAATCAGCGTCTCCAATGTGAGTGAGGCTATTCCGAGACAAACGCGTTTCAGCGCATAGAGCGCAGCTGCACGAACTCATTTTCACATTTAGTGTAGTGAGAGGAAGTTACTACAGATGTCGGCGCGACCTGCTCACGTCACACAGTCAGTAAATAGAGATTGTTTTGAGATAATTTCACTCGGTTACAAAAATTGTTTTTTAAAGTATCGCATTTCGTCCCGCACCGCACGGAATAACATATGCGTGGGAGGGATGGGAACGCGTGGTGTTGCGCCAGCACACGCGCTGCACTGCCTCAATACTATGATGTAATAGTAAGCATCGCACCTGCAGGCAAACTGTACTTGTAATATGCAAACTGTTATTGGTAGTTTGGGCTCGCAAATGCATTGGTAGCCTGTGTTCTCAGTACTGGGCACCTCGGCCGGGTGTGTGTGACTTAGAGTATTTATAATATAGAGGGAGCGCTGTCATACATTCGCGCCTTGAAAAACGTAGATATTTTCTTGTTCGTAATGTTGGTAGCGCTCCTATGTTAGTGAAAATTGAATTATTTATTAAGCAATAAATTGCTATAAATTCCTTTGATAAACAAGATAATATGTAACTATTATCCTTTTAAAACGAGTTTGAGTGGAATTAAATAGCTCTAAAATATTTATTTTTACTTTTTCTTTCTCCAAGTAATTCATTTATGTTGGACAATCGGTCAAATATCAGCCAATAGGAGCACAGAAAAAGGTGGCCCGGCACCACCATTTTTATCTGCGTTTTTGGAGTACCAGCGCTCCCTCTATATTATAGAAGATACTCTAAAGTGTATGTGTGTGTGTCGGCATGTGGTTGACATTTGACATTAGTGCGGTGCACGCTGGGCTAGCGGCGCTGCCGTGGCCACTGGTTGTTTTGTTTCTGTTGGTGACGTCACGCAGAGCGACGCGACGCGACGCTCGGACGCGAGCGCGACCTTTTTATCTCAGTTTAGGGCAGTGTTTTCGTAGTTACACAGAAGTATTAGTGGGAGTAAAGAAATGTGTCATTCAGCAGAGTCAGCAGGAAGGTGGCTATATAATTCCATTGTAATATTAGGAAGCGAGGAGCCGCGCAGTAGTGGCGGCGGGAGCGCGCGGCCGCGGCGCTGGCGCCGGCGCCCGCGAGGCCTTGGCATTTGTACTCTCCGCTATGCAAATTGCTGTTTATGTAAAACAAATAATGTTTGGAGTTTTGTGAGGAGCGTGGCTCGGCGCGACTGCAGCCTGACGCCCGCTATTTCTTCTCGTTTCTCGCCACCGCTGCCACATCATCCCGCGCTGTACTACTAAACATATATCTAACCGTGCTGGTTTAATATTTACTAGAGTTGATTTAAAAAGCTGAGCGCCGCAGTTTTTGTAGTGGGTAAGATTTGCCAATTGCCTGGTATTGATATTGAAAAAAAATATATTTTCATATAGAATGTGATGTCTACCAACCTGTAATAGGTCCGAGTGGCAGATAGAGTGTGGCATTAGGTTATATTAATCCACTTATGCCTCGATGTTGAGGACGCTCAGCTCAGCAGCAGGCTTATACCGGCTGATATACTATTATCATGTGTGTGTGCGTTTAAGCGCAAAAACCTGTTTGTAATGATATGGCGTTAATTAATGCAGTGGGAAAAGTTCTCGGTGTATATCAATAGCGTTGGCGCCGGCGCGGGGAGGCGCGCTCCGCCGCCGGCGCTGACCGTTGTCTCGTGGTCCCCGGCGCTACTGCAGCGATGGTATGGTCCCGTGGAGGCGCAGCGGTTACTCGTTGGAGACGTGTAGTGTTCGCAGCGCGGGAACTGAGATGTGAGAGCGGGCGGCGCGCGGCGCATTCCTTGCGTGCAGTGGGTCACGCGCACCGCTCCAACGGTACCCGCACCGGTGCACCCCGCGCACACCCCGCACCCCGCAAACACCCCACACATCCCGCGCACGCCTGGCCCCTGTGATGAGAGCTGAAACTCCTCCTCTACCGACTGAGGGTCGCAGTGTCCAGTAGCTGCAGTATATTATACTATTCACGCGACGAGTATATAATCAAAGTATTCACGCTTTACGGTTGTATTAGCTTCCATCTATTATAGAAATCCAGCTACTGACGTGGGTTAGCCTTAATGGCCAATTTCATATTATGTAGTTTCATAAGGAAGAATAAAATACACATAATTGAAATGGCATATTTGTTTTTATACTAATAAGCGGTTGCTTGAGTCAAATTTGTAGATTACTTTTAAAAAGGAGTTACCCAATGCAATAGAGTCAGATTGGATCGATATTAGGTTCCATAGTATTCAATATGTCTCGGTTTGATGCCCACTTCTTTCAGCCAAGCCTATAATCGTGGGCAAATCGAGTTCGTTAACGTCGATATTTGCTGAAGTATCGGAACTAGTTTGTGATGTTAGTCTTTTTGTAAATAAAAATTTTCACAAAAAACTAATATTTTTTGTGTCTCGTTGTTGCTACTGAGAATAATGAGGGATAGTTCAATTGACAGAGAAACTGGCTGCTTAGATGAAGCGGAAACGCTGGTTCCATGTCTAGTGTCTCACACATCTCTGCATTATCGAAGAGAAGTGAGTATTCATAAATAAACATTGTAATTTAAACGGTGCAGAAAAAAATGGAAATCCTGCGCAACTGTAAAAAGATTACTAGGTGCAGAAAGAGCCGGCCACTGATAAGCAGCAGTAATGTGTAGTAGTCGGCTCACTGATGACATTCCACTTGTAGGTATATACAAGTGCGATATGGCTCTGTGCAGTGTTCATGTCGCTGTTAGCCAGTGCACTCATCGTGGACAAGTGATCTCCGTCCGTGCGCTCACCGGCTCCTCCGAGCGCTATCGTATATTTTGTCGCTTCACTTTCTGTTTTGAATGTACTATATTCCTGTAATATTTTTATTTTCTTAATTTAAGTTTTCCGTTGTAATTACGCCATTTATTAACTACGCTAACTCCTCCACAAGACCATATGTAGATAGGGGTGATTGAAAACCAGCGTTGAGCTAAACTCTAGTTTCGGTCAGCATAAGTTGAGTCATTTCCTTTTGTCTTTGGATAATATCAAGTTTGCTTAAATGTGTTGTATTAGTTGTTAATTTTAAGGCAGTAAACTTTATTTCATTTTTGTATT
Organism: Hyles euphorbiae; assembly: GCA_023078785.2. Lineage (NCBI taxonomy): Eukaryota > Metazoa > Arthropoda > Insecta > Lepidoptera > Sphingidae > Hyles > Hyles euphorbiae. The sequence continues at coordinate 127,631 of CM041030.1, forward strand.
TTGGAAAATTCTCGTTGTTAATTCCGGAAGGCAATGAAATATACAGGCCTAAGGCAGTATGTTTCAGTACTATTAGTAGTGGTGCACGTGACGACCCCCGGGTGGTGTGGGTGTGGTTGTGTTCTGGCGCGGTGCTGGCGCGGTGCTGGCGCGGTGCTGGCGCGGTGCTGGCGCGGTGCTGGCGCGGTGCTGGCGCGGTGCTGGCGCGGTGCTGGCGTGGTCGCCGCGGGGAGCAGGATGTGCGCGCGGACGTCGCTAACGAGGCGCGTTTATAGCCGATGATGTTTATCGCTAATAAATAATCATATTCCGAGGAATTATCGAGTCATCCGTGAACACGAGGAGCCGCCGATTAATAATTGAGCCCATTACTTATGGCGATAAATCGCGTTTTTTTGGAGATGACGCGCGGTCCGGATGTAAGATTTGTCTATTTCTGCCGACAGACAAAAGTGTGTAAGCGCTTGTTGGGTTCCGGTTCGAAGTACATTGTACCCAGTCCAATTAGTAGGTTTTAAGTTTCTTAACAGCTTCTGTCTCAGGTCGACAGGTAAAGTACAACGCCATTCAGTTTTTGGGTATAAGTACTGTAAAGTGTTGCTATTTTGTAAGCTTTCATTTAGGACGGGACTCAGAAAACACACATGGCACTCAATAAAAAATGTTTGTTATATATCGCGGGAATTTCCTGAAAATGCCAGCATAGAAGGCTACATGTTTTATACCAGCGTGTAAGAGCATATATGAGTTCAACATATATTACGTACTGTGTTTCCACATTGGATCCCTACAACTTCTGAGCTCAGACCACTTATTCGAACGTTGCATTCAATTTTAAATATAGAGTTGTTATTGTATTGTAGTTGTATCCCATTTCAATATTATATCATAGGTACATACGTACACTCAAGGATTTTTCGTAGAAGGTGCAGGCAGAGGTTTCCGTGGTGGCAACCAGCAAAATCACTTTTCGCCTTTTTTATTCCTTCCCACAATGTGATTAGGAGCGATTCCATCGCCTTGTCGGGCACAATTCTTTATTCAAAGCTAACAATTAATAGAAAAATTCTATATAACTGCCCGACCTGGGACTCGAACCGAGAACCTGGGCGTTGTAACCTTTGTACAATTATGCCACTGAGACAGTCATTTATTTTGATTTCCATTGTCTTTAAAAGGAAAGTTTTAGACTTAAGATGAGACTCTGTGGCTTATTACCACTAACTAGCAGAGGAACAATGACATGTCAGTAGAACTGATGGACTCTAGAGAATATTACAAAGCGTCGGAGTGGCGGTCACTGATTATGATTTTATTACACGTGACTCTCACGTGCACGCTACTGGATCGTTCGACAGGCGACAAGGAATATTCACAAGTCAGGGCTACACACAACTAGGAGATGATTCCATCGCTGCGCGGAACACAACACGTCCCGTCGGCAAGTAGACGTGTTCGCGACGCGTGGGAACCGCGCGGGACAATGCGCCGGCATCGCAGCGCGCCGGTGAGAACGGTTGCGCAATACCGCGACTACAGCGGCGGCGCTGGGAACCGCGAGTTGTGCAATTTACAAACTTCACATGCTTCTTGTGCGACGACGCCCCGCGCCAGGGAAACTGCTGCACCAACCACTTTTTAGCGACCCCATAATTAAATTTCTCGTAAAGAAGCTAGCGATATCATGAACGGGCGTTGAATACAGTGTATCATTGAGCGACGCTCTGGTGCGGTGGTACGGTGCGTCGGCGCGGTACAGCGGGATGTGACGCTGCGTCATACGTCGCGCCAGTGAAAGTGTAGTTTTTATTAGCAGGTGGCGAGTGCAGCGCACTCTCTCCTCGCCACGGCGCGGGAGGAATGCTCCTCGCGTCCTCCTAGCGTTGCTAACTGCACTCACATGACATGTTCCAATTGTAACTGTGTATGGAGACTGTCCCACCCGCACACCCACCACTGCAACTCCTGTAAACCAGGACCAACAGTGGCACGCAATATAATGATACAATGACTGTAACTACATATGCTGCGTATCAAATTCCGATATATTTTACGCAGAGAGCTTGGCTAGATGTGCCGGTGGTATTGGTGGTTGCTGCATAATGTTTTTATTGTTATATATTTTTATTGCTAGGAATGGCGATTCGAATATAGCATTCGCCTGGTAGAAAGCATTCGTATTCGCAGTCGAATCGATTTGCTCATAAACAGTAGCAAATCTAAACAGAACCTTGAATAACGAAGCGATGCGTGGCAGTCCACTGCCTTAACCATACTGAGACATTAGATCCTAAGTCTCAAAATGTCCAGTGGTTACTCTGGCTACAATATCCAAACTGAAACTCAAAGTGCATTTGCACTGCTGTTTGATGGGTGAAATAGATACTGCGGTGGCAGTGTCTATTTCACCGTTATATACCTTATATTACCTAATGAGAGCCGTACCACCAGTGTTATATATTAATAATATCATCAAAGACACATATCGATCAGATTGTACATTGGTAACCCTCTGTAACTACGTATAAGGCCCCAGCCACCTGGTGGCGCTTACGCATGCGTGGCCGCTGTGTGACATACTCAGTGTAAACAAGTGCTTCACAGCTGGCTTCTCCGGCTGTGAAAGTCTTTTTGCGAGGTTATTTACCTCTTCAGTTCAATGTTTTGTCACCCGCTTTGCACGGAGGGAAGTGGACAATAATTTATTTCCAACTCCTCCTATTAATTTAACTTTCTGATTAATTTCGTTGCGGGTTAAAGACAAGTTAGACATTCCCGGAGACTCGCCGAGCTTCAATGCTCGGTGTCATTACTTTGCGTGCCACTGTTGATCCTGGCTCACAGGAGTTACAGTGGTGGGTGTGAGGGCGGGACAGTCTCCATAAATAAGTACATGACAAGTCTTGTGGCATCCGTATTAGAAACCACGAGCGTATTTTCGGCCTCAAAAATATTGAGAATTGAATGTGCGGCGTCCCGTTTTGCAGCCGCAGTCTCGCCAACAGCGCCATGGAGGTTGTTAGTTGTGTAGCAACTAGCAGCCGAGCGGCGGGCTGTCGACGCCGCACTCGCGACCTTTAATTATTTCTCTAACAATGTAATAGCAGCGAACTCAAAGAGTATACAAATCGAATTCATTTTCTATGTTGTAAATGAATCTTTTTGTGTAAGTCTCTTAAATATTTTCCGATTTACTTTTTATAGTAAAAAATAGAGAATAGAGTTGGTAAACAAGTTACGGTTCTGATATTAAGTTATAACCACAACCTATGAAATTCAAGGGCGGACCCTGGGGGGAGGTCATGAGGGTCATGACACCCCCCTGGGCTGGCCCCAGATTGACAAAATTTATTAATTATCTTGTTGGTTAAAATTATAAGCATTTTTAATTCTTTGTATGTCGATAAATAAAGTAAAAAATTATGTGTGTACTCAAATGTCACGCCTGTAACAAACTTTAAAAAGTCATTATATCGAATTGGAGTATTAAAATCGGACCCAGTGTTCTGACATGAACTATATGACCCCCCCCTGGCGTAAAAGCTGGATCTGCCCTTGTTATGAATATATTTACTAATGAGAACTTTAATCCTATTGTACATCAGTGAAATAATTGAGAAGCATTTACTTTTTTTGTTCCCCGCTAGCAAGATAAATATTGCGCGCGCGTTGATGTCTTTTGTATGAGTATTTCATCCTCGTCAGTCTTTAGGTGTCTTTCTCAATCGCTTGTCTTGGTGTGAACTGTGATTATTTCAAACGAGTCATAAGTAATCATAGTGATATGGTTTTGTAAGCGGGTTGCAATATAGGAACCAGGCAGCACCGCGCGTACACACAATATGGAGCGGTGCAATGAATGCGAAGTGATCAAACAATAGCCCACTTGTATGATAGGGCTTCGCAACATAACTCCACATCGCAATACTATGAGACGTGTATGACGCGTGTAACTGCAGCGCAGGTATCGCTTAGATCCAGTTGCAGCATGTGCAGGCAGTTCCTCGCGGTGTGAGTGCTGGCGTCGACAGGCAGCGTGGCGAGTTGTCGGGTGTTCAGTGAAAGTGAGGCGTCCGCGTCTTGTCATCGCGCTAGCATTACATTGACGAGTCGGATTGGTTTTTATGCGGGTAATGTGGACTGAATTGCGGCGCAAAATAATTTACCCACGGCCGCGGTTTTTACATTATGAAACCGTTCGGCTGTCGGTTTGTTATCTATGTTATTGATGGATTTTTTGCGCGGCATGGTGTCGCTAGCGGCTGGTCAGGCGGGGGCTCGGTCTACTGAGGGGTCGGGGGGAGGAGTATGGTGGTGGAGGGGAGGACGCATGCTGCGCTTCGTGCGCCGAGCTATGCGTGGAAAGTGAGAGGAGCCGCGAAAGTGATCTTCTGATTTACTGTTACACACACGCATTTAACACAAGGGTAGACATTTCTTGATTTGAATCTAGGATTGAAAATATACCTCTTTTTAAACGAGAAGCTCCAGTGTTACGTTCATGTAGATTGTTGTGATGTACTATTATAGAACTACTTAAAATAATGTACAGAGGCAGGCATAACATTGTACAAGGCATACAGCGGGCTCCTCACAGATTTAAATACTGCGGCCTCTGTTCTAGGTTATAATTAACACATATTTAAATAAAAAATCATCAAGCGGACTAAAAGTGGAAGACATTTTATAGTGGATATATCATTGAGATAGCAGTAAAACATATTTAATGAGAGCTTATATAATTGTTAGTGACATGGGAGTCCTATTTTAGAGCCGTGGGTGGTGTGCGGAGGGCGCATACGGTCGGGTGTGCTGGTGTGATGGTGTGATGGTGTGATGGTGTGCTGGTTGTTGTGTAAGCAGCGCTGGTTGCGTTCACCTTAGCTGTTGGCTCGTAGAGAGTGCAGAGCAGAGCGGAGCCGAACTCCTCGTGTGTATGGCTGTGAAATTCAGCACCAACTAAAGTTTGTTCAATCGGAAGAATTCATGGTTTTGAGAGTTACCTTGATCCAAATATGTCGGGGACAGTAAAAAATATTAGCTTGCTTATAAAATATCACTACAGATAAAAATAACTTTAAATAACATTCCAGTAGCCACTATAAATATGGTCATTCATTAAACACGTCGTGGAAGCAGTGACAGCTGACCGCACCGGATATGGTTGCGACTTGCTTGTGGATCCGTGACGATATTCTGCGAGGTGTCGCGATGTGACGCGATATATTACGGTGTGTTGCGATGTGGCGCTATGTGTCGCGATATATTACAGTATGTGTCGCGGTGTGTAGTAGCGCGGGAGGTTGGTAGTGAAAGTGTGCAGGCGCGGTGCGGTGAGTTGCTCGTCTCGCGTGCTCCACATGAAAGTGGAATTTGAGGGCGATGCTTCTGTTACCTCGCTGCGATCATCTCGTAGCGCGCCGCACGCACCAACCCGCGCTCGATAACTACAAGGATTAGTGATAAGTTATTCACCCGCAGTAAGACAACACTACAGATGATACAAAGAATATTTTCTGATACATACTCGTAAATATTTTTGAGGACTATCTCGTCGGCAACCTACCACTGCAACTCCTGTTCACCGGAACGAGCACACCAATACAAAGCATTTACAGCGAGTACTAAAGCTCGGTGAACCTGTCTAGGTTCGCATCTGTGTCGCTATATTTATAACCCGCAATTAAATTCATTTGAAAGGAAATCATGACCGATGTAAATATAATATGTATAGGATATTTTGTACGTAATAAAGTTTTGAATGAAATCCATCGATCTGGTTTGGTACAACGCAACAATTCTGAGAGAGTCGCATATTTGTCACGGTCAGAACATTTAATTTCTTTTTATTTTTTTATGTCTGCATTTAAATTGCGTGTTCACATGTGGAAAATAAAACAATGACTGTCCTTTTTTGCGAGATTTTTTTATAAAAGAAAATATAAACATAGTAGAGGATATCAGCATTTAAAACTTGCATGTACTCAATTTATTTTATTTTGAATTTATTTAAATGTGAATTAAAGTGAAGCCAGTGTATATATGAGACCGGTCGAGGCTTTACGCAAAGTGACTTTTCTTTGAGTGTCTCCGTTGATTCTGAGTTAGAGTACTAGCAGTAATGTGTGGATCGATGGGGATCGGTTTCGTGTCGCGTTCAGTGTCTCGGAAGAGCTACTACCACTAGATAGTGTGTAGTGCAGGTGGTGGCTCGTCGCTCGTCGCGCGGGCGATGTAGGCTAGAGTACCGGTGCAGTGGCGGCGCGAGGGTACCGTTACTGCGCGCGGCGAGTGCGCGCCTGCTTGTGTCCATCCCACAGCGCACCAGTTACTCTTGTACTGCTCGGGAATTGAAAGCCTAGTTGCAGAATGCATTCCACCGATACCATCATCATCACTAGCTGTAAGAAATCCTCTGCTGAACATGCGCCTTCTACACCACAGCGAAGTCATTGGATGCAAGTCGCCTCCAACTCGTCAAACGTTACGACATCAAATTGCTGGCGTAATATTCAGAAATGCGAGCGCAGCTGGTACATTAGTCTCGTATATCCACGGCTCGTGATCGTCGTGATGGTCGGTGGCGGCGGGCAGGCGGTATGTGGCACAAGGCGAGCCGTGGACATTTGCGCGAGACATTCACGCGGCGACCCACGCGCCGGGAGACGCGCCGTACGTGTTCCATTACGGCAGCCGAGAGAGGAGAGGGTTCACAATTTAACGCCATACTATTTTCTTGTGGTTAAACAACTGAGTCGCCTGATCTTAAGCCCTATGATGATAGCTAATCACCAAAACTATTGTTACTTCCGATTTCGTATATCAGTTTATTATCTGCAGGTAGAACGTAATGTCCTCGGGTTTTCACCCATTGAAATTATTTTATTTTATACTCCCATCTGCCGTGGGAAGATGCCTCTTAGCAGGCTGGCATGAGACTGCCGTGTGATGCCATTGTATACTCTGTCTGGACGGCAACCACACTTACCACAAGGTGCAGTGCGGTCATTATGCCGCACCAGAATAAATAAATATGTTGTGAAATTGAATCTAAATTGACCGTAGAACCCCAAAACACATGGAATTAACTAGGACAGGTGTTCGGAACAGTTCATTAATTTCATTAAATTTTGGAACAGTTCATTAATTAAGTATTTCTGTGCATCGTGTAATTATTATAATAAATGGTGTGTGTTGTACTCAGGATGGTGTTGCGTGGTTGCGCACGCGCGGTACGCTGGTCGCGAGGTGGGCGCGCTGTCGCAGCTGCAGCACGGCGTGCGCGGCCGCGTGTTCGCCGTGGACTCGCGCACGCTCTACATACAGGACCTGCACTATGACGGCGAGGGACCCGGTCAGTACTGCACTACACTACACACTACTTACTACTCACTACTCACCAACACTACATGAAATCTATTATCCTGCAGTACAACTTGTAGGTATAATGGTAGTGATACACTGTCAGACATTATCACAGGTACAGGTATAGGCGTTGGATTAAGTTCTCGGAATTTGTAAGGTTGTACATTCGTGGTGCAGCATTGAGCTAGATGAGATATAAAACGAGTATAGTAGACTAGTTGACGGCGCCGGGTCCGCTCCGTCGCGTCGCCGCCACATTGTGCGTGCTAATGAGAGCGCGCAGTGTTCTCGCGCAGCCGACTCTAAGTGCTCACGCGTATGCTTCAACTAAACTCACGCATTCACAACTATATTATATTTAAGAACGTCGTAATAGCGTTTGTAATTGTCGGTATTTCTTCTTCTAGCCCTGCCTTGACCTTGGAATAACAAATTACAATATATTTTACTGGTGGTAGGTCTCTCATATTTGAGAGACGCCTGGGTAGGTACCACCGCAATGTCTATTTCTCCCGCCAAAGAGCAGTATAAATGCACTGATATGTTTCGGATTGAAGGACATTGTAAGCAGAGTAACTACTGGACATTTTTTTTTTTTTTTATAAATAACGCCCAACATTCACATACATAGTCCTGACCCCACACTAAGATCGAGTCTTGTGTCGTGGGTATCAGGAACTACGAGAGACTTTTCGGTCTCACAAACACCCAGACCCGAAAGAAATATTTGTGGGCTGCACAAACATTTCTCTTGGTGCGGGGATCGAACCCGCGGCCTCTCGTTTCACAGGCGGCGTCTAATCGCCAGCGCCACGGAGGCTGTCATCATATTGAGACTTAAAATCTTATGTCTCAGGATGGCGAGCGCAGTGGAATGGCAAGTCTTGCTTTGTAATTAAAGGCGTTGTTTGGGTTTTGCTTCTGTTTATGTGCGATCGGTTCGATTCTATACATGCGGCATTATATTATTTATTTTACCAAAACTTTTCAGTCGTTGTAAATGTTGTGTCCCTACAATCGTTATAGAATTAGAAGTAGTATGCACACACCCAGAGTGTGGGTAGTATTTGAGACTCTTTCAACAACATGAACATAACTGTTAGCTACAATGTGAGACAACCCCGTGGCGCAGTTGATTAGACGCGGGCTGTGTAAAGTGAGGCCGTGGGTTCGATCCCGACACGAGACCAATTTTTGTTTGGACTACAAATATATGCTTCGTGTATGGGTGTTTATGCGACCAAAAAGTCTTTCGTAGTTCCTGATACACACGGGTCAAGACTCGATCTTTGTCCGGTGTTAGGACTATGTATGGGAGTGTTGGGTGTATTTATATATACGAGTATGTTCGAGGTGAAAAACATATTAAAAAATACAAGTGTAATTTCCATTTATTAGTGTCATAAACTAGTTGTGTAGTGTATGTGTAGGTATGTAGTGCGCACAACGCGAATTACTTGCGATGTATTTGATTGTGACATATTTCGCGTGTACTCACGTGAATATGTGCGAACAATCCGCGCGGGTCCCTGTCCCGGGCGGTGACAGGACGCAGGACGCCGCGCCGCGCCGCGCCGGTATGCTTTGTGGCGATGCTCCCTTAGTCCTTCACTCACACACACACATACACATTCCAACTTCAATGGCATGTAGAGACAAACGTCATAAATTTAGGGAACATTAAACTTTGCATTGTTATTTATACGATAATATTCGCACGAGACACACAATGTCTTACTTTAAACTGAAAATACAATACTGATGAAATCATCTACTTATAAAAATATACTAAAGTAAATAAAATAAAAATGTGGAATAACAATTAACACAGACTTGTTTAGTGTTATTTATATAATATGAACTTTTAATTCAAATGTAGATTGGGAATGCATTTAAAGTATGTTTAATGCATTTAAATGTGCAATAGCAAGTAATGTAAATACTCGCATGCGCGTGAGTGTCTCATTAGTCTAATGATAGTGCAATGAATATTGGCTAATGTATGTGCCAATACTTGTGGCCACTACGCAAGATTAAGATTGCCGACGCTCCGTATCGAGGCACTCACACGAGAAAGGCATCATTACTAGCACATATCAAACAGATTTTGTGGAAATAAATATCTACAGCCGGCTGTGACATTGCCCTCTTGGCAAGCACTTGTGAATTCCTGACGCCTGCGACATGTTGGGTGAGGTTGGTGACGTGTGTAATTGCACGCATTTGTCGAGTGTGTGTAAGTCGCTTTCCCCGGCTGGTATCGGAATGGAGCCGGAAACACTTCCGCCACGTCGTTCCAGGTGGTGTGGGCGCGAGGCTGTGGCTGTCCGCGTACGACCGCAGCCGGCACCGCTCTCGTGTATTTATTGCTTCCCGTGTCGTTAACTCATTGCACACGTTGTATGGCGCGACGGATGCGGACGCCAGTCTGCATGTCATCGAGAAAGCGGTCATATTATTGAGTTGAAGGGATGTGATAAATAACGTGTCGGATGATTGACACGAACCGCTGACGGCGGTAGATTTCCAAAAATGCCGACATAAGACGAGTATATTGCTACAGCCGCCAGTTTATATAACCGGTCATTTCCCGCTGCCGATGAGCGTCAATTTGATAAAACTAATCATGAGCTTAATTAATTGTAAACTCATACAAATACACATTTCTTTACTAATATCGTAAGGTTTCTATCAATTTGATGGTAGATGTAGTGGTAAGTTACCTACTTTGCCTTCTTCAGGCACTAAGTCTGCCCTATACTATGTATTTAAAACATAATGAAGTAAACTCGGCGGATATGGCATAGTAAGCATGAATGACTTATAAGATGTGTTGTTTGTGCAGCGGCGTACTTCTACGTGGGCAAGTCGAAGTCTCCGAGCGGCAGCGGCACGCGCCTGCGCGACGAGCGCGGCTCGACGGCGCCGCTGCGGCGGTACCGCGGCGAGAGCATCACGCTCGCGCTGCCTGACGGACTCTCGCTCAAGGACCTGCGCTGGTTCTCCATCTGGTGCGACGAGTTCGCGGTCAGTATCAACTATACTAAGCACTGCATCCAACTGAGCTTCTAACACTATATCTCTTGCAGCGCGCTCGACTATTACTACCTATTGATGTTAATAAAATATGTATATGTGTATTCATCATCATGCAAATAATATTTATACACACTATATGGTATATGCATGAGTGTTACAACTATTTCAACAGATGGCCTGTGCATGGATAGATATGGTATTTTACTCATACTCAGTATTTATATTATACTAAGTGGATTAGTAATTTGGATCGGAAAAAAGGTACATTATCAGTAATTTTCATATAATATCGGTAATAGCATTGCTGCACATAGATCTCATCATCATTATCAATCAGAATTAAAGATGCGAGGAGAATTAAGTAAGAAGTAGCGGATCGCAAGTAACGTGAGCAACGCGATGTTTACAAGAATAGTAGTGTGTGGCTGCACTCGGCACCGCGCCGCGTGCTCCAGGTTCTGTACCCCAAGCAGGAACATTTTGAAGTATCGTATAGTAATAGTATCGTGACAACGATTACTATACTATTACTACTCCATATCGGTAGCATGAATCGATTAACCATACTCTCGTGAACTCGATACTATTACGTTACGATAGTGACAGATAACCTAGGGTAATTAACGAATGTTATTGAATGATTCGTGCGGAATTGTCGTTCACTACGTGGGTAAATTAATTTATTATTATTATAAAATAACAAAAAAAATAATACATGCATTAATGTTGCGTAGAAAGGTTATTGGAAATAAATTAATAAGCAAATACATATTTCTTGCTTTTATTCCGCAATATACAAAAATGACTCCAGTTAATTATGCTTTTAGATTTCCGAACGCAGCTTTTTTTTATTTTATTAGTTGTCAAACAATTAATGCAAATTAATAACTCTCATATTATTTAAGTTATAGATAAAGATATGTACATATGTTTTATAAAATCCCTCTACATTTTTAAGGAGGAGAGCTTTATGAAAGTATTCTCTATATTTTTGCTCGTTAAGTTCCTCGGCAATTATTTTCACATATTATATGCTCACACTTCTCTGCCCTAAGAGCTTGCTCGACTATACATTGACTTATAAGCTTATAAGTATCACATAAAATGATTAAGTAGGTACGCAAAACGAAAATCAAAGTTCCATGTAAATATTTGATTTATAAGTTTTTTACAGTTTTAGGTTAGGTATGTTTTTAACTACAATAAATTCCAGACTTTCTATATCCTCATACTTGTTCGCAAGAATCCCAAGTTCGTTGCTCCGATTCCAAACAGTCCATAGTCTAAGAAATAACCTTCATATTTGAGTTAGGTATCACAATATTATAACTTCATATCGCAGCATTGAATTTCATGTAACTAGCGAAATACGGAGTAGATAATTACACACAATAACACTAAGGCATCGGGAAACACTAAACATGACCGTAATTAACACATTTTTCCTTAATTCGATGTGTAGAAATACAAAAATATACTCTCGATAATGTTCTCACGGTAAAAATGTCGGTGACAAAACAATCGTATTTCTCGATAGTAAATCGGCGATACTATACGTCAAAAATTATTCCTGCTACCACTTTTCATACATTTGTAAAGTAATACTATCGTTATTACCATACTATAGTATCGTAAACGTTTCCTGCTGCCATAATTTAGTTCCAAATACGCTCACAATGGCGCCGTTCAAATTCCCATACAAAATTTTACTATTACGATTACTATACTATAGAGCCAAATGTTCCTGCTTGGGGCACTGTGCGTGTTGCGGCAGCGTGGCGGCGTGTCGAGACATGCAACATGTACGGACAGTACGCCCATAGCGTGCACCACACTCACGTAACCAGCGCCCTTATGGCGTGCCATTTTATTGCATGTTATTACTCCAATGAAACAAAGTATCGCTCTTATTATACCCGGAAAAAAGTTATTCTGCAGCCACTCTCCTCTTTGTATAATAAAGTCTAAGTTTTCAAAACCTCTCAGCAATAAATAAAGGCTCATCAATTCTGCCTTTGTTTTGTTTGTGTCGTCAAAATCAAAACACACACGGTTTTTCCAATACAATTGAATATGAATGTTTTGAATCAAGCGACGTCATTTGCAGGTCATTTAGATAATTCCGATGTCCCAAATCAAAAATATGATTTAAAGTTAAGTTAAGTTCGGATTCGAGTCCTAAGTACGTTGTTAGGGTATTGCACTATGCATGAAACTAGTGTTCGAACGGGCCTGCTCAACTTGTTTGAAGACAACACTGCGTGCGGCGTCTCTGTCAGGCGTATTTACTGGAAGCGTGAGTGGTGTTCTCGAATGGTAATTCACGTGAAGCTGGCGGAACAGTTTAATGTTAAATGGCGGCCATTGAGTTGATTGCCGATACTATTACTGGCACATGTCCGTGTAAGCACTGGCATGAGAGTCGTGGAGACTCTGCCGCACGCAGCTGGCCACCAAGTCTCATAAGAGCGTCATATCTCGTGAGCAGTTCAGTTAACTTGGAATACTACACAAATAAGTTTCACTAATGTCACTTATTCTATTTCACAAAAAGAGATGATCGTTGTAATGGAAACGAATTTGTGTTGTAATTTATAATTGAAACGAATCGAGACAAAAGTTATGAAACGTGCCAGTCAAAAGTAATTCATTTAAAATATACACTGTTGGTATTAGTTTATTATCATTTCAAGTTTAATTTTGGATTTATGTGCTGTATAAATAGTAGGTACAATGTATAGTTTGCATTTATTATTGACTTAAAAACCAGTAGTTAGCGTGGCGCCGGCACGTGAGTGAACGCCTGTGAGTATAGTGATGCGCATGCATCATTTCTTACGAGATATTAAGCTACGGATCTCGTAAGTAGAAAATGCTAATGTTACAGCATTGATAAGTATACCACTCGAAGATTACTGTGCTCCAACAATAAAAACCGCAGTAATAAATCTAGTTGTAGAAGTACCCTCGCTAAGCCTATAAATGGCGTCAAAACAACTGATTATATGACCTCCACCTTCGTTGAAATACAGTGCCTTCTCATAATTCTACTAACGCATCTTGGTTGGATGCGATATTAACCGCAGTGTATTCAAAATTACTAAAGTGGGGCGCTCCACAGTTACGCCATGAGCCGCGTGTAAATGCAACTTTCTAATAAGCGTGGCGATTATAATTGGTATTAAGCAGCGGTCAGAGATCAGACGATGCAGCGCTCGGGCAGATTGCTCAAGCGCAGGAGAGACTCGACCAGCCCCTAGCAACACTATCAGTGCCGCGATGGGCTAGCGTCATGTATTGAGCCTAAGTTCTCATAACCAATAATGAAAAGGAAAATGAAAAATGTGCACATCACCTGGCTTACTAGTGTACCCTACAATGAATAGTATTATCCGGCATTGTGTGCGGCAGCGCGGCGGTCGGGTCAATGACGGTGCGTGGTCGCGGCGCTGGTTTCATTGTGGCGCGATAGTGTCAAGTTCTGTATTTAATTAAAGCCATTAGCGTGATGCGAGCCACTCGGCCGAGGCGACACACCCCCGCTCACCCCTCCCGCACCTACACGTGGGAACCGTGATATTGTGACTGCTTTTTACAAAATATTTGCGAAAACGTTTCTTAATGCTTGTGCAGTTACAGTTTTCAAAAAATCATAGACAGATTATTAAAAACTGTCTCAGTGGCTTCTATATGAATACAACGCTGTGGTTTAGGGTTCAATCCCGGGTCTTGCAAAGTAATATTAGATTTTTCTATATATCACCCCTATTACATCGTGGGATGGAACATCAGAGGCGCCCAAAATATAATTTGTGTCACATTAGTCTTAAGGCCTTTTGTTTGTATAAATGCTGTACCTCAAGTTTTATGAAATAAATACATATATGTAGGATTTGAATGTTAAGAAGAAAGATGAGTAGAATGAAACGTTACACGAATGACTGATATGGAACGTGGTTTGTGTGAAAGAGATGACTAATGAAAGTATTTAAGATGGAAAGAGTAAGAAGATGAATGATTAAGATGTTAAAGTATGCAAGGACGGAATAGCAGAGAATAGTCTGGAAGACGATGGAAGACATGAAGGACTGAAGACGTAAGACGTGAAGACGAATTTTATAAAAGATTTAATATATTGATAATTATCCAAACGATCCTAGTTTGATTTGACCCGAGGCGGAACTATTCCCACATATATACATACATAAACTCACGCCTTTTCCCCAGAAGGGGTAGGCAGAGGTGCCAGGGTACCCACATTTCGCCTAGTATGTTCCGTCCCACAATGTGATAGGTGGCGAGCCTATCGCCATATCGGGCACAAATTCCTGACTCTGGGCTGATAATGAATAGAAAAATCCAATATCACTTTGCCCAACCCGGGATTCGAACCCGAGACCTCAGCTTTGTAACCGTACCGTAGTACAACTACGCCACCGAGGCAGTCTAGGAGGACGAGGACGAGGAGGAGGTAGGACGAGGGAGTCATGAAATAAATAATAGTTATATTATTATATATAAGGCGAAACGTGGGCTTCTTTTTAGAGGTTTTGCCTACCCCTTCTTGAAAAAACGGCCAGAATTTGTGTATGTCTGTATTGTGTAGTGAAGAGAATAATTTTAAATTGTTCAGTAATTAGAATCTTGGGGTGGATCATGGGCAAGTTATGTTTTGTTGTAATTAATAGATTCCAAATTTTCTCGAAAATCACAAGCGGTATCTATTGGTTTTGAGTTGATTCGCTTGTTTGTTTATATTGAAATTTAAAATGATAATTATTGCTTTTAAATTTGAAGGTACGAACTTATTTTACAAAGGTTGAAATTCGCTCGTGGATCTCCTTGTTTTCGTAATTAGGGTATTGGTTTCAGATAGTGATATGTGTGTGTGTGTGTGTGTGTGTGTGTGTGCAGGTGAACTTCGGCGACGTGCGCATCCCGCGCGAGCTGGAGTACCCGCGGCCGGCGCGCGTGGGCGCGCTGCGCGGCGCGCACGGCGTGCGCTCCGACCCCGTGGTGGTGGTGGACGCGCAGACCCTGCTCGTGCCGCACTTCTCATACGACGGCGAGGCGCCCGGTAACTATACCACACTCACCACTTTCTATTAACTATAACTATCAATGCGGGTGACAAAACATTGAACTAAAGAGGTAAATAACCTCACAAAGAGACTTTTACAGCCGGAGAAGCCAGCTGTAATGCACCACGGAATACATATAAATGGGACCTATCGTATGAGCTGTTATACTTGATTCCAGTAATAGGTATGGCAAAAACGCATTGCACGGAGGGAAGTGGACATTATTTATTTCCAACTCCTCCTATTAATTTAACTTTCTGATTAATTTCGTTGCGGGTTAAAGACAAGTTAGACATTCCCGGAGACTCACCGAGCTTCATTGCTTGGTGTCATTACATTGCGTGCCACTGTTGATCCTGGCTTACAGGAGTTGCAGTGGCGGGTGTGAGGGCGGGACAGTCTCTAACTATAACTATCATCAGTAAAACCCGGAGCACATGTGCCAACGTGATTCACATTTGTTTTATTGAAAACCGCTATTTCGTAATGCACGCATTCGGAGATGTGATTCAGGCCTCATAACACTTTTTACTATTAAAATCTTCAAGTTATGAAAAGCTAATAGAGCTTTTCTAGCAAGAGTCGACATCAAACAGGCGACTAGTGTTTACTTATTAGCTATAATTCAACGCCATGGACAAATAACATGTCGTGTCAGTTTGGAAATAGCCTAAAGACATACTGTTGTCGACAAGTTATACATACAATTCTAGTGCGTTGTAGTAGGAATTTGATTAGGATACAATGCGATGGTTTCATTGAGTAAATTTAACATGGTCACCAGTACTGCTTTACTCATTCATTGCGTAGTAATAACAATGGCAGTTTTTGGAGCGCGTAACGTGAATGAAATTAATCCGATATACATATATGTGAAGCTGTTTGATCGGCGGGTGTTGTGCAACGGCAGGGCGGCGGCGCTGGCGCTCCGTGCTTAATGAGTTTGTTGTGGCGCGCGCTGCCTGATGCCTGAATGAATGTCGAAATTAAAACATGTACATATGCAATGCAGCAGTGTGTTGACTTCTCGTTTGCGTAACGTTTTAATTGCGAGTGTTGCGCAGGAGCGCCGTCTCGCAGACTCGCAGTCTGGGTATGCTATTTGCAACGATCTCGCCACTGCCATGTTGCGATCTGAACGTTATGTAATCGAGTCGATGATAATGTTTTAGCATAATTCTTTAACACAAGTGTTACTTTCTGTATTTTATGGAAGATGGAATGTAGTATCTACTTATTCGTTGGTTTCCTGGCACCATGTCACCTTTGCTCATTTGATTTAAAACACTTTTCGAATTATTAAGATGATATACTAGAGGGGACACAGCAAACAAAATGTTTGTAACAAAATGAAGGGTACATTATATATTTCTATATCTGTCACGCCAACGAACATAACATTTTCTTTACTGTGTTGTGTCACCCTTGCGCACGCACTATACTCAGAGATTTTGTTCCCGATGTCCGCTCTAGTATAATACCTCAATGGTTCGAATAATATATAAATAAGTATGTGTGTGTGTGTGCGTGTGTGTGTGTAGACGCGAAGTTCTGGGTGGGTCGCGGCGAGTCTCCGTCGCCGCAGGGCGTGCGCATCCCCGACGAGAACGGCAAGGAGGAGCCGCTGCGCAAGTACGACGACAAGACCATCGTGCTCACGCTGCCAGGGGTCAGTACAAACATATTACTCTAATTTATTACTAATATATTTTTTATTTCAATGAACGGAGAGACCAACATACCGTTCGCCTGATGGCAAGCGATACTACAGCTCATGTAGAGTAGCAAAACCGAACAACACCGTGAATTACAAATCAATGCTTGGCATTCCACTACGCTTGCCACTCTGACACATAAGTTCTTAAGGCTCAATATGTCCACTAGTTACTTTGGCTTCAATGTCTTTCTAACCGTAATACAACAGTGCATTTACATTGCTATTTGGGGAGGACAATGGACTTTGCAGTAGACCTATCCAGGCGGCCTCCCACGTATGAGAGACCTACCAGTAAATTAACTACAGGAGTTACAGCGACGTGGTGGAAGCGGCTTGTATTCAACGAGTTAATGCGACCTCGATTAAAGTTACCGAATTCATATGATTTAAATAAGTTAAGCAAAATCTACCTAATCATTATGTTAACGACATGTTATATTATGATGTCATTATTATTTTTTATGACATAATGCATCCACCTTGTGACATTTATATAAAGCATAAGATATCACAATGTGCATTGGAAAATTCTTCTAATAAACAGCTCGTTGAGATGAAAACACAATTTCAATATGTGATAAGTATTGTGTTATGTAAAATTAGTTCAATTAGAACATTGACATAAATATATGGACGGGGCGACGAGCGCTTCAAGTGTTCCGACGTAAGTTGTACAGTGCTCCAGTTCAACTCCAGCGCAAACTAACGTAACTGAGCATAACTGAGCGCACGCAACTATTTTGAAAATGTTTAAAGTGTAATAAAAATAAAGGGAATCTTTCTTACGACCGTTAAGGCAAAATCTAAATATTAAATGTTAATTTAACATTTCAATGTAGTTACGAATTCTCTAATAGATGTTGCGAATTTCACGGCCATCTTATTGATAATCAACATGTTTTATAATGAAGGGCATATCCTTAGTTTTGAAATCGATGGATTAGAAATAAATGTCCCTAGTCGAGATTGCGTAGTTTTTTTCTTTCCCTTTATTTTTTTCAGGGCTTTGAGTCGCTCTGCAACTATGACAGCCCTATTATTACAATCAACCTTAAATTGTAAATGTAATACTAAACACGAGTACAATTAAATATTTATGTTACTATTGAACGTATACACAGTTTTGGCTACATTAGACATTGGTTCAGATAATATGCTTTGAAACACTAGTAAGTTGTAAGAGATGTCACAGAGTTGTCGTGTTTGAGAGAATATGTTGTGCAGGAGCTGACGGTGTTTGACATCGGTCACTTCGGCGTGTGGTGCGAGGCGTTCACGGTAGACTTCGGCCACATCGTGCTGCCGCGCGCCGCGCTGCGCAACGTGCCGCCCAGCCTCAAGATGCTAGGAGTCTCGCCGCAGGTGCGTGCACGCACACGCCACATGCACGCACACACGCACGCACACACGCACGCACACACGCACACGCACGCACACACGCACACACACACACACACACACACACACACACACGCATCTTATTCATCGACATACACAGCAAGAGAGTACACCATGGAGAAAGTATACTCTCTCGCTCCAATACGGTAAGGTACAAGCACAGAGTTCATAGATTATCTTAGCAATGCCAGCTCCAGTTTGAGTTCCAGTGTCTCAATGTGTTAATGTTCGATATCTAATTTGGGTAATAGTTACAACAGTGGGGAGTGACGAGGGGAAGTTCGGTGCAGTTGTGTAAGTGATTTGATTTGCGTTGCTTAATCGTGAGTACCGCGGCCGACGACGTCTGCGCTGCATTGCTCTTACACAACTAGTGGCTGAGAGCTCTGCACTGCCAGTATCGCATCTTCTGTATACTTCTCTACCATTACTTTCTGTTTACTATCTCACTATAATATATTTGATTATCATTGTCCTTACTTTTGGTTGTATGAGAGGTAGCGTTTCCTCGAGTATGGAGCACTCGACATTTTTAAGGTACTATCAAGAAGTCAATGACTTATGATTTCCAAATAACGTCATGTCATACTCTGCCTGGGCGGCATTTGCGCTTACCATCACGCGCAATGCCGCCACTATGGCGGGCCAGAAATAAAAAATAATAATGTAAACACTTTTTTTTTTAAATTTAAGTGATTTATTAATTTAATAAGACACGACAATAATATTATTTGAGTGTTTAAGAACATCAGCAGATTTGTTCCGATCATCAAAAAATCGTGTTGTAAAGCGCACACATCAATGTGTAGGTATATGCCATGTTTTATACGGTATTTGTATTGCATCGATAATTTGATCATGAAATCGCGTAGTTCAGATGAATTTAGCGCGGATTCTATAAATTTAATTAACACAACAGTGCCCCGTGTAGCGTAGCTCTCGGTTTGATTATAAGTGAAGCAGACACCTTGTGTGTGGGCTCTGAATAGAAAGCCGAAGCATCAATTAGAAATGTGACTAACTATCCGCAAATGTGTTTGACAGATAAAATGGAATGTGCAGTATTCAATATATTGTTGTGATTGCAAGGATATAGATGGGTAGACGGGGTCTTCACATCATTTTCGAACAGGTCGCTTGGAAGCTTTTTGGTCGATTGTTCGATTATTTGTACGTCACTGCAGCCATCAGTGTCCATCTTTATAGCGAACCATCTTCCTTGTACGTAAGTTGGATTACC
The DNA here is from genome assembly GCA_023078785.2 of Hyles euphorbiae. Classification (NCBI taxonomy): domain Eukaryota; kingdom Metazoa; phylum Arthropoda; class Insecta; order Lepidoptera; family Sphingidae; genus Hyles; species Hyles euphorbiae. The sequence continues at coordinate 147,471 of CM041030.1, forward strand.
GATTTTATTGCGTTGAGATAAAGTCCGATTGGAGTTGTGATGCATTCTCGGCGCGAGAATAGTTGCACAATAATGTTTGATGTTTAGTAAATGCGCGAGAGGTAGATTTGGACATGTAATTGCTTGGAAATCGACGTTCTAATGTAGATTGCATGTGTGGAGCGATCCTCTCTCTTAGCTTAATTACTGTACAGCGAACAAGTCGATGTGTAATGCTACGCATATAGTACGGACCGTTGCGAAATTGTACTAGAGTGGACATCTCGAATTTTCTGTTTGTGTCCTAGTCACTCTTAGGTATTTGAAGTATCTTTTCTCCCGCTCGGTGGTATCCTCTCGGTCCTGGCCGTACAATCGAAACACACACGGATTTTATTCACTTTGCCCCATATAATACTTCAACAGTATAGATACACGTAGGCTGCGTGGTGTACATGGTATGTGTGGATGTCGGTGATGAGTTATATAAAGTATCGCGCGTCCCAGTTTGTAACAAAGTTTCTAATCGCGTTATGATTTTACTGTTTATATTTACGGTTCTCCGCGTTTAATGCTAATAACACATTTATAGCCCGTGATAACCCAGTATCTTATAAAACAAGCGGGTCGCGGAGTGGTTAGTTAGTTGCTTTTCTTCGCTGTGATACATTTTTGTATGGCTCACACTTGGGCCCATGCGATTGTGGAAGTAAATGAACCCACTGAAGTTATTCTTAAATATTAAAATGCTCTTCTTTAAATATAATAAATACCAAATTCTTTTTATTTTGTTTTCTATATCCTGTTTTATCCTACGCATTCTGTGCATGTTGTCGTTGATGCTTGGTTGGTTGGTACATGTTGGTACTTACAAATATAATTGGACGGAGTACCGTATTGAGGCGACATCTAGCACCGACCTAAAGTTCGAATAACTCTATGTCTGCGACCACTTTATGTCGACATGAACTCGCTCATATAACTAATGTTGTCATTACGTAAGTCCATTACACTATTATCGTAAACTGATCAAATACGAGTTTGCAGTGAAATGTTCGCTTTAGGCTAAATCCAATCGTTTTTAAATCGTCATTATATAATGATGACTCAATATGCTCTAACTGCATGACATAGTATATTTATTGAAGACTGAAGTCTTAAAGTAAATAGTATGGAATTAATATAGTAGTTTATTTTTGGAATGATGTTAGAGATATAATGTTAGCAGGCGGCGTGCTCGATGTGGGTTACCGTCACAGAATACTTTACCGTGGTCACAGTTACTCGCGGAATGTGGCTCGATGCCTCGTACAGATAATTTGGAGTGTAGTGCGCGCTGCCTTACTGCCATTAACCCCGATCCACCGCGCGGACAAAAATTCACAACACCTCCCCCGCGCGCCGCATCCCGCACCGAACCTGCACTAATAGTGTCACTTGAATTAAAAGCGGCAAATAGCAGTCCGTTTGATGACAGGCACCTTAATCTACTCCCGGGAAATATCTTTACAAGGCACATAAAAGGTGTTGAATGAGAGGTACCCGCTAGTTGTCACTTGATGAACTATCAGTTTAAATTAGAAATTCACCGGGGAATGTAGTTGGTGCAGTGCATGTAGTGGCGCCAAGTGTGATGTGTTTGGCTACTTGCTTTATAATTTTACTAATAGACGTACTAAAAGTAAAACAAAAATACACTAGTACATAAAAAAAGATTACTATAAAACTGCTTTTGACGATGTTGAGTAGTTGGACCACCCACAGGGTGGATAAGAGAATAGGCGTAGCATATTGGGCTGTCAAACCTACCATCCGTGTGTCGCACGGTGGGCCTGGTGTACTGTAGTGTCGGCGCCAGGGGCCGGCGCGGTGCGACTCGCGAGGCGCCACACAAACATTAATTTCAATATAAATGTGCAAAACGAGTTAATTGCTGGCGGTCGCATGCACTCGGCTCGTGTCGGACGCTATTATATTCTGTATATTTTCGCACGGGACATTAAGAAGCGGTATCGCGCGACCTCATCTCCTTATGTGCTTGTACGTGAGGCCTGTGTGTATGCATGAGTGTGTGTGCGTTAAGATAATAATCTGGAGGATTTGAGCGGAGTGAGTGGTGCGTGGTGAGTGTAGTACAGTTAGTTGTGCGTGGTGCTCGACCTTGGCGCGCTCCACTTGTGGCTGCACCGCGCTGCACCTCACTCCGTGCACTTCACATTCAACTTGCAACCCCCCCCCCCCCTCCGTCAGCTCGAGGTGCGGCTTTGTGTTCACTGTCAGTAGATATATTAGATAAAAACTAGTCGCCCTGAAGAATGGTGCAAGTGCAAGGCGGTCAGGCTTATTATTAGTTGATGCTGTTAAGTAACGCGAGGGCACTCAGTTGTAGTATAGAACCATTATATAATACAAAACAAGTCATAAGATTAATACTAATTAAGTAATTATATAGCCATGGCTTAGAGGTTCGCAGATATTCCCGTACGTTAGAAAGGTTTACCTTGTGTTTATGAATCTAGTTTCATGGCAGGCTCCACGCTTCTTGGCATTACTTCAACCTAGTATGATGAGCAACTAGGGTAAAAACAGCAATACTAAGTACTGCACTTGTAATTACGAACACAATACGTTGGTATTGAATATTGTTTTTGTAATATCGATGATAATTGTGTATCGTTATGAGAGGAATCCATTTCTAACTTTCTGAGAATCCTTACTAATATTATAAAGGTGAAAGTTTGTATGTATGTATGGATGTTTGTTACTCTTTCATGAAAAAACGGCTCAACAGATTTTGATGAAATTTGGTATAGTGATAGCTGACACCCTGGATTAACACATAGGCTAATTTTTAACCCGAAAAATGTAGTGTAGTGTTCCCGTGGGATGAGTCAGGAAACCAAATATACATATTTTCTACTCTTTCAAATTCAAATTGTTGGCACGGGATGTCCTCTCCTACGGAAGGGAAATATAGTCGACGGCACGCGGGAAATATAGTTAGTAGACACGCGAAATAATATGTTCTTGATGTGGATTGGACTCAAAAACTATCTGCACCCGGGCGAAGCCGGGCCCGACAGCTAGTATGCTATAAAGTTCCATGTTGTAAGTAAAGTATTTATATAGAGAATGTTACATATGCAATATTTTACAAACTGTTTATTGAATTTAAATTGGAACTGTTCGCGAACCAGTCCAATATAGACATCACGAGAATGAGTAAAATTATTCAACGCTGTTAACCGCATGCATTGCATTCTTGTCTTGTGCAAATAATCAAGCAATTTGTACACAAATACACACGTACAGTTATACATTAGTTGACACATGTACTTCAGGAGGGGTTGTTTAACTGCTTTTATGGAACTAGTACCATCCATAGCTCACCAAACTTATTTCCGCCCAAAGATGTGATAAGCGGCGTACATATTGATACATCGCGCACAAACATCAGTACCAGGGTCGAGACTACATCGAAAACCATTCACACACGTAATCGATCATTCACAACCAGGACTTCGGTGTCCACAACTATACGCGCTGCCTTACACCAAAACAGCATGGGGCCTTAATACTCGTTTGAGTTATATTTTTTTCTAGCAGCACACTCTCCTTTTGAATTGCTTGAGCAACCATTAACAAACTCGGACAATATATTACCCTCGTAGACTAATTAATCCATAATAAATCTATCGTAAAACGTAAATAGTGTATACATATTGCAAATCGTTTTTGTCTTTTGCATATTGATTGATTGACCAGATACCATGTACATTTTTAATATTTGGCAAGCAAACTTAGTTTCAGTATGTTATATGCCATGTGCCCATTCGGCACCATTTCGGCTTCAATTTGTGTAAATCCGTTTCAAATAGGTTGGCATGGTTTTATCAATAATAAACATATAACTTCTTAGAAAATCATGCAACACATTTAAAAAAAAATCGTCGTAACAATACTTTTTAATAATAATAAATAACCAAGTCCATGTAGATCTCACTGCAGAGCACAGGCCTCTGCCAGAGGGAGGGAGATTAGGTCACCGTGATTCACTTCATACGAACCTTCCGTGAATCAATCTCGGCTTATGCAAACCACGCTCGTCCTACTGAACTACGAACTTTCTTGCCGATACTTTCTACCCGTGCTGCCCACGGTATATGTATTATTTGCAATGACTTCACCGCCTTTAGTATTTATTACACCTAACGATTCGCTATTCTTTACCCAATTTAATTTGCAATGCAAATTCACTTTTACGAGTATTTATTTTATTGTTCTATAACAATTTTTTATCCACTTTTGTCATTTACATTGCAAAACATTTATTTATTTATTTTCACACCAGGAAAATGCAAATTTATGTTTTTTATCGATTCTGCCAGTAAGTAAAATGTTATCGATATCTTTTGTGTAATTGCTACAGGATGCAATGTATGATGTTTGTTTCTTCATTTAAATTGCCCGCAAGCAATGATAGCCGTTTGTAACGGGGCGGCCGTGTGGCAACCGCAGTCACTTCTAACCTTCCTCGGTAGGCTTGTTTATTAAATATCTTGTATAACTACTTTCTCTCCGGTCGCGCACATTAACATCAATAGGGCTGCGTTCTAACAGATATAACCATGTCATAAACATTATATTTATCTTATAATGGTAATGTAGGTTTCTTGAATTGGCAAATGTTCTTTTCTACGGGTTCTAAGTGCAATGTGGTCGTCTCTTCCGTTTGGTTTCTATATAATATCAAGAAATATCACCATGGAGTGTAACAACATTAGTCTATGAACACAGTTAAATCTCCGAGTTATTATTATTAATGACGAACGGCGCCGCACGAAGCAACTCCTCGACTAACTGATTGTTATGTCAAACTGTTTGCATAATATTACAACTATTAGCAAAAGGTCGATCGTTACAGCTGAGCCTTTCGCTGGGCTTTCGGAATCCAATACTACAAGCAAAACCAATTTATTTACATGTAGGTAGTCGCGAACTAATGACGTTCATAGTACAGCATTATTTTTTTTTCTTTTTATTGGTTAGGGGTTTTTATCCACACGGATGCGCCAACCCCATTGTGCCTTATCAACTGTACACTACATAATTGTCTTAGAGCTAAATAATATTAAGGTATACAATAATAATAAAAATAAATATAAGTAGAGATGGAAAATAGGTCGGATGAAAATATAAGTAGACAAAGTATTTAATTACACAGGTTAACTAGGTTACATAATTGTTTGGCAATGTCGGATTTAGGGTATGTTAAAATATTTTGAATAAGTCCAACGTTTAGACTGTTCATGTATTTTTTTTTAAACAAGGCGTCCCTTTCTTTTTTGTTCTTAACACACTCCAGCAAAAGATGTTGCACATCTTCAGTTTGTTTGTTGTTTTATGTTTCACAATTGGGTGATGCAGTCTTTTTCATTAAGAAAGCGAACTTTGCTGTTGGGTAGTGCCCAGAGCGAAGTCTTAGTGCTAATTTAACATACCCTCTACTTAAACCGACATTATCAAACCAAGGGCCTGGGGTAGGTTCACTCTGGATCATAGTACAGGATAATTACAATAAAACTACGGTTTTACAACGATCATGGTCTGGATGGAGGATTTTTGGTAGTAGATTGTGCTTCTGAGACTCCTAGGCTCATATCATACTAGCAACGGTACTTGCGCAGAGCGGTGCAGCGCGCCCTATTATTAGTACCGGTACAAACTTCTTGTCCAAACATACATAGGTAACACTTCGCATCACGTTACTCTGAGAAGTATCTCTGTCAACCTATAATTAAGAAGACCGGGTAAATGATTGCATATCTAGTGAACACCAAACATGCACACATCATATTTGTACGGATAACAATTCAAAAATATCCTCCTTTAGAATTGTATAATACAACGATGAGCAGAGAGTTCATCTATTGTTGAGCCTATTATGAAAGAAGCGTAGATCAGTGTGACGTCATCGCGTGCACGAGGAGACTCCGCTGTAACATTACTAGTGTGCCACTCACGCGTACTGTAGCCTCCCGATATACACAGGCTGTTCCATGCTGGTGCCTCGGGTGGACGTGATCAGTGCCAGATGCTATCAGTATTATTATATAGTTAAGTGCTAGTGTTCCTCGCCATGCAGCCAGGCGTGGTCGTGCCGCCAGCGAGCCGGTGCCGCAGTCCTTCACTCCCCCATCCCCCCGCTCCCCTCACCCGAGTCTCCGACAGTCGATGAGCGCAGTATTCCTGTTGCAGAGCCGCAACACGGCGCTGGTAGCCGCGACGGAGGCTCCCACCCCCCCGCCGGCCCGTAGGACCCCGCCCCCCGCGCACCTCGACGCCACCACCTACCGCCCCCACCTGCGCCCCGGCACCGGCCCGCTGCAGGCGCTGCTCGACCAGCCCGAGGACCACTCCGCGCTGTACCGCCGCGCCGACACATATTCGCCCAAGCACCGGCTCGACGCCGAACAGGAACGAGAGGTCAAAGAGGAACACGACGACGACCCACAGTCTCCGGAAGATGTTCTCACTCAGCAGTCCCACGATCCGCGGCCGACTGGCTCACCGCAGTCGCCACCGCAACCGGCGCTGCAGTATTACACGCAGCGGCAAAATTTTGAGCCAGTGAATCAGTACCGACTGCCACAAGAGCAGCAGGCAGAATCGCAAGCACAGCAACAAGCACGGCAAGAAGCCCAGCAGCACGCACAGCGGCAGAGACAAGAGGAGCGGGAACGAGGGCTGCGCGTGGAGGTGCTGCCGCCCGAGCTGTTGGAGCTGCAGTACTATCAGCAGGAGCCGGAGCCGTACTTCGAGCGCACAGCTGTAGCGCCGCAACAGCAGCAGTACTCAGCAGAGCAGCAGCAGCAGCAGCACACTGCGGAACAGCAGCAGCAGCAACAGCAGCACTACTCTGCGGATCAACAGCAGCAGCAGCGCTACGAGCAGTACCTGCGCCAGCTGCAGCCGCGCCTCGTGGCGCACGAGCGCGGCGCGCACTGAACCACGCCGACATTGCCACCGCGCGCGCCCACTCGCCCTCACACACGTCACATGCTCAGCTGTTGACGCTCCTCACCTTCTCATGAACCATCGCTTAGCATCCCTCGCTTGCTATTCTGCCTTGACAGGGTTCATGTGCCTCGATACAGTTTACTCGGCTGCTTGTTTCATCATCCTCAATATAAGTCAGATCGACTTGTTCACAGTTCACTTTGCCTCCTTAAAGTGTTGAAACGTGCTACATAGATCATCGCCAGCTCTTGCACTGTTTTGGAAGTGCAAATGTCACTGTTCTGGCGTTACATAACCACTGATACTGCAATACAACACACACACAAGCTCACGCTGCGCAAATAACCAAGATTCCGGAAATATGCAATCACTTCTTAATGCCCATTATGTACGTAACGAGCTTCAACTTTGGCTTTTACTGACCTCATTCATTTGACGTATTACAATCTTCTCATAATTCATATTATGTTTATTACCTCTTGGTAATTTAATTTATGAATGCATTGTTTCACACGGTCGGTGTAATCGGAACAGCAGTAATTATATACTCACGCAGCAAAGTTTACCATCGAGAGCTTTACTCTCACTTGCGCTGTTATCTCCCAGGGTAAAGTGTCAGTTTCATAATACATTGGTAACATGTTTACACAATTTCAGTAAATCACTAGCTACTAATGTACTCTCTGCAGTGAAGCGTAATGTCGCAACTGAGTTGAATTCATCTGTACAATAACATTTTTTTATAATAGTTTACCGTCTATCATGTTATTGTTTTCGCAAACTGGTCAAAACGTTGGTTAATCGCTAATTATAATGTTTTTGATTGGGCCATATAAGACTGCACACGGGTAACTCGATTACCGGTGGTATGTTTGTGTGTATACTGTGTGGTGTTGCAAGCTCGGCTAGTGCGCGCCGGCCGCCACTCACCTGCATCACTGTACATCTCCACGGTTCTTTCACTACATCGCATCACACACACACACACACACACACACACATTGGCGTGTACTCGCTCGCGTGCATACACAACGCTTTATTCAGTGCAGTGCAGTAGTAAGCTTAGCATTGACACGAGCTCCGGCGTCACGTAACCATCATATCGAGGATAACGTGTGCCTGTCTACTTCAAGTAAAACGCTCCCAGTATGTTCGCTATACACCAACACACACCAACACAATGATTTTAACCTTGCATTTTACTGATGACTGCCGGTCTAAATTAATAAGTGATCTGGATCTATATTCAAGAACACTGCTTGGTCGCCTTTTAGTCTCGATCCTTAGATAGCAAGTGCGATTGTTTATGACTTTTCCGCCGAATATGCATGAATGTCTGAAGTAGTGAGCGTGTGCGAGTGTCGGCGGGCGGCGCGGACACAACCAGAGCCAGTAGTTACCATTAGTGTTTAAGTGTTCATTTTGGTGCCACCAACTATAAGTCCGTTACATTTATTTTGTAACCATTGCAAGTTTTGTACTCGCTCGCGCTTATTTGGCTGATCTCCGATTATAATATTACATGAAGATGAATGTTGACCGTAATCTCTGTGCTAATGTGACGCATAGCCCAAAGTGAATGCGACTGCCATGTCGTGTAGTATTCGTCGACTCGGCTACGAAACTTGCAAATATATTCCTTAGTGTATAATTGTTTTTATTTACTGTAGTGAAGAGAGGGAGGACGTCTCTGATGCTTCGCCGCCGAATAACCAGCGACCGAATATCTTGTTAATGAAAATAACAATATATTCACCAATGTACACATCAGTAAAATTATCCTTGGTGTGAAGCAATAAGTGACCGCGTCGTATAAGCTGGGCCTCGGCGGTGTAGTGCGACATGTGTTGATGTCGCGTGTCTCGCACTAGAGATGTGTTCATTGTAACGCAGCGCAGGTACAGGGCGACCAATCGCAATCATCACTATCTAATATACTAATATATTCGAAGATAAATCACCGCTCCATTAGAAGACTCGTTTCAGTTATAATTGTAATCTGTAAATATAGAGGGTTGATATGATACCCTTGATTAGTGCTAATAATTTAGTGATGGAGAAATGCACCTGCCGGACGCCTGTTGTTGCTGCAATATAATAACACTGGCGTCACATGAACTTAACAGAATTGTATGCACTTTATGCACGATAATAGTTTAAACCCCTCCTAATGCCCCGTGCATTTGAATAGATCAGATTTGTGCAAATTGAATAGATGCGTAGTGTGTGATGCACGCCTTGTGCATGCGCTGCATTGCCATGTGTGTCGTGTTCTTATTTTTTACTTTAATACTCATCGTTGTTTTATAAAATATATTAAATACTCATATAAATAAAGCTTAACATATGACAGTTTGTTTTACTTGTCCAATTTTCGCTTCGTTCTTGATAAATTATAACAAAAATTGCTCGCCTATACCTGATGAAGTGACTGCAATAATTTCAACTAGTTTCTGTTCAGTATGTTACAATTGGTGGCAACTTTCTCGATAATAGAGATAGGGATCCTTTGAATGACGTAAAATGCTAAAATGGTTGTAAAGACCATATTTTGAATAAGGACCACGGATGGTTGTATTGTGCTGTATTTAATAGAATTGAGTAATTTAAACAGCATTATTTTCAATCATAAATCGAGTGTAAGTTATTGCATTGTGTTGAATACGGGCAAGGCAACTTTACTCCGTTTCACATGACAAGGTAGGAGAGCCTGAACGCCGAGTTACACGCGAGCCCGCGGTATAATTAAATCCCAGTAGTTACATTGTGTCGAGACAGGAACCGGGTGGCAAGTGCATGCAAGCTTGATGAGCGAACTTGACGGGTATCGAGTAGCGGCGACAAGTTGCATATCCGCATATCCGCGTGTCTGCATATCCGCGCCTCGCATCCGGCACAACTTTTAACAAGCACCGCCCCACTTCTTCACCATTGGTCTAAACGGTCTGTTCTTGTCAAAACCTAGTTCACTTGTTATGGACGTCACGTTTAACGCTATTGCCATGGAAATACTTTGATCTTATTGATTATTATTGGCTTTCTAAATATACTGGGTATCTCAAGAGTGCTACCGAAAACGAAGCCGGGTGGTAGTTTTAGTGACTACAAACACAATGCAACTAAAAATTTCGCAAAGAAACGCGACAATTATTTTTTATGATTTTTTAAATATCGTCATTTTTTGGTGGTAAATCCATAGTTTTTGCTAACATAATAATTTAAACTCTTTTATACCTTAGATTATTTATAAATAAAAGGGTATACACTATTATTTTAGGAAAAAATGTATTTACCACCCAAATATGGTCATAGGAAAAATAATTACAAAAAAAAATTGTCGCTTTTTTTTCCAACTTTTTCTGTTGCATTGTGTCTGAAGTCGCTTAAACTACTACCCGGCTTCGTTTTCGGTAGCAGTCTTGATATACCCGGTATAAAAAAAAAATTCTAAAGAGAAGTCTCTATGTTAGACCAATATTCTAAAAGTTGTCGACTCGCACATTTATATTAGAATTCGTATGGTTTGATTTCGGGATCGATCCTCCGTTGAGCTTCTTTTCTTTTAACTTCCAATCTTAGACAGAGTAATACCTGCCTTACGTGCAAAAGGAGGCTTATCAACACTGCGCCTTCAGTTTATATCAGTGGCTATGTCAGCACATGATTACCAATTAGACATTACAATAACCTATTCTGTGAAGTTACTGAGAAAATGTTGCGTGCATAATGTTTGTGCCCTTATTAGTCAATTTTATGTGAAAAAGTTTTGAGAATTATTACGAGTAATGTGGATAATTAACATAAATTAAAATATTTCCAGTAACAATGCGTAATGACGGAGATCAATAAAACAAATTACAATGCAGTAAAAGTAACAGTCGCCACCACGCTGCCTCATTAACTAGTTACTAAGCTGTTAGTTAGACAGCGCTCTCAATGCGTTGTAATCTAAATTGTTATATAAACGATGGACAATAGTGCAACACAATGTACGATTGCTTACCGCTCATAAAGACAATAGAGATTTATAGACTCTGTATATGAATCAAGTAGGTTGGAGCTATAAAACTTTTGTCGCATGTGCATTTTTGACACGGTATGTACTCATTTTACTATATTAAGACTGATTACCAACGCTCAGAAACATTGGTTGGGTTTAAAACAACAACTTCTTCAATAACCGAAGGATGAGGGTAAACAAAGGTACTATTAATTATCCGGACAATTTCACTCACCGAAACAAAACATGATCGCCTGGCGTTGCATCAGTTTAATTATGTGAGATATTAGTTATAAAATCGCATTAGCTTATTAATACAAGACAAGTAAGGTGTTGCCCTACCGCACGTTAAATTGATATTGTGTTGTGTTGCAGTCGAAGCTGAACTGCGAGGTGTTGCTGGACGAGCTGGCGTTCGAGGTGCGCTGGGCGGTGGCGGGCGACAGCATCGTGGTGCAGCTCGTCGCCAGGCTCGGTGCGTACCATCACCACTACCACTCTCTTTGTCATTCTCTTCAATCACAGAAAGTCCATTGCTGAACATAGGCCTATTACATTAATCTCCACTCTGACCTGTTGAAACCACATGTGGTTCTGTTTTGCGTGCTGTAGATACCGGAAGACAGGAATTATTGATTATACACCTAGTTGTTCATATAATTGCATCGGATTACCAGTTGTTTAAATTATTTGTACAACTAGCTATCTGTATACATCACTCTGATGCTCAGACAGCAAAAAGTGCAATCAATTAATTTGCAATCGCCAACCGTAATAAATGAAATTAGAGGAGTTCTCTTCAACACCAACACGAGGGAGCGATGAAGATTGATCAGTGTTGGTGAGTTGTGGCTACAGCTCGGTTCAGCAGCGAGCGCAGGGCTCTGTGCAAGCGATATCGAACAACTTTAATGACACGCGGCTACAACTACTGCGAGATTGAAACTCTTAGCTCAGTGCTCTACTCAAATACTTGTATCAAATGTGTATAATATTTTATTAAGATTTAAGATTTAATACAATGTAATTATTTGTATTTTGATAAATAAGATCTCCCAACTTCGTAAATATCCCGTGTACATTTGGTTACAACTTATACTCAACGTTATTTAAATTATATTTCATTGTCTACTTAATTAAACTTGATTTAATACACGTTATGGACGATTTAGCATTATTCAAATTATTGCTTAATTTTATCAACTTGTTATTTACAAACACGTTACATACGAAAACTAAAATATTCATATGCATGAAACAAATAAATCAAGGAACATAGCATGAGATATATAAAAGACACTTAATTTTTATTTGATATAGATATGCTTTCAGACGTGCCTTCAGTGTAATGTCCAGTATTAAAAATAAAATAAAAATATTTTTATTACTTTTATAAACATTTCATCTTATTAACTAGGTGTACATACATACATAAATTCACGCCTTTTTCCCAGAAGGGGTAGGCAGAGGTGCCAGGGTACATTTCGTGTTGTATGTTCCGTCCCACGATGTGATCGGTGGCGAGCCTATCGCCATATCGGGCACAAATTCCTGACTCTGGGCTGATAATGAATAGAAAAAAGCAATATCACTTTGCCCAACCCAGGATTCGAACCCGATATCTCAGCTTTGTAGTCGTATCGTAGTGCATCTACGCAACCGAGGCAGTCGGTCGCATCGAGGCAGGTGTAGGTTATTATTAAATAAAAGTAAAACTATTACGATGAATTGAGTATTGGCACTTGATTATGAATCTTGATAATTACATGCAAATATTTCTTTAAAATGCTTTATGTCATAGTAGTGGACTATGGCTATACATCTTAATTATAGTCGAGACTCGAGCAGAGGGACGAACAAAGACTTAAATATATTTTTCTCGCAGTGTTTTTATTTGTCTCCATCCAGCGGCTAGTTCTGGTACTAACGGTGTATGTGTATGTGCAGAGGACGGCGACTACATGTCGTTCGGCATCTCTGGTCACCCGCGCAAGTCGCAGATGGTGGGCGGCGACGTGGCGGTGGCGGCGGTGAACCACACCACGCTGCGCGGCCGCGCCGACGACTACTACCTCGACGCCAAGAGCCAGTGCGCCGGCACGCACGGCGCCTGTCCCGACCAGCGACTAGTCGTGAGTAATGCACTCATAAACATCACACATGAATCCCGTAGGGGTAGGCAGAGAATAAGGTTCCCCATATTACTCCACCGTGAGATACAACTTTCGCCTTAGCTATTTTCATGAATACATGACCAATAAACAAAATTTATTTAATTTCTGTGCCGCTCTTTAGCAAGCGATGAAGATCGTTTATTAATTTCAGCTGTTAGTAGTGTCGATGGCAGTACAAATTGTAAACAGTTTACCATGGTGCCGTTGGGTAAGTGTGTTAGCTCGGGGGTGCGGGGGTGGCGGGTGCTGCGCGTGATCGCGTTAGGGAGCTCATTTCGCGGTAATGCAATAGAGAGTGTCGTGATGGCCGCGGGGCAGCGTCGCGCGCTCCCTGTGTGTCAGTGATGATGAGAGCCCTGTCTTCACTTCGTAATCTGTATATGTATTCTTTGTCTGGCTTAATCTTACTCATGTTGTGTCATAATAATCTGCGACGTACATTTACAAATATGAAATGAAATGCATTTATTGGTCATGTATGCAATTAAAGAGCTCTTAAGAAAAGTCAATAAACTGCCAAGTTACATAGTAGTAAGTAAAAGCTACTAATTATGTATGTTTACTTTGCGTCTAAATCTTTTTATGTGGATGCATGCGGGTGCAGTCTAGCACCGTTGCTTTTTACGTATATTCTCTCATAATCTCGTTCATGTTTCATTAAAGACAACTATATATATACGCTCTCTTAGTATATTTGTTGAGGTTTGAGATTCATTTATGTCTCCAAAGAACTTCATAACCACTTAAATGAGAAACAATCAAATTATAAATATAACATTTCGTAGGCATAACAACATTTTTCCACATTTAAACTAAACAATCCATTCTCTAATCTATATGATTGGTCTTTAATTATGAGTGTATATGTATGCAGGAGGGCACGAACTCCGTGCGGCTGCTGAACGCGGCGCTGGTGAACCGCTACTCGATCGTGACGTACCAGCGCCCCCTGCGCGCCGCCGACCAGCTCGACCTGCCCGTGCTCACCAACACCAGCCAGCCCGTCATCTGGGCCATCGGACCGCTCAACTCGCACGGAGAGGTCTCCTACCACGCGCACTATAACAAGGTCAACTCATAATACATACAATGACACTGTCATATTTCGCGACTGCCATTTATGAAATAGCCTGACAAAAACCAAGCAGTTACCAGATGGTAAGTGGTCACCATCCCACTAGGACATCCATCATGTTGTACTATGTATTAAATTTTAAGGAGTTTAGCCTTTTGGGATATCTTGGACGTCTAGCCTTTCGGGAATATTGCTTTATCCATAGCATTGAAGTATTATACTAGAGCGGACATCAGGAACAAAATCTCTGCGTATTGTGCGTGCACACGGGTACACAGTGAAGCGAGAGGGAAGATAATGTTACTTCGTAGGCGTGACAGAGACAGAAATAGAATATCCCCTTCATTTTGTTACAAACATTTTATTTGCAGTGTCGCCTCTAGTATATTATCTCAATGATCCATAGTGATTTACTTGACGATAAATGTTGGCCAAATAGCTACAATCGCTTCCAAGAGTATATTAATGTTATGTGAGAACTGATATAGATGAAGCGTGGTGTGTCCAGTCATGTGAATACACATGCAGCCTTCCCATCAAACTTATTCCTACACAACTTGGCACTACAATAAACGATGTACAAGTTCCGTGCAGTTCACTCCGCCTTATTTGTAGCGTTTTGTTAGGGAGTGTTTGTTCACTGTATTTACCTTCATTACGTATGGTTTGTGTAAATTTGAAACTTATTTTCCACCTTTATAAGGTTCTTGTTTTATGTTTTTATTTATGTGAATGGCATGCTCTCGTCTCTTCACTCATTACCAAAAATCTGGGGACTTTTGGTCACAGATAAAAAATATTATTCGGTCTATATGTAAACGGAGATTTGAGTGGACGACACAAGCAGACTATAATGATGAGAAAAGCAGGTCGCTTGACTGATGCTCGTCTGTTCATAAACAATAATAATGTAACAATGCTTGGTGTGTGGCACCTCATAGTTCACGTCGTCACGAGTGTATCTATCCCTTGGCTCGTTTATTCATTAGTTTATGATGCTGCGTGGTGTATGACGCGCTCGAGCTCGCCGCACAGTTCTCCACAAACACTCGAGTAGTTGCAGGAATAGTTTCAGTAGCCGCTCCCTCGCTGCCAACTCTAATTAATTTTTGTTTTTCATTCCGACGCAAGAATTTCATAAAGCCGTGTTTGCTTCGTTTTCATTCGAACATTACGTTGAATTAAACTCACCTTTAAGTGCTCCAACTCCGACATTTGGAAGCGTTTAAGCGCTGAGATACGAATATTCTAGCAGTTGGTAAACATTTGCGCAATCTTTGGCCTTTTTCCGTCACGGTTAATTAAAAGTCAAAAACTAATTTTACTCCGAATAAAAAGTACATGTACAATTCTCGAGTGTAAATTGTATTAGTTTCAGTACTGACAATAGGTGCAGCGTGAAAAAACGTTATGTGATGTTGTTTGTTTGTTTGCAGGAGGACGTATTCATAGAGTTCGGTCGTCCGCCGCGATGGAACTGCCCCATGCCCGAGACCGAGGAGGAACACGACCTGCAGCAAGTGCAACCTGCAGCTAGCACCGCAGCTCCATCTGTACAACCTGTCAGTACTACACTATATTACTACTTGGTTATATTACTTAACGCGTTTTAAGTAAGTAATGAAATAAACACACCGTTGGGTGACTGTTGAGTCACATACATAGTCCCGACCCCACTCTCAGAACTAGTCTTGTATCATAGGTATCAGAAACTACGATAGTCTTTTCGGTATCACTTACACCCAGACATGAGTCGCGGATCGAACCCACGACCTCTCGTTCTATGACCAGGGTCTAACCAACAGATCGTATAGTAACCCCCCTTACTGCACCTCTACAATTGTTCAACATTTTATTTCGGCGTGTCCAACAATATTTAGTGTAGTAAGCTAACAGTACGTATTCTCAGTTGCCGGAGCTCAAGCCCCGGCCGGTGCCTCCGCCGCAGCCGGTGTCGCGCGCGGCGGCGTGGGAGATCCCCGCCATCCAGTGCTACGAGCCGCCAGACGGCGTGTTCTACGCGCAGATGGGACCCACCGGCGGCAAGCACGGATACACAGCCATCACAGGTACACTCATACATTTCCCTTCAGCGCATAACTTATTTGATCTGCAGCGGATTACAGCTTAATTTCCACTAGTCTAATGATCTCGGCCACACATAGAGTAGTAGCTGTGTATTACTATTTTGCAGATATTTCGAGTTGGACCGTTTACGACATTTTAAACTTACACTTTCAAAACACACTTGATGAAGTGAATATATTATATGTCGGAAAGAAAACCATGGGATAATTATTTTGAACCAGACCGGTGATAACGTCACCGGTCTATATTCGTTTATTAATTAATTATTGTTATCACGACACGTTACTACCAAGTTACTACACGTACTTTAGTAAACAGACGTTTACAATCTGGAGGCGCTTTATATTGCAAACTGTCATGCTCCCCCCTGATTCTGACTGTAGGTAGGGAAATAGAATCCCATTCGAGTTTTCTTTAATAAAATTACTTCTACAACTACCCGTAGATTGTTTAAGTTTGTTTACCATTGTTTTAGCAATCTTTTTTGTTTAACATTTTGATTTTACATAAAATCGCCCGGTATTATTAGTTTTTTATGTAATGTTCTACTTCACATGGGGTATAATAGAAATGTACAAACAATCATATCATTCGAGTAACATTATTTGAATATGCGCATTTTATTGATGTGGTATGTGTTTATAATCGTTCGTGTGTCAGGTCACGTGGGCTGGGGCATCTCGTGGTACATCAACGGGCTGCTGATCCCCGAGATCAACGTGGTCCGCGGCAAAAAGTACACGTTCGTGGTGGAGGGCGGCAACGACCCCTCCGTGCCCGCGCGCTACCACCCCTTCTACATCACCAACGACCCCGTCGGCGGCTACCAGCACAAGAGCGCTGAGGAAAAGAAGGTACGCAGTCTTCGTCGGGAACGTGACCTTGCGTGTGGAACCCTGAAGTATATTAATGTCGGTGTGTCGATGCAGGGTATCGAGATCTACGCGGGCGTGCGGCGCACGCGCTCGGGCGAGGTGTCGGCGGCGGGCGTGGGGCGGCTCTGCAACTGGACGCCGGACAGCAGCGGCCCCACGGCCGACGAGTTCCCCAGCTTCGGAGCCTACCAGCGCTCCCTCACGCTCGTGTGCGAGGAGGGACAGCCCGGCGTCGTCACCTGGACCCCAGACGCAAACACACCCGACACCGTCTACTATCAGGTCAGTGGCACCACACTCCCACCTCACTTATCAATCACCGACTATACCTATACCCGATTAGAATCACTCGACCACGGATAATACCTGATCCCACCATTACTTAGACACATTTTTATCACTTATCGCTTCCACTGTGTTGACTCGACGACGCAGAACTTTCACTCATCTCATCCTTACAATTAACAACATCTTTACTCGTATACCTATTGGATTAATGCTATGAGGTGTCAGCTGTTGTGAATATATATCAGAACATACATTATTATATACTTGCTCCTTATAGAACTATTTTGATTAAAACTGTTGTGAGATTGCAGCGATGGCTATAGAGCATGATGGGACGTTCGCATGTTGTGCCGCTCTCGGCTTATAGTTGTGTAGTGGCTGCGGCGGGCGCGGCGCCGGGCGACTCACTCTACCTCTTCCTATCATCATCACGTATACTCTTCATCTATTACTGTTGACATACAGCGAGCCGTGTACTGTGACCTTCACTCTTGTCGGCACTCGATGCGAACCACGGATGAGACGGTGCAGTACACTGCTGGCTCGACTTCACTGCCATTTCATTAATGTCATGGTTCCGCTCAGCTTGTACATAATCTTTCATCTTTTTTTCTGTTTCAGCCTTCCAAGCCTTCTATGTGCATGAGACATGTCGATCGCTATGTGTATATGAAAGGGTGACAGTATCTCGCGACAGGTCGTGGTCGCCGTGCGTTGTGTTAACTTGTCCTTGTGTTGCAGTGTTTCACGCACCGCCACCTCGGCTGGAAGATCAACGTGGTGGACGAGTGCGAGGCGGTGGAGGGCGAGGAGAGCCGCGTGTCGGAGGCAGTCGCGCTGCCCGACGACCTCCAGAGCGAGGAGTCCGTGCAGGTACACAGTCGACTCACGCCCGATACTAACTTTTTAGATCAGCGCAAGAAGCTAGAGAAAATTATCAATACGAAAACGAATTATGACGATTTCAGTAGTTATAAGGAGGGCGAGCTAACGGGCGAAGTGTACAGAGACGACAGGGAGCAGCTGTACCGCAACGGACAACAACACTACGAACTGCCGATATCCAAAGTGCAAATGAAAGAGGTCATTCAGGCGGTCGAGAACCTCGAATCGCAGATGAAGGACGACCTGAACCGGAACAAATCGCACTCACACCCCCCGCACCCCGCGCATCATTCACACCCCGTTCAGCAGCCACACTCGCCGCACAACTCGCACCAGTACCAGGTGCACGAGAACGTGCGCGAGATGTTCGTGCCGGAACAACCCATCAGAGAGGACGACGAGTACTTTGTCGAGGGAAAAATACCCGACAACTACTTCTTACCACCCAACCAGAAACCTCTCACGCTCCAATCGGTTTTGCGTCCAAACGGTCCGAACAAGCCACATGGCAATATGCGACCGCCGTTCCGAAGACCAGTGCCTCCAGAAATTAAACTACGTCGGCCGCCTCCCATGCACCAGAAAACTACAAACACGGGATATCCATTACCGATGCCGAACCCTCATAACTCACACCATGCA
The DNA here is from genome assembly GCA_023078785.2 of Hyles euphorbiae. Taxonomy (NCBI): domain Eukaryota; kingdom Metazoa; phylum Arthropoda; class Insecta; order Lepidoptera; family Sphingidae; genus Hyles; species Hyles euphorbiae. The sequence continues at coordinate 166,497 of CM041030.1, forward strand.
ATGAAGAAGCCACAAAATGCACCTCATAAATATAACAATAACAATACCAGACCGCCCGTAAGTAGGCCGCCACAGGCTGGAATACCGGCTGGTATTCCACCGATGAAATTGATGCCTCAACTGCATTCCAAGCCTATGTTCAACCAAATTTCAAAGCAAAGCAATAAAAATAATCCATCGCCGACTCCTCAAGCGCCCTTGACCATAATAATGGCGAACAGCAAGCAAGGACCAACGAATATACCAATGCCCACACAAAGTCAAACTTTGAGTCTCGGTCAAACCGATATTATAGCAAATCAAGTCGTGAAAAGTCATATAATGTTACCTGGCGGGAATGATGCAATAGCGCAACATAGTATACCACAGACTTACATGAAGCCCGGTCAAATAATACTAGGAAAGCCAATGGAACATCCAGTACCTTTAGATCAGCAAATGATCCAAACTAAACCGCAGGTACTGAGGACCCCTCCCACGCCGCCGCCGCAATTGTTCCAATCCTCTACTCTGCGGATAAAACTTGAAAATGATATTCCATCTTTAAGTGATATGAAATCATCAGACTTTATTGGCGAATCAGTGGATTCATCTACTTTCACACCCGCCATCAACACTGGCTTCAGGCCTGAGTCCATCGTAGTTGAAAGCGGTTTTAAGCCAATCATTCGTGAACCATTAATGGCTGCGGAAGATAGAATTACAGATTACGAAAGTAATGCTAACAGAAGAGAAGACACTGACGTAGTAGAAGATTATGAAGAATCTCCTCAGCCTATAGCCAACTATGCCCCATCAAGTGAAAAATTAACAGAAACGTTTGAGCCAATGTTCATACCGTCACCGCCGGACCATCTTTTATCTGTTAATGACAGAACCAAGGAAGTATTCCCAAAGAATCATGCGAAGGAAGATAGACCACATCCAGTTTATGTGAAAACAGAAAGTGAATTAAACGCACTATTTAGTAAAAAAAACATGGAGCGCGATGTGCCATCAGACATGGTCATGGAGTCAGATCGAGTCAGCCCACATTACTTGCCGCCAGATCCTAAACTGCCCAAGGAACACTCTCAAAAGCTCTCTATGGGTGAGCAAACTTTTACTACTTATGATGGCAAAACAGTATCTGCGGCCACACTCACTAGCGTCCCTGACTTAAATAAAACAAGCAATAAGTTCTCTTCGAAACTTCCAGCCAACTCCGAGTTATTACTTAAGACTCCACAATTTGGACCCTTCAAAGGCGAAATTCCTCCACCTGTTGCGGCCCACATTAGCAGCAGCAAGGATTCGCAATCACCAGCCAAAGAAGCGGCATCGACGCAGGATTCTAGAAATACACATCTAAAGCTGGTGAATTTACGAAAGGCTAGCGATGTGGACCTCGACGACCTAAAAGCTGATGGGAGTGAAATTCATGAGGTAACAGAAAAACCTGACGACCTCGATGAAGAATCGTACGAGGATGAAGACGTGGAGGAGGAGGAAGAGGAAGAAGATGTAAAGAGAAACAAGAGGGACGCGAGAGGAACGCACTTCGACAAGAACGAGAAGGCGGAGCAGAAACCGATCAACGGGCACAGCCTGCCGGTGAGCCAGATCAACTTCGAGGCGTCGGCGGCAAGCGCGCGGCTGCTTTCCGTGCATTTAGTATTATTAGCGCTGTGTGCGAAACTGTTCTAAATTATAATAATTAAATTATTTATTGGATGAGTGTAGGCCTTGCCAGTAATGCATTTCGCGTGGGCGCCGTGTGGGCCGCGTGGGCCGAGTGGCCGCTGCTTTCTCTCCGGGCGTGTAAGGGCTTGTGGGCGAGTCTGTATCGATGCATCTCAGCGACACCTGTTACCACTTTCACACGCATCATGCAATTTAATACTCCGTTAGTTATAGTGTTATTGTAAATATTATTATTTTAATAAATTTTAGTGTTACTTTTAAAACCGACTTTTATTCTTCCACCATTCAGCTAGGGATTTCCGGAGTTTGTGCTTCAGGGCAGGGTATTGTAACTTGTGTGCATGTGTCAATTTAGAATTTCTCATGTGAATCGTCCGGGATGAGAGAATGTGCTCAGTATCGTTATAGAATCGCTGTCGTCATATTTAGAACAAAAATTAGCACGGTAAACTTTAGGTGGTTGTGTAATGTCGTCCGTCTGCCTCATCGAGTATATAGGTGAGAACACATACATATATAGTGATATTGACATACGGTATTTAATTTAAAATACGTGTTCCTTAATCCCCCTAGGTACTATTGTGCCAAAGAATAAAAACTGCCTTATAGTTATGTCAAAAATCACGATTTCAGATTTTAAGGCTTTTGATCAACCCCTGTAGATACTGAGTTTTTTTTGGTTCAGATACGTTCCTCAACCGAACTGAAGTTCATCTAAATTCTAAGCGATAAAAATACTCTTATTTATACGGGAAGTCCAAAAATCGTGAAAAAATAACGATTTATGACAAAAAATCTTCTCTTATTGCTTTTAAATTATATACAACTAGAAGCCCGGCCCAGCTTTGCCCGGGTACAAATAGGTTTCTGTATAATAATATGTACGTATTATACATATAAACCTTCCTCTTGAATCACTCTATTTATAAAAAAAGCTGCATCAAAATCCGTTGCGTAGTTTTAAAGATAAAGTAAAGAGAGCATACAAAGGGACATAGGGACAGAGAAAGCGACTTTGTTTTATCTGTCTGTATCTGTATCAGCCCATATACGTCCCACTGCAGGGCACGGGCCTACTCTACAATCGAGAGTACGATTGAGAGTGGTTAGGCCATATAGTCCACCACGCTGGCCTAATGCGGGTTGGCGGACTTACATACCATATAAATTCTTATAAATCGCTACGGTATGCAGGTTTCCTCACGATGGTTTCCTTCACCGTTTTAGTGCGTGGTGATTGACTATCAATACACACATGACTCCGAAAAGTCAGAGGTGCGCCCTGGGATTTGAACCCGCGACCACCGTGAACATGTTGGCAGCCGCGTCTAGTCCGTTTACCAACAGGCCACCACGCACTTCGCTTTTGTTTTATACTATGTAGTAATATCACCTGGGGTGATGAGAAACATGTGGTTTAATTTAAGTAATATATGTCAATATCACCCTGTCTATGTAATATGTATACGTAATAAATCTGTACCCAATATATCGATAGTTAGAAACGAAGAGTGTTCAGCGGTTATACGAGTTTAATTAGCGAGTGCACGTTGTAGATCTTCTTGGTGAGACGCGTGAAGTTGGCGAGCGCCTTGTCGTGCGGATAGTTGGAGTCCACCAGCCGCAGGATCGAGTCCCGGCTTCGGCCACTGAAAATTATTGTAAAATCAATTATTCTTTTTAGTATCAAACAGAATGTATGAATTAAATTAATAATTATGTTTGGCTTTAAATAAATACCCTGAAGGTTTAAACAAGATTCTTAAATAAATTTAGGTCAAGTCTTATGTCGTCGGTATAAGAAAGTTTTCGATGAGTCAAGCGGCTAGACGGCTGTTATTTCACAACTAACTAAGTGATTCACGGGAATTAATGTATGTTGTGCATATATTTTGTAGTGAGTGAAGAGTAGAGTATAAGCTTGTTAGGTTACTGTCGGTCTGTGTGGAGGCGTGCGAGGCTGGACAGCGGCAGGCCGGCGCGGTCGCGCGCGTCCACGTCGCTTCCGCGCCGCACCAGCTCCTGCACCAGAGCAGTGCGCGCGCCCTGGCATACTGACAAACAACATATGGTGTACTATCAACTATACTTCTTATCTGGTGACAAAAATGCACTTAAAACTGTATGTAGCACAATCAGGATTCATGAGCAGAAACATGATTAAAGTTTTAATTGTAATTGTGCTTTAAGAATGGATGTCGGTTAGAACTATTTCGTACATTTATTAAATGAGTTTTTTATTTTCTGATATACTATTAAACTGAAATGAAATAAAAGAAACCTTATATTACCATTTTCATTTATGTAATTATTCTGTTTGTATACCTACATATATTTTTATATGTGACTTGACACTCCGTCGAAAGTCTTATGAGAAAAAATACATGTAAGATTAGAATTTACATATTTTCTACAATGTACTGAAGAGTTTGGTAAACTTCTCGGGAAAATTGTTATGATGCGTATCAGCAAGAATTGCAGATTATTTAATTGACGTGACTAGAGCTTGCATCGACTAACCCGCTCTGAAGAGTGGCGTCCACCCGTTGTTGTCCTCAGCATTGACGTCACCGCCGCGGTCCAGCACGAACTGCAGCGTGGCCAGGTCGCCCGAGTCTACCGCGTAGTGCTCAACGCGCATACCGTTCCAGTCGCGAGCCTGACCATCAATATTTTAATTCATGCACCCGTACACTCAAATATATTATATAGACCTGACAACAAATAGCTACCTATGTTGTTGTGTTAATCAAACATTTTCTTAGTTAGGCTCTTTTAATTAACTAAGAGTGAACGTGTATTTGTAAATATCCTAGTCCATTGGTGTGACTTGTGAGTGTAGAAACTTTAACTTTGATGTAAGCAAATACTAAGTCTACGTTTTTCAACCAGTGTTTCCGATTTATCATTTAACCAACTGCTTCGTGAAAATTGACAAAAACATATTGCATTGTTCATGTCGTTTTATTGCTAATGTAGTATTTTGTTTCTCTACAGTTAGAAACACAATGGTCTCTGTTCACGTGAATGGTGGTCCATGTGAATATTTTACGTCATGTCGCTTATCGATTGTGTGTAACTTAAAATTAGTAATTGTTATTTATTTTTTATTTAATCCTTTATTGCACAAATTAAAAATAAACTGAAGAAACAACACACTACTATTATTAGTAGAAGAGGCGGCCTTATCACTCTAGGTAATTTCTTCCAGGCAACCTTTGGATGGATAGTGAAATAGAAAAAATGAGCGGGCAGTCAAAGGTATATAAAATAGTAATATATATGATATATGCATACATATATATATACACACCAACAAAATATATTAAAATACAATACATGCAATTTACCTTATACATAAATATATACCAACATTTACCAAAGAGGCGAATGACCAAGATATTCCTCAGCTACGCTCTAGTTGAGAAAGGAAATGGTCTGTAATCATTTTTTAAAAGACGACAATGTTCGTGCCTGTCATCTCGACTGGAAGTGAATTCAACAGTCGGACAGCTTGGACTGCAAATGATTTCTCCATGAATACTGTGGAGTGCAAGGGTATTTTCAGTTTTAGGTTCTCCGACGACCTCAAGGACCTTGAATGTGAGTCAAAATGAATGAAATGAAATTAATGAATGAGAATAATTAGTCATTTAAGCTTCCTTTCTGCATGTCTCGATGTGTCAAATGTTTTCTTTATCATAGGGTATGAATCAAGTTGTGTACCTGAAAATCAGCTGCTTTGTCGAGCAGTAGTTCAGCCATAGGTATGTTGGCGGCGTACACTGCGAGGTGCAGCGGAGTCTGTCCTGCTGACGAGGGCTGGTTCCCGTCCGCTCCCATCGACAACAAGAAGCGGGCCATGTTCATGTCTCCTGTAACAACAATGATGTACATACACTATTGTATCCGGGAATTCGGCAGCAGATATGTGGAACGATGAATAGGTTCATAGTTTTTAAAGGTTTCTTTAATTCTTATTTGGTGAATTGATTTTATAATTGATCAATTCCCAAGGTGCTGCAGTAATAACGCCAGCAGTTATTGGTTAGTATAGTGCGAATCAATCTTATAGCTAGCTCTATGATATAAAATATTTAAAGTAATAGTGTTAGTAACCAAAATAATTTAATATTACCTCTCCTGACAGCGGTCGCCAATGGCGTGAATCCGTTCTGTGGATTGCAGACTCCGAGTAATTCTGGTCTCTCTTCGATCATGCCTTGAACCTGATCAACCAATGTTCTATATTAGAAAAATAAATGAGAATATTAGTTTGACTATTTCTATTCCTTTTCTTTGCCTTCGTCCAAAGCAAGTCTACTACTGAGCATTTACCTCCCATAAGGGTAGGCAAAGTCACCTCTTTCAAGCCATCTGCATCCAAACTTGGCATAATATGTAACTATTATGTTGAGTAACATTTTTCGTTGCCAAATGAAGTGAAATATACATAATAAATAGAAATATATTCACTGGTGGTAGGTCTCTCATATGTGAGAGGCCATCTGGGTAGGTACCACCGCAATGTCTATTTCTTCCGTGAAACAAAACTGCTTAAATGCACTGTTGTGTTTCGGATTGAAGGACATTGTAGCCAGAGCAACTACTGGACATAATGAGACTTAACATCTTATGTCTCAGGATGGCGAGCGCAGTGGAATGTTGCTACTGTTTATGAGCCGTCGTATCGCTTACCATCAGGCGAACGGCATGCTCGTCTCGCCATTCACTGCAATAAAAAAAAAAAAAATATGAGAACTGGAAAAATATTGGCCGACACTAGATTTTGGTTCGTCGCTGGTCGACATTAGCAATGCACATTTAATGAATCTACGATTTACGGGAGTATGGTAGTGGGTGGTCAATGACCTGCTTGATGTACGAGCAGCGCACGGTCATGGAGAAGCACACGGCGGAGGTGCCGTCGCTGTCGGTGCTCGTCCACGTCTCCTCCGACCACTGCGACTCCAACCACGCGCGCTTCTCCAGCTCCTTCTCACAGTTCTTATTCTCTTCGCTTTCACCGCTGTAAAAAGATAAGCTGACTACTATTATAAATAGTATTGACGACCTATTCCAATTTAAATCATTATTTTAACTAAAACTAAATAAACTGTGTATGAAATTTAAGGCATATAATTGCTTTGTTAGCAATTGAAGTAAATACTGAAATATTAAGTTATATTCGTAAAAACAGGCGAATATTGAGAACATGAATACAAATACGGAGACGGATCTCAAGTTTAGTCTGTAAATGCAACAATATTTGCGGAGTTATTTACAAGATCAGTAAATAATAATTTGCTTTGATTGGTTCAAACCTTTCTTTTGTCCCTTTCTCCAAAGATGTTTTATCGTCATCCGTTATTATTTCATCAGATGAAAGAGTCTTATCATCACCTGATTTCTTGTTATCATCTGCGCTATTACATTCAACACTGTTACTATTAACAGAAACAGTTGTGGACTGTATTTCAACCCCACTATTGGTTATTATTTCAATATTTTCTTCAGTTTGATTAAATTTCTCATAGACCGCGTGCTCGTTGCCATAAGCCTGAATAGCTTTCTCAGCCAGGCGCGGCACAGCTTCGGCTTTGAGAATTACTTTCAAACGAAATTTATGTGGATGTCTCGGCGCCAGATTGTCTATCGTTTTGGTAGTTTTGCCGCCGCTGAAATCAAAATTTCATTACAAATAATATTATCCAATATTTTTGTTTATTCAATGCCCTATGCAAATGCAATATATTTTAGTAATTCTTTATGATAATAATAGTATTCGTTACAATACTTATAATATCCATTAATATATGAAAATAAATGCTTAGCGTATACAACACTAACCAATAATATCTGGCATCGTTTCAAAGTGCGATGTAAGTGGGCTAGTTTCGACTCCCGGCGGCATCTCGCATTAAAGCCACTACACATAGTTACTGTAAAGTCCAGCAGCTTCGCTGAATATTCAATGATCGCGTTCCGTTGTAACTAATTTCATATAATAATATATTGGTTACAATCGAATACAAAGTGGTTTGTATTATAATGAAAAGTATTTAAAGTTACCTAGTTTGAAAAGAAAGCACCGATTTGCCCATTAATATATCGCGTCAAAAACTAACCAGTACACAACAATCCAGCGCGGCATTTTGTTATACTTCTCAACCTTGAATATTAGACTCCCATCTAAGAAGTCAAAAGGCTCCAACGAATTCCAGCATAGAGTGATCTCCCGCCGCGTTCTGTTGAGTACCTCCGGCTCGGGTGGTCTCCACGCCTTGAATCTTTCCACGAGGTACTCTTGTAAATACATCGAACTCCTGCAATTCAACATTATACAGTACACAAAGATGAAGCTGTATCGCAAATATTGATTGTTCGCTCGCTCGGTTATCTCAGGAATACTATCGTCCTAAATACGGACGAATAGATTTGCTGACGTAACTTTCAACGTTTCCAAATAGGTCAATCTGTGACGCGGATAATTGATAGTATATTTAGGCAATTATGTTAAATTTTGGTTTTAGTATCTGTGATAACTAACTGTCCATTTTATTAGTTAGTTCAGTGAAAGGGGCTCTAAATATTATATAGAAAATTACAAATTATTGATGTGTAATCTGCTGATTAAAATGCCTATATATTATTGAGGTAATTATGCTAACCAAAACCAATATAAAACCACCTTTTAATGTATTTTGGTAAAAAATATCTAAACCATACAAGTTTAAGCGTTTATATCTACCATGAAGCAGACGTACATAAGTACTGTTGTGTACCTTTTAAAAGACAGGGCTTAACACCTTAATCTTTGTGTGACGATGACGTAATAAAATACATTGTTGTCCTCGGAATAGATCCTCTCATACATAAGGAATGAATGTAATTTTATGACAGACCACATATTTTACTTTAAGTCTATGTAATAATAATATTCAAGAACAACATGATATATGTTTTTGTGCAGACTTATACGATCGTAAGTAAAAAATATTCCGATTTGTAAGGAATTCGGCTGAAAATGCCTTGCGCTGAAGCCAGGCCGTGCGGCGGAGACATTTGGCAGGCAATCAGCTGGCAACGCTCTAACGTCCCGAGCGTCTGCGTGTCTGTGTGGAGCTAAACGACGAGCACACTGCCGTGGACTACTTATAGCATCCATAAATTACATTTTTTATGGGAAATGTGAGGTTACTGGCGGACAATTAGGATGCTTGATTTGGAAAAATGTTACTACCATGTATTAATATCAATAATATTAGCAAATCATAATACACTAGTCTGTAAGCCTGAAACGTTAAAAACTGATATGCCAAGCAGGTACTCATATGTACCTGCGTACACTAACATATCAATGTATGTCGAATATGTATTGTATTCGAATAATTATTTTAAATTAAAATAATTAAAATTTAATATACATACTGTAAGGTATTCAAAGAAACAAAAAAATACATTTAATCTTCATTCGGATGGCTCTACGTAACTTAGACTAGCATTCTTATAGTTTAATTAAGTGGTACAATTTATTTAATTTTAAACGTTACAGTGATGGCTATATTAAAATATTTACCTGATTAATTCTTGTAAATCAATACACAACAAAGTAATATCAATGCAGCACGATGTATACAGTCCACAGAGCGCGCGGTTGTGGACAGGCGACGAAGCAATCGCGGAGGTCCCGCGAGGCGCGCAGTTTGATCGATGGCGCCTGTTACCACTCACTACTGATTCTCAAACGGTCACAAACTGTGGATGTTTCATTTGTATCATCTTAATGATACAATGATATGTAGCTAACAATAACAAGTGAGAGTGTTGTGTAATTATAATTTTCCTGCCAAAACACATTTAAGTCTAATGCATTATTATATCATTTGAATTTAATTAATTAAGCGGGATAACAGAGCGATGAGACCTGGAAAATCATGCTATTAATCCGATAAACAGGTTGCATTAAACATGTATGTTTGTGATTATTTTGTCGGAACAAAGTAGAATCACATATTTTACAATGTAAAAATAAGCGTGTGGAATATGTACGTAGTCTACTCACTGAAGGCTCGTTTGTATTCGCTTGTGGAGGGGGAATGTAGGGAGTAAGAGGGGTTGGGGCCAATTTATGCGTTTTTGTTTTAAAATATTGTTGATTGTAGTGTTATTTTTTTGAAGTTAATGAATTGCGACCCGCACTTACAGTCCTGACAGTAAGATTTAAGTGTTTTATCGTGGGTATCAGTACTGGGTATCGACTATACGTAGATGTGTCGTATAGCCAGTATGGTAAGAAGCTACTATAGACTTTTAGGTTTCACAAAACCTAGATTGGAGGTAATTTTGGAATACAATTTAAGGATAAAATACCCGCACGTCATCATTCACTAGATGACACTAAGAATATGTCTGCCTTATTAGTAGTAATGTAGGAGTACATCCTTTGTAAGAAACTTACGTCTAATTCTATGGCATCACATCAGTCGAGTTGTATTCATAAAAGGTTTCTTCTCGCTAGGGAATTATACAGAAACGGCGCTGCCGTCTTGCATCATTCCACTTCAAACCGCTAATTTCCACGAACCAAAACCACAACATAATTTATTAATATTGTTTACAATGTCACGATAATGCTTAATAAGACGAGTGCAGTGCATATAGAGACGGTTATCTGCTATCGGTCGACAAAACTGTGTCGGCTTGATTGTACAAATTCATAAAAAATACTTACCATTGAGCCACGATGTTTATGTTTTACTTATAATTATTTGTGCAGTGGCGCAACAGTTCAATTGAATAAGGGGATGTTTTTGTCTCATCGCTATCATCTATGTGAGGCCCTCAATCCTACGGGGCCAAGAACGCCCGCCTTCTATCGTTTTCATATAGTCTAGGTTTATTTCGTGAGCAAAAAAAAAAAACAAATTAAATCAATGTCTGACTGTGCTTTATTATTCTAACGATTGTAGGTACTATTCTCATAATTTTTCTGTTTGCACAGGACTGTTTATGAACTGAATATGTCTTGGCGAAATTAATTCGCCTCGAACGAAACTTTTATATCTACAAATAAAGCGTAATTTAACTTTTCTAACGTATTAGTTACTTCTATTGCATATAACCAAGCAGTGACCTTGGTTTCTGAAACTATTGCATATTAGTACAGAGATAAATACCGAAGGGGTTATCTTTTATGCCAGGTATGATGTCAATAAATATTTTTAGCCAGATAAGTAATATAATTACTGAAAATATTTTTTTGCTACCTATTCCGAGTGAAAATAATATTCTAATATTTATGTTGTATTGCAGCTATTCAACTCAAATTAAAACTTTACAACTTAAAATATGTGACGTTATTCCATTGTTTAGCAAGTATACAACGTCGCGTGATAAGTGTATATTTTATTATGAATATTTAAGTATGAATGAATAGTTAGTTTGAAAGACAATTTTATTTTATTTTTTTCTGTAACGGCAAATTACATGAAAGTTATAACAATTAGAATGAACACAATCCACAATAGTTTGCACAGATTACAAGAACACTGAGAGGTGGTGCTATACATGCCCAAACCAGGATATATGAGAGGATTTTAAAAGTATGATTACAAAGTATTTACCAATCTAATAAAAAATGTGTGCAATTTTTTTTTGTAGGTGGTGAGATGGTGAAAAGTGGAATATATCTGTGCATTTAAGACATTAGTTGTATTTTTTTATTTAATAATAAATACCTTTTGATAAAATCGTTTATCATATTATTCTCATTGCTCTTTAAATGATTAACTTATTTACAAATAAGGGTCACTGGTGCACAGATAAAAAATAAAAAATAAACATGACAAGCTCAAAAAACAAACGGAACGCAATTGCTGCGTTTACAATTTTTCTTTGGAAAGATTTGGTGTAAACGGAACGTAACGCAGCAATGGCCGTCGTGCTATCGATCGACGCAAGCAGTCGGCGCTCGGCCTCCGCACGCGACGCATGTTCTGTGGCTCCGCTCATCGCATAACCTAACCCGAGCGCAGTTTCACTACACACCACCTCCGACACTCGGTAAGTGCTTTTACTAATATTTTCTTATACCTGACGGTAGTTTATCACTATAATATTATATCTAAAGAGATTTTTTGCCGCGATCTGTGTGGAATTCGCAATGATTTGTCATAGTGTAGGTTTCGGTTTGTGTTTATTTGTCCAATAATCGCGGGTCGGAATATTGCGCGCAAGTACACCGTCAGTTACGCGATGTGCCGTTAATTAGATCGGCGGTGTTTTTAAATTCGCATATAAATATAGTCCGCGTGCATAACTTTCCCATCTGGATCGGGGCCGCGCAAAATTACGTCAAGTTTGATTTCCCGGTAAACACATTTTTGACATTAGTTTTCTGATACTCAAGTTGCTTGAGGTTATAAGCACCTTAAAATCTCGGTAGTTAAAATGTTTATTGGGCAGTCCTAGTCAGACAAGATACGTAACCTCTATACGTGTGATTATTCTGTAGAGTGCGTAGCGTGATGATATAATTATTAGTATGTTATGTATGAAAACAATGGAGCGTGGTAAAGTCGTCAGCCGGCGCCACTTATCGCGGTGTTTCCTGCAACATTGCCGATGAATCACCAGCACTCGTCTAGAGCACACGCGATACACTTGCAAGCCGTACAGATAGTCTTCAGTCACCAAATACTGAACAATTAACATTGTCATAATCATATGTTACGTTTACCCAAATAATTAAAAAAAAAAATCCGCGTGGGATCTCGCTCCTCAAGTGCAAGCGATTGATATATCGTATGGTTATTGGGATTGTAGATACGATTCACCGATATCTTTTATATTATAGTTGTCTCGATCATTGCGATTTGGGGTGTTATTTTAGTGGGAATGTATGTAGGTCAGCATGTCACCTCTACGGAGCATTACATAATACTTCATCAATGATTGTAGTGACTCCGTAGGGGGCTGTTGGCTTGCCCTGCCGCCTGCATATGTCACAGAGAACTAATAGTGGTCATCTATACAGCTGCCGCGCGGGGATCTATTGGCGCCATTATTCAAGGAGTTGTCCGTCTCATAGTAAACCAAACCAACTATCATTTTCCACATTTCTTTTTTTGTACTTTATTGCGGAGATATTTGAAGGAAGAGAACCTTTGCCTAGCACTTGACCGTATGACACTAAGTTAAAAAAAATGTTTCTTTATAAACATTATTTTTGTTTATTGAATAAGTAGTTATTATTTTACATATGTGTATTTGCACACACAAAAGTTTTTCTCATCTTAATAGTATTCTGAGACATACTATTTTTCGTAAGAAACGTTTAAAAGTGCCCACATGATATGTGTATAATGCATGTGTATAAGACGCTGTTTGTGATTGTCATTAGCTGCTGGTACATTATCGGCGTGCTATCGTTCCTCGACTCGCGCTCATTGCTCTGCGTTGTACAGCATCCACGGTGATGACGTAATCACTCACTATGCACTAACTGTTTACACAATCACTCCTACTCTTACAACTCGCACAAGAATAATTTATCAGGCATGATAATGCTAATCTAGGGTTTTATCTCATACATAACACACGGTGCTGAATTAAACAAGCGCGCGGTCCATAACCCATTGTATCGCGAAACATTTCGTACGCATTAGATTCTTACGTTTAAGCCCTCGTCTACTGTAATGCTTTATAATAGTCTAAGCGTCTGTGTAAATCGATTTCTAGCTTACTTCTTGTAATTAATATATCTAAATACGTACAAATTACCCTTGGGTAAATAAAAAAAAAAACACAAAAATATACAATAAATAGAAAAATACTTTTATTTAAGTTGCAGCATAAGTGGAACTAGGTGTGCGGGGTTATTAATCACTAATATTGTTATGGTAAAGCCTAACACCACCATGTGTACGTTGGAATGAACCGCCAATGATCTCGCCATTCCCTTCTAATTTTACCCGAGCATAGCAAGGGACTCATAAAAAACTCTCCCTTCAAAAAAACTGGTCCAAACCATAATGCGAGTTTTTCAACTCATTTGAAAAACATGTCTAAGCTAATGGTGAAAGGCGTTTATGACGCCATAAAGCTGAAACACCTTCAGTGAAGTGTTAGTGATCGGTTTCACTTCGTCTAAATACCAGGGGGAGAATACGTCATAATAATAATGAGCCTTGCAATAATGTTTTGACAGGTTTCATGAAGCAGTTGGTTGGGAGCCGGTAGTGACGCGGTACTTAATTACAGGCTTACTAGATTTACACGCCGTAAGATATTATAATACTCATTCAATTCTAAACTAGGGACCGTGTTGCTGAGAGTCGGCAAAATGTCTATGGTAATAAAAAAAATATATTAAAATTATTTAATTAATGTGTTCTACTCGCCACAGTTCGCGTATCTCATTCGTTCACCCATATAATATTCTATTTCGGTATAAATCTATATAGTGCAATTTACACTACGTGCATTAAAATAAATATTATTTGGTCGGTCTTTTTAAAAAATATCGACTTTTCCGCCTATATTGCAAATGTATTCATTAGTAATTCTTCACAACAGCTCCTCAAAGGTATAAAGTGATCCTTTTCTCCCAGGAAGGCGAATTATTTTCCGTGCGCTGTAGTTTCGGCTAATTAACTGACATTTCGGCATTAAACGCGTCACTCGTCACTCGCGCTGTTTAATCTCTTTGATTTCGCTGGTGCGCTGTAAACAGACATATTAAACTCATTAACTTCCGCTGAATATTGTAATTTAGTTTTAGGTAATTAAGGATATAATTTGCCGTATGAAATAAATCCGAGAGCTAATAACTTTCATACGGCGTGGTTTCGGTGCGATATAAACTTGTTTACTGTGTAGCAATCAGTAATCTATTCACGATAAATACATTTCCAACCCACATATCGGTTTGATTTAATTAGACGTCGAAAGCGGCTAATGTCTCCAAGAGTTTATTTGAGTTTCAGTTCTCGGTGTCAAGTTTTTGCTTGTCGGTGTCGATTCTGGTAGACAGAAGTTGCAGTGACGACTGGCGGGTAATCACCCTCATTTAAACTGTCCCGCCCACTCGTTTAACTTTCTACAATTCTTTGTCCGTCTCTAATACCTGTAAAAACATTTTATTCCCTAATCGTGTGGAGTTACGTAATATGTTTTAAAAACATTTGAGCAGCGGAAATTTTGAGTTTTCAGACAGAATAAGGTGGCATTTGAATTTATGATAGGAAGCCTGAATGGAATCAATATTAAAAAGAAGTTTTTTATTATTATTCATTACTAGCGGCCCGGCCGGGCTTCGCCTGGGTGCAAATACAGATTCCAGTCCATATTTTATTTAAAATAAATATGACAGCCGTCGTCTATTACTTTTTGTTAATAATAAAGAGATGAAATATAAATTTTCATAGAAATACACTCACACTCATACACACAATTTATGTAGTAACAATTATATTTAACTGGTTTCTCAAGACACAGGCAACGCCTAATTTGAGAATCCCTGCAATATTCTCCATAGTTTTATAAAATTGTTGTTTGATTCAGTTCAGTTTTTATTTTTATATGTTATTTTATTAAAGATTTTTCATTTTCAAGTGATATTCTATCTTGAAAAGAAGTAAGTGTGAATATTATTTATTTGATTGTCCTATATTTATTTAGCTTTATAATATACTCTTTTTATAAATAAATTTCTGAACGTATGCATAAATATTTGACAACCAATTTAAATGTCAACTACCTTTTTATTACTGTCATTAATTTACATCTTTAAAATCTAAAATACGCCTTTAATCGAATATTGTGGATATATGTTGTCGATTCGAAACCTTTATTTAAATACGATAATTAATTTTAGGGAAGAGTTTACCGTATCGACGGTATGAACATTAAATGTTTGACAGTTACAAACCCAAGAACATTTTGTATGGCAAAATGGTATTTCCTTTATTTTATACTTTCGTCAATTTAATCGAGATAAAAACTATCCCACCCTTTAAGTTGGAACAAATAACACATATCTACAAAATTTCATTATGATCAGTTGAGTGGTTTAGGAGCCCATCGCGTACAAACAACGTGACACGTGAATTATATATATTAAGATTATAAAAAAAAAATAGGTACTCGTATTTATTAGTTAATCGGGGATGGTTGTTGATTCTTTTGCGACATTGGTTCTACAATATCTAAATTATTTCTGCTGACGGACCTTTTATCTCAGTACTGACATACTGTTACTGAAATAGAGCATATAAGGGCTGCTGGAAGCTTCACCTTCAAAGAACGTCCAAGTTACATATATGAGTCTTGTAAAGTTGTAGACGGCTATAAGTGACGTTGATTGTTTATCCCGAAGGTGCTCTGCTTCTTGTTGCAAATCAACTGTAATAATTAGGCGCCATGGGGTGCAGTAGGTTGGTGGTTGATGGGTTCCTGCGAGTCTGTTATTCAGTTCGATTCCAGCATGCGTATCTGTAGAGATTTTGGTTGTTAGTGCGCGGTCTTTAAAAAGTCCTTATCAATTATTCAAAGATACCGAAGTAATTTACACGTTAGTGTTAGTTAATTTAATTGATTAATTAAAGTATCAAAATCCGTCAAAACAATTATTTAAATGAAGTTCTAAGAAACGTCTAGCGCTTAATAGAGTTGTTATAAGAGCTGTGTTTATTATAATAAAGTGCTTACAGGATTACAGTCGGAGCGCGGGATGGATTGGCTCAGCGCGAGACGCCGCTATTAAATTCCTAGCTGTACTGTAGACTAGTACTGCGCCTCTCTCATATCTACTTTATATCGCTAATATTCACTGCCAATTGTATGCTAAGTTCAATTTAATTAATATCTTACATATTTTGGGCGTAATATTTAAAATCTAGGATGATAAGTGTATCATTTCTTCTTAGCAGTCTTTGCTCGTCTTCAAAGAAAGTAATTTACATTACAACAGTTAGTCCTAGGCCGTGTTAAAACCTCACAGTTCTGTATGTCAACTATTAGTTTTAAATTGTATAAAATTCAAGTGATATGGGCCTATAGCAAACCATACTATGATATAGGTAATTGTCAGCAATATGATCAGATAGAACTGGATGCGTAAAATGGTCGTTAATGGTTCTGAAATATCTTACATGTGCGTGTGTCGAAGACATGTGAAGGTGGGCAATTACAGCGGCCCGGAGATGGGTCACGCGATCGCGCCAACTCGATCTTCTCTCATTGTCTTTCGCATTTAGCAACCTCTATTAGCTCAATCTACTTTCATTTGTCTTTCTTATCGAAGCTTTGTTTTGTGATAGGTAAATATGTACATAAGTACATACATTATTTCACGCCTTTTTCCGAGAAGGGGTAGGCGGAACTGCTACTAGGACACCCAGATTTCGCAATGTATTTTGAACAAAGTAATGAATTTGAAAACCTGGATATGTTTGAAATGATTTCTCTGGCGTTCAATTTTTGTCATACATTACCCTTACTCAGAGGAATAAAGGAAATAATTGAATCGCTTTTTCGGCCAACTCGAGGCCCTGACCGAGCTAGATTAAGGTCACTTAATTTCTTCTATATTTTTTGTGACACGAGACTAAACCATCTCGACCGACATTGCTGGAGTTTGTCTTCTATGTAAGTACGATTGCTCGCCTCTTGTAATTGATGTTTTACAGTATTTGTTCTGAACGAAACATTAAGCTAATCTGTTAGACTTTTATCGAGCAATTGAACGAAAAACTAAATGACGCGAGAACGATTTGTGTTTGTACAACGAATAACATTTTAGTGGCCATTACACAGCCAGCTATTGTGCCATGATATCATTTTATTTTATAATTCACATTTTCGTTTGTGTTAGCACTAGACAGAATATAATCTAAGCATTAACAAACCGAATACGATGGTTTTGTCTACAAAATATTTTTTATTTTTTAAGCATGTATAGATACAATGCGAACAAAATATTAACTTGAAAAAATCTTTAGTAGTAAAAGCTTGAAAATCAGGAGTTATGCCAAGAAACCATTAAGTTTCCGAAAAAAATCCATCTAATCAAGTGTCCCTTATAACAATAATTTTGTAGACACATTGGTATTTTTGTTCCGGCGCCGCTCTAACCTTTGCTTATTGTAAACAATAGTGGAATCTTTGTAACTATTGTAATAATTCTTCCGATGCAAACCAATATATTGTATCCGTGTCACAGTAACTGTCAGCAAAAGATTTCCTCGCGCTTCCCCCTGCTGATTAGCTGCTCGAGCGGGGGTGAGGAAGTAGCGGAGGGGTGTAGGTCGCGTCGCTTTGTACAAGGTCGTCACTTTCAACCTCTGCCGTTCACCTGATATTAGGAATTCAAGCAATGTCACATGAATTTGTTGGCCTCATGCTAACGTAGATTGTACAATGATTTCTTGCAGCTAATTTACCAGTAAGTTGAGTTAGTACATAGTGTTCATGTTAATAACGATGGCCTATGTGGCGCAGTTAACACGCCGGTCTCGATGTATCTCGTTATTTCTGATTTCTACCACACGTGGCCTGAATTAATAAATAGACTCAGGATGATTGGTATAACTTCCGTTTATTTATTTACTAGCGGCCCGGCCCAGCTTCTCCCGGGTGCATATAAATTTCTCTACAATAATATGCATGTATTATACACATAAGTCTCGTTTTGTAGGATATTGTAACTGCTGGACAATTGAAACTTATATTTTATGTTTCAGTATAGTGAGCGTATGCCACTGCGCTGCACAAGCATTGCTTTGTGATCCGTAGTTACGTTATTATTCATAGTTGTAGTTTGGTTTAATATTATACATGAATGGTCGTACCGTTTACCATCAGACGAACGCCTGCTAGTCTCGCCATTCATTGCAATAAAAAAATCATTCGGTTTATGTAAGTACATGATGGACTAGACTTCTGAAATTAAATAAGACCGCCCCCACTACCATCAGTACGACAGCAATAGTTCTTATTCGAATCGAGCAAGGAGGTACATTACACGCACGTCGCGCCGCGCCACACACGTCTACCAAGCTACTTGAACCCACGTGACAACCAGCCGCCGCCATTCACACGGCAAATGCCTTGCATGAGTTATGTTACCTGACGAACATGCACGAGAAAATATTGATACTAATATTATAACATTTAAGGAATACGAATGAAATGTTCACGTATTTTATCACGTTCATCTATCATTTATTTGGCGGAGTCTATAAAAATAATAATTATGCACAATTTTCTTTAATTTTTAAGTGCATATATATGTGCATATATTTATATTTTGAAACCATTATATTGCCTGCCTCTATGACGCAGTTATGCTACAGTAAAGTACTGAATGTGGTAATAGATGGCGCTACTCCGCACATCGCATGCAAAGAATGTGACGTCCCGCTTCCATTCAACTAACTCATCTACCCACAATTACACTAATACGAACTATAATAACGGGCCGGGGCCAAACTAAAACCCATCTTAGTTCAGTTTATTTAGGGCTCATTTCCCATCGCCCGACTCGTCTTAATTAAGCGGCGCACTGTGCCACCACGAGGTCACCTTACACCTGCGGTTTTCTTTAATTAGTTTCCTGAGTTACACCGACGGATTTGAGTCCGGCCCCTAATAAATAGGGGTGAGTGGCGGGCAGCGCGGCCGTACCTTCTGCTTGTCCGGTTATTGGACTCGTAACTTATGACCGCGGCCTCGTGCTATTACGCGGGACTTCTTGCCTGGAATGGCTTTGCTTGATTGTAGTTTTTGCACTAGGCATTAAATTACTATAATTCCTTGATGAATGTTTTTCTCAATATTTGCCTTTCATTTCACGACGTGTTTGGGACTGAGCTTATCGTCACATGAGACAAACTTAATTTTCTCTACAATAATATTACTGTAATGTTTCGAAATCTCAAAAAATGAATTTAGAAAAAATGAAAATCTTCGACTGGCAGATTTTTATAGGATAACTAGCGGCCCGACCTAGCTTCGCCTGGGTGCATATATTTTTTGATTCCACTCCACACCAAATATATGTTGTTTTTCGTATAAACTCTTGTATACCTAAACTTGACGTAGCTATCCTACTGTCCGGCTTAATCCCGTTTCATCCGCCTGTTCAGTCCCTTCCCAATCCATCCCGTCCCTTCTCTTTATTATCCATCCCGTTTTATAACGTGCATTTACATTTCGTCCTAACAAATCTGTCAGCTATCCCACCCCTCTCCCGTACCTATTTTACTTTAAAAAATATTGCACGCCATTATTTTTTGTTAGTAATAAAGAGTTAAAATATAAAATTTCATAGACATAACTTCAGTGGTTTCGATTTTTTATGGTTAGAAATGGTAAAAAAAAACTAATACAAAAAAAAGTTGGCCCAATTGTAATAAAAATTAAATTCCACCGAATCTTTTTTAACCGTTTCCAACAACATTTTCGATATAAATAAAAAAAATTAACATTTTGGTAAATAATTTTCGTTTTAAAAAAAGAAAGTATACTTACAACACAAAAGCCGTTGTTGGTGAAAGCTCGTGCCACGTGTTGAGTACTTTTGAGGTTATGAAAATCACTTGATTAACTAATCGTGCAAAATACACTCAAAATTGATAATTTTATTATTAATCATAAAATAGGAATGATTAATAGTTAATATGAGAGTTACACTGATATAGCAAAATAATAATTGCCAACGTTACTACTACACTTGATGCATAAACAATAATGATGGCCGACAACTGTGTAGGGAGTGAGAGAAGTCTTATTGTGTGAGAGCATACCGGCTTCGTTCTCATCCCTATTCCGTGCTGTTTACTGGGTCAGAAGTGACACCTGTAGACATCTGGCGGGGATAACTAATTAAATGACGATTGATCAGTTTTCGACCGGAGAGGAAAAATGATTAAATTACTAAAATGGCTATTAAAAAATAAGGGTTGATCGTAGAAGGGTGAAAATTGAGCATTGTATGTATTTTTGTATGTTGTATCATAAAAAAATAGAAATAAAAATTTTGTCTAAAAAATAAAAAAATAAAATTTAGGGGTGGACTACCCCTAACATTTAGGGGGATGAAAAATAGATGTTGGCCGATTCTCATAGATACCGGATAAGCACAAAAAATTTCATCAAAATCGGTCCAGCCGTTTCGGAGGAGTATGGCAACGAAAACTGTGACACGAGAATTTTATATATTAGATAATGATTTAAAGCGTTATGCTCTGTTACTAAGGCAATTTAGTGGTGTGTGAATAAGGATCGGAGTAAAGTAAGGCTTAAGTTAAACCAACAATGATTTTAAATAATAAAGTAGCTTCTACCGCATTACGTATCTACATAATATACAATTCGTTCGGCGTGGTTATCGTCAGATCCCTTTCTGAAATTAGTGTGTACTGAGTGTTAGAGTGCGACAATAGCGGTTAATTTAATATTTAACGTACATTGCGCATTTTCTAGGGAAATATTGGATAAGAAGGCACACATGACTAGGCAATATTCCGATGGAGGTGAAGAGCGCAGTAGTATATTTGTAGATAGTTTGTAGCGCGGGAACATAATGGGGTTGCTAACGATGTTATTGCGTGAACGGGAATGTATGTGAAACTAGTACGAAATAACTTAACCGACCTCTTTGTTCCGCACGACATAGATCCACTGTTATTGAACAAGTTTTGTTTATTTTATGTCTATTAAACTATTTGTTGTACTAATTGTAAGTGCTTTGTTTGGCTAAACGTTGTGCAATTGTTTTACTACTGCCACTACAATATCTCTTTTGTAATTAAGTAGTTAAGGGATGATTGTTTTAAAGGTGATCAACCTTTGAAATATCGTTGTAAGTAATAAATAAAATATAACATTGAGTAATCTTGGTATGTAAAAAGTAAAATAGAATATTATACAGGGTATCTCAAATTAGATGATAAATCAGTAACAGGTGATAAAATAAAATGGTGGCACGGCTACTAAAAAAAATGGACACAGCCCGAATAGTTTTTTTAGATAGACAGCCGGTCTAATGAAGTTAAAAATATCTACTTTAACCAATACTTTGGATATTGAAGTATAGTTTGTAGAACGTACTGCATATTTTATAATAAATTCCTAATGTTTCCAAGACTAGTAACAAAGTGGTTTAAATTAGTATTTTGCACTATGTAGATCGAGCAAAAAAATGCAATGTTTTTCGCGGCCCGTGCAATACGACTTAAGTAACAAAATAAGTTAAATTGCACGTCTTGTGGCAACATTGTGCTAATGAAATTGTAGCGGTCGCATCTCGTCGCGTCTCTCGTCTCGTCTCTCGACTGTACTCACTCGTCTTCGCGTTGATTAAAAAAATACAAAGAGCGAATCCAATTTAATTTGTGAGATGTCGCCGAGTCTGCCGCCACTAAATTAAACTCGTGTCGGCTGAGTCTACTAGATAACAGGTGCGAACTCTCACCATCTGCGAGGATCAGGCTTCCATTACAACTTGCACTTCTGAGTGAACAGATATTACATGCGCAGAAACTTGTGTATCAATCTCTAAAGGCTGCTCATTCATGCTCATAAATAAATTAATACGCCTAACAGTCACATATAAAGTCCTTAATCCACATTAAGATCAATTAAGTCTTATGTCATGGGTGTAAGAAACTACGAGAGACTTCTCTGTCTCACTAACACCCAGACTAGATACCATGACATGAGTCAGGACTGACAACAGCGAGAAATACGTCTTCCTAACGTGACCTAAAGTGAAAAACTAGTTACTTTAGTTTACTTTTCGATAGAAAAGATAGTAGGGAAGTATATATAACGTTTAGGGAATGAAATAGTAAGACTAAATGTTTTGTATAGGGAATGAAATAGCAAGCCAAAATTTATATACTACAGTCTTAGTAATACGGCAAAATGGCGGTTAAAGTAAAGAGCTGTATAAAAGTGATAACTTTTGTGGCTTTCAATGAGACAATGCTCGGTTGATGGTACATGTAATTGCAGTTATTACAACTGTTTTATCCCTTAAGATATTATTCTTAAAACGTCTACTGATTGTGAATTATGAGCGGGTATAAAAAGCCGTGGGTTTAGTGCACATTGCACGAGTTTTAAATGTTGTCGTAAAAAACTTTGTAAGTGCTTCATTGGTTATGGGTAGATCTGTTGGTCGCTCGCAGCACGTCGGTGCATGTCTACAAGATCTTTATTGCAGCCTGCAGCTGGTGTGAAACTCAATGTTTCACATCAAACTACAATGTTACCTACATTGTCTACGTTCATGTCTTTTCTTTTTGGGACATACGTACTATGGGTTAATGATGGTCTGAACATTAAATAATACTGATATTGCACTTATACCATAGTGTTGAAGGAAGTTTCGATTGATTCTGCTTTTGTGGTCGCATTTTTTTTGTAATATTATTTATTAGAAACGTTGCTCTACATTGAACTGTCTGCCTAGTTTTTAGGTTATAAACACGGATAATCCGTTTAACCTTATGATATACAAAAAATGTAATTACTGTTACCAAAACGAGAAAAGCATTAATTGTTAACAGTTTCGTTTTGAAAATATAATAGCTCTAACAGTGTTTTATTTCGGATACATTTAACCTTCTTTATTCTAGTACGTTACATCAAAATCGCTGAAATCGTACCGTCAAATTAAAAATAATTAGTAATGTTGAAGGCGGTTGGCTCGGAGCGGGCCCTCAGAGCCACTTACAAAGTCCGTCTCGCGCCGCAAACCGCTTTAAACTATGATTGCGAGCGATATTCGCCGCGACCGAGCCCTCCAGTTATCTCGCTGCGTCCACTCGATGCCTTTAGTTTTTCACATCAAATATTCCACTTCATACAACATTTTGAAGCGTTTTACTCAGTAATTATAGTTTAATTATTGTAATAGTCTGTGGGGAGTCGTAAATTTTTAATTAACTTGGCAAAAGGCATTAGGTAAATTGGCGCCTAGGGCTGAAGGTATTGTACCAATCGTACTTTTGAAATATTACCTAGTTTATTTAGCATTTTCAGGGAATTAAATAATTAAAATGGTATGAAATGAATGGCTCACAATTAAAGGCGAACCATGTTCAAGAATATGTTATGTTTGTTTAGTTTACCTATTGGATTGATCAAATCAAAGATCTACGACAGTATTCTAGAGCATAGTGGCAGGAAAAAGAATCATGAAAACAATGAAATGAAATGAAATGTATTTATTGGTCACGTAGGCAATTTAAAAGCTCTTATGACAAGTCAATACACATAGAACTTAATCTCTATAAACAATATATTTCCTATACTTCATCATCATCATCATGAAGTATACTATACTATACTTAGTATTACTTATTTTAATTTCTTGGTTTAATTAATTAATTTATGTAATTTATTTATTTCAAATTAATTTTATTTTTATTTAGAATTAGTTTTATTTATTTGTTTCCTTTTTATTCTTATTTTATGTAAAGTATTAGTTATGACTTTATGGTAAAGAACAACCACAACCAAAGAAAGTTTTGATACTTCTTTATAACAAAATCACATTAAGTTCGCTCTTATTCTTTTCTATTTTATCGAAAGAAAGAGAATGAAGTTGAAACTTGTTCTTAATTTTCCTGTAAACTAATAACTCTTTTGTGTCTTGGAGCGTTTACAAGGAAAAATTTTGTAAGCAAGGCATCCAGGTCGGACACAAAGAACCAGATGAATCTGGATGCAGATTCAAAGAAGTTAAATTTGACTACCTCCTACATCGAATGAAATAGATGGACAAATTGTAACTATCTTTGCAAACTACAAACATAATTTGAATGAATTCAGTTGCAAGTTGTGTGTAAACTTCACATGTCTCTTTTGTGCTGCATCTGAGGAAGCGAAGTTCACATTGAACTAAGCTGCACGTTATAGAGTTGTTAAGAAACTGCCCGCCCCACACAGGACATTCGTACGCTTAGCAGCTATAGTTGGGGTCAATAAGGGATTTGAGTTCTTGTTCTTATTTATAAGTTTTTCCTTATTCTTGCGTTGGCAGATTAATTATGCACTCTGCAACCGAGTACGAGCTATCTCAACAGAGTTTCTTAACTTCTATTAATAGTCATTGTCTTTGAGTTGTGTTTGAATTAAGTTCCGTTGCTGTTACGTCATTTTGTTGAAAGTATTTGTTAGAGCTTAGGGGTAGTTTATCTTGTGCACGTGTAATACTGTTGTAATTATCGTTAATGGTAAAGTTTATATTCAACGTATTGTAACGATGTTACCGAAACGGATTTAATAAACGCTGTATTAAAATATCACAGGGACTTAAGAGTTATTCCTTAGCTATATATTTAAGTATCTTATCCAGTCTTTGTAAAGAATATTCCTTGGATTTAAGATTTTCATCGCCGGAAAGCACATACATATATTGACCATGATACGAATGCAAGATAACTTTGTATTCGTTTGAAATACTTACATTTTCCTTACAAAGAAGATGTCGCTAGGTATATTTATTTTCACTACCTTGTCACCTTATACGAGTAGCTAGTAAACTGATACAAGTAATAAATACAGTTTCGTTTGCTACAGAACATAATTTTCCACGACCTTGTACCAAAATCCCAACGATATTTGGACTCAAATAAAACTTCAAAGGGCGTTTTAATTCAAGTAATTTCTATTGAACAACCCTTGATAACACTCAAGTGATGAGCACGACCAAACGACTCGACAATAATGGATTGTTGGCGCGAGTTCTCGCAGGATCTTCCTCTTCGCTCGGTTTATCTCGCATTAGTAGCTGTCTGTTGTCCGTCTGTGCGTCACTGATATTGCGAGTCTTCAGTAAGGTATTAATGTCAATGGTGCCACTTCATAAAGGTTTTGTTAGAATGTATTATTTGCTTTGTGCAGAGCAAAGTTACCGGCTGTGAAACGAGGGGTTCAGAGTTCGGTACTCGTACTGAGATAAATTAACAAATATTTGTTTCGATTCTTGGTTGTGTAAGTTCTAGATGTCTTCTGTTGTTTTTTATATCCATAGCTCAAGACGTGTTTCTTAGTGTGACGGTTAGATTTAGTTATTCTTTTAAACGAAGTGCGAACTATATAAAATCTAGTACAGTTCTATTAATACTATCGCCAATAGAAGTTACTATTTACTTTATTCAAGTGGATACTGTCTGGAAACTTAGAAATATACTTCTGATCTAAAAAAAATTCAAATCAAAATCAAATATCTCAAATTGAGAGAGATGATGTCGGTAGATAAAAATCATTGCAATTATTTCATTTTTTAATGTTGCATAAAGGAATGGCAAATGGCAATGTATATTTAAAATTCAGAAATAGCTCTGCGATTTTAAATGATTTGCGTGATTATTTTGAATAATATTGTGCTGTTACTATTATTATTACTATTATAATAATTATCGGTTCATAATTATTTCAACGATGTCGATCAATGCATCAATCAATCAGTTATATATATAAGTATATATCACACCTATTCAAGAAATTATTCTTCAAGTATATTTATCTAAAACTATTAAACAGTTTGCTCTTTGTTTAAACATAGTTACAGTAAATCGTTTAAAGAGTTAACATTACAACATTAACATTTTCAAGAACATTCACCATTAAGAATTATTCGATCCAAAACATTCAAGTCAGCAATTAGACCTTTGTGCATTGTTTCCAAATGTTAAACTAGCCTATATTTGAGTGCTTTGGTTAGTGATATTGTTAGTTTTTCTGTGCAATGTGAGCTGAAGCCGCGCGGCGCGGCGTGGCGTGGCGTGTTGTGGCGACACAAAGACGCTAGTTAGCGATGCGCGACGCACTATTCTATAACTATTCTACTCGCTACTCGCTACATATATAACATCGCTGCAGTTTTCACTATTCATTGCGGGTTGCAGACTTTTTACTTTAGTCTCTTTTCGTGGGACTTTGTTCGAAAGCGTGGCTGGAAAATTTGACTTGATTTTTTTTCTTTTTCAGTTATGGTTTGCGGTATAAAACCTGACTGGTTGCTAGGCCAAACTTTTAATTTATTAAATATTATGAGCTATTGTTTAAGATGAATTGAATGTGAATTTAAATGAATGATCTGTACAGTATTTCTATTGCGAAATTACGGTGAAGGAAAACATCGTGAGGAAACCTGCATACCATAGCGATATATAAAATCTCTATGGTATGTAGGCCCGCCAACCCGCACTAGGCCAGCGTGGTGGACTACATAATATATTATATTGCTTAACCACTCTCAATCGTTCTCTCGACTGTAGTGAAGGCCCGTGCACTGCAGTGGAACGTATATGGGCTGATACACACAGATTTATATTGTAATTGCATTATGATTATATATTTCTAAGCGTATTCTTTTAAATATATTTCAGGAAGGATTGAAGTGATTTGTCATTATGAATATTTTACTATTGTCGAAATTATTTGATATTAATTTTAACGCGCTTGATTTTTTACTTAATATATATAAATTCTTACAATAAGTTGTAATAACACGACACAAGTGCCTAGCCGGGCCGGGACGGTGCAAGCGCGTGTTACGGCGGCGGCTCCGGAAGGCGCGCGTTTATCTCGATTTAGGGAAGTGTAGGTACTTTCCATCTCCGCCGGATTACCCTCGCTCGCGAATATGTTGCTTGGTCGGTGGATGTAAGCCGCTTACGAGTTTACGCTGGTTAATATAATGAAGTAATACTTGTCATAAACGCCTTGGTGAAGTTCCTTACTCCTCCGCGTGTCGCCTATAATACACTCGATGATAATCCTTTCATAATAACTCGCTTAAGCTTACTATGTTTTAAGATGCTAGTAAAATAAGATACTATGTTATTTATAAACAGTTATTACGTACTATGACGAAGAAGGAATATTAATTTATATTGAAACTGTGGGCCAAATTAAATTTTTGCTCTTTTAACATTTTCAACTTTATTTTAACCTTAATTTCACGTAGATTTAACAAATAATGAATGCTGTTTTAACTCTTTTCCGAGAAGTCAGCATTGTTTTGCACGATGCATGTCGAGGTCGGGTCACGGGTATCACTACTGACGCGGCACAAGGAACTCCGTTACATTTGATTGGGCGTCGCAGCGGCTTTGTGCTCGTCCACTGCCAAATTACTGCGAATGCGGACTTGTTAGTCCCCGACTCCGCACTGGAACATGCGACTCTTGTTTTCCGAATTCAAATTCTGGTGCATTCGTTTTCTGGGAATTTAGTATACTCTGTGCTATTGCGTTTCTACAAATTGGGGTCGTTTAATTGAGACTTCATTACTTAGAAAGGGTTTTTTTATTTAGTTAGCAGTATGTATTTGAATATACGCAATTATTGATAACATTAATATGTCTAGTCCACACAACAATAGTACAGTCTATTAGTTTTCCCAAGATTTTGAATAATCTCCGCCATCAAACTTAGACCAAAATGTGACGTGTAGAGTCTAAACCACAATAGCAAGTTTCTTTAGTGTTTTCCGAGTGTGTGTGGTGTTTTCGTCGGCCGACACAAAGCGCGGCGGGCGGCGGGCGGCGCGTGCCACACTACTGACTACACAGAAAGCCTTTTAGCCGCACATTGTGCGTGCGCCGCCCGCCCGCTGCACTACAGCCCGCGTATTGTCGACAGAGCGTCCTTAACACCACGGGATACAGATCACATTGTGTTTTATTGATGCTGTTGTGTTTGGAATCTGTCTGATACTGGTATATAATCATGTGGAATTTGGAAGAATGTTGATTGATTCATGATTGTGATAGCAGATAGACTAACAGGATATTGGATGAAATCTCAAAGTGATTCATAAAAGAGTGTTCCGTATCGCATTCATGATATGTAGATCGGGTGTCGAGCCATCTAGTATAATTGTGGTGATGGCCATCGGATGACCACAATATAGCAGACTGAATAAGTGTACTCCTATTTCACTTGCACTGCATTTACTATGCATAGCTTATATCCTCAATGTCTCGCTTGTAACAACCAACAAATCTTGATGTAGTGTGCACGCGTCTATAATAATGAAATGCTGGGTCGATTATATTAAATATCCGTTTTGTCTCCTAAATACACACTTGTAAATACCTAGATAACTAGTTTAGAGCTAGGTGGCTTTGCGGACATGCCGGCGCGGCAGTAAGCATGGGATTAGATCAGTCAATTCGAGAAACACGGCGTGAGTTGTCGCCGCGGGCTTGTGCATGTGTTATCTGTGCGATCGCGGCCGACTTGTTCAACTAATACATGGTCTGCCATGTATTTAGATGTCATGCGGCTCGCATACAAACTATAGGGCGTTTTTCTTTACCGGAAATGCTTGGTGAACAAATTCAGAATTAATTGGTTGTCGAAACTTGTGATTGTATTCCATCCAGGATCTGCTTAATTTCATGTGGACTAAATTTTTCAACTAAAATCACACATAATCTACCCAGATAAATATCACCTGCCTTGCTTGGTACTTTGTGTGCGCGCAAAATTTGATTCTATTGATCTCCATCATTTTTATTATTTTTCAATGAATGCAGATAAATATGAAGATTGAGATTCAACTTATCAGTCACAACTTGTTTTAATACTAAAACCCTTGTCTATAGCATAAAAACAAGTTTTTTAATAAACTCCTTTATACGGAAGATATAAAACAAAAAAATTTTAACTTGGTTAAGATTGCGTGGGCGACAACTTGTCCTTCCGTGGCGCTCGTCATGCTGACACACGTACACGTAATGTTTATAAAGAGACGCAAACTTGCCGCCGAACTAGTTAATACGGAGGGCGGAAGTTGGCGGAATGGGCGAAGGGCGACGGGGCGAAGGGGGCGAAATGGGCGAATTCAGTGCACGTGCCGTCGCCTTCCAACTTAATCAATGCATCCGAGCGACACTACGCTGATGTATGAAAGGGATTGTCTTTTGATAGAGGCTCGTGACGTAGGCTCCGTATTAACAGCGCGTCGCCGAGTGATTGATGAGTTCCAGGCGCTCCTGTAGAGTACTTGTGACGTCACAGGCGACGCGCTACCTGAGACGCCTCGTGTCATTTAATTTGGTTCCAATACTGACAACGACATATTTAGGTCGAAGTTCGCGTAAACGTATCAAAATAACGCTGTGTATTCTTTCTTTTCACGTTATTTTCATTACCTGGTATACAACGCATGTTATTAAAGGCACTAGAAAGAAAGAACTTATCATACAATTCATTCCCCTAAAACCCTGATCAACATAATGTATCCTTAATCTTTTACATAGTGTCCCTTCCTATAGATCCGACTAGCATGGGTCCCTAAGCCCTACCCATCGCTAGTCTTTACACGTCCGTGTGATCGCGCAGGGCCGTCGCGACAAGCCTCTAATCCCTTACATGGGACCTACACCGCTTAGCAAATGAATTATCTTCTTGAGTATTGTTCGTTCGTTATTATAATTAATTAATCATACAAATTTACAAGATTACGGTACGGTAGCAAAGCTGAGGTCTCGGGTTCGAATCCCGGGTTGGGCAAAGTGATATTGGATTTTTCAATTCATTATCAGTCCAGAGTCAGGAATTTGTGCCCGATATGGCGATAGGCTCGCCACCTATCACATCGTGGGACGGAACATACAAGGCGAAATGTGGGTGTCCTTACACCTCTGCCTACCCCTTCTTGGGAAAAAGGCGTGAGTTTATGTATGTATGTATGTAATAATACAAATAAATTCATTATCAATCATATAAACAGTAAGATCGAGTCTTGTGTCGTGAGTATCAGGAACTACGATATATACTTTTCGGTGTCACAAAGACTCAGGCCCAAAACATATACTCCTGGATCACACAAATATTTGTTTCGGTGCGGAGATCGAACCCACGGCCTCGCGTTTCACAGCCGGCGTCTAACCAACTGCGCCATGGGTGCAGATGGAATTAAATCATATGTAAATAAGGCGACGAAAAGGACTGGTGGATAAAAACAAATAATATTCTGAATTAAAACAGCCTGGCAATACCAACGATATTATAGTATTGATATGTATCTGCATGTATTTCGTCTGGAATTTCAAAATAGAATTTGTCATGGTTCGAAATGTTTATGCAAATTCTAAAAGTAGAAGTTCTGGGCCGAAGTAAGTAATATAAGGTTACTGTCCGGATGACGTAATGCCTAGGTCTTGAGTACATTAATCGGTCCATTTGCTTCAAAGAGTATTATTGTAAATAAATATCGACGTCCCGATTATTCACCGAGGCTCTTCTTTACATAATGGATTCCAGTCTATAGCTTATTGGTTTGGGATTTGGAAAATTAAAGTTTCTAAAAGAACCTTTTGTTAAGTATTTTCTGGATGAGCGACTCGAGAATTCATTAAGTTTGAAGTCAGCCTGTGAATTCTCTTTATATTTTCACTGTAACCCTTTTTTAAAATGCCACTTAACTCGTTGTTGTATTCGAAATATACTGCAAAGATAGGAAATATACTTATGTGCGTTTTATGTATTAAAATTACAATATTTTTAAAGGTTCAGCGATATAGTTAAAATTGGTATGATTCTGATATCTTTGAATCGGGCATACATTGAGCCCGAGAATCGACGCGTAACTTTTGACTTCACAGAGACAGTAATTATTTATTTGTATCGCGTAGCGACTATACTGGATTAAATGGTTATGGGTTATGATGTTTTGTTAAAAATCCTGATTTTAGTTTTCACGATTTCTGGCCATGCCATATAATATTTTTACCTTAGTTGAACGTCGGTTCGGCTCCGTAACCTACTTGAGTGGTAACAAGTTTCGTAACTATGAATTTAATAACGTATTAAAAATAAAATAATAAATAAACTATTAAATTAAAGGTTGATCAAACACTAAAATCACGGTTTTTGACGAAACTACTGGGCAGTTTTTTTTAAATGTTGGCACCGTGTTATCTGGTGTAGTTAGGAACATGTGGTTAACATTAATATACCATATTTGAGTATACAAGTATACAAAGCCAAAATCTTTCCGTTTTTCATCATCGAACCGTCTCCTGACAACTTATGTTAGACATCTAGTCAAATAAAAAAGGTTGCACGGATACTAACTAAAATGAATACGTTTTTTATATATAAAAAATATTAGCTTCTATTTATTCCAACATATATATTTTAATTATTTTTTTGTTGATTGCTGTTCGATATTTTTACGTCAATATTTCGACCCATATATGTGTAATTTATAACAACTGATCCAGTAACCGCGCCGTGGCTTAGTGTATGAGCATCGTTCGTCACTCGACAGATGTGAGTGACTCGCGGTTTATCGACACTTCACTCCACGCTACACCATACAGTGTCTACATATTTCAACTTAATCTTAAACTTAATTATATAAATGCAAATATTGAAGAATAATTCATGATTAAATGTTATAATAATAACTATTTCTTGTCGCTAGATAGGTCTTCAGAGCAAACCCTCTGTTTTTTTTTATTGCAATCAATGGCGAGACGAGCATTACTTTCACCTGATTGTATGCGATACATCCACTCCTTAACAGTAGCGAAATGACACCTTGAATAACAAAGTAATGCTTGGCATTCCACTGCGCTTGCCATTCTGGGCATTACTCTGGCCACAATGTTATTTAGATTGCTTTGCAATTGCCAACGTTTGTTGTACAGCGATAAGCTAACACAGAGTAATGTCCTCGCCATTTCAATACAGCTCAGGGTTTATACGCTCTTAAATACGTTGTCAGGGACTAAGGATATCTTTGAGCTCGAAAACCAGCAATTACTTAAACTAACTTGTGAAAGAATTTAGAAATATTGTTGGTACAAAAATATTGATTTTTATAATACGTTATGTAACGTGTTTTAGAAAAAGAGAGAAAGAAAATACCTCTACAAATCAAGAGTTGAAATGGAAAAATATTTAAAATAAATACTAGCGAAACGAAGACGAGAATTAAGATAAAACAAAACAAACACGATATTAAAATAATAATGTACTTGTCGATAAACGCAAAAAAAATTACAAGAATGGCACAAATCAGTAACAAAGTAATTTTGAAAGGTATTTATGACCGTAAGTAAAAGTTTAAATATCGAGAGTAGTGATAAATTGAAAGATAATTCTTTGTTACGGATTTTATAGCTGATTTTTTGTTTATTTTTATTTTAACATCCCGTCGTTTTGTTTTAGTGTTCAAATTTATAAATAAAAGCTAGACACAGAAGTGAGTTGCCACTGTTCAATATGACGCAGTTGAAATTATTTCTATTGTGCGTCAAAACATGAAGCGCCAAAATATTACTGTAACTATACGTCTTCCATTCGTTTATTTTATTTTTGACACATCGAGTACTGAATCAAATAGTGATGGCCTGATGCGTTATCGAATCAATTTTTTATAACAAACGATTTTATTTTTGAACAAGTTTTAATCGATTTAATACATATTTTATTTTTTGCTCCATGCATTGTTTTATAAAACTTCAGGGATATTTAAGTTACTTGATTTAATAATTATATTAAAATAAACCATTTACTCATGTTAAGTTAATATTCTTATCACTTCCGTCGGCAATAGTAATGTTGTTAAAAACAAATTGTGAAACGGCAACACTGGGCAGACAGGTGACGCGCGCCGCCATTTTGTGGTCACTCACAACGAGACGCCCGCGCCCGTGCTAGTGTTTTCCGTTCGCTGAATTTTAATTCACATTTTTCATACGTCGAGTTGAGTATTTATATTCCTCCGTATTGTTTTACCCGTGAATTCTTACATTTGGTTGAATTGAGAACATCGTACCTGCCTTCATCACTTTCAAAATGCCTAAAGGAAAGGTGCTTAAAGGACAAACAAGGGAGTTTGTGTTGCGACTTCATGAGTACTTTGAAAGGGAAAGCCGTAATGGTGGACCTCTTATACCAGTGACTCAAATCAGAGACCGTGTTTCAGCAGCATTAGGTATTACTGCTCCAACAGTTTCAAAAATAATTAAAGAAGGCTACGGCAGTAGTGGCATGGAACAAAACAAGCCATCTACACCTAAGAAAAAACGTCAGCCCTTTAAAGTGACAGCAATTGACAGTTTTGATGGTGATGCTATTCGTCGTCATATATACGATTATTACCAAAGAAAAGAGATTCCTACTTTACATAACCTAGTACAATCTCTGAAAACTAGTGGCTTGTTCCGTGGTCAAAAGTCTTCTTTGGCGAAGGTATTGAATAGGATTGGATTCCAATACAAAAAATGTGACAAAAGAAAAATATTGATGGAACGCAATGATGTTGCTTTGTATCGATGCGAATTTTTAAGACAAGCTAAAAAAATAGAAGACTGGTCGAATGTTGTTTTCACCGATGAAACTTGGCTCAATGCGAATCACACGGTATCAAAAACTTGGACTGACAACACTGCTAGCTCCTCGACCGCAGTGCCAATGGGAAAAGGTGAAAGAATTATAATTTGTCATGCAGGAAACGCAAAAGGATTTGTGCAAGATGCTATGTTAGCTTTTAAATCAAAGAAAACAGGGGATTACCACGAAGAAATGAATTCCGAAGTATATGAAAAATGGTTTCGGGAAATGTTATTGTCACTCGAACAGCCATCAACAATATTTATAGATAATGCGTCCTATCACTCTCGGCAAATTAACAAAATGCCAACGCAAGCCAGTAAAAAAAATGAAATAATAAACTGGCTCCGTAACAATGGCGAGGAGGTGGACGAGTCCCTATTAAAAGTAGAGTTACTTAAAATATTAAAAATGAGGAAGCAGCCTAAACGATACGTTATAGATGAAATGGCTGCAGAACATGGGCACACCGTCCTTAGAATTCCTCCATATCATTGCCAGTATAATGCCATAGAGCTAATATGGGCGCAAGTGAAAGGATATGCTGCGAGAATAAATACAACTCCTCCTTTCACCGCAAACAAAATGCTGGAGTTGCTTAAAAATGCGTGTGAAAATGTGA
Source organism: Hyles euphorbiae (assembly GCA_023078785.2). Taxonomy (NCBI): domain Eukaryota; kingdom Metazoa; phylum Arthropoda; class Insecta; order Lepidoptera; family Sphingidae; genus Hyles; species Hyles euphorbiae. The sequence continues at coordinate 201,181 of CM041030.1, forward strand.
CGCCTCATAACTGGGCGAGTGTCGTAGATAAGACGAAGAAAGAAATAATGTCTGATTGGGATCGCGATGTCGCATTTGACAACTTACCCATGCACTCATTAATAATTAGTGTTACTGGGGATACGAGTGACGACGACGCCGATTCCGACGAAACAGACGATTGTTTATAAATAAAAATATTAACAAATTACCTTTTAGTTGTTTTAATTATTTAATCCTTAAAGTACTATGAATTCCAACATGGTTTAACTGTTTATTACAAGTAGGTACTAAACATTTATTTTCGTTGTAATCATTGTAATTATTTTAAATTAAACTCTTATTAAAAGTCACTTCAATACGTATACCTTTATTCATATAAATTAATTTGCAGCAAATACATTCGATCCTAATATTGGGTACTATATTACGTTTAACTGTTTTCATTAGCATTTTAATGTAATTTTATTTCAAATGATTCCGATTGATTGATTCTATTCAAAATCGTTTTTGTTATCTGTGGTCATTCGTTACGAATGGCACAACTCTAAGTGGGCGTTACCCGTCAAGAAAGTATCTACTTTTATTTCAAAATATTGTTCTACTGTAATGTCGTACTTTATAGGCGTGAACTGTCAAAAATAAAATAAACGAATGGAAGACGTATAGTAACCATACGAGTAATTACAGTTTTAATAAAAAAAATGCTGAGTACTATTTATGCTGTGATGTCAGCAGTATATATGTACATACAGTCGATACATAACAACACAAACACGGGCAGAGAGAATACTATATACTATATATGTCAACAATTTTGTTTGTAAAAAAAATATTTTTTATGTTGGCCCATAAAAGTGCCTATAATGCATCTGAATGCTATCCGGGCGGAATCAGCTATCTTGTTACCAGTTTTTGGATGCCGGGCTATCCCATTCGTCGAGCAATAATAACAATAGTCTTGTCTTAATATAACACTTATATAAAACGCATTGAATCTATCCAGCGAAAGTTTTTAAGATTTTTAGACTTCAAAGTTCAGCAACGTTCGGTTAACTATGGTCAACGGTGCGAAAAATACCATTTTTTACCATTGGAGCATAGAAGAAAAGTCAACGACATTTGCTTTTTGGCAAACATTGCGAACGGATCGATTGATTATCCCGAATTGCTCAGTAATATCTATCTTTGTTTAAACCCTACGAGTCTCAGGAGGCGCCCTTTACTACGTGTACCGTATGCATCCACTAATTATAGACGGAATGCCTTTTGCCTACGTAGTGCCAAAACATATAATGCTCTCTCGCCGCACATGGATATAGACTTGTTCTGTTCCAGTATAAGTAATATAAAAAAAACTCTTAACAGTGAGTACTATAACGACGTAAATTAGTGGATGTAACATATGTTATACGAGTATAGGTTTTCACAGCTTTATATATATATATATATATTTATTATTATTTGTTTTTCAAATAAGGAGCAAATTTTTAGTGTATAGTTTTTATTTTTATTTTTGGATTGTAAGTTTTTTATTTTTTATTTTATTGTTATTATTTCAGTTGCCTCTGCTTTTTCACCTGCCTTGTTTTTGTTTTTATTTTGTTTTCTCTTATATTCCCATTTGGCTCTTTTTATTAGTGTTATTAATTATTGTTATTATTCTTTTTAATATTTTTTCTTTACGTAGGAGGCAAGGATCTTGTTATCGTTGAATCTTTACCTATATGTGGAAGCTTGTAATTGGTATTTCTTTTATTTATGGTTGATATTCTATATTTTGTTAATTTATCTGTAAGCTTTCCTTAAAAATAAATAAATAAATAAATTGTTATTACAAGTCACAGCTTTTTTGTGACACTAGTGCAACATTTTTCGCGCCGACCATTTTTTTATTGCAGTGAATGCAGAGACGAGCTTGCCTTTACCGTGATGGTAAGTATACGACCGCTCATGAATAGCAGAAAACCAAACAACACCTTGAATTACAAAGCAATAATTGGCATTCTACTGCGCTCACCATCGTCAGACTTAAGATGTTATGTCTCAGTATGTCCAGTAGTTACTAGTAGTACTCTGGCTACAATGTCCTCTTCTCTCTCTCTATCTCTCTCGACCTATTTGCATTATAGGATTAAAGTCCAACAGAAAAATGTATTATGTATTTTTTACACCATTCATTATTAGAGGGCAAGTGGAGGAATGGGATTGTGCAGTTCTTATAATTACTGACGTTAACTTTTAGTGTACTGTACCAGTTCATGACCGCCTACTTCTGAGTACGGGATATTTTACAACCCTGAATTTGATTGAGAGTAATTGGAATAACACTTGAAAAGTATCGTATTTTATAAATTATGTGATTTATTTAAAGTAATGCGGAATAAAAATATCGAGCACATAAATCTATTTCCTTCGTTAACGTAAATTAAAATTATGAAGTACAATTATTTTTCCCATCAAAGAGCTAACAATGCTATTCGAATAGAGTTGTTTGTGCTGTGCGGTTGTTGACAAAAATATTTGTAAGCATTGGTCCACGATTTTCTCGGAAATATGGAGCACGCGAAAGAGAACAAAACAATCTCTGGCTGTAAATAAATGTGATGCTCCGCGTGAAAATAAAATATTTTTCATTAGCTATATAAATTTTCATGTTGTGAGTTGAGTGAGTTGTAGATGCAACTAATGAGCATGTATCTGTTATGGGCCAAGTGATTAATCGGGCATTATTCATCATGCCCGGGCAATATGAATAATGCCCAAAAAGAGCGGGCTATATGATTATAACCAATCAATTAATCACATTGCCCAGGCATTATGAATAATGCCAAGTGCCTATTGGGCAGAGTGATGTAAAGCGAATCAAAATCAAAACAATGAGCCGAAGTAGTAGAATTTAGAATAGGGCAGCACGAGGGGGTGGGTTGGGAGGAGTGGAGGGAGTGTCGCACCTCCCCTGGTACCACTCCCATGAAAAGGTAACGCAGCATTCCTGAGAAATATCTATTATAGCAACCTAACCCTTAAAACACTTGTTGTCAATACAAATTAGCTTCTGTATCGTCTCCGGCGCTACGGGAAGTTCAGCCCCTTCGCCCTCGCGTAACAAAAGATAGGCAACCATGCTCACCTCCGCAGCTTCGGCTTGCTGGTCGCCTCCGGCGACCAGCCTTAGCCGCTACGGCTCGCACGGTTGCCTATCCTTCGTTACAGCGGGCGGGGGCTGCTCTCCCTCCGCGCCTCCGGCTTTTTATATACACTCTAGGGTCGGTAGCCAAAAGACTACGTGAAGTCGGGGTGTTCCGAGTCGGTTTTGGGGCACAGTCGACCTAACTGATCCGTAAAGTTGGTACACTAATTTACTTCTGAAGATAATGTTTCGGAGGTTAAAAAGCAACTCAACATAAGCAAATCAATTCAACCGTTCTAATTCATGGGTCCATCGCAGATTCGACAATGCGGCAGCGCACCACGTTAAAAATCACCTATTAATCACACTGCCCGATCATCATGTAGCCATATTCATAATGCCCTGGCAATGTGATAAATAGGTGAGTTTAGATTGTAATTAATCACTTGGCCCAATATGGCTCGGCAATATTCATACTGCCCGGGCATTGTGAATACTGCCTGCATTAATCACTTGGCCCATAACATATCGACATCCTCCGTGGCTCATTGTACATATGTGTAACTTGAGGCCGCAGATTTGATACCCGCACCAAGATAAATATTTGTGTAATTCACAAGTATTTTTCCTGGTCTGGGTGTTTTTGAGATCGATAAGTCTCGTATAGTTTCTGATACCCACGACATGAGATGGGATCTGAGTGTGGGTTTAGGACTATGTATGTGACTGTACCTACCACATCAAGCATATAGGCGTGGAATTATGTATTTAAGTATCAATATTCTTAAAAATGTGTAGGTTAATACAATAATACGACTGGAAATACTATGAGTCCGTTTATTCTGTAAGATGGTGGTGTTGCCTCATTCATTTACTTATTCCATTTCAGACTGACTAGCCTAACTTCCACTTAGAATTATATTCACAATATTTGAATAAAAATCACAAAAACTTCGCATATCAACGAATAAATAAATATTCATAATGTCGTTGTTGGCGCTCGGTTACAAACAGACGGTGAGCGCGTGGTTACGATGCTGTAATTATTCTGCATATGCAAATAATTCTAGTTAGTAGTTAACGTTATTTCCCGCCAGCTCTCGTTTACTCCGCATTCTCTTTGAAATTATTTAATGTTTGCGAAACTTTCAGAATTATTCCACGGAATTACATTTGTTCGTTCATGAGGACTTCATTCTTGTGCTTGTATTATCGTTTGGGTCCCTAATATTCTCGTATTACAATAGATATCAAAGCAGTTTATATGTGAAAAAATCTGTCCAAGCTAATGTTGCTTGTTCCTTAGTCCGCCACACTAGCCCAATACGAGTTGCGAGTGGGTGGAATATTAATTTTAAAAAAAATGTAGTTGCCATTAGTATCAGAATACTTTAGTCACCCGAAAAAAACAGGGATCTAGGGAATTGTGTATAAATAAATCAAGTAATTAATTATGGTCAAATCAAGGAAACTTCACGAAACGTAACTGATTGTTTGAATAGTTGATCAAGGCTGGATATCTATAGGAGTTGGCGTCGTTACGCATAAGTGTTACATAAATCTCGTGTATATGCGTTGGTGTGTCGGTAATCGGTATGTTGGTGTATGGACACGTACGGTTTCAGGCGTGGATGCGAATAAACTTAATGTAATTACACCGGAACCATCTGCGCGGAAAATACTCGCGCCGCTTTAATATTTGCTGCAGTAGCCACTTACATGGACGTGACGTTCATGTATATATTCATATAAATATACATTACATAACGTATCCTCAAAATGATGGTCAGGGTTGATGCTTACCATTTACATATAATCAAGTTGTTTTCGTTCATAGGTCAGTATTTATCACACTACGCATCTGAAATTATACTATACAGTTTAATTTGTATATCGAGAAGTCAGTCGCAAAATCAAACCACTGACTAACCGCTGGAGAGGAAACCCGTAAAAATGTTTGCCCTTCGTTTTAAAGTGTTACAGGAAAAACGCTTTCCCCATAGGAAAAATAAAAAGTAACATCGTTACTACGATACGGGTTCTGCGAAACGCCCAAAATTGTTCTAAACAAGTTCAGTGAACTCTGTTGTCCGGGCGTGCTATAAAGCTTGTTATCCGTGTCCAATTTCCGCAAGCAATATGGTGGTTGTCTCACCCCTCGCTTGTAATTCCCATGCTAATAAGCGTTCATCCGCAATCTCGTCCCGCGCGTAGCTCGCTCGTAGACTCGGCCCTTGCAGTGCTACACGCGTGTACTACGTTGCTACGACCTGCTACGACGTTGTCTTACATGGCGTCATTTTATTTCGATACACCAACAGTGTAAGAAATAGTTATGAGAAAAGAAAAGTTGTCTTGAAAAGTTTGCATGGCAAAATAAATAAATTTTGCCAATTTTGCAATTTTGTTATTGTTTTGTTTTGATAGTATCAGAATAGTGGTAAAACGATCAAAGAAGTGAATTGATATATTGAAGAAATTCGAACTAATGCCAAGATCACGTAACAAAACAATTACGTTAGTAAAGTGACACTTTACGGTGTTGCTACGGCGTAGTGTTTGCTACATAGCTACGATACACATGTTACGTATAAAGACAATCTATTGCGTCAAATAATTCTAGGCGAATGCTACGCATCGTCAGTTTATTCTTATCGTTCTTCGTGAAATTTCTCAAACACATATCTGTTTAATATATTTATTAAATCTTTTTCATGTGGAAGTGTGCGAGATGAGGCATACATTAGCGCCAACAAATCGTCTCAGCAGACTTCAAACGCCGGAGAATATTGTCTCAACTCGCGAGGTGCTATTATGACATCATTATACTTGGTGTAGGCTCATTCTCGCGTCGCGGCCTCGTCCAATTTTTCAGCTAATCCTGTTACGAACAAACATCCGGATTACGGTTAAATATGTATGAACGTTGAACACGCGTCTCGCTCACACGCGGGGAGTGCGACAAGGACAGCGATATCACGAAGGGTTTTCGATTAGATTATGGAAGATAAAATAAATTATTAGTGATGGGAGTTGCCGTTTCGTCGGTTTGTTTATTTAGAACGGTCTAATAGAAGTTATTTTGTTGTATGCTATTGAGGAACTGAATCGTTATTTAAAATACTCGAATTTTGTAATACTAACTGGTGACTAATGGGAAAGGAGATTGCCTTAATTATCATTTTAAAATGTAACAAATATTAGAATCAACTACTGTCTTATATTACTGTGACGAAATGCTATTTCGCTATTACTTCTATTATTCTTTCAAACATTCGTGAAAATCTTTGAAATAAGACTATTATTTACGGATTTCACAACGAACAGTAACAGAGCAGATGACTAATACCTCAGTCCGTCCCGTGACCACGAAAGCTGTAAAGTAATAGAAACGTCGGGAAGTCAAAAATGTAAGAATTAACCAAATCCGCGATAAAATCCGCACTTTATAGTTTTATTTCAATGTGTAACATTCGCGTAAATCTAAGAAACCATTATTCGTGAAGACCTGTAAATGGAAATCTATTTCTTGTACTTTTTATTTTCTATAGTGATTTATGTAAGCTGTTGGTCTTCCAACAAATACAAATAAAATAAATTATCATCCCACAAATTCTGCGGGTTTTGATTATCCAAGTTGCAGCGTATTGTAGTAAGTTAAATATATTGCCGCAGTTATTAGCACATATTGTTATCGAGTAGATAGCGCTAATCTCGCGTGTTTACATTCTGATAACACCACTATGTTATCTATCACCTGTATTGATTTGTCTAAGATACACAAGATTTATGTTGTATTTACAAAATAATTTAGTATTACTTCTCCGAAGGTATACGAGTAAAGTGAAATTATTAAATAATAGTTTAGTGTTTCGTAGTGAGTGTTGTGCATGGTGAGTGACCTAAGCCTCCACGTGACTAGGTGGCAGGTTTATCGTGTAGTGGACGCCTTCTGGGTAGGTATTCTGCCTTCAAATTTATGTTTTTTCCTATCTGTTTGATTTTAATAGTTTATGAATAAGTTCAGTAATAGATAGTATTGTTCCTTTCTGTTATTATGTACTATTGCGCAATGTGATCTCCTTCAATAAAGAAACAATATTTAATATTCATTAGCACAACAGTCAAGCTTGCAATGTGTATTATTTGTTGGACATCCCAATAACTAAAAATAAAATAAAATAAAGTTGCAACTGATAAGCTCTAAAAACTGTTGTATTCCATTTTAAAGAGCACTGCAACCTGTGAAATAGTTAGACTGGGTACTATGAGACTTGTCACGTGACGAAAGTAATGCAAGTAGATCCACAATTTGTTTGTTTTCGTAGTGGGAAAAGTGACACCGAAAATCGTTTCTCGTTTCTGATTGTCATATTAAAATACAATTTGCATTCATGGATTAATACGTATTTTTGCAAGTTACTGCTAGCGCGAACTCTGTAACAATATGTGTGAAATATTCAAGTGAATTTTTGCAACAGAAATAAAAACAATATCGCAAGATGAAAACCCTAAATCATTTAAAAATCCGTATCGTCAGTAAAGCGTCGCACATTGCCAGGGGCTTGTGTGACGTATTTAGTAAAGCCAAGGTCCGCGCTGAAGGCGACGTGTAGAGCCGTATAGAGTCGTGTAGAGATGTGTAGAGCGGCTCCACGCTCTTGACCCACTTACTCTCACTTTTATTCCGGCTAGACCGTCGTGCGTTCCCAGGAACGCAGTAAAACACACCTGCCGGTAACAGCCGCGTGTGCTCTACACATATTTTTGCTTAATGTAGAGCAAAAGGTAGAGTTTTAGAGGATATTGTTTTTGGGATAATATATCAGTTTGTTTCTATATTAGTTCATTGTTTTTATTAGTATTGTTTATAACCTCTAAATACATTGACATATAATGAGCATCCATTTTATTGCGGGTAGATTGATTTGTAAGATCATAACGGCTCAAAGTTTTCATGACGTGATACGTATAACTTTCAAAATATAACACGACAAGAGAAATACAAATGTTCCAAATCTTTCACGCCAATATCTATCCAGTAAGCTATCTGCAGTCATAACCACACATCACTTTCTAATTCATATTCCTTCCGCCGAAAACTCATATTTACACTAGGCTGTATTCCGGGGTAGTTTGCACGCGGAGGGGAGGGGGATGTAGGAGGCGGGGGGTGCGTCGGTGTCCATAAACCCAGCACATGTAACGAGTCGCGACTCGCTTTACGAGTTTTGTTGCTAAGTTCGATATCACGCGACGTACAAATAACGCCGAGAATATTTTTGTTGGAAGTGTCCCACGTCTGCAGTTTATGGCGCACTTCGTTATTGTGTTTCAATGGATGTTTCCTGTTGCGTGGAATAAATGATTTATTGCGTTAATACTGTGCTCAGTGCTCGTACGTCGTTGTAAGACAACATGCGAATAAGATTAGGTTGTAAACTTTAATTTATTTTATGTCTAAACCAATGATAGGACCGACCTTCTACACAAAATTAGGTTTTGGAGAGCGGTAATATGTCGTATTGAATAAAAATAAAAATAAAAAACGACTTTACACATTGAAAAAGCTGGGGAGTAATAAAAACTGTAAAAGTTTCATGAGTTGGACAATTTTAAGTTTGAAGTCGGAGAATATTTTATACTCCTAATATTTAAATAATAAGTATTTTAAAATGAGTGAGTAGGTAACAGCAGTGTACCACATATGATCAGACGTTATCGGTAACCTGAATACGATACTAGTAACACTAGCGAGTGTTCCAGTGTCTGTTTATTTACCAGAGACATCACACAAAGCGTCTCCGTGTGACGCGTGACAGATCCGTCGCGGTCGGCTTCCGACACCCCCCCCCCCCTTCCCCCGTAACCTACCCCGCCGCCCCTTCAACACTCTAACATCAGTTCCGCTTCAATAATGGTCACTTTGTTACTTAGGACAGCTTGTGTTGTATAGTTTTCGCGCTTGGCTTCGCTTTTCATGGAGTGTGCTGAGGCAGGTCGTTTGATTCCTTTTTTAACTTGACTTTAGAAGATCGGCAACATCACAAGTTGAGTAGTGGTAGATGGATGATTTTGAAGCACTTCGCTAAGCTAGTAATAGAATACGGTTACTGACACGAGTTAAAATTTCTTGCAACAACGCTTTTGTCTCACAGTGACAGCATCTGATGATAGAGCCCAAGATGTAGATTTAAAATATTGCGTAAAACCTGCTGCGTTAATCACTACCATTACTCATGTATTTATAAAAAAAAAATATAACAAGGCGGCATTGTGACGGCAATATTAATAACGGCTGTGGTGTTAACAGCGTGTTTACCTACCGGAAAATTAAAATAAATGAACGTAAACAAAATAAACCAAGCGTAAAAAGTCCCGTCCATCGGTATAGCACACTGTAATTAAAGTCACCCTACATCATTTTAATATAGACATGATGTAACACGAGTTAATAGTTGAGCACACGCGTCGCTTGCCATAACCTGCCGCAACAGCTCGTCACTGGGCTATGAAAGGCTATGTTACTGTATTATTTTTATCCTGAGTAGCTAGTGTGTGGTCGCTACATTATTTTTACCCCGAGTGAGTACCCCGTCTGTGGCCACTACATTATTTTTATTGTGAAGATCCTTGCGTTGCGGAGTCTAGACGGCGGCCGGCAGACGGCTCGTTCAGTTCAATGACAACGGCCGTAGTGCGCTATTAAAAGAAATAAGGTTTTTATACATAAACAAGCTTTGTTGTTTTATCAAAGAAGACTTTTTTACTACTATTATTCTTATGTGGTATGTAAATATTGTTTTTTATAAACGACGTAAAAATATTAGTATTCTTCACTTCGCTTTCTTCAGCCGAGTAGGCAGAGGCGCCACTGGAGCCAATCATAATTTGTCGTTCTTATTTCCGCGCGAAAATTATATGTATAAGGCCTATCGTCATGTTGATGCGAGTGAGTAGATATTTTTTTCTCTATCAATCCTCTATCCTATTACTAAGGGTCCAGACACTATGTTTATTATCTATCTGTTTGTTTAAATTGCATCATACTTACCATCGATGCATTATGCTGCTACCAGTGCTACCATTGTAAATAAAAAGCAACATTAACGCACAAAATAAAACTCTTATTATGACATTAAATCATCGCACTGTGAAGAACACTCAGCGCGTCGGAGTGGCGCCGCGTCGCCACTACACTACAACTTGTGAACATTACAACTACCTACAGCTTGCAAGCGTAAAGCTCGCCCGAGCTTGCCGAGCTTAATGTTACATCGTACTTCAAGCTTTACAGGAGTACTGCAGCTTTTACTTATGTAAATGTTTGCAGGATTTATTCATGTTTCGTATTTTATCGTAACGTTAAAGAGAATTAAAGTGCTTTTTATTTAGAGTATTTTTAAGATAGTCATTCAAATTTCGTTTCAACGAAAATATACAGGCTGTAAAGATATTCGTTAAGTCGATATCGGCGGTACCGAACCTACCGAATGTGTTTGACATTTGGAGAGTTTGTGAACAATACGACGTGACACAGTTCCAGCCGCCTCCGCAGTGACTTGGCATTGTTACGTTCACCCCAAATTGGAAGGTCACGCAAAACCTTCGCAATACATATATACATTGGAGACTAACTGTAAAACATAAGGCCACGACTTCGATCTCCGTATCTAGGACGATTTTGTTTTAAATATTTATTTCGCGTTTGGGCGGTGCGGCACCACAAAGTGTCTCGTATTGTCTGATATTTAAAATACAATTCATTTGGATCAAGACTATTTGTGTGAAGTTGGTAATTTTTATTTATTACTAGCTGTACCCGCGACTTCGTCCGCGTGGAATTTAACAAAAACTTTATTATTCTAAAATATTTACTTACTGGTGGTAGGTCTCTCATATGTGAGAGGCCATCTGGGTAGGTACCACCGCAATGTCTATTTCTCCCGTGAAACAACACTGCGTAAATGCACTGTTGTGTTTCGGATTGAAGGACATTGTAGCCAGAGTAACTACTGGACATATTGAGACTTAACATCTTATGTCTCAGGATGGCGAGCGCAGTGGAACGTTCCTACTGTTTATGAGCGGTCGTATCGCTTACCATCAGGCGAACGGCTTGCTCGTCTCGCCATTCATTGCAATAAAAAAAAAAAAAAAAGATTTTTTCTAAAATAAATGTAGCCTAAGTTACCCCTTACTATATCAGCTACCTGACAATAAAAGTCCCGTCAAAATCGGCTCAGCCATTTCAGAGATTAGCCGGAACAAACAGACAGACAGACGGACAGACAGACAGACAACAAAATTCTAAGGTCATTTTCGTAATAGGTATCGTGTATAACGATATGTAGTTGGGCATTTCTTTTTATTTTCACTTTACAAACAGACACTTCAATTTTATTTATATGTATAGATATTTTGGCCTGTTGATAACGGATCAGACACGGCTGACAACAAGTTCACGGTGGTCGCGGGTTCTAGTTTCAGGGCACACCTCTGGTTTTTGGAGCCTTGTGTGTATCGATAGTCACTCACGACGATACACGATTTTTAAAGAGCTCTATGGTATGTGAAAATCCACCAACCCAAATAAGGCTATGGCTTCGTAAGCTAGTACGCTTGGTTCTGTTTAGGAATGGAGAGGAGGGGATCAAATTAAACAATACTTCAGAGTATTCACCGTGATACAGACGGAAGAACACGCTCAGAGAGGCGACATCCTTCCGGAGTTGTACCGACTCTAAGTTGCTCGTAATGTCTGCATCATTCACAATGCGGATGGCCCGCCGCTGCAATCCATCCAAGGCATCGAGCAGGTACTGGGCGGATCCATCCCAGAGGTGCGAGCAGTATTCAATACCCAGCTTGCGCTTTATATAAGCGACAAAATTGTAACGATTTTCTGACGCTATTTTAATTTCATCAGACTGATTTTATGAAGCTACAATCAGTCGAGAACTGGTTGATTCAATCGAATTATAATACTTTAAATATTAATACCAATTTGCATACTTGCTCGGTAACTATTGATTTTCAACTCGAAGATGTTACTGTCATTTTAATGGAATTATAACTTCCTTTAGCATAACTGTCTTTGTTCCTGTCTGTAGTTATTGCAATACATATAGTACTGTACTTATAATAAGACTCCGTAGCTTAGTTGTACTATAAATGGTTACAAAGGTAAGGTCTCGTCTTCGAATCCCGGGTAGGACAAAGTGATATTGCATTTTTCTATTCATTATTATCAGCCCGGAATCAGGAATTTTGCCCGATTTGGCATTAGACTCGCCCCTATTAACGTGGAACATTCATGGCGAATCGTGAGTGTCCTGACACCTCTTCTTACCGTTTCTGGCGTGAAAGGCATGAGTTAATGTGTGTATGTTATAATACTTCAGTGGAAATGTATGGACGGAATTAAAATATGTGTAAGTACGATGTTTTACATAATATTTCCACAAGCAGCGAATTTGGCCGACGTTTACACAGACTCACATTATACGCTCTGGTAAACTCATTAAAATTAAAATTCACTGAGTCGCGAAAAACACGCAAATAACCACATTGAAAACCATTTATTTGTTTAGAAATTACGAAATGAAATTGTAATTCTGTGTACTAACTACACTGCCTGTTAAAATATATTATTGATTCTGGAAAATGCAAGTGTATCAAAAGTTACTTACAAACATATACACTTAGAGGCGTAGAGGTTTTTTTTTTTTACTTTACAACTATAAAAAAAATAGTAATTAATTAGGTATGTTTAATACAACAACAATTTAACTTGATTTCAAAACCTGTCATTATTATGTGTAATTTTGCGTCTAATAGAAAAATACAGTTTCTGTTAGATTTTTACAGTATTTTAGGTGTCCGATAATTTTGATTAATCTCTAATACCACTACTAGACAAATGACGACTCAATCGAGGGCCAGTACACAACCATGTCCAGAAAGTATTCGATTTATTTCTCCAGCAGTCAGCGGGAAATAAAACAATTACGAGGAGCGCTGTCCCGTCGCCCCGACGCGACGCGTTAATTGTAGACGGCACTCCGCCGACACTCTTTCTCTTACCCGTGGTAATTGCAAACTGGAGGAAATTTGTTTCGGCTAGCATCTGAACTCCTCCGAGAGGTATAGCTGTTGTGAGCAGGTCGTATTTTATTATCGCTGAAAGTATAACGTTACCGTAACTCGTTTTATTTATATTTTAGACGGAGTAAAAGTTACAGCTATTGAAAATATACTTTCGCACCAAGAATGTTTAACTGAAGTTTTTACTGATGTTGCTTCTTATTTCTACTTTCTCTAATTGTTTTATGGTATCTCTAACATCACGCCTAGGTCCCATAGAGGCAGAAAGAGACAAAGATATCCATTTTGTTCGATCCTGACCTATCACTTTCGCTTCGTGGAACCTGATGCCATACAATATTGCATAAGCGTATAGTATGTCAAAGAGGAGGCATGTAAGCGTGCAATGTTATTTTAGCGTGAGCACGTTACCAAAACATCAGCCAGGCGAGCGTGAAACTACACAGAGGCGAGAGACGCTGCGGCGCGTCGCTAGTCGCCACCTTGTACACATTAATTACATTCTAATCAAGCGCACACACGCCGCCTGCCGACTGAAGGCTCGGATGCTCTAGTAGGGCAAATGTTGTAGTTTTCGAACAATTGATGTCACGTGTAAGGACTATCAAAAATTAGGAGACAAACACATGCATTTCAGATACATGTAAATAATATAAGGTGGGTATTTGTACACTTGAAGGAACACACAACTATACGTACTTATTAATTGTATCCTTTGTCGATCTTTAAATTAATAATGAAAACATTATATTATTGTCAAAGATTTCTATTGGTGTCAAAAATGATAGGTTATTTGTTTAAAAATCACACACACGTAATGTGGGAAAGGTATATCCCAAACTACAATCAAAATGGTTTGTCATGAATATATCACGAAATCTTAATTCTCGACTCAGACTTTGAATATCATGAGACTGGAGTGTATGAACTATGGCTATATTTTGCGTAAAATGCTCTTCACTTAAAGTCTTCATGTATATAGAAGATATTTTAATACAGCAGTATACATTTTCTACGATACAACAAGGGTATTAACGTACGGAATTTGAGCGGCACAGGCGCATCACATAATATTGGTGGGTTTGCTGTGGAAACGCAGACTTTATATATACATTTCCCGGAATATTTGCTTGTGTTTACATTGCACACTGATACTCGGAACTCACTCAGCTCTGAGATAATAGGATGTACGCATATTAATTAGCCAAATTTATGTTCATACAGGGTCAGTGAAGTCAGGGTCACTCTCAATCGTATTCTCGATTGTAGAGTAGGCCCGTGCCCTGCAGTGGGACGTATATGGGCTGATACATGATACAGGGTCAGTGAAATAAGTAATTAACTAGTGACAGAAAAATATCGTCGAGGTCGTCTGTTCCAAAAGTGGCATGGAGCGAATCTGTCACCATACATGATATTAATTGCGTCCCATAAAACTCTCAGTATGAAATTTTTTAAATCGCAATACTTTCGATATACCTTAGTGTAAATGCGCTGTTATGTTCCGGATTATAAAACATTATTGCCAGAGTAACTATGGGACATAATGAGACTTAACATCTTATATCTAAGGACAGTGAGCGCTGTGATTCCATAGCCAATGCCAAGCATTACTTTGTAATTATTGTTTGGTTTTGCTACTGTCCATGAGCAATCGTGTCGTTTCCACCATCTGGCGAATTCAATTAATTACAAAAAAAAGTTTCCAAATGGGTTACCCGACTTACCGCTAGTACCTCAAGATTCAAAGTTGCTACAGCCATTACTTAATACCAATTAGGTAAATATTATACTGGAAATTCGCTTAATATAAAGTTTGGGATATATTAAGTGTAATTTTCGGATGTACGTATATAGAAAATTAATTAAATTGTAATGAAAGTGGCGCGCGCTCCGCCTTTAGAATATGTAGAGAAAATCTTAGAGCTGAGCCTCTTATGTCAATTTGGAGGCTCAGCCGGCGCTTAATAACACACAGTTTTATTACTAAGCTATACATAGCTCGCGTTTCCGCTCGTTTAATTTTAAAATTTCTTCATTCGAGTGGTTACGTTTACGAAGTAGTTATGGACTTACTTAGTAGTAAGTGTTGTTCTGTTTTATTAATCAAATATATCTTATTCTATCACTACCATTGAAAAAAATATCCTTTATTTCAAAACTGTAGCATTAAAGATTCCAGTGACAACATTATTACTCTTTTCGAATTTAAATTCGAATTATTTCAATGCATTACTTAAGTCGTTGAGTATTTCTTTTTTAAACTTAATGAGCTAATATTTTTCCATCTTGTGAACGCAGTGGCGAGAAGTTTGTTACAAAATTTAAAGCAATGCACTCGCTGACATTCCTGAGTGGTGTACAGCAAATTAAGTCGCCGACCAGTTAAGTAATGGGACAAATTGTGGACGACCCCCTCCCGTCGCCACATCGCAACGCTACCTCACCCCCGCACCGCCCTACACCGGCCCGTCTCACCGCGACTTGCTCACTTCTCTTCACTATTTTTTATTTTTTCTCCGGGGTTGGCAGTAGTAATTAAATAGATGTACTCGTACAATTCATTTTATTTCGTTTTTTAACTCGTTGAAAGTGAGTCATTTTGAAGTGCGCGGCGCCTGTCATCAGCTGTAGTTTTACATTTAAACATGGAAAGATTAAAATATTAAATAACTTCTAATAAAAATATTTTATCATCTGCTAGAAATCTTAGCCTATGCTTAGTGTACCCGTATATCCAACGATCAATAAATTAGTCTGTATTAATATTATCATCAAAAAGTTTTTATATTTAGGAAACCTTATATTGTTTCGTATTTCAATAACATTAAATTATATTATTTCATGTCTTGACTACATTTTCTAACTATTTACTAACTAGTTATTTTCCAAGGATGGGACATATGAATCTGCGTTTCAATTCCTTCAATAAAATCCAGCACAATGGCACATTATGTGCGCTACGAGCGCGCTCGAAACCATTTGTATTTGAAGCAAGTGTAGTTCCAAACTGCACTCTGTACACGTTGGTTTAGGTAATCCGCGAGAGCGTCGGATTTGCGGAAACTTATGTGCGTGGTGTGTCCCTCCCCTCATCCCCCGTCCCTCGGCGTGCCTCACCCCCGCGCACACCCGGTGACGTCACCACGACGAATGCCCTTGCTCTAAACTTTGCCAAGCTGAAAAATAGATTCATGTCGCAGTGAAAATCCTGGTGGATATTGTTTTAGCAGTGGCTTTGCGTCGGCCGCGGGCGAAAACTTGCGGAATATTGCATTTATTTACGTCCACTAAAAATCTGGCCGCTGGATGAAATGTTTTGTGTATATTTTACGAGTATACTGGCGTGGAAAACTGATTGCATTGTATATCATGGTGAATAATGCAGTCTAGGAGCTAATGATTCGTTGTGATATAATCAATAACAATTGTTTTGAATATAGCTTATATTATTTTGTTTTTATGTGTGTTATATTGCGGAGAATTAAATTTATAATATATAAAAAAAAACACTATGTTTAGTTATTTCATTTGCTTTGCATTGTTATTTCTCACCTAGGTGAATTCGGTGCAACATATTTTCTAAATTATGCATTGAAATAAAACTATTATTTACGACTTACTGTGACTAATGTCCGCCCCGTGACCACGAAAGCTGTAAAGTAATGGAAACGTCGGGAACTCAAAAAATCTAAAAATTAAACCAAATCCGCGATAAAATCCGTAAATAATAGTTTTATTTCAATATGTTACATTCGCGTAAATCTAAGAAACCATTAAATGATGTATTATAAATAGGACCACGTTTGTTTGCTTGGATTGGTCTGGTGGCTAGCCTTGTGGGTTGCCTGGTGTCGAATCCGTCGGGAAATATCCCATCTATCCCGAACTTGATTCTTTATATCATATTTTTCAAGCTACGTGGGTTGGCATTTTTTATATGTATCTGAAGATATTGGGTTATGATTTTATGATGGCTCGGTTGACATCAACTCTTCCGGGAAATACCCACCCGTATGCGATTGCTACCTACAAAATGCGCTTGGAAACTATGAAATATGAATTTTACATCCACTAAAATATTTGCATTTTTTTAGTTCTAACATTCTTTATAAAATATTGACTAGCTCACCCGTGTGAATATTTCACACAATAGATCAAAGAGCTGCCCGAAACTGGGTATAAACAGGTTGAACCCAAACGCGACACATTGACGTGGGTCATCGTCGGGCTTACACTATTGTGTGTGTTGCCCGGAATCCGGGCGGATACGAAAAAGTATGTGTTTGAATGCGATTAGAAGAATATTTCTATGAAGAATTATAGGATAGGTACATTTATCGGATTGTCATTTAAAACTATTGAGAAATAATATTAATATTATGTAAATAATGTACCGACGAAGTTGAATCGTGAGGTGAAGAATAAAACACGTCCTTGCTTATTGTAATTAATTCTATTGATATTGCAACAATGTGTTGACGTGTGCTTGTTTGTTTCAGTTCTGTCGGACACCTTCATTGCAAACTAAGGTACGTTGCACTATTACTATTTGTTAACATGGTTTGTTTTATCATAGACGGACCATTTTATTTGGTGTCCCGTTTTAAATATGCAGTTTGTTGTAAATAAACACATCATTCAATATCATGTATTTATCATATTATTGACAAAAAAGTTGTTCTTACACAATTTGTACGTGAGAAATGTTAATGTCTAAATACTCCGGAAACGCAATTACTTTAAAAAAACGTATGGTGTGTTAAATTAGCTTAAAAATACAAACAGAATCATAACCGCTAATGTTCTCCAGAAATATCCAATTTAACTAAACCTTCCCGGCGAAGAAATAAAATCGAATTGATTCTCTCGAGATCGTTCCACCGGATACTCAAGCCGGCGCGGCGTTACGAAGATAGTATGCATAGTTACAACCAGTTAAATAATAAAACAATTCCGTATCGATTGTTGTTCGCTTCTAGCGGTGTGGAGCCGAGCTCAGATAAAAATATGAACGGTGTTCCAGTGTCGGTGATATGTAGGCCGCTCTTTGTTTCGAATAAAGGGTAATTGGCAGAGAGTTGGCATCAAGCGAACTCTACCGTATAAAATATTTCTCCACCAATTATTTTATTTGTGTACGAATGCTTGCTACACGATGTGGAGTTATGTAACGTATTGGGATTTTGGAATAATTTTGAACAAATTTTAAGATAAGGGAATAAACTTGACAGGTTTCTGACCACAGTTAATAGTAGTGTAATTTAAACACGCGATGATGTACGAAAGATGATGGTATGTACTTGTTTCTTTATTTCGATCTTGTATGGGGATCAAATGTTTACGGAAGGAGAGGGTCAAAGCCTGTTTTTCTTCTCTATCTACTCCGTTGTATAAGGTCTTTATAATAAAATACGATTAATGTCTAATAAATAATAGTAAAATACGGGTTATGGACTGTGTCAGCGCGGTGAATTAATCTAAGCTCCAACATAATGGATGGTAGGTCCGTGGTGGGATTGTCCAATAGTAAGTCGACCTACATCTAAAGCTCCATCTCTACGTTTCATGAAATATTATTTGCTCTGGATGCTATTAACCATCTGAGCAAACTCATCTTTAACAAGGCGGTTAAACATCAAATACTAACCCGGCGTTTGTGGGCGCAGAGGTTTTCATCTAGTTACGTTAAGTTAAACTGACTTAGATAAGTTAAGCTTTGGCTTGGTTACGTAAACTCAACTACCATTAGGAAATAATATTACATCGCAAAACATACAGTAATACAGTAAATGTGCTAATGAAAGTCGTTTGAAGAGGCAACACGTTATCTGAGTCGGTAACTCACTCTCGTATAATTACCGATGCTTACATTTTTCCCGCCATTAGGGTTGTTTATTACCAGCTGGTATCTCGCCGCGTGCCATAACAAAAGATTAAAACTTTCCTTGTAAATTATAACCGCGATAAATCTCTCAGATCCCCGATCTTATCACCTTACTCCAGGCCCGCGTCCAGCGTAACTTGAGCCGTGGGTCCGTGAAAAACTTTTTGACTAATAGTTCCATAGGTTTCGGTGACGTGAGGGTTTTTTAACAAGCGGACGAGAGGGAAAGTTGGGCGAGGGGAAGTTTTAACCGCGGACGATCAATTCACTAGATTAGGTCTGGTTAGTGATCGTGATTTCTGAAATGATATGGCTTTTTGGTGAGGTGAAACGCAATTACAGTTTCAGTGTAGTTAACACATTATTAAAGTCAATGTTCATCCATGTATCATTATTAGTTATACTATAAGCTTTATGATCGTAATAAGCGTAGATTCGAGCCTTAGTAACCTACTATGGCGCAATGACGGAGACTGAATAGAATCGGAAATTGAATAAAACAAATAACAAAATGTAAGCAAGCTTTTCCCTGCTGTTTTTGCAGCAAAAATAAAATCCGAAGCAGGAAATCTCTTCGATACGATTAAAAGAAAATATGCAAGGAGGAGCGTGAGTTATTACGGAACTATCCGGCGGTGTTCGGAAACGCTCGCGGAGAGGGCGACGTCAGTCGCGTCATATTAACGCCATGTTATTTAAAACCAGCGCGCTGTTGTCTGCTTTTAAGTAAAATATTTTAGGATAAGGCTTTTATGTTTTTATTCCGATGTGGTAGCGGATAGTGTTTATTACAGTGTTTTAATGCTGTCGTCATCTGGGTGTCGCAGTGCTACTGGATTGTTGCTATAAATGATTTTAAAACTGTAGTATCTGGGCATAACTGTCTGGGCTATACTTTTACTGGTGGTAACTCTCTCATATGTGAGAGGCCGCCTGGAGGGGTTCCAACGTAATGTCTATTTCTCCCACTAAAACAGTAGTGTAAATGCACTGTTGTGTTTTGGTTTGAAGGACATTGTAGCCAGAGTAACTACTGGAGATATTGAGGTTTAACATCTTATGTCTCAGGATGGCGAGCGCAGTGGAATGTCTAACATTGCTTTGTAATTCAAGGTGTTGTTTGGTTTTGCCACTGTTCATAAGCGGTCGTACCGCTCACCAGCATGTGAACTGCATGCTAGTCTCGCCATTCATTGAAATAAAGAAACAAAAATAACAATTGTCTTGTTAGTCACATTGAAGACTTCGAAATGGTACTGATGATACTGTTTTCAATACCCAAAAGCATGAATTTTAGTTATTTAATTGCATGACTGGTTCTATTAAAAAGACAGTCGACTATCTTGGAACAGTAGTAAGAAAATTGAATTCGGAGGTAATATATTTTATTAATTTTATAATTTACGCAAATCTATTCGAAATCATTTTTGTAATAACTTCAAATAAAATACTTTGGAATCTGATTAAAATCTCTCTATAATTAAGGGTCAATGTTTTAACAAACTGCCTGCCATAATCAATGTGAAGGTAAACTGCAAAATACTATAAAATTGTAAAAAGGTCACAACTGCACCAACACTAACTACTTCTGCAGAGTTGTGATGGGTTACTAGGTAACTCTAGTAGTCCGGACGATCATTAACATAAAATTTTCTTCCTACTTCGCTAAGAGTTGGAACAAGGAAAGTTGTCGAAGCTGCGCCGGTGGTACGACCAGCCTTATAAGACCTTCTTATCCGACCAAGGGATGTATTTAAATATTTAATCTGAATATTACGATGTGCGTGTTCGGCCGGCTTAAGTGCTTTCAAATGTAAAGCGGTCGCTTAATTCGGGTGTAATTAAGTTTTTGTAAGATTGTTATTATGTAGTGAATATGTTATAAGTTAGTTAATTTAGTATACATTAATTTATAATCTAGAAAACAACATAATAAGCTGTTCCATTTAAGGCAATGGTGGAAATTGGAACTAGTACTTAACTTATTTTTTAGTGTACAATTCCAAGAGCATTGATATGACTTCATTACATCTCAATATTTTTTGAGATAAATTAAATTTTAGTACACGAGACAACCGTTATTAGTATCAAAAGATTACATTTCTCGATAAAAATACAATTTCACTAGTAATTCATGATATCGAGTTCCATTCAGTAATAATATCTTGATTGAAGCGGCGACAGAATTGTTATTACCAGCCACTAAATATATTATAAAATATGATTTTTTTTTTTTTTTTTAGTAGCCTATATTGTGTCCCACTGCTGGGCAAAGGCCTCCCCTTTGTCGTTCCACTTGACCCTGTCCTCGGCGAGCTCTTGCCATTTTGGCTCGAATGCATCCAACTCGTCTTTCCACCGCATCTTTGGTCTTCCGCGTTTTCTCCGGCCATTCTCAGGAATCCAGCTTGTAGCCAGCTTGGCCCAACGGTTTGGATGCATTCGAGTCACATGTCCCGCCCAGTTCCACTTAAGTGAGGCCGCCTTGCGCCCGACATCTACAATGCGAGTTTTCGAGCGCAGCTCAGTGTTTCGGATGCGATCGGTCAGCCTAACACCGAGGATACTGCGATATAAAATATGATATTTTCGAATAATAGTCCGTGAGTTCTGGTGGATGTTGAGTAATGGCAACAATTTTATGCGTTGTCAGACACTCGGGCAGACGGAGTTTGGTCTCACGCCATCCATCATCTCGCGTCAAACTCAACCGCTTTACACGTATTTCAGCTAAAGTTGAGCCTTGTACCTATAGTCCGTTTAGAAAATTTTAAATCAGTTGTAAAATATGAATAACACGGATTTTATAAATCACTGAAACATTTTTTAGTATCTTTTAAAATTGATTGGGATATTTATTCAGCTATATTGGGTATGAATTCTAACTAATTCCAATTATAGTCACGAAATAGCCAAAATAACTAATATATAAAAGATAATTAAGTGAATACATACAAAATAACAAATATTGTTATAGGGTCTTTGTAAAAAAACAACCACAATAAGCAATAGGAACATATTATTTTTAGATTATATTCTGAAACCTTACGAATTGCTAGTATTATCTGTTTTTCATAAGCTACTCTTTACCTGTAGTTGGTATTTAATATTGATCTGATAGGCCTGTTAAGTTATAAAAGTAACTAGTCCAATATGTATTGCAGTGCTTCCCTCGCCAGGCCGCCCCGACGAAATGAGTAGACGCGCGATCCAGATCAGATTACCGAGCGCCCAAACACGACATCTGCCAGGATATCGCGCAAATTGCCACAATTTCATATTATACTACTTCCACGATAATTTTCCCGTCGATGTTTGCCAATTTCATGGAAAATTGGACGAGAAATATCGTGTATCGGGTACAATGTTTGCTATATGTGAGGGGTCTTTGTTAACTGGTGCTGTTGAACATTTTCTTAACTCGAGATTTTGATTTTGATTAGATTTTTCTCAATATAGGCTTTCAAAATTATAATATAATAGGCGGTCCCTTTATACTTCATAGCCTATTGCAAATTCTGCGCTTCAGTTATTGTTGAGAAGTTTAGTCTTTAGTCTGCCGCGTAGCCCTGATGAAATTTCGTGTGATTGACATGTACTTTGGTATTTTTAAAGGTGGCAAATGTCGCTTGGGTTATGACATTCTAACAACAAGAAATTCCTTTACATTATTAAGAAAAGTATCGGCTTTCAATTTGATTTGAAAGTATTTGGCGATTGTGTCCTCGATTTTGTGCGCATAAAGTTGAATTGATTCACTTGATTTTTGTAAAATATACGGATTAGTTTACGTATATTCCCACATGTGGCACCCTTTTTCCTCAACAGATGGATATATACCCTCAACTTTACATTTTCAACAGTCAGTATTGGCACAGGAGGGTTGGCTTTACGTCCGAATTACTGCAGACCTGTGTCGAGAGGAATTATGTAAATATCTACCCGGCAGCACGGCGTCCGTACCGCCGTGAATTGTGGTGTATTACGAGGATCACGTGACTAGCCTTCAAGTCCCAGGGGTAACTAGCTTAACATTCAGACTTGGCGCTGAGTGTGAAGACTGGGTTAATAGGTCTTTATAAACTGGTTACTAGTTTAAAGTTTGGCTGAATTGGTGGACAGCCGGGGGCGCATTTGGTGTTGATGCACCACGCACAGTGTCTGGTGAGTGTGTGTCAATTGCTTTTGAGTTTATTTGTTATGCGACCAAAAATCTCCTTGTCTCCTTGTTGAATAGCCAAAGTAAAAGACTATTTTCAATGGAGTCAGATCTGGTCCCGAACTGTGGTAAGATAATATTTGTCTTACGTCGTGGGTATTGTACACATATTATATTGTATCAGCCTATATAAGTCCCACTGCAGGGCAACGGCTTCCTCTACAATGGAGAGTACGCTTGAGAGTGGTTAGGCCATATAGTCTACTAGTGCGGGTTGGGCTCACGATGTTTTCCTCCACTGTTATAACCACTGTGGGTGTACTAATTACCCTTCACGGAAGTATGAAAAGTCTTTAGTATTTTTATTTAAAGCGAAACGTATTTCGATGTCACTGAACGTAGACCCGCAACAAACATTTATAGATTACAAAAAAATCTCTTGGTATAGAATCGATATCACAACCTTTCAATCCACAGTCGTCTCTCCATCCACTACACTACTGCTAAAATTATGTAAATATATACGCGTTGTAACCGCACTCAAAGCTATCTCGGCTGTAATTGTGCCTGCGTGGTGGCGCCACTGTCGACGCCATCTCAAATGTTACGCTAACTTCTCTAATTATTTACACTTTGACTTACTACACAATAATGCTTTGAGACGGCGGAATTATTTTTGTTGTTTTGGCATGGCTGCGTGATGTAGTGGTATATAATTTCAGTGGAAGACTAACTTTATCAGTATAGTTTGGTTATATTTATATTGGCAGAAAACTTGTATTTGTATTATATTTATGTATCTAAATACGCAATAGTGATAGTAATATTTCGGGTCTCCTTAACAATTCAGTGTTAGGCCATAACCTACCACGTAAGACTAGTGCGGTCTGGTGAACTTCACACACCGAAGAAATAATGATCTTTATGTTATGTGGGTTTCCTCATGATGTTTTGAATCACAGGTAAAACGATTGC
Source organism: Hyles euphorbiae (assembly GCA_023078785.2). Taxonomy (NCBI): domain Eukaryota; kingdom Metazoa; phylum Arthropoda; class Insecta; order Lepidoptera; family Sphingidae; genus Hyles; species Hyles euphorbiae. Next base: position 225,421 of record CM041030.1, read on the forward strand.
AACTTCAATAAAACAAGTCCATCAAATTTCAATAACCCGGCTCGGTTGACCCACCGCCGTCAATAACACATCAAACAGAACAGTTTTGATAGAGCCATTTCAAAAGGCCTTTAAATATGACAGTCCTCATCGTAAGGTTATTTAACTATTAAATCCAATTCCGAATGACTATCGGATGTCCATTTGCGGGGCACAGTCTCGTTCGGGTTTGAAAAGGTCCAACCCTTGTTAGAATAGGATTGGCGTAAAAAGCCTAAGTTATTTACACTGGCCGAGGGGAGGGTACAGAGACACTGTATTGTACAGATGACATCTTCGGTAGCTTTGAGATTGAACGAAACTCAATATAATATATTTATTTAGTGATTTCTGTTGGATTCGGGATAATATCTGTCAAGGGTTTTGATGTCTTGTCGAATCTACTCAACCAAATAAGAAATGTGAATTATATTTTGTATTTTTCGAGTGACGTCAAAGGGAGTTAATGTTTGCTGATAAAGAGTCAAAAAGCGTGATAGCATTGCTACTTATAAACATTTCTATTATTCAAGAATTCAGATAATATTCTTTTTGTCTTGGCGCCACTATATAAAATCGTACACAGCAGCAGGATGCAGTCTAAGGAGGGTATCTACCGGTGAAAGACCGCTATTTGTCGCCTTTTGACACTTAAATGTCGGTGTGCTCCAAATTTATACACATGCCGAATCCGAGGAGTGATACTCACGTGTTATAAGAATACCAGCTGGACTTTAACAATCTTCTAGGCTTCTGATTTTGAATGCCTTGCCAAATCGATCTCATAGTGACAAGTATTGTGTAGCGCGGCAGGTAAATAACAAGACGTTATGTTAATGCATGTGGCAGATATTGTTGTTGCTACAAGGCTTACCGCGCAGACGATTAAGTGCCGCGCAGTAATTGTAGCGACGTGTGGATTAATTCCATCCGTTGATCAATTATGCGTGTTTGATTATAATCTAATTAATAGCAGCCAACCAGATTAGCTTTGATGTATTGGCGTTGTTCGATGGAGTATTAATTTAGTGACGCCAGGTACTGATTGATTGCTTTTCAGAAACAGATTTCAACTTGCAACGCCGACGTTTGTCGATGCATCATTTTACAAATTCACATTTGCACGATTTGTTTAAAGCTAGGTTGTCGTGGCTTTTGTATGATCAAATATGAAGAAAAAAATACACTCAACAGTCACATATATAGTGGTGCCTCCACATTATGATCAATTAAGTTTTGTGTCGTGAGTTTCATGAACTCCGGGAGACTATTCGGTATAAACATACTACACCCACACACCAGTGCACTAGACGTAATATATGGTCCGGGCCTTACACCTGACCCATAGGAGGTGAGGTCATGAGTCGTATCAAAAACTATCATCGACTTAAAATACTCCGATTTGAAAAAAATGCACGATGTTGCCTTTTCCAGAGAGTTGAACTGTCTTGTCGCAAAATTTCAAAATTACACAGCCGGCCACGGAGGCTTACAAACGTAAAATTATCTCTTGTGTTTATTCTTCTCACCGAAATGATAACAGTTTTGTTTACTTCAAGTTTCTGTGGGTTTCCTTATTGCAAGGATAATAATAGCTACAGCGAGTTCGATGTTAAATTCAAATGGGTCCCAGAACGGCAATAGAGGCAGGGCGGAAGCTCGCGCCAACTGCAGCCGTGATGGCGAGCTAACCTTGGCAAAACGTAAGTAAATTATATTCCCCATTCACATCGCGAGCAGTGATCGTCTAAACACCGAACAATAGCTGGAGGTACCGTCGACGTGGCCGGGAGCCAACGAGCCTCGACACTTTGGCGTGCGGCCAGCTACATCGATCGTCCATAAGGCGGGTCAACGCACCGCCTCCGTGTCGCGCCAGAAATGGAAATGGTGCTTACTTCTTACGTTGTTTCGTCGTGACCTTATTTCCTTGGAATATTTACGAGTTTTTTGTTGACGTAATCGCCTCGCATTCGAAGTGTTCGGAACTGCAAAGTCTAGTTTTTCAGGTTTATGTGTGTCATCTATACTGGAGAAGTTAGGGCTTCTTTTGGGGATGATTGATGAAGGTTTTCAAGATAAAAAACAGGGTCGAATAAAGTTTTTACGTCGCGGTTAAAGTTTTTAGCTTAGAAAGACAATTTAGACCGACTTGCATTTAGTTACTGAAAGAGATTTTACAAGCTATTGAAAACATTACCGTATCGCTTTATAAAATGTTCTCTCAATAATGTTTCAATCCCTTGTATGAAATCTTGTGCAGTAAGTAAAACTAAATAAAATCGTGAAACAGACGATTATATAACACGATACCGCTAGTCATGCGCGATCTATAATTCTTTTAGACAGCGGTAAAGTATCCAAACTTGCGCCAAAGCGAAGCACCGAGTCGCTAAAACCAATTACGATTTTGTGTGGCTGAAGACGCTGAAAACTCTATAAAAGTTGTCGCAGCGAACCCGGGACCGCGGGATATTGGCCCGGACATTAACTGCTCAACTTTAATGCAAGTTTTGCAGCGATACTCCACGGATTAAGAAGTGATAAAGACAGCGATGTCATTTAATTTTTAAAGGACTGGGTTCATGTATTGCCAAATTGGCGACTTCCGTAAATTTATAAATAGACTATATGTCATTAAGTTTTATGCTGTACTAACTGCTAAATTCAAAGACCATCATGTCTAATTAAGTTGTTTAGTAAGTTAATTAGTTAACACTACTAAATACTACCTAACTATTTAACCAAGCAACTATTTAATTAGAAATTAAATGCTTCAGAGTACGGCAGTAAGCTACTAATTTGGTGCCAGTACAATTATAGTAGTTGCTCCGATATCTGTTATAATGCTCTAGGGAGGCTTTAGGTCAGTCCTGAAGTCTGTGTTATCGCCAGTATAAATCAAATAGTCGATGAAAGCAGAATTGAAATGAAAAATAATATTGTGGAATCTACATGAAAAAAAACGCATGTAAGATTAAAAATGTTTGCTATATTTTTTGTTCAATATCCGCTTACAGCTGAACTCACTCGATGCATTTACTAAAGTCGAAAGAAAAAAGCTTTCTTATGTAGTATTTTGGCAGAATCACAGATGTTTTCCTGATACAACTGTTGAATTTTGGATGAGCAATTCCTTCGGGAATTAGTGGCAGAGACTATAAAAATAAGTGGGAAAGTTGAAAATAGCGCAATAATGTCGGCACGGAGAACTTGTGAGTGTTGTTTTACGACATATTTGATGTGGTTTTTATGCCATCAAGACGTGAGAAGTGCGCGACAACAAGACGTGAACACGACAAAAACAGCTTATTGTAACTTGAATTCGAAATATAAAACGATTTTGACGTTGTTTGCGACATTGAAATAAAACTATTTTTTACGTGTTATATCGCAGATTTGTTATTTTTTTACATTTATCGACTGCTGCACGTTTCGATTACTTTACAGCTGTCGCGGTCACGGAGCGGACGGCCGCGCAAAATCCGTAAAAAAATATAGTTCAATGTTTAATATTCGCGTAACTCTAAGAAACCATTGTTTGCTATGGATATACGTGGACAACAGCTAGGAGTTTTGGCTAATTTACGAGCTTTCAATAAAACAATAGCAATAGTATCGAGAGCATTACAATAAAAAATACGGATGTCGGAGCTGCCAGAAGCTTATAGGAACGTAACAATCCCACCGCAGAGATCCAACACAAATGCTGTCGATCTAGCGCATTTAATTATCCTTATCATCATCTAGAATAGAAAAGAACAGAACAACAGTTTATTTCATTTGGAAACACACATCAACAGCCACAAGAAATCAGTAGACCTCCACAAACTTTTCTTTTTTAGGGTTTCGGGCAAGTAACGGCGACACAGACTATTTAATTCAAAATTCAATTCCACAAATTGCGACCTTGTAATACATTGAAAAACCTTACATCCCACGTAAAAATTTGCCAAGCTAGAATCTAAGATCTTACAATTTCCACACTATGTAAGCTGCTAAAGCAATGTCCACGATATAAATTCCAATACAATTCTTAGATTGAAACCCTTTACGTTCAGTCGTAAAATCGGTATCTCAGAGTCGCCTGTATAAAACATAATGAAACTATCGGGAAGAATTGAGCGGGAGTGCTGTAGAGTCATTCGATTTACAATAACTCTAGAACAAGTGATTGGGTAAGCTGTAGTATACAGTATGTAGTCTTTAGCCTATAGTCTAGTAGTAGTATAGTCTGTAGTAACGAGAGATCAGCTCGGGGAATTCGCAGATTGCTTTGTTGCATCTCCAAATTCCATTACACTCGAGACGTTGATGTATCGAGCACAATTTCGTTACAGCGACATCTATCGGGATCAGATTGTGGTGACTTGGTGTCTCGAGAAATATATTTATCAATTTGGTTGTACGTAAATGCATTCGTTTACGTGTACATCTTCGAATTGGTAAGGTTGCCAACTAGGGTGTCAAGATGCTGTAGCAGTTTAGTCTATTTCCATGCCAGGCACAAATCCAAATTTGAAGAATCTCATATGAGGTTTTTAAATCAAAAACTTTCACTATATGGATTGCTGAACCTCAAGACGTCACGGTTTATAGTACATGTATGCTGCCATTAGATCTTTACGAGTATGAATCTGCTTATATATAAGTGTTGCAGCAACATTCAAAATAAAAAATAATTAATTTCCACTAATCGAAGCTTGCCCAATTCTAAATAGTTATAATATAAGCGAAATGTAACGTCAATCCCACTCTACGAACTCGATAGCGATATGTTGTTAGACGAAAGTTCCCATTAATAATGCATTCGGCCGAGTCCACGTATTACTAACCAACACAGTAGGCGGAATCAAACGTAACAAACATATTGCTTAACATATTCAACGCCAAGAAAAGATGTAAGGTTTTCCGTTCGGGCCGTGACGCCCACTGGTGACCGACGCACAATATCTCGATATAAACCAATAAAACAGTTCCGGTTTTAACAATACATAATACGTTTTTTTTAATCATATCTATTCATTAATAAAAAAAAAAACATGCAATTTGACAAAATTTATGATTTTTCAAAGTATCAATTAAGATGATCTAGTGTCGGTCACCAATGACCGCCCTGGCGTTGAACGTGTTAATTAATATTTATATTGTTCTGCCTAATCGGCTGTAAGCCGGTTATTACTTGTTGAAATGTCTGAAATGCAGTTAGAGTAATAGTTTTTAGACTATAATAATCATTGTATTTAATTTGTGATATATTGATTTATATTTTTAAACCTAAGTGTAATACAAATAGACTATCAACCGCCGGGAGATTCCTCAAATTATTTTACAAATGCCAAAAAAATAGATGCATATAATAGTATTTACATCTATTTATTTGGCATCTATGACTTACATACATCAGGTGATTGAGGTCTCATCTCCTATCGTAAGCAATAAACAGAAACACAAAGCTATCAATGACATTTTCATTCAGCGAAATATATTCGTTTAGCGCGCGACGGGAGGCTTTCCGCTCATAATAAAATAATCCAACCGATATAACTCAATAACTAGGCAATAAGGAAATCAATCGGCACTCAGATGGCTCACAGCGACCCCGCCTCTCTCGCCGCGACCCCCTTCCTCTTCCGATCCCCTCACAACCCTGGCCTCATAGCATCCCTTATTTAGACGCCATTATCCCACTCTTCCGACACATACAACCTTTTAAAAATACATTAAGAAACAGCCCCTCATTTTTCGACGTTTATGAAATGTAAACGTCAATTTAAGAGTAAATTGAATGCGATTACGGGGTTTTTGCCTTTTTTGTATATTGCCTTATATTTTTTGTAAAGTTGGGCTGGATACGCAAAGACTTGACACTAACTCGACGAGTCTCTAAGGGATACTGGGGTCTCTTTAACCCGCCTAATTAATGAGAAAGATAAGGAACAGGAGTTTTTGATAGCCTCTGAGATGTAGTTGTTTGAGAGCCAGCTGTTAACCGAGCGGCTGCGTGACCTCTGAAATATTTTCTTTCATCTCTCTTAGTTTCTTATCCTGTGACACAAGACTTGGTATCTAACTGTTCGGTTGGAACTATGATTCTATACCAATGTATGAAGCTGATTTTGTTTGTTTGTTGAGCATGCTAATGGAAATAACTGGTTGTTGAATTAAAACATATATTTTATTGTTGAGTAGCATATCTAACAATGAAGGTTTATATAAAATCTCGCTTTGACCTATATTAGCGGGGTGGTAATAATGAAAAATGCTGCAAAAATGTTTTTATCCGTATAAAAGAATCAGCATCCCGGCGAAGTCCGTATAATTAAGTATCGATAATTAAACATTTGACCACAGCTTTTGAAGTGCAGTCGTGACAATTTAAATCTGATGAAATGCGACAATATTGTTGTTTGTTGATTTTAGAGTAATAATTAATCCCGGGGAATTTTAATTAATGAACAACTGTGAAGTGTTGCACGGGCTGCGGTCGCTGTATCATAATGCGGCCATTATCGCGCCCTACGGGACACTTTACGTGCCTTATTTATTTTGTGCCCATAATTAATAATATTTTGTGATTGAAATCACTAAAAACTGATTTCAAATAAACAGCTTTGCAATTAATTCAAAACTTAAGATCGCCTTATACAAGCTGGTGGAAAATTGTAATTAGTATTTGCTGGAATGGTGACCACTGGTTTTCATCTGTAATAATTAATTTTATAGGAAATTATTCAAGCTAATATGATTTGAGCGTATCCTTTATTTTACAGTTAACAATTCTTCGGTTTAATAACTATAGGACAAAATTACAATTTCTCAGATATCCTGTCACTATTCAATAAGTCCAATAACCGACTTCATCCATACTTTATTAATTAATTTCATTCCGGCCATTGTCATTCAGTTTAATAATCCTTGTCACGTTCATAAAACTTGCGTATCGAGGAAAACAATAGTTAGCATACGTCGGACCGTCATCAAGGCGGCACTAATCACGACAATGATTAAACAACCCTTGCCGGACCCTACTCACCCTTAACCCATTCTTTAGTTTTGCAGACCTAGGTTTTATGACATAGTACTAGGAGTTGCTGTATTATAGTCTAAGTGCTTTTGATTTCTATTAGAACTTGTTCGTTATGTTTCGGTTTGAAAGAATCTCTGATCCATTCATGTCTCCAAATGTTAGTCTACTTCAAAAGTGTCTAAGCTACTTCCTTCCACATCAACATCTATAAAGACATCATTATTTAAATACGCCAATATGTATAACTGGCACCGTAATAATGCATCATACCAATTAAAATGATCACAATTGTGAAGAATTGATTACAAAAGTATGCGCAATATACGGCCTATTCACATAACATATTCGTGCAAATAAACGTGCTCTTTTACACTAGCGGAAAAAATTGCCAACAATATATATATCGTGAGCACGTCCAAATAAAATATTCACGGGTAAGATATAACTGTAGTTGTCCATTTTATCGCACACGCGTGGTCACTGCAATATATTGTTTTATCGGTGCTTTACAGTAGCAACAAATATTGCAGAAATTTCCTAAAATATTTAAACGGGTTCTGCAGAATGTGTTTGTACCGCAAATTCCCGAAGTGAAAACCGAATGATTAAAAAGCAATTTCACGCTTTACCGGATAGTAATGTATGCACAAGCATCAGCTGTGTCTGATCGTGTCGCCTCGACTCTCGCGTCGTTTCTACTCTCTTGTCGTCAATCGCGTCGCGTCTGCACGATCCGCGATTGATATTAAACTGTTATCATCCTCTCGCCTTTCATTTAAATCGCAAATAACCCGTTTATTGTGAGTAACGATTGGATATACCCCCCTCACGCACCCCGCACCCCGCGCCGCGTAACCTTCCAACATAATGGGTTTTTATCTTAGTTGAATACACATTTGTATTGTTTACCAGCGCGACCCAAATGAAGATTCTATTGAATTGAAAAATCCATATATCGGTGTGTACATTATCTGATTTATGTCAAAATAAAAGAAACGTTCCATAGACTTCTTAGTGGTTTCTTAGCCATACGTATATTGAATTATTAATTTATGTGATGTATGAATTTGATGGGTCTCCTCAACGTTTATAAATATATATTATCTTGATTTGCACATGCTTTGACTTAATTTGATTGATAATTCGAAATAAGTTTTGTTTTTTCGAAAGCTTTATTTAGCTTAGCATATTTTCGTTCTTCTTTTTTAGTAGTCTGCACAAGTTGTTCTCAGATACTTTCAACGCTCTTTTAACATTTTCATTTAGAAAACTTTTAATAAAAATACCAGATTGCATCACAACTTCTACTTACAATGATACTCTATGGAGTGTAAATTCAGTTCTTTACAGCAATCTTGGTTGTCATTACGGAACGTTCTGGCTGACTTCGCACCACTAAATCGACGCAAATTACAACAAAACGTCTCGCAGATATTAAAACAAATACAGCCGAGACAAAGGTATTAATTCAACCTAAATAAAACTAAGCCGAGCCGAGATAGAGTTTCATAAGAAGCATTTTCAGAGTCGTCCAGCAAGTCCGAGTCACGAGCACAATGTTAGACAAAGGCAAAGAAATAAAGAAAGACTATCTGACGGCTGTAATTGAAAACCTAAAGAAAACGGGTCACAATAAAGTAAAAGAAGTCCACACAAAAAGTACAACGCCGTTTGCAATTTAACGCAGGGGGGTGAAAAGAAATGGTTTTTATAGTGGCTAGTGGAGAGAAGCATTGAGTGGACTCATACATACATACACATATATAAACATACATACAAGAACTAAAGCTACGTAGTCGGGAGCTATTGAGTTACATGAAGGTAATTTTGTGAGTGTGATTTTTTGTACTGTCTGGGCCAAATGAATACAATAAAGAGTTGGGCATATTACAAAAAGAGTAATTGGACGTTATGAAATGTGTGCACATCAATATAAAGAGCAGTTCGTAATTATTATTATTATAATTCAATCCTTTATTGCACTACATACATAAATAACTACAGTAAACAAGAGACATAAAATAGAACAAGAGGCGGCATTATCACACAATTAATACACTGACTTGAAAAGTAATATTGGCTTGTCGGTGTAGTTGGATAAATGGAACCGATAAAATAAATTGATTATTTAGCTTAAAATCCGCCATTTTCCAATTATTACAAATTTGTTTTTATAGATTAAAATACGTAACTATTGTCAATTTAGTTCACTTCTACAAATTGTTTTACGAATTATTATCAAATCTGTGGCAAGAATTGAGGAACAGATAAAATAATCAAAAACATCCTGTAAAGGAGAGGTCCTGTGAGGTCTCGGGTTCAAATCCCGGGTTGGGCAAAGTGATATTGGATTTTTCTATTCATTATCAGCCCAGAGTCAGGAATTTGTGCCCGATATGGCGATAGGCTCGCCACCTATCACATTGTGGGACGGAACATACAAGGCGAAATGTGGGTGTCCTGGCACCTCTGCCTACCCCTTCTGGGATATAGGCGTGAGTTTATGTATGTATGTATGTACATCCTGTAAAAAAATACCAAGTCGCGCAGCTCAGCTTTTCTACCGCAAAAAGTTGCGAGATCCATGTAATACCAAGTCAGTTAATTTATTTACTGCGAAAGCGACTTGGAAAGTTATTAAAAATATAACCGAATCACATCGTACGAATAACACTCCAACAGAATTGCTCAAAATAGATCCCGATGTAAATTTGTCAATAGACAGAGTGAATACTTTCTTTTCCAGTATAGGCCAAAAACTCGCAGAAAAACTTATACCCATGTCCCAATTACAAGCTCCAATACTTCAAGACCCTATTTTTGATAAATCATTTGTTTTACTTTCCACCGATGAATCAGAAGTATCTAGATTTATCCATGATCTGCGTACAAATTCAGCAGTTGGCTGGGACGGTGTCTCTCCTCGGATTTTGAAAATGTGCTCCTCTACATTGGCTCCTGTGTTAGCACATATCTGTAACACCTCTATGTCCTCCGGCACTTTTCCAGCTTTATTTAAGAAAGCTATAGTTCACCCCGTTTTTAAGAGTGGTGACAGAGCTAGCATTGACAATTATAGGCCTATATCTGTTCTTCCTTCTATGTCTAAAATACTAGAGAAAGTTCTCAACAGGCGATTGGTAAATTTTCTAGAGAAAAATAATATCTTGGCTCACAACCAATTCGGCTTTAGAAAAGGGAAATCTTCTGAGGATGCCGTGAGCTCTCTAGTTGAGCATATAATTACCAAAATGGATGTTCAAGAAAAATGTCTAGGCATTTTTCTTGACCTGTCTAAGGCTTTTGACACGGTTTCAATTCCGCTACTCTTGTCGAAGATGGATGGAATGGGGATTCGAGGGACTACTCTAGATATCTTTAAAGATTATCTTTCCGACCGCTCACAATGCGTAAAAATTGGTTCAGTAATTAGTAGTACCTCAAACCTCAGTTATGGTGTCCCGCAGGGCTCCATCTTGGGCCCTACGCTATTTCTTATATATGTCAACTCATTATGCAGGCTTTCCATTCCAAACTGCTCTATTTTTACCTATGCTGATGACACAGCGTTGGTGATTCATGGTAGCGACTGGAGGGAAACTATTCTTCATGCTGAAATCGCTCTTAAACAAGTTATGATCTGGCTTTCTCAAAACCTTCTGTCCCTAAATTTAAATAAATCGACCTATTTAATGTTTTCGTTAAAACCCCAAATTCAATCTACTCAAGATACTTTAGAACTTAAAGCCCATACATGCCTGACTCTGGCTCCAAATTCTACATGCGGCTGCCATACCTTAAAGAGATCTAATTCTATCAAATATCTTGGTGTACAGATTGACAATCTCCTAAACTGGAAGTTGCACTTAGCATCACTAACCTCCCGTGTGAGGAAACTAATATTTATTTTTAAAAAGCTTCGCCACTCTGCAGATAAGCAAACACTTTACACGGTATACTATGCTTTAGGCCAGTCCATACTGTCCTACTGTATCTCTGTTTGGGGTAACGCTCACAAAACAGTTTTGCTTCCTTTAGAACGGGCCCAGAGGGCAGTGCTAAAGGTTTTGAATTTTCGACCGTTCAGATATCCAACATCCCTTCTTTATAGAGATAGTCAGGTTCTCACTGTTAGGCAACTGTACATTTTTCATACCATTTTACGGAAACACTCTACCTTACAGTATGATCGCAATATGACAAAAAAGCGACGTGCCTATGATATTTTTGCTACTAAAACATTTAAAACTTCTCTGGCTAAGCGCAGCTTTAAGATTACTGGAAACCACATCTATAATAAAATAAATAAAGATTGCAATATTTACCCTTTAAACAGATATAATTGTAAACAGAAAGTAAGGAAATGGCTTTTAACCAAAAATTACAACGAGACGGAAAATATTCTAAATTTTGCTCCATCGTAATAAATACGTTACATCATATATTCTCAAACACAAACACTCACACACACTCACACACATTCACACTACACACAACTCACACACTTACACTTAAAGATATTTACACATAGTGTCTTGGCTACAGGCACGATATTATAAGACATTTTAAGTCTTTAAATGTTATTTTATTAACAATGCTGTAGATTTGAAATTAATATTGATTTTGTTAGCGACCTCGATATAGTGACTATATGTACGATATGAACCCCTGGTGCCCATAACACAAGTTAAATCTTTATTTGGGCACCAGAGTTCAATCTAACACTTGCGCTTTAGCTCTATTTTATTTTGTATTCCTACTGCTTGTACTTTAGTTTTAGTGTTTTGTATGTCTTTCTTTTGAAATAAAAGTTTATTTATTATTTATTTATTTATTTAGTCCTTGCTTAAGGGACCTTCTGTATAAATTTATTACGTAAGTTATTATCATCGTATCGTAGCGTATCAGCCCATATACGTCCCACTGCAGGGCACGGGCCTACTCTACAATCGAGAGTACGATTGAGAGTGGTTAGGCCATATAGTCCACCACGCTGGCCTAGTGCGGGTTAGCGGACTTACATACCATAGAAATTTTTATAAATCGCTATGGTATGCAGGTTTCTTCACGATGTTTTCCTTCACCGTTTTAGTGCGTGGTGATTGACTATCAATACACACATGACTCTGAAAAGTCAGAGGTGTGCCCTGGGATTCGAACCCGCGACCACCGTGAATATGTTGGCAGCCGCGTCTAGTCCGTTTACCAACAGGCCACCACGCACTAAGTTATATACTAAGTTATTATCATATCAATATTAAAAATCCTTTACGTTTAAATAAATAGACCGACTTTTTTCTTATTTATGTAGGTATCAATTTATCAAAAATATAACGGATTTGATTATTGGTGTTCTTTCTTTCATGGTAATTGATAATTTCGAGCTATTTAGTCTATTTATTTGCAAGTTTTTTTCGTCATATTTTTCTAGAGGAATGTTGTACAGTTTCATGGGCTGAATACACCCTTTCCCTCTCTATACCGCCCTTCTATTAAGCCTCATATATATATAGATACCTATCTACAACTATTATTTCATTATATACGGGTATAATGATTCATTAACTGCAAATGTAATCCTTTTGTAAACTTTGTAATCCTATACATTTATATAGAATTACAAAGTTATTCATGCAGTTGGTGTATCTAGAAAACTAGACAGAAATTATGAAATGTTTAAATTTTCCCTTACTTTAGACACTAAACAATAATTATATTCTAAATTTGAAGGTTCTATGTCTGCTAGAAGTGCCTTAGACTTTTGATGATCGGTCAGTCAGTCAGTGAGTGAAAAAATTAAGAAAGTTTGACAAGTTACAATTCTTAAACTGCTGGTTCAAATTGAATGGAATTTTAAATATACCGTGTTCACACAATGCCTGCTTAGTAACTGAAAATTCAGGCTTCTTGCTTTAACCACAACGAAGTTATAGGGGGTAGAAAATGGTCTGAATTGCTTCGAGAAAAGGATGGTACGACAGTGCCGCTTTTTAGCTCGACTTGGAGGGGGCACTGCCGTGCTCCCAGAAAAGAGAATTTTGTACGACACAAATATCCACAAAAATTGATAGTGCAAAGTTAAATAGTCTTAAAATTAGCTTATGATTTTTATGTATAACGATGGCGAAAAATTGAAATAAAACAATTTTTTGGCGGACTTTATCGCGAGTTAAGTTTAATTTTTACTTTTTCAATTTCCAGACGCTTTAAATATATTTTTTAATGTTTATAAATTATTGTTAAACGAAGGTAGCTTTCGTAACATTCACTGAGCAGATGATTAATACCTCAATCCATCCCGTGACTAGGAAAGCTGCAAAGTAATCGTAATGAAAAAAAATAGTTCTATAATCTATTTCAATATGTAGCCTTCTCGTAAATCGAATAAAACTAATAGTTAAACATCTGAAGCTACTTATAATTGACGTTTATCGCTTACGTCGTTCTTGTACTAGACACTTGCTTCGTCTCGCGGCGTGCACGCTGCATTATGTATGAGCCGCTATCGATAAGCGTTCCATTCTGCTATTATTTAAACAACACTATTTGTTCTATTCTATCGACGCCCTATTTGTTCTCGCGGTCTTTTTAATACGATAAACATTTTATGGAAATAACTTGTTGTCCTTGGGTTTTTATTAATTAATGATTTTTTATGTTTATTCTAGCATCGTTCGACTGACTTTTTATAATTTTAGTTTATAAGAGGCTCTCTGACTTCAGATGTTGAACTTATAAAAATAGCTGTGGAATGCAATAATACGTCTGTCGCGTGTACAAAAGGAACAAAACACAAGGTAGATTTTCTTTTCTGAATACTAAAAGCAAATATTTTAAAAACAAGAGCCCTCGCGACAGGACTACGTGTTACTTCGAAACAACTGCTAAGATATGAGCGCGAACTGAGAAGAGCAACTGTCATTTACTATCGTACAAAATACAATAGCGGTGCGGCGGCTCTGTGTCGTACAGACGGCAACACAGCTCCATACCTACGCTAGTACACATCGCTACGTTTGATGTCGCAAAACTCGCGTGCGGGTGTACGGATGAAATTGATTTCGTTTTTTGTTTCTGTCTTTTACCGTAGTTGTTATGTCTGGGAGTTTCCAGGAATTGATAAAATATCGTTTTCCTTTGACACACAGCTGAAACTTTATGCTCTACAAAGTTGTAGTGGGTATATTTGACTTTGTGAAATTGTGACACTGCGCAATATGGATTTGTGTAACATAAGGGTATCAAATTGAAATTACCTTTCTTTGATCTTATCCATCAATAAGGATGATAAGGGTACATTTGAGATGAAATATATGAAAGTATGACGGAAAATCGAACACAAATGTATTTATCGGGTACGGGAAACTTTAACACTAAAATAGGGACGAACTGGGTTATAAATTGGGATCGAGATCTGGATTGAACAAAATATTCTAAATCCAAAGACAAACATCTATCCCACAATGCCAATATTGAGTACCATTCACACGCCATATAAGTTGGCAAGTTGTGAAACAGTAACGCAACTAAAAGGTCGCAAGCGACTAAAATCAATTCCCCATAATAGTTTATTCAAGAGTATCGCAAGTTGGCCGCCGTCGAGCCGCCACACGCCTAAATACATTATCTGTGTTTCAGCGGGATGGGGTGTCCGGGGTAGGGAGAGAAAGGGGGAGAGGGAGGGTGAATTTAGCTCCAAGTTTCAAGTTGAACTGTTGGAAGTATTGTTAAAGGCCGTTGAAATTGCAGCGGGTCGCGACTTGTGAAATTTGTTGGTCTTAACATAAGTTCCGTTATCGGGTGGGAATGGTGTTAAGCGGTTCTGCATTTCCCAGTATGAACGGACTGTCGGAATTCATATTTCATTGCTACAAAATATATAGACATATCTTATTATTCAATATAATATATTATTATAATATTATTCGAGTGGAGGCCACGTACAGGCAAGCGAAATGTCGGATGCCCGCCTACAAGGTGGACGGACGATCTGACTAAGGTCGCAGGAAGTCGCTGGATGCAGGCCGCTTCCAACAGGTCATTGTGGAGATCCTTAGGGGAGGCCTATGTTCAGCAGTGGACTTCCTGTGGCTGATATGATGATGATGATGATGATAATATTATTGTTCGATCTCTTCCGATAATGTTTTTCGTAATATAACTAAGTTTCTGAAGGTCATATCATACATATCTTAGTAGCATTGTAAAAATTAGTAATCATTCCACTTGTTGGATAAAATATCACAATTCCATTTTAAGGTGATTTAACTACTAAGTACATACCGTTTCAAAAATGACTAATGTATACAAAGTAGTGTATTGATAGCGCAAGGCCCTAGGCGAAAATGGACTAACAGTCCTAAAAATCTCAGATATAGATTTGAGCAAGGTATCGCTTTGAGCTCGGAGTCACGAATATTAAAGTCGGTTATTACTGTTTTGCACCGGGAAGTGCAATAAAGAGTTTGGTGCAGGTGAGCGCCTGCTCAATATACATTTATACAGGATGTTGACTTTAGCGCTTCTAATATCCTTTATAGCTGAGGTAGAGACGTTTCATCAATACCATCTGTATACTATTTTGATTTGAATTTCCTTTTATTATTACATACATAGATACATAAACGTCACGCCTGATTCCGTAAGGGTAGGCAGAGAATATGGATCTCGATATTGCTCGATCCTGACATACTGCTTTTTTTCCACTTTTATTAATCTTTTCATGCATTCTCCTCGATTAAAGGTACTTTAACCTGACCCTTGTAGTATGAGTAGGATACCATTAATTTGGTTGAGGTAGATTCGGTTGAGGGTTGACTCTTATCGACTCTTCCTTGCATTCTATTCATATATACGTGTTGTTAATCGCCTTTTAACGATCACCTCTACATACTCAAGTTATTATTTAAGTAATATTGGGATATATTTAATACGGTATTAGTTCTATTAGTATTAAAAATGATTGAAGTGTTTTGATATCTGTTGTTCACTGAATAATCGGCTTTAGAGCACAGAAGTTATTTATTTATTTAGATATCACCTGAAATATAATACCATAATAGTTTAAAATTAAGGCGGTATTGTACCATACTACTATTCTACATACAGCTACTTCAACTACACATAGAATAAACAGTAACAATAAACATCCATACCACTCACCTTACATTGCAACTCCTACCTACAGAGGTAGGAGTTGCAATGTAAGGTGATAGATACAGATCTAAAAAGGTGGTTTTTATTAGATTCTATCTCTCAAACGAATTTGGAAACATAACGTGCACATGTCACGGAACAGTAAAATTCGTAGCGTCGCATCGCCGAGCTTCACAAACGGAATAACGCTGAACGTTTGCATGGAAAAAGAAAAAAAAAACGGGCGAGTATATCGAGAGAACAAATATATAATGGATGCGGGCTCTATCGTGATCTCTACTATGCTCTATCGGACTCTTTTGGGCTCTATCGCCTTTCATACCTGCCTACATACCCGCGTGTGGCTGTTGACAGAACTATAATTAAGGAATGGGTTCGCACACAGAAAAATATTTTGGAAATCAACCACCGCGACCGGGACAAAGACAAACGAACTGTAAAGCTTTTCCATGTTTTTTATCGGGTATGCAATTTGATTTTGAATTGAGGCTACAGCTATGCAAATTTGTGTTAAAGGTCGTTCGTTTGCTATTTTAGCATTCGTAGGTGTTTTATTTGCTCATAATATTTACTTTGCTGGATCCAGGCCACTTCCAACAGGTCAATGACGGAGATCCTTGGGGGATGCCTATGTTTTGCAGCGGACTTCCTTAGACTAATTAAAAAAGGAGAGAGAGTGAGAATCTTTACGTTAAGTACAATAATCCACGTATTTATGTGATAATCTTCAGACAGCAAATCTATTCCAAGAAAATTAGAGGGATTTGGAAATACCAATTATGTTTAACACATAATTTTGCAAACGTAGGGTGTAGTATGTACCATAGTATCTCGCGCTGATGACGCTGCAGCCCGTCATCTGGCAGTCGTTTAGTCGGGCAATATTAAGGTGTTCCTGCCATTGGCAAGTCGTTAGTCATATCTCTTAGTTATCAGAGTGCACCACAAGCTAAAATTAATTTCAGTATAGGAAGGTGCCGGAAGAAGCCTTTTACTCGTAGTTATCTGTTTTAACAGTTACATGAGTTTCTGTAACTACAACCCAGAAACAGTAACAGTGCGCTCATCTGACTTAAGCCTTCTAGTATTCAGTTTAAGTAGTAAAGTAAAAGTTTCAATAGTTTTCATGAGGGAAAAGCTAGGCTCCCCGGGGGAAAATATTATTTTACGCGCCACACGAAAAGAACAATAGCACTTTGTTTAAATATAACTCTACTACATCCTAGCAGCGTGACTCTACGTTTTTCCGCGAATTTTACAATTACTATTTAACTTGTTTTAGCTTTATTTTTAGTTGCTGTTTTAAAACTAGCTGGCAGACGTAGTAGATTATAGGAATAATTTTATTCAGATAATCCGTCGATAATTATCTAATTGTAATACCCTATTGAAAAATAAATTTAAGAGCACTAAGATGTCTTGATACCAATACAGTTTTATTAAATAAAATATTCTCAGTAAAATATTATAGTGCGAGTCCATACTACCCCTCACGCAACCCCATCGGTTACAACACGTACATAATACAATAACATTGCTGCGCAGTTTACGTGGCTCCCTTATCTGTTATCTCGTATCAGGTCAAGTCACGTGATATCCACGTACAGTCTTAATTGACAATGTCATCCGCCCTTTTATTGCTTTTGAGTGAACTATTCCAGTTTGAAAATTAATTTACAACTTGTTTGATCGTATTTGTAATTGAAGAAGTTTGATAGAACATTGATTTTTTTAAATTCGCAAATTAATGAAGAATTTAATATTACCAAAATCGATACGTGAAGAATTTGTTCACGTTTATGTAAACAAAGTTCCAGTTATATGTTATCCGTTTATAATAAATGTTTTTGTATATAAATAAAAATAAAGCCTGCCAATATATTTGCATGACTATTTACTAAAATTCAATAAACATTGAAATGTTATGTTGCATTTTAATATAAAATCATTGTTTTCATTTTAAAATATTATCAATAATCCATTATGTAAAGTATGCTCGTTAAATACCACGCACTTTTTATATACTGCTTTCCGTAATGTAATTTGTTTCAATTCAATGAATTAATTATGTATGCGGATATTGCGAGTATAAAAATATCAGAATACATAGTAATCGAAGCACAATGGAACCTACCAATACATGCATCATTTAATTTCATGTTTAATGATCCGTCGATTGTTTACTTATTTGTAAAGTTTCAATATTTTGTTTTAGTTTGTCAATTCTGGTGTTCAATAAATTGTGATAATGAATAGAAAAATCCAATATTACTTTGCCCGACTGTGGATTTGAACCAGAGACCTCAGCTTTGTACCCGTACTGTAAAACTGTGCCACCGCGGCCAGGGATCTATTCATTCCATAGATTTAATGACTAAGGTTTTTACCACTTCACATCAATTACCGGATAAAGAAATTTAAAACAACTTGTCCGTAGAGTTGTATTACACAATCGATGCCGGGGCTCTACCACGCTCTAAGAATGTAGAGTCTGTAAAAGTTTCAGCGTTCAACAACTCTACGACAATTAACAAGCAAATTGTTACAAACTGATAACATCAACCCGTTACTAATTAGCTCTACTAACGCTCTTTGATAAATAACGTGGATTCTGAAGCTATTTGATAACACTTTAAATAGCTTAGACGATTGGGTAGTTGAAGTAATATTGAACCACTACATTTAATTCTTTTTTGGATTGCTTAATTCTAGTGAAAGGGTAACTATTGTCTTCATTTCTTTTTGAATATAGTTTGCTGAAAGTTTCGATTTTAATCCACCAAACTAGTCTGATAAGGGTCTTTGGATGAATTAGATGAATTGGTGTATAAATTAGTTGTGTCTTGGTTAGCTTTAGAGATTTGAAATTACTCATGGGGATTTTTGTTTATCATTACCATTTTTCTCCTCCTTCGTTTTAGTGCGTGGTGATTGACTATCAATACACACATGACTCCGAAAAGGCAAAAGTGTGCCCAGAGATTTGAACCCATGACCACCTTTAATATGTTCACAGCCGCGTTTGTTCCATTCAGACAGTTTATCGTTCTCTCGATTGCTCGTGTCCTGCAATGAGACTTATATGAGCTGATACAGATACATTACACATAACGAATATCCAAATATAAGCTCATGAATATAACTTTGAAAGGGCAGATAGAACCATTATTATCATTCATTAAGGTTATTTATATACCACGATGAGATAAAAGCAAAAAAAACCTACCCAAAGTTAAAATTCCAGGCACACTTAGTCCGAAATTATTACATAAATGAAAAAAAAAAACATTTTATTTTAATCATCAATTGGACCACCCGGCCAGAAAATACAGAGGTCAATTAACTAAACCCTTATAAACACAAGCTGAGTCGCCTTGTGAATACGTCCTACCGCTTTTTTTTTGTATTGTATCAGCCCATATACGTCCCACTGCAGGGCACGGGCCTACTCTACAATCGAGAATACGATTGAACATGGAGCCAATTTACACCTGCGATCCTTGTTGAGTCGGCAAGGGTAGCTTCCGGTATATTTCCACATATTAACACTTATTTAAATTATACATTTTTTTCTTAGTCGCTTCTTCCATTCTTTGACGCATGAGGCGCAGTTGGTTAGACGCCACTTTGAACGTGAGACCGTGGGTTTGAACCACGCTCCAAGACAACAATTTGTGCAATCCACAGATATTTGCCTCGTGTTTGGGTGTTTGCGGGATTAAAAAGTCTCTCGTAGTTTCTGATACCCACGACATAAGACTCGATCTTAGTGACTATGTATGTGACTGTTGGGTGTATTTATTTATATTGCCCTCTTATTTTGAGAGTTAGCACATAATACTATATATGTATATATTATACGTGAGCTTTCTGCATATGGCCTTATGCAGTAAAAAGTAAAGTCCATAAAAGCGATACCCATAATTTATTCGTCCGTCGTAACTACTATAAAACTATGATGAAGGCCAATTTCCAGGCCACGTAGAGCGCTCGTGTAATGTATTCCGTCGCGTGACTATTGACGGATAGCTAGTTAATAGAGAATACTCCCTGAGTTACGGCTCGGGGCGTGTTTTGAACGTATTTCTTATTAACTAGACTAATCGTGTTATTTGACGTGATGAGATAGTGGCCTTTGCTGCTGTCTATATTTTTATAGAGACTACATGCTTTTTTACAGCAATAAGTAGCGAGTATAGCATACCATTCGCCTGATGGGAAGAGATACGATCACTTATGGACAGTGGCAAAACCAAGCAATGCTTGGCATTTCAATGCGCTCGCCATCCTGAGAGTTAACATAAGTCTCGATGTGTAATAATATCGTCATTTTCTTTCTGTAAACACATTCAAAAAAACTTTATAAATATTAAATAAATTTCATTTCAGTAACACGTTAACTCGATTGTCGATAATTGATTAATCTCTAAGCAAAGAGTTGTCTCGGAACGACACCAGGCGGCGCGACGCTCGCACACGACAATGTTTGCGACAGTGGCTCCCAAAATTTAAAATTAAAAGGCGGATAAAAATTGGCGTCCTATTGGTTAATAGTGAAAAGAAATGAAATTCATTTATGAAATGAGCATTCTTGGATACACTTTTGTTTTCAATATATTTCTTAATTAATTAATCAACACTTTAAGAAGAAAAATTATGTGTAGCATTCCACTTTTTTAATTTTTCAATTACCGTTGATATATCCGACAGATTTTCGACTGGCATAAAACGTCTCTAACCATTTTCAATTTTTTTTGTTTTTGCAATTAATGTCGTGCTGAGCCTGCCATTCGTCTGATGGTAAGCGATACGTCCATTCGTGGACAGTAGTAAAACCAAACAATTAACAAAGCAATGCTTGGCATTCCACTGCGCTCGCCATTCTGAGACGTAAGATGTTCAGACTCACTATTTCCAGTAGTTACTCTGCTTACAATTTCCATCAAATAGGAACACAAAAATGCATTTATACTGCTATTTGGTGCGAGAAATATACGTTGCCATGGCATATACCCAGATGGCCACTCACATATGAAAGACCTGCCAGTATAAAACATTCAAATAAGTATTAATTTTCAAAATACACATACTCTCTTTTAACATATTGTAGTCACTTAGAAATCCTAGCCCTGTAACATAAGAAGGCCAAACCACATCGTCTCTCTAGTCCCCACGTCGACGAAACTAAGTTAAAACGTTGGCGGAGACCCAAAATGTTGAGAACCTCGCGCGTGTTACATCAGCCCGTCTCTGCGAAATTGAGTGAGACAAATTCCATTAAATATTAAAGGTGATTGAGCCGATTGGATGTTTTAAAGTTAATCAACTAAAGCAACTTTGTTGCGGATAGACTGCGCATAGTCTAGTTGATACAGTGCCGGTTTTACTAGAAATTGTATAAATTGTACCAGAGCTGACACTGGAGACTTTTAGTAAATTAGTTTCTCTATAATGCCGGTTTATGGATGTGATTATTTTTCTCTGTATAAAGCCTGAGTTTTTTGGAAAATGAGACTTGATAAATTGTTGTCTGTCTGAGTGCTTACTTACTGTTCATTTTTTATTTTAATTTAAATATACTCAGTGTCAGGTCCCCAGCGATATAGCTCAAACGTATTTTTTAAATAACTCAATTTTCGCATCCTTAATATAGTATTCTGGTGAAGAAAATATTGAATTATATCGTTTTTCCTTTATCAATATTGCACTTGTGTATACCGCATCAGGGTAAGGCACATCTGGGCTCTTGAAATATATTTTATCGAGTAATATAATTTACGTACGAAGAAAAAAATACCTTTATTACTTAAAGATACCTTACATCTTCATGTATGTACCTTAAATATTTACTGGTGGTAGATCTCTCATATCTGAGAAGCATAGGTGGCTACCACCGCAATTTCTTTTTCCCCCGCCAAACAGCTGTGATAATTTATTGTTGTGTTTCGGATTGAAGGACATTGTAGCCAGAGTAACTACTGGACATATTGAGACTTGAGATTTTATTTATGATAGGATGCCGAATGTCAAGTATTACTTTATAATTCAAGGTGTTGTTTGGTTTTATTGCTGTTCATGAGCAGTAGTTAGCTTACCATGAGGCAAATGGCATGCTCGTCTCGCCACTCACTGCATAAAAATACAATATTAATATTACAACTTTATGTTGCGACTTCATTAAGTGATTGTCAAAAAGTCTTGACCTGATATCCACCGACGCTTACGTTTTAGATAGTCGCGACACTCGGGTTACTAAGCGCGGTTAATCCCCATTAGTTACATAATATTGGGCGGCATACACTACGCTACACAGGCCCTAACAGGGTTACCGGGCGATCACTTGCGAGGCTTCTCGGCTAATTTTACCTCATCGACGGCCACATCGATTTATAAGACACGAGACTACAGTACACTACTAAATACATATGTATTAAAGTAACACATGAGTGTATCGGAATAAAAAAATAATAGTTTTACGGCTCTGTTGCTGTGGAAGTTAGCTTCCAGATGTTGCCAAGATTTTGCAAATTTCAATAATACGGGAAACTAATGGATGGTGGAACTAAATAAAGGGAGGGTTGTCTCTCGTAGTTTTAGCGCCTAGCGTCATTTTGTTGAGAGATTTTGCCTAAATACGTAATTGAGATGAAAATTATTTAAATTCAAAATTAGATATGTCTCCATTGGTGTGAATTCCACGTGTCCTTTCTATATGGTGGTCGACAATCCAACGTTTATAAATGTTCTACCACTAGCTTAAAAATACATAAAGTGATTTATAATACTTTGCAAAAGGAAGAAGTACACTTTGTCTAATAGTCACGTGGTCAGCTGCAATAAAAAGAACATAAAAGAAACGAAAACCCTGGCAACATCCAAGTGGCGGCTATTTTTAGATCTCATTCATTTTCCGAAAATACTTACCTTTGACTGTACCTAATTACGTCTAGAATGGTGAACCACACCCACCCGATATTTTCTCTGGACATTGAATAGGCGAGTGCTTTTGACATTAAGATATTTGACATTTAACCTTGATCTTTTTATTGCTGAAGTCCGGCTAATGGGCAAAGTAATTATTACTTCCCCCTAAAAACATCTTCAACATTAAGAAAATATGATGCGAGTTCCTTATTTTTATTCCGTAGATCCGGCAAACAAACAGGTCCTTTGATGGTAAGTTATCACTGCTGCCCATGAACATTCAAGACGCTTGGGTCATAGATACTTTGCGTGCCCTTAAAATCAAGAGGGAAACGGGAAGGAAAAATGATAGGAAGAGAAAAGGAGGCGTCTGGAAATCTCACTGACCGAACGAAATGCGACATCAGAACTGTCGCTTTACGCCGTTTTCCTATGAGACGGTGGTAACATCCCGGACGAGCCTAAAAATTGTGAGGGAAATAGAAGGTAATCTCAGCGACCTAAAGTCGATTGGTGGTATGTCTCTCCTATGTGAGAGGCCCTTTGGGTATGTACCACTGCAATGTCTATTTCTCCCGCCACACAGCATTATAAATGCACTGTTATGTTTCGGTTTGAAGGATATTGTAGCCAGAATAACTACTGGACATATTGAGACTTATCATCTTATGTCTCAGGATTGCGAGCGCAGTGGAATGTCAAGCATTGCTTTATAATTCAAGGTGTGGTTTGGTTTTGTTATGTTCAAAAAGTCATAGCTTCTCGTCTCACTTATGTGGGCCATTGGGATACCTACCCAGTCTAGTCAGTTCATTTCTACGTACGTCCAAGGTCAATTAAAGTCTGGTGGACATTTGCCTTTGACCTTGTCATTCGCCATGTAAGTTATGAGAAAAATAAAAGTATGATATTTCATGTAGATTCACCCCTTTACATAATACGTCTGTCGTCAGTTTGTCTGAAGGAGACTCAGATTTGTAGTTCAGCTGAAGGTTGTCGCAATATTGTGATAAGTAGTACATTCTATTCTTCATACTACCTCCATAGTACCTACTTGAATAATATAATAAATTCAACAGTCTTTTTACATTTCATAATATTTTTTAGAAAATTATTGTATTGTTTTTGTGGCCGTTTCTGTTATATTTCTTTTACCGCCTGATAGTATCCCGCACTTTTTATATTGATAACATTTTTTGGAGAATTATTTAATCGAGAATATATAATACGAGTTTTTTCATATAATTGTAAAAGGAAAAGTAATATATGTTTCTAGTCGATAATAACTCTGATAATAAAATGTAACATTGAATCGGACAAGAAAAGTGTATGACCTTGATACGATGCGAGAAGACTTCGTTAGTTCGGAACCCATTTTATTTAATTATTATATTTTTCTATAGGATGACATTTAACCTCACTATTATATAAATACTAAACACATATAAATCTACACTGCAGCATACAACTTCACTATGTCAACCATCATGCAGTACCTACCCGCATTAAAAACAAATTTCAAAACTGTCCAATGCTAAGTAACAAAAGTGTAAATCTGTGAAGGGCGGTGTGTGTGGCGTCTGCGCGGCGTATGATTGATGACGCGGCATTCACGCAGCCGCTCAAACGCGCGCCGATGTGACACCAGATTGACAGCTAAGCCTCTCGCGCCAATTTGGAAAGTGTTCACGAAAATATACGAGAAAGCTTATTCCATTGCGGGCACTTTTAGGAGTGAATGCTGGTTCCGGTGTTTTTACGGGTCAGTGGATACGAAAAAGAGTGTAAATGTTTTGTTAGAAATATGTGTGTAACTCGAAATTGTTAGTGGTGTGGGTCTAACGTAAGGAACCTACATTAGACCCTTAAATTACATTGCTGATTGAGTAGGGTTCACAGATATTTGAGTGTTCTGGAGTCGCGGAAATGCAATTATTAAAACAGACAGAAATATCATACACTTTCAAAAATATTTTTTTTACAGAGTAGTGGTCAATAAAATATATTTAGAATGTGAGATCGTGTCATACTTGAATTACGTAATCGACGGCAGAAAGCAATATTGTGGTAACTCGAAAAATGCAATTTTACACAAGAACAAAAAAAATATGAATAAAATGAATAACCTCGTAACTAGAACATTTAGAAATACCATTGTTTTAATAATAATATTTTAAATAAAACCTTATATTTTCATGAGGAAATTCAATGCGGTATTTTTTTTTGAATTAATTTAATGTATATAAAGCATATACAAAAAGCAGTGTGAAAGCAGAAGGGCTTTCAAGTCTAAGTTGAAGTGGTGTCAAAATAGGCAAGAACAAATTAAGATGGACATTCTTGCCGCTAATCAGTCAACTAAAGACTTTAAAGCCTTTTGGAAAAATACTAAGAAAGCTAACCTCAAACCAAGCATTCCTTTGAGCGTTGATGGTAATAGTGACGCGAGGGACATTGCAAATTCTTTTAGAGATCATTTTATCGTGATACCTGCAATGACTCAATGTACAAATGATGAGACTGTCATGCCTGAGCGGAACTCGTTTTTTACGACAAAAGAAATTGCCTCGGTAATAAACACCATGCAAGGTGGTAAATCACCTGGGCACGACGGTCTCAGCATTGAGCATTTCAAATATGCTGGGGTGCATCTCCCTCGTGTCTTGTCGCTATTATTTAATCTGTGTTTGGCACATTCTTATTTACCGCGTAATTTAATGAGGACTGTGGTTGTACCGGTTTTAAAGAATGGGTCTGGAGATGCATCACACAGGGCTAATTATAGACCCATCTCACTTGCTACTGTTACGGCGAAGGTGCTGGATAGCGTGTTGAATGGCTACTTGAGTAATCATCTAGTACTTCACGATGCGCAATTCGGTTTTAGGTCGGGTCTATCGACTGAAGCTGCGATCTTAAGTCTCAAGCATACTATCAGATACTATACAGGAAAAAGAACTCCTGTATATGCATGTTTTCTGGATTTGTCTAAAGCGTTTGACTCGGTAAACTATGACATACTCTGGAAAAAACTTAGTAAGACAGGCATGCCCTCTGATTGTGTTTCATTGCTAAAGCATTGGTATAGAAACCAAATAAATCAAGTGAGATGGGTTAATATATTATCTGATGAATATAGATTGGAATGTGGAGTACGCCAAGGTGGTCTTACATCTCCAAGCCTTTTCAACTTATATATAAACGGCTTGATCGAGGAACTCAGCAGTGTACATGTTGGATGTCAGATTGACGGCGTTTGTGTTAATAATCTCAGTTATGCGGATGACATGGTCTTACTGGCTCCCTCGCTCAAGGCGCTTAGGACTCTCATCCGTATTTGTGAACGGTATGCCTCTGAACACGGTCTTAAGTACAATTCCAAAAAGAGCCAAGTACTGATTTTCAGGTCTGAAAACTTTAAGCCTAAAACTGCCTGCTCTATAAAACTTGGAAACGACACGCTTCGAATTGTTGACAGTTGTAGGTACCTGGGTCACATGGTTACTGACGACCTAAAAGATGATCTAGATATAGAAAGGGAACGAAGATCGCTTGCTGTAAGGAGCAATATGCTCGCCCGCAGATTTTCACGGGCTACGAGACAAGTAAAAACAACCTTGTTCCGTTCTTACTGTCAATCTTTTTACTCTAGCAGTCTCTGGATCCGGTATACGCAACGAGCTTATAACATACTGCGTATCCAATATAACAACGCTTTCAGAATGCTGTTGGGGTTGCCTCGATACTGTAGCGCATCAGAGATGTTTGTCAAGGCACATGTTGATGGTTTTCACGCAATAATGCGTAAGAAAGCTGCATCAATACTTCTAAGACTGCGTGGTAGCTCCAACAGTATTCTGAAAATGATAGCAGCGCGTAACGATTGCCCTTTTCAGAGGCACTGGGTGGATAGAGTGATAGGAGCTTTAAAATAAAAAATAATAAAATTAAAATTAAATTCCTAATTGACTAACATAGTTTTTAAGTAAATCTTTTGTTACTAACACACATATGGACATATTTTGCTGAAATAAATGTTATTATTATCTCTCTTTATTTAAAATATTTTTTTTTACATTTTTATATATATAGTAAAAAACAAAATACATATAAAAATATAAAAAGTTATCCAACGATGGCGAGGCTCGAGACCCAAGCCACCGGTGGTTAGGAGCCCAAAGTGAGGAACCGCCTCACAATACGTGCCGTGTCAAGCAATACTGCCTTCTGAATCTGACTCCTGACCCAACAGCCGATTGAGAGCCTCTGTAGATGTTGGTCGAGGCTCTTTGGTATCAACCCATGGGCAGAAACGACAATCGGGACAATAATTGTTGAGTCGACATCCCACATGTCGGTAACCTCGTGTGCCAAATCTAAATATTTAGACATTTTGTCTTTTTCAGCTTTAACAAGGTTATCGTCATGCGGGATGGTGACGTCAACAAGTATAGCCCGGCGCGCCAATCGATCTATTATCACAATGTCAGGCTTATTGGATAGAATAGTCCTGTCTGTGATAATAGATCGATCCCAATACAACGTTGCATGACCATTTTCAAGAACTGGTTGAGGAACATACTGGTAATATGGCACTTCAGAAGTCACCAGTCCATATCGAAGAGCAATTTGCTGATGTATGATCTTGGCTACTAGGTTGTGTCTATGCAAATACTCGCCGTTAGCAAGATACGAACAACCGGAGATAACATGCCTGATAGACTCGCCAGGACGGTGGCATGCCCGACAGATGTCGACCGTACCGTCCTTCAGGATGTATTTCCTATAGTTGTTCGTCTTAATAACTTCGTCCATAATTGCAAAGACAAAACCCTCGGTTTCCCCAAAGAGGTTACCGAAGCGCAGCCAAGACACAGACGCTAGTCGGTCCACATCAGGCCCATGAAGGGCTCGATAGAACCGACCGTGCAGCTCCTTGCTCTTCCATATGTCCTCGCGATCCCTAATGCCTACCACCAGAGGTTTCCGCCAGTTCTCAATCGCCAAAGACAGCGGGGTAAATCCTTTATCTACCATAACTACAACCCTATGCATATCCACGTCACTGTGAAGGAAATAATCCCTGAGATTGCACACCTCGCGATTATGTAGGTCCTTAGCATTAAGAATGCCTCGGCCCCCACATCTACGCGGGATGTACAATCTCATCACTGACGAACGTGGATGATGCATACGATGTGCAGTTAGGAGAGTTCGGACTTTACGATCCAGGGCGTCCAATTCGGTCTGAGTCCATTTGAGTATGCCGAAAGAGTACATGAGTACAGGCATAACCCAACCGTTAAAAGCGCGGATCTTGTTTCCACCTGACAAAAAACTGTTAAGTACTTTTGTCAGGCGGCTAAAAAAACGCTCTTTCAACGATCGTTTTACATCTGCACCCATGATACCTAGAGCCTCAGGCATACCCAAATATTTGTAGGTTTCCGTCACGGAAAGGGATCTGAGTCTTACAGTCTCTGAGACATGTATGTCATCAGAGACCGCAACCTCCCCTCGCTTCACATGGATAACCGCACATTTATCTACACCAAATTCCATATTGATTGAATTGCTAAATCTTTCCGTTATTTTTAACAACTCAATCAATTCGGTTTGTTTCGATGCAAATAACTTGAGGTCATCCATGTAGAGCAAGTGAGAAATAGGCTCAGACCCTCTCCGCAGACGGTAGCCTAACCCTGAATCCAACAACAGAGTGCTGAGGGGATTCAGGGCCATGCAAAACCACAGTGGACTCAGACTGTCGCCCTGAAATATACCCCGCTTGATTCTAATCGGCTCATCACAATCAGGAGGAACTGTACCACCTGGATATCTCAGGACAGTGGTCCACAATTATGTGGATTATTATTATTATTATTATTATTATATACGCATTTTTGGGGATACGACAAAATCGCTTTCCTGCGTCGTAATATTAAAGTATTTCCTAAATAAACCAAATCTATCATTTTATTTCTAAAGATAAATTACTTACAAAAATGTATCGAGCTTCGTCCGCAACAGCAGTGAGACAAAATGGGCATTATTTAGTAGGCTTAGAGAAATTAATTAGTTGATCAAGTGAATGAATGGAAAACTGTGATTAGCGACGCGGCGCGATATAATGTCATGCTTTATTACAGCCTTAGTTAAATTGATTGTGGAATTAGATGAATGATTGAATGAATGGTAAATTAACATTGACATGCTACGCCAACAAAACAATTTGTTGTTTAGTATTCCGTTTTTTTCTGGAACTAGACCAGTATATAATACAAATTTTCAAGACAAATTGTCCTAGTGCCTAAGATACTCTTGTGCGCAAACAGTTTCAATACAACTATCAGCTCATACATTATCATGTATGATACTCCAGCTTGTTATCGAAGGCATAGACACAGTATCACGGAGTGTCGTTCTTAGTTCGAAGAGTTTATATTTCATTTCACGTTGCATTAGAGTCCAGCCTATCGTCATACCGGGCAATCAAGTCTAGTTCGGGCATTACATTGGATTTGTCTACACCAAGAAGTGTTCGACGCAAATAGTTACTTCTTATGAGTTTTGATTATATTATGTATGAATCATAACATTTAATTTATAAATGTGTTCATGATATAGAAACAGTCATAGTGCTGTGTAATCCATTAAATATTTTGACGTTGACATTTTCCCAATCTCCAATGTTATTAATGCACTTTTACAAACTTTGCAATTTGCAAAGTTAATTAAGTTTCAAATCGAAATGACGAAGAATTTTAAATAGTGCATTAGTGAGGGAATAAGTTATTACTAAGCTAGTCACCGAGTGTAGTCTGCAGTGTAACCCGGCGCCACGCGAGCGACGGCTATTCGTGCCCAACTCAGCCGATGGAAAATGAATTTTTCGCCAAATTGTGTTTTTCATTAAACATGATCGACGTCGAATTACTTTTCAGCGCGCAGCTCATAAATGTCGCCCGTAATTAAAATAGTGAACGGATTTTTATAAAAGGGTGCTTTTGATTAAATGTTAATTTTCATTTACGTTCTTACCAGAAAAGTCGTGTATGCATTCAAATTCATTTGAAATATTCGAGGAAGAGAGAAAGAACAGAATAAATGAGCATACGGCTTCTGGAGATTACTAATGTTAAGCAAGCAAATACTTGATAATAGTAACCTGTGAAACAAGGATGCAAACGCAGATGGGCTGTTCAAATTATACTGTATTAGAGGAATATAATCAGCAAAAAATCAATAAGAAATGTACGTTAAAAACATAATGGATCACTAGCGCCTATTGATTCACGATGGTATTCTCGAAAATAGGCATCACTAATTTCTTTTATCACAAAGATTCTGTTATTGATCACAGACCCCCCGAGGACTGAAAAATATGTAAATACATAGAAGTGCAATTGAAAAACTGACTGCAATTAAATTTTTATTATATATGAATAAGCAGCGCAGCTAATGCTTTTAATAGAACATCCATTAAAAGAAAAATGAGTACCACAACTAACATTATTCACTGCAAATAAAAACAACTCATAACATATTAAAGCAAAAGTAAATAAAATGATTGAACATAATCCTGCCATAAAGCTTCGTTTATTGCGAAAGAGTTACGAGTATGTTTATAAAACTCTTGAAATAATATTTTCAAGTGCTCCTTGAATATATGCTTTTTTCTAAACGGCGTGCATACTTCTGAATATTTATGGGGAACGCTGCATACATTCGCTGTGTATCGAACGGGTGAAGTTCATTTGAATGAACCGTTCTGTGGGACGTGATTCAGTGCATATTGGCTCGTTCCGTACACTATTTGATTTTTCACGGACTGTCTTGTATAGGATCAGCAAATGAAACTGTTTATTAGAAATGCTGCTCTTGTTCTGCATCTTTTCCTGGAGTTAAAAAAAGTCATTAACGTTGAATATAAATTATAATCAAAAGAAATTATATAATGTTTTAATTTATTCGTTTATCTGACATGTTTAAGAAATTGGGGTTTTCAAATATTATTTTTCCGACCCAAATATCGACCAATAGAATTGCACCATTCGACGTCACGTGGTACAACCTACATGGTATTATACTGATAATTTTTTGAAAATTTTCTCTGGTAGTTGCTATATATAAAAAACAAAACATGATCCAGTCAAATTAACCACACGTCAAACTGACAGGTTGAATTCAATTGTGAAAATTGGAGATTTTGCATGAAAATGAGTGAAATTAAAATTCAGACGGAAAAATAATCCCCCGAATACCACACGAGCTTCAAAATTATCTGGTATTTCCCGATAGGTTCGTTGCAAACAAATGAAGGAGTCAAAACTTGACGACTTTATTTGTTTGCAGGGAACCTTGAATTTTGAAGCTCTTGTGGTATTATAAGTGATAATTTAGTTTAGAATATATCGAAGGAATATTATTAATTCACAATAATAACTAATAAAAGTAACTAACTCATATAAGGCTGTTCTTACAAACTCTAATTAAGTTTTCATCTTTAAAATTAAGACTAACTTCCTCAAATAATTTAATTTTAATTTATATCTAAAAACAAAAAATAAGCAAAATAAAATTGAAACAATGCTTGTCGGATCACAAGTGGCATAATTAAATTTATTTATTCGATTATAGTGATTGTGAGTGTAGCGCGGAGGCAGTTCGTCGGCGCTATACGTGACTCGACTCTACCGCGCTCTACCAGCTCTCCCTCGCTCTACTCCGCTTTGTTTTATTAGCTGTGGATTGTAAATTGTAGAGTCGTGTTTTGTGTGGAAATGTATACATTTCATTAACGCGAAAGGACGTGGAAATGAACCTAATGAATCGTGAAAGGTTTTTTCATAAGTTTTGCAATGAATATATGTAAAGTTGCAATTTTATTTCAACAAGTTTTGAAGTAAGCGTATTAATTACTTGATTTAAAAATAGAGTAAAAATATTTTGACACCACGCTTTGATCTTCTTGTTGAGAAGAATATTTAATCAATTATACCTTGAAATTCCAATACATACACTTAAGAGCACAGTTACGTATGGCAGAAATTTTACAAAATATGTCTTATTCAGCTTTTTTATCTAAGGTTCTGGAAATATTGTCTTCAAAGTGTAAGGCTACACCGATGAGTAACAGTTTATGGGTTGTGTGATATGTATGTTAATTCTGGGTGCAATTAATTAAATAATGGGACACCAGTTTTACAATAACACACAATAATTATAACCTGTAGCCCACGGCCTACCCACTCTCAATCGTACTCTTAATTGAAGAGGAGGTCCGTGCCCTGCAGTGGGGCGTATAGTTTGTCTGGATGCCGTGGCATCGTTACATACGGTGCAGTAATTTTACTACGTCATATAAAAACATCTTCTTTAACATTCATCTACAATTCTTCAAATCCCGATCTATTTTCCTCAATTTTATATTCAAGTCATTTCTATCTTCAAGCGAGCTCATGAAAGCGTGCGGAATGGCGAGTGCATAGTGAATTGGCTGGACTGGAGGCTTCAGCGTCCAGTCGAGTCACGCCTCTCTAGGATTTGCCTCCGACTTGTACAAATTGTTAACGCTAGTTCACTCTCCTTGAATATAGCTTTATTTAATACTAGATGTATTAGGATTTGTATAACGTTTTACAAGTGGCGATGTTTGGAATAAAATTTGCTTTGAAAGTGTGACTCATTAATTTAGGGCTTAAGAATTTGTAACATGTACATTTTAATGTGTTTTTCTTTGTTTGCAGGTAAGAGGAGACATGTATGATGTGTAACTGAATAAAATTATACTTCGAGTTTAACAGGTAAATAGTATTTAGAACGTTTGTTTCTGAAATACTGTAGCATCAGTGCAAAAATTGTCTGAAAAATTAATTAGACCTTGAGTTAATATATGTACATGTAAAAGTCATGGCACGGACACAAAACTAATAGAAAGAAAGAAAGAAACATTAATTGCAAGCAATTGTGTACAGCTTTAAGTAATTAAAACTATTTAACCAGTGCCTGACAACTAAATTACTCCTACTCAGCATGTGCTAGTAATAAAACCAACGCTGGTCTTCTCTAAGGCCGTTAACTGACGTCACACGTGCTAAAAAGCTCATTAAAATAATTAACAACTTGATGACTAATTTAAGAATCATTGTATTTACGTTTGAGATGAGGCATTTGTTATCACTATTTTATAAGTCAACTTTCCGGAGACATGTGTGTACAGGTAGTCAATCACCACGCACTAAAACGGTGAAAGAAAACATCGTCATGAAACCTACATACCATAGCGATTTGCATGAATTTCCATGGTATGTAAAGTTCGCCAACTTGCACTAGGCCAGCACGTCTATAAACCATTGTACCTGTCGTAGTTCCCTTACTTTAATAGCTGCTAATTCTCTCTTAAAAGATAATATAGAATCCCTTCCGTAGTGAAGTAGGGCTGCTGTAAGGCATCTGTGCATAATAGCCACAAGAAAATACCTCCAATATCCCATTGTTATGATTCAGAAGCCAACAGGCGCGTGTCGTTGACGCGCTGAATTGAGACGAGTGTCCGCGTTCCTCCCATAATGGACCACGCCACTCTTAAGGCATCCCAACCTAATAACCTCACAAAAGATTTCAATACGCGAATGCCTGCTTGCCTTTTGGGCGAATATTTTATTGAGCCTTTTGAATGATTTGATTTCGTGCTGCCATTCATGGTTAGCTGGAGTGTTTGGAGTTTATGTATAGGCTATGACTTACGTGTCGTTGATCAAGCCTTCTTTGGTGTTACTTTTTGTGTATTTAGTTACTGCCATTTACGTTATTAAATATTAAATTTTAATTGCAGTAGTCATTAAAGTTTCTTTATTTTATATCTTGAAATGATACTTAAAAGTGTGTAAACTCGTATATTAAAATTTGAAAAAGATTTTTCATCAAGACCTACATTCGCACCGAGATTTCTTAGCGCAAATCCCGACGCTTTCAGCAAGACCTATTTCAGTGCTTTCTCATTAATATTTTTTATTCATAATATACGAAATGGGTGAAGAAGACGCAGTAGGGGCTTCCTGCGAGCGACCTCCATTGCGTCTGTCGCTCCCGCCACTTAACTCCCAAACAAAACGCCGACTCGCAACAATAAAACCCTTGGAGCGCCCGTAAAATACACCGAATATGGCCGGATTCGCAAATAGAATTTTCAAACACTTTGTGTTCTGACATCGTCATTTTAAGCCGGGCCGTGGGAAATCTATGCAAATCTTCGGCCGTAAATATACGCTGGCGGCAGATACCCGGCCCGCTGTCGACGTGGAAACTAAACGCTTTTTACATCATGCTAATACATGTGCTACGCGTGGATGTATCCGAATGCAAAAATATTTTAGGATTTTTTCATTTTTATACAAGTGGCAACGTAGGTAGAATCATCATATATTTTGGTAATACACGAATACTAGATGTGTGTCGATCTTTGAAAGCATCAGATGGAATTTGGAAGATAAGGGGAAGAATTAAAAAGGAATCAGATAGAAAAAACAATATGATCACACAATTTGGTTGTCCCCCAATTTGACAAATGTAAGTTTCCTAGTATATTCAAAGGATCATGTGAAAAGAATATAATTTTTGAAGTTAGCTATTACCTCCTTCCTCAAAAAATTTCGTCGACTATAAAAGATAACCAATTTTCATCGAAGCGAACAAAATTCGAAGAAATATGAGATTCATAAACAAATAATTCCATCAGAATTTCATAGACAGCACTCGAATGCTTTTAAGGCCAATTTAGAGTTTCCAATAAAATAGCCGGAAAGTGTTTCCGATGGCGGCGCATTGTTGTACATTCTGTCGTCGGTTCTGCTACATTGTATGTGTTTTGTATGGAACCACACACTATAAAATGCATGTGTTGTATTGATTTACATAAGCAGCGGTTTATCTCGTTCGCGCCGTCTCCAGTTACGCTTTATTCAATTTCCGTGTTTCGAATATAGTGGTTATTTTGGCAACTTTGTTTGGATAGTATTCACATTTGTGTCAGATAAAATGCTACAATATTTATTTGTAATAACAAAGTGAGCCACGGAGCTTCAAGGTATATATATATATATATATATATATTTATGCAGACTAAAATAGTGCTAGTTTGGTGTTTATGATGTTAAAAACCAAAAAGTCTCTAGTATGAATCTGTATCTGTATCAGCTATATGCCACATGTCGCGAACTTTTTCGATAATTGAGAGTACGTTGGAGAGGGGTTAGGCCGCATAGTTTACTACGCTGGCATAGTGCAGGTTGGCAGACCTTTACACACCAACTACAAGTATATGGACAGTAGTAAAACCAAACAACACCTTGAATTACGCTCGCCATCCTAACACATAAGATGTTAAGTCTCAGTATATCCAGTGGTTATTCTATCTACAATGTCCTTCATACCGAAACACAAAGGTGCATTTACACTGCTATTTCACAGGAGAAATAGATATTGCGGTCATATCTATCCATATGGCCTTTCACATATGAGAGACATACCACAAGTAGAGAATATTTCTATGAGATTTGACCCTACGGCTACTCCACTCAGCCGTGACATCCTCCTGCAGTGTATAAAAGCTGTTAATATACAGTGGCGTGTGAGTCGATGAATCCTCGTAATTGTGAGAATAAAACTCAATGAGCAGTCGGAATCAATCTCAAACATAAATAAAAGGTCGTCCTCCGTGAAGTGTTTGTGGATCGGCGGGAATTTAAATTCAAAGGGAAATCGTTTTTATGTATAGGGGGTCAGACAACGGCGCGGTTCGGCAATGTTTGTTGGGATGAAAAAATTAAGCATTTCACATTTAATACAATACTGATGTATTGTATTGTGTTTCTGATCGGCTTTGCGTTATATGGTTTGTTATGAGTGTTGGTTTTTGATCGACGAGTATTGATGTAAACAGTATTATTTAATTAATATTGCACGTGGTCTTTGTGTGATTCATACTGATAATGAGTATCCACCATAGGGCTTTGTTCATGAAAAATATTGAAAACGATTATGAATCTAGCGCCAAGCTCTGGTGAGAACGAGAAATAAGTTTGTAATTAGTTTAAATCTAATTGTTAAATTGCGGAAGTGTACAACTAAACCATGAAATATGTTTTGTATGTTAATATTATAAACTTTCTTCAGATTGAAATAATTTCAACTAGATATTACATAGTTAAAATTACAAGAGGTTACGAATGATACAAATTTTGAAATATTTGAATAACAAATACGATATTTCACGCGTTTGCCTAGCGCGCCCTCTGGTGGCGAAATCACGTCGGAAAATAAAAAAAGTAGAGTTGTGCATCTATCCCTGTATATAATTGTAATCTATGGTATCCACTGTAAATATAATATTTCGTTCTTTTTAGCAGTTTCATTAAATGTAACAGGCGCTACAATTAGCGTATTTTTGAGAGGCAGCCTGAGACGGCCATCTCATAAAATCCTAATTGCTAAGTCAAAATTGAGTCTAGATCTATAAAATATATTTCATTACTTATTTAAAATGCCCCGCTAGAACAGAAATCTGTTTGGATTTGTCCGCCCAACGCTTGCGGCAATAACTTATAAAATTCGCTTATTATACATTTATTCAACACAGATAACGCTCCATAAATTTGCGAACGTTGAGAAAAGCGAATAGAATTTATTAAATTGTTTCTATACATTTATTCGGCGCAGGGACAAACAAGAGGGACACAACGATGTTGTAAATTAAGAATTATATCGGCACATTGGCTTAGAAGTTGGTGTAGGCTGCCAAACTTGAGGACTTTGGTTCTAGATCTAAGTTGAGAAATACTCTAGGTGCGAGTTGCCAAAGAAAAATCTTATATGAGTTATTTATATCTAGATTTTATATGCGGTATGATGATAGAATTACCTAGCTTAGAATAATAATATTTTGCTGTCTAGTAAATTGAGTAACTTGAGTGGGCTTGGCTATAAATTATTATTACTTTCACAAACATGTTTAATTAATAAGACTAGCAATTTAGTAATTAGTAGTGTAGTGGTGAATTTCGTTAATATTCATTACCCTTTGCAATTAAATTATAAATACCGTCCAGGTTAAAGTCATTATCAACTCCCTGGGTTACCATGAAACTGCACACCTTGAAACTTGGCATCACGATCTATACGTACATATATTTTTCCAACATTAATCAGTAACAGTAAATAAAATCCCTGCAGCCGTAATGTTACGTGTTTTTATTCGTCCTGTTTCGTAAGTGCACCAACTAAATTTTAAAATTTATTTGAAATTTTTAAAAGTTTCGGTAAAATTTGTTGCACCGTCGCGTGTTTTTTGGCGATGTTTTGCATACGCGGCGGGGCGGCCGGCGATGTGGTACAACGCGTCGGCTGCGGACGCCGTAATGTAATTTGTACACACGCTTTGGGTCGCCTGTTGTGCTTAAAACGTTTGACACTTTGCTTTTGAGATATTTTATCATGGAAATCAGGGATGCATATTGATGGCATTGATCATGTTGATACATGAATAATATTTGGTATAGGTGCGCCATCCGGACGAATAATATCTGGGAACTCCTGCAGAAGCTCATGAAATGAAATGAAATGAAATGAAATGTATTTATTGGTCACGTAGGCAATTTAAAAGCTCTTATGACAAGTCAATACACATATAACTTAATCTCTATAAACAATATATTTCCTATACTTAGTATTCCTTATTTTAATTTCTTGGTTTAATTAATTTATTTATGTAATTTATTTATTTTAAATTAATTTTATTTTTATTTAGAATTAGTTTTATTTATTTGTTTCCTTTTTATTCTTATTTAATTTAAAGTATTAGTTATGACTTTATGGTAATTTATTTTTCAAAGAAATACAATATGTACGTTGGTCAAATTAAATTAATTTGTGGACCATGAATATTATTACAACGGTGCGTAGCGGTTTATTGTTACCACCGGATCCAACGCGGCCCTCCTGAGAAGACCCGGCGAAACAAACTCAGTGGGCTTACACTACCACTGGAACTACGCGACGCGACCCAGTCCTGAGTATATCCAGCGAATAAGACTCAGTGGGCTTGTTTTGGGTCCAATTTAAGACAACGACCATATGTATTTCCGAAACGTCCCGTATGTTTAGGCTTACTGCCGGATCCAACGCGGCCCTGACTGAGAAGACCCGGCGAACAAACTCAGCGGGCTTTACTTTACCACTGGATACTACGCGGCGCGACCCATTTCTGAGTAGATCCAGCGAGTCAAACTCAG
The DNA here is from genome assembly GCA_023078785.2 of Hyles euphorbiae. Taxonomy (NCBI): domain Eukaryota; kingdom Metazoa; phylum Arthropoda; class Insecta; order Lepidoptera; family Sphingidae; genus Hyles; species Hyles euphorbiae. The sequence continues at coordinate 263,839 of CM041030.1, forward strand.
TGGGCTTGATTTTGGTCAATTTACTAAAATAAATATTTGTGACTTGTCTTACAAAGATTTGCCATATTATTATTTTTAATTGTTTTCTCGATCGGTCGTCATATGATTTTAATTGGCATTAATTAATCATTATATACTTAGTTATAATTTAATTGATTAATTTAATTGTATATTGATTAAATTTTAAGTTTAAAATTTTTAATTATTTAAATTAGGGGATGTAATGAGTGAATAGTGCAGGGCCCCAGGAGGTCGCAATGTGCAAGAGAACACCTAATCCCAGGCTTTTTTATCCTCAATATATTCTTTAATATTATAATAACCCCTAGTCATAAGTTTGTTTTTAATATGTGCCCTAAATAGTTTATCCGGTAGCTGCGTTATCCTATTGGGAAGTTTATTATAAAATTTAATACAACTACCCAAGAAAGATTTTTTTGACTTTTCTAGTCTAAACGAGGGTATTGCAAGTTTATTTTTATTCCGCGTATTAATAGTGTGGGTGTCACTGACCTTATAAAACTTGCTAATATTTTTATGAACGTGCATTATATTCTGAAAGATGTATTCAGATGACACGGTTAGTATATTGCTTTCCTTAAAAACAGATCGCAAAGAATCGCGGCTCCCTAGATTATAAATAGCACGGACTGCTCTTTTTTGTAAGATGAATATGGATTCGATATCAGCCGCTGATCCCCATAAAATAATGCCGTATGACATTATACTATGAAAATAAGCAAAATATACCAATCTAGCCGTTGCAACGTCAGTTAGTTCTCTTATTTTTCGGACCGCGAACGCTGCGCTACTAAGTTTAGCTGATAATCTCTCAATTTGTGGACCCCATTGTAATTTTTTATCTAGAGTGATCCCTAAAAAAAATGTGGAATCAGCTAAATTTAGAATTTCTGAATTTAATTCGATACGCGTGTTTACGCTTGCCACGTTCGGTAAAGCAAAACGGACGCATTTAGTCTTACTAGCATTTAATAGTAAATTATTAGCAGAAAACCAATCCGAAATTAAATTAAGAATATTGTTAGGTGTATCTAGATTATCGTCTTTCCGATTAACTTTAAATATTATAGAGGTGTCGTCAGCGAATAAAACTATGTCTGACCACTTTTGAACCATGCAAGGAAGATCATTTATGTAGACATGGTATGGTGATGAGCCATTAATGACTTTGATGCTTGGTTCCTGACACTCTGTTATCTCCGCCTTGTAGGTAAGCAGGGTGGAGGAGTCTATCAAACGTCTACGTTGCAGATCTGGTAGGAGTCCATAATATGCCAAAAAATCAGCACCTAAGATTGGCTTGGAGACATCAGCTATTATGAACCTCCAAGTAAAATCTCGTCTTAGGCCAAGGTCCAACGTTAAATTAGCAATTCCATATGTAGCGATCACTGTCCCGTTGGCTGCAGAAAGCTCGTAGTTGGACTTTTTATGCAGGCCTTGGATACGATGATGAGGAAACACGCAGATGTCAGCTCCGGTGTCCACGAGGAATTGGATTTTGCTGGCCCGATCACAGACGAATAAACAGCGTGATTTCTTAGGGCAGGAGTCGTTTACCGTCATTAACGACTGACCGAAACGTTCCCCATAGCCTTGCTGCATGGTGGAACACATTTTGTTGCCTTCGTATCAAACCGCCAGTGATACCAGCATATATCGCGTGGCCTTGGACCGCGGCTTCTGGAACATGAGCGAGATCGTGATCTGTTCCTATCTCGCACTCGCGCACGTGAAGTCGGATCGTTGATTTCTCGACGTAGCAAAGCGATCTCGTCTTTTAAACAGACGTACATCTTTTTCATGTCTTCCGATACCGACTCCTCTTGTTTGGTGGAAGTAGGACGAATTCCGGCCTCTGCAATAGCTGAACGCATTGGCAAGTATTCTAATGCTGCATCTGCAACTTCCGCAGCTTTCTCCAACGGTTGGTCCTTAACAGTTGCTAGGATGGGCTGTAAGACCGTTGGCAATCGTCCTTGCCAAAGTGTACGGACAGTAGATTCCGACATATTCTCACCCGCTAGGCTTCGTAGACGTCGAAGAAACTGTGACGGCTTATCATCTCCCAGGTCCTCGCGTTCCAGCAACTGACGTGTTCGCTGACTTTCCGTTGTACCACAACGCTTTATCAAAATCGCCTTGAAAGTTGTATACGGAGCGTCGTCGGGCGGGCTTAAAATTACATCACGCATTGTGTCTATGATGTCTGTTGGTATCTTCTGTATTATCAGTGCGTATTTTGATTTCTCCGAGTTGATGCGGGCGGCAGCAAACGCAGCTTCTACTATGGCGAACCAAACTTCTAAATCATTCGATTTGCACTCTGGTATATGTGGAGAACACGACGCAACCTCCGGGGCAGATTGTTCGCTAACGCTTCCGGTGTTCATTATACTGCTCACTTTTTCTATATTATTCAAAAACAGTGTCTCTTCCACGGAAAACTCGCGTACTACAATTCAACTTTAATACACTACACTCAAATCACTCTTTTGATTTGGGGTCACCACTTTGGTGGTTATAAGTGTAGGTATTAGAATGAGCACTAACTTCCAGGAACTAACTATTGTATATTTTGTGAATTAACACTTAATACATACAGAGACAGAGTAAAATTATAACTATGCGACTCGGAGCGAGATGTGCTCGTGACGAGAGATGGCAGACTGTTTAAATAATGTTCAAATTACAAATAATAAGCGTGTTATTTTATAAGCTAAATCTAAGTTAGCGTATTGCTACCGCCACACTTGGTATAAATAATGACTGAGATGCAAGTTTCCTACAAAAAAATAGCGCTGCGGATATCCAGAAAATTACTTCTTTGTACCTTAGTTTTTCAGTGTGAGTTAGTATTTTGTCCGTATACGCTCATGTTCGTCTCTCTCTTTGGCATCGGTCTCTCCTTTCATTGTGCGAGCGAACTGAAATAACCGACTAAAATGTTTTCAAAGCTTTTAGAGACAGTATAAAGTTCAGTGTTTGAAAAACTGACTGCAAACAAAACTGTCAAAAAATCTATTTATAAGCCAAAGCGTTGCTTTGTTTCATCCACTATAAGTAATTAAAACTAAGCCCCTGAAGTGGTTGTTTTTTATTCCGTACATTTTTGACCGTGTACGGAATTTAATATAATTAACAGTTTTTGTGGTGTGACAAGTCCTTTTGTGTAGTGGGCAGTGCGCGTCGGAAGTGGTTATATTTTTTGTTTTGCATACGTTGCTGGGTGACAAAAGTTTCGCTAGGACGCGCCGCGTGCGCCCGCTGTAATGTAATTTGCACACGCGGCTTGGGTCAGTTATTGTTTTTTTATTGGTGCATGGCTTGTTACTTTATTGTTATGGTTTTACTCGTAAATATTGCATGGTTTATCGTCACCATAAGGAACGTCGGTCGTGAAGGATATTCCTATAAGTTACAACAGCAGTGTATTAAATTATATTGTATTATATTTGTACTTGGGGCAAGAATATTTATTGTGCTACAATTCTGTAAAATTAAAGTTTCGAGATTTTCGTATTAATTTTATTGTGAAATTCATCTGTGATTTGTGGCAGAAGTGAATGTGTCAAATATATAAAACGGCTAATTTTTATCAGTTTAAAACCAACTAAAACACTAAGGACGAAAATGGATACTAGAGTTTTACGGTCGCTATGTTACGTAATATTCAATTGTAGTAAAGAATAATGGATTCAAAGTGACTTTGAAAAACAGCAGAAACAAATAATGTCATGAGATTTCAAATGAAATTTCTCAAGTGAAAGTTATTTGAAGGCGCAATATACACTGAGGAGGATTCCAGACATTTGACATTCATTCAATTTAATTGACTTAGTTCTTTTGTTTATCATTCTTTGCATTATCAAATTGCGTGCTTCGGGTCTTCAAAGCTGTGGAATAAGTGATTTTGAAATGCTAAACATGTTGATTACGTACTATGCTGTGGACCGCAAAAAAAGTTATGTTGTTATATTTAGTCAAACATTTCGATTGATCTGATTAGATTTATCTAACACTTGGAGTGGGATGAGCCTTGTAGCTTTATCTAAGCTAATAACACATTCAGATTTTAAATACGAAGTATTTGCTAGATTGAAGTACGAATAAGTTACGCAACTTTGACAGCCTCAGCCTGGCGCAGTTGGTTAGACGCCGCCTGTGAAACGAGAGGCCGCGGGTTCGATCCCCGCACTGAGAAAAATTTTTGTGTGGTCCACAAATATTTCTACCGGGTCTGGGTGTTTGTGAGACCGAAAAGTCTCTCGTAATTCCTGATACCCACGACACAAGACGCGATCTTAGTATGGGGTCAGTACTATACGTATATATGTGACTGTTGGGTGTTATTTATTCATTATTTATTAACTTTAATTCAATGTAATTTGACAATGTAAATATATTGATATGGTATATTGGTGGTCTCTAAGTACCTGGTACGAGTCTCCTCTTCAAATGAGAATTCGATTGTGAGAGGTTAGTCCTAGTGCGGATTGGCGGAATTTACATCCCATAGATTTTTTACAAATCGCTGAGGTATGCAGTTTTCAACACGATGTTTTCTTTCATCGTTGTAGTGCGTGGTGATTGACTATCAATTCATATATGAGTCCGAAAAGTCAGAGGTATGCCCTGGGATTGGAATCAATTATGAATATGTCCGTGTTTGGTCCGTTAAAATGTGTCACTACGCATATATTTTGAAATGATCTAGCCAAACTACTATCGAAGAAGACTTAAAAAATTGAATAAATATAATAATACTGTACATTTCATCACTTCCGTCTCGGGCGGAAGTTCTTTCAACGCGATTTTACTGAGTGTCGCCTTCGCTCTTATTAAAAAACTTTTCAATGGATTCCTTAGAAATATTTCACGTCTTAATTTTCGTATTTCCACGAAATGAGTATCCTCGTCCTTGAAAATATCGCACTTCTCGACCTTTAAGGAATTTCGTGGGAGTTTCTAAGAATTGTCTATCGTTTAATAATAATCTTTCGGAAGCTTGTATGAACTAAATGTTCTATGCTGAAAAGAAAAAAATGCACCATGGGCACCTGAGGCTGTATTTTTTTTATTATAACACAAAAAAAGCCTAATAAAAAAATATATTTTCAGTAATGAACATTTTATATATAGAGAATATACACTACATCTTGCCATCAAAATTCTTCTATTCTGGTATTCAGCATCTTATGACGGTGAATGTTATAGCACACACTGTTTATGTACGGTGATCATCGTTTACATCAAGGGTACCACATGCTGGCAATATAAAAACTCTTTGACATCCTTATAATAATTCAAAGCAGAAATTTTGTAGCGTTAAAAAAATACGTGCCTCCATCATGAAATTTTCGCACATATTTTGTTGCCGAAACATGGCACCGTAAAACACAACTTCGCGTTTCCCGCTGATTTATGAAAGTTCAGAAACTGGAAAAAATATTTCGTGAACATTTCATAATTAGCGGGAAAGTTTATGAAATGTTTGTCAAAATGTAAGTTTAAGAGAGTTGTGCGATCGCTGCGCGGGAACTTTGTGCCAGAAACTGTGCTCTGGGAATACGAAGCGGGTTCACGGTGCAGTTAGATACTGAATGGGTTTTGTTTTATTGTATTTTTGTGGTGACGTCATAGCGAGATGAAATGACATGGAATGAAATGTATTTATTGGTCATGTAGGCAATTAAAGAAATCTTGTGACAAGTCAATTCACATAGCACTTATCTCTGTATATCAAAGTTATCCACACTTAGTATTATTTATATTAATTTCATAATTAATACTATGTATATACTTATAATTATTTTTTATTAATTTATTTGATTTCTTATTACTATTTTATTTATAGTATTAGTTAGTACCTCATCATCATCGTCATCATCTATACTTGCGTTTCTTTCTGTGAGTTAAATTGTCGAAGTCTCAAAAACAAAGTATCCATAACTCGTATCAATAACAGCGACCATCTTACAGGATAGTAGAAAAACACGTTCGTCTTGCTTGCATTTTGTATTCAGTTTGTGTGTATTCCATACCTATGACTATGCCTGGAAATTGTTTTAACAAGAGATAAACATCTCCCTCTTTAATACTCTCTTTAAATAACCCTGCAATACACCAAACAATTCACATTGCCGTATAATAACATACTAAAACATATATAACAAAAACATCGTAGGAAAAATATATATACGGCGAAATGTGGATGTCCTAGTGACACTTCTGCCTACCTTTTCTGGGCGAAAGGCGTGAGTTTATGTATGTACGAGTGTATGTATGCATACATTAATCTAGCCCCAATGATTACGTATAAAACGCGCGTAAAATCTCAATGATTAAGGATGCAAAGATCCGTGCACTCGCTTCGGGAAGCGCCGTGGGAAATTCGGCGCCGATCTCAAAGGAACAGGAAAAAAGATTACAACTCCTTTATCCCCGTTTTATTGGGGCGTCAGTTTTATCGACCCTCATTTGTTTGCGAACAGACAGTTAGGCCTTTAAATCTGTTCTAGTTTGTAATTTTAAATACTAAAGTTAAATAAGTGTGTCGAGTTTTCTAAGCTTTAAGGCGGATAAGCTTCTATTGTTGAGTTGTTTCGCTAATTACCAAATAGAACTTAAGTGGAGCTTGATTTATTTAATCGCTTTAACTTGGGAGCTGAGGAAATGTTGGAGTACTTATTGTCTTGTTCGGTATAAAATGCTGCTTATCTCAAGTGGATATAAGATTTAACGAGACTTCGTATTTATTTATAAATTTGTTTTCTCATATTACCGTATTTTTATTTTTATCTCTCATAATAATCTCTCAATCAAGGCTCATTCGGATGGGTCACTATATGACATTTAACATAGCCTAGAAGATATACCTTCTTTCATACCTTCCTCAAGAATTCAGCCATTAAATGAAACAAGTCTTATCAAATCCGTGTATCCGTTCCATAGATTGGTGCGTATAAACAAACAAATATAATTTTATTATTTCGTATAGATGTAATATTTGGGTGAGGCTCGTAAGAGTTTGCACATTATTTTATACGAATAAGATAAAATTTGATACAATTTAGTAATGGTCCATAAAAAACCTATACTTCCTTAAAATCTCAATAAGTAGTAATATAACCAAATGCCTCACAGAATACGAAAATTCCCCTGTAATTCGCGCACAACTCGTCAATTGTAATATCGGGCGAAGTTGCGTCGAGTAGCTAGTAGAAAATAATATTTCCCGTCAATAATATAATATGTTTGTGAGATTAGCATCCTCGCGGTGTATCGGGTGCGGTGTCGCAGCCTCCAGCAGGAAATTGGATTCATTCCCCGCGCTCCCCCGCCCTGCTCTGCCTTCTCCAAACCTTAATGCCAATATTTGTAAATGATTTTGTCATTTTTGTTGAGATTGATTTCGTTATTGCCATGTCAATTTATAGGAAGAAATGCTAAAACAATTTTACATGTTTTGAAAACATTTAAAACACAAGCATGTATTGTGCAGCAGTTTTAATGATATTTTAAAGACCGTCCTCAAGCAAGTTGTGTTGATTAGTAATTAATGGAGAACATAAAATATAAGATAATTAATACAAGCAAGAAAGGATTTTAAAATGTATCATTTATTTCGCACAGGCTACATCCAGAATCCCTTATATCCATTATGATTATTTTTAACCGACTTCAAAAAAAGGAGGAGGTTCTCAATTCGACTGTATGTTGCTTTTTTTTTTTATGTTTGTTACCTCGTTTCTCTGTACTGTGTGAACCGATTTCGATCATTCTTTCTTTGATTGAAAGCTGGTACCATACGTGCGTAACATATTGAAGGCGGGCCGCCCAGTACCAAACATGTAGGACTTAGCCTTATATTAATTTAAATATCTATATGTAGGACTTAGTCTTATATTAATTTAAATATCTATATTTATTATTTTTTGGTTTTTAGTGGATTTTTTTGTTAACCTGTTATATTCCACTGCAAGCTATTAAAGACAGCCCCGAGACAGGAATTTATGCTTGATATGGCTATAGTCCCGTCACCTATCATATCGTGAGACGGAACATACAAGGCGAAACGTGGGTGATTCCTACTAGGACTTCAGCCTACCCCTTCTGGAAAAAAAGCTTTATATTACATAATCGAACGCCTTTTTCATACATACATATGTACATATATATATAGGTAGCTATGTAACTATAACACGCCAACTGGTCATATCTCACTACAACCCGGAAAAACCGACATTACAGGCATATTTACTAGCAGCGACGTGTCTTTACAGCCGTCCCGTGGCGGCCGGCGTCTCATAAATTCTCATTATCAGCACTCTATCGCAAGTTTTGAATTTCAAACGAGCACCGCCAATCCCTTACTAGTATACGCTGCTTCATATAGAGTTGCAAATTGATACTCAAGCTTTTTTGGAGTTCTGTATATAAAAAGGAATTTTAGACCCTTAGTAGAAGCACTTCGTTATCTGTCAGTCTCTTTGCCTATCATTTTATACGTCTGCTGGTTAAGAAAACCTGTAGGGGCCCATTGACAAGATGGCAAGTCAAATTTGGCAACATGAATGTTTGTACAACACAAGTTTAGGAATCAATTCGAAGTAAGGGGCGTGTGGTATTGTGGAATACATAATTCTTCGTGTGCCAATTCGAAACGCACTGGTCGTTTTTGGTTATGCCCGTTTCCATTATAATAGCAGCATTAACAGGCTGAAAATTGGTATTTAAAAATACCAAGTACCAGTAAAATACCGTCTATAGATAATAATTTAACCGCGCGGGGATCGGACGTTTGCTATTAATACAAAAAGCATAACAACTACGCTTGTTTTTCATTTGTTGTTAATTAGACGGGGGCTCGGTTATAGTAGAGAGTTGTTTTTTTAAAATAATACCTACTTTTTTTCTATATTGTTTTTCTATTTATAATGCAATAATTGGCAACATTGTGGCACAATAATCATCATTTTGCACCGAAATTATAAATAGTAGTACTTAATATTCCGTTTGTATTTTTAGTTTAATTTATGATTTATTCCTTAAATACTTTAAGTAGAAACTCTTATTACATATGAAGAAAGCATGGTCTTTAGTAGGTAAATAAAGAAGCAAATAAATAATTCTAATAATTTAGGCAAATACTTGGTAAAAATGACATCACCTAACATAATAAATATTTTGTTCAACCTAATTAACAGTCATAGTCTAGCGTACCTAGGACATAAACATGCCAAGTACCCGCCAAGGCGGTGCCACTAGAACAAAAACTCAAATGAACAATGTTCACGCTACACAATTCATTACCTCACTGAAACCATTAATAATAAATAAGTATACACACCCAGCAGTCACACGTCTAGGCCCACTCTAACTTAGGTAATGGAAACTACTAGAGACTTTCAATGTCGTAACATTTTGATCATTAATAAATATTTGAAAATATTACTATATTTTTACAATGAAACACCACGTGTGTTTCATTGTCTGCTACGATAATTTATTGCGGACTGAAGTACCCACCTTTACTCGATATAAATGAAAATTAAAATTACTTTTTTACTGGTGGTAGGTTTCTCAAATGTGAGAGGTCACCTGCGCAGGCAACACCGCGATGTCTATTTCTCTCGCCAAACTGCAGTGTTAATGCAATGTTGTGTGTCGGTTTGAAGGATGTTATAGTAAGAGTAACTACTGGACATATTGAGACTTAACATCTTATGTCTCAGGAGAGCGAGCCCAGAGGAATACCATACATGGCTTTGTAATTCAAGGTATTGTTTGGTTTTGTTACTGTCCATGAGCGGTAGTATCGCTAACCATCAGGCGAATGGCATGTTCGTCTCGACATTGTTTGCAATATAAAAAAATCCATTTCATATGTTACAGACATGATTATGACAATATACACTCCGAAATACACTACAATTCCATTACGAACTTCCGAAGTACACTTAGTGAAATGCTTAAGACTTTAGCATCAGCTCTCTTAGCTAAGTTACAAGTGTTTTCAATCTATTCTCTTTCTACAATAGCTAACGCCTTGACGTAAGCGATGACGTTTATACGTTATACAATGCCATTGGCTAACTTCCATAAAAATTCTATCCAAGATGCAATTTGATTCGCGCAAACGAAACGTCATCGCTTACAAGGCATCAAGGCTTTAACGATTTTAGAAAAATAATATAATATATTGGAAGCGCTTGTAACTTAGCTAAGGGGGCAGGTCTGCCAACAGTTCCGGTGATACGTTTAGTTCTCATTAAGGTGTTTGTACAAGCATTAGTCTCAATCCAGCGATCTAACCCGTATCTTGTCTCATAGCGCTTCATTTGCGTCACAAAGGCCTGTACGAATAGATACGATTTTAGTGGCCGCCACTAGATAGATTTACACACAAATCCGTCGGTCGTCGGTTTTCACAAAACCACGGAGTTTTTATGTGGGAAGCTATAATTTCCCTTTATTGGTCCCGAGGTAGATAAGTTAGATAGTTCGCCACGGTTCGCTTCGGCTTTTGTCGCAGCTATAAATACTAAGAAAACTCTTTTTAACTCAGTTCAAAGAGGTTTTAATTTTGTCCTTCGTTTTGATTGACTTGGAAGTTTTCTAAAGTTACGCTTAATTCGATTTGTCCTTTTAAATTCTTGCCATTGATTCTAAATTGCTTCCTTGTCCAAAAGAAAGAGAGAAAGTTCCACTTTTACAACCAGTTTTATTTTAAATGGACAATTCAAAAGCTGTACAATGAAAAGCCTTTATCATTCTACGATTTATAGAAAAACTAGCGGTCGCCCCCAGCTTCGCCCAGGTGCTGACACTTATTGAGTCCAGTCTACTTCATACACATATTGCGCGTATTAATTGTTTTATGTTTAAACTCAACGTGACTGCCTTTCTGTATACTACTTTTTTCGTCCAGACCCGTTAGGGCCGAAACTGCGTTAAGCGGGCACTCGCGCGGTTTCATACAAAAGTGCTCCATCGCGGGGATCCGCGCGGGCGTCCCGCACGGGGAGGCGCGACCCGCACCCGCGCCGCGGGACCCGCCTCTGTGCGTCGGAACCCGTCGCGGGGGCACGCGCGGTAAAGCGCGCGGTGTCTCTTTGGGCTTCATTAGAAGGCTCAAACTCACTCAGCGAGCAATGGAGAGGGCTATGCTCGGTATTTCCCTACAAGATCGACTTAGAAATGAGGAGATCCGTAGGAGAACAAAGGTTACCGACATAGCGCAAAGGATTAGTAAGTTGAAGTGGCAGTGGGCCGAAAGGTTCTAGAGTGGAGGCCACGTACAGGCAGCGAAATGTCGGACGCCCGCTTACAAGGTGGACGGACGACCTGGCTACATTTGCAGGAAGTCGCTGGATGCAGGCTGCTTCCAACAGGTCGATGCGGAAACCGTTGGGGGATGCCGATGTTCAGCAGTGAACTTCCTGTGGCTGAGATGATGATGATGATGAATATACTTGAGCAAAAATAAAGATTTTTTAGCCTTTCCGTTGGTGATATGACTGATACAGATTTTACCCTTAAGTTGTTGACCATCAAATATGGTTCCAGTTTCGAAGATAATTTGCCATAGACCGGTATCGAAACTTTAAAATATTTGTACAATGAGTTTTCATTTTCTCTTAATTTACTGAACTTTACAACAAATTCTCCGCCTAGCAACCTAAATTTAATAAACAGCCTTCCTGGCTGTCGTTTTTTTTTTTGCTAGTCGTCGTTTTGCTATGTAATAATATATTAAGCTCTCCATCGACACGACTGTACATCCACACCTTTAAAATTGAACCAGCGACACTGCGTAAATCCGGTCTCCGCGACGGGTACCCGCGACGGGGACCGTCGCATTCTCACGAAGCCCGCCCGCGTGTCCACGCGAGGAGACGCGCGACGGTGCCCGTCGCGGGCGCCCGCTTAACGCAGTTTCGGCCCTTACATCCCGGCCTGTCCCATCTCATTCTGATCCATGATTCAAGCCATGCAGACCTGTCCTCGTTTGTCCCATTTCATTTGCCCTATATTCTATCCCAAACTATCGCTATATGTTTGAAATAAATAAATAAATAATAAATAAATAAATAACACCCAACAGTCACATACATAGTCCTAACCCCACAGTAAGATCGAGTCTTGTGTCGTGGGTATCAGGAACTACGAGAGACTTTTCGGTCTCACAAACACCCAGACCCGGAAGAAATATTTGTGGGCCGCACAAACATTTCTCTCGGTGCGGGGATCGAACCCGCGGCCTCTCGTTTCACAGGCGGCGTCTAACCAACTGCGCCACGGAGGCTGTCGATAAATAGTTGCAAATATACATATTTGATTTCCTTCCTACGGGAACATTTTTCATAGGATAAAAAGTATACATTTAGGGTAAAAAGTAGCCTATGCATTCATCCAGAATATCCGTTACCTTCATACCAAATTTCATCGAAATTGGTATAGCCATTTGAGCGAGAAGTAACAAAAACAAGAACTTTCGCCTTTATAATATTAATAGGAAGTAGGATTGCAAATAACCATTCTCACCCGCTTCATTCTCTTTCACCAATCTGTTCACGCAAGTGTAAGTAAGATTAATTACAACTTTTGACTATATGATTAAATTACTGAAGCTAATAACATCGCGCTTACCCTCATCGATCTGAAACTAAACCAACTGATTAGTATTCTTATAAGCCTTATTAATATTAATCAGGTCGAGGGATCGGCAGGGAGGTAATTATTGGCTACAACAACTTTGTGGATGGATTTTCTAATTAGCAGTGAAATTATTATAATTATGAAATTATTATTATAAATAATTTCATTTAAAAATACTTACTGATTAGAGATCTACTACAATATTATGTACAGGGAATATCCAGACTGCGACCGAAAAAGAAGCCAGGAGATAGTTTAAGTAAATACAGACACAATGAAACTTCTTCATGATTAATATTTACGATATCTTACTGGGCAAAATTAGCATCAAAAGACAATAATTAACTCCAAAAAAATGCATCAATAATACCATACACTATTTGTGATTTTAATTTATAATTTTGTATATTTGATTGAGCGCCGGCGACGCGACGCGGCTCACTTCGATACTTTTATTGCGCAACTTGTGTAATTAGCGGAGCGGAGTTATGGAGTTCGGTTTATTTTCCGATGGGAATGTACCCGCGTCGGTTTAAACTCTTCTGGAAGATAATCACGCCGAGACTTGCAGTTTAATTGCATTCCTGTGGCGTCCTTTGCTGTGTTTGTTGCCTCGTTGAAACTTGTTTTGGTAATGAAATGTTTGAGCTCTGAAAAATATTGAAGAGAATGGATTCAAATTGTAGATGCAAATTTTGTTTGAGTGATTTTCATTTTCGCGGATTCCACCGGAATGTAGTTTTTCAATAATGGAATGTTTTTTCGAAATATTAAAATGATGCGAGTAAAATTGTAAAGTTCGAGGGATTTATATTTATAAACACTGAAACGAGCGTGTGCACGTGAAAAACGGTTGAAAATGCACGACACAATTTTTTATGTACTGTTTATAAGTGCTACGACGTAACGATGATATTATGTATACATTTCCATAACATTCAAGTAAACAAATTGCAAATTTTCCATTCGTCAATGCTACAAGAGTTCTCTTTGTTAACGAGCTCTTTACACAGAGCTGTATTGTGAGCCTTATTAAATCATACCGTAATATAGACACTCGCACGCGTATGAATTCGACACGGCGCGCGTAGGCTCATAAGCACCTAATTTAGGGTCTCCACTGAATATTTGACGTTCGTATCTCGGTGAAAATATAAAATTTTATTTCCCCGTCGTTAGATGTGCAGGGGCGGAGTAAGGGAACTGACAGATCCCCCGAGGAATTCCACATTTAAATTTGACGTTAATTAAATTTATGTTACTTTGTCCAATATATTTCAGAATTTACAATTTATTCGGTAATGAAATATCGACTTGCAAATTACTACTTTAAACATTATACAAAAGATGTGTCAAGCCGAGGGATATAATTTCTTTTGTACCAACGCATTTATATCTGTTAAAAGGTTATTGACCCCATTGAGTAAAATTTTACAACCAGGTAACTTCACAGCGGCCATTTTTAAATCTTTAATGAAGCAGCCAATCGTAATTATTAAAACCGTAAGTTTTATTTTTAGAATTAAGGATCCGACCTTTAACGCCTTATAGATCTATTCATAAAATAAAAGGGTTTTTAACGACGAAATCGTCGGTTCTAGGTGAAGTAATCACTTTTTGTGAGTTTTCCTATTCAATAACTAAATAATTATTGATTGCGAGATTGAATTCACACAGATGGCTAAATGGAATATAGTAATCATATTGCGATAACGCTACGTAAGCATCTCAGGTAAAAGAAAAAAGAATTTGGGACCCAAAATGAGCTCTTCATTCCATCGCTGTGTCTTCAGATATTTTTTCGTCTGCCAATGGAGCCTACCGACTCGCTTGTGTACGTAATCATGTTGCAAATATAAATTACGAACGCAGGGTGGGGTTTCGCTCGGGTGGGGGTCAGGGGTCGCGGGGGGTCACAGGGCGTCGCGTGCAAGCCTCCCCGTAAAATTCGCCGGCACGCCAGTCACTATTCGTTTATTTATTACGTCTTGGTATAATAATGCCGTGTAATAACTACATCTGTGCTTTCGATTAGCTTTTAATTGAAGGTTTTTGTTTAGAAGTGAAATTTGTGTTTTATTAGTGAAGATTCATTTGCTTACTTATTATGGTATTAATTATGTTTTTTTGGAATAAAAGAATTAGTTCTAATATAATCTAGATTTGCTCAAGTAGTTAAGTGCCTTCTGGTTATAACTATCAGCTCATGATCATTATCATGAGTCCATCGCAGTCCACTGCTGGAAATAGGCCAATTCCAAGGTACTTCATAGCTTGCTACTTAATGCATCCAGTTTCTGCCGGCCCTCTTGAGCAAGTCGTCTCGCAATCTAGCCAGAGGACTATCAGGTCAATGTAAAATATAATTTTAATATCAATATACGTTTAAATGACAGTCATGCGTTGCGAAATGCCCTAAAATAAAACTTACTTCTAAAAGACTGAAAACGAGTTCAAGCAGCGATACTGTGTATAGAGCTCCTTTAAATGGTCATTCATTTAGCTCGTTTTCTATGTCTGTATTGTATTGCAAAACTATTACACATTACCCCTGAAGGAAATGAATGGTAAATCCCTTGCATCAGTGTGAATGCGAGTAATGTTCTAATGAGGCGACAACGCAGTTCCGCCGGTTGACATCGGCGCTAATGAGACGCCCCGTTCGCAGACTGAGACCAACGCTCCGGTCATTTATATCCATATGGACTAGTCTCTCCTCGCGACTTCGCCTGTGTGGCTCAAGCTGCTGTTTACATGTCGATGTACAAATGTTCCTAATTTATATACCTATTTTTGGTTTTATAAACCCATCACTCAAAAAACTACGTTAGTAAAACTATAGCGTATTGAAAGAGCAATTTGCGCCATTTCTTTAAAAAAATATTCTAATATGTATTTTAATGAAATTGAAGTAATCAATTATCCAGATAAAAAGTAGCCTATGTATTGATTCAAGATATGATCAGTTGTAATAAAGGCACTTTGTAATTGAATCAATACAAAGTTAACATCGCAATAAATAAATAACACCCAACAGTCACGTACATAGTCCTGATCTCATACTAAGATCGAGTCTTGTGTCGTGGGTATCAGGAACTACGAGAGGCTTTTCGCTCTCACAAACACCCAGACCCGGAAGAAATATTTGTGGGCCGCACAAACATTTCTCTCGGTGCGGGGATCGAACCCGCGGCCTCTCGTTTCACAGGCGGCGTCTAACCAACAGCGCCACGGAGGCTGTCGAATGCAATGAATTATTGGTAAGATGTTTAGTTTGGTTAAACGAGAATATAAGTTTGATAAATGTATTTAATGAATACACCCAATAGTCACATACATAGTCCTGACCCCAAAAACTAAGATCAAGTCTTGTGACGTGGATATCAGGGACTAAAAGAGACCTTTCAGTGTCACTAACACTCGGACCCAAAACAAATAGTTGTGGTTCATACGAGTATTTGCTTCGGTGCGGGGATTGAACCTGCGGTCGTTCGTTTTACAGCTGGCGTTTGACCAATTGCGATAGGGAGGTTGTATACTCTACCAGACAATTAGCTGTAAGCTAAAATAAGTTTTTAAAAACAAAAATAATTCCTTCGAAATTAATTTGGTTCAAAGGTACAAGAAGCATTCAGTTACATTTGTGAATATTAACTTTCAGAAATAAATCATAAAGTTAATGTTACGTAGAAAATATAAATTCAATAAATATAAATAAAACAATTTTTCTTTGTACATGCCGTGAAGTTTTTATTAAAGCGGACGCAGCAGAATAAATGTCCGTTATTGTGAGGCAATAAGTAAAGGGGATGTAGAGCGGCGGTAGAGTCACGACACGGCGTGGTTAATGAGTCGATGTGATCGCCAATGGAGCGCGGCGCACACTACGCTGCTCTACCTGTCTCTACCGTCTCGTGTTAGTGTATGGTATGAACGTTTTTCTTTTATATACAATCTATTTTTTATGTCTTCGACTTCATGAAAACTATAAGATTTATGTTTATTATTTATGATATACAAAATTTGGTTTGAAAATTAATGAAGCATACATAGATTTTGAAGGGATTATTATATAACTATTTTATTTTCAAAATTATCACGTTACCCATAAATATACTCTGAGACTGAGTAAACCCAAAAATCATTTTTGTTGCTTTGTTTGAGAGAAATTAAATCTTAATTAATATACCCAAAAGTCACATAAATTGTCCTAACCTTGCTATTAGATACCAGTTTCAGCACGTTGATATCCGAAACTACAAGAGCCTTTTTAGGTCTCAGAATACTCCAACCCAAAGCTATTTGTAAATAAAAACAAAATATCTTGGTTGAACATTTATCTATCCGATTTTTCTGGTTTGTTTGGCGTTGTAGCCAACTTCACCAGCAGGCTGTCAAATATATGGAAGCAATTCTATATTACCGACACTTTACATAATGAATTTCACACCTTCGACACCTTAACAGAATTCATGTACAAAATAATGCAATAATATTACGGGGTAATTAGCGAGAGGGCGTCGACAGACCGGGGGGTGGGGAGGGGAGGCAGGGGACACGGCGCAGTTAATGAGTCGTTGTGATCGCTAATGGAGCGCGCACGCTGCACCCGACGACTACGCTTTACAACCTCATAAATATCTTGCGAAACTTTTATCCGATGTTTTAAGGCTATTTTAGTTTTCGATAATTTTTAATGTCGAGCATAAAACTGAAAAAGGATTTTTTGGTTGAAATAAAAAAATCGCTTTTTTTTTAGTAAGTTTGATTAGTGTAAAATAAATTAAGAGCCTTGTTGTAGATCGTGAAAACTACGGTATTATTGGATCAGCTCCACCGGGGTGGCATCAGTATTTCACTGTTTAATAGGGAACCGACGTGATTTAAGACTTTTGTTGTTACGTTTGTGTTTTTGTCGTTACGTAACTGACATTTTTTGTAATTATTTAGGAGAGTGCAAACAATAGGTTTTTCGGACAGATGTACCTAACGACTTTAAAAAAAGAGCGTAATCCTATATAGCAGGCCGGCAACGTATCTCCATGCCCTAAGTGTTAGCAGATGTTCATGGGCGGCAGAAATCACACACCATCAGATGAACTGTATGCCTGTTATAATCTATATATATAAAAGAAAGTCGTGTTAGTTACACCACTTATAACTCAAGAATGGCTGAACTGATTTGGCTGAAAATTGGTGGGGAGGTAGCTTAGAACCGGGAGAAGGACATAGGATACTTTTTATCACGTTCCCGGTTTCTCGAGTGTCTATTAGCTTATTAACATTTTCTCATACAAAATGTTCATGGGTTCGTAACTGTCAAACATTTCATGTTCATCCCGTCGATACGGTAAACTCTTCCCTCAAATTAAAGAACGTATTTAAATAAAGGTTTCGAATCGACAACATATATCCACAATATTCTATTAATGGCGTATTTTAGATTTTAAAGATGTAAATTAATGACAGTAATGAAAAGCGATTGACATTTAAATTGGTTGTCAAATATTAATGCATGCGTTCAGAAATTTATTTTGTGTAAACTAAAGAGAATATATTATAAAGCTACATAAATATAGGACAATAAAATTAATAATATTCACACGCAAAAGTTTTACTTCTTTTCAAGATAGAATGTCACTTGAAAATGAAAAATCATTATTAAAATAACAATTTTACATAATTATGGAGAATATTACATGAGTTTTCAAATTAGGCGTTGCCTGTGTCTTCCCGTAAATATAATTGTTACTACATGAATGATTAATCATGTGTGTGTGTAAAAATGTGCTAATAGTGTATGTTTTGTGCAGGGACCGAAACCGGTATCGAAAATACCGGTATTTTTTGGTATCAACCGAAAAAAATAATACCGGTATTTTTAATGGTAACCGGTATCCGCCAATTTTATTCGATTCCTAGAATTTAACCGGTATCATACCGGTAACCGAAATAAGGGTTACCTTTATGTTTCATGCGAAGTTCCTTATAAGTCACAGCGGGGGCAGTGCCTGTGTGTGGTTATACCGCCGTTTGTCTTTACTAAACATTATGGCACTATACCACACAATTATCTTTACTCATTTCATGATTTTTTCAACAGAATTACCCACCAAAATTGAAATGAACCGTATCCAGCGATATTGTGTAAACAACACGACAAGTATGATTTTTATTTGTTATGCAACAACAACGCATTTTCTTTTGCATCCAAGGTCTTTTTAGGTTACCGGTATTAAAACGGTTCCCGTATATAAGGGTAACCTTTATATTGCGTCATAGCGGTTACCGAAATCTTAAAGGTAACCGAAATTCGTCGATACCGGTACCGTTATGTCGAATGGGTTTCGGTCCCTGGTTTTGTGTGCGTGGGCGTGCGTGTGTGTGAGTAAAAAGTAATGGCGTACTATTTTTGGAAAAACAGCATATTGGGGGTGAAATAAGGGATGGAATATTGTATGGATAATCAAAACTGCTAAAGTGTTAAATGTAAGAGATTTATAAGGCACACTACTTGGATATGGATAAATAGGATATAATAGAGTGAGAGGCACGGGAGAGGACTGAGATAGCTGACAGATTTGATAGGAAGAAATGTAAATGCACGCTATAAGACGGTATGGATAATGAAGAGAAAGGATGGGACGTATAGGTACGTATCGGTACGTACCTATAGCTTTGAATTATTTACTCTTTATGTAAATAATCTATAGACTGGACGGAGGGGAGTCAGAACCAAAATTTGTGGCCGCCATTTTGAACTTTTTTGGTATTGATCCGATTGGTCTCGAAATCAATATCTGAGACACCTTTTGTTCGAATAACCTAAATTTGGAGTCAGAATCGAAATTTTGTGGTTTGAACTTTTTTGCTATTGATGTGATTGGTTCCAAAATTGATATCTGAGGAACCCTTCGTTTAAATAATCTGAATTCACAGTTGGGATCGGAAAATTTTGGCAGCCATTTTAAAGTATTTAGTTATTGGTCGGATTGTTTTTTTTTACATTGCAATGAGTAGCTAGACGAGCATGCATGACTTCACTTCATGCTTTTTTTGGGTAGGCAGAGGTGCAACCAGGATCCACGTTTTATCATGTATTCGTCCCAGTTTGTGATAGGAAGCCTATCGCCATATCGATCACAAATTCCTGTTTTTTTTTGCACCGAATTGCACCATTACCATCGTAAAAAAGTTAAGAAATTCAAATTTGGTATTTTACTGAGTGATCGGGATAATGCAGTATTGCTATAGATGTAATACTAGAAATTTCAGGTGTTGAGTGGAGTGAAAGAAGATCTCCACCCAGGCGAAGCTGGGCCGGGCCGCTAGTATACAAATAAAACTTTACTTCATCAATATAAAAATAACATAGTAGATAACTTATGGGTCCGCCCCGTGACCACGAAAGCTGTAAAGTAATCGAAACGTCGAGAAGTTGAAACATGTGAAAATTTAACCAAATCTTGTCTCCACGTCTCCTATAACTACTCTGTTCGGTGCTAGAAGGCAGTGAACAAGCTGTCTGCAGTTAATGGCTCGTAGTGATTGGGGATGGAGCGCGGCGGAATGTCAGCGACGCTCGTGACGTCAGCCGCGGTAGCTTGCATTAGTCGCGGTAACTTGCCAATGCGTTCGGGGAGGTTGGGGATTAACCATATTGGAGTTGAATTTCACTGGTTATAGATATACCAGTTATTATTATTAATTATGTTTACATATATACTGGTGGTAGGTCTGTCACGTATGAGAGGCCGTCTGGGTGGGTAGCACCGCAATTTCTATTTCTTGCGCCAAACAGTACTGTAAATGCACTGTTGTTTTTCGGTTTGAAGGACATTGTAGTAACTACTGGACTTATTGAGACTTAACATCTTATGTATCAAGATGGCTAGCGCAGTGGAATCCCAGGCATTGCTTTTTAATTCACGGCGTTGTTTGGTTTTGCTACTATTAATGAAGGGTTGTATCAGTTACTATCAGGTGAACGGCAAGTTCGTCTTTCCATTCCTTGCGATAAACACACAATCCACAATATAGAAATAATACATCACATAACTGCTGCTAATTTAATTAACTAGACATGCTCCCAATTACATACATTTTATTTTTGCATAACGAAAATACTGCAATGACTGACTTCTATCACCCCGAAATAATTAGATAAAACGAACATTATTCTTGGCAAGCCACATTTCAATTACTTTGTCTTACCTTTCTTATCTTTCGTCCGTTCCGTCTCCAATCAATTATAACATGTAATAAGAGGAAAAAAAACTCTATTAAAGCCGCACAAAGGTCCAATCGAGTACAAATTATCTCGGCGCGTACAAACTCTACATTAATTAAACAAAAGAGAAAAACTCGGTGAAGTCGGCCATTAATTAACGAAATTGTGTTGAGGGCGCCGGACTCGTCTCAGGAATGTGTCGCCATTTTATTGCAGTATTTTTCCTTACTTTATCAGTTTTCTTACTGATTTTCTTTTCGTGATAAAAAAGATTTAAACGAGCCTTGTGAGTCGTATCTATGTAATTATGATTTTTTTCATTAAGATATCTTTTTAAAGGGTTCGAATACTTACAGAAAACATTAGGCGAAATGGCTCCTATTTTATATCCTCTTGTAAATGTAGCTGGTGTTACACTGTTTTCAAGACCTTTTGAACCAGAACCTAAATATAAAAACAGTGTTCATGGTTTATCAGTAGCGGGGCAAATAATTATGTGATTGATAAACATTTCATAAATGGCACTGGAGCTAGTTCTCTTATATGTGAGAGGCTGCCTGGGTTGGTAACACCGCAATGTCGATTTCTCCCGCCAAACAGCAGTGTAAATGCACTATTAATATACAATGTGTATCCTATAAATATATTTCACTGTGGACACACACACTCTCTCTCTATTTATTTTTTACTGTTGCTGGTATTTAGAAGCACTAATTATTTTTAATATAAAATGTAAAACGCTAATAAGCTTCGTCTGCACAAATTACCTCCGACGGACAAACAAATTACAGAAATTGAAGCCGCAGCGAAACTTTATCAATCGGAACTTTACCTGCGAACTGAAATTAATGCAACTAATTATATTTTAACTGTACTTGTTCTTTCGGAGAACAATCAAAACTTCCGTTTATTTATCAGACACTATGGTATACTATACGTAGAAATTTTGTTACTACTTTAGTAAGTATAGTTAGTTTATAGAATAAACAAAGTGCTATCTCACTCTCTCTACTGAAACAGAAAGTCCAGTGCTGAACATAGGCATGCAAAAACATAAACCAAAGTATTGAATATTCTACAATACGGCTTAAGAAATAAAATAAACCAGTCTTTTAAATAATTTAGAAGCGAAGTCTGTATGCAAGTTCAGTCTGCTGTAAAATTGGGTCAGCTCTAATAAGTTGCTACCTCCGTCGCCATCAAAAGCCTACGTCAATTAATTTCTGTCGCCTTCTATTCAGTGAATGAGTTTATCAGGGACATGAAGATAAGCCTGCCTTTTTTCTTTGATCCATCTATTTTTATATATTTTGAAAAAAGTCAGTATATTTTTTCGCATGTAAATATTCAGAATTGCATGGATATAATTAAGAAAGAACAAAAAGAAAGAAAGAAAAGTATTTAAATATCGCGAATACTTTTATTATTATTAATCCCATTTATTTAATTTTTCTTACATTTTTATACATACATATTACGAAATAATAAAAATAATATAAAAATCTTTATTCGTTGGCGAGACTTAGGACGCAATGACGATTAGATGGTGGTTAGTTATGATTATTACTATTGCGTAAATGATCGTAACATTTACAAAAAACATGCGAGCTCCAAAACCTGAGCACTACGGATGATTATGGGCTTCAATAATCACTTAAGACCAAATTAACCATTTCCAGTTTCTTGGACTACAATCTTAAAACTAGTCATTCCTTTTCCATACAAATAACATTAATAAAAAGTTATAGGTTTGAATGTAATTAGGGGAGTTTTCTTTATTGGTAAATTGTCTATAATAATAAACATCTCGTTTTAGTACGGCGTTTGGAGTAATGTAATTACGAGAGCTAAGGATTGTTGGCCTGCACGGTGATATTTTTCTGTAGTAAAAGCAAGGCATTAGAGGCGTTAAGGTTTAATTCGATTCGGTAAGTAAAGACAAAGTAGGGTGAGTCTTTAAAAGCTAATTTAAATTTACCTTGGGAATGTAATGAATTCATAATTAATAAGTACTGTGTCTTACCTTTCCTTATTTTACATGTAAGTGGGCTCGGTATAATACAGTTAATACGAGATGACGTACTTATATATGTAGACGGAAACTAAAATGGAACGGTGTACGGTTTTAAGGAGGCGAATATTAGGGATATTGACAATGGTAATGTTACTAATTCGTGTAAATTTACTTTTTACACATTAAATATAGTATTTTAAAACCTATAATAATAATTTCAGAATCAAATTATTTGTCCTTAATTAAAGAGTTAAGGAGTTATGTGTGTATTGAAAATCAATCACCACAAACTTTAACGGTGAAGAAAACATTGTGATGAAACCTTACATACTATACGAACGCGAATTTGTGACAATTTCTATGGTATGTAAAGTCTCCCAATCCGTACTGGGCCAGCGTGATATATTGTATTGCTTAACCACTTTTAATCGTACAGTCGATTATAGAGGAAGCTCGTGTCCTGGCGTAGGACGTATATGGGCTGGTACAAAGAAATTAAATAAAAAGATTTTTAATTCACCTATTGCAATGTCACGTGACTGTACAAAGTATCAGTCAAAATCAGTTAATTTTGATAGAACGCGATACTCTGCTCTGTTACCTGATCATTGACTTAGATTACAGTCGCGTAACAGTTTGGAGCGTATTAGTGGGAATTTTGAAAATTATTTTTATTTGCGTATTTTTGTATTTAAACTTGTCCTACATTTTCGCAAATATTTTTTTCTTGTTTAATATGATCTATCTATACAATAAAAATAATTCCAAAAAAACAGTCAACAACCCTATTATACGAGTATAAGTGAATATTATATGTTGATGGTATTGCTTTTTACATCAGCTACATTGTATCGAGATTATCGTGTAAGAATTAAAAAGCCGAAAAATGTATCTATTCAAAAGGCAGCCCAGAGTGCCTATGAAATACTCTATCGCATATAAATTACGCTTTGTTGAATTTGTTATAGTTTTTACGCTACTCATTAAGTTAGTATCATATGTTATACGGACGGTGGCCTAATGCACTCTGGTGGTCGAGTATAAACTTTATATGGTCCATGAACAGCATCATAGTTCTGGCGTAAACTATTTCCCCGAGCATCAACATGCGTCGTAAACGTATTCCTAATGATATAGTTAAAATCATAATTATTTTGAGCCGTATACTAGTATGTTTATGAGATGACATTTTGAGGAAAGAGATTTGTGGTAGTAACAGTGGCCATTATAGCAAAATATGGTCCTGTTTTACTGCTTAGATGGAAATATGTAGTGAAATAAACTATGATGGGACGACATTTTATGACTATTGATGATTATTGATTATTGATGATTGATACTAAAAATCAGTATATTTTATTAATAATCATTTCGGTTTCACTAATATAACTATGGACAGATTCAATAAGGTTGATTCAAGGAAATAGCGCTATTCAAATTTTTTTAAAAACACACTTGAACGGAGAATACTATGTTGATTTTTCAACACCAACACAAATGTGTTACGCCATCAAATAGGCGACATTAATTTATAAACCAATATTCTAATTCACCCTCTACATTATTCAATTTTTCCCTAACAGATAAAGCACTATACAACGCCCGCAAATCCCTGCTCGTTTATCAAGTAACAGCTTATTTTGATCGATCACGTACGACTAAGGTAAACAAACAAAACAAAATGGACACGTTTAAACTGCAATTTATTAAAACTGAACAAAGAGTCATTGTATCAATTGCGGCGTCACACCCCGTCGCTCTTCAATCAAACGCAGGGCATCGGGGGGTGGAGGGAGGCAAGAGGGGGGAGGGTAAACGAGGGCGGTTCTCGCAAGTCATGCAATTCTATGTCGATTTGTTTGCTCTATGAACCTATAGTAACAAATCTGCGAATGGATGGAATGGCACGGATTTGCATAGTTCAGCTCGGTAAGCTTCATAGATTGATGGTCTATTAGTTAATGACGTCAGTCTATTTCGTATCGTGGCTAGAGTAGTTCGTAGAGATGTTAATAAAATACGATTCAGTGGCTTTGATATGCGAATTATCGAAAATTGGAAAAAATTTATAAAGCTTAGTAGAATACATCCTGGGCACGGGCCTACTCCACAATCGAGAGTACGATGAGAGTGATTAGGCCACACAGTCCACCACGCTGGCATAGCGCGTGTTGGAGGACTTTACATACAATAAAAAAAAACATACAAATCGCTGTGGCATGCAGGTTTCCTCACGATGTTTTCTTTCACCGTGATTGACTATCGATACACATATGACTCCGAAAGCCCAGAGATGTGCCCTGGCATTTGAACCCACGACCACCGTAAATATGTTGAGATACAAAAACAATGAATGAATAAATAAATAAATAAAATAAATGAGAAAAGAAAAATTGTGTCATCGTTAAATATTTGTTTCGGCAAGGTATATTGTATATTGCGTACTCGAGAGCTTTTTCTATTACCTTATACCTATGACATAACATATAATATAGTATTCGGCTATTGTATCGATTGCATGTATTATTTATTTATGAGATGGTACTGAGTGCTCATATGTTGTACACACAAATATATCATGCTTTTAAGACAACTAAAAGGAAATAAAATACTCATGCAATATATTGAAATATTCATTGCCTTTTAAAATATGAGCATTAAATAGTGCAACAATTTAAACAAATACTATCAGTTTAATCACTGGTTTGAAACAAAATGTGCAAAAGCGTTGGGGTAGAAATGATTTATTTTTAATACAAGCGGTGTATTTATTTTGCGGCGATTGTCAACAAAACAGCGGCCAATCAGCCAATCAAAACAAACGAAAATTATCCGCCGACCGCCAGCCGACCAATCAGCGGGCCTAATTAATGTTATTCAAAGTCATAGATTTGTTGTTTTGTTTATTATGAATTCGAATTTATCGTTTCATGGCTTGCATATTTTAAGTTTAGTGGATATAAAGTATTGTTTGAAAAATACTTGCGATTACTCGAATTGTTTTTTTTTTTGAGTAAGCGGAAGAAGTTCGATGACCTCCGTTTCAGCGAACCACTTACTAAGTAGTTAAATTTGCCAGAACTTTTGGGCATACCCGCTCCACTAATGACCAAGTTCGCGACCGCTCACATACTTCCGTCACACGACGACATAATCCGCACTTATCTACACCAAAGCCTGGAATAGTTGCGTGATCCGTCTTGCGCATAATGTTGTGATATTTGAGACATCTGTATATTATCAGCAATCGAGAGTACGATTTAGAAGGCTAATCCCATAGCCCACCGTGCTCGTTGAAAGAATTCATATACCATGCAAATTCTTGTAAAAAAAATCTACATTAAATCAGATATGTGCTTGGGATTCAAACTTGTCTTGGCAGATTGCGTTCGTTGATCCGTACTCGTATAATAAGTATGTATGTATATTGAAAACAGTTCAAATAAGAATTGCTCATTCACGTTATAATTGTCTGCAGTCACGGCAACAAAAGGCGAGCTTATTAACTTTTCTATTACAACAGACCTCGCAGTGACACACGGGCGTATAAAACTGATTAATAGGCGATGTTGCGTCTTCAGTAGTTCCATAAACAGAAATGAAACATAGCTGTGTGGTGCAGTAAATCATAGACAACCCGCGCAGTGCGGCTGCCGGGCCAAACCCGGAACTCTTTAGCTACACTTTGATTATGAGTTTAAGTCATAAGCGAATGGCGATTATTACAGTACAGGAATCGTGTTTTATTGTATGTAGAAATGCACAGTATTGTGCTATGCATTGTTTTGCACCGGTCATGGTTTTGTGTGAAAAATGCCAAGAATAGTATTTTGTTTCGTCTTCAAATCGATTATGGCCTCAATGCTAGGACTTGAGCTGGATATAACGATTAACGATATGGCATGTGACAATTGTCCTGCAGTGCCCATAAGTGGTAGAGTCTCTACTATACCTACTTACATGTGGGAATAGTTCTGTATCGGGTCAAATTAAACTAGGATCGTTTGGATAATCTTGAATATATTAAATCCTTTATAAAATACGTCTTCACGTCTTACGTCTTCTACGTCTTTCACGTCTTCCGTCGTCTTCCAGACTGTTCTCTTTTCATTCCGTCCTTGCATACATCAACATCTTAATCATTCATCCTTGTACTCTTTCCATCTTAAATACTTTCATTAGTCATCTCTTTCACACAAACCACGTTCCATATCAGTCATTCGACTAACGTTTCATTCTACTCATCTTTCTTCTTAACATTCAAATCCTACAACTCGGCCATACTGACATCTGACTGCCCTCAGTCAGGTCCTATTCATAACACAAAATATACAACAACACAAATCACACAATCTCCCGAACCACATAACATCCTTCATCTACTTTAAGATATATACAATATTCTTTATAAAAACATCTTAACATATAATACTCGTACTAAACAACATTACAGATCTTACAACAATATAAACAAAATATTTCTCTTACAAAACAATTAAATCTTTTCTTTCTTTTCTTCTTTTTAATTTTACAATTTTCTTGAATTCTTCTAGGTCTGTTTTCCACAAGGTCGTCATAATGTTCCAGCAACAACTTCCATCTCAAAACATCATCTAACGGTTTCACAATTGGTACAAAATCTTTAATGAATTTTCCACAATGAAGTCCTATAAAATCCTGAATCTGCCTTAACATCTTTAGTCCAGTGTTCTTGCTTCCAAACTCTCTTTTCTCTGAAGTTGACACGTTTGATAATAATTTCACCTTAATATCACTTTCAACGCTAACTATCTTCTTGTTAACAATATTTTCCTCTTTAACAGAAATCCGTCTTGGTTGCTGAACCACTGATAATTCGTCTTTGCACACATTGGGCAACATAAGCTCATCTTGTTTTTGACTCTGCATTTTTCCTAATATGTCATCTTCGCTGCTGTTACCGCTGTCATACGCGTTGTCATGGCAACCATGGTCGTCGTAAGCACTCGGTTTGCACTCGGTGACACACGAAGTTCGCATAACCATGAGGCAGCTCGACTTCTCATTCGTTGTGGTCTGAATGTTTTCCTCCAATTGTTCTTTACATTCCGATGCAATATCACCAAACACCTCACAATAACCTTCTTCATTAGGCGAAAATTCTTTTATTATTTCGGCTTTAAAATTTTCTAGCGTCGTGAATGGTTCCTCAGCTCTCAACCATTTTTCGGCGGTGCCTGTCAATGATTTTTTGGCAAGAATCAGCGTCTGTCTGGATGTTAATTTGAACATTTTGCCAATGTCTTCTATTTCTTGCATCCATCTTGTTGATGTGTAGGTTTCGTCATTACCACTAAATATCGGTCTTGACTTCCACCTGAATTCCCTCAATAATCCATCCATTCTTCTTCTTCGAAATTTCTTCTTCTTTACGTCGTTGTTCGTCTTTTCGACCCAAAATACGGAACTATCCCGGACGAGCCCCCAAAAATATGTAGGAATAGTTCCGTAAGGGGTCAAATTAAACAATGATCGTCTTTGTAATCTTCAATATATTAAATAAAACTCGTCTTCACTTGATACGTCTTCCGTCTTACACGTATGTAAAGGAAAATTATACGTACTTTCCTCTCATTTTAATCTTCCCGCGCATTAGTATTAAAATTTACTCTGTGATTGAATGAACATGAGAATGAATGCGGACAGGAATTACTGAATGGAGGAATGAGAGAAACAAAGTGTAGAAAAACATTTTACAAAAAGTATTACAATCAGATTACAATAAAACCAAGTGGAAAGTGTGATTTCAGATTAAATGTACAATTAACACTAATTGTCGTTTCTCTATTTACAGGTATGTTTGTTATGTTTTATTGAATTATTTTTAAACTTTGTGTTAAGTAAAAACACGTGTGTGATTAGTAAACTCTATTTACAGAAACAAATGGTGTTTGATTGTTAAAAAGAACCAAGAATATATCATCTTATACATATATAAACTCTCGCATTTTTCCCTGAAGGCTAGGCAGACGTGCAGCTAGGCAGGAGTCTGTACTGTATGATGTTAAAACTATAGTACCGAAGGGTTGGTTCGACTAATTATTACAAACTGGCTTGAACTACAAAAAAATATCGCTGATTTCGTAATCTACTATCCGTGATTCTCTAAAAGAAAAAAACTGGACGAAGTGAAACAATTCCGTATAAAACTGGCCCACAGCAACCCTGACATTATTTCTTGTTCAAACCATCCTCGTCTATATAAAAACAGCTCCATTTCACTCTAATGTCCCTTAACGACTAGTCGACAAACAAAATTAGGTAAACGATATATTTTTGTAAGCGCCTATTAATACCGTGATGGGTTAATATTTTAATACGACGGGCCCGCGTGACGTAATCGCCCTGTTATTATTTCGTCATGTTTCCGTTTACCGCCGATGAACAGATGTGTAGGGTCAACGTTAAGTGATCTATTTTAGTTTCTTTAACAGTAGCACGTTATTACTAAATTCCAGTTGTTGTAGCTAATCGATTTATTTTATTATTGTAACCGCTCTCTTTGTTTTACATTCGTAAACTCATATAGAGTATGCATAATTGCTTTGATTATTTGATATCATAGAACTTAAATTAGCATTAAACCACCAATAGGTAATGAAATATTAATTTTTTTTATTTATGAAAATGAGATCTTATAAAACATAATTTGTGATCGTAACTCATCTCACTTGAGACTTGTTTTAAATGCAAAAGTCTTCGACAATAATATCAACATTGAAGATTGAAACCGCGAGTGTAACAATGAATGTTTTTGTTCCAGGTGAGTTCCTGCAGGTGCGGACTGGTAAGCTGCAAGTTTCCCGGGACGTGCCAAACTTCCTGCGATAAATATTCCTGAAGAGTCTTAAAGTGGAAACTTTAAGTTTATGACGCGCATTAACTTAATAGCTTAATGACTTACCTCTATAAGTTTTGATCCTCGAAAAGGTAGTTAGGTATAATTAAGGTGCCGTAGCCTGTAGAGTGTAGGTAGATTATATTTACACTATTAAACAATATTATCATATGAGATTTTTCACTCGACTATCAATATTTGCACAATCAAGTTACTTAATTCTAAAATATTTTAACCAATATTATATATAAAAATATGTAATCATTTTACACTCGCATACAATCGTAAAATAACATTAAGTGATATAAATTTTCCTACACAATCCTTTTGTTTCAAAACGCTTATCTATTTCGAAGTTTAAATAAAATAACCTCCAAGTTTACAACTATCGCGTAATAAGTTGGTTGATTCGCGTGTATCTCGTCAAGTGTTCGATCACTCACTCCATTATGATACAGTATGAGCGATCGCTCCGAACAAAACGGAGTTAAAAACTTAATCCTTTAGTTTGTGGCGAGAAAACTAAACCTTAATTGAACGGAGAAGTTCTGTTATATTTTGAGTTAGTTGGGATATATAATTTATTGTGTCCTTAAGAACAGACTACCTAGTTCAAGATGGTTGTATGTCTTAATTTTTTAATTTTATTATTTATTTATGGCTAATGATTACAAGTAGCAGTTAACAAATTTTGGTCGTTACTTTTTTTCAGTATCAAACAATATTGCTCACTTATAAGTAAGACTTATAAGTGCTTGGATGCACGTCGTATCCATGCAGACAAAACTCAATAATGTCAGGTCCCATAGTGCGATAAATCGCCACTTCTTATACCTTGTCCCGTACCAAAAGACATTGGAGATCGATTCCAATTGGTCTTCAGATTACATCTCTTGTGTAATTTAATCAAAACTTGGTCCCCCCTACCCCGCGTACCCCTTCGAGTAATAAATTGATTTGTTATTATTTCAGTCAATTCTGCTTCTTTCATTTGTGATTACAGCATTGTATTTCCTGTCTTCTTTGTAAAATTAATGGAACGGACAACGTGATAACATCTTTGTTCATTTATGTTATTTTATTGGGGTTGTTATTTGTTTAGGAATAAATAAATAAAACATTTATAAACTCACGTGTGTACCTCATAAGGGTTGGGAGGAATGGCGGCAAAGGTCTCAAGAAGTGAGAGAGGCGAGGTTTACGCCAACCCAAAATAATGGTTCAACCTCGGAATCGAATTTAAGACGATACACTTTTTAGTTCATAAACGTTCCAGATACAGTTAGCGATAAAAACAAAAAGAAACCTATAAAATCTACTTGTGAAAATATATCGCTAGTCTTTCCATATTAAAAGAGTTTGTCTGTAGAGTTTGTTCGCGTAATATTTATTGAGAGTTGTAGGGATGTCGAGCGGAAAGGAAAATCAGCAGTATTCGTAGGATTCCCTCAAATTGTAAGAAAAGTAATCTCTTTGGCAAGCTGTGTGTGGCTCAAACAAATGTCTGTCTATAGAAACAACTTACATACAAGTTGTGTTAAGAATTTTATTCGTTCCGGACAATTATTGCATTGTTTAAGTACTTTCAAATAACATTTTGACGCTAATCTATTTACGGAAATACTTTGAGTATATCATTGCTAGCATTGAAAATCCTGTAACACACGAAAATGTTTTATTTCTTTATTCAACTATGACTCGGTATAGAAGAGGCAGAAACCATGAAGAGATCGCCGAAACCACCACCAATAATACTTTATGGTGTTGACGACTTAACTAAACTTACTCAACTAATAGAAGAAGTAATGGAAAAAGAAGAATTCACTTATAAAGTTGTATCAAAAAATCAGCTTATCATAACGACATACTCTGTCGTTAAGTACAAAATAATGATTGAACTAATCAGAAAAAAGGGTCTGATTGGGTATACCTTTACACGCAAAGACCAAAAATGCATGAGGATCGTCATAAAACACCTCCATTTCAGCACACCCAAAGATGAAATTGTAGCAGCTATAGAAAAAACGGGAAACTCCGTACAAGGTGAAATTGTTACAGCACGAAAACCTGGAACCAAACAGCCACTTAACACATTCTTCGTGAATATTGTTCCCCATGAAAATAATAAACTGGTTAAAGACATTAAAGTTATCTTCAACCAAAAGGTAACCATAGAAGATCCAAAACGTAAAAACACGGTAGTGCAATGTAAAAGGTGCCAACAATACGGACACAGCAAAAACAATTGTATGAGGCCTTACAGGTGTGTCAAGTGTGCGGGCCCCCATGATACTACCAAGTGTACTCTAGACAAAAATACCCCTGCTAAATGTGCACTTTGCTCGGGAAGCCACCCCGCAAGCTACAAAGGATGTCAGGTGTATAAAGAAATCCTTTCAAGAAAGCAAAGCGCAAACAAATTCAGAATAGGGCAGAATACAAACACATACGAACTTCAGGATAAAACTAATAAAAACAATAACCGTAAAACATCAATAGCGTCTCCGAATGTGTCTGATGTGACTGTAAAAAATAATAGTCTGGAAAATATTCATACATACAGCTTAAGCGTGAAAAATGATAAAACGAAACCGAAACAGCCAATTATAAATAAAATAGACATAGAACAAACGGCGACATATGGCCAAAATCAGTGGAAAAACATGGGCCATGATAATCCACAGAGAACACAAAATACTACCGTGAGAAATGATAGAAACCAACACTCGCAGAGAACATGC
This sequence comes from Hyles euphorbiae, assembly GCA_023078785.2. Taxonomy (NCBI): domain Eukaryota; kingdom Metazoa; phylum Arthropoda; class Insecta; order Lepidoptera; family Sphingidae; genus Hyles; species Hyles euphorbiae. Next base: position 296,385 of record CM041030.1, read on the forward strand.
ATATATTGTGACAAAGACATACTGAAATATCAAGAACAAAAACATAACTTAGAAGCACTAATATTAACACAAATGGAAAAAATCGACACGCTTATTACGCAACTAGGCACTATGATGAACCTTATAGGCACACTCATCAGTAAACTCCCATAATGACTTCCTTGAGGATCGCCGCCTAGAACATAAATGGGCTAGCACCTAATAAAAAAGAACTTGCGCTAATGTTAAAGATTAACAAAATAGACATAGCTTTAATATCAGAAACGCACATGAATGACAGAAAAAGCTTCATAATTGATAATCACAAAGTTTATTGTACGAATCACCCTGACGGTACTTCTCATGGCGGATCTGCAATAATTGTGCGACAGACTATAAAACATAACCTCCATGCATTATTCCAGGAAGACTGGATGCAGGCCACTACAATAACTATACAAGAGAAAATTGGTCCTATAAATGTAAGTGCAATTTACTGCCCACCAAAACATAACCCAAAGCAACACAGGTTTGATCAATTCTTTACGAGTCTGGGAAACCGATTTATCTGTATAGGTGACTGGAACTCTAAACACACCCACTGGGGATCAAGACTAACTACCACAAAGGGGCGAGAGTTGAAAAAGAGTATCGATAACCTAAAATTAACGGCTTTATCTACAAATGAACCTACTTATTGGCCAACAGACACCAACAAAACTCCAGATCTCGTGGACTTCTTTATTGTTAAGGGGATATCACATACCTACTTTACAGTGCAGTCCTCACTTGACGCAATATCTGACCATACGCCAATAATAGCAACTTTTAGTGTCTCAATAATAAACAAACCACCAACCCTCACTTTATATAATCGTAAAACAGACTGGGATTCATTTGTTAGATATATGGAACAGGAAATAGACCTGAAAGTCAGTCTTAAAACACCCGAAGACATCGACAATGCTACATTTTATATTACCAATCTTATACAAGTCGCCGCATGGTCTGCTACTCCAACGCTGAACTGCGCTAATACGAATAGTAACATTCCATTAGAAATTCGTAAAAAATTGTCAGAAAAGAGAAAGCTACGAAGACAACTACATTTAAGCCAATCCCGACTAGATAGAACACGATATAATAGGGCAGCGAGAGAACTCAAAGACCTAATAAAACTAAACCAAAATGAAACATTCCAGAATAAACTTTCAACACTCTCTGCTTATAAAAAAGATAATTATGCCCTGTGGAAAATTACAAAAAAATTCAAAAGACCTCAAAATCATATTCCACCATTGAGAAAAAACAATAACGAGCCATGGGCTAGAGGCGCAAAGGAGAAGGCGGAAATCTTCGCTCAGCACTTAAGTGACGTATTCACCCCAAACGAATCATCCATGACAGAATTCGAAAACATGGTAGACATGATACTCTCTAGTGATCAACAGTTATCCCTACCCTTACCGCTCGTCACTCCTAGAGAACTAAAACGAGAAATCACCAAACTTGAGAACAAAAAAGCACCCGGATTTGACCTTATAACAGCAGAGGTAATCAAAAATCTTCCTAAAAAACCTATTGTATATCTGACTATGCTCTTCAATTCAATACTTAGAGTATTTTACTACCCTAAATTATGGAAGATCTCACAAATATGTATGATTGCAAAACAAGGGAAACCACCCAGTGAACCCAGCTCATACCGACCAATTAGTCTACTCCCTGTTATATCAAAGCTGTTTGAAAAGTTACTCTTATCCAGACTGAAACCCTATTTGGAAGAGAACAAGTGTATTCCTGATCACCAATTTGGATTTAGAGAGAAACACGCTACAGTTGAACAAGTGCACAGGGTAGTAAAAACAATCAGACAATGTCTTGAAAAAAAGGAGTACTGCTCTGCTGTGTTCATAGATGGGGCATTCCACGCGAAGCGGACAGGTAAAAAATCTCGATGTTTCTGATTTCAGAAATATTTGAGTATGTTCTACCTATATATGTCCTCGATTCGTGTATCAAATATTTTTCTAATAGAGTGACTGGTTAAAGAATTAAGTAACTTTGAAATTTTGGCCAATTGGTGCGCACACAGTACTTCAAAGCCGATTATCTAGTCATAAAATTATCGATTGAAATAATTAAACCACTGGATTTAAAACTTCATTTAATGAGCTTTTTAATTGAATTTTTGGATACGAAAATAAATTATTTTTTTCCATAGTTTTTTTATTTTAAATTTTTTAACTTCGATTTTCACAAACTTAGACCATTTCGATTTTTTTTATATTTTTTATAAAAATAGCTAGTATTGTATAAAACATCCTTGCCAAGTTTTATTATGGGCGTGAAAGTAGTTTACAAGCTATACTGGAAATATGCGCCGCACCGCGCCAAACGCCCGTCACGTGCGTGAGCTTGCAGACATTAATTCTTTAGTACTTTGATATAATATTTAAAATAAAACGATGCTGCAAATTTATTTACAGGCTTTTAGAACTTTAAATGTTGCACTGTTACTTGTGCGTGTTAACATAATACCTTCAGTAGAAGGAATGAAGGCATAATATTTTTTTGTGCCTGGTATTGTCGCTACCGACTCAAATCTGCTTTTTAAAGAATATCTGTTCTGTTGAATTTCCCTTTTTCGAGCATAGAAAATGTGCGTTTGTGGCATTGAATCGAATCGAAATAGAATTAAACAGGATTTTGGTACCGAAGCAGATTTTCATTTTCATGCCACTGCTCACAGCAAAGGGCCATGTGATGGACTTGGCGGCAACTTAAAAAGTCTAGCGACTCGAGCTAGTCTACAATCGGCGTCAAACGAAGCAATAACCACAGCTGAGCGTTTGTACAATTGGGCGAGAAAATCAATGCCACAAACGCACATTTTCTATGCTCGAAAAAAGGAAATTCAACAGAACAGATTGTAGTTAAAAAGCAGATTTGAGTCGGCAGCGACAATACCAGGCACAAAAAATATCATGCCTTCATTCCTACTACTGAAGGTATTATTGTAACACGCACTAGTAACAGTGCAACATTTAAAGCTGTAAAAGCCTGTAAATAAATTTGTAGTTAATCACATAAAAATAATTCGTTTTATTTTAAATATTATATCAAAGTACTAAAGAAATAATGTCTGCAAGCTCACGCACGTGGCGGGCGTTTGGCGCGGTGCGGCGCATATTTCCAGTATAGCTCGTAAACTACTTTCACGCCCATAATAAAACTTGGCAAGGATGTTTTATACAATATTAGCTATTTTTATAAAAAATATAAAAAAAATCGAAATGGTCTAAGTTTGTGAAAATCGAAGTTAAAAAATTTAAAATAAAAAAACTATGGAAAAAAATAATTTATTTTCGTATCCAAAAATTCAATTAAAAAGCTCATTAAATGGAGTTTTAAATCCAGTGGTTTAATTATTTCAATCGATAATTTTATGACTAGATAATCGGGTTTGAAGTACTGTGTGCGCACCAATTGGCCAAAATTTCAAAGTTCCTTAATTCTTTAACCAGTCACTATATTAGAAAAATATTTGATACACGAATCGAAGACATATATAGGTAGAACATACTCAAATATTTCTGAAATCAGAAACATCGAGATTTTTTACCTGTCCGCTTCACGTGGAATGCCCCAGATGTACAACAGGCTTTTGATAGAGTCTGGCATAAAGGACTACTATACAAACTTAAAACCACCTTACCTAACTCATTTTTCATGATTTTGAAATCATATTTCGAACAAAGAAGATTTCAAGTGAAATTTGAAGATGATTTCTCTGACCTATACCATATTAAGGCATCAGTACCACAGAGATCCGTCCTAGGACCAGTACTATACTCTTTATACACTGCAGATTTACCTGAAACATCGGGCGTTACAACAGCGACCTACGCAGACGACACAGCATGCCTAGTAACCGATAAAGACCCTGAAAATGCATCCGCCCTATTGCAGGTCCACTTGAATAAAATCGATGAGTGGTTTAATAAATGGCGAATCAAACCGAACATAAAGAAGTCCATTCAAGTAACTTTTACTCTCCGAAAAGGGAACTGTGCACCAGTGACTATGAATGGAAAAACTGTACCAACCGACAATGTTGTAAAATATCTTGGCTTACACCTGGATAGACGACTTACTTGGGCAAACCATATTAAAGCCAAAAGAAAGGAAGCAAATATGCAATTCAGAAACCTATCCTGGCTATTGGGACGTCAGTCTCGTCTCTCAACATTCAATAAACTATTGGTATATAAAGCCATGATAAAACCTGTTTGGACATACGGCATTGAACTATGGGGATCATGTAGCAACTCCAACTTAGAAATACTTCAAAGATTTCAAAATATTGCCCTAAGAACTATATCAAACGCGCACTGGTTTGTTACAAATACAGAAATTCACGATTTTCTCGAAATGTCTACAATAAAGGAAGAAGTGAGCAATCACTCTGTCAAATACAAAGACAGACTAAATGAACACACTAACACATTAGCTAAAAACCTGCTAAATGATCAAGATAATATAAAACGCCTAAAACGATGGAACATTCTCGATCTGGACCGGAGAAATTTAAAAAATGGAAAAAAAAAACGAACTGTAGTGCGGTATTACTTAATGTAGTAATATCTAAAAGTAAAAAAGGGAAAAACACTTGAAATCATCTGATTATGGCTAAATAGCCGATTGCAGATATAATATATAAAAAAAAAAAAATTCAACTATGATAAATATAAGCACGCAATAATTCCTAGTGACCTGCTGAAAATGGCCCGTGTATATACGTCCCACTGCAGGGCATGGGTCTCCTCTACAATCGAGAGAACGATGGAGAGTGGTTAGGCCATATAGTTTACCACGCTGGCCTAAGGTGGGTTGGCGGTCTTTAATTCGCTATAGTATACAAGACTTCCCCACGATGTCTTCCTTCACCGTTAAAGTGCGTGGTAATTGACTGTCAATACACATATATGATTCCGAAAAGTCAAATGTGTGGCCTGGGATTTGATCATATTACAATGATACGTATGTATCTATACAAATACGTTTCCTAATATTTGCTCTTCAGACCTAATCTGTTATTAACGTTCCTCAGGAGACGGTTAATATCCCACTCTCAGTACTTTATCGTTTACTGCCTACGTAGCTTACCACTAAACTCAATGAGAAAATTATTCTAAGTCCTTTAGCTTCCTTTCCTTGTTTCCTTCATCTTGACGTCGCCAGTTTTCCTTTTTCTCATGATACATTATGGCGTTTTTTCCTACGACTCAGTCTGTACTTTGGAGTGTATTTACGACACCCTTGATTGTATATTAAGCAAGGTAAAACCATAGAATATACACTACTTACACATAAAATCACATTATTATACTTCAAAACCACACAAAAGTTTTTTTCATCGCAGTGAAATGTTATAGATATAATACACTTACGAAAAAAGTACCCCAAGGATACGATTTAAAAGCAAAACCACGCTAGAACAGCCACTACTTATTCCAGAATATGGCACCAATTGGGTAAAAATGACCGCGTATATCGAGTTCGTATGAGAGCTAAGTGAATTTCATAATAAAACTGCGTAATAGCAGAGAACACTCTACGTTCCTGAGAGGTTTGGAAGAATCGTTTTATTTCGCTGTCGTGCGTGCGCCGCACCGCGGATTTCAACTTCATTTGGCCAAATGGCTTCATAAAAATATTACGGGGATTTCATATAGATTAGAATAAAATGTCGAGGGATTTTATTTGATCCGATTTAAATTTGAATTCAATCAATATTAATTATATTTCTACGTGTTTCTTTAATGATGATAACTGACTGACTCGATTCTAACCGGCTTTCCTCTTGTAAGTAGATTGAGCCAACCAATGATCGACGTTCATCATATAGCCATTTTAATGTATACTATACTTAATTCTGAGATTTTTCTTTTCTTACGAACGAATTAATCCTTCGCATGTACGTAGTAGCAAGAATACTTTTATAACTCTTAAAATAAAATGAATACGAAGCGGAGTTTCATTATGTTTTTTCCCAGACCAATGAACAATTATGAAGCATAGCTAGTTCTTATTCTCTTCCTTCCAACGCTATCCCACTAAGTAGTGGCAGGTTAAACGTTCCTACTCAATCTTCGCCATTTTATTCCGCCATTTGCAACCTTGGTTGTAAAAGTGCCACTGCTACTAATTATATACTTTTAATACTCTTTCACTTGCATTAGTGCTTTAGTCGGCTGACATAAAAAATAAAAATTGAGCTATTGTATGTTTATTTTCGCGACAACTACTTAAATAAAGCATTATTATTACAGTTACAATGCAATCGACAATAACAATCAAATGCAATGAAATTGAATCCTTTAAAATATTCTACATCATTTAGTTTCAGTCCTTTTTATCTACAACCCGGTTCGGAACGCAGTTTTCACTAGAGAAGAACTTGCACGAAACTTTAAGCTGTAATTTAATAGCCATAATATCAATACTCTAACCCATGTAATCACAATTACATTAATATAAAAAGTATTACCTATTTACAGCACAAATACAAACATGGACAACGAAATCAGACAATAACACCGCTATTACATGTGGTTACAACATTAAACCCAACAGACAAAACACATTAGTAATTTATACGCAGCTAGCTGTCCGGGTTGGTTTCACCCCGGGCCAAATATATTTTTACTTTATTGTATAATATTTTCCAACAGTGGGTGAAAATTCCGCACACCTTTTACATTTCGGAGTCGTCTGTGTATTCTTAATAATATTACTACTGGTTGGTAGGTTTCTTATATTTTATGTGAGGCCGCTTGGGTGCCACCGCGATGTTTATATCTCCCGCCAAACAGCAGTGTTAATGCACTGTTGTGTTCCGACTTGAAGTACATTGTAGCCAGAGTAACTACTGGACATATTGGACTTCGTCTTTGTTCGTTTTTCGTCGTGTCGCTTCGAGAGGTGAACGGCATGTTCATCTCACCAATAATTGCAAACAAAAGGTATTTACAAGCACAAACATCCACAAAAAAATAGTTGAAACGATAGTTGAAACTTTAAAATTTCTTCCAGCAACAGCGTTTTTCTCAGGCATGGTTGACGTGGTGACCTCCGGACGCCCTTTGAAAGGACAAAGATCCTGTTTCATTCCACTGTTTATTACCGCAGTAATAACCTGTAATACAGCGTAACAAGTCCACACTCCAGGGAGTTGGATTACTTAGCCCTGATTAAACATCTGATTGGCTATTTAGTTCCAGACTAACTTTTTTAATCAATACAACTGAATGACGCAATGGGAGGGATTTTCAACAGTAATTAGGGGTTTTCTTAATTTTAATTTATTTTGTTACATTAACCAGTCTGGCCTTTAATGAATTGTAGCTTTTTCTAATTAGAATGGAATGGAATGGTTGTTTTTCACGCCATATAAAATTTAATTCGGATACGAAATGAGAGCAATTTTTCACTTTTGCATATCTATTAATTGATTTTGCCTGAAATTATTCCTATCGTTTTTCATTCGGATAATAAGACTAGAAAATAAAAAATAACATATAAATATAGCCTTTCCTTATTGCAAGCACCTAGTGTGTGTCACACTTTAGCTTTTTAAATATCAATAATCAGCATTTACAGTTTTCGACCATGCATTACAGCGTGAAATAATTAGAAAAGTACTCTACTGTAGTCTTGAAGCTAAATTATTCGCTGGACGGATATCAAGGAGCATTAAATCTAATCTGAGGCCATCGTTAAGGATATCCAATGTGATAGAATGTTTTGCGAGCGGCGGCGGCGCGCTCCGCAGTCATTACACTTTTTACAACACTAATGAATATTGTATTACGCTTGATTGAACAAAAAGCGCTTTTTATGACTACATAAAGTGTTCTACTGGTGTGGATTGTAAAGGTTTCCTGAATATGTAAAAGAAAAGTGTTTTGGAATACACAATATGTATATTGTTGACAAAAGAACTTTATTTTGATTCTTTTTCTACAATACATTTAATTGTTTTAATTAAATGATTAACTGTAATCTACGGCATAGTAGAGTATTCTTGCGAAAAAAAATCTATCTACTATTTTTAGTCTTCCAAACTTTAATTAGTTATTTACTCATATTTCTTTAGTGCATGCAATGACTTTCAGTATAACTTTTATTCAATTAGCTGTATCAGTAATTTTAAGATGACCTTGATAATGCAAGAATTGAAGACACAAAAGCAAACACACTATGTCATATAATTTGACCTATATCTGACCCTTGTGAGGGACGCCAAAAATGTTTTCCAATCCCAGGCAACGCATAAAAAATCCACAGCGTAATACATGAGATGGAGTGCCTAATTCAGGTATCAGCTTATAAGGTTTTAGAATATTAAAATGTACACATATATATCTATCCTACATTATCAATATACTAAACGCGGGTTTGCTTGTAACCTATTGCTCAATACATTAATAAATATAATAGCTCTTTATTTCCCAATCATTCCATTGATTTTAAACTAGCCTCGACCCACCTAATGCAAGCGATTGCAAATTAAATTTTCGATATCAAAATAACAAATAGGTTAAGCTGTCACCAGCCGACCCAATTGGAAGGCTTGCACAACCAAAAATACCCCAAATGGACAGCGGTGGGAATCGATCGTGTCTATAAATAGCGAAAGCGGTCTCTTTAATATTTGAACAGTCGCGTCGCGGCCGGATATGGAAGTCACGTTAAATTATTTAACTGGTTGTTGATGCCCGTGCCGACTAAATAAAACCAGGGTATTCGTGTTTTTTTGCCGGGATCGCAGAGGATTTGCGGGAATAATTGATGTGTTTTTATATCTTGTTCCATGGGGATACAAGGTCACGGGAAGATACACAATTGGTTTTGTGATTATTTTGATATAGATGAAGAGAGTATTTGTATTTGATGAAAACATACATACATACATACATAATCGTCACGCCTGTATCCCATAGGGGTAGGCAGAGACTATAGACCGCCACTTTGCTCGATCCTGGCATACTACTTTCGAAATGAAAACATTGTATGAAGTAAAAGCAGTTCTAGATTAAACTAAAGAAATATTTTGTATTTATTTAAACATGGAGTTTAACAGTTCAATTGTGAAGTTTGTAAGTTGTCATATTAATTCGAAGCTATTTATAAATTCACAAAAGCCCTACATTAAAAACTTGTATACTTGGCATAAATACATATATTAACCGATGTGACTCATTAATATTAATAAATTATTAACAGTATCTTAGTCAATCAACAGTATCACATACAAGCATTATATCGGTGAAGGAAAACATCGTGATGTAACCTGTAGACCACAGGGATTTCTAAGAATGTGTATGGTATGTAAAGTTTGCCATCCCGCATTAGGCCAGCGTGGTGGATAATATAGCCTCATCCCTCTCAATCGTAATTGGGGTTGTAGATTCATTATGTATATTTATACTGTAGATTAAGTCACTACCTTGCGGTGGGCTGATACAGATATTTTCTACACATCCACCTATTTGCGCGTCACATCCAAACGCTACCGCTGACAAAAAATATTTTTTAACACATTCCCACGGTACGATTTTTCATGTATCGTTTACAAAAGGACATTTCACATGCACAAACACCCAGACCCGGAATAAAATATTTGTAGGCTGCGCAAATATTGGGCACGCGGGCGTCGATATCGGAACCTTTTAGCGAGTAAAACCAACATCGTCGAAATATCAAATACTATATGTATGAGTTTCACCGCAGTTTTCCGCACATTTTGAAACAGTTGTTACTAGAAAAATAGTACTGAAATATACGGCTTTTTACGAGTTTAATTTAACAGATGCAGCAAAACTCAATAATGTAAAATAAAAATGGTAATTTTAACTTTTCATTCAATAATATTATATATTGACATTTTATGTCAATAACGTACACGTAAATCTAAGAAACAAGAAGATTACAATACAACTGAATTTGCGGACATAATTATTAGCGCAATGACTACAAATAGTAGAGCGCCGTAAGGTTTATACCTCGGAATCCAGGGCCAGTCAATGAATCTTAATATAAACCTTGAAAATATGTTTTTAATAGTATATAGAAAAATGTTAAAAAAAATTTTTTTCGCGCTCTCAATTTTTTAAAAATTATTATAAACAATTATTAATTTTTTGGAGTTTTCATTGATTTATATTAGTCAAAAGTCATATTTTAAAAAGAACAACTATTACAAACTTGAAAACTTGATCTTGGATCTTTAGGGACTGCAGATATACCGATGAAGGTCGGGTTGGAGAATAGAGGGGATAACAGCAGCTGTTCGGTATTGTTCATGGCGGGCGCTCACAGGATAGTACACGTTGTAACTTGCTAGACTTAATACGTAGCTGTTGTTTTCGTTCCGAAAAATATTTATTTCAGATTTTTGTTTATTAAAAATTAATGTTTATATTATTGTGCAGTGAGTGTGATAAAAGTTAATTACTGAACATTACTGAGTTTTAAAAACTTTGAAAATAGTGGCATAAATTGTAAGTATTTGTTTTTCATTTATATTACATGCTTTTGAAAACAGTTATGAATATTTTGAAATAAATCGATGTTAAAAGTTAGAATATAATAGTAGAATTTAATAATATAAATCATTAATTATGATATAAAAGTTAGTTATTAATATTACTAATATTTGTTGTTGCAGCCACGTGTCGCAATGGGTGAACCATCCAGTATTGATAGTACAAGCAATGATTGCCTCATTTGTGATAAAATCGGATCTAGTTCTGAATTAAGCTCTGAACTAGGAGATATTATAAAAGTCACTAGAGGCATATCATCATTAAAAGCTGCATCTGCGGAAAGAGGGGATGGACTTTCTCAGTATATAAATACTCGCGACTTTGTCTACGTGCATTCGGTATACAGACAAAAATATATTAATAAAGGATGCATTAATTCTTATTTAATACTGTATAATATTATATTATAATACTGATGACATTTTTAAGGCTGGTGTTACATGCACTCTTGCTTTATACGGTGCCCCCCAGAAAATAAAAGATCTTAATGCATTAAGATATAACTCTTTTTTGAAAGCAACTGCTAAAAATACCTGCGTTAAACTGCAGTCATTACCACCCACTGCAGATAGCGCATTTGAACACTTTAAAAGAGTATTTTTGCAAGTTCAAACATGGCTTGGAAGAGAAATATTACCAGAAGAATGGGGCTGGAAATATGAATGCGGAATATTGACACCGCAAACAATGACGCAACGACCAGCTCCAGAATCTTTATTAAAAAATATTTTTTGCCCATGCAAAACAGGATGTGGAGCATCTTGTGGGTGCAGGAAAAGTGGATTAAACTGCACTGCAGCTTGCTTAGAATGCAATGGTGACAGCTGCACTAATCCTTCACCTACAATCTATATCAACGAGATCGACGACGACGACAATAATGTACAATGATGTAACAATGTGTATCGTTAATGATAATTTTTTTTTGTAGCTTATTTTTTACGATAATCTAATAAATTAACATTGAAGTTACTCTGCACATATAATTTATTACAAATAAAATTAATTTTTTCACTATAAACACTTTTTCCCTCTTCCGCCTCTCATTTTTCAGTAAATTGTTGTTAAAAATTGTTGTAAATCGAGATCGGTCAATTTTTTTTTTTTAACTTTTTTATTTGAGTTTTTAATAATGCAGTCTCATACTTGATATACAGATTCATTGACTGGCCCTGGGTTCCGAGGTTTGACCATTTTTATGCCTTACGGCACTCTACTAAAATGTAAATACCAGAGAACATGGGTAAAATTTCAACATAAAAGGTGTAAATGAATCAGCCCATGAAATATGCAAATTCTTCCAATGAAGGAATTGAAATGAATAATTTTACGCATAGGTAGCTTAGTTATCAAAGTTCGTACTCATTTTTGTTCAAATTCATGTTTTAATGTCATCTGGCGTAAAACACTGTAGATCAAATATTTTATTGCATTATTTGATTGAAAATGAGTACATAAACAATCCAAATACTAAAATAAACATATTTCCTTAAAAAATCACAGTGGATAGAGTTTTATATCCTCCTATGAAATTTAGTTGAATGGAGTTCTGTGTCAGCCCATATACGTCCCACTGCAGGGCACAGGCCTCCTCTACAATCGAGAGTACGATTGAGACAGTTGAATGGAGTTACGATGTCTGATTTATGAAATAAGCCATCAACATGTAATGTTTTAATAGCAATACACCAGTAGCTTTACCAAGCGATGTATATGTAATAGGTATGCGAGAAATGACGGGAGAGGGGAGAAGAGGAGAGGGGGGGGGGGTGTAAGGCGCCTGGTCGTCGCGACGGCAGGCGACGCACCGGCGCTACAACTAATTGTGTCACATCTGAGCACGTAAACAACTTTCTTTAAAGGTTAACTCTTAGAAGACACGACTCATTACATGATATAAACAGCCTATAGGAACAATCTGACTTAGTAATGGTAAATACAATATAATGATGATTCATTTATATTTGTCGCATTAGGGAGTTATTGTTTACTCGTCTACTTGTCACCCAGAGAGTTTTAATGCTTATAGGAATTGCAATGGGGCATCGCGAAATCACAGATTTGATAAACATCTTATACTCCATCGGTTTAGGTGCTTAACTAAATGTAAACAAACCATAAAAAAGGTTATTTAACATAGCCATTTCTCATTTCTAAATTAATTGAAGACAAAAAATGCTGCTCAAACCCTATTAGAACTTTTCGATAACAGAATACTCATAATTAATTCATATTCCAATACACCCCGCTCTACACATAAAAATAATTAACGCACAATATACACCTCAACACGATTGTAATTGAAAGCCTTCGGAACTGAACCCACTGACCCGTTACCCTACCTACCACCCGCCATATTTAATGCAATTCATTTAAATTCTCGAAAATCCGCGCGAATCAAATTAAATATTTGGGCGCGGCGGCGCGCGACGCCGGTGTCGACGCGTTTGTATCGCCAATTGGAACGGTGGATATTTAAAAGAAATTCAGCTTTTGCTATTTCAATTTTTTTTTTGGGTTAATGAATTTCGTCGGATGTATCAAGTAGTAAGTTATATTTATCATATTCAAAACGTCGTGTTGGGAATTTAAAGAATATAAAAATTAAACCAAAACCGCGATAAAATCCGTAAATATTTAGTTGAATAAAACTAGTTTCATTACATTTTTAAAGTTCTGTCTATATATTGGGACACTACATAACCGATAATTATGTGATACACCTTGTATTAAAATTTTAACCAACAATGAATTTGACTATTCATTGTATTTAGCCTAAATCTATAATCAAATTCCGAACAACAAGAAACACAACTGCTTTACTCACACGTACTCCGAACAACCCCTTATAAGTAATTATGCAAACAACAAAACAAAAGCAGTCCAGTAAATCCCTTACAGAAGCAGCGAGTCCAAGAGGGACAGTAGGTAAACTGTGAGAAAACAGCCGCTGTTGACAGACAAGTCCGGGCGCCCGATACCGCCGATTAGCGACGGACGCCCATCGGCGCACTTGGCGACAAAACGAGGACAGAGGCGGTGTTAGATTGAATGGGATGGGCTAAATTTTGTACTGTTACGATGAAGTGTTGATGAAGTGATGTTAATTTAGATTTACAGCCTTGGTGGCGTAGTTTCATTTCATTTCATTTTCTTGCAATCCTAAGCTGGACAAAGTAATGTTGGATTTTTCTATTCACTTCATTCATGGTCAGCCCGGAATCAGAAGTTTGTGCCCGATAAGACGATAGCCTCGCCCTCCATCATAACAAGCGAAATGTATGTGCCCTGGTAGCACCTTTGCCTACCCCTTCTAAGAAAAAATCATGAGCTCTTGTATATATGTAATTTTAAATAAATTGGCAATTCTATTTTGAAAGTACTTAGACTTAAAGTCAGTCCATTTACGCTGGGCTTTTTATAAATATTACCCATTTGCCCTTTTTGTGACTTAAAACAACCAGATTAACTATTGTACATTGTAATACAGTTATTTCTCTATATTATAATTTCGGTTAAAATGTACCATCTGTTGAGTTTAAATTTAATATATCCTTTATGATGATGATGAAATATGTCACGTTTTTTTTAAATCTTCCCTAAACATCAAACCATGGATACCTTGACTCACGAGGCCACGAGCCTGACCCACGTTACTCCCTTTACTCCCTCCCTGTTCTCCGATTACAGCGGTGTTGAATAGCGACATTATCTAGCGAGAAAGCAAGAAGCTCCCCTTGCAAACAAGTCTCTTAACTCGCAGCGTTCGATGTGCCCGTCATGCCTTTGTAGTTTGTTAGCGAGCGCAGCGGGAGTCAGTGCTTTAGAAAATGTTTAAAAAACATTTTCAGACCGCCTAGAGAGCATTAATTAGTTTAATGTTTTATGTAAGTAATAGTATAGGATTTGTGATTGTGGGACGGTCGATTTATATTTTTGTTTTTTTTTTTATTGCAATTAATGACGAGACGAGCAAGCCATTCGCCTGATGGTAAGCGATACGACCGCTAATGAACAGTAGCAAAACCAAACAATACTTCAATTACAAAGCAACGCTTGGCATTCCCATGCGCTCGCCATCCTGAGACATAAGGTGTAAAGTCTCCATATATCTAGTAGTTACTCTGGTTACAATGCTTTTTAATCTGAAACACAACATTGTATTTAAACTGCTGTTTGGCGTGATAAATAGACTTTGTGGTTGCGGACTTTTTTGCATATAAGTTTATAATATATTCCGATTGACAAGGCACAATCATTTGTATTGCATAATACCATATACATTCAAAATATATGTCAACAATAAAACATGCGGTTAGTTGTTTAAATCAATTCTCGCAATTCGCATAGAGTGACATACAAGCTTTAGAATTCACAATGCAAATATTTAATTCAATTGAACTATCGCTCGGAAATCACAAATTTATTTGTTTTTCGTATCTATTTGAGCACAATCGATTACGCTTCGTGTGTTGTTTGAGCAGATTTTGATAATTATTATCGGCTTAAATAACGCCGTGTTAGCATTTAAAATCACTTTGAATATTTCTGATATCGATTATTGCTGAACTCGGTTCGATGTTAAATGTCTATGAATTTTAGTTAAACACTTTAGCTTCCAGATAGAGTTTGTCTGCTAAGAAGTTTGAGCTATGAATATATGAATAATTTTAAATCTATTTAGTAGAAAAATATTACCGTGCCCTCTTACCCCCTTCGCGCACGGGGCTAAACATGATGGAACTAGTCAGCAACATCAAATTACAAATCAGTTACAAACTGCGCTTCGCCCACGATGTTACTCAAATTGCAAGGTTTCAGTCACTTCTTTTATTTCTATGTACAAAAGCACCGAGCAACAAGGAGTAAACATTATGGAATATTCTTAAGATTTGGGCTCACACGTATATGTAGTATCTACTCGAAAGAATATGATCTGCAGATTATCATTTGCAGCGCAATAGCTGTGTGAAACAGTTAAAAAATTATAGAAATCTATAGAATGTCCAAGGAAAGCTATTTCAATTTGATACAGTTATATCTCCTATAGTAATTAAAACAAATTAAGTATTTAATTGCTTGATCATTCATTTTTCACAATAAAACTCTCGGTAAACTCGGGTATCCAGTAGCGCGGCGACCAGCTGGACGCATCACACGAGATTAGTTGCCAACGTGTTGGTGAATAATCGCGCCGTAAGCGAACTGCATATGTAAATGTATGAAAGACCTTTCAGTATCATAAACACCCAGACCTGACACAAATGTCTGCGAATCACACAGATATATGTTTCGGTGTGGGGATCAAATCCGCAGCTTCTAGTTTCACAGCCGGCTTCTAACCAACTGCGCCACGGAGGCTGCCAAATGATTTTAAAGCAGTATTGATCCCCCACTCGGTCTCTCCGCTCCGCTCCTGTCTGCAGATCATTCTTTCACTGATATTGGCTGTCCACAGCGCATTCCTCGCATTACTTTACTCCACTCCGCTCAGCAAGTAATGCCTTCCTTCGCAAACACTGCTGTGTACTCCGCTACTTACTAAAGAGTTTACTTAACTCTTCTTTCTGGATCGTGGCCTTTTTAAGGAATTGGCCAATTATAAGTTGGTTGATTGCATGATAAGCGGGAAAGGCGAATTGTTTTAGTGATATATTATGTATGGGAAATTAATAAATAGTGAAGTTTATTCGTTCTAGAATGTCGGAATTTTAAAACATAATTGTAATCATATACCGCCTTAGTTTGACATAAGTTTTATGGTCGGCTGTACAAGTTATAACTAGCATTTATAATAAATGAGTTAAGTTTTTGTGTGATTTGCGTTAGTCTCTTTTAATTATACAAACTTTTCTCCCAAAGGGGTTAGACAGAGGTGTTATCAGGATTTCCACATTTCGCCTTGTATGTTCCTTTCCACGATGATATATTTAAGAGACAGCTAAAAAGAGAAAAAAAAAATGTGTGGCACATTTATACAATGTTGTAACACGTTTTTGACACTTACATACATAACATTTCTCACAAATAAAACTGTGTCCTTCCATAAAGTCTCGTTCATATTCCCGGTGCAAGTTTAGCGATGCTATCGGTTCTGTCCAGCGGGCATTATTCGACACGTGCTCAATACAGCTCGTCAGCTCGAAGTTTAGAACAACACTCCGCCGACACCCGCACTGATTGCACGTGATGTAGGATATCATATACAGATATAGTGTGTTGTGTATAACGCTGCGTAGAAGTTTATTGTTTGATCTATACTGAACATTCCGTTGTATATAAAATTATATATGCTTAAACCAAACTTAATGCATAACATAGGCGCTTGATTTTTAACTGGCAATTAAAATAAGTTACTAATATAAGTTAAAATAAAATAAAATTATTGAGTATAAAATGGGCGTCAATAACACAATTTCCTAATACTTACAACTGATATTTCTACGGTATTCGTAACAAAATACCAATTTTGTTTGATGAATAAGTTTGATTTAACGCCTTAAAGTAGAACCAAAAAAGTTTTGTTTAATCGGATGTCGATTTGTAAAATATGATGTTACACACACTCAATTCAGTACCGTAGTATCAAGTTAACCTCAAACAATAAACCTGACAAATATGTTTGAATACACTATAAATGAACGCCTCCATCGGCAGTCGAGCATCTTATATATTGCAAATGAATTCTCCCTGTTTCACCTCCACCTATATATTGCCCTATTTACATAATACGGCCGTCCTAGCGTCAACATCTGCATGAGAATGTGTTTAAGGAGCCTTCACACAGCGCCTAGACTCACTATGAATTTTTATCGACATTTTGTGAGGTCCCTGGGAAACATTTCAGGTATTACGTTGGTGGTAGATGACGTGAAAAGGCAGTGCTCTTTGCCCACGGTTTCAAATATTTGGAATATTTCGCCGAGAGAACGTAGAGAATTGTTTTAGAAATTTGTTACGTAACGGATAATACTGTCTGGGAACGTTGTTTCATATTTAAAAATCTTACAAAATCTTCAATATTTAGTTTCTAAAATAATTTAAAGTTCGGGTTTAACATTAAATTATCTTATCACTCACTTAAAAAAATATTCCTTGGATGTTATTTTCTATTTGTCTTATCTCCATAAACATGACGAATATGATGTGCTGAAAACAATTATTTAAAAACTCACATATTCAGACTACGCCATAAAGCTAAAGCCTCATATCATTACGCTAGACATAACGCTATAAAACTAATGAACAAATCACACAAAAAATATAAAACTTATCCTAGAGGAAGCGGATGTCATAAAAAGATTTTAACGCACTTGTTTATAATAAATCAAGCACAGCTTTTTAAACCATCATCCGCTCGGCATATCGGCTTATCAGTGCAAGTAAACACGCGCGCACATGGATGCTCAATTAGCCGCCTCGGTCGGTGTGCGCGCGCCTTTACCAGCGCTGCCTCGACTTGCCTCGACCTGCCTCGACTAATGGCTTCACAAAGCCTGATACGTGTTTACACGTGAATAGAAAACAAGTTAATGATGTTTTTGCAGACGCTCGCAGTCGCGCCTTCTTTGCTCTCGCGGATCGCTTTCAACGTGTCAGCATATTTTGCACCGAACTGCCGTGATGCATTGATAGTTTGTACGCTTTGAAAGATTAACATTCCGTGGGTTGTTGAAAATTCCGTTTAGATTTTGCATTTGAAGTGAGAACTCAGTTATGAAAGTTAGTAGTAGTAAGGATTGGACTCATAGATTAGAACTATATACAGAGATAAATGCGCAACTCCACCTTTTTTTATTTTCCGACGTGATTTCACCATCAGAGGGCGCGCTAGGCAAACGTGAGAAATTTCATATTTGTTATTCCAATATTTTAAAATGTGTATCTTTCGTAACCTCTTGTAAATTTAACTAATATCAAGATGAAAATTATTTTTAATATCAAGAAAGTTCATAATATCAACATACAAAATAAATATTTATTGATTTAGTGGTACACTTCCGCCATTTAACAATTAGATTTAAACTAGTTACAAGATAATTTCCCGTTCTGGCTAGAGCGTGGCGCTAGAACCGAAATAATCGTTTTCAATATTTTTCATGTACGAAGTCGTATCCCTATGATTGGACTGACTTAGTAAAACCCACGAAAAAAAGGTTTGTGTACTTTCGTTGCTTATATTTTATTTAAGTTTATAAATTACGAATCATAATCAACTCACGTATTATATGAAAATTATCAGTATAAATTTGCAGCGTACTGATAAACCGATTGCCAATGGAAAAACTTTAAATTTCGAGACTTATTTTAACACCATTTACTGTACTGGTTAGAAAATAAATATTCCTTCTTTATTTTCTTTATTCCTTTCCTCGCTATATTATTTAAAATATTTCACAATTATCCAATTTTTTTAATATTTATTTACACCACTACCTCCATCTACTATCACCAACAATACCTTTAGCATGTATTTCTCAGCGTGCACAAATAAGCGACGGTCCTCATCACACAAGTTCTCGCCGGGGTGTACACCAGTTCAGAACTTCACCGGTGATACACATCGATTGGCAGGAGCTCGTTAACACCGCAACTCGCTCGCTTGTTCCACGTGTTTTTCTTGCACGGAGGTCCGACGAGCTCTATCCGTGTAATACATACATATACTCACCTCTTAAACTAAGCTTACATGCATCGTGTGCACAAAGGGGCAGGGGGCATTTGTTGTTATTTCCATCTTTAAATGTGTGAGGACTCAGAAGACAAGTATTTTTAAAATGATGTTGGTCTCCCCGTCTGGTTTGTCACTCTCACTAGCTTGCCAGCTTGGTTTGCTTCTGTAAATTTTTTTTTACTCTAACGATACACTTTGAAACTTATAAGATTTTGTTTAAACAGTAGGTAGGTATATGACCTATTGATTGGACTGAAAAAGGTGTGTTTGATTTCTGAGTATTTTAATTATCCGTAAAAATTGATATTATAGTAAAGTGTAAAAATAACAATATTTTATTCAGTTTTAAAAAAGTTTATCTTGTAATCAAGGGTGTCAATTATCTCCATATTTTTTAAGGGAAATGTTTTTTTTTTATTCCAGAGATTCGCGCACAAAACGGCAAAGCAAACAGGATAAACAGACAAGCATTCTAAAAATCATTATTTTGTGTTCTATTACTTTAATACGGTCCTCTTGTAATATAATTTCACATATACCTTCTATGTTATACATTTATTATTTTTGTAGATGATTACAATAAACCCTTTTGAAAGAATAGCTAATGTTTTCATGTTGGAATATCAACACACGCAAACAAAACCGTAGGTATCTTATATATCAGATATAATTTGGGTATGAATGTTTGTATACGAAATGAATTTGATTTGTGTCGCGTTTCGGTTGGATTTGGTCGGCTGATACAATCACGACAATGTTGACGGCTGGCATGATTCTATTGTCTGGCCCAATTTGAATTCCATGTTATAATCATTTCTGCGTTCCCGATGTTTGATAGGATAACTTATAAATATAATCAATACACTAAATAGTCGCAAATTAAGTCCTGACCCGACATTAAGATCCATTTTGTCTTGTATGGTGGATATCAGTAACTTAAAGAGACTTTTCAGTCTCACAAACATCCAGACTTGAAATAAACCCGCAGGTGTTTATTTCCTCACAAACATGTCTCGGTGCGGGGATCGAACCAATAATACTATACTGTAATTGATCATCAAACAATAAAGCAGTATTTTTTTATTAAAATTACTTTATTACTTTTTGTTGGAGCCCGTATCCTTTAATTTTTAGACTATACTGGTGGTAGTAGTCTCTCATATGTGAGAGGCCATCTGGATAGGTACCACCGCAATGTCTATTTCTCCCGTGAACTGCGTAAATGCACTGTTGTGTTTCGGATTGAAGGACATTATAGCCAGAGTAACTACTGGACATATTGAGACTTAACATCTTATGTCTCAGGATGGCGAGCGCAATGAAATTTTGCTACTGTTTACGAGCGGTTGTATCGCTTACCATCAGGCGAACGGCTTGCTCGTCTCGTCATTAATTGCAATAAAAAAAAACGCTATCCTCTCTATCGTTTTCTATATACGCCTAGAGCGTTTAATTCTTTTGATGTATAGTTAAGTATAAAATATTTAATGATTATAATCATTAATTATTAAAAAAAAAAATGTAATACAATAAATATAGTAGTAAGATAGATTGTAACTTAGTTGATTGTTAATAAAGGCTATTATTATTATTATTATTAAGTATAAAATAACTTAATTAATTTGAACTATTTTTTTTTTTAATCTCGCCCTGCATAGTGGCGGCATTGCACCTGATGTTAAGCGCAAATGCCGCCCAGGCAGAGGACGGCGGTCCCATGCCAATGGAAACAATAATGCCGGCCTGCTAAGGTGCCTCTTCACGCTACGGCGGAAGGACCCAGGATAATTCAAATATAGATAGGGCAACTGCTTTAGGCTTTACTCTAATTGACCAATGCTTTCTATTTTGTCACGTAGGAATTCTTATTAGATAGTAGATTTATAAAAGTCTAGTATTTCCATATACCTACGACACATGACTCGAACTTGGAGTGGGGTCAGGACTATGTATGTGACTGTTGGGTGTTATAATTATCTCTCATAGTCAACCGACCGTCTGGATACATAGTACCGCAATGACGCAGTCTATTTATAAATATAAATAATGAAGAAGAATTATCGTGACATAAACATATTTGCAGAATAAAAACAGGAGAACGTAAAGCAGAATCCGTAAATCAAAAGGTTGACCTTCCCGTTAATTACTTGCCAATACCTACTTCTAATCGGACATGATTAATGTCTCTCAGAGCTGGTCAATACTCCTCCTCCCCATACCTTTCCCCTTCGCACATACATTAATATTCCAAGACATGGTCTGCAAGGGGCTCACGGGCGGTAATTGGGTCGGCGCCTTTGAACCAGTTAATTAGGTCGATAAACTGGCCCGGACGTGTGGGTGCCGCTTTATTCCGCCGATTACTTGTGTAAATCATGACGGTTTTTATTTCTGATGGGGTGAGGTATGTGGTAATGAAGGCTAGCATGTTGAGTAAGTTGAATATACTCCAGTTAAGTGTGTGGACGCCTGTTCAAGATATTTCAGTTGTCCATGATAGACACGAAGAGAGAAGCTTTGTAGTCCATCTCAAAGATTATTATTATATATACAATTATTAATGAGGGTTCAGTATATAGGTGTTTCTGAGTTGTCGCTCTGGAAAGAGAAAGAAAGAAAGAAAATCTTTTATTATCGTATGTGCAACACATTACAATAAAAATAATAATATAGACAATATGCTAATAATATGTGGCCAGATAACAATGATCTCCCATTCAACTATATGCGGCAATAAAAAAGAGAGTTTAAAGATATGGTCAAATAAACCATAGTGATTTGTGAGAACTTCAATGGTATGTAAAGTCTACTAAACCGCTTTTGCGTAGTGGACTATATGGCCTAACTGCTCTCAATTGTATAAAAGGCCTGTACTCTGCAGTCGGGTGTATATTGTCATAGGGAAAGTAAAAATCTATGAAATAAACGCCAATCAGCCCATATAATGTAACTCAGCTAACATTAGCAGAGCTCTCAAACGCACAATTAGTATATAATTTGGGGAAATGAGGCCGCTTCATCTGCGAGCGTAGTAAATCTGTAATCTCGCTTGTCACGTCTAGATCGCGAATGAAATATTGCAAATTACTTATAAATTGTGTTATTAACTTGTTGGCAATTTGTACGCGCCGCCCTCGCCCGATATTAATTAACTACAAAGGGCAAATTAAGAAAAATTACGCGAACGCTCACGCCTCCGTGTAACCTCATTGATTTTGAAAAAGTTTGTTGGAATTTTCAGGCTACAAGGCAAAAGTAAATTGAAAATGTTGGAAGATTGCTTCTAGTTTACCTTGCATGTATTTTCAAGGCTACTGAACTGGTGTGTTGTGGGACAATCTTAAATAAGGAGAGACTACGTTTGTGGTGTAAATTCTAGGTCTATTATCGCCTTATGAAGCATTTGTGTTGAAATTTACTTTTATTTCAATTGCATTAATTTAGGTATAAATCTTTTCCGACACTTTGAAAATATTAATTGTAATGTATTCTCACATTACCGTGGTGAAATGTGTTTTCTTTAATTATATGTAGGTATTGTGCGCGGAGAGCAATAAAAGCCCTTTTTCTTATTTTCTTTATTCTTCAATAACAATTTACGACTAATTATAAACGTCTTCCAAATTTAACCGTCCTACTTGCATGCGTCTTTTTCACCGTCTGCCTTCTTCCTCATTCCCCACGTCCATTCACTCTTACTCTATTATACTTTCACTCACTCTCGTTACATTCAATTATATTCAGTATTTATTTCCACTTAAATTTAAAAAGTAAAAGTGATTACAAAAGTATCGAGAAACCAATTGATTTATTTGTCTGCGGGAGT
Organism: Hyles euphorbiae; assembly: GCA_023078785.2. Lineage (NCBI taxonomy): Eukaryota > Metazoa > Arthropoda > Insecta > Lepidoptera > Sphingidae > Hyles > Hyles euphorbiae. Next base: position 319,477 of record CM041030.1, read on the forward strand.
GAAATTATAACTCTCTCTCTATATACTTGAGTGTATTACTATGAAAGAAAGAAAGAAAGAAAAATAGTTTTATTTGCCACAAGCATTAAAAACGACGTACAAAAACAGATACACAAAGGTCTATTTAAAAAATAAAAATAAAGAAGAAGTTCGCACGGCGTGGCTGTGACAAGTAGGTGATCACTCAGCAATTATGTTGCGCTGCGGTGCAGGCCGCAGCACAACGCTGATTTTCAGTGATCACCTTGGATGACGTGCAGACGCAAGCTAACGCAAACTTAAGCCTATTATAAAAAACTAAACATTAACATAAACCTTAAATAAATATCCTTATATAATTGTACAATAAATATAAAAAGCCTTACCAAAACAATAACAAAAAAAAAACTATAAATTAATTAAAACATTAAATATAACAAAAACAACCGGAGCAGTCGTCAACAAGGCCATGCAACAGCGCAGCGCCCCATCCCGCTCCCGCATTCCATATCGCACTATGGCGTGCAAACCAACAGGCAACAATGCATATTGCAACTCTGCGGTCCGCAGTCGCCCGGCGCCAGAGTTTCTGTATGCGCGCGGTCATGGCGTTACACGTTGCATTATTAAAAACAAATTATAACAAACAGTGCTACAATGTTAATACGCTTGTCCAGGGTAAGTAGCAAATTATTATAAAAGTTGATAAGTAAATATAATTGGTAATAAAAGGAAGTATTTGTTTATTTTAAGACGATTTCAATGAGAGAAGAGGCCACTCAACAACGCATCCCAAGAGTAATTACAGCTTGTCTATCCGCCTCGATTGATGCTACAGCCACCAGCCGCTAGGAAATGGTCCCATCACGCAAAAGATTTGCGAACATTAGGTAAGTACCTATCTGCCACTACGGGCGATAGTGAATTTATACTGTATTAATGGCGTCTTCCAACTATTAAAGACGCCATATTGTTTGAAAAAGCATATTTAAACATATTTAAATTATAATTCAGTTGTATATTTGTTGGACTAGCAGTACTTTTTTGAACTGAGACTTGAATGTTTCCTTTGTTTTCAGGAGTCTCATGGGTGGTGGTAGATCATTCCAGCAGCGGGTGGCCGCAAACCTGAAACACCCTCTAAAGGCTGTAGTTTTGTAGCGGGGCATCGACAGCGGATTTGATGTTGAACGAGTGGAGTAAGCGTAATGTTCGTGCCTCCAGGATAATTTCGTGTACAGGTATCTCGGTGTGTGTGTTTTTATTATACCAAACATTAAAGTCGCTAGGTGTATCCTCCTACGGGCCGCCATTTTCAGTACTTTATTGTCATTTAAATAAGGGGTAATATGACTCCGACGTGGTATCTCATAACAAAAACGCGCGCACGCATTCTGGACACGTTGAATTAATTTTTCTGTACGTGATAGCAGGAAAGGTCCATATACAGTGTCGCAATAATTAAATTTAGATAATACTAGTGAATCTACCAGTCGTTTCCTAATATCAATATTGAGATATTTCCTTATTCTGTAAAGTAACTTTAACCGGTAAAAACAATTCCTGACAATAAGATTAATATGATTTTCAAAACGTAGTTCCGGATCGACCACCAAACCCAAATTACACGCAGTTTCTACCCTCTGAATACTCTGACCCATTATTTTAATATCTGGTTTCGCTGAAATTATTTTACTCACTTGGTTTTTGCTCCCTAAGATTATGAACTTAGATTTCTGTGGGTTCAGTGTTAGGGAGTTACATGTAGACCATGCCGCAATTCTGTCAAGATCAGCGTTAAGTTTGTTTACTGCGGAAATTGTGTTGTCAGCATTAAACGACACATACAGTTGAGTGTCGTCTGCGTACACGTGGTAATTCGAGGATTTAATATGATTTATCATATCAGCACTATATAATATATAAATAATAGGGCCCAACAACGACCCCTGGGGGACACCTCTGCCTATAGGTCGCGGGGTAGAAGACAATGTTGAACCATCCTTCTTAGTAATTTCAACCCGCTGTGACCTGCCAGTTAAGTAACTCTGAAACCATCTTATTGTATTATGCTCAAATCCATAATATGCGAGTTTCGACAGTAACAGAGGAATATTAATTGAGTCGAAAGCTCGTGAATAATCCAACAGCGCTAATATTGTCCCCTCCCCGCGATCCCGGGCTTCAAGGATGTTCCCTACAACGTCTGCTAAAGCTGTTGCAGTCCCACGACCCCTTCTAAACCCTGACTGTAAGTCCGGTAGTATACCATTAGTTTCTAGGAACTCGGTAACTTGCAAATATACCACTTTTTCCAACACCTTGGACAGACAGGCTAATATACTAATGGGGCGGAGATCTTTACAATTTTGTGGGTTGGTAATTTTCGGAATTGGCCGCACCACTGCTTCCCGCCACAAATCAGGAAATTTATGTGACAATATAGATTTATTAACAATTTCTGTGATGGTCTGCAGAGAGTGCGGGAGAGTGAGTTCCAACATTTCTTTGGTAATGCCGTCAACGCCTTGTGCATTTGTAGAAATCTTATTTAAGATTTTACACACTGTTGTTGAGTCTGTTGGTTTCAAAACGAATTTTTCCGAACCGTACCGATTAAATTCGTAATATGTTAACTGTGACATTGTCACATTAAGGTCCCCTGGGACTTCCAAAAATGCCGAATTCAAACTGTCGGGATCGTCAAACTGCCCTGAGAAGTCGTTATTATTTGATGGTAGAACGTGTTTTTTAAGGTTGGACCATAGTGATTTGGAGTCGCGAATATTGTCATTTATATACTTATTAAAAAACGCCTTCTTTTCACTTTGTAAGCCGACTGTTGCGATACGTTTGAGGTTTAGATAATATTGTCTGTGAGTTTCTAATTTTGTATGGCGATATCGAAGTCGTGCCTTATTTCTTAGTTCAAACATTAATCTAATATTATCTGTTATCCAAGGTGTTGGCAGGGTTTTAAAGAGTCTAATTTTCTTGGGCGCGTGAACATCAAAGACTTTCGTTACGTGATGATTAAAAGAAAGCACCATATCGTCTACATCCTCCAGCGCACAGATTGCGTTCCAAGGAATAGACTCTAGGTCCCTCCTAAAGTCATCGAATCGTATGCTCTTGAAGGGACGATAGGTAACAAGCTTGCGAGGCAGCTTTTCTTTTTTGAAAATAATTTCGCATGTAACAAGGGAATGGTGGCCTAGTTCCGGTATATGGTCCACGTTGGTACCTCGGAAATGCGCATCTGTACAAATTACGTCAATTAAGGTGGCACTCTCTCCGACAAAATGTGTAGGTGCATTTACAATTTGAACCAAATTGAAATACTTCAGAAACTCTGTTACCTTTTTGAACTTTGAATTATTAATTTCCAACATGTTGACATTAAAATCACCCAACAACACTATATTGTCATAGGGGGCCAGTGCGCAAACGCTATCAGTGATCGCATCCAAAAAGACATTTAAGTCAAGCCAAGGAGGCCGGTACCCAGTACCTATCAATAATTTTTTTGAGTTTGCCGTGATACTCATCCACATTTCTTCTACTTGTGGGTGATGAGGATGAGCGTTAATACGGACTCTGGTCCCTGTTTTTATATAAAACGCAACACCTCCCCCCCGTCCTCCACGTATATTCTCTGGACGCGGTGTGTGTCGCAGCCGATATCCAGGTACCATAGGCGCTCTGCCCTCCTCTCCCCCACGTAGCCATGTTTCATTGATTGCCATGACGTCAAATGAGTGACGGATCATAGCAATTATAAATTCGTCATGGTTCGTGGCTAAAGATCCAGCGTTAAAAAGTCCTAATTTAATCACATGCTTATTATGTATCATTTAGAACGAACGATAAACACCTCTGTATCTGTATCTGCCCATGTAAGGGCCACTGCAGCGCACGGGCCCCCTTTACAACCGACAGTACGATTGAGAGTGATAAGCACATAATTTTTTTAAATAAAAGTATACTTATCCAAATAAAAGCTATATAACCGACACCTATATTAATATACATTAGTTTAATTAACATACACCGATGCATAAACGAAATTAGAAATGGATAATGATTTAACTGAGTAGAGAAAGTAAGTAATGTGTATAATAAAATATTCTCAATAGCATACCCATTATTCTCACAGCCACGACGTGCGGAACCACACGGAAATTGACAAGGTTTCGAAATATATACGAAAAAAAGGACGTAAACTAAGTTGTATAAATTAATAATTATGACTAAAAATATTCCTTGCGAAATAAAAGAAAACAAATTTAGAATGTGATCATGCGTCTGGTCCAAATAAACGCGATAAGTCTGCTTCACTACTAATGACAGAAGCTTTGTCATCCGCATTTCGTCGCGCAAGTATAAGTCCATGTTTGGTCCAAATATATTTCCAACCCAGTCGTTGACCAGCCTCACGTGCGCGCCGAAATAACAGGCGGTTGACTTTAGTTAGGCGCTCGTTTAAGTAAAATCTTTGCGGACGTCCGGACAGGCCGAGATCGCCAGTATTGGCGCCACGGCGCACCCGAGCGGCACGCAGTAACTCGTCGCGTAGATCACGACGCGCCAGGCGCACAGCGATGGGACGCGGCCTAGAGTCCACCGGGCCCGCAGCACTCGTAGCGTTTAGTTGCTTGCCACCAACACGATCCGCGCTCACTATATCGCGCTCTTCGAGATTAACTCCTAATTTGCTGCCTATTAGCTTCACCGTATGGATGAGGTTCTCGTTGCCGCTTTCCGGCAAGTTGGAAATATCTAGGTCATTTGAGAGCAATTGCTGATCACGATCGTTCAACTGGATTTTTATAAGCCTGATTTCTTCAAAGGACTCTGACGTGCCAAAATTCTGTTCCAGGGCTGCCATCCTGGCGTCCAAGGTGTCGCATTGCTCTCTCAAGGACACAAAAGACTCCTTTAGCTGGTCTCTATCTGTCTGCAATTTTGCGAAGTCTTGGCGCAAATTTAATAGTTCTTCTAGGAACTCCTTTCTCACCAAAACGAATTCCTCTTTGAACATCTGGCGTAATTCCGCTCGCAACTCATCCTTAAAGGTATGCAGTAGATTCAGTACCTCCGTATCAGCATTACCGTCTGTATCCAGAGTCTGCATGGACTCCTCGCTCACAGGCACAGCTGTCGGTGTTGCATCTCCCGTCACGCCTCGTAACCCCTTACGGGTACAGGCGGTACAACTCCACGAGGGAGCTACGGGACCTGAAGATGGTAATGAGCCGCATGTCCGGTGAAAATGTGTCTTACATGTACTGCAAGTAGCGGCACCTAGCGGCGACAGATATTTTGCGCAACCGCCGCACTTAGTAGGTGGCATTTCTCCGTACGTAGCTATCGATCTCTCCAGTAGTTTGACGTTTATGACGATAGATGTCGCTTTTATTATTTTTTTTTTTTTGTTATTTAATGTTTATAGGATTATCTTATAGTGTACAACACCATAAAGAGCTGTACTGCGATCAGGGAGAACACACACACACCGGGACGCACTGATTGTTGCACTTTTGCATAAAATGTTAAATTTTTACGATAGTTCATGTAACCTAAGGTAGTTTTAACACTGTTTTTAGCTTCGATTTTTAAATTGTTAATATTAGAACATGTACACCACTGTTAGACTTTATAACGATAAGCCTTGATATCTCCACTGTGTGGAACACTTTTTGAGTAAATGACTACGAAACAAACACTTGTTTTATTTTTTAAACCGAATTAACATAGACTTAGCACCCGTCAGCTTAACGTCCGTGACGTCACTCCTTCATCATAATATATACGTGCTCTGTAAACACAGGTTTTGTTCTTAATACCCACTTCAGTACCATAACTCAATAGTGTTAACCATAGACCCGGTTGATTTGTCGCTTTATGTTGGTTGTGGGCCTCTATTGAGGTCGGTATCCGTGAGCGGGATAGGCGCTTTTCATCTCTATAGACCTACATTCCATTATCCAATAATTGGATGATCGCCATCTCGTACTGTGTTGAGCGGTGAGGCTTGAGAGCCAGTGGTGTATTGGTATGAAATTCTATCAAATAAATGAATGATTCTATGATGGAAAATCAATGAATAAATTTTTAGGAAAAAAATGTTCCCATACTGTCAACTTACCAAGTATTTTTATAAAAATAATTTATTAATAGAGGTATATCTTAAGCCTTTTTGAGCTTCGTGCCCAGTAGTGGGATATATATGGGGTGATTTATTTATTCTTATTGAATTTTTGCGTTAAGATTTATTTTCATATTTTTATTTCATTTCATTCATCTCGGATTTTGAAAGCAAACTCAACAATTTTGTTTGCGTTCGTTCTATTAAATAAACAAAGAACCAATTTAAAACGTTGATTAAAATTTAATACAAATATTGTTTTAGATTCAACGGACATATTTCGGTGAGATTGATTTGCAATTGTTTAGTTTGCATATTTAATTATTTTGCGTTGGTACATAAAGATGTTAAGAGAAACTGTTTGCTGTGTGAAATTTTTATATTTATTATGGGGCAAGACAACTTGTTTATAATGCACCTTATTTTAAAGATTTTAGTGTTAATAGAGGGACCGCCTTCGAGAAGTCGTCAGATCTCACTCGTAGATAAATTGATGCTGCCTTTGTTGAAGCTGATAACATACAGACTGAATTTGAAATGCGATACAATTGCGCAGCTCATTATTGTGGTTTTTCCACTATCTACGTCACATCGTTATTCTTATTTAGAACCCAATTATAACACGTCCTGGGAAATATTCTAAAATGTAAAGTCCTGCATCCTATTTTACGATGTAAAGTAGATTATAATGTCTAACTCCTCTCATTTGTACTCTAGATTATAGAATAGACTCCCGCCTTCAGTGGGCCGTATATGAGCTGATACAGTACAGTAAAGATGTAAAGTCTGGTAAACGATCCACCGATAGAAAATCCTCCCACACGCAAAGGCTCTTATAGACTGTACGTATTCTCCGTCAATGCTGTCCATTTAGTCCATTTATTGCTGGGAGTGATTCATCGGCTCTCGACCTTGTAGTATTACATTTCACGCAAACATTACTCTTGGGCAAGGATCAAACTCATTTCACAACCAGCTTTTAAACATTTGCACCACATAGTGTGTCTAGTGGGCTAGGATTCCCGTCCAGCTGTATTCGTCACCGGAAATTTCTACTCTTGCAGTGTCCAGCGATAATTGCTTAGTTTAACTGCAGCTTGACCGCAGTTGCAACAATATTAATAAATACATCCGCCAGCTAAGATATTATCCTAATCCTACACTAAGATACAAATATTTCGTCGTTCCAATCAGAAACTATGAGAGACTGCAGTCTCAGAACACTATGTTAATAGGTCTCGTATGTGAGGGTAGGTACCACCGCAATGTCTATTTCTCCCATCAAACAGTAGTGTAAGCGAACTGTTGTGAGCCGGTTTGAAGGACATTGTAGCCAGCGTAACTACTGGAGATATTGAGACTTAACTTACTATGTCTCAGGATAGCGAATGCAGTGGATTGCCAAGCATTGCTACTGTCTATGAGCAATCGTATTATTTATGATCAGGTGAATGGCGTGCTCGTCTCACCATTCAAAGCAATAAAAAAACCATGGCCCAAACAAAAAATTGTCTCGGTGCGGGGATCGAACTCGCGGCCTCTTATTACGTGACTTTTAACTAACTAGATCACATAGTCAGTTGAGAGGCCTAGGATTCCCGTCCAGCTGTATCCGTCATCGGAAATATCTGGTGTTTCGGCGTCCAGCTTTAATTGCTTTGTTTTCCAGCAGCTCGATTGCAGCTCAAATGGCGGAAGCTAACGAACTGCACCGCGCATTGTGTTGCTCGTACAATAATACCGCCATTTTTTATTGTTCGGGTTGTTTTAATTGTTTTAAGGGAATATTGTACGGCGGTTGAGTTTAAAGCCCGTATGGCGATAATAGGCAGCTTGAGATATATCTTCTTTACGAAACGTCATTTGATGTTGTGTCATTTTTAATATTAAGGAAGACTATTACAGTGCAATATTAATCATTTCGGGTTCGTCAATAATCTGGATTGCCCACTGTTGGATTGATTGTGTCTATATATATTCTCCTTTTGCAGATCTTAACTGGGCTTTAATATTGTTGACATTAAGGCACGGGGAATATCATTAATTTCTAATTATTTTATTTTTGTATTACGAAGATCTAAATTTTTCTTGACCGGATCCCATTTGAACAAGGTTCATGAAAACCACACGACAAAATTAAATTATGAAAACAAATAAAAATGTTATCTCTGTTAAAAGCATGAGAAAACTCCAGTAATAACTGCAATTAAAAAGACGATTTGCAGGATCCAGACAACGCTCGCGCAATAATTGCAAATAATTAAAACCTAACAGCTTCCAGCGACGCTCATGAATATTGCATGAGGATCCTTAGTTTATCCTTCTTATTGACCTTTCTGTGTTATATTTTCTTATTTTTTTAATACTTGCTACGCAATCTCTTTTAATATGTGATATAGCCACGCTGTTGTCAGTCATGAATCAGCATGAATGGATAGGCTCGTCCGGGATAGTACTACTGCCTCCCAGAAAATCGACGTAAAGCGACATCTTTGCTGTCGAGTTTCGTTCGGAGAGTGGGATTGCCAAATACTCTATTCTTCTACCCATCCTTGTTTTTTCCCGCTCCACTCCAGATTTGAAGGACCTGCAATGATCATACCATGTGACATGTTTACTCATTTGTCGGATCTACACAATTACAAAAAAACTAACACCTGATTGCAAATAAGCGCAGTAAGTAACAACTGGCGAGACTTTTTTTAGTGTAAGTAATGACGAGATGGTCACATTCGCCTGATGCAATGCTTGTCATTTCACTGCACTCGCCATCCTGACACATAAGATGTTAAGTCTCATTATATCTTGCTACAACGTCCTTGCTACAGGAACACAACAGTACATTTACACTGATGTTGGCGGGAGAAATAGCCATTACAGTGATATTAATCTAGACGACTTTTCACATATGAGAGACCTACCAACAGTAAACTGCGAGTACCTTTCATCGGTTAGTACAATTATGGTCTAATCAAAATCGGATTACACAGATTGATTTCACGACGCGAATTGCGTGAGTTACTCAAGCGTGTTTTACTCCTATAACTGCCATTGACAGCCTCCGTGGCGCTGTTGGTTAGACGCGGGCTGAGAAACGAGAGGCCCTGGATCGATCTCCGCACCAAGACAAATGTTTGTGCGATCCACAATGTTTTATTTCGGGTCTGGACCTTGTAAGATCCAAAAGTAAAAATAGTTTCCACGACACAAGACTTCTATTTTAGTGTAGGCTCAAGTGTGAACATGAAAATAATTTATTAAATCCATTAAAATGTTCAAAATTACTTAGATTTCGTTATTTTTTGAATGGGCAAGAAACGCTAGTTACTCTTTTCAAAACCGGTTTACAATGTAGTGAATATTACAAAATGTACAAGTTGCTATAAATCAGTGCAGTTCACAAATAAATTTGTTGTATTTGATATGTGTATATTATGATTACATCTGTTGGTTGTATTAATTTTATTTATGTATGTGGTCATCCGTGCGGTTATGAAAATCCAACCATATATCTGTTTTGGATTATTACTTTTATTGGGAGGGATTTCGATGTTTGTTCTGAAAACAGTCGTTGGTTTATTTTAAGAGATGTTTACCCTCGGCTCCGGTTGTTTGTGTGTCGTGTTTGTGCGGTTTCGTGTATGAAAATGTTATGCTTTGTTTTTATAGCGCGATTTTGTGTAAAAATATCTTGATGCTTTTTCGAAAGGGAGAATGGCAATTTAATCTTGATTTATAAATAGCATTTGAAGTATTTTGATTGGATTAAAATATGAGTTTATTTTATATTATAAAATATGTGCATGAGGACCCATATATAAATACTCAACTCACTGGTGGTAGGTCTCTCATATGTGAGAGGCTGCCTGGGTGGGTACCACCGCAATGTCTATTTCTCCCGTCAAACAGCAGTTTAAATGCACTGTTGTGTTTCGGATTGAAGGACATTGTAGCCAGAGTAACTACTGGACATATTGAGACTAAACATCTATATGTCTCAGGATGGCGAGCGCAGTGGAATGCCAAGCATTGCTTTGTAATTCAAGGTGTTGTTTGGTTTTGCTACTGTTCATGAGCGGTCGCATCGCTTACCATCAGGCGAACGGCATGCTCGTCTTGTCATAAACAGCAATTAAAAAAAAAAACTCAACAAAAGTTATTTGTATTATTTTATTTTAAAGCAAAATTATTACTAAAAATAACATATTACATATTTCCTACTAAAAATAAAAGTTATTTATCACCTACAAACTACTATCCAATATAAAAATATATGAAATAATTCATTTACTTATAAATAAGTATCGCCTGTTTTATGTGTTATTTTAAGAGAAAACACTTCTTTACAGTTTATGAAACCCATAAAATAGGTTTTTATAATATGTTATCATTGTGATTATAAGTTTGACTATTTCAGTCTCTTATTCATTTTTTTTTCATCATTTAATATTAAACAAAATAAAATAAAATTGTGCTATAAAAATGCTCTATATTAAGTTCACGACTTCACATGTTTGAAACAAGCGCTGAACTATTTACTCATTTATAATTCAAATATAAAATAGTAAATCAGCACGTACTATAACTTTGAGGGATAACATCGTGAGGAAACCTGCATACTAAAGCGATTTGTAAGAATTTCTATGTAAAACTCGCCAACCCGCACTAGGCCAGTATGGTAGACTATATGACCTAACCAGTAACCCTCTCAGTCGTGCTCTCAAATATAAAGGATTAAATTATCGAGGATTGCCAAAGATACGAAACAGGCGTACTATAAGTTCATTAGCATCAGGCATTTACCCGAATATTCTCAAACTAATATTGTACGAAACTGGAGACTTTATGGCTCGAAACAATTCAAGGTCTCGAGATAAAACTCAACAGCAACTGTACTCGAGCCACAAACAGACAAAATATACTTTATAAAAAGTTCTCTGAATATCTGTCTATCAGATAGTTTAACAGCTTAAACTTTGACTGATATCCGTGTTATGCAAAGTTCTAGCTTCATAGCGGTCCTATGTTATTATCCGCAGTGGTAAATGTATGCAAGAGGTATGAAAAATATCATATCTATACTACTGTGGTGTATTCGTAAAATACTTTTTTCTTATGCTATATATTCTTCTTATACTATTATTCCTTAATATTGATTTAATAAACATGTATTGTTTATAAAGTATTTGTAAGTATTATTAAAAATTTCATGGCGACTCTGATGCATTAGGTGTCGAGTGAAAGACAGGCAGTTTTTTAAATAATAGGTGTTTATTGGATCAAGTCCAGTGAGCAAATAACTCTAATTAAGAAATACATTAATATATATTAGAATAGTAATAAACAAGATACTCGGAGTGGGCTTATACCACACTACAAATTATTGTGCATTACTGTTGAAAATAGTAATATTTTTCTATGGATTTCCGATTGTAACCAATATGGTGTATCTAGGTTCCTATAAAAAACGATAAAATAATATGTTTCAACTAGAGTCTATCATCGTTATAAATAATTGGAATAAAATTGACACCACAACGTGACGTCATTATTTTAGAAATGAAAACATTTATTTAGCCAAGACAGTTTTAAAATAACATTAATCACGAAAAGTCAGTACGCAGCCAACGAGCCACTATTTATCCCGCGATAATTTTGTGTTGAAATATACCATTAAAATAAATTAAATGAAGCCCAGCAAAGAGATGCGGCTCGTTGGGATGTTCGGCGTTTAATTATTAAAATAAATTTAGCTGCGTTTTAATGAATGCAGTATAATTATTTCCGCGGGCACTTCAACCAAGAGACGCGATGCTCCCAACGTTGGAAATATTAAATTGCGTTCGACACTTTAAATTCGTATTTTTGATGGAATCGGGAAAAAAATCAAGGCATAAGGGTTTTGCCAAATTAATTACTCTTGAGTTATATTTTAATATTAATTTGGATAAAAACTACATTTTAATTGAAACGCAGTTTTTTTTTTTTTCATTTTTAAATAGCCTATTTGTATTTGGCTTGTAGTATTAAAAATCCATCCTTAGCACCTAAAATGATATGAATACATGTTTAAAACTTCACTTTCAAAGCATCTAAAATCACGCTCCTACCGGCTCCACTAAGTAGTATTAAGCCTCTATTACCAACTTAGAGAACAAGTCACGCATTACGCTCTCCAAGTGTCGGAGAGCGCTCTACCGAGAGCACGAGAGAGGCGGGGAGAGCGGGCCTAATACAGCCGCTTTGACGCGTTAGTTAACCGCTCGCGAGCGCGGCCTCATTGACCCCCTTCGCAATGCTAAGTGCCACATTTTAAATAGATTAAAACGAGAGCAGTAGGGTTGTGGTCGAATAGACCGGTTTGTTATACAGAGTTTAAAGCGTACAAATGGGAAGCACTAGTTTTGCATTGCCTTTTGAAAACAGATGGTAAAAAATATATTTAGAAGACGAAATGCCATGAGAAGTCCAAAGCGTTGCTAGACGCATTACTGACACTTCATTGCTTTCATCATCTTAGTAAATACTTTAAAAATATAGAAATCTATATTGCCTATTTCCTACAAATATTTAGTGAACTTCTTTGCTTTAAAAAGGGCCGCCAAAATTATCTCTTAAATAATACATACATACATAAACTCACGCCTTTTTCCCAGAAGGGGTAGGCAGAGGTGCCAGGACACCCACATTTCGCCCTATATGGTTCGTCCCACAATGTGATAGGTGGCGAGCCTATCGCCATATCGGGCACAAATTCCTGACTCTGGGCTGCTGATCTCTTAAATAATAATTCCAAAGTCACTTAATAGCACTTGAAAATAAATTTCAATATTTAAGGTGCTTATATTAAATTTTGGGTGAAGTACTGGTTACGTAATACTATATTATATTTAAAATCTTATAACTTTAGTATAGTAACTTAGTTTAAATGTAGACGTTCAGAAATATAAAGTAAATGAAACGCGAGACTGACAGCTTTATCGTCCGAGATTACTCGTGTTAATAAAACTGAGTTTTATGTACATTCTGTTTTACTTCAGTTTAAGCACAACGATACAACTTTAGTGCTTTCACTTGCGCTACACACATTTGCTGCAATAATGTTTGCTACGCCGTTGTAGCAAGACGCCGTAGCAATGCTACGTAAATACGTAGCACATGCTACGAAACGTCTCATATTATTATGTAGTTCAGTTATTAAGTGAATATTTTCGTGAGCGTTTCATAGTTCATTATACACCTATATATTTACTTATTGTTTTTTTAATGAACATAGCTAATAAAAGCGTCACAATGGAGAATTTTCATTTTACTCCAATTGTTGTTGCATGTATTATGTGTAAATATTTACCGCATTTCAATGGGAGTACAAATATGAGACAGAAGGATCACATATTAATTTACAAATGGTGATCGATAAACTCATTTTTGTTGTGTATTATAAGGCACCTAGACCGGTATTTAAAACAAATACATCAGGTCTAATTAATATTTTTTGTTGCAGGTAACCATCAAAGAACCACTCAACATTGAGCTCTCTCATTATCGTGAGTTACTTTAAAATCTATTATAATACGCGTTCGAACATAGTATGTAACCATTTATCTTCTAACGTCAATGAACGTGAAATTTATTCCACAAATTGAGTTACCCTCCTTATAATAATATTGAACAAATAATCGCTACAATCTTTGTAAATGTGTTGCAGCTCTCAGTTGAATATAATTCTTTATTTATGTTTGCATCTGCAATCCGAATGAGTCTGCAAACGTAAAGTATTTTACTACTTTGTAATTACAATTTGTTTTACATTTTTCTCGTTGATATTTACGCGCAGAGATTTAATGAAGATATTAATATAATATGAATGAGTAGCCGGCGGCCGCGCGATTGAAAAACTCATACCGAAGGCAGCTGCGTGCATCTGCACTGACGCCGTGGTACAAGTCGTGAGAGATCGCGATAATACTTGCATTAGTTTTCTTAATTAACAATTCTGTATTCTGTTGGAAACAAAATATTACCATAGACTTGTTAGTTGAATTAAATAGATATTCAAACGAAATTTTGGTGAAGTAATCGCTCATTTATCGTGGATCGAGGATCTGGCGGCATATTTACCTTTCGTTTTTTACTTTTTATCATTAAAGACGCGTGATCTATACAATATTTTTAGTATTTTAATGAGAATGCACCAGTTAATGAATTTTAAGCTTCAAACATAACTTCCTTAGTATAACAGCCAAGAAACAAATGGTGGAAAATCTAGCCCCTGCTTCTTTAGCAAATATTTTTCCTATTCGGATACTGTGTATCCAATATCCTATGCTCCTGTATAACTCCTGTAACAGAAGCCACAAGCGCATGTGCAGTGGGTCGGCGCGTTTTATTTGAGTTGCACAGACAGAGGGGCGGCGCAATATACCACTCTGTAATTTGCTCGCATTTTCATATTAAACTTGCGTCCGGAATTCGCAGCTCAGATAAATTGCGGTCACACTCAACTTTGTCGTGCATGCGATAATGCTGGAAATTAGCTTTTATAACTACATTACGGAGTTTAAGTTAGTGTGGACCTCAGGCGCTTTCTGGAGTTGAGATGTGTTGGATAGTCGAACGCGGACACAAATGAAATTATTGCCTGCTTATGACAAACTTTAAACACCGTACGTTTAGGGCGTTGCGCAGCAACTTTTATGCATCTGTATCATTAGTGTATCTGCACTAACTATAATGGCAATGACAATAATTTTATTTTTAAATCTATTTATGAATACATTCCAGAATAATATTACTATTACTTGTCTAGTTACATTCTTTTATTGGGCTTTTATGCAATAGTTTAAATATTCAGTGAGCCTAACAAAACTTTTCACTTTTAATAATAAAAGTATTGACAGTAAAAAGTTGTAATGTCGCACAGACATTGTATAAAAATAGGACAAGTGAGATTAAATTTACGCCGCCTTCCAATAACATTGTCTGACCCCGGGCTCCGGCACGCAAGCTCTGTACTTAATTTAAAAACACTACTGCAAAATACTGTATAGTTTACTGTTGGTAGGTCTCTCATATGTGTGGAGACTGGAGCCGCCGTAGGTATGTCTATTCTCCCGCCAAACAGCAGTGTAAATGCACTGTTGTAATGAAATGAAATGAAATGAAAATATTTATTGCATCCATAAAATGTCATATACTATTTAGATTCAGTCACTTTTTTTTCCACTACCACCCAGTTCACAAGGCTGTTTTCGCCAGAGAAGAACGTGCAAGAAACTCTAGCGTTGCTCTTTTCAAAATA
Organism: Hyles euphorbiae; assembly: GCA_023078785.2. Lineage (NCBI taxonomy): Eukaryota > Metazoa > Arthropoda > Insecta > Lepidoptera > Sphingidae > Hyles > Hyles euphorbiae. Next base: position 334,905 of record CM041030.1, read on the forward strand.
AGTTTACAATACAGTGATTCAGTTGTGTTTCGGATTGAAGTATATTGTAGCCAGAGTAACTACTGGATATATTGAACTTAACATCTTATGTATCAGGATGGCGAACGCAGTGGAATGCCAAGCATTGCTTTATAATTCAAGGTGCTGTTTATATTTGCTACTGTTAATGAGTAGTTGTAACACTTACCATCAGGCGGCCGGCAAGTTTTCATCGACATTCACGGCAATAAAAGTTGACTTATTTTAATTTTCCCGACAATTTGACTATATTGCACCTGATATTAAGTGAAATTTATACAACGTGTCCATCGCTATGACGACATACTATTGCCTACCTGCAGCCATACAGACAGCCTTCATGGCGCAAATCCTCGATTAGACGATGGCTATGACCTGAAGCCGCGGGTTCGATCTCCGCTCTGAAGCAAATGTTTGTGTGATCAAGAGGTAATTATTTCAGGGAGTTTTTGAGACCGAAAAAGCTCTAGTAGTTCCTGATACCTACAACACAAGAATGTGTCGTATCTTTTAATGCGTTTGATATTGACCTACTTCTATTTAACAAGTTTAATTAGTTTGAAAGCATTTAATCGCGGAGTTAGAGCTGAGTGAGGTGCGAACAATGGGTGGGTACGTGATGTTGCCGAGTTTTATTGCTGTTGTTTGTATGTTTGTTTGACACCGACAATTGTATTCAGTGAAACATTATTTGTTGAATTGGATTGTACAATATACAATGTATTGTATTCAGTAACTTTTTGTAATTAAAAATGAAAGCAGCAGCAAAGAATATTGCAGTAGACTGACCGACCAAAAATCGGTTTAAGTATGATATTTACTGATAGAAAAAAAGTAAAATATTATAACACAAAACTTTCTGCATATATGTCTAATCACAAGGAGTGGCATATTGTAATATAACTTAACATTTCCAAAAGTTGACGCATGATAGAATAATTATCTGTCAAAAACACACGCTTAAATTATTCATTTATATTCGTGTAACAAAAGCAGATACAAATTAAATTTAAACCGACGCGAATGTTTCAGACGACGCTGTCACGCCCCGCTCCGGCCCTGGCAGACTGTCACACGCACAAAGAATGTTAATTAGGGCCCCCGGACCTCCTTGTGATTGCGTATCAGTGGGCTCCGGGCGACGTTACACTTTAGTATTTTGAATTGTTTTGATTGGTGTCGTTTTGGCTTTGATAATTATGAGGTGTTTCTGTATTGTTGATGCTTTAGAATGAATTAAATTTATTTATGCTTTGTAAATTGGACCACAATTTTAGAAGATGACTTTTAAAATTGATACTAAATTATTAAAAGGTACTATTTTCATGAAATAATTGACGAGAACTAATAAGATTTATGAATAATTCCTAGCAAAGTCAAATGATATTCTTGTCAGGAGTGAAGCAAATTTTTAGATGACAGTACAAAGAATAAACACGGTGTAGTCTAAAGGAAAACTGTGGATTGACTATCGGTAAAAAACACTAGTATGCGTAACCATCAAAATAAAGAACCAACAAAACAATAACAATATAGTTTACAATATAGAGGCTGTAGATACGTTGTTAAAACTTCGGCAATGGTCCTCTCCACAAGAAATTGAATACTATTTAGTTCGTTTTTTGAGACAGTAGCTTTCTAAAAATTTGTATGTGCTTTTGTATCATATACAGAGGAAAATAGGTCTAGCCACAAAAAAAACATAAAATTTAATAATTATCATGACATTTACCGCAAAATCATATTACAATAAATATCAAAACCGACAGATAAAAATACACGTCCCAAATGGCGCTGCCCTTTACATATTTTTTTTCGGAAAATTCGCAAGAGGCAGGTGAATTCCTAATCACGTCCCGTCGCAATTATCCTGTGGGAACGTTATAAATTGTCCCGCGTCCGAGCGCGGAGCGGGACTGCGGTGTGATTCCACAACGCTCTGGGACTCTGGCCGTGGAATGGGAAAATATGAGGAATGATTTTTCCGACTCTTGGGATTGAGATATTTTCTTTTGATTCTGGTTTTGGATGTTTGGAGTCAAGTAGAGATAGAGTTTGATGGTGTTATTATTTTCTGGTTAAAATGTGTTGTATAGGGGTTGTGTAGTATTTATACACAAGACTTAAATGATCTTAATGTGGCACCTTGACCATGTATGTGACTGTTGGGTGTATTTATTTATTTATATCTGCACGTATTCGCTATGTGCGAAACGGGTGGTAGGTGTACCAAAACGATCGCAGCGCACAACGTGACAAAAAATGGAAGCTACTTCGGCTAACTGGCTGTCAAAATAGAAGTATTTCAGTACAAATCAAAGCTAAAAAATGGGTCACGACTATTGTTGCGTTGTTCAATGCAAAAATAGTGGCAGAAATAGCTCCTGCAAATTTTATATATTTCCAAGAGCGGCATATAAATTGGAATAACGAATAAAATGGATAGCTGCTGTGAAAAGAAGGAAGTAAGTGTCCTTAACCGTATTAACCTTAAATTACAACATTGCTGCAACAGTTTAGATGTTTATATATATTTTTTTATTTTGTAATTTTAGTGATGATGGCACACCATGGTCTCCGAAACCTCACGACAAAATTTGTAGTGCACATTTTATTGGAGGAAAAAAATCAGAGGAACGATTAAGTCCTAGTTATGTTCCTACGATATTCCCGACAATATACAGGAAGAAGAAGATTGATGAATCCCAGGTATTAGCAAGATATAATCGTTTCATAGCTTCAAGAACCACACAAATCTCAAAGTGTACTACGTCAACACAAGTGATAAAAGAAGTAGAGGATGAATTTATTCAACAGCCACAGCTAATAACCGATAAAGGATGCCAGGCTAATGTGTTTTCTGAGTTGATATTAATTGAAACCACATTTACATGCAATAGATACATCTATAATGATCACTGTGATGCTGAAATTCAAGTGGATATTGCATCTGATTCAAGAGTTATTTCAACTAATACCTTAAAGAAAATGGACAGAAGCTGTTGTACTGACCAAAAAAAATTTAAGGATCAATCAATATCAACGAATGGTACGGAATTTGTTGGTATATTGTCAATTAAAGAAGATCAACAACTTCTAGATCTTGCGGGTGTGACATTTAAAAACTTTGAGTTTCTGTTAACAAGATTAGAAAATACAAAAGGCAGAATTTCTTTAAAAAACCACCTTTTAATTTTTTAATGAAAATGAAAACTGGCTTGACATTTTCAGCATTGAGTGTATTATTTGGTATACATAGAACCACAGTCTCAAGATTATTTTATTCAATGTTAGACAATTTAACATCTGCAACTGCCAAATTAGTATTTTGGCCACATAAAGCTGCTGTACAAGCCACAATGCCAGAGTGTTTCAGTCCAGATTACAGCAGTACAAGAGTTATCATTGATTGTACTGAATTCAGGATTGAAGTACCGCCAGCAGTGGATGACCGTGTGTTTTACACTAGTGACGACACGAGCATCATTTATCTGTAAAAAAAATAAGCAGAATAATAATCATACAAGTAGTAAATGAGAAATTACTCACACGAAATAGAGATCTGACATCACATAAAAATTGCTTACATTTAAACTGGTTTTGTAGGGTGTTAGTGTCACAGATGTCTGGCGAATCACTTGGGCTCTGATATATATTACTGGCCACTTCGGCTCATACTCTATTTTCATACTCTATTATTGTACTCTATATACTTTATTACTTCATGTCATGTTTTTAGTGGAATAAGCCATATTTCTCTGTGGTATTATTTTCTGTCATTTATGTATCAATTTATTCCACTAAATTATTTCCACGATGTCTGTTGGAAAGAAAATTGAAAATTCATTATCGCGGTATCTTCGCCCAGAGCGCTTCGACGAAGAACCGAGGAGTTCGGCATCTGACTTGAAGTGGAAGCATTGGCGTTCCACGTTTGAAAATTTTCTAGCCGAAGAATGCGCTGACATTCCGGATGAAAAGAAATTAAAACTATTGATAAATCACCTCTCTGATCTTAAACAGTTTAAGAAAGGCTACAGTACATATTACTATTAATGGTTACAATGCTGAAGCCTTAATCGATACTGGCAGCTCTGTTAGTTTTATTGACAGGAATTTAGCACAAATACTGAAGATAAAAGCTAATCCATGTAACCAAGCTGTCACATTAGCATCTCTTAATCATATATCCTTTGTCCAAGGAGTCTGTCAAGCAAATATTGCACTCGGAAAACATATTTACAAATGTCAACAATTATTAATTGTGAACAATCTTTGTTCCGATGTTATTATTGGTCACGATATATTAAGAAAACACTCTTCGTTACAACTAAATTTTGGCGGAACGGATGAACCATTAGAAATTTGTAATGTCATGGAGGCGTTATTACCACCTGTATCACTGTTCACCAATCTAACATCGAACATAAAGCCCATTGCAATTCGTTCAAGAAGCCACAGTCAAGAAGACAAAATATTTATAACCAATGAAATCTCCAAGCTTCTTAGTCAGGGAATTATTGAGCCTAGTATTTCACCTTGGCGGGCACAAGTGTTGATTGCAGGTGGAGGCCATCATAAAAAGAGACTAGTAATAGATTATTCGCAAACAATAAACAAATTTACAGAACTTGACGCTTTTCCACTTCCTAAAATCGAAACTATTGTTTCGGAAGTGGCTAAATTCAATTATTTTAGCCAAATCGATTTAAAAAGCGCTTATCATCAAGTACCTATAGTGAAGAAAGAAAAACTTTATACAGCATTTGAAGCAAATGGTAAATTGTACCAATTTACTAGGATTCCATTTGGAGTAACAAATGGTGTGGCAGCATTCCAGCGCACTATGAATTATATTGTAGAACAAGGGAATCTGAAAGGAGTATTCACGTATCTTGACGACGTTACTGTTTGCGGGAAGACGAAACAAGAGCACGATGATAATTTATCAAAATTTATGGAAGCTGTAAGTAACTATAATCTTACATTGAACGAGCAAAAATGTGTATATAATCAAGTTACTATAAGCCTTCTGGGTTATACGATACAAAATAACAAGATCAAACCAGATGAAAGTCGATTAAAGCCATTATTGAATCTATCGGCACCTGAAAATGCCGCAGCATTAAAACGAGCGTTAGGACTTTTCGCTCATTATTCAAGATGGATACAAAACTTTTCAGAAAGAATTAAGCCACTTCTTTCTATAAATACTTTTCCGCTTTTAGATGAAGCTATAACTATATTTAATGGACTAAAAAAAGATATAGCTAAGGCAACTTTATTCGCCATTGACGAGAGTGCTACATTTGTTGTAGAAACAGATGCATCTGAAAACGCGCTAGCGGCTACTTTAACACAAAAAGGCCAACCAGTTGCATTTTTTTCTCGCACTTTAACTGACTCAGAAAGACGACAGTCATCGATTGAAAAAGAAGCTGCTGCTATTGTTGAATCTCTTCGTAAATGGCGCCATTATCTTAGATCACGACATTTTTTACTTATAACAGACCAAAAATCGGTGTCTTTCATGTTTAGCAAGCACTCAAGTAAAATAAAAAATGAAAAAATTGAGCGTTGGAGATTAGAATTATCCTGTTATAGGTATGATATAATTTATCGTCCGGGCAAGGAGAACAAAGCTGCCGACGCTTTGTCTCGAGTGTGCGCACATATGGACATAAGCAATCTTAAACATTTGCATGAAAATTTATGTCACCCAGGAATAATACGAATGAATCACTGGGTACGATCAAAGAATCTTCCGTATTCAATTAACGACATCCGTCAAATGACAGCTAATTGTCGAGTATGCTCTGAAATCAAACCAAGATTCGCGCAGTCAAATGGACAGCTTATTAAAGCGACAGCGTGCTTTGAAAGACTTAACATTGATTTCAAAGGACCATTACCATCTAAAACGCAGAACAAATATATATTGTCGATAATCGACGAATTCAGTCGCTTTCCTTTCGCCTTTGCCTGTAAAGATATGACTGCAAGCACTGTCATTAAATGCCTTAATGAAGTTTTTTTCATATTCGGAACACCAGCCTATATACACTCAGATAGAGGAACTTCGTTTATGTCGCAAGAACTTACAAAGTATCTCGTTTCTCTAGGCATAGCCTGTAGTAGAACGACGCCTTATAATCCTCAAGGAAATGGTCAAGTGGAACGTTTAAATGGAACATTATGGAAGACTATTCAACTAAGTCTGAGAACCAAATGTTTGGATATTACAGAATGGGAAAGAGTTTTACCATTAGCGTTACATTCGATTAGGTCACTGTTGTGTACGACTACCAACATGACACCACATGAACGAATGTTTAGTCATTCAAGAAGAAGCCCAAACGGAATATCTCTGCCTGCGTGGTTGATCAATCCAGGCCCAATTTTAATTAAAAAAAATGCTAGGAATACAAAATTTGATCCTGTTGTTGAAGAAAGTGAACTACTACAAAGTAATCCAAATTACTCTTATGTCAGATACTCAGATGGAAGAGAAGGAACAATATCAAACAGGCATCTAGCACCACTACCATCTTCAGATGATAACGATTTTGAACCAATTGTTACTAATAATACTGAATCTCCTGAATCGATGGTTAATGAAACTGCAACTCCATCAACGCCTGATGATAACCTTCCTGACCCTACTATAATGAATAATTATGGAACTCCTGAACCTGTGGTTGAAGATCAGAGAGGTGATGTCCGGCGTTCCGCGCGCCTCAAACGTCCACCCAAGCACTTTAAGGATTACATTTTAGGGGAGGGTGAATGATATATATTACTGGCCACTTCGGCTCATACTCTATTTTCATACTCTATTATTGTACTCTATATACTTTATTACTTCATGTCATGTTTTTAGTGGAATAAGCCATATTTCTCTGTGGTATTATTTTCTGTCATTTATGTATCAGGCTCGTATTAAATAACTCTTGCCGTTACTTCGTAATTCTTCAACATTTCTTACATGCTGGGCTAATACTAATTTATTGCCTTTTATCACTGTTTGTGGTTGGAAACTAATATTGTGTGTAATACTTTCGAACCCGGTTTTTATGATTATATCCATTTTACACATACACTATTTAAATAAATTGCACTCAAATAAAGTCAATAAGTACCATTTACTCTTTATTTTGGTTTTTAATTGCAAAAATACTAACAATGTTTACATGTCAATATTTGACAGTCGCCGAAAAAGTTGCCTAAGCTGCGCGTCGCCACCGTCGCGCACGTTCCGAATAGTAAAACACTTAGCTATGGTGAAATAATCCTAATAGAGGCCCAAGCAAGAATATTGCGTTTAACTTGTGTATATCCAGTCTCTGACAGGATAAGCCTGCACTAAACATAAGAGGCAATATAGTCACGCAGTCCTACAACATTGAAAGATATGATAAGTCAAACATGTTTTCATGTAAAATTAAAGAATTCAGAAGAAAAATATCAGCAAAAAGTAACTGTCGTTAATATTTACTCGGATATCTCACTAACAAGAAACATCGTATAAATCAAGCTTAGCATCTATCCGTTAAATTGAATTTGGGAACAACACGTGTCCCAAATAAATTCCAGTAGAACAATTCTATTCGGAAATTTAATAAAGTAGCGACTATGAACTACAATGTATTGAGTCTAAGAAGCGAGTGTAAACTGCGGGCGGCGTCACGTGCCGCACATATAGCGCGCGCGTGACGGAAATTAATTAACTGCTGCGGATAAACTTTATACTTATGTTGAATTGTCTCATTGGCTGTTTACCCAAACAGCTGGGTAAGATTTCAAATTCATTGTATGATTACGAAAAATCTTATGAATTCTTAAAGTATTGAAAAAGTAACAGTAATGTCATCTTTGCTTCGCTTATCTTATATAAATCCATTCGCCTTACATACAACTTTACAACAGAGTGATTACTGGACATATTGAGACTTAGCTAGCATCTTATGTCTTAGGATGACGAGCGCACTGGAATGCCAAGCATTGCTTTGTAATTGAAGGTATTGTTAGTGTTGTTTGGTTTTAATACTGTTTATGAGCGGTCGTATCGCTTACCATCAAGCAAACGGAATGCTCGTCTCGGCATTCATTGCAATAAAAAAAAAATACAATAAATTCAAAGCAGTGGAACTCATAGATTTCTTCCAATAAAACACTCACACACAGTGTTTTGGATTTTAATCTACGAATTGACCATAAATGTTATGGCTCCATAGACTCGATACACAAATTTCAATTCAGAGCCAATTGTCATATGTACACTTACAACCCAGCAACACAATTTGAATAGCGTCCATTATAGGAGGCAGGATTGCCTGCAGACGCGTTGTGTCAACATCTACTGCACTAATTGTATTCACTGGATGTGTGGACACCCACCACTGTGGAAGACAATCTCTAGTCTAATATATGCTTGCTGTCTTAATGGAATGGTTTAGCATGTTAACTGGCTGAGTGAAACGGAATGTATAGGTTGTAAATTGTCACATTCTTTGAAAGATATCCAGTGGAGCTCTCTCGAAAGTTTCAAGTCTCAAATTCAATATTATGCAGGAAATTCTCTGAAAATGGGCGAGACAGCCTTTGCGGTGCGACGCTGGCTGTGAAACAAGAGGCTGCGGGTTCGACCCCGCACCGAGAGAAATATTTGTTGTGTTTCCCTGTTCCTTTCATTTAAAATTCATTTGAGTTTAGTTTGTGAAAATAGTTTTTGATCAGACAGATGCAATTGTGTAGACTAACGAGTAACAAATGTCGCTTAAAACATACTATTCTATTTGAATTGAGCTGTGTGATCACCGCTGCCCAGGAATATCTGCAACACTAAAGGGAATAGTCTCTATGAATAATCTATTTTGGAAGGTTGCCAGGTTGTATTTGTAGTCGTCGTATGCTACTGTTGGCAATTGATTCTAGAAATTAGTAGTACATGGAACATAACGCCAATTATATGGCAACGCGATGATGCAATGATCATAATTTATAGTCATTTAGCGTGCCAGTGTAATAAAATCTCACCAATAGATTCGATGAAAGGTTTTATTTGTAAGTTAACCGCGCATATATTATCAGATTGATTAAAAATCAATGAGAATGAATAATTGAAGCAGGCTGATAGTTTTCCAATATTGGCGGAGGTCGCGGCCAGTGACGTCATCGGTCATTCCGACTCACTGGCGCGTTGCGATGAAGCGTGCGTTTGAGTGTTCATCTGTTTTTTATTAACGTAGATATTGATTAATTTTTTACATTATTATTTGAATTGGAAGAAGAGTATAATATACCTTTTCCCTTCGAGATTCATAGTCATATGCGATTTGAAGCCAGATTCTTGATAACTTAGGTTGTATTGTACAACCTGCATTAGGCCAACGTGGTGGATTATATGGCCTAACCACTCTCAATTGTACTCTCGATTATAGAGGAGACCCGTGCCCTACAGTGAGACGTATATGGGCTGATACAGAATACTTATTGAATTATACTAGGCTGAGCAATAGTAATAATGATAAATACACCTAAAAGTCACATATAACGTGTAGCGATAAACTACATTGTCACGTTTGTCGTCTCCGAACTCACATACAATGCTTATGTTGTAGCTATCGGAGACTTCGAGAAGCTTTTAGGTCTCAATACCAAACAGTCAAAAAACTAAAGTCGAAGTTATAAGACTGAGCATATCCATGTCAAACTTCCGATAAAGTTTTTATATTCTCGTGCAAATCGCTGGTATGATAACGAGTAGGAAATAACATCGGAAATGAGTTTCTCAACATAATTCAAGGAATTAAGGGGAGTTGCGCTCGAGATAGTGCACTAACTACCTTATAAATTGTCTTGATGGAATCGCTCCTTAAATCTCCAGTATCGCACGAAGTAGATTTATCGCGCCACGTCGAAAGCGACAAATATCACGGAATCTCACTGTCGATATAAAACAAGGGAAAATGTCTTAGACATTTTCGAGAAATCTGAAATTGTTGCGGGTGTTTTCCAGTGGGATTTTCATGCGCTGTGTGATATTTTATCTATAGCCGTTATTGTTATATCGGTAAACAATATTTTTGGTAATTTATTTCAAAGGTGTGAATTTGTTTGTATCTGTTTAGTATCAAAATATTATCATACAATTTAGATAATATACTCCAATAGGTATCAAACTAACAGTTATTACAAAAGTAAACCGATTTGAATATACATATCCATTTAATTATAACATAATAATAATATTATAAATACATTTACGGTATTCTATTTTCATAGTCGATTTACTGAAGGACATGACTCACAAAACTCAAAAACCCACTCGAAAAATTAGAAGCATTATTGAACCTTCATTATCTCCTTTCAAACGCAATGACAACTCTAACCAGTGCAGGCCGTCACTAACAATTTGTAACCGGCCAATATCCCGGATCTTTGGATTCCAAGCGACAACACAAAGCTCGGAGCCAAACATATTTGACTAAGTCTGGAAATCCGCAGAACCTCGTCAACTGGCGGAATTCGGGTCCGAATACTGAAGTCCGCCGCTCCTTTGTACTACACTAATGGCTGTGAAATTGTTTAGAATTTGTTATCGGTGAAGTTTAGCAACGACTGTGTAAATTGCGGATGAGTGCTCGTTGGAATCAGTCGTGTGTTTCGTTGGAAGTACTTTGGTTGTGGTAGAGAACACTGTTAATACATTGAAAATTGGATATTTAGGATAATCTTAATTTAAATCAGACAAAAAAATTTAGAGACTTGATAAACTACCATCCTCGCCATCTTGGGCTGAACTAAAAAAAAAAGCAATATCATATTTTTAGAACTCTTTGCTAGACCACGGTTTTTTCACTATCTGTAGTCCTAGATCCTTTTGTTGTGACGTAATGAAGCAGTTGGAATGCTGGCACAATTGTAACCATATTCTCTTCATAAGGCAGTGCACTTATTTTGAAGCATAGTACGGTAACTTTGGCGACTTAGGAAAATAAGCAATTATTTTTATCACCAATAGCAACAGTTCATAATATTATATTCCCTAGATTAAGTTACGTCCATAACAGAACAAACTGACTAAAATCCCCGCTGTCTTTTCCTTGAATATTTTAAAAATAGCGTCAGTAATGGGTTCGTTATCTGTGAGGCCGTCGCAATCGGACGTTGATGTAGGAATATTGATGACTGGACACTTCCGCCGCGCCACTCACTTTGAGTTTTTATCCTGACACCCCTCACTTTGCACCCCCTCAGCCCCGCCCACAACTGCTTTTCGGGTTCTGTGCTAATAAAGAAAAAATAAAACCATTTATGACCATTTCGTTTTCCTTGAAAGATTCAAGAAAATTTATAGGATAGTGTTGACTTAAGTCCATGGAAAGTATGACGTGATGCTAGAATCATGTTTTGCAAGAAATGCGTTCTCATAGTAAATAATTAGCATAAAGAAATAAAATAACATTATCAGTTGGTTGTTATTTACTCTAAAATTGCAATTACAAAGTTAAACTTGCAATTGTACTTTTAGGATGTACTTTCATGTATGTGTACTTATATAAGACTTATCGTTTTGGAATTTATTTTGAAATAATACATAATGTATTCTACAAACGTCCCGGCCCGGCTCCGCTCGGTTGCAAAAACTTTTGAACTTCATTTTCATTTTCATCCCATCCCTTTGACTTTGAAAGAGTAGCAAATATAATGTTGTCTTAATATATATTTATCATCATACTATGTGTTAATCCAGGGTATCATTCATCATTCTCGATACCAAATTTCATCAAAATTGTTTAGGCGTTACAGCGTGAAGAAGGAACGAACAAAAAACTTTCGTCTTTATTATGTTAGTAGCACTAGGAAGTATGATTTCGTATGGAACCCTTGATACGCCAATCCTACTGACTCTTGGTTGGTTTTTAACTAGTATTGTTATAGCGTTATCGGAATCCGGTCGACTCGGCTCGCTCCAAATCACCGGGTTTTAATGCGCATTGGCTTTTACTGAACGATGCAGATTCGTATTTTCACTGTTTCGCTGAATAATGATGGTTTTTTATCAATTATTGTTGAATTTTACGGTGTAGTTATGCAAAGAAATTGTTTCTGCAACGGATTTTATTGCATGTAAATTGGACCAATTGTTGAGAAACAACTTAAGTGATGCAGTTATTCTGGCGTATTTCATTATCTATAGCTTATAGGTTGAAAGGTTTTTCAACCAACTACCTTTACTTGTTCCTATGTATTTAGCTCCCACTCAAAAGATCTCGTATGAGGCTACTTCTATATATATTCTTGTAATTTAAATAGATACATAAAGCTATTTACACTAAACTAATACAACAGAAAATTCCCACCAAAATTAACTAATTAACAAAGATCACATGCTGTCACAAGCTCAGAGGCAGCACAATAAAGGCGCGACGTACACAAAAACTAACAAATGTTCCAGACAAGTGATTACAGCCTAATGTTACATTTGGAAGTACTTTGTCTTCTAGAGTGTTAGTGCTTAGGCATTAGACGACAATGGAGGTTATGTAAACAAATGTTTTAATTTATATACGCTCTTCAATTTATTTTTGTGTCGGGTCTGTTACATAATGTAGGCGTACATTACAATACCTACATACTTTCTTAGATCTATACAAAATGAACGCAGTTTTGCTTAAAATGTTGAAATTAAAATTTTACATAATCTACTTATGCTATTATGGGCTGTAAATTATTAAAAGCATTTAATTTCCTATCGTATCTTTTATGAACAAATTACAATATTATGATGATCTTAAATTAGATTTACTATCAAGTCTGAAAATTATAACTTAACTTTCAGAGTTTTTTTTATTGCTAAGAAGGGCGAGACGAACATGCCTTTCGCCTGATGATAAGCGATACGACGATATACCGAACAACAACATGACTTAGAAAGCAATGCCCGGCATTCCATTGCAATATAAGAAGTAAAGTCTCAATATGTCCATACTGTGGCTATAATGTCCTTCAATCCGAAACACAACAGTGTATTTAAATTGTTATGTATTTAATTTTTTTGGAATAATATTATACTTTGTAACCGAACTTTAATAAAAGACCTAATGTCTATTTCTCCCGTCAAACAGCAGTTTAAATGCACTGTTGTGTTTCGGATTGAAGGACATTGTAGCCAGCGTAACTACAGGACATATTGAGACTTAACATTTTATGTCTCAGGATGGCGAGCGCAGTGGAATGCCAAGCATTGCTTTGTAATTCAAGGTGTTGTTTGGTTTTGCTACTGTTCATGAGCGGTCGCATCGCTTAACATCAGGCGAACGGCATGCTCGTCTCGCCATTCATTGGAATAAAAAAAAAAAAAGGCCGCACAAATATTTTCAAATATTTATACTATTAATATCCTTTAAGTACAATAGTAATTTTCGGCACTACACGCACACCTAGCACTTAGTAAGCGCGGGGAATTCAGCGCAAGTGTTATGTAAATGTGAGCAATTAAAATGGCGCACAGTGATTCGTCTAGAACAAGCTAGCTGGACAAAAACATTTTAGTGCGTATGTTGGTTGTTTTGGCTATTTACAGTAATATTTTAAAGGAGAAATGTGTTTCTTAAAGTTTTTTTTTTTTTTAATTCTGGCCCGGCGATGTTGCCCCATTGCGCCTGATGGTGAGTGCAAATACCACCCAGGCACAGTGTCTGGCACCTTCCTGCTAAGATGCCTCTTCACACTGACCCAGGATTAAGAAAGAGGGAGGGTGTGGACAGTCAAGCCATGGCTTCGCAAGCCAGCACGCGTGGTTCTGGTTAGCAATGGAGAGGAGGCTTTTAGGATAATAGTAATTAAAACACAAATTACAATCGATGAAAAACTTAAATATAAAAATGGCAGCATAGAAAATAAATTAATATATAATAAAAAAAACAAAATAAAAGCATATGTACATAATACGACTTAGTAGTAAAAAACATATAAAATTATTTAATAACATTTTAAATTATATACTAATAGATAAATTAAGTTCACCTATACATAAATTGTATGCAGTGTTAAAAATAAAATAATAAAATAAATAAATGAAATCCTGACCAGATGAATTATCACTCTCACAATCAGACGGGTCAGGTACCAAGTAATCATCAACGTCACATGGCGTTAGACTACTTGATACCCAAGGTATTGGTATTGAAGGCGGGATTACCGAATTTAGCACTTCTGATCGTAAACAGTCTTTTTTTCTTTTTGGGTAGTTCTCTGAGTGTATTAATTACAGGATCTGATGTTATTAAAAGCATATTCAATAAATCTGTATTCGTGGCAATACGTGAATGTTTCCTGGTATGATGTTCCCAAAATCTACGACAGTCTTTATTTCGAGCCTCTTGAGCTTCTTATAGTTGCCCTATTGGGCACAATACAAGATTTAACAACCTCTGTACTTCGCACAAGAATTTTATGCCCAGTGACAGGCATATAGTACCACGAATACAAACTTAAATAGAGGGCCCTAGTAACTGAAAAAAAATTTCAAGTATATTTATATTTATTTCGTAACCCGAAGATAAAGTCGTAACAAAATATAGATTTTTTAATTAAATCAACATGACCTTGAAGCCTACTCTCCTCTGATGACCTGGATGAGCAAGGTCTACACACAGAAATGGTAAAACTTATGTTGTCTCCTTCTAAGCAATCTTCATTATTAATTAAAAACCGTTCCAATGCATTATATGATGCCGCCCATTTTTCAGTTAGTTTTGACGACATACTTTCTGTTTAATAGCCCTTAACGAATCACTGGTTATATTACTAACACCAAATTTAAGACTTCTATGTTCCAATAAACGAACATTCCGCTCTTCATTGGAATGTTTTCGTCATTCTTCAAAAAAATCACTTTTCGAAATGGAAAAGACACATTCTGAAAAATGAAATAAAATCCTTTAGTGCGGGAATGCGGTGAAAAATAATAATAGTTTTAAAGGTGAGTATCACTACTATATACTGTAAAAAAATTGAACTGGATACATGTGGATACAAAAAGATAAATACGATTAAAATTTCGGAACTTGACAAAAAAATAATATTTTTCAATAATATATTCCAAGTTGTAATGGACCAAAGTTTCTCATATTAGAATATTATGGGTGGTAAAATATAAAAGCACTGACCCTCGACAATAGTATCCATCACAAAAATCACGGTTATATATCACATAAATTGAATGAGATGTTATCTAAAGCACTGCAAAAATGCAACTACTCAAATCAACTTAATGCAAATATTACATTACTTACCTTCGCTAGTCAATGACTCGTCACTGTGAAATGTTATTCACCATTTCTACTTGTTTTTATGACATTGGGAGTGTTGTTTACAATATGTGACCACTAATTAGTTGATTCTTGGAAGTGACTTTTGTCCAGCTAGCTAGTACTAGGCGAATCACAGTGTGGCGGAGTTATTTGGTTAATAAAGGCGTGACTCCGCAGGTAACGCTTTGTGCTAAATTTATTCAATAGCAAGGTTTAACCGTTTAGTGTTATTGTTTTACTCGCGTATGTTGTTGATTCAGGTCATCTATTATTATTATTTTAATTACATGTTACAAATATAATATTATATTTGAAATAATCCTATTATTTACGGATTTTATCGCGGATTTGGTTTAATTTTTACATTTTTTAACTTCCCGACGTTTCGATTACTTTACAGCTTTCGTAGTCACGGGGCGGACTGATATTTTTTAATATAATTTTATGGCGTTAGTCCATAAGTCACAATATATTGTAAGGTAGCTTCATGTTAAGGACAGGTTTTGACTATTGAATGTAATCGCGTTTTGGAATCCCAAGACTGATCTGGTAATGTGATCCCGTATGACTTTTTAGAATCATATGTGTATTAAGAAACAATTACTAAGCACTTAAATGTTGAAGGGCAGCATTGTGAACGTCAAAAGAACTTGCGTTCATGAGCGTTCTTTGTGAAACCATTAAAAGTTCATCAACTGTATTTAGCTAGAGTTGTCAGTAAAAGAATGCTCTCAAAGGGTTTATTTGAAGCAGGCAGCCTTAAAATTGTGAAACCAATTCAATCTGCAACATGGCTCAAAAATCTCATTTTCCCATCTCATGTTAGTATGAGATAATTGCAGGCCAAATAAGACTACACGAATATTTCAGAATGCTCTGTAATGTTTTGTTCTATTTGTGCGAGAGTTTTTCGCTGTTGGAATCCCTTTCTACATTCATTTATTTTGATAGCGCTCTCAGTTCTCACCGAACAAGGAACTTAATGAAATTGCTCGTGTAGCTTCGCTTTCCATTTTTTCCTCCTGCGACAACGGCCGGAATGTTTTCTGAAATATCCCAGAGATTTTAATGGAAGTGTAAAACCTTGAAGGGAAATGCATCGTCGAAATTGTTTTAAAGTATACAGCTGTTACGTGACGAATGAGAAACTCGGTATAAAAAAATATCGCGAGTTTAACTACGCCTAGACTTTGTGTGATTTTAGGGTGTATTTTGAGTCTGGATGTTGTATGATCATAGTCTCCCGGATTCTGTGATTCCTTCGAAGTAAGATATTAGTTTGGAGTCGATAATATTATTGTCACTTTTGGAAGAATTCAGTATTTTTTTTATTAAGTTAAATTAATATTTTCAATACAAGGACCGTAGTATCATTACTATAAAATGTTAGTTCAGTAAGCTTTGTTGTTAAAAACTATACTATAATATGAATATATAAAAAAACGTTCTATGTCATTAAATCACCTATTAACTATACAAAACTATAGAAACTCAAAACACACCTAAGATTGTACCCCACCAGCATCACTTAACACAATCTCATTTCCACGTCGCGTCGGCTGCGTATTTCATTGTTATCATCGCAGATAAAACCATCTATAGCCGTCAGATGGAATTGAATCGGTCGTGTCCCGCGCTCTCCCCGCCCACCTCTCTTGTCCTGCTTTGTTCCAGCCACAACTTGGACGTTCGCTTTGTCAATTTAGATGTTTGAAGTCGGTAAAGGGTTGACAGATGTATTGAGCACGTATTTTGGGTCGTGTTTGTGTCCCATTGCTAGCTCTGAATGGTTGTTGGGTATAGTTTAACGTGTTAAATTGGTAATGGATGGTGAAGTGCGTATGATTTATTGTTTGTTTGGCTGTATGGACGTATTGATTTAATACGTGTCATAAATCTATATCATTTCTTACCAAAAAGTGGCAAAACCATGTAGTAATGAATGTAGCCCAGTACCTACATTATTATTTTTTATTGTCTTTACTCTTTCATTATGAAAGACCGCTCACGTATCTACGACCTAAGTTTTGTATATATCCTTAGGTGGCGCTTATTACTGGCTAAAAGGTGATTCATTTGCTAGTTGTCTGACCTATGCAAAAAAAGATAGTGACGTATGCTGAAACCTTTGACCTTTAGTTTTTTAAGTCCGCAACAAACTAGAGTATCGCTTACTTATCATTGTACAGATAAAAACGAAGGAAATACAAGAAGTCGCGCCGCATCCAATTGACCTAAATGTGGCAACATGGGTTGAATTTCCAATATCTTTATAATATGTATGGATTAATTTCATGTGATAATAGTTGAAATCTTTTTTACCTTTACTTTATTGCAGTGGTAAAGATGAAATATTTTAAAAGGGATCCAATGTTCAAAATACAAACATAAGTCACGCCTTTTTCCCAGGTTGGGTAGGCAGAGGTGCCAGGACACCCATATTTTGCCTTGTATGTTCCGTCCCACGATGTGATAGGTGACGAGCCTGTCGCCATATCGGGCACAAATTTCTGATTTTGGGCTGATCATGAATAGAAAAATCCAATATCACTTTGGCCCAACCCGGGATTCGAATCCGAGAATTTAGCTTTGTAACCGTACCCTAGCAAAACTACGCCAACGAGGTAGCCATAACATGCCCGGATAATTGTTAACACAATATAAAGTTTTCTATACAATATTCGATGCAAAATAATGTAAAAAGTTCTTCATCTAGAAATAAAAATATTTAAATAATACAAAGAATGGATGAAATACATTTTACATTCAATTTCCTTTACCTGCCTCCTGTTGCTCAAATGATCCGGAATGAAGGTTGACTTCTTATAACAACGTTCTCAAATTCAATATTCAATTTTGTTTACCCAAATTACAATTTGTATACAAATGTCGGGAAAGACATTTTCTATAAGAGTTTGCCGGGAGCAACTATCGTATGTGTTGTATACAGAAAATATACAAATATTTTTGAGGAAGGGCTACATTTTTATCGTGCATATTTGTGTTCATAAATAATAACATTAAGTTAAAGTTAATACTACTGATAGCAATTGTTTACCCTTCATACAATACAAGATAAATGGAAAAATTAGGAAGCAACTAAAGTCTTACCACCAGCTTTCTGACGCACAACAAAATACGATCGCTCAAATTAATTAAAATTCAAATTAATTAATTAGAATTCCAAACGAATTGTAATTATTTGAATTTAAAATTCCTAACCAGAACCACGCGTGCTGGCTTGCGAAGCTATGGCTTGACGGTCCACACCATCCCGGCGCGAACCAAACGGTTCTCAAATTCTTTTTTATGCCGCACCGTCAGGCTGTGGAATTGTTTGCCGGCACACGTGTTCCCTCTTTCCTACAATCCTGGGTCCTTCCGCCGTAGTGTGAAGAGGCACTTTAGCAGGCTGGCATAATTGTTTCCATTGGCATGGGACTGCCGTCGGATGCCAATAGATACTCTGCCTGGGCGGTATTAGCACTTACCATCAGGTGCAATGCCGCCACTATGACAGGCCATAATATATAAAAAAAAATCAATGCCCTAATAATCTTTCCATTAAAAACAACTCATTGCTTTTACACATGGTAATTATTATATGGGTTTTAGTGTTCAAACGCTGACGCAATATGTATGTGGTTTCAATTAATGTAGTATGTTTCCGCCTATCGCATACGGATATTTCATAAAATACCCGACCGCAAACTATACCAACATGATAGCAAAATCTAATCTGATAAAATGTATCGTGTGAAACTAACGTTTGCTGTACAAAGAGGATTATTTTCCAATTACGTGCACCCGGCGCGAAAAAACTCGTCGATGGAACGCGTACAATTTATTCTGTCGACGAATAAAAGGGTTTACTATTCCATTGGAGATTTTGTTTGAAAGGGGCCTTTGTGATGCTAACCTTTGACAGATTTGAACTGTTCTACGTGGGCCCTGTGTGTTACTGGAGTTTTGAAGGAAAATTTTTAGTCTGTCAGCATTTGTGAGTCGGCAACCGAGATGTCGTGGATTCAATACCCAGGTAAAGCAATTTATGTTTTTTCGGTTTGTTATACTACAAGTTTATATAAAACAAGTTATTCGCGACCGTCGTTTGTTCCCAGAAATTCTATATGATTTTTTTTATTGCACTGAATGGCGAGACAATAAGCCGTTCGCCAGATGATGAGCGATACGACCGGTCATAAACAGTAGCAAAACCAAACAACACCTTGAATTACAAGCAATTCTTGGCATTCCCCTGCACTTGCCATCCTAAGTCATATGATGTTAAGTCTCAGTATGTCCAGTAGTTACTCTAGCTACAATTTCTTTCAATCCAAAACACAACAGTACATTTATACTACTGTTTGGATCTGAATAGACATTGCGGTGGTATCTACCCAGGCTGCCTCTTACATATGAGAGTCCTAACATCACTAAAGTTTATGTAGTCATAAGCTCAGCAAGCAATCACTGATAATAATTGCTCTACCCACCTCCTCGGGATGTGTGCGTGAGCACTGATCATGCGTGTTTATAATTATAAATAGTGGCAGCTGAAATTATGCATTATGAGGCCGTAGGTTCCATTCTTGAATCATGTAGTCCACTCTGTACCCCAATTCGCAAAAGGTTGGTTGAGTAAAACGACACATCACTACATAGTATAAAACAAAGTCGCTTTCTTTGTCTCTATGTCCCTCTGTATGCTTAAATCTTTAAAACTACGCAACGGGTTTTGATGCGGTTTTTTTAATAGATAGAGTGATTGAAGAGGTAGGTTTATGTATATAATACGTGCATATTATTGTAGAGAAATCTATGCACCAGGGCGAAGCTGGGCCGGGTCGCTAGTTAATTATAATTTTAATAACTCCCATAGCTGTCCCTGTCGTACAACACTTAAACCAGTTTCTTCATACGGACGGTTAAAATATGAAACATTTCCGATATATTTTGAGGGTTGATATTTTTATTTAATGTAAAGAAACATTGCGCGGTAATCTCGCCGTGTTTTCTTTACCTTGCGTATCGCGGCCGTGTAATTCAAGTCGTGAGGAATTTTCTGGGATTATCGGGACGAAGGCATGTTTTCTTTATTTCTTTAATGCGATTTGTGTGGATTATGATTTTGTTTTGTTTTTATTCTTCATTCCGTCAACATTGTTGGGATTTTTATAATTTAATTTCATTGTTCCTATTGTGTTTCTGTTTTTATTGTAGTCAGAGAGAAATTGTTGATGATAAAATATGTCTTATGTTAGATTTCTGCACTTTTATAAATGTTTGTATGGTTAAAAAATAGCTGTACAATGGATATTGTCGTGAAATTACAAAACATTCTGATTAGAAGTTACAATAAGTATTAGTAAAAACTATGAGAAACACGAGACTACAAATATTTCTCATATTAGTTTAGAGCTCCCCGTTGAAATCAAACCTCCGCCACTATCAATTCTACGATGACGTCACACAAAGTATCGCAACTAAAAATACCTCCGCTTTTCTATCCACTTATGCAAATGAATTCTCGGTATCGATATTGAACTCCAACCGGTATGAATAGGGTCCACGCACAAAGTCACATTCGGATTACATAAATCATTGCCGCACCTGAACCTTATCTAGTGTAGGTAACACTATAGTGAACTAGTTTTAAAGTACGTTGTATTCCTTTGACTATGTATTCGTTCCAATTCATACGGAGCTTGATGGCCCAAACCATCTCGGCACGGACCAAAAGGTTCGCGAATTCTTTTTCGTGCCGCACCGTCAAGCTGTGGTATTGTATGGCGTCACATGTTTTTCCTCCTTCCTATAATGCTAGGTCCTTCCGCCGTAGTGTGAAGAGGCATCTTAGCAACAATCACATACATAGTCCTGACCCCATATTAACACCAATTAAGTCCTGTGTCTCACAAACACCTACATAGATCCGAGACAAATACTTGTGGGCCTCACAATCATTTGTTTCGGTGAGGCGATCGAACCCGCGGCCTCGCGTCTCAAAGCCGGCGTCTAACAAACTATGCCACGGAGGCTGCCAAATTCAAAGGTCACTTATAAGTACATACATTAAGGCATTCGAAAAAAAAATCCAACTTTTATATAAACAGACAAAATCGCTCCACATATTCGAATATGATCTTAAACTTCATCGATTTAAATGACGACGGATATCCGACCCGAAAGTCCGAAGATATCCGCACGATATTTACCCGCAGCCATTATTTACAAGTCACATAGACATCTTGCGAGCGCCGGATGCCGAAAGCGATGATTTAGCGCTCGTAATCTGCGCCGGGGCGGGATGTGGGAATTATTCGCTTGTTCCGCCCGGCCCGATAACCGACCGCTTTTTGCGCTTGAATCGATTTCCTAGTCGGTTTTTTGGTAATCTTGGGCCTTTTGGTGTTAACGCTAGATTTGAGTATTGAAATGTTTTTTTTTGTTATTTTTAGTTCAACACGACAGCCTGACTATACTTTTCACAAGTGGCGTCTAACCAACTGCACCACGGAGGCTGTCAACATTTTCAATTTGTCAACATTTTGAAATATACATATTTCTGTTAAAAGTTGTGTAAAGAATAAATGAGAAATGCCGAGAAACAAAACTATGAATTGAATTCGAAAATGCGATTTCTGACTTGTTAAACCCAAACAGCTCTTAACTAGTCAACCCCAAATTTCTAAACATCTTAGTCAAATTTTACCAAAACAGACACTTGTATCTATCAGCCCATATACGTCCCATTGCAGGGCACTAGAATCCTCAAAAGTACGATAGAGAGTGGTTAGGCCATAAGGTCCACCACGCTTGCCTAGTGTGGGCTGGCAAACTGACACTTACTCCAATGAAACTAAAGCTTAAATTACCTCAAACACAATTTAATAATAAGTAATTATTTAATAATTAAAGCAAGTTGGCAGCTCCCACCGCAGGTATTCGCATATTGGAATACTATGTACCAACACAAAGGCAATCATGTCGGCGCTAACTTCACTAACGTATAGTTCAGTGGTTTTAGTTATTGTTTTCTGGGAGCGGGCAAGAGGGGAGGCAAGACGCGGGGGGGGGGGGGGGGGATACTTTGGAAACTTATTCGGCGTCACATATTTAGAAATGTCTTTGGTGTTTATAAAAGTCTAATGATGTTTCTGGGAAGAAATAGAATGAATCTTTCTTTCTTTCTCTCCAATGAATAAATATCGGCGAATATTGGTTGAACTTGCATGGTTCCTGATTACAATAATGTTTGATAGTTTTTTTAATGATATCCACATCCTATAAAATCATCTGACTAAATTAATTGAAACTAGTTGATGAATATGCAATATAGTTAGTAAAAATACACTGACTTTTAAAAAAAACTTTTCTTTTGGATTCGCAATTCATCAAAATCTTTAGAATCATTTAAATGCTACAACAGTATATAGCCACTAAAACACAAAGAATGCTCAAATCATTACCTTTTTATTGACTTTCTACCTAATCAGATAAAAATACATGTGAAATCCCAACATTCCTCCTAAATTGATTTGCTCAATTTGGCTGGTCAATCCAATCACTTAAATTGGGTCAAACAATGCTTTCTAGTGGAACAATCTAGTCCAAACCTAAAACTGAAGTGAAACAATTACCTTAATTTAGCATCACAGTTCCGAGAGTTATGTCTGAAACAGATTGCAGCATAAATGTCGTATGGAAATGTCAGCTTGTCACAAACTCAAACGGATTAAGCTAAAACAAATGGCTTGACAATACTTTGAGCTGACAACTGAACTGCAGAATACATGTGTAGGCTTATGTCTATCACTCGAGTTCGATAAACTTATTTTTGTCCCAAGATGTTTCTACATATTGCAATCTTGGGCTATTCAAATGAGATTTTTTCAAACGAAATACTAGGATAAATTTGATTGTTTGATCTGGAAATCTAACACAGGATATTCGATTCACAGAGAAAGATAAAATTGGAAGATATAAAGTAGATACATATATTATTCCAAGTACGTCTGGTAAAAGGTTGAACATAAGAAACAGTAGACTAATAGCAACATATAAATAATACGGTAGAATCCTCCCAGTGCTACCACCCTGCAGACGCAATAAAACCTACTGCCAACATTACCTTATGAGATATTTCCCAGTTTGAACGCTGAGTTTGCAATCCCTTTTCCTATATTGATTCTAGCGTAGCCATCAACAAACTGAAACCAGCCTTCCCTCGAACATATAAGATTTAAAATACATTTCAAGATCAGAATTGAAATGCCTGCCACTGAGGGACGAGTGCCATTCATTCGGATGTGTAAACGACTTACATCGGAATCCTGGTTTGCGAATTTGAACTTTGGTTTTGTAATAATAGGAGCTTTAGTTGCTTGCAGGATTGCTGTTATTAGATTCCTTGCTGGGATAGATTTTTTGCCCTTGTTTGCTAACTTTGTTTCCTGTATTTGTTTGTAGTTGTAAGGTTTTACTTTAAAGCACGCGGGCTGCATTTTAAACGTTCCCTCTGCTGATGCTCGGTGTTTTTCTTTTACCTTTTCTTCTTTTACAAATGCAGGTGTTTTTTTTTCATTTTCTACCTTTTTTATTAGCATCTATTATTGCCTCTTGTAATACAGTTGGCTCCGATAACTTTTGTTTTGTTTATTCCCGCAGTTTATAGCCAATGGATTTGTGAGTCAAATATTCTCGTTGAATTTCAACAAAGAAGGTGCTATCGATTTTACGATAGTGTTACAATGAATCTGCTTCTCACGTAGTTTGATTTTACTTTTTGTTTTTTATAGAATCAAATCTGCAATTACTTGATCCGACAAAGGAATGAATTTGTCAGAAGATTACCAATTTGTTCGAGTAATTTTATACGTTCTGTCGGGAAAAGAATAGCTATGAGACTGCACATTCGCAGTAATTGCAAGTGATGAGGACAGCATTTATAAGACTAGGATTCTTATTTGATAGCATAACAAAGATATGTTATATAAAAAAAAATGTAGTCGAGGTCTTTAAACAGGATTTGAAATGATTGCCATGCCTGGCGTATCTTAACCTGAATCAAAAACATTGCTAACGCACCAACCATTGAAAGCATTTTTCAGCATAGATGTTGTTAACTGTTTTAGTTTTAATTTTAGAAATTAATCTTTAACGCGAGATTGGCTCATTTTTATGCAGACAAAATAAAAAACAAAAACAAAAATCCCTTCAACAAAAAATCAGTAAAGTCTAAAGTGTCATTAATCTTGGATCTCCAAAACTACGCTATCGGCATGAGGAAACTAAGACTATGTCTGAACTACATCTAACTTCAACAGAGCAGAAGTCACCTTTGAAGATTTCTAATCTCAATAAGAATCTAAATCATTCCAATTGACCTACCTCCAAACGTGATTAATTCTTATTAAACTAACTCTTAATCATTTAATTGAATCAAAAATCTAATATTGTTGGAACTTGTAGTCCGAATTTCGATAATTCTTAAAGCAATGAGGCCCAGTGGAGGTGACCCGGGGAAGTTTGCCGCCAATTACCGAAACTCCGAGAGCCTGGCTAACCGTCGAATATGGCCGCTATATGGCTGTTTGCAAAACTTTATTATTGTTGGGCCTCTCTGTGTGTTATTTGGTTTGTGCGGTTGATTTTATCTGCTCTAATGGGAGTTGTAGTGGGATGTGGGTAATAAAATATGGAGGAATTGTAAAGAAGCTAAAATATGTGTCAGTTTTAGACTGCTAGAAATCCCATATCAAACAGCTAAATAGTGTGGGAGGTGAACCGTCTAAAACAAATAAAATAAAATTACAAAATTTGTAACCTTCTAGATGTGAACACAATATGTTTATATTATGAAGAATATATAAAAGCGTTATTGGCCATCTATATTAATTTAAAATATACTAGATGCCAATGTGATATTCTCGGTCTAATGCCTGATCCACGGGTGTCCGCATTGAATAAGCCAGGGGCCGTGCTCGCATAAATATCGGTTTAGAATCAGGACGTACGTGTAAACTTACTTCACCACCGGTGTATCGTTCAAGCCCGTCCGAAAACACATCACTATATCTGGAAATCAATTCGTTTACATTAAAGGACGAAATGACATCACTATTTTTATCCAAAAAATTAACCTCTTTTAACTGAAAACCTAATTGTTCAAGCCAATGTCTGCCCAACAATGGTTTTCTTCCTCCATCTATAATATATAACTCTAATTTTTTTGCAATGGCTTTATATTTTACCGTTGGAAATATTTTTCCCACTGGTACCATACGTTCACCAGTATAATATGACATAACAATTTTACTATCCGCTATATCTAAATGTGCCAAATATTTATTGTAAAATTCGTAGCTGATACATGATATCGCACTACCTGTGTCAACTTCCATATTAGTATATTTATTCTCTATCAAAACAGACAATATATATATATGGTTTACAAAGAGTAGAGCTACGAAGGTTATACATATTAAAATTTACCTGCTCATTTTTTTCATCATTATAAAAAACTTTTGTTTCCGTAGATAATCCTAACTGTGGACACATATATTTGAAGTGTCCAGGTCTGTAACATATTTTACAAATATAATTTATAAATTTACATTTTATATTTGACGGATGTTGTCCGTTACATATAATGCATTGAGACTCCCTGCCAATTCTCTCATAATTCGGTCGTCCACTAAGCGGATTTCGTTCGCTGCTGCTATTACTGGCCATCCTCAGCATTGCTTGTCGCTTTCCAGCTCCTCGTGTAACCAACCTTTGATAAGCGCGTTGATGCCCGCTAGAAGTCATGTCCCGACGCGTTCTCTCCGCCGATACTGTGTAACCTTGTGTATCCTCCTTGTATGGTATTGTTGTGGAAACCATTGAAGCGTTCTTCTGGGCAGCCTCTATTGATATAGCTAATTTATATGCTTTCTCGAAGGTTAATGTTTCCTCTATAAATAAACGTTGTCTGACGAATTCACTGCCGAGTCCACAAACCAACTGGTCTCTTAAACTTTCTATGGATAAGTGAAAGAAGGATATTTCACACCGGAAATATTTGTATTTTGATCGAACCCTCGAAAATTGAAAGCGGCATGTAACCGACTGCGCCACGGAGGCTATTATAATCATATGTAGTCATCCTAAAAGCTCGATGTAAGTGTAAGGTACAGGTTCTGGATTAAATGTAACTAATTTTTTTTTAACCAAATCAATTTTTATGACAAATTTGATCTACAGTAAAATTATGAAGATGTAAGATTTAATTGTTTGTTTACATTTAATAGGTTCTGAAACTATTGGATTAATTTGTAAAATTCTTTCAACATTAGATTACTACATTATTAATGATGATTTTTCAAAAGAGTGTATATGCACTCCGACGAAGCAGAACCACTATAATAGTATAATTTAATAATTTAGTTAGTTTTACAAACACATTCTCATTTATAAGATTAATAGGATGTCGTCAGTAATTCTACTTCCTATGCAATGCAATGCGGGTGGTAGATAAAAAAATGTCTGAATCTAAATGATGTTGAACATTTCAATGGATTCAATAAATTAGTTTCATTTAATTTTCATTTTTATTTCATTTCAATTGATTCCCCACAATTTAGTGCTTATATCTGACTATTTTCAACTTGACCGTGTGGTCGCCGTTGGTTGAATCCAGCGTTCGGAGCAAGGTTAACTGCCACATACATTTTCAATAGATAGCCGTTTGCGGTAGAAACGTTCCATTATCTTATCGAGTATGTCGAAGAAGGTATAAGAGGTTGCTAAATGGCTTGCTTGCAGTTACATATACGGCTTGTAATAGTTTGGTAGGATTTTGTTAATGGTAAATGACCAGGATATTTCAGCTCGTAATAGAATAGAGCCTGGATTTTGCAGTTATACGACGGTTCAATTATAGCGATGAGGTATCATGCTTGATTTCAGGGTCGGGGCATAAATAAATGGGCTGATACAGTAAGTAAAATAAATACACCCAGCAGTCACACACATACGTAGTTCTGACTCAAATCTAAGATCGAATCTTGCGTTATGAAATGAAAATAATTTATTGAATCCATTAAAATGTTCAACATCATTTAGATTCAGTCATTTTTTTATCTACCACCCGGTTCGGAAAGCGGTTTTCACTAGAGAAGAACGGGCAAGAAACTCTAGTGTTGCTCTTTTCAAAACCAGTTTACAATGTAGTGAATTATTACAAAATTTACAAGTTGGTTTAAATCAGAGCAGTTTAATAATAATAATAATATATTGTAAATTTACAATAAATATTTTTGATATGATTTATTGATATTTCATGGGTATGGGTATGGCTCTTGATAGAGGCTAGTAGAGACTTTTCGGACTCAAAAACACCAAATCGATAAAATGAATATATATCTATACCATTATGCTGACATTATTAGGGCTGCCTGTAGATTACATGTTGGATTGCAAAGCACTAACCGTCATATGAATAAGTCATTGAAACTGACCTAGATCGAGTTTGCGGCGAAACCAAATATTCTGTTACCAAACATTATCCATTCACAAGCCAACAGTTGTAACGAAATTTAGTATAAACAGCAAAACCTCGTCCCTTACCAATACATTACGCCAAAGGTCCGTGTCAGCCCATAAATCGACCCGCCACTCATTACCGTTTGTCCAGGTAATCGGTACGCATTACATTGCGCGGTGCGTTCGTATGCTTCATTTGATTTGCTCTTTTGATAGCGCAATGTTTGGGTTCCAATGCTATTTCACTGATTTATTTTATTCGTTTTGTTTGGTTATTTTTATTTATTGCAGGACATATAAATCCCATGACAATATAATATAATGATCCCTTTTTGCAATGGGAATAATCTTCCAACCTTTGTTGTTTTTATCCCGTATTTATGTACAGTCTGCTATATGACTTTTTTCGATGTTCTAGGACGTTTAAGTTTGCATTTAAACATTTCAAGACGTCGACAGTTTTAAAAATTATCCAATATTACGAATATAATTGTCAATTACAAAATTCAGTATAAAGAAGCTGATTGCCGAATCCAACTTAATGTCTTATTTTTCACGACACTTATTTTTATTAAATATAGGTACAACTGTTGAATCAAGGTAATTAACAGAATGATAGGGTATTGGAAGAAAAATTAAAGCATATCAATCGTATTTTATACTTTAATCAGCACACCACCAATCTGTATACATCCTAACAAACATTTAATCCCACAAAAAAGTTACTTTTAATCCAAACAAATCTTTCCCCTTTTCTCTAACGCGTGGAAAATTAAAAAGGGTGATATCCTGAAGGATTCCTTGCGTCCTGTTTTAATAACAATTTGTAATTACGCACGCGGTTCCCGAGGGATGGGAGGGTCCAGAAAAGGAGAGGGGGAGGGGGGTTGTCCCGTTGTGGCCACAATGTGTAATTTACATACGTTTCATTTTAATTAACCGCCATTTTAAACTTTTTTGAAAATTCCTAGACTTTGAATGTGGTGTTAACGTAATGGCGCAAATATTTTATTTACAATGTAAGTGCTTACAACTTCTATAGTTTATATTGTGGTTATGTTGTTATTATTTTTGAGTAAAATATCTTGTTAATATTATTATATTACACTAAATGACTGTAGAAAAATAGCTATTACACGCTTTATATTAGCTTCACTTGTATGTTTGTATGTTTGTATGTTTGTATATTTGTATGTTTGTTTGTAACCGACTTCTTTGGGCGCGATTTTGACCCACTTTAAACGGCCAGATTTCGTTCAAATTTTGCACACCTGTCAAAGACCGATGACAATACAATAATTCGATTAAAATATATAATTATCCTGATTAGATTCGCCAGGATTAATTATTCTTATAATTGATGACCATTGCTACATTCATCGCTAGATGGCGTTAACATTGTATTCTTCAAGTGTCAAATGTTACAACTGACCAACAGATGGCGTTATTGATTGGAAATACAGCCGTAGATGGATGTTTTTAGTCAAAACAATTATATAATAGTTAAAAAAACTAAAATACAATACAATACTAAAAAAGTAAAAATAATTGATACTGAATTTAAGATAAGAAAATTGAGTAAAATACATATATTTTATTGTAACAAAGCGTGGGGTATTTACAACAATTACTTATCCTCTTGCACCCCACGCTTTGTAACAATAAAATATATGTATTTTACTCAATTTTCTTATCTTAAATTCAGTATCAATTATTTTTACTTTTTTAGTTGTATATCTTATTAAAGCGTGTATTTTAGTTTTTTTAACTATTATATAATTTTAAAATACCTATTGATGCCTCTGCACGTTAGCTAACATCACGATTTATACTTTGACAGTTTCCAAAAAAGGGTACAGTTAGTCGAGGTTTTTCAAATAGAGATCAGTTTATATGAGGTATTACAATGTCTATTCTGTTGTTCAAAATCCGCCATTCACGCAATTGACCATTTTTTTATTGCAAATAATGATGGAACTAGTATGCCATGCAAAACCAAACAACACCATGTATTATTAAAAAATAAAAATAAAAATAGGCATTGCTTACTTGAATAAAGAATTTTATTATATTATATTATATTAATAAAGCCATGCTTGGCATTCCACTGTGCGCGCCATCCTGAAACATAAAATGTTAAGTCTCTTTATGTACAATAGTTCCTTTGGCTATAATGTTCTTCAAGCCGGAACACAACAGAGCATTTACACTGTTGTTTGGCGGGAGAAATAGACATTGCGGTAGTAGATACTACCGCAATGTCAGATCCTGGGCAGATGCCCAAGCGGCCTCTCACATATGAGACCTGTCATCAGTACTTTTCATATCAGTACTTATACATACTATAACAAATCCTAACGAGTGAAACCGTTCAAAAGCGGCAATTGCTATGATACATACAGCTATCGTCCCTCAGAAGCCACATAAAAGATTACTGCTTAGACTAAAACTCTTGAAATGGAAAGTAATCTTGTAACGTCACAGTGAGCCGAAAATATGCAATTTCATGGTCGTTGGCGCGCTTCATTCTGCCTCGTGACGCTATACTTGTCTTGTGGTTACGATACTTGTTTTTGTAGCTATGGTACTTGTCTTACTGTGTGACTTGTACTTGTCTTGATGTTTCACGACTCGGAGCTAAATACGATTTTGTGGTGACGTAAAATAACATTTTATGAGGGGTTATGTGAAGAAATTGTTATGGTCGAAGTTGTTGCCATTTTAAGTTGATGTTTTGTTTTTTGTCGTCGTATATGGATAATGTATTGTTATAGTTCCAAGTTATAAAACTAAAATAGAAATGTCTTTTAAATACTTATAAGGTAAAATGTTTGCTAGGTAAAGTTTATGAGGCAAAAGGGTTATTGTATCAGCCCACATACGTTGCACTGCAGGACACGGGCCTACTCTACAATCGAGAATACGATTGAAAGTGGTTAGGCCATATAGTCCACCACGCTGGCCTAGTGCGGGTTGGCGGACTTACATACCATAGAAATTCTTAAGAATTGCTATGGTATGCAGGTTTCCTCACGATGTTTTCGTTCACCGTTTTAGTGCGTGGTGATTGACTATCAATACACACATGACTCCGAAAAGTCAGAGGTGTGCCCTGGGATTCGAATCCGCGACCACCGTGAACATGTTGGCAGCCGCGTCTAGTCCGTTTACCAACAGGCCACCACGCACTCTCAAAAGGGTTAAATATATTGTTAAATATCCTTAGGTATATGTAGAGTTTTATTTTGGTTGAAAATATCATACCTTAGGAATTCCATAAACTTTAACACTGCAAAACCTGATTTTATAACTTCAATCAAGTTTCCACACTTGATAAATAAACATAACATAATTATCGATTTTTCCGCTCTATACTTTTTAACCGCCTTTCTGTGTGGCCATTCCAAAGCCAATAAAAATTCCAGTTCATTTTTACGAGGCAGCAAAATAACATTTTAAAGAGGCTTATCCGAAAGCCGCAAGTCCACCTCAGTAATTATATTTGCACGCGTTGTTTTCCAACTGGTGACACGGTCGTTGTTCCACTCAAGGCTTTCTTGCAAAAAATTATACTCAACCAGCACTTTGATAATCTGTATTGACTTTGTTAATTGCTGAAAAGGTTTTCGTTTCATGTTTGTATTTGAGTGGCGTTGGGAGTTGGATGTGACAAAGAGTGGCCATGTAGAGACTTCTTTGATATTTTTTTAGTTCGTCTCCTCTGTGAGTTCTTTTTTAGTTTAAGGCTGTAGAACAGTAGATATTTCAAAGATTTTTTGACGACTGGCCTAGATTTTATTTTATAATTTATTCGTGGGAATTATGAGATGAGCAGATCGTCTGGTGGCAAATCTGACCATAACGAAATACAAGTCACGACATACTATTACTGAACACAGAGTATATATAAATAATTCCATGAATAAAGAAATAAATAAATGCACCCAACAGTCACATACATAGTCCGACCCCGCACTAAGATCGAGTCTTGATCCGTAGGTATTTGAAACTACGGGAGACTCTCGGCCTCACTATCACGCAGACACGAAAATAACCTGTGCATCACACAAACACAATAAATATCAATCGATGATTGATCATATCAAATAAATACCATAGATAAATTTATCCACCATGACAAATATCGAAGTAAATAATTTTACTTGAATGTGATATTTAAGAGTAGAATTTGGAGGGTGTTGCAGCAGGGCGGGGCGGTCTTTGTTCTTGGCCGCTGACGAAGTTTACCGCTGTACAAAAGAAACATAAACACTTGCGTGAAACTTGCTGACTCGCTAATTTGCAGGGCTGTCACACCAAGGTGAATCGTCCGCATTGTTTTTTATTGAAATTATAAAACCCGATTATTTCTAATTTACGAACATACGTTATCCTTCTGTCATCTGAATATATTATTTATATTTAATGCCTGCCTTTATTGATGGTCCCTTAACTACATAGAGTTCACCCAACATGATCTTAAATAAATCAATATATCTTATGTTCCACGTTGCAGAGTAATTAGGCTTATTTTACAGGAAATCTATTTTTAGGAAGAATAATTTCAATGTTTATTTTAGTATGAAAATTGTTCGTGATAGATTTCCTAGGGATTTTGGTTCAATTTTCAAAACACCAATTCTCTTCAACGGCTGACGGGCCTGCGGGCGAGCGAGCGAGGGGCGGGCGAGCGTGGAGCAGCGGTTCGTTTCTTGTCTTCCTTTGGAGAGGTCCTCTTCTGGCGGGGCCCGGCGCGAAGCTGCCGATACGGCCAAACCGCCCCTCTTTTATATCCTTTCTCGGTCCACGCTCACCCCCCCTAGCCCCTCACCCTTCAGCACCCGTCATAATCTTTATTTCTCATTTATTTTTACAATTTCCTTACAATCATCTCGATTTCCACACAACAATGTGGGGCTCATCCCCGCGCAACCCCTCACACCATGCACCCATCCCTAAGGACTCCCGGGGCGTGAATACGGCTGGGTTTTGGGTGCGGAGAGTTTTGTTCGACGTCACCCCGCCCCGCTTGTACCACGTGACCGAGGCGCCCCCCAGCCCTCTCACCCCCTCGGGAGCCGCACCGCGCATGCGCAGTAGGCACATAGTGTGAGGTTTGGGAAAATGAAACCACTTCAGGAATAATTATTT
The DNA here is from genome assembly GCA_023078785.2 of Hyles euphorbiae. Lineage (NCBI taxonomy): Eukaryota > Metazoa > Arthropoda > Insecta > Lepidoptera > Sphingidae > Hyles > Hyles euphorbiae. The sequence goes on from CM041030.1 coordinate 367,925, forward strand.
ATTTTTAACTAGTTATTTCGTGTCGTGCACATTTCTCCCGCCGTCGCAGCTCGCGATTTCCACTGGGAGCACGACGATCTTCCGGGACGGCCGCCGCAGGATGTGCCCGTTGCTCGTTGTGACGTCGACGACTCGCACCTCGCCGTCTTCCCCGGGGTAGACTCTGGACACCCGGCCTCTCGGCCAGACGTTTCTCGGCAGGTTGGCGTCGCACACGACGACTAAGTCCCCGACTTTCGGGGGTGCGCCGGTGGTGCGGGGCTCCCGCCGGTGTTGGAGCGAAGGCAGGTACTCCCTCACCCAGCGCCGCCAGAACTCGTCGGCCAGTCGCTGCGCGCGCTTCCAGCATCGGCGCGCAGAAGTGTCGTCATCCGCGAAGTCGCCTGGCGCTGCAACGTGACAGTTAGGCCCCAACAGTATGTGGTTGGGGGTTAACGCCTCCGGTTCGTCGGGTGTCACGGCCACATGAGTGAGTGGTCGTGAGTTCACAATGTTTTCTATCTCCGCTAACAGTGTGTGCAATGTCTCGTCACTCGGGTATTTCTCTGTTAGTATCACTCGCAGGGATTGTTTAACGCTGCGTATCAGTCTTTCCCATGCTCCGCCCATGAAGGGTGCGGCGGGGGGAATGCGACGCCAGTTGATACAGCGTGCATTTGCCTCTCTTCCTGTTGCTTCCCACGCCTCCTTCAATTCCTTATCCGCAGCCTTGAAACACGTCGCGTTGTCTGACCATAGTTCCGTCGGTTGGCCTCTGCGCGCGATGAATCGCCTGAGTGCTGACACGGCAGAGTCCGCGCTCAGTGACGCGACCACTTCCAGATGCACCGCCCTTATGGTCATGCAGGTGAATAGGGCAACCCATCGTTTCTCCCGATGTCTTCCGACGGTCACTTCCAGCGGACCGAAGTAGTCTAGTCCCGCGTAGGAGAAGGGCCGTGTGTTGTGCGCCAGTCGCGCCGCGGGAAGATCTCCTGTGGCTGGGATAGTGGGCTTCGCTTTTCTTATTTTGCATGGTGGGCAATTCTTCAATACTCCTTTCACGGTCGGACGTATTCTAGTTATCCAGAACCTTTGTCTTAGTTCATTTACCACCATTTCCACTCCTCCATGGAACATCCTTTCGTGCACATGTTGCACGTACATCTTCGTGTATTCATGTTGTCCGTCTAACAGGACTGGATTTGTTGTGTCTTCGCTTACACTTTTCGCCGCTGTTATCCTTCCGTGCAAACGCAATAAGCCGTCCTCTCCCACGAACACGCGTAGGGAGGCGAGTCGATCTGTCGGCGAGGGTGGGCTTCCGCTTATGACGCGCAATCTTTCACTCGCATAGCTGTCATCTTGCACTTTTCTTAGCCACAATTCTTCGGCGCGCCTTAGGTAACACGCGTCTAGACTCATGAACTTTTTCTGTTGTACCTTAAGCTCCGGTCTCGATTTGCTATCACTTTTCTGGTAGGCGCTCCACGTGGGGTCCTGCTGAGTGTTGCCTTTTGTGCGCTTTCGTCTTGCGGCCATCGTAATGTGTGTTTTCCGCCTGCACAAGTCCAGGAATTGCAACACTCGCGCCACGGTTCGCACTGCACTACTCCACTTCGCGAATCGACACAGATCGGGCAAACAGGTGTAAGCCTTTTCTTCTCTGACACTTAGACACTTTTCTTCATTCGTTTTGTCGGTCGGCACTTTCACTTCCACCGGCCACTCTCCCGCCGGTTGGCGCAGGAACTCCGGTCCCCGGAACCATCGGTGATGTGCTTCAAATCCTGTCGGCGTGTCTCTTGTGGCATCGTCCGCCACATTGTCGCGCGACGGCACCCAGCGCCACTCGTTTACTTTCGTTAATTCTTCGATTTCGGCTAGACGATGAGCGACGAAAGTCTTGAAAGCGCGCGGTTCCGCCCTTATCCATGCGAGGACTGTTCGGGAATCGCTCCAGTATATTTTTTTCTTGAACTCGAAGTTGTGCTCTTCACATGTCTTGGTCGCGAGTCGCGCGCCGAGCAGGGCCCCTTGTAGTTCCAGTCGTGGAATAGACGTGGGCTTCAGCGGCGCCACACGGCTCTTGGCTGCGGCTAGCGCGACGTGAATTGTGTCGTCCACGCGCCGCATGCGTATGTACACCGCTGCCGAGTATGCTTCTTCGCTGGCGTCCACGAACGTGTGTAGCTCTCTTTCCACCACCGGCGGTCCTATGTCGTAACATCGCGGTATGCGCAGATCCTTTAAGGCGCGCAGGTTGCTCAGCCATTCGACCCAGCGAATTCGTAGTTCTTCTGGGATGTGGTCATCCCATCCGATCCCGTGTCGCCATGTTTCCTGCATCAGCCTTTTCGCCGGGGTCGTTATTGGTGACACCAAGCCGAGAGGGTCGAAAAGCGACATTATGACGCTCAAGGCTTCCCTTTTCGTTGGTGGCCGTTCATTGCGCAACACCTCCGGCGGGGTTCTTCCTTCATTGACGCGAAACCCAATGCAGTCCTCTTGCCACCGCCACAACAGACCCAGCGTTTTCTCCTCGGCCGTTCCTCCTATGCGCACGGCGGCGTCCTGCCCGCGCGTGCTGAACTGGCGCACTACGATGGGCTCGTTCGACACCCATCCTCTCAGGGTAAAGCCTGCTTGTCGGTGAATATGGTCCACTATTTTTGTCACCTCCGTGGCCTTTTCTTTGCTCACGAAGCTGGTGATAAAATCGTCCATGTAATGATTTCGCTTAATTTCCTCCACTGCCTCGGGAAATTGTTCCTGGAACTCTTCCGCGTTCCTGTTCTTTATGTAGAGTGCCGTGCATGGTGACGACGTCGCTCCGAATATCACCGAAGTCATCTGATATTCTGTAGGCTTCGTGTCTCCTCTCTCCCGCCCTCTCCACAGGAACCTCAGGGCGTCTCTGTCTTCGCGTCTGACTTTGATCTGCATGAACATTTCTTTTATGTCCGCCGAGACTGCAAAGGGGTGTTGTCGGAATCTCATCATGATTCCGGGCAGGGATTGCAGGAGGTCAGGACCCGACAGGAGCAGGTCGTTCAGACTGACTCCGTGTGATCTTGCCGCTGCGTCATGCACCACCCTTATCTTTGGCTTCGCTGAGTTACACACGGCAAAGTGCGGAAGGTACCAGGTTCTTCCTTGTGGTGCTGGCGAAGTAGTCGGGACCGCGTATCCTGAGACGAGGAGGTTACTTATCCTCTCTTCATACTTCATCTTCAGGTCCTCATCACGGTCGAGCTTCTTTTCTAAATTTCTCAATCTATTGTAGGCATAATCGTAATTGTTGGGAATCGTGCAGTCGTCCCGTTTCCAGAGGAGTCCAGTTTCGAAGCGTCCATCTGGCATCCTTCGACTTCTTTCTTGCAGGATTTGCAAAGCGCGCTCTTCGGGATCACTTTTCGGCTTTCTAGGCTCCACTCCAAGCGACTCTAAGTCGAAGAATCTTTTCATCATTTCTTCCATGTGCTCATCCAAAGTGACTGTGTGTCCGCAGAAGGCATTGATGTTCTGAAGTGCTGACTTATACCCGTGCAGAACCCATCCCAGCTTCGTGCGAGACGCGACAGGCTGGCTTCTGCTCCCGGTCCGCATCTCGAGCGCCACCAAGAACTCCCAGTTGTCTTGCCCAATCAGTATCTTTGGATTGGCGTTCTTATAGATCAGTCGCTCTTGTATATCCTGAAGGTGTGCACAGTGTTGAATGTCCCTCTTGTCGACGCTTTGTCTGGTGGACATCAGGTGTGATACAGTGCGTGCGTTGCGTATCATATATTCTTCGTCACTGTAGCGTCCGCGTATTTTGACGTCGACTCTGCGGCTATCTGCGTGTTTCATCGTTCCGTTGAGACCTTGCACCCACATTTCGTCGCGCGGACCTTGCAAGCCTAGCAATTCTGCCAGCCCTTCCTCGACGAGCGTGACGGTACTGCCGTCATCCATGAGCGCGTAGGTGTGCACGCGTGCTCCGCCTTGTCCGGTGAGTGTGACAGGTGCGATCTTGAGAAATGCTTGCCGGTTTCCTCCACGATCCGTCTGTGTGACGAGCTCCGCGGACGTGACCACTTCCTCCTGCACAGACTGCCCGGGAGGTGCTGACGGCGTCCTCCCCGTGTTCTTGTGCAAGAAGCGGTGGTGAGCCATCAGGCAACCCTCCCGGCCGCACTTCTTGGCTCTGCAGTTTCCTCGTCGGTGCGTGCTCCTCAGGCATCGGAAGCATATTCGAAACCGCTTCGCGATCTCCCACCGGTCCCCTACGTTGGCGTCTCTGAACTGCTTGCATTCAGGTAACTGATGCTTCTGCTTGCACAGCGGGCACTCTTCTAAGTTGTCGTCCGCGACGAAAGTGCGTTCGATGTTCTTTCTTCCACGCCTTTCCACAGGGACGTCCTCGAGTGGTGCGTACGCTCCACACTTGTCGGCCTCCTCGCTGAGAAAAGTTGCCAGCCTCTTCAGGTCGGGTACATCTTCCTTGCATGCGGCGGCGTAATCGTACCATTTGCTTCTCAGCGTGGGCGTGAACTTTTCTATAGTCGTCTTGACTGTTTCTGGATTATACAAGTAATGGATCCTCTTCAATGCTTCAATAGCGGCCACAGTATTTGCCACTTTGTCAGCAAATATACACAAATCTCTTGGGCTGTCGGTTAACTTCCCAAGTGTCTTCATCTTTTGCAGCTCGTGCATGGCTAGCGCGTCGGGACGACCGAATCTTCTCTTCAAAGCTTTCATAATCGTCTCCGGCTCCGGTTGGCTAATCAGTAAACCGTTAATCGCTTCGCTCGCCGCCCCCCTGACGCTCTTCCTCAATCGTGAAACGTTTTCAGTTCTTGAGAATACAGCTTCAGTCTCATAGTAGGCAGCTTCGAAAGCGAGCCAGCCGCTGCTTCGCCCATCGAACATGGGCAGCTCCTGCAGGTATCTCGGTGCGTCTCTCGACATCTTCACGGCTTTGGTGAGAGCTGTCGCCAGTGAGGTGACGTCCACGTTCGGTGGCTGACGCGCAGGCCGGGGCTCATCTTTGCGCTCCCGGTGCTCGCATTCCTTGTTCTTGCGAGCTCCCTGTCCTTGTCCTTTCGAATCATCCTCGTCTGGTGAGTCCTGCTTCTTTGTTGGTGGTTCGTCTTGACCCTCCAACCATTCCTGTACACGACTGGATCGGTCGTGCTCATCTCCGGACTCCACAGAGTCCTCTTCATCGTCGCTGATTGCGGCGCGTTCCTTTTCCAACTTCGCTTGGGCCAACGCAAGCGAGGCGCGCACCTCTTCCAGCTTTAGTTGTGCTATCTTTTCCTGTGCCTCGAGCTCAGCAAGCTTCTTGCGCTGCGATCGCTGTGATTTGGCGCCTTTGGATGGCTTCAGGGTGTCGCCGTCGTCCTTCTCTGCCTGCGTGGTCGCCGTGTTCGAACTCGCCGTTGTTTCCGTGTATGCAGTCTCTGAAGTAGTCGCGGTATCCTCGGAGGTCGTCGTCGTTCTTGCAGAGGTTGCAGTTGTCTTCACGGATGGGCCAGCATTCCCTGTGGGCGTGGCACCCGCGCCTCGGGCGGCCGCCGCAGTGCTTTGAGTGATTACTTGTGGTGCACTGGACGGACCAACCTCGGTACGGGGCACCCTTACGGCCGGGCTCAATCTTTCGGACGCGTCGATCACACTTCCCTTCTTCGAGCGAGTAACAGGCATCTTTTTCTTTCTTGCGGTTGTTCTGAAAAAATACAAATCCCGCGCTGTGGCTTAAAAATGTTCAGACAATCTTCCAGGAACCAAGTCTTCAAACTGTTAGAAACTTCCAAATGAATCTTGCACCAGGCATAAGTTCCGAGACTTCGAACGATTTCTCCGCGCTGTGGCTTAAAAAATGTTCAGACAATCTTCCAGGAACCAAGTCTTCAAACTGTTAGAAACTTCCAAATGAATCTTGCACCAGACATAAGTTCCGAGACTTCGAACGACTTCTCGACCAATCAGATTCGTCGAAATTTCTTCAATATTTCCAAGTCTTCGATCTTGATATTTCGTCTTCAAATTCGTCTGCGAATGATCAACGATTGCTTTTTCTTCATAATCCGGATGCGAAGGACCAACGAATGTTCGTGATAGATTTCCTAGGGATTTTGGTTCAATTTTCAAAACACCAATTCTCTTCAACGGCTGACGGGCCTGCGGGCGAGCGAGCGAGGGGCGGGCGAGCGTGGAGCAGCGGTTCGTTTCTTGTCTTCCTTTGGAGAGGTCCTCTTCTGGCGGGGCCCGGCGCGAAGCTGCCGATACGGCCAAACCGCCCCTCTTTTATATCCTTTCTCGGTCCACGCTCACCCCCCCTAGCCCCTCACCCTTCAGCACCCGTCATAATCTTTATTTCTCATTTATTTTTACAATTTCCTTACAATCATCTCGATTTCCACACAACAATGTGGGGCTCATCCCCGCGCAACCCCTCACACCATGCACCCATCCCTAAGGACTCCCGGGGCGTGAATACGGCTGGGTTTTGGGTGCGGAGAGTTTTGTTCGACGTCACCCCGCCCCGCTTGTACCACGTGACCGAGGCGCCCCCCAGCCCTCTCACCCCCTCGGGAGCCGCACCGCGCATGCGCAGTAGGCACATAGTGTGAGGTTTGGGAAAATGAAACCACTTCAGGAATAATTATTTATTTTTAACTAGTTATTTCGTGTCGTGCACAAAAATTTTAATATTACTTCCACTATAGCGCATTAAGAGTTCTAGAGCACTTATTACTTTTTATTCAAAATAAAAAAAAAACAATTCAGGTTGTGTTAATTAATGGATATTTACGGATCCCCACATGACACTAAACGACAAAGACAAAGTACTTCATTATACCCCATATCGTGTTGAAGAATAAATTATAATAATCCGTTTACATAGGCAACCCTACTTCCGACGCGCTTAGGGCTGCCTACACCGGGCGAATTAAAATTAATTAAACAAATATAATCTCGCTTTTAAAGGTTTGGCAGTATTCCAAGGAGCGTCTAAATATTTCCGGGTATCTTATACGAAAGAATATACATTTTAAAATGGAATTTAAATAAAAAGTTGTGTACACGACCCATATATGTACATACATGATGTACAATGTATGCCAACGATTTTCTTGTTGAATCAACGTACAATTTGAGATAATTAAAAATTAAATAAAATGATTGTTTTACGTATCCAAAGTAAAACGATCATTTGATAAGCCCGATGTTGAGTGAAAGTACCGCTCATTTACGTCAGCAACATTTAAATCGCAAACCCATTGCTTACAAAACAGTAGGGAAAGGCGAAACAAAAAGGCCAAGAGGGCAGGCGCATCGGTTTCAACAATTATACAGTTCTAATCCCCCATGAATAACAGGAATTTAATCTCAAAACGTACATGTAATAAATATTTGCGAATATGTTCGTCTCGCCAACATTCTAGAGCGAACCTTCCATTTGTTATATATTTCGTGGCGCCACAAAGGTCTATCTACTCTCAGTATTGGAGCGCTTGAAATGCCAAAAGCCGCAGTTTCATTTCGCTCTGAACTAAGGACTAATTTTGTCGCAGAGTAATGGCGTAAGGCTGTGAATCTGGAGTCCCTGCGTCCGATGCCGTAGTTGAGTATCTATGTTGGGTTCTTCTGTTAGAAATTGCAGATTTTTGTTATAATCTAGCATTGCAGTGACCACAATGTATTCATCAATGTAAGTATTGTACTATCTAGACAGAGCAACTGCAGATGATCAGTGATTTGGATAATTAGTGTCTTTTTAATTGTTGCTCTAAACCTGATTTAATAGGGCCGAGATTAATAATTCCCTAAAAAATGATTTCTGACATTTAGTTAGCTTCTGAAACATATTACGAGCTCACAGCTTGGTGATCACCACTATCTCGTTCTTGGCTAAGTTTTGCTTACAGTTTTCTAGTTCGCTATTCTTTCTATGGTGTTGGCATAATTATTTTGAATTAAAAAAATATTTTTTTCTATCTTGTTCTAATTAAAGGAATTGGAGTGACCCTATCCAAAATAATCAAAAAGACGCAAATTTGTTCCAAATAATTTTGTAATGTGGCAACCCTGCCTCGCCTCCCACGAGTGGCACCAGGCCTTTGAGACTCAACAATGCTTTCAAAAACGAGTTTTTGTTACATAACAAGAGCCACGGTTTCCTTTACTGACTGCATTGTTTTGTTATGATATCTTTTAAACAATGCAAATGTTAAAGCTTTGCGTTAAAGGGTTTGGAATACTTGTGAGGGTTAAACTTGGCTTCGTGATTTAATGTAATATATCAGTCATGTGTCGGGTTAATGTGAAGTGTCTTTTGCATTATTATTTTAGAATGGGATTAATTTGGCCTGCCTTATTAGGGTGTGATTGCAGAGCTGAGATCTCGGGTTCACATCCCGGGCCGGGTAAAGTGATATTAGATTTTTATATTCATTATTACCATGGTGTCAGGAATTTATGTCCGACTTGGGTATACGCCCGCCCTCTATCACTTCGTGGGACGGAAAAATTTAAAGCTAAATGTGGGTGTCCTGGTAACATCTCTGCCTTCCCTTTCTGGAAAAAGGCGTTAGTTAATGTATGTTATGTATGCAGGTTTTGGTTCATTTAGTGGATAAATAATTAGTAGTAATTTTAAGGGAAAATCAAATATAAAAATACATTCCTACTTTTAATCGCAGTGGTATATTTATTCAGGAGCATGTGTACGTCATTATATTAGCAGACTTTAAAAAAATCTAACATTTCCGAGAATATACTGAATCCAAGCATTGTTATGTTATGTTATAGTTTATGTTACTATTATGTAAAATATCTAAATTATATTTGTCACAGATAATATGAGAATGAAAATGATAGATAGGAAGAAATTATAAACCCAATTATAAATATTAAATCAATGTATAAACGGTAAGATTTGTAACAAGAAATTGAGAAGAAATAGTGGATCGCGGCATTTAAGGCACGTTCTATAAATTCCAATAAAACACGAACAACTATCGAGATAAAACGATCCGCAGATATTTACGAGCACCTATTAGAAATTTATTCACTGGGCCCTAAGGACCTGACAATAAACATTATCATTGCTCTAAGTTTAACTGAATAGGGTTAAACCTACAATAAAATACACGTCTTGTATCGTGAGCCTAGAATACCTGGGATTTTTACTATCTCGATATAAATGTATGAATGTAAGAATATATTTTTAATACTGGCACAATAAATCACTGACTTGTAGTACTGATTATTAATATAAATAAAAAGGAACAATAACATATATACAGCGTCGGCAAAGGTATCCTTCATTAAGATTACATGCTGCAGCACCGCCTAAGCAATACTGCAACGCTTATTAGTTGATCATATCTTGATATAAGATTCCAATCCGTATAATTTTATATCAGTACTTGTCAATCATCATGCACTATAAACGGTGAAAGTAAATGAAACAATCTGCATACCATAGTGATTTGTAAGAAATTTTATGGTTTGTAAAGTCTGCTAACCCGCACTAGACCAGCGTGGTGGATTGTACGGCCTGACCCCTCTCAATCGCTTTCCAAATTGTTCAAGAGGCCCATGCCCAACAGTGGGACGTATATGCACATATATTGTACTGTACCAGCTTCTTGTGTAGTGCTCAATGGAGGCTTTAATTTTTTTATGATGATGTCATTAAAAGCCGAAGCTAAGCTAAGTTTGTCAATAGACTACACAAAGTTTTCATTAAACAAAACTAAACAATAGTCAGTTAAGTATTCTTGGTAGAAACTTAAGCTCTTAAATACCAGCTTATTTTACCCGTGTTTTATATTTAAAGATAAATAAAGTTTTAATAAGTTTCTGTGTCTTTATTTTCTTTGAGAGGTATATTTGTTTATTTTTACGTAGTTAAGTACATATAAATTGGAAAATTATGTTAGGTCAAGGTAATGGACATCTGGCATTGTTTCTGCAAAGTTTTCTTTTCTATTTAGTTTAGAGTAATCAAATTATGGTTAATAAAATCAAATTTCTAGTTTAAGTAAGTAAGTTAGTTCTTATAGTTCTCAGCCTTACAGTTTCTTAAATTATTTTAAACAGTAGGTATAATTAGACTGTACCAGTATTTTTATTAGTCTTATCCATTTTGATGTACACATTTAATAACAATACACCTGTGAATTTTGATTTGTTATCTTATTCTACGCGATCCACGTTTTGTGATTCGAAAATTACCTTTAGCTGGTAATTCCACTCCGGAAAGAAACCTATCTAATTATTACTTGAATTCTAGAGCCAATTTATATTAAACCATTTGGTTTAGACTCAAGAGATCTCATAGACCAATAAAAGCTGGGTTCTGTCAGACTGTCCCGCCATATTAATACTTCACATTTTTCTAGCTTTATTACCAGCGTATAAACACAAGTGGCGGCAATATGTCCGAGCGGCGCGTATCGTAATGAAGTCCGCAGATTTATCGTCTGTGTGCTGTCTGCAGTGACAAAAACGTTTTAACTCCCGCCACTGGACATACCAATTTGGTAGCTTTTTGTTACGCGACAACACTGATAACGTCTGTCATATGCAAGAAGCTTATACCCAAATGGAGATTGCATTCCGTATATAAAAGTGAAGCACAAAAATTTGACCTCGAATGACGTTGCGACTGATTGCTATCCTTTTCTTTCGAGTGACAATGAATGAAAATGACTTTTTGTTCATTCATTGTCACTCGAAAGAAAAGGATAGCAATCAGTCGCAACGTCATTCGAGGTCAAATTTTTGTGCTTCACTTTTATATACGGAATGCAATCTCCATTTGGGTATAAGCTTCTTGGTCATACGCGTACCAATTTCGGAGGGTTTGGGTTTTGTGGCAACACTGGTGGCAGCCGTCACTTGTGATACGTGACTGGCGGTGCCTTGTTTACATATGAAATGGAATTTTGAAATATGAAGCTGTACTATTTCTGAATAAATAACTACCTAGTAATTTATAGTATATTTATTTATGTATGTATATTTATCTATGGATATATATATATATATATTAAAAAAAAAGTACAGATGGCGGTCTTATCGCTCTAGGCGATTTCTTACAGACAACCTTTGGATGGACAGAAAAAAAAGGAGAAGATGAGAGGGCAGTCTAGAAAAAAAAAGAGATTTTTTTCTGTCCATCCAAAGGTTGTCTGTAAGAAATCGCCTAGAGCGATAAGACCGCCATCTGTACTTTTTTTTTTTTAACATGTAATATATTTAAGTGTTTATCCTTTTTTTGTGCAGTTAAGAATAAATAAATAAATAAATACCTTTCAAGTGATATTTACACTGTAGTTCATTTTAATTACAGTAACAATGAGATGATTAAAATGGGATGGTAATACTATGCAACAACTATCCAGAGATAATTTAAGATTGGTGGGGCTCCAGTATATCCTTCGATTTCTTGAATCATAGATTTGTTTGTTGGACTAATAGCAGAAAAATTACTTCAAAACTACCGATACAATTGAAGCAAAAATATCATCCGCGTAATAGGACAAATAGGACAAATGGGGTGATATTTTAAGTGTTATTTTATAAATATTTTATACTTGAAAAATGTAAACTCGGGCAACGCTCCATACAGCGACTAATGGATGCGATTTATTGTTAGATAAATGATGCACTGGTTGACGGATTTGATAAATTGTTTAAAAATCTATTTAGTGATAAATTCTCGGTGACATTGACGTGTGAGGCCGCGTTTACTGTCGCGCGGGTTATCCATTTAATAAATAATATTTAATATGAAATATGGATACGATGAATATTTTGTTTTGCGAAACGGCTTCAAAAGAAAGAGGAGGTTGTCCACTCGAATGCATGTTTTTTAGGTTTATAGACTCATAACTCTGTATTGTGTGATCCGATTTTGATTGTTCTTTCTGTCATTGAAAACTGATGCTTGTCATTTGATCTCTAAAAAGATAATGAAGATTTGGTCAAATATTCCGATTTGGAGAGCAGAACTCAAACTTAAATAGTATTACATGTTTTTTTTTTAAATTAAGTCCAACAAAAAAGTAATTCAATTGATTCAGCAAAGTAACAATACTGCAGTCGAACCTAATATGATGCAGAGATAAGAAGTAGAATTAATTTTATGAATTTTATTCGGCACTTTGTAATCATTTTCTACCAGATTTCGAATCTGATTTATAAAATGTAATTTAGTCAGCCACAAAAAAATCATGTTCTCCGATCAAAGTAATAGACGACATTTTGACACTTTATCTTTGAAAACGCTGACTGATCGAAACTCGTAAACTAAATATATTGTTCTTTGTGGAGTCATTTTGACAAAAAATAGATTTCTGTACCGGAAAATGTCAGAACTGTAACTTTGACGATTGATTCGACAAACACAGGCAAAGTTAGGTGGTGCAATTAGGCCTAAGTAGAATACCTTATTTGATAGTCAAAATAGGAATAAGATTACAAGCATCAGTATTGTTTCATGTATCTCTTGGAAATAAAATAACAGTTAATCTAATGACTATAATTTCTTATTTCAGGTACGTCGCTGAAATTCAACATTCAAGAAAACTGTAATCCATTACTGGTAAATGTGTAGAACATTATCTCTCACAACGCAATAAAATATTATTTATGAAATATTCTCGCAGCAAATACAAAAAGCATTTCATTTCGAGTGATATTAAAACGCATAAGTTTTATTATATTTTTTCTGAAGCATATTATATATGACACGTCACAGCGAAATGTATATCTGAAAACATATGCTTTTTGTAATAAAACTTTTTTCTTTCATTGAAGTCCTGAGGCAGTTAATATTCGAGGATATAGTTTTGAATATACTCGTGCAATATATTTTGTTTTTCATGTTGTAATCACTATCGTTATCAGCTTCCAGCTGTTTGCGTAGTCTTCTTATTCTTCCCCGTACTCGATATCTTTAATCATAAGGCCATTGACTCCTATCCTATATACTATATTATATCTTTCTCGAATCTCATAAGTTCGGACTTTGTATATGAATAATGGTACAACAAATAATATAACAATATACAAATAATACAGAGTAAAAAAACCTTCAGCTTCGGACGTTTTACTGCGTAGACATAAATTAATTTAAGTTTGAAATGTTATGTTTTTTACATATTAAAAATATCTGGACATTCCAATGAGATACAACATTTAGTTTACTCCGAACAAAACCTTTAGCCAACATTCACAATCGCATCACTTACAAAGCGCAATAAACAAACAGGCACACGCAGTAAACAGAAGCTGGTTTACGTGCGAGCTGCAACCGCTACACCGTCAAGTGTCGATAAATCCTCGACAACACACGACACACTACATACAACAGACAACACAGCACATTCAACATAAAACACACGATACAGCACACAACGACACAGCGCATAAAATGCTCTGCGACCACATATGACTCCAAACAAATGACATACTATCAACTATCCATCTACTAAACTAAACTAAAGGTTTTAGTTTAGTTTAGTAGATAAAATCAAACATTGATATAATCTAGCATGTTTGTGTCCACCAGCGATATTCATGACTTTACTGCATTAACCTTATAATCACGTAAATAGGCTAGTTTCATACATTTTTATTTTTGTTTATAACGGGAGGTTACGTTACGCATAATCATAATCAGAAAGATTTTTTAAAATCCGTTAAGTAATAAGCAAGTTACAAATATATGAAAGTTGGTGGTAGGAGTAATAGAAAAGGATGCACAAACATGCACGGCGTGACGTCATCTTGCATAAGGTGCACGCGTGCGAAAGAGACAACGAGTGTCCCCACCGTACTATTAAATGTATTAATATCTCAGTCATTTTACATTCAATTTTGATGCTGTTTTCAAATTCGTTTGTTTTTATAAACGATGCTTTTAAGAAATGATTACTTACTGCTCAAATAAAATCTTGGACACAACCCTATTGGAGGCGCGTTCGCACCTAAGATCAGGTGCTTTGCATAATAAAAAATCTAAATATTTAATGGAAATTTTCGATTTGGCTATATTTTTACTTGATCTGTTACAGTTACCGCCAATTGTTAATGAGTTCTTACCACCACGCAGCAAAACACATTCAGCTTAATGCGATCGCATATGATGGCAGACAAATCACACAGCATCAATAATAATCCATATTACTGGTGGAAAGATGTCTGTATTATTTGCATAACCATATACTATGATAAGGACATATTATCATGCATTATAAGCCTGCCTACAAGGTGGACGGACGACCTGGCTAAGGTTGCAAGAAGTCGCTGTATGCAGGCCGCTTCCAACAGGTCATTGTGGAGATCCTTGGGGGAGGCCTATGTTCAGCAGTGGACTTCTTATGGCTGAGATGATGGTGATGATACCAGACCAGATAGGACCCATCCTAGTGCCAGTGTTTCGCATTTAAAGTCAATTCTATGTGTATATCCAGATATAGGAGTAATTATGAAGGTTGTAAATGATAACTACTTCCCAACGATATTTCACTTGCCTGCATTGCTCTTTGCCTGCTTAATGATGCAATTGAACCAATTTGCAATATTAAAATACATTTTACATACATTACAATTGAAATGTTTAACATGTTTATATAGCTTGCTAAATGTGAATAAATCATCAAACAAATTACGCACCATCGATAAGGTATACAGACCTGCAAGATTTCTATCGCAGCCTTTGTATTGAATTCTAGTTGCCTAGAGTATCTTGGAGTATACATATTTCATTGCGAGTCTGATTAAATAATTAATTATGGGGTTCAAATACTTGGCAATTGCCAGCGATGTTACGATACACGAGTTTATTCAAGAAATAAATACTGAGTTAAGTTCTTAATCTGGGGGCGCGGCCGGGTCCCCTCCAAGTCGAGCTATAGGCCGTAACATCCTTTTCTCGAAGCAATTCAGACCCTTTTCAACCCCCTATAACTTCGTTGTGGCTAAAGCATGAAGCCTGAATTTTCAGTTACTAAGCAGGCATTGTGTAAACACGGTATATTTAAAATTTCATTCAATTTGAACCAGTAGTTTAAGAATTGTAACTAGTCAAACTTTCTTAATTTTGTCACTCACTGACTGACTGACCGATCATCAAAAGTCTAAGGCACTTCTAGCAGACATAGAACCTTCAAATTTAGAATATAATTAGTGTTTAGTGTCTAAAGTAAGGGAAAATTCAAACATTTCATAATTTGTGTCTAGTTTTCTAGATAGACCAACTGCGTGAATAACTTTGTAATCCCATATAAATGTATAGGATTACAAAGTTACATTTGCAGTTAATGAATCATTGTACCCGTATATAATGGAATAATAGTTGTAGATAGATATCTATATATATGAGGCATAACAGGAGGGGATATAGAGAGGGAAATGGTGTATTCAGCCCATGAAACTGTATAACATTCCTCTAGAAAAACATGATGAACAAAAACTTGCAAATAAATAGACAAAATAGCTCGAAAATATCAATTACAATGAAAGAAAGAACATTAATAATCAAATCTGCTATATTTGTGATAAATTGATACCTACAAAAATAAGAAAAATCCATAAGACAGAGGCTTTAAGAAAAATCGTTAGTGATATTCTACAAGTAAGAAGTACCGAAAAGGAAAAAAGTAGGACTCTACAAAAAGACGTGAGATCCCATCAAAAACATCCTGTAAAAAAATTCCAAGTCTCGCAGCTCAGGTTTTCTACCGCAAAAAGTTGTGAGATGCATGTAATACCAAGTCGATTAATTTATTTAGTCCTTAAGGGACCTTCTATATAAAGTTATTACATTAGTTATTATTATATCAATATTAAAAATTCATTACGTTTTAAATAAATAGATCAACTTGGCCAGCAGCATTATGTATAAATTGTACGATACATTATGTTTTCATGCGATGGCATACATATAGCATACATTTAAGTCACAAATAAAGTCCTGCAGTAAAATACGAATATACGAAACTATACTCGTATAATCGTATAACAAACTGTCGTCGTATTTTCTATAAAAAACAGACAACTATTGCACCCGCGGCCTTTTATTTCGCAACTAAGGCTGACAATTACATATTATCGACTTGACACGACTTGCGCTAAATTATTAATAATTATGAATAATTCACGTCGAGCAAAATGTGCACCGTTTTGTTAGCGGCATGTGCATTGCGGTGGAAATTAACTATCAAATGCAGATCTGATGCTTCTAAGCAAATACTTTGCACTTTTGCATCCCCAACCGGTTTTTGAAATGCGCCTGCATATACTTTTAGTATAGTATAAACATGAAGTCGTTGGATGCAGACCACTTTTAAAACGGCACCTTAAAAGCTGGGGTGATACTCGTATTGATGCACTTTCGCCAAGATATAAACATTAAATAGATTTCTTTAAAACATGTCTACCATATTCCACGCATTTATTACGATTAAATTCGAGACGAGCATGCCATTTGCCTGATAGTAAGGGATACGACCGCTCATAGAAAGTAGAAAAACCAAACACCATGAATTACAAAGCAATGTTTGTCATTCTACTGCGCTCGCCATCTTGAGATATAAGATGTTAATAAGTCACATTATGCCCAGTAGTTACTCTAGCTACAAAGTCCTTCAAATCAAGACCACAACAGTGAATTTATATTGCTGTTTTGCGGCAAAAATATACATTGCGGTAGTACCTACACTTGCCGACTCTCACATAGGAAATACCTATCACCAATATTTTTTTATTATACTGTGATAAGCAAAAATACTGGTAGTAGGCGTAACAACGTTTCCATTAACTTTAAATAGAAAGTATATTGTGTTATATGAATTTCTATGGACCGCCCGCAGTCGGAGACTATACAATTTGGTGGGTATTGTATGCTAGATTTCAGTGGGTAAAGATCTAACTCGTGTATAGCTTGATGGTAAACAAAATCCGTCCACATTACTGGTTAATGCAGCAGCTGGAAGTGCATTCGTCTGCGGGAGCGTGTCGTAATCTTTTGTTCAGTTTACGTACTCTCCAGTTGGCACTGCTGCGCCCATAAAAACCAGCGCTTTTACCGCTTTTCACATTTAAACAGCGCTTTATACGCTTTAAAAGGTTATTAAGCTGATCGCTTCTTTCGCTGAGTTTCTGGCGGGCGTGTTGCCAACTACCATCTTATTTAAAACATTTCATCCTAAGTTTCCTCGGATAGATGCGGGAAATATGATTTTATTATATACTGCGATATTTTATTTTTCTTGTATTTACTTACTAAAAGCAGGTCTGTTGGTTGAAAACACATTTAAAGATTGAAATACTGAGCATTTTAATATGGCCGAACCATTACCATACCATTTTTATCCATACAACCATACATATGTATTCAACAATGAATTGAATCGGAGTCTTTGAATCAACTCACTAGATTTCAATAAAATTTATAGATTTCAATAAATCTTTTAAATATTATGAAAGTGATAAAAATGAATGAAAATTTAAACTGACATCTTAAGTGGGTACCGACTACATCAAATATTCCTCTGATGAATTAAAACTTTATTCGTTTGCAATGTAATTTGAATAATGCATTCTATAATAATGAACTATTTTTATAAAGACTTACTCCCAAACAGGCAAATATAAATTCTTAGTATTAGGTGTTAAATCAGTAGTTTTTAGTAAGCTCCGTTCAAACATCGATTTCACACATGTCCCGTGGGCGCGCTAATCCTCTTTGTAGTGCGGTCGGCAGTAAGTTACAGCGGCGCCCTCTTGCGGCTAAAAATTACTCACCGGATTAGTGTTAGTATTTGAATAGGGGTCGCTGGGGATTAGTGAGGTTTGGTGTCTGGATATACAGCTTAGATATTTTTAGAAAGTGTCTAATTTAAGAAACTATTTTTACAATTATTCTTAATAGACTTGTTGGCGGTGATATGGCAGTATTGGCTGGATAATAAAATAAAAATAAAATAACAGTTACATACACAGTGACCCTACACTAAGATCGAGTCTTGTGTGCTGGGTATCAGGAACCACGAGAGACTTGACGGTCACACGAACGGTCACAGACCCGAAACAGATACCTGTGGTTCACACCGCTATTTCTTTCGGTGCGGGGATCAAACCCGCGGCGTCTCGTTTCACAGCCGGCGTCGAATCAAGTGCGCCACAGAGGCTGTCAAATAAAAAAATATATTTCAAATTCAGTAAATCTATAGCATGTGAGTAAGATGTGTTTGCTGACTATTTATTAACAAGGGTCTTTTATTTTCTGACTAATTGAGTGGCAGACATATATCTATATAATAATGACGACTGTACAAATTGATAGAAAACCTGTCATATTCCACACAAGTTTGTCGCCTTTCAGATTTGTCGTATATATATCAGATTTCGAACAATCCGTCATTAATGCGTCGACCAGTGATATAATATCTCGATCTTAAGTGCGTTGTAGTTAGTATGGAGCCAGTATTATATAAAATGGTTTAGTAGCTTATGTATCTTCGTTTATACGAAGTATATATACGTTCTGTCAATATTTAGCTGGAGTACATCCTGCTAAATATTGGCAGCGTTTCACATCATGAAATGGCATATTTCACTACTGTATACTTTTTTTATACTTATAATTTTATTACGTTTCGGGCTCCACAGTGTGAAGATACCTGAAGTTAAAACTGTTATTAGGATCAATGATTGACTTAAATATACGTGCCCCTATCACTCCTGAATTACAGAAGTTATAGTTTCGCGCACTTAAAACTATAATTCTTGAACGCACACTGTGCACTCAATAGGCGATAATTATGTACACTGAAATATGGCATTATAAAAGTATCAAGAAGCAAGGTATGATGATCCGTTATCAATCCATAGTTTTTATGGATTACATCGTACTTAACGTCTAGTGCATTGCACCTTACTAGATATAAAAGTCCTTGAATGACATTGAAAATCCTCGAAATGCAAAATGTAACAGTCTATAATAAATAACTATTAAATAACCGTTACTCTCCCACAAAGTTAATTCCTCCTCACACAACTAAGAATAATTCTTACAGTTTACTCTAACTTTGTATAATATGTTCCCCCAAACACGTCTTCAACAATGTGAAGACACTTAAGTAAGACATACGCGCCTTATCAACGACTAAGTCACGGCCGGCCCAGATGCCGCGATGTGTCCGTCTTTATGGCCTTTTAGATTTACTGCCAAAGGTCACGTAGGGCCTTAAGGGTAGCCTGAGGCACGACCTAATTAGGGACAGTAAACGGGGCACATTTGTTCGGACATAAAATCAGTTTTGTTGATTTGTTTGTGCTGAATAGTAAAAAGGGACGCGATGTTTAGATATTTGTTTGGTAAATGGTTCTGCCGATTTTAATAGTTTTGTATCGAGTTTTGCAAATGTGGTGATGAAATATTTAGTGTCTCGGGGAAACGTTATTTATCGTTTTATAAACCGTTGCGGCGTTATTCATAAATAAATATCAACCTAATATTAGTTATCAAATGTTTTGTCTTCTTCTGTATCCGTCGATTTACTTCCCACTGCAGGGCGCAGGCCTTCTCAACAATCTAGACCACGATTGAGAACCACTCTCAATAGCCCATGTAGTCCACCGCGCTGGGCTAATGCGGGTTGGCGGACTGTAAATTATACGTTGCCAGTGGCAAACTCGATTGATCAATGTATTATAATGAATGTGGGTATTGTTCCATGTAATTTATTTTTCTTCTTTTTCTAATAAGCGACCCACATTCATACCGGACAAGAATATAGTAAATAATTTTTCAAACCTCTCAAGGTGTACTTGATAATAACATATTCTCGTAACATATTGTAATAGGGTACCATTATCATAAATCCCCAGCGCGTGTCGATCGTACCGGTGGAGGTGTTACCGCGTTTCCACATGATCGACGCGTGTATACCGTGCCCTGCAGTGCCTCTCTGCACAGAGCAATCAATGGAATTAGCGCTATTGACTTTAGCCGTGCGATTAACCATTTAACACGCGTGGTGACAAATGAGTGTTGAAATTGAATTATTTTATTTAGCAAAATAGAGGTTCCTTTTATGATAATTTAAGTTTGCGTTATTATAATCTAGGAAAATCGGTTTACATTATTCAGTTACATTATGTTGTAAGTATCTAATTTCATATATTTGCATAGAGTATAGTATTGTTGCTACGGTTTTTCATTATTACATTTATTGGAAACCAAAGGTGTAACAAATTAGGAAAGTAATTTAATTTAATTGATCCCATTGCAATGTTACCACAACTAAACTGCCAAATAAACCAAAATCGATTTAACACCAAAAGCTTTCCCCGCAAAACTCGGTCCTTTTAAATTACCGCAAGGCAAAAAACATAATCCCGCCTCCCAGCTCACACAGACCCGGAATTAGGAGCAAAAAGAAACAGCCGACGGGGGAAATAATCAACGATAGCGGCGATTAGTCGTCACGTGAGCCGGGGGCTATTAATCAGGGGGTCTGCCCCCCGTGCGGCCGTGTGGGGTGTTAACGTGATAAAAAAAGGAATTGATGTTTCTCCGACGAAGTAAATTGCACGGCTTAAACTATTTGTTAAGTTGTTTGAGCGCAGTTTTCAACGGTTTTTGGGTCAGGGCTGAAGCTTTGCTCGGTTTGTTCTGAGTTTTTCATGTGTCGCTGAGGGTGGGTTGGAAATTCTTTAGGTTCGTTTGTTTTTTGTTCAGGCCCGTTCACACAGTAGTTAATGACCAACAGTTAACTAAGTTAGTTAGTACAAAGCTGTAAAACCCACTAATAAACATAGGCTTCCTTTTATGAATTCTAAATTGTTCTGGATGTTTTATGTAATGTTCGTGAAATCATTTTAATTAATATTAGTGTCCTGTTGATATTATTGATGATAAATAAGCTGGTGTATTCAAAATACTAACTAATTTTGCTCCTTTAAATATTCAAATATATTTATTCAACATATTAACTACTATTTATTCTGTATCAGCCCATATACGTCCCACTGCAGGGCACGGGCCTACTCTACAATCGTAGGTACGATTGAGAGTGGTTAGGCCATATAGTCCACCACGCTGGCCTAGTGCGTGTTGGCGGACTTACATACCATAGAATTTTTTTTTTTATAAATCACTATGGTATGCAGGTTTCCTCACGATGTTTTCCTTCACCGTTTTAGTGCGTGGTGATTGACTGTCAATACACACATGGCTTCGAAAAGTCAGAGGTGTGCCCTGGGATTCGAACCCGCGACCACCATGAACATGTTGGTAGTCGCGTCTAGTCCGTTTACCAACAGGCCACCACGCACTTATATATATAATATACATTAGAATACCTTGGCCCCCTGTATACTATCACCCCTATCATATAGTGGGTCGAAACATACAAGGTGTAATGTGTGTGTGTCCTATCACCCCTGCCTATACTTTTTGGGAAACAAGCATGACGTTATTTATTTATTATAATAATACAACATATTAATCTCTATAAGAACACTAGCGACCTATAGCTTTATATAATTTCTAAACACTTAACAACATGATTCCATTACCTATATCATTTTTTCATGTCTAAAAGCTAGTCCATCCCGAACACAGACATAATATATTACGAGCCATAAAACATAACTATTATGCGAACACTATCCTACACAAAACGTTATGATATACGCTTCCAGTAATCGAACCCGCATCAATAAGCAGTAAATATCCCCAGCGATTGGCGCCGAGCCAGCGCTCGATCGATACATTGACTTCAGCAACTACGTTACAGATTTCAGTTTTATGTACAAATATTTGCAATGGAAAGTTTATTTTGTTAGTCGATTGTAAAGGTTGTCTGGAAGAGATCGCTCACAGCGAAAACAATTGTACTACACCAGACTTGAGTTTATTTTGATTGATTTTAACTTTTGTGTTTGAATTATTTACAACAATAATTCCCGCAAGGGAAAATATTTTTCAGAACTGTTTAAATATGTACCTTTTTATTAATTTAATTATTTTTTTATGAAACAATAGTAATTGTTGACTGTGATCAATTTTTGTATACCTTATAGAGTAGACATTTGTTAAAAATAGTAATACTCTATTAAGCCTCGTCACAAATGATGGATCTGTAGGTATGGACTCTTGTGGGAAAGCCTCTTAGAGATATCAAACAATCATTTCACATTAGAATTTTAATATAGATTTTTTAATAATCTGCTCTACATATTATAATAATATAGATTGTTATAATGGCCGACATAAAGCTAAAAGTTTCATTAAGAAAATAACCTCACAGACTCCTCTCACCTCAATGTTTCCATTAATCAACATTAATAGAGTGTTTTAAATTTTAAATTACTTTGGCCAACTTAAAAACATTCTTATAAAAACTCCACGAAGAACGCCAGCGGCTGAAATTTCTTTAAGAAAAAATCCATGTTTTCGCTCCGTCGTGCTCATCAAAAAATAACTTCCATTAATATTAATTGAAGCTGGTCGGTACTTGCGCCATATTGCATTTATGGCACATTGCGGGGCGGGACGTCCTCGCCGATAGCTGCTCTGAGACTTTAGTATATCGGTTTCATTTTATGTAAGTTATTATTTTATTGCTTTAAAGTGATCTCATATGTATTGTTACAACATATATTCATTTTACCGGCTAGCCATGAACAAGGAGAGGTATAATAACCAACTGCCAACCTTCAGTAATGGAGAGGCACGTACAGAAGAAGAAGATATACATTTTACAAAAGTCAATGATAGTTTGTCTTTACATTCGGACAAGTACTAACATTGACAAAACCCGAATACTTGTATTTATATCGTCTACCATCTTTGGCTTGAAGAAAGTTTGAAGGCGTGGTTTTCATACTGTTCAAAACATTAGGAACAATTTTTCTCTCTCCACATTTTATTATATTGGACATGTTAAAAAAGAAACATAAATAAATAACAACCAACAGTCACATACATAGTTCTGAACGCACACTAAGATCGTGTATTATGTTGTAGGTTTCAGGAACTACGGGAGACTTTTCGGACAATTTATATGTCTAAGAAAGTTTTTAATAGATATTTTTAATTTTATTTGTGTATCCTAATTCCGCCATATGACAATAGTAAATAGATGGATTATACCTCTGAACTCCAAACCCTATCCTTTCCATCAAAAATAGCTACAAAGCCCAAATAAATCCATTACCCACAAAATAGAGTCAAATTCTTCGTGTAAATCTCTGAAAATGGCACATAACTCTATCCAGGACACATGACCGAAACTCCTGAAAGATCAATAACTGTATCCATTGTAACTGGACGGTTGATTTACGTGGGAGCTCGCAGATTTATGATCTCTCCAGCATCCGCCGCACTTGCCGACACTTTATAACTGAAACTTTACTCAATGGGTTTGGGGACGATATTGTTTTCAGTTTGAAGGTTTGAATGTGTTCTTATAATTCTTTGACATTGAATTGGTATGAAATATATAAAATACTGCATGGAGATAGATCTGTTCATCTTTTGTGGGTTTATTCAAATTATTATTTCTTGACAATTTAATGACCCCAAAACGGAAAATAAGAAAAATCACAAAATCCTCCAACTTCGTCATTGTAACTCTACTAAATACAGGAAACAAGGAGTTATCTTGTATTGAGATAGATATCGTGAATATCTGATACTACGAACAATATTCTCGTTTCAACATTTAGAGCCGAAACCAATGTTCTTCGATATCACAAACAGTTTCCTCTATATCTGAATGTTCTACAGAGATATCGTTTACTGTGTGAAACTCTGAAACATTCTAATGATATATCCCGACCTTTACCTAAAACAAACAGCTAAAACTGTTTGAATAGGTAATAACAAAAATAAACTGCTTAAATAAATTAATACTCTCCCCTACGCAAGCAATAATATGTAATGTTATTCCACCGCACTCTATCGAACCTCTTCAAATAACATTAATCTTATTACCATCTCTACAATGCTGACGAATATTATTAGCCCTAATTTCACCCAAAGCCGTTAATGGAGAGATTACATTATTTGCACGTAATATCGCTCTACATACTCTATCTTTACATAGAGCTGTGTAAAGACTATTATATACGGTTGTTCGTGTCCGCACCTTAAGTGAAGTCATTAAGCCGAAAGTGTCTACCTGCAAAGGTCTATTAATGTCTTGGAAAGCCAATATATACATGCTTATTGCCTTAAACTCCCCTTTCGAAGGTGTGATAAATGTTTTAATTACAATAATAAATTTCATACAGAGCGCTTTGGTACTACGCAAGCTTATTGTTCATTGTTTATTCGGGTTTCAATTTAATATCTAAGAAACTGTTCCAGTTATGACCTATTTGATTACAATATTATGTTTGATTGTTTCAGACCTAACCTTTGACGTTAAGATACATTTAAGAAACTTTCGTAAATTAGCGTATAAGATTTCACGTAAAGATAATTGGCTAGTCGTAGGAATATGTTCCTTAGTAGCCAAGAGCGTAGCACTCTCGTAGCACTTACGTAGAACTACGTAGCAATTTGCTACAGCACTAACTGTTGTAATCCCAGCACGCTAGATTAACTTGAAGTGAGTATGGGATAAGAATATTTGAATTAAGAATATTAAATGCTGAGCTAAGTTCCAAGTACATCGCACTGGAGAATACTAAATGTAGCTTTATTTAAATTTCAATTTAACGAAAATATTTCTGAATTTTCTTACTCATTTTTGCCGCTTGTTACTTCACTTAGTAGTACATAAATGTATATTATACATGTATGAACTCAACTCAAAACCATTATCAAAACGGTAATTGTATCAAAAGCCCATCTATAATTAATTTCCGTCCGCAGAGAGTTGGTTTCGTATCGTTCGCAATCAATTGTAATTTACGTGACACATCTAATTGCAGTAATTATTTTCCACCCGCTCAAATGAGAGATATTTTGTTGAATACTGTAAATTATTAATTTATTTTAGACATGATAATGTTGTTAGTTTATTATTCATGAGTTTTTGTTAAATTACAATTTAATAATCCAATACAAATTTAATAATAACAACTTAAGTTTAAGAACTAAAAGTAGGTATAAATACAATCTACAGTTAAAATTAATGCCCTTGAAACCGAAACACAATAGTGCATTTACAGTACTGTTTGGCGCGAAAAATAGACATTGCGGTGGTACCTACCCAGACAGCCTCACATATAAAAACCTTTCACATGTAAAATTACCTCGAACAACACCGCTGCCTTTTAATCTAAAGAATTTACGTCGCGCGTGTTTCATCTACTACACAAGATGCTCGTGAGCTGTGTAAAGTGCTTAGTGAGATTTCAGGAAAGTTTGTATGGAATACTTTTGACAAAGTATTTCGAAATGTACGAAAAGGATTGTGTCGTAAGCAAGACGATTTGGAGTCCTTATAGCTGCTTCATATACTAAGTTATAGAGGTATAGGGAGGATAATTTCTCTATCAGTTGTATATGTGCCATACATAAAATAAATATGAAATAAAATGTTTACAAAAATTACCACTTTATGCAAAAAGGTAGTAACAGATAGATTTTAAACTACCCACATTTGAAGGTAAAAATGTGACTCATTTTACCTGGCGTCGAAATTATGAGGATTCATGTTACGTCTCATAAAATCAGTGAGAGAGGGACACAGGACGCCTTCATAATAATACCGGCCGATTGTACTCCCGGCTCGCTGCAATTTATTAGGGAAAGAATGTTTGAAGAACTTCATCCCGAAATGTTCTCTCAACTTTCCGGGTTGCTAAAAATTTGCCAAAAGCCATTCTGTATCAGCCCATATACGTCCCACTGCAGGGCACGGGCCTACTCTACAACCGAGAATACGATTGAGAGTGGTTAGGCCATATAGTCCACCACGCTGGCAAAAGCCATTATTAAGTTGGAATCCAAATTAATTAATTATACTTTGAAATAATTCTGCCTTAAACATGTAAGAAGAATTAATTAGGTCTACCTTCGGATGGTGAGGGACACTTTTTGATAAGTAACATCTTTAGCGACTAAAGAAAGGTCCGTGAGCGAGGTAGCTAGAAATCCAAGATCTGGTGAAAGAATATTTGTGTTCACCCGGATAGGAACCGTCCAATTTTTACCTATCAAGCCCCACTAAGTGAGTGCTGAGTAAAGCTTTTCCATAACACTTTCCACCATTGTTCGTAGCACGCAGCTGAAATATTCCAGGCCATCTCTTTCGATATGTTAATTTAACAATTTGGGTATCATCATCAATTACCAAAAAGCACTATTCAGCAATTTCCCCATATGATTCAAAGTTCAAACATTACGACGTGTGCTTAATACCAAACTCACCTTCAGCCAGCGTCTGGTCGCCGGCGGCTCGAACCCAAGGATTTCCATTCAGTGCGCAGTTGTACCGCGACCTTCCCCGTGAATGGCTCGTCTGCCGGCTTTTTCAAATGTAAGGGATTTGTTCGCGCTATATTTAGACTCAGATGAATAGCGCTCTTTGCACACGTGGATAATTTATAGAGTTAAAGTTCATTAGTTATCTTAGCGTTTTCTTTCTTACTATGTGTACAATAGTTATGCGTTTATTTTAAAAGGTGGCTAGAGACTATGGATTGCTTTTTCTGAACATTAAAAAAATATTGCTTTCTTACATCTTAATAACATAAATAAAGATTCATCTTCTTAAATTATGTAAAAGGCAAAATAAGGTAGTTCAGCTCGTGTTGACCGGGAAATAGATACCGAGCAGCGCTGAATTTCAGCCTCTCCTAACTTCCTAAGTTGTTGATCGCAAGTCAGACATTTTCATCAACTACATTCTTATCTGTTAATAGTAACTGACTTGACATTTAGGGTTTGCAGGTTTAATATCAATTAACTTTTACTCATAATACGAATATTTATATATAATGTTTTACAAACTTTGCATTCTTATAAAATAAAAACAAAAGAAATAGAGCGATAAATTATTATTAGAGATGTGCTTATACTGGTAAACTCCTTTCACATTTTCAATCCTATATTATAAAGGTTAGGTCTTACTTAGAAACCTAAATTGTTATCTAAAATCTTAGTGAATAACTTAAACCGACCAATATCTAAAATCACTGTCATGGACAGCCTTTGAACCTACATATTTTTATTTACCTCAGCGAATAAACACAACAGAGTGTTTATAAAAACCCTTCGTAATAGGTAAATATATTTTCCCTAATTCCACGTATAAGAGCCAATGAAGCGAAGAGATTCGCCTGAACGGTCGCAGTCCCGCGCCCAGCGCCCAGCGCCCTCTACCGAAGGGTTCTGTAAATATTATTTATAATGTAAACTCGTATAAATTTAGCGATTTTAAACCTTTTCTTTTGTGCGATTAAGTTTGATATTTGGAATGTCACATGAGTGTTTAGGAAATAAACTTTATAAATGAAATTAAGGGTTCTCCGTTCCGATTTTACTATAGCGTGAAGAAATTTTATTTGCAGTCACACTAATGCATTATTTGAATTTCGGAATTATTAGATTAAGCAGCTCGTTTATGATATTGTTGACATAAATGAAAATGTTGTTTTTCATAATTACATAATTCTATTTAAGCCTGACACATTAATTTAATTTTACAAAAGGAAAATGTCCTAACAGAGAATAATGCTATCTTATCTCACGCGGAGAAAAGGCTTGCTAAGACACTCTAAGAAGTGGATTTAGGGCCGGTTAATGAAAAGAAATAACAAAAAGCTCTTAATAAATTCATCTCCAACATTAGCCAGATTACAATGATATTTCTCCTAAAAACGCTTTTGTGGGATTTGGCGCGGTGACGTCACAACAATGACGTCACACGCTCGCCCGCCTTCATGGCCATTGTTCGAGATAAGACGGAGAAAGGGATTGTGGGGCTTAAAAATAACATTTCCACAAGTTGAATGTTAATTCTTGACGAGGGCAGACGCTATCTTCAGGAGGGGACGTGACGGAGTGATATGTGTGACGGCTGAGCCGGAGAGATACAAACGGGATATGTTTAATATACCGGAGCTTATATTTCAAGTATTTTGATATTTAGTTATTATAACTAAATTCTGACGTGCATGAAACACCTCAATGTTTATTAAAACAAGTTGATTCTGTATAGCAACGTTTCGATCCGGTTCCGAATACCGTATAAATAGGATAACTACTTCACACATACTTTAAAACATATTTATATATGTGTTATGTGTAATACTGTTTCGATTTTGTGTGCTATATTGTTCCAACTTTTTTTTAATCTTGCCCGGCATATTAACAATGCTGCGCCTGATGTTAAGCGCGAATGCTGTCCATGCAGAATATCGAATGGCATCAGACGACAGTCCCAAGACATTCGATACAATTATGTCGACCTGCTAAGATACCTCTTCACACTACGGCGGAAGGACTCAGGATCATAGGAAGAAGGGAACACGCGTGACGACAGTCAATTCCATAGCTTGATGGTGCGGCACATAAAATAATTTGCAAATCGACTTATGGAAACCTATTTACATTCTCGATTATCCCTTGATTTATAAACGTGAATACATCAAATTCCACACTTCATCCGCAAGCCTGAACTTAGCACGCAAAACTCCTGCCATTGCCACGTACCCCATAAATTCCATCAACCCGCCCAATTATTGGACCCTTATATAAATTAAATACAAATCATCCCTTAATCCAGCCCGCGACCTTGGAGCAAGGGTCGCTACCCCAAACTTTGCTAAGGCTTAAACTTCTTGTGTTAGCTATGTTAGCTATGTTAAATACCCCCTGTATTTACTTTGGACAAACACGTTTTAAATCGTGTATTTGTTAAACAATTTGGAGAACCGAAGGAAACAATTAACTACACTGCGTAGTTTTTCGTGTCTCGATATCACTCTAGGTTTAATTGGTTTCAACGAAATCTAATAATTGTGTGCATACTTCTAATTTTCATTCCTATGTAAAAATAAATTCACATAATTTTTTTTTTCTGTACTATGGAAAAAATAAAGGTTAACTTTAACCTTTCATAATATTATTCTACATAACATTATTTAGAAACGAATCTTTCTGTCTTTTTAGTGTCAAAACGAATACAAAGCTATTTTACTTCCCCACTATAGTGTAAGTTAAAATTTAAATTACAAACAGCTACGACTCCCAGAATTTGGAAGCGACAATTCCTTGCTCCCATAAATCTTAATATTCACGTCTGGCAACACTGAACTGCCAACACAAACTGCCATATATCACGATAAACGCTGCATCCGCGTCAAAAACTTGCGCTAGGTGTAAAATCCTACGTATTGCAAGTTTAAATTGGAACTTACGCCCGTCGGCAGCTTCCGAAAAGTCCAGCTAAGCTCTCTACAGGGTTACCAACTGATTAAAAAAGAAATACGAGATTTGTGTCGCATCGAGTTTCGTCGAGTTAACGAATTTGGTGTCGCACCTAGTTTGGTCGAGTTAACGAATTTGGGTTAATACGGATTTTTCAACGAATAGGGTACATTGAAACAATTTTACGTTCTGTTAATCCGCTCTACCTTTATCCAGATAAATTTAGAGTGGCACTACGGGGATTTGTTGTTTAATTTAACATCAATTGTGATTTGTCATTTTGTAGGTAACTAACTGATTGTTCTACAGAACATAGCTAAATCGAGAACAGATCTCGACTATCTGTCAAATAGCATTCCAACTCCTATACATGTCATAAAAATAAATAATTTAAAATATTGATCTTCATTTAATTAATTTAATTTCAATTCAATTTTCAATTTTGAATTTTCTCCGCCAGCACTTAAGTAGAGATGTGAGTATTATTTTGTGAAATTCTGATTTATTGTTTTTACATTTAATTCAAACTAAAGACTAAATATAAATCGAAAGATTAATATAAATACAAAATATTTGAAACTCTGCGTTCAGAATTTAGGAACTAAACAACGTGACCAAATGTTACGTTGCATAAAGCACTATATGATTTTTCTACCTAAACTTTGAAATAAGAAAGTCTAGTGTATGTAATGTAAGTTCCCATCCTACAGCTAACAAGCACATAATCCCCACACATCTTGGGATATTTTCAAAGCTGGTATCCCAGTCTCCGGTCACCGTGCCTAATCCGCTCATTTTCGTACCGATAACATTTTTGCGATTTCATATAGCAAAGCGAAACGTAAATCTATTCCTAGAGCTGTGTTCTGTACATTGAAAATCTCTTCCTTTGTGGTATTAAAATGTATTTTAAAAGTATTTTGTGAAATATTCTCAAATGCAGCGTGGATTTTAATAATACTCGCTGTGTGGATAAATATTTTAGTTTCTGGATTAATATCTCATACAGCCGAGAAAACTGATGATGAAATATAAATGTTTATTTTAATGTGAAATAACATTCTTTTTCATTTTGTTGCATTTGTATTTAAGTGCATATTAATAATCCTGCGTGCATCTTCAACAAAAGAAAGGTACAGCTTACACTTAACCAAATAAATTAAAGTGAAGCTAATAAATGATATTACACAAATATTTTATAAGCCATCTTAGTTAAATTACCTACAAAACACCTACCGTTATAAGGAAATATTAGGTTGTGAGGAAATTTCTTTCAATTATTATCGGTCGATAGAACTATTCCCGCCTGTTCCATTCCATCTTCATAAATTTTCAATTAATTCAGATTTGTATTCCCAATCTTACTTTGTCAACTCACCAAAACAAATATTAAACAAACCCAAAGTAACCGACCGAAACCATAAATTCTTCAAAGGTAAAGTTACAATAAAGAATATAATTGAAACAACGGCCGTAAATTATAAAATCTCATACAATTCCTGTTTATTTAACACTTTTCGCGAATCTTTTGTGGCAAAGCGATTAATCGTTTTGGATTTACATAATCCCGAAAAGTTTGTTCGTGGAATTCTTAAAAATGTTCGACGGATCTCCGCAGAAAAAAGTTTGGAGTGAGTGGAGATCACAGCTCGCGGCGAACCTCAGTTGAATACGCAACAGGAGAACCGGGAAATCTGTGTTGCCAGGTAATTTTATTCCATGGTTTTTAAATTATTTTTAATCTGATTATTGTATCCTAAATAATAGTGTCATAATGATTTTGCACCCGTTGTTTTCACGAAGTGAAACAGTATTTTAGTGTCAAATAATAAGGGTCATGACATTTTCTTGACCCCTGGATCGAGAGAATGTTCGTGTGTAATGAAATTACCCATTAATGCCGGTCTATAGAAACCCCAATGCAAGCCTCCTATATGATTAATATGAGACTTATGTGTGATCAACTAAAAAAAATTCCCACAGTGGAATTGAAAAACTGCGAATATAACACCGCAAAAATTAAGGCCAGGTGTGAGCGTAGATTTACAAATATTTACAATATTTTCTACAAAAATCCGCAATTTCCCGGAAATTACATAACACAACACTCCGCCCGTGGCGCACGAACAATGCAATTGTTGAGGAAATTACAAGCAGTTAATATTTTATGCAGTTTGGCCGGCCCTCGCTCGAATTACATTCTACTTGATGCATGCTTGTTTCTGCTTTGAAAATACGCTATTCTTGTAGTTTTGTACAAAACTTGACTTCACAATTTCCGTTCGTGCTGATGCAGTATGGTTTGTAGATGTTGTAGCTCGGGCAGAATTTATGGTACACAATCATATCGTATTTGTTCTATAGTACTTTATGTATATACCTATGTATGCATGTATAATAACCAGACGGGACTTTTAAACTTAGGTTCTTCATACATGCACACAAACTCGCGGCTTTGGCCAGAAGTGATAAGCAAAGGTGCTACCAGGTCAAAAACGTTTTAATTTGTGTGATGATGTGATATGCCTATCCCCATATCGGGCACAATATGGGGCACGTAATGATTATAAAAATCTAAATCCCTTTGCCCGATTCGGGGTTCGAACCCGAGACTTCTGCGTTGCAATCGAACCGTTGGACAACTGTTCCACGTTTTAAATACATACGTTTTTTATTTAAACCGCAGAGTAGTTATTATTTAAAGTATTTAAATATACAATGGATTTGAAACCTTGTATAATATTGTCCGTTACACGGGGCATTCCTACCGAGCCGCGATAAATAAAGGAATAATATACTTTATGATACATATAAACCGCTTAAAACATAAGTAAATTTAAATTCACGCGGCACTAAAACCACATACACGTTACATAAAAACGCGAACCCACATAAAATTATTCGTCATATAAAAATCATCGTAAAGAGCGTCAAATGTTCGCACAAACGTTTTATGTCGCTCGTAGCAGCCGTAGCCGGTCGTAGCCGTTCGTAGCAACCCGTAGCAGTCCGTTTAATACGCAACGCTCCCGGTTTTACGCATGCTCGTAAAATGTATCGATGTAGAGTTTGTCGCAGTGTAGTGGCAAATCGTAAACATACCTTGTTTGTTTTATCTTTTTTATGTTTAGGTTTGGGACTATTTCTTCGGGTTGTCCTTTCAAAGATGATGAAAAATGTATTACCATTCCTAGTTTAAAAATCACGACTGACATTGTAATTCCTCATGTACATTTTAAATGTGTGACAAAGTATT
This sequence comes from Hyles euphorbiae, assembly GCA_023078785.2. NCBI lineage: Eukaryota > Metazoa > Arthropoda > Insecta > Lepidoptera > Sphingidae > Hyles > Hyles euphorbiae. Next base: position 400,570 of record CM041030.1, read on the forward strand.
AAAATGCTTTTAGAAACAACAATTCCTAAAATTCTTATTTTATTGGTACAAAAAAGATTAAATACTCAGATATACATTTTTAACGTATAAGGGATCTGTAAGAAGCAAATTAATAGGCAAGCATTAACTGTATTGAATGGGAAAAATAATAATCCGTGACAACAGTGGCTCAGCGTACATACATCCACCCTTTCGTAATATAGAAAGGAAGAAGAAGCTAGGCTAGAAGCTAGATAGAACGCTTTTTTTGCAAAATATTTATTTACATTGTGTCTTTAATCCCTAAAACTACCATCTGGCTTCGTTTTCAGTCACTGTCTGGATATACGGGATATATTGTGTTTCTAAATATATCCCGTATATCCGAAATTTAGGAAGGTACTCAACCTTAATTTTTTTGGTAATGTAGTTGAATGAGTTACATAATAATATCTTGGTGTGTAGTGATTTATACAGTTATTGTTCTTTTTTTATACAGTTATAGTTATTTCTCTTTTTCTCTTAAGGCTTTTGTTATAGTTTTAGTTTCCTATTGCTTTTGTTTACTTTTTTTATATTGCTATATAACCGTGAAGACCTATCATTGGCTCTATGTTGTACATTATATTACTTATAAAATATTTGTAAGCCGTTGGTTTTCCATGCACATAATAAATAAATAAATAAATAAATAAATAAATAAATAAATTATTAAGTCAGCATAATTGAATCAGCTGGTGAGAGTGGATTGCATTGCACTTACCATCAATACTCGTTACTCGCTACATTGTGTCTAAAAAAAAAATCTCCCATGCAGCTGCCCATCTGCGTCAATTTCATCTCACTTTCTATCCTATCAAATGGATCGTGAGCCTTCACACATGACGTCACCAGCTACTCTCCTCGTCACACGTCGTGTTACATTACGAGCGGTATACATCAATGCCTGTCAGATACGGTAGAGACAAACTTCGTTACGATTGGCGCTCTACTTCCGGCGTAATGTTAGGTAGAGATGATTTAGAAAATGATACATACTCTACTTTTATGGCTATGTATATAATGTTTACTAATTTGGAATAAAAGGTTAAAATGGAATAAATTTAATTGCCTTTGTGATAATTCTAATTCAAACTAAAAGCCGACATTAATCAAAAGTCAGATTTACATTTGGACAGCCCGTAAATTATGCAGAATCTGTCAGATAAATGCCAGCGTTGGCTAAAACAAAAAGTTCATTAGATCTGAAAATATAGTAACTAGGTTATCCATTAGTCAGATGAATAAATAACTCGACGTTGAATGTTGGAATATCAGATTGTACAATCCGGCATATTAATTCGATTACACACACATTAAGATGTTACACAACACGTCCCGACTCAAATTTATAACCCGGGGCGCGAGCTTATCCGACACATCGCCCAGCGGATAATACCGCACAAAACCGGCTATATCCGCACACATCCGCCGATATCCGACCCGATTTCGCACACACAATTGTCGTGCGAACTTGTGAATGCGAAAAATATAATTTTGAGTTTTATTGTAATGAAATAAAGGCGTGGATCGGTCGAGTACTTTTGCCAATTCGGAATAAATCATATTAAAGTTTTTCGATGATAGGGGATTATTGTCTGCCAAATGAATGTGTATTGCCATTGACACAACCCGAGATAATTTCGGCTGGATTTATTTAAAATTGCGCATCTGTTTGCGAATGCTTTGTCTGAAAGCTTTATTACAAGTTCTGCAAAAAAAAAAAAAGTTATAGGTGTCAATGTGCATTGCAAAAGACGAAGAACTAATTTTAGGTTGTAGGTGATGGCTCAATAGATTTGATTGATTAAAGAGATTTCAACTTCTAATCATAATCGACTTGCAGTGAGTTTAATATTGTATTGTATTTTTTAAAATTTCTTTTTATTGCAGTATTAGCTTCAAAACTTAGTTAACGAACAATATATTAAAAAAGATATTGTATATTGTTTTTCTTTTAACAATTGTGAACAATAGATACGTTTTTCTGCATGTCGCGGTGGACATGCATCGCAAATTGGAATTAATTTAGACGAACATTTTTAATCCAAACTTTTTTGTTTCTGTTTGACAATATGAACACGTTGCAGTCAATGAGTGCAGGTATACAACGACGGCTGTGTTTATAATTTATTTTTTATATATTTTTTTTGTCGGAATTATTCGGCACTGAATAAAGCTGAAATATGTTAACCGTATAATTTAACCTCAGTAAAAGATTTTCTTAATTATAATTATTATTTTTAATTAGCTTGTTGAGGCTAGCCGAAGTATATTATTAGTAAAAAAAATATGAGTAGTAGTACCCCTCCTTACATCGTTTTCGTCGTTGTTGATAGTCATGGTTCCCTGAATATGGAGTTCTCTGTATTCTGACTATAAAGAGTAGTACATAAGGTCAAACTAAAAACCCTGGGCGGTACCGAAACGGTGTTTTATTCAGTCTAATTTTAATTTTTTGCTATAAAGTATATTTTTCTTTCTGACTTAAAATCAGGTTTGATATTAATGCTGTACCTTTTTATTTATATTCGGTAGAGTCGTTTTTGTACAAAAATATGCATACATTTGGCAGTGTTTCCACGTTATCCTATCTGCGGTTCAATTTATCTCGCTCGCTCGCTGTACAAGTTAAAAGCATTTGTTTTACGCTCAAGTGGGTCAACGTTTTTGTGTGACGTCACTGTTAAGCGAGGTCGACCCGAAATTATTTTGACTAAAATTTCAATACTTTTCATCGAATTTAGGTAAACTTGAATTTAAAAATACAAAAAAAAATACAAAGGAAGTGAGTATGAGATAATTTTTTTTTAGAAAACAAAAAATATGTTGTAAATATAAGCGACAAATGTTATTACTTTCATTGAAAGTAAAAATTAGAAAGACACATAACAATTACATACATTGTAAGGACCCCACACTAATATCTAGTCTTGTGTCATGGCTATCAAAAACAATGAGAGACTTTTCGGTCTTTCAGAAACCCAAACCTGAAACAAATACACGTTTCACATCAGGGCGTGTAACCAACTGCGCCACGGAGTCTGTCAATATAAAACAAATAATCACTTCGTACGGAAATAAAATCGGACCGCTATTTGTAAAAAGATTTCTGTTAGTTTAGAAAACTGGGATGTAGTTCGGTTAAAAGAGCACGAATGGTTAACTGAAGCGAAACTACTATCTCAGAGAGCCCTGACTTGGAGTAGCAACTTTGAAGTCGGGTTTCATTCAAAGAGTGATATTTTAGAAGACGCAAGTAATCTTATACAACATATTATATCCTTTAAATAAGTACACGTCTTAGACTTTATATTTGTGATATTTGAGAGTACCTATAGATTTTTATGTACATATGTCTATTTGGGAAATATACGGAATAATAAAACACCCAAGCACAATACTATTAGTAATACATGATCCAGTGCAATTTCCACAATTAAATTAATTAAATTAGTAACAGTGATATCTCCCGTTCAGGGGTGCAGTTTATATTACTGACCACTCATGTGCTTAAAATTAAATACATACATACATAATCGTCACACTTAGATCTCATAGGAGTAGGTAGAGACAATTGATCGTTGCTTTACTTAATCCTAACAAATTACTTTCGCTTTATCCAACTTTCATCAACATCTTCATGCATTTTTGTCCACTCAGGATACTTTTGACCTGACCCTTGTTGAGCGTATCACCAATTCAGATTGTGTAGATTCAGTGAGATCGACCCCAACCGAGCTTCCATCCACACTCGCCTTGAATATTTGCTTGGTTGGTCCCCTTTCATCCATCCTAACTACATGAATAAATTTATTAAAATAATCTTATTTCTTTTTCGTGGTCTCTGATTTGTTCAAGCCAATTAATTTAATTTCTGTAATATTTAAGAAAAATCTCAGGTTTAGCCTTGAACTTCCGTCCATTGTGCATATATTCATAACATCTTATGACAAAAATAAACTCGGCTCAATATGGATCCCACTGTTATAAATCTATGCTAATATTATAAAGCTGCAGAGTTTGTTTGTTTGTTTGAACGCGCTAACCTCTGGAACTACTGGTCCGATTTGAATGATTCTTTCAGTTTTGGGTAGTTCATTTATCGAGAAAGGCTATAGGCTATATATCATCACGCTATGACCTATAGGAGGAAAGCAGTAGTGATATTTCTAGCGAATACGAGGAAATTTTGTTCGTTTTTCGTGGTCCGATTGGTCGATATTCTAAACAGATAGTCAGAATTAAACATTTTGACCGCCATTTTAAAACGTTTATGCACATTTGGAAACGTGTATGAGTCGGGCCCGACCGCTAGTACGTTAATAACATGTGTAACCCAATCCATCTCATCTCCAAACGTCCTCAGACGATAAGTGCTTAAAATTACACATGTCATATAATATAATGATCTCGTATTCGCGTACAAACGGACCGTCTCATCCCAAACCGTTCGTGTAAAGAAACACTCGTATAACTTGAGCATAAAAGACATGTCGCAGGCAGTTACCTTGAGCCACTCGCGGGATGAGGCCACGAAGTAAGAGTAGTCGATACGCCTATGAAAAATATAAATTTTATTTTCGTACTTTCATGCTTAGACACTTAAATATATTTTTTTAAAGTAAAACATAGCGTTTATATAAATGTACTTTTTAAATGGTGAATAATGTCTAGGAAAGCTACTAATATTTGGTATCAACGATGGTTGCGAGGGTCCAAACAAGTAATTAATGTGACTATTTGCTATTTCTTTTCGTTTCAGAGTAAGGTTGCCGGAAATTCTATAATTTATATAGTATACGGGTACTTGATAACCACGTACATAAGATGAGTGTTGATAATGAAGGCAAGAATAACTTGAAAATATTGAATAATTATTTATTTTTGAATGTTAACAGTTTAATAGATCGAACGTGAACGAGAACTGACTGATATAATGAAACGCACAAATTTATATTTTGGCGTAAGCGCTGAGTTTGCAAATGTGCGACTTGCTCGTACATACAGGATATTCGTTTAAATATTCTTCATCTTTTCATGTTCTATTATTCTAAAAATAATTTCTTAAAACCCAATTTTAATTCTTATTTTACTGTAAGTGATTACATTTTCTTATTTAATCCGCTTACCCGTTGATGGTTTATAAAAAATAAGATATTCAAAGAAAGAGAAAATTCATTCCGATCTGATGGGATTAACGTTCCTGATTTCAAAAGGTCAGGTCATTGTTTAAAGTCGGCCATTCCTTGACAGTATTAAAACATTATAAAATTATCTAAATTCGTGTATAAAATGATCTGTGTTATAGCAAAACAAGTGAAATATTTATTAAATACTCAATTGAATAAAAAAAAATTGTATCCTGTTGAAATATACCGGCTTGAAATTGGATATAAACAAGGGGAAAACTAAAACACGAACTGATAATTATAGTTGTTAACCATCGTTTTCTGTGGTTGCTGCTCGACTGCACAAATTATCCTACTAGCTAAAATTTAGATTCAAAATTCGACAAAATTATTCATAATTCATATATCACACTAACATTTTAAGTGGGACATATTTAATACGCGTGTTTCGTGGCCACAACACAACGTTATCATTTGACATTTACATGTATTTTAGTCACAAAGCTCTACTTAATAACGTAGAGACGGCGGAGCGTCTGAGTGGCTGACTTTACCGTCTCTTTGTTCTTTTGAAGAGAGTTTTATTGAAACGTATTCATATTGCATTACCTTAATGAGTTGTGACGATTCTTTGCTGTATTTATGAGTGGAATACTCTTACGGTTTGCTTATATCTTCCTTTATTAATGTAAAATGAAACGTGAAATTGTGAGTAAGTGTTTGGCTTGTTTTAAAATTTAGGAAAAAAGTTTAGGGATATTGTAATATTGCAATGAGTAGTTAATGAGTCTAGTTACTATTTTATTAAAAATATCTTTGATTTAAAGATTACGGCTTAGAAAATTTTAATAAAAATCTTACACGAAACTAGTTGATGTACTCACTTCACACACTTTCATACTTTCTAATAGCTTTTAGGTATGCTGATTTGACCAGAAACTATTTTAGAATACAATGTATTAGTCACAAGGCATAATACCATATGACCTTATCAAAATAAAAAATAATAAATGGTTTGTATTCTGCAAGTTCGTCTGTCACATGTAAATTTGAATGCACTACAAATTCACCATATCAGATAACCTGGCTGCATTATATTCGATTCACAGATAACCAAATGCACATCCACAGTGTACATGGATCAAACGGCGGTATGCAAATGATCTGGTATAATATCATTTGTTTGCTCAATGCCTGCCGGTGACGGTCGCATTCGGCCACACGCCGCCTGCATAAACTACCTCCCCTCTTCCCCCCATAATAGGCTCTCGCATGTTCGGCACGTGGGATAGTTACGGCCTATTGTTTTTGCTAGAAAAGGATTTATGTGGCAAAATGTTCGGAATAAAATTGGCAGTTGCGAGTATGATGGTGTTCAAGAATAGGTTATGATAAGGTTTCAAATGTTTATAGGCTTCTCTTACAACACAATCTCTAAGTTAAATTTTACCGTTTAAAGGTTCCGTTCCCAAAGGTTTCAATTAAAACTTAAAAATCAGTTTTCTCTTGAGCTAATTTTGGCCGTAGTACGATATCCTGTGGCCGTAGTTTGAGTTTTTTTACCAACTCGATCGCGTTAGCGTTAACGCGGTTTTGTATGGCATTTGATCAGCGCCACCTAGTGTCAATATTTTGAATCATAATTTGTGAGTGCGAGATTTGTTTATGTTACGTTGTCACGGTGACGATCGAATGCGAACGAATTAACGCGCGTAAACGGTCATTTTGCGAGTTTGAGTTGCAAATTTGACCCATTTGACAGTTATTACTCACGAACGCGATGGTAAAGTTATTCGCAAAGGATTTTGCAGTGAGAGAGCTTGTAAAGTGGTATTTTATTAGAAGATTTGTGTTTGTGAACTTGTGCTCATACAAAATAAAATGGCATCACGATTTTTTTTTGCTTGGAGAATGGTTGCGACTGCTGGGGCACAAGATGATCGTAATAAAACTTGTGATCTTCTTGCAAGAGCCCGCAGAAGTAATAACCCATTGTATGATCTCTCGAACACGGAATTTAGGACACAATATCGTCTCTCTAAGAGAGAATTCAAGTTTTTATGTAAAGAGTTAAGGCTCTTGACTAACTTAAAATCCTCTCAACGGGTTACTTTGGAAATAAAGGTAGGTGCCGGTGGTTACTTAAGTTTATTATATGTGACATGAGTATGTTCAATTGTGTATAGACTTTTATTATTCTAGGTCCTCACAGCACTATTTTTCTTTGCGACGGGATCTTACCAGCGACCCGTGGGAGTAGCAAAGCATATTTCCCAAAAAATGTGCAGTGTTTATATTGAAGAGGTAACCAAGGCTCTGACACATACAAATATTATAAATAAATATATTCAGTTTCCTGACACACCGGCTGCTAGACAAGCAATTAGTCAAAGGTTTGTTCAATATAACTTAATGATATTATATAAGCACCTGAATTATAATAAATTGGTTTAATACCTAATGTATAATAATTATAATTACAGGTTTTTTACTAAATATCACATGCCTGGTATAATTGGATGCATTGATTGCACTCATTTTAAAATATTTGCACCACCCAGGGAGGAAGAACATTGGTATTATTGCCGAAAACATTTACACTCACTTAATGTGCAAATGGTAAATATCTATATCACAAATTAATTGTTTAATGCATATATGTAGGTGTTTTTTTTATTTTCTATGATCATTAACTTATTTACTTTTGTGTAGGTATGTGATGACAACTATAGAATTTTAAATGTGAACGCAAAATTTGGAGGAGCAAACCATGACTCATTTATTTGGGAGAATAGTAATGTCAACAATTATATGCAGTCCTTGCATCAAAACGGGGAAACAGTGTGGCTCTTAGGTAAAATTTCTTAGTACAATGTATCAACATTGAATTTACTTTATGCTGAAAATATTAATTGGTAAACAATCACATACTTTATAATGGCAACTAATTTTAGGTGACTCTGGATATCCACAACGTTCATGGCTAATGACTCCTATTTTAGATGCTGCTCCCAACTCTCTAGAGGCGAATTATAACTCAAAGCATATGAGAGCTAGGGTTGTAATAGAAAATACTTTTGGAAGATTAAAAAATCGCTGGCGCTGTTTGAACAAAGAAAGGGCTCTTCATTACAAGCCATTAAAATGCTCACAAATAATACAGGCATGTTGTGTTTTGCACAATATAGGAATTAGTAGTGTAACAGTGGAAGAAGAAGAAATCATAAGTATGTATTTATTAACAAAAATAGAATATCCATAATGTCAAATACTATTTATACATAGTTTGTAATATATACTCGTGTTAATTGTAGGATTGGAGGATAATGATGACCAAACCCATGATGAGAGATTAATCGGGGATAGACATAATTCCACAACACATCTTATTAGGGGAAGGGTATTAAGAGATCAACTAGAAAGAAGATTGCAGCAATAATTGTTTTATTGGCATCACTAGTGTAACCAGTGATTTATTTGCGGGAAGAGTTAAGGCAGGATGAGTAATACCAATAAAAAGGGTAAAATGGAGGTGGAATTAATGGCTGTACATGCAATATCAAGATAAATTGACTTTGAAAAGGAACAAAAATGCCTGAAGATGTAAACATTTAATTTGACAAACACCATAATTTTGCACAGGAATTATTAGTTTCTATAATGGAATATAACATTTAAGCTGGGTAAAGAGTTAATCAGGTGAGGTCCAACCATTATTATTTTTCTAATATCCAGACATTGAAATCCTGCTTAAAGCGTAAGTTACCACTAACATATGTGTTACATCATGTCCACTGCAGGCCCCAGCGGATCCTTGCAACCTGTCTGAGGTATTTTCCAGTTTGTTGACACGTACATTTTCTGTTGTCGATTTTTTTTTGGCAGGGGTTTCCATAGAGCTGAATTAGTGGACGATGATGGCGCTGAGCGGTGCTACGCCAGGCGCCGCTGAAAATTTTACTACAGGCAGTCTACCGAATAGCGTTCGTAACGGTGACGAGATATTGGCGCTGGTGTTGTTGGATGTTGGTTGAAATTATAAACTGCGAAACGGAACTGTTGGCTAGCCTTTGACACTGCTATAATAATGTTGGTGATTGAACACAGAAAGATCCTAAGTTGTTAAGTTGTGTGATCGTTCATCAAGTGAAGTTATAAAGTTATATATTTAGTTGTTTAACATTTTAGCCTATTGACCAATATCTATAAAATTGTAAATGTAATTAAAACATTTTTCGAATAATGAAGACTGATATGTATTAGTAGTTATAGCCATTTAATTTAATGTCTTTCTTAATATGTAATTTGTTAATGTTTTAAAAATAAAACTATGTATTTGAGACAATTTTTTTCATATTTTTATTACATAACCCTTATACAAAAAAATAACTATTGTTTAAATATACTAATTACTTAAATTTATTCTAATTATACACAATTTAAATTTAATCACTACAAAACTTATATATATTTGAGACAATTTGTTCATATTTTTATTTCCTAAAACTTATGTTATAAAATTAATAATGTTTAATTATACTAATTACTGAAATTTATTCTAATTATACACAATTTAAATTTGATCACTACAAAACTTATATATATTTGAGACAATTTGTTCATATTTTTATTTCCTAAACCTTATGTTATAAAATTAATGTTTAATTATACTAATTATTTAAATTTATTCTATTAATACACAATTTAAATTTAATCGCTACAAAACTTATTAACTAATTTATCCAGTATGTCTAAAGCTCTTAAACCTAAAGTTTGCCAGTCTTTTTGCATATTTATTTCTAATTCCCTAATTCTATTTTGCTCTTTTTTTAACTCTACATGATCATTGTGCTGCTGCATTCTGAATGCTCGCCATTCTGCATCAGAATGGAGAAAATGTTGAGCAGCTTGTTCTGTCTGTCTCCCTTGTATCGTACGCCTACGAGGCGATGGTCGACTGCCAGGAGACAAACGTATTCTTGAAGCCCTCAACCTACGACGAGGTGTTGTTTGCCCAAACTGAGCAGGTTGCGATGCAGATGCAGCAGCTGTATGATCAGGAGAATTAGCCAAATCTCTAATATCTGCAAACAAAAGAAATATATGATATTAAAAATCAACATTTCTGTATCAATTCATTGTAACAATCATCTATTTAAGTTCATTTATATTTTTTATAAATTATATATCCTGTTTTTTTGTTATATACTTACTCTAAACTTACAAAAACCTAGTGCAACTTTTATACATAATTATATTATACTGGCACAACATACTAATTTATGTAATAAATATTTTTTTGTGCCAATCTTGAAATTAACTGCCATAGTACCTACTAAACACAATATACAATAGCACCTGAATTATGTATGCATTTAGTATACATTTCCAAAAAATAATTAATAAAAATACTAATTTAATACTTATTATAATATCCACATCAACTTAAGGCTGCTAGGATGCCTATTAAATCAATAAATTCCTTACTTTCTATTGGTTCCTCATTTACAATGATGAAAGATGGGGAAACTATAGGCCTCAATGATGGTGGGTCCACATGGACCTGGCTTGGAGGTCTTGACTCTATACAAGCTTGAGCTGGCCTAGGTTCAGGAACTTGACCAGATGATAAAGCACCCTGGCTAGAAGGCCCTGGCACACATTGTTGCTGTTGAGAAGTGCCAGGCTCACTCAATAGATCAACTGTAAAACAAATTATTTACATATTCTTTAATTTATAGGCAAAATCTTGTTAATGCTTATATACCCAACAACTTACTTCCTTCAATTTCCAATTGGACCTCAGGTTGATGCTTTTCAGGTAATTGTAAAATATTCTGAAATAGATTAAGTGTTATGTATATGAATACAAAATGAATGCATATTAAAAAAATCCAAGCATAAATAAAATAATCAATTAGTAAACCTGAGAAAACCCTGCCTCCGGAATTGCCAAGCACGTTGCTACTTGCACACCAATTAAATTTAGGACCCTTTGTTCTATATCCGTCAATTTGGTTAATATAGCTGGCCCACCACCTGTGCCATGGGCTGCTCTATGTAATCGAGCAGCCTTCTTTTTTATATTATTTTTGAAGTCACTCCACACCTTAAACATGCAGAGTTATTAATATTATGCAACTAAATATTTTTTTATGATAAATAAACCTCCACCAATACCTAGTAAATTAATAATAATACAATACTAAACCTTTTTCCATTTTTCTGTAGTTTTGGTATCTCCACTACCATCACTGTTAAGGAGGGACGTCAGCTCCTCCCATTTCTGCAAAGCCACCACCCTACCCCTTGCATTGGATGTTGGCTTGCTGAGATCTCCTTGTCTAGTATTAAAAAACAAATTCTCAAACACTTCCACTAGCATAGAAATATGAATTATAAACTCAGATAAGGTACTTACTGTTCCATGTACGATACTAATAAATCAAATTGATGATGGCTTGTCTTCATTTTGCGTATTTTGATTATAAATTTATATTTAACAAATATCTTCACAGTTCACAGTTCACACGGTTCACACCAAAACTTACAAGAACACTTGAAAAGTTTCAAAGTTTTTTGTTATGACTTTTGAAAGCGACGCGACGCATAATCCGACCATTTTGAGAGAACATCGGTAACTCCAATAAGATAGACAAACGAAATACGTATTAGATTTTGTCGGCTTATCACACAGCAACCCAGTGCAGCCAATATAAGCAAAAAAACGTTCACTGCTCACGGTGAATAAACGCCAATCGAATCGACGACTATGTATGAAACTCGCACTCGCGGTTGCTCGCAATTCGCCGTGACTGACGTTTGCTCGTTTAACGCGATGGTTACGTTACTCGATCGTTTTTAAGAAACTCACACTACGCACTCTGGTCAAATGGTCATATCAGACTAACACGTGCATTTGCCGTTTATACTTACATATGGCTATGTAATATCAATAAATATATACCGGGGAAACCCATTCCAGTCCCCATAAGCACATACATACATAAACAATGGGGCGATACAGGCGCTATGATTTGTCGCGCGTCATTACCGCCGCGTCAATTTGTCACGCTCGGCGACGTATTGTTGCGTGCAACATATTGCCTTGTACGGGAACACTGGGCACGGTTTATTAAAACCAATGGCGATTTATCGATATTGAATTTAAAGGAAAATTTTGGGATTATCATTTGAAATTTGATATTTCGCATTATTAGGGATATTTTTAGGTTTCGAAAACATAATGCAAATCCAGGTTTTGAAACCTTTTCCCGGGTCGATAAGCTCGACACCAAACACATCTTGAGACTATGATATGCTTTGCGATAGTTGTACCACCTCCATCTATCCCTTTAAAGTTTAAGACGAGAGTTTATACATAACGTCGCTCACGGATTTTCCTCAGAAAGGGTAGGTAGAAGTGCTAACAGGACAGCCAAATTTCGCCTTGTATTTTCCGTCCTCCGAGCCTATCACCATGTCGGGCACAAATTCCTGACTCTGGACTAATAATAAATATATAAGTCCAGTGTCACTTTTTCCGACCCAGGATTTGAATTCGAAACCTCAGCTTTGTAACCTTACCGTAGTACAACTACGCCACCGTGGCAGGAGAGGAGAGGGGAGTTTATACACCGAGGTTCTATGATAACAGTCGTGTTGCCTTTATATCATGGTTGCAGTAACTCAAACTCTCATGTAATTATAATTTTCCCAATTACCGTCACAAGCAATGCAATAAATCAAATACACGCATAATCAGAACTCCGCTTCAATGATACGTAATAATTGAACATCGTTGTCTATGATATTAATGCTGGAACTTGTACCGGCATGATTAATTATTCCCTTTGCGAGTGTATTGAGCTGTGGTTTGTATTACTCCCGATACATGGAGCTTTGCAAACAGCAATACACATATCCTGGAGAAACGAGATAAATATATTCTATGTTTTTTTTAAGTTCCTAAATTTAACAAAAAGTCGCAAAAAGAATTAAGGGATTTTTAAGAATTATTTATTATTTACGAAATGTTTGGGTACATGACGATTTTAGCATTAACAATTAGGGCTTTAATTAGATTTTTTAAGTTAGTTCTCTTTCAATGTTTACCACCTTAACCTCAACAGTAATTATAACAACTAGGCCCTATTTTTTGTACTTCGCTTTTTAATAAGTACGTTGCGATTCAAGAACAAACTTGAATCTAATTTATATGCGATTTCGATAGGAACAGCACAATTGTATCAACCTGTGATAGATACCCATCAGTCAGGAATAGATATTATATGATGCACTGCACTTACCACGCACCAATACAACTTGCAATGCAATGCCTACCGCACCAGCTCAAACAAAAGGACTCGCAGGAGATATATGAAATAATTCCTACAACTTTATCCCCCGCAAGCAATAACTTCCTTTAACATGGATTTCAAAATTGCCTCACGTAGCCGAAGCGTGTAGCTCTTAATACTAATAGTGTATACAAACTAATGCTATTATACTCGCCTTGTTTAGACATTTTCGCTTGGAACCGCAGCACGTGATACCCCTCTCCCCCGCCCCTCGCGGCTTCACCACACCCCCTCTGTCGTCCGCTATTCGCTCCATTTTAACTTTTAGCCGATGCAATTCAATTATTGCGGGTGTGGCGCACCGCATGTTATAACATTTTAATTGGATCGGTTTCAAAACATTTGTGGGCAATGTTTGTAGGTTTAGACACTATTTTTTGTTATTTATTTTTTTTCGTATATGTATAGTGGAAAAATAATATAAGTTCGACGTGATTCTGTTATCAAAATGAAAATCACTTTTAAAACATTAAGTTGATAATTTCACAGTTGTTTTATGACTACGATTCATTTTTATTTCCTTTTTAATATATTTTTAACAGATATACAAACACATCAATATTACATTACTATAACCACTCTGTAAATACGGATTTATTTTTATGAATATTATATTTTCATTGTCCCTATTTTATATTGAAAGGATAAACAATTTTACAAGAATACGACACTGATTCCAAACAGAAACACGCAACAATTTACGAAATAATTTCCGCAATACAAAAATGTTAAAGTAATATATTTGAAAATATAAAATTTAATAATTTCCACGTGGCGTGACTCGTGAGAAATTAATCGGTCGCCAACAAACTCGACTGTGAAGGAAAAGATCGTGGAAAGTGAGAAAGATTTCAAGCGGAAATAATTTCATACCACCCTATATTCATATTAATGATAATATTTTTCACAGAATCATAGCCTTCCTTATTGTTATAAAAATTACATTGTTAGAAAAAATGATTTTATTACTTTATATATGTTTTTAGCAAGTATATATTTGCGTTGGGTATTTTTAGGTATTGCTAGACCAAAATTCTCTAGTAGTTTCTAATACCCATAACAGATGTCTTAGTGTCTTTCTGAGGACCCAGGACGAAGCGTTTCACTAGTTAGTATATTTATTTACTTAAGTAAATAATGTCCAGTATTTCAATGATAAAATTATCTACATTCAATAAGCTGGTAAAAAAATCACTGGTTCCTTTTCAAAAATCTAGTTCCAGTCTATCAAAATATTCTCCGTGTTTAGTGACCTGTTTAAAAGTAACAAAGACATATCTTTGCATTGTAAAAACACATGTATGTAGGTAATTTTTACACAAACGTTCGATAAATCGTTGTTAATAGAGTTTACATTCGCACTGGTAGCAGAGTAAATTATCCGGGAAAATACACCAAAACACTGAAATTATTCAAAATACATCAATCCTGCAGTCACAGTACCGTACTCAGGAGGTTGGGGGTCTGATATTTTTACCCTGGAGGTTTTTCGGTGTAGTTTTCTTTGTCTGAACTTTAATACATAAACATCTAAACAAATTAAATTTTAGTGGTTTTTAATAACCCTTACAGAGATTCAAGAGTTATGTACTGTTGGTAGTCCTCTCATGTTTTTTTTTTATTATTGCTATGAATGACGAGACGAGCAAGCCGTTCGCCTGATGGTAAGCGATACGACCGCTCATAAACAGTACCAACATTCCACTGCGCTCGCCATCCTGAGACATAAGATGTTAAGTCTCAATATGTCCAGTAGTTACTCTGGCTACAATGCCCTTCAATCCGAAACACAACAGTGCACTTACGCAGTGTTGTTTCACGGGAGAAATAGACATTGCGGTGGTACCTACCCAGATGGCCTCTCACATATGAGAGACCTACCACCAGTAAAATGTATGATAGAGCGCCGGGGTATTTACCACCTCAATATCCATATCTCCCGTCAAACAGCAAGATAAACGCGCTGTTGCGTTACGGTTTGAAGGAAATGGTAGCCAGAGTAATTACGGGGCATACTGAGACTTAACATCTTATGTCTCGGGATGGCGAGCGCAGTGGAATGTCAAGCATTGATTTGTAATTCAAGATTTACTACTGTCCATAAGCGGTTGTATCGTTTACTATCATGCGAATGATATTATGCTCGTCTCATAATTCCATGAAATAAAAAAAATATAACATAAACCTATTAAGAAACGTAACATTGCCTGTATTTTTTTCTTTTCTTTCTTTTAATTCGAAGGTAAGCCTATTTAATTTTATTTATATTTATAAATTATGAAAGAAATAGTTTTCAGTAACAGCTTACGTGACATCTAGATTTTTAAATATTAAAAGGTATATCTAAAGGTCACAACCCCCGCCCTTCATAACTCCGGGCCTGCACATCAGGTGTAACAGAACAATCAATCTCTGATTTTTCCTTGATGACATTCATCTATCTCTTCCACTCCCGTGAGAAAATACATTCCAATGAGAGAGACGGCGCGATAAAGCGAAAAATAATGGCATTTTTTCGAGCACGTAAAGAAAATTTGGTTCAATCTTTTTGTATTTTATTTAAGGAGAAAAGATTTGACGCGTTACTGTTGTTCTATTGTTGTTAAGAAAAATTGACGTGTTTTTCTCCTTTGAAAGATTAGTTAATTGAAATGGAGTGACAGGGGTTGGAATGCCAGATTTGTTATGTAGTTAAATTCTTCTTTTTATTTTACAGGTTATCATAAAAGAGAGATTTTTTTTAAACCTAATGTTACATTGAATAATACTTTATACTGGTACGAATGTGTCTTTGTTCAACGAAGAAAATATGTAACAGGGCTATAATATCTTTTGTCCAAGAGGAAAAGCTATTAAGCTGCCCTTTCAATACTCCAGATGAGGCTGAAAGGGAGTATGCCAGTTTCTCTGGCCGTCCAGCCCGGTACAAAGGCGGATTTTGTGGCTGAGTTGGATTCCTAAGTGCTGTGATACCTAATAATACACATCACTTTCGGACATAATAAATAAAATAATTCGGGCCAGTGTGACCCAAAATAGAACTTTTTTAAAAAGGCATGGAAGTCTAGTGTCGTCGACTATTCTCTTTTTGTTTTTGTAGTAATTAATGGCGAGACGAGTGTTATGCATATAAACAATACGCCGTTTATGGACAGTAGCAAAACCAAACAACACCAGGAATTACAAAGTAAAGCCTGACATTTCTGCGCTCGTCATCCTGATACATAAGATTTTAAGTTTCAATATGTAGTTACTTTTTGTTCTTTAGGTATCGACAACAACCCCTAGATCGCACTATGCGTTGTTTTCCAAATAGTACAACTAACACAAGTTTTATATAAACTACCCCAGGAGTACATTAAGAGAAAACCCTTAATAGAACCGAAATAAAAATTCAAATGGCACACATAGCCATGCAAACGCTTACAAATCGGAACACTGCGACGTCAATTCAGCTCGGAATTGAACGTGGGATCGCTCGGGAGCGGGCCCGGGTCAAACGGCGCCCTGTATTTGCATTTAAATGGAATTCAAGAGCTGTAGGCAAAAACTTTGGGACACCTTGGTGTATAACAAAAGAGATTGAGGTTCACTATTGGTTTTATTTCGCAAAAATAAATTGGATCAATTGGATTTTGGAAAGAATAAGTGCATGAATGAAGGTCTTAAAAATATTGCGATTTGTGCAGTATATATCTTTAACAAGTGCACGACAATCTAATTGCAATATATCCGATGATGTACGTATGCAGTAAATTCCTAGTAGAATATTCACTATTTAATAGTCATCTGTCACAGTGAAGACAATCATACCAGCCTGCTCTAGACAAATCTGAAACGAGACATACCCAGATGGATAGGTTAGCCATAAATATTAAATAAATAAATAACACCCAACTGTCACATACATAGTCCTGACCGCACATTAAGATCGAGTCTTGTGTCGTGAGTATCAGGAACTACGAGAGACTTTTCGGTCTCACAAACACCCAGACCCAGGACAAATATTTGTGGGCCGCACAAACATTTCTCTTGGTGCGGGGATCGAACCCGCGGCCTCTCGTTTCACAGGCAGCATCTAACCGCCTGCGCCACGCAGGCTGTCAATAGTTTATGATAAGTTTAATGTTACTAATTTTATAAGAAACTTGTAATCTTATTTAACAATTTATATTTTGTTATGGTCTTTATAACTTTACGAGTAGTTTATTAGATTGTAGACTGTAATTATTTTGGATTAATTTTGTACAATTGCTTTTACTTACTAAATTAATTAATCAAAAAATGCAATCAAAATCACCATCCAGATCAATATAAATACCCAAAAATAAATAAATATCAGTCATGCAAGAACTGCTGTACAATATTGTCGCCCAAATCTCAAGGCTTGCAGCACAAGTATCGCTTCAATTCGGTGCTTCCAATATGCAGTTGTGTTTGCAGCCTCCGCCCGGCGCCGGCGCTAATATCGTCACTACTAGACGCTGTCAACACGAGCTGGACAGATGCACAATATCCTCAGAGAATATCCACTGTTATTAAACCTTTCACTCGTAACACGACACATTGATTGTAAAATTTGCATTAAAAATAAAAGATAAACATTTCTCGAAGCAGTAAGTTGAAGTGGCGGTAAACAGAGACATAGGAAAGATCTTCCTTCTGAAATTCAAAAAGGCTATCGGCAAAGGTTTCGGCGGTCTTCTAGATGGTGGAGAGGCGAGTGAATCAATATTGCTGGATGACGATTAGCAATCCGCTAACAAGATGTCATGTGGAAAAAAGTGATTTGCATGAATGATGAAAATGATGATTAAGAAAAAACTATTTAGTCAGTGGTCGAATTTTGAAACGCATGTCAAGTCAGGAGTCTGTGTATCCTTCATTCCGAAGTTATTATTTATATTCTGGCTTAAATAATGTTTTAGAGACAGAAAATATACTTATCAGACGCGCTAAATAATGTCACTTGGTTCTAGTTTGTACTCAATGCGAATTGTAAGCATGGTCAAGTTATGAATATTGACATGTGAATTCAATTTAAAAAAATTACCCTTTCAAAAATCATATGAAATTTTTCCAGCAGGAAAATATGTAAATATCATCTGAAAGCCTTTTAACAGAATACTCAAAAACTGAAAATGACTCATCCAAATACACGTGATGCTCTCAAAGTCCCAACGACCCATGTAAATTACCTCTCAAATCTGTGCTAAATGACATATTAAAATGTCTGTCGACCCACTTTCAGCACTGGCGTGAACATCTGCCGGCTCAAACAAAAATATTTCCCTGCACAAAACCCTTCGGGCGACATGTATCCGCCCGGAATATTTAATGAATGCTTTTGTTGGGAATTTTATACGCTTTTTCTGACAACCCTAGCATATGAAATGTATTTTTTTTTGACTTGTTCTACTGCTTTTGAAAAATTCTGTCGCGAGTACGGAAGTCTGTTGTTTTTGTTCGGAAACATATTTTTACAGTTGAATAGTAGCGTTTTGAAGGTAGTTTGAATATAATGTGTCGGCTGAGCTGAAAGCTTATCTCGAGACAAATTACTCGTTCTGTATCAGCCCACATACGTCCCACTGCAGGGCACGGGCCTACTCCACAATCGAGAGTACAATTGAGAGTGGTTAGGCCATATAGTCCACCACGCTGGCCTAGTGCGGGTTGGCGGACTTACATACCATAGAAATTTTTATAAATCGCTATGGTATGCAGGTTTCCTCACGATGTTTTCCTTCACCGTTTTAGTGCGTGGTGATTGACTATCAATACACACATGACTCCGAAAAGTCAGAGGTGTGCCCTGGGATTCGAACCCGCGACCACCGTGAACATGTAGGCAGTCGCGTCTAGTCCGTTTACCAACAGGCCACCACGCACTTCAAAATTACTCGTAAGTAATTTTTTTTGTAATTAAAATATGATTACACGCCTAGAAAGTATGTAAAATTTACTCTGTGGCCTACAATAATAACTACCCTTGTAAATGAAAGTAGTTTTGTGACAACTATGACATTATTTTTGGGAAATATAATAAATAATACCATATACTAAAATAATTCCACTGTAATAGATAATTACAAACATACAAGCACGAACTGGGCCGTCTTTAACTATGATGGGGCCCTGGGCACACAAGAATTTGGGGCCCTTTTGAAAAATAAAGAAAAAAAATCTAACATTTATCTACTATGATCATTTCATATCGAAGTTATGTATCAATCTTGTCGGTCTTTTTGGTCGCTCGCTAAGGCTGTGGAGGTTAATTCCTGTTTGTCCAGTCTCCCACCACTAGTCTAGTCGACAAGTTGAAAATGGTACAAAATAGAGATACTGCTCTTAAAATTATGTGCGATAGCGCATTGGATCCGGAATGACGTCTAGAAAAATGTGCCAAAAGCGTGTATTAGCACATAAAAAATTGCAAAAGTTATAAACAATTAAAGATGAAAAAAAATGGCATTTCGTTTTTTGCCAATATTTTATAAACTATTAATATTTAAGAAATTTCAAAAAAAAGATTCTGAAAGAAGAGGAAATTTCCAATAAAAAACTCCTGACTCCCGGAATTCTATCTCCATTATTTATAATTTTAATTTAACGCTGAAAATAGGTCTGCGCGTGACATTTTTAGGATGCGCGCGTGGCGTCAAAAGCGAGTACCGGACATTAATTAATTTATTTATTAATCTTTTTATACATAATGTTGTATAAAGGCGGACTTAATGCCTAAGGCATTCTCTACCAGTCAACCTTTGGGTGATGCAGAGATTGTACAAAGTAGGTGTTAATAGTATAACGAAGTGCAAATATATATTTATATATGTATATATAAATTAATATTATGCATATACGTAAATATAAGTTTACATATATATTCAATGTTTTCAAATATATACCCATATAATATACATACATACTTACATACATATTTAAAAAGTGGTGAAAGTTAATTTGACGATTCTGCAATTTGTTTGAGTAGAAGTTCCCGGACCTTCACTTTAAACGCGTAACGGTTTCTGCATAGCCTGATTTCGAGGGGAAGCGCATTCCAAAGAAGTATCGACTGTATAGAGAAAGAATAATGTAAGAAATCAGTAGTATGGGGAGGACACTGGAGAAGTAAATTGTAGGTAGACCGAAGGTTTCTATTGTGGTTGCAACCGAGATACTGAAATAAAGAAATTAAGTAGGATGGGGGAGAAGGAGATACAAGAATAGAATACAAAAGAGTGAGTGCGCGTAGACTACGACGCTGACGAATGGGCAACCACTTTAGTTGGGAACGGCAAGACGACACATGGTCATACTTGCGAAGATTAAAAATGAAACGAATGCAGTTATTAAGAAGTCGGTCAAGTTTGTTGAGAAGATCTGCATTCAGATCAAAATAGCACACATCGCCATAGTCGATTAAGGGGAAAATTAAGGTTTGCACAAGCATCTGTTTGGTTTGCGAGGGAAGAAAATTCTTCAGACGATATAGAGAACGAAGGGTATCGGTCACTCGACGGCAGACGTAGGCTACCTGGGTACGCCAGTTCATGGTGGAGTCAATATGTAGCCCTTGGGCTACATATATATAATCGACTATGGCGATGTGTGCTATTTTGATCTGAATGCAGATCTTCTCAACAAACTTGACCGACTTCTTAATAACTGCATTCGTTTAAAAATGTCTTTGACGCTAGGAGAGAGTGGAATGACAGACCCATTGTAATTAATTAATTTATTTAAGGTATTGATTTTTTTTTTAATTTGAAAAAATTATGGTGTGTTCTGAACACTATAATTAATTTATTCCCGTTGGAAATTTTACTTAAAGCTAATTTTTCAACAAGTTAAACAATTGTTAACTAACGAAATTTTCTCGAACTACCGTCTTAATTGTAAGTGAAAAAAAATGTTTAAATAATGGTCTTAAAAAATTTCGCTTCGTAGAGCCTTTCTTACATACATACTTAACAAGATCGTGCCATATGTACTTCTAACAATTTTGTAAATATACAAACATATGTTATAGGAGTCGTGAAACGTGTGAGTAAATGGGTGAGGAAAATTTTCGGTTTGTCTTTTTTTTACACTGGCTCTTCTTTGGGGCCCCCCTGAGGATGGGGGCCCTGGGCACGGGCCCCGTGTGCCCTTAGTGTAAAGACGGTACTGAGCACGAACACCCACATTTTTCATTCGCATTTCTCAATTGAGCCGTCGAATTTTTGAGATGACACTCTTTTAAAACCTTACGAGCGCCAACACAGTGTTCCAACACACAATACGCCTACACTCGATACTCAAGGAATCTAAGTGTTACACAAAGTGCTATATGGATGCGACAAATTTCAATTAATATAAGTTTGTTGTTTGAGTCAGAATTTAAAACAGTTTACTTAAAAAAAAAATCTATTTATAATAATCGTTTCTTAGATTTACGTAAATGTGACACATTGAAATAAAACTAGTTCTTGCCGATTTTATCGCGATTTTTTACATTTTTGAACTTCCTGACGTTTCGATTATTTCTTTAGCTTTAGTAAAGTAACACGAAAGGAAAAAATATTATAAGGTATTGAGGAAAAGTATTTCCAGTGACTATACCGTTCACTATAATTTAATGATTATTTACACACGATGTGATGACTTATTGCTTTATACATATCAATTAATGTCTTACCTCTACAAGTCTATATTGAAGCATACTTACGTCCAGAAGAACTGTTCCTAACCCTACCATTAAATGGCAACTTTTCATTCAGCTACTCTCCTTTGTTACCGGGACTGCACATCTGATGATATTCACCCCGGGGGAACTTTAAATTTTCCCGGGACAAAAGCTATTCTACGCGCCACTCCGTCACACAACTACACACCGGAACGACTTATAACAACTTACTGCTGAAAAGTTTGCTGGAAAATCTTTGTGAAATAAGAAGAAATTTGTTTATTTATTCACGTGAAGAATGCAATTGCATTGGTATTGCGCACATAGAGTATGAACTGGTGAGGTATTCGGTTGGAATCAGTTTCTTTTGTTGCATTTAATGGCAAGACGTTCGCTCATGGACAGTAACAAACCAAACAACGCAATTAATTACAAAACAGTGTTTGACTTTCCAGTGCGCTCGCCATCCTGAGACAAAAGATTTGAGTCTCAATATGGCCAATAGTTACTTTGACTTCTTTGAATGTTCCTCAAACCAAACACACCAGTTAATTTACACTGACGGTTTCAGATGTGGGTCCCCGAACTTTGTAAGTTTTTCGACCGGCCCATCATACCCTCGTCCTCTATCACAGATACAGTCGACTCTCATTAATACAAACCTGCGATAATTCGAACCTCTCTATAATTCAAAGTTATCACGAGTTCCCTACAAAATCTCTTTATATTTCGAACTAAATCAATACATTTTTATACACTTGGTAATTCGAACTAAAAAATCAGCGCTATATAACAAAACGACGCGTTAATTCGAATTCAACGACTTCCAACACTCGACAATTCAAAGTTGCAGACAGAGAAAGAGAAACTATAAATGTTTGACGATTGCTATTTATTGAATAATTGAATATAGTGCGTGGTGGCCTGTTGGTAAACGGACCAGATGCGGCTGCCAACATGTTCACGGTGGTCGCGGGTTCAAATCCCACGGCACACCTCTGACTTTTCGGAGTCATGTGTGTATTGGTAGTCAATCACCACGCACTAAAAAAGGTGAAGGAAAAAATCGTGAGGAAACCTGCATACCATAGCGATTTAAATATGGTATGTAAGTCCGCCAACCCGCACTAGGCCAGCGTGGTGGACTATATGGCCTAACCACTCTCAATCATACTCTCGATTGTAGAGTAGGCCCGTGCCCTGCAGTGGGACGTATATGGGCTGATACAGATTTATTGAATAATATTTGATCAACACTTAATAATTCGAAGTTTTGTAGTGTCTCTCGTAAATTTCGTACCATTTGATATTTCAAACATTCGATAACTCGTAATATTTTAAGAGTCCCTCGAGTTTCGAATTAATGAGAGTCGACTGTATGTATAAGCCAAAGAGTAGTATGGCAAACTACAAATAAGACTAGTGACACCCAACTGTACAAAAATTGTAACTTATCCTCATGAAATCCATTAAACATTTAGATTCTGACACTAAAATATACCTCTGTACCTGCTATTTCAATCCGATAAAGTGGTTCCCATAAAAAGTCGCAATACAAAAAAAAAATTGAAAAGGTCGAGTACATTATGACAAATTGCAGGCTTATCGAACGGCGGATGGGCTGCGGAAGGCTTTTATGAAAATGGGTCGCTGTATGTCATGTCACAATGCCTTACCGAAATGTGAAGTGTAAGTTGTGAGATTTCACAAAATTCGCGTCGTTTTATTGGTTCGTTGAGTTTCGTATTAGTTCTGGCATTCGCCGGTAGATGTCGTTGTATTTAAGATTGCACTCAAGAGGATACTGCCATGAATTTATTCAGCTAGCCTTTCCTGCTGAATTCTCTAATAAACTAGAGTTCTTTTTGACATTATTTTATCTGATGTTGCAAGCAATTTACAGCAATGCCCTTTTTGCTTGGTATGCATGGTATAATTGTTTGGCATAAACTAAATTAACTTAATAAAAATCCAAATAACGTAATATCTCTTTCCATTCGCCTAATTATACTGACCTGTTTAAAATCGGATTTCCACAGGCCGAAAGCAAAAAGCCTTGCATTCTTTTAGGTCACTGGTTACGACCATGAATATTGTATTTGTATTTTCTATTTGTATCAGCCCATAAACGTCTTACTACAGAGCATGAACCTCCTCTACATTCGAGTGTATGATTGAGAGGCTTTGCTGGCCTAGTACGTGTTGGTCGACTACATATCAGAGAAATTCTTCCGAATCGCTATGGTATGCAGGTTTCCTCGTTATGTTTTCCATCTCCGTTACATTGCGTGGTGATTGACTATCAATACATACATAACTAGGAAAAAATCAGAGGTTTGTCCTGAGATTTGAAACCGCGACGACAGTAAACATGTTTGCTGCCGCGTCTGATCCGATACCTACAGGCCACCACGCAACTTTTACCAATAATATCTAAAAAGCTTAGGTATGTCTGGTACAATAGTATCCATTATACCATTTATGCTAGTAACAGGAAATTACCTCCGCACACATATCTATGTAAATCAACCACTTAATGCACGTAACAGACGCAGTACACGCGAAGTGAATTTAATGGCAAACATAACAGCGCCATCTAGCGGAACTACGCTGTATTAATTATGGCTACCGTGAATATACTTTGAAAAATAGACAGGTTATAAATACAACGAAATAATTCTTGTAATAATATGACAAAAAATTTTAATTTGTTTTGTACACTTTTTTAACAATAATCACTTAAAACTAGTGAAGCTTGCGTGGACGGAAAATCGTGATGTCTTGATTTTGATTCTCAAGCCGCGCAATTCCATTTGTGTAAGTTTTTTGGTGTCAAGTGTCATATTCGTTAGCTCTTAATTATTTTTCACGGTATTTCAATGTTGTATGGGTATATGGTATATTTGTTTAAGGGATATAGAAATATTATCTGTTGAATAAACACGACCAACTGCGTGTACTATGCAGTACTAGTATCAACTTTGCCTATTCTTTTTTAAACAGCCATAATGTGTGTGTTTTTCCTTTAAAAAATCTAAATATTTTCCTTCCCATTTTCTCTTTAAAGGTATCATCCCCGCAGGACCAATAAGGGAAAATTACCGAGCTTTTCTCACTTCCCATCCCCTATGCCCCGTCAATCTTTTATAGTGGAAAATTGCGCATTTTCCAGTAATTAAATTTTCTAACGAGAGGTTTTGTTGGGTTTTTTGTTCACTCTATCGTTCTATTAAATTCTTATCTGAATAATGATCGTAAAACTAGGTAATTGCTATGGAAAGGCGCAGTTTTTACGACGGGTAGCTGTATAGGGTAGGTATAGGGTAGTTGAAGTCACTGACCTACTTACTACAAATTCTAGTTGCATTGTAGTCTGGATATATTATGTAAAAACTCATTTGCATCAAGTTAATCTCTTGATTAAGTATATTGAGTAGGAAATACGTGGGCAATCTATTCCGCAGTGTCTAAGAAATAGTTTAGTTTATTCAAAAAAAATATGTAAGGTTGGTTCGTTGTAATGATAGTGATGTTGCAGTATTAGGTCTAAAATCATGCGGATACTATCAGGACTTTTGTTTATTTTTGTATAGATAAATACTAATACAACTTCACAGATGACATTCAAAAACCTACATGTTTTTATTTCTACTTGTGCCTACCGTCCATATTAACGTAATATCAGCGCCACAGGACTTCCTAGGCAGAATAATTATATATTATTTTTAGATTTGATTATTATTATTTCGGAAATTCATTGGTTCATATCCTAGATTCGAACTTGGGACCTCCAATTTAACAGTTTGTTTCTGCCGACAGAGCAAACGTTTTCTTTTTTTTTTTTTGTTTTACTTATCCTAGTCACATATTTAAAATTATTACAGCATACTCTTTTACTAACAAGCTTAGCCAATGAAATAGTGTATAAACATGGGCTTGTTAGAACATAGCGCAAGTTTGTTGGCCTCGCGCCAGAACCGACGCTCTTATTGAATAGTCTTCAGTCGGGCAAGTTTGGTCCATTGTTGGAGATTGGCAACTCGGATAGTCCAAGTTTCCGCAAAACTGTCAATATTTTAGTGACGGCTCTCTGGGCAGAAATATTATAGAGAAATCATTGTCATGCTTCTTATATGGTTTACTAGACTGGAAACTTTCAACATCACTAATTAAAAATACTATTTAAGTTATGGAATGTTTTCGATATTGCGAACGGCTTTTGGATTCAGTTTTAGTGAAGAAAACAAAACATTCGGTACCTAAAATATGTTTTAAAACAGTCTATAAATAAGGCCGCTAGAGTCTAGCTGACTAATATCCACTACAATCTCCAAGTTTTAGTAAATGACTTATAAGTCATCTTACATTTAAGCCTGGAACAGCAAACAATATTAGTATAAATCTTACAAAAACATTATTTCAATAAAAAAAAAAAAATATTATATTGACTGGCTTCTTGACGCAGTAAGACGACCCATCCAACAATCAGATACATAATCCTGGTCCCACGTTAAGATACAAATATTGTATATAATCGGAAACTATGAGACACTTTACGATGCTTTGGAAATTCTTGTGGTTTTACGCAATTAATAGTTTCTATGCTGATCTTGTATCCGAGTCCCTTCCTTTCATAACTCAATCAAAATATGCGCCATGAAAGCAATATTTAATAAAAAACACTAACTGATTAACAACGGTATCTACTGAATAACAAAATCCAATTCCAATAAATATCATAATCAAATTAACATTTTAATAAAGCAATTCATAATAAAAACAAAAAACTATTCATTCCCAACAAGCGTATCGCATACAAATGAAATGTAATAAATTAAAAAATGCTTTCAACAAACAGCGAGCTTTCAGAGCTTGGGTAATAATTCAAAGCTCTCGATACGAACAAACGATAACATAATTAAATAAAGGAGATTAAAGCTCCGCTGATCGCGAGTTGTTTCAGATACTCGTAGAGTACAAGGAATGTAGTTAATTATATTAGCATCGCCCAATTAAATGAAGTACAAAAAGTTATTGGGATTGATGTTTCCCAAATTAGATTTCTGCCAGCTCTTATTTGGCATTTACTTGTGGTATTCGCTAAAGCCTTATATGACCTATAATTAAGTCCTCCCATACTTAATCAGAGTATCAATTTGTCCTGACGTTAGAAAATATATATTTTTTTTGTCTTTGAATGATTTTTTTTAAATCCTATCAAACGTTGGCACGGGATATAATTATATTTTAATCATCGCCATGACAGCTAATTTCCGTGCCATACATCAAATACCATTAAATTCAGCCCGGAGGCGATGAAAAGCAATTGTTAAAAGAGCAACTTTCCAGCCACCCTGCGGAGTCTTTGCATAACAGAATATGTGCTGTTATGCTACTTGGCACGGTTCGAAACTTCGATTCCTTTTGTTGTCTTTGAAAACTTGGCGTCGAGTTCAGAACTGCACGAAATAATTGATTGAAATCTTAAGTGTGTGTCTTTTCAGAAATTTCGAAGACACTTCGGTTGGTTTTGTTTCGTGTTGAAAGGAATTCGTCGCTTTGAATGTTAATAAAGGATTTCTGTGTCAATATCAAGGGTCTGCGTAATTGAAGAAGTTTTAAAATTGTTATGATATTTTCTGAGTTTTGTAAAGTTAATGGAAATAATTGGTTCTTGAATAATTTTGCCGCCTTACATTCCATTGTGGAATACTTACTAATTGTGACATAGCACCAATCACAATAGATTTTAATAAATCTTTGTGAACAATGTACTCAAATAACATAAAAAGGAATATAACGTCACTTACAATACCTATATTTATTAGTTATTGAAATAAATATTATGTATTCATTTTCTCATATCTCAAGTCTCGCATCAACACCGCAATGTCTATTTCTCCCGCCAACCAGCAAGATAAATACACTGTTGTGTTTCGGGTTGTAGCAAATAGTAGCCAGAGTACCTACTGGACATATTGAGACTTATTTATTGCAGTGGAATTATTGAACGTCTTCCCATTCGTTGCAATTAAAAAATCATTTTCAATATAATATGTATCACCGCACCGAGAGAAATTTTTGTGCAGCACACAAAAAATATTTCTTTCGGATCTGAATGTTTGTGAGATCGATAAGTCTTCTTAAGTAGTTTCTGTTACCCACGACACAAAACTCGATCTTAGTGTGGGGTCAGGACTATGTACATAAATCAACAAACTCTTGTTTCGAGTACGTTATACCTCAACACGACTCTAAGATAACTGTTTGCAGTACCACTTGTGTACTGAAATAACCGAGCCAAAATTACATTCACTGAGTGAAACTGCCGCACTGAATATTCATATCGTGTTTACGATCCCGAATTGCTCTGGAAAATGGCAATCGCAAACCGCATTAAACTCTGCCGACCCTCTTGGGTATAGGCGATATAAATGTAAGTATTTAATCATCTAAATTCGTTGTTAAAATGATTCTTTAAGTTTAATTACGGTCGTTGAGCTGTTTGTAAACTTCTAAGCAACGATGTAGATAGTAATGTTTAAATAATATACCTTGACGGATAGATGGCGTTACTTTTCTGTTTCGATACCTCAAATGTGCTAAAGGCCACATTTTGGGTTTTCTGCAATATATGTAAATATTTAATTAATATAAATTTAAAATTGCAGAATCCAAAATATTCTATTTATCCTTTAAGAACCGTGGTTGATTTGTGTGACATTTCTATCAAATAGCCAAAAAGTGCCTGTAGGTTGTATTCTTATAAGTTTTAACGTCAATTTCGACAAGAAAAATCGAAAGATATTTCGAAGCTTACACTTTGGCACTATAGTGGTTTCTACTGTAGCATGTCCAGTAAGTGCGTGGTGGCCTGTTGGTAAAAGTGCGTGGTGGCCTGTTGGTAAACGGACTAGACGCGACTGCCAACATATTCACGGTGGTCGCGGGTTCGAATCCCAGGGCACACCTCTGACTTTTCGGAGTCATGTGTGTATTGATAGTCAATCACCACGCACTAAAACGGTGAAGGAAAACATCGTGAGGAAACCTGCATACCATAGCAATTTATAAAAAATTCTATGGTATGTAAGTCCGCCAACCCGCACTAGGCCAGCGTGGTGGACTATATGGCCTAACCACTCTCAATCGTATTCTCGATTGTAGAGTAGGCCCGTGCCCTGCAGTGGGACCTATATGGGCTGATACAACAACAACAATGTCCAGTAATGCGAAGGGGATTGTAAATACTGCGCCCGACACATCTAGGCCGATTACGTCACGCCAAATTACTTTACAGCGATGTGAAATGTAGAATGTGCTTGCAGTAGCACGTAACTTTAGTGATGGTCAATACTAGTTTAGGTCAAACTTTCTATCTTATATCTTTACAAACATATTATAAAAAGTAAATATTTGATCGTTTGCATTGAATAGGCTCTGAAAATGCTACATCGTGCCTGATGAACATAGGCCGTAAAATATTTTCAAAAAGTGTACATATATCCGGACGGAACCGGGCCGGTCCGCTAGTCTGAAATGTTTGGATTTCATATCTTTATATATTTTAATGTATGGTAGTGAAAGTTGGGTATGGCAAAAGAAGCATGAAAGTAAAATTAGGGCAGTAGAGATGAGATCGTTAAGGGGAATGTGTGGTGTAAGTTTGTGTGACAGAGTGCGAAATAGCGTGGTGATGGAAACTTGTGGAGTGAAAGAGGATGTAGTGACGAGAATTGAGAAAGGAATGTTACGATGGTTTGGTCATGTAGAGAGGATGGATGAAAGGAGAATTACGAAAGAAATACATAATGCGAGTGTGGATGGAAGAGTCGGTAGGGGTCGACCTCACCAAACATACACCATCCAAATCGGTGATACCCTCAACAAGGGTCAGGTTAAAAGTACCCTGAACCGACGAGGATGCATGAAGACGTTGATGAAAGTGGATGAAGCGAAAGTAGTATGCCAGGATCGAGCAAAGTGGCGGTCTATAGTCTCTGCCTACCCCTATGGGATACAGGCGTGACGATTATGTATGTATGTAATGTATTTTAATGTGATTAAAGGTGCAAGTATATGGCTATATGGCATAAACACTCTTAATCAAATTCTCGAGTGTAGAGAAGGCCAGTGCCCTATAGTAGCTCGTATATGGGTATACAAATGCAAATAATGGAGAAACTGGCTCTCAAACAATTAACCAGACTTCTTCTCGGCTTTTGACCATTCTGACATTCTTATTAAAGAGCGAAGTTAATAATTCATATTACTGATAAATTCATCTATTATGCCTTTGTATATACTTTAAGAAACAAGAGACATAAAATATCACGATCAGAGCAATATAATAAATATATTTCTATTGGGTGCAATTAAGTTGTGTAACCGCTGAGTTGTCAGTAATAGCAGTCGTAAAGCCCAGTCTAGAGTCCGGGGACCGCTCATGAAATCATACTGAATTGGCCACTAATGTCGTAAAGCTGTACAGTTATACACGTTTATTGTACCAGAATAAATATAAAAGTTATTCTTTAAATTATATTGTTTTAAAGTTGAGTTTTACTATTTTAATTTTAAATTATTTTCTTTTAATTGAAGAAGTAAAATTTTAACTGTCTCTATAAAACACGACTGTAAAACAAGAGAAGTTCAGCTTTACTTTCACACCAAGATAATTCCTTGCGTTGTTAACAAGTCGTCAATACGTATTACACCTACTAGGCTAAAGACAAGAAGCTCAGAATTGATTGGCTCCCAACTCACAAGCAATATCACTCACAATATCCATAAATTGATTCATTAAAGCCACAAATGTGGGTCTAAAAACCCATTTTTCCATACAATCGTATATTTGTTGGTAATTTCTGAAAGATATTCAACTGCATCATTATTGGCCGGAATAAAAACATGGTGGCGCTGGCGGGCGGATCATTAAAATGTCATTAGGAAAAGCTCGACAATATTTCTTAGCGGTACAAACGAGTCGGGAAGGCCAGCGATCTTCTGAAGACTTCAGAGACCCATGTGTAGAGTTTCTTATTTTTTCATGGTGTCTAAAAATTGGGTATGATAGAAAAGGGACATAATTAAATTACTTTTTTGCAATAAATAATCAGAATGAATTAAATATTCGATTAAAGAAATGCTCCCGGTAAGGCGGGCAATTTCCTGATATTTCATTTGAGAGAGGCTGGCGCAGTGGAATGCCAAGCAATTCCAAGGCGTTGTTTGAGTTTGCTACTTTTCATGAGCGGTCTTATCGCTTAACATATGGCGAACAGCATGCTCGTCCCGCTATTTTAACCATTAAAACAAAATTGTATTATCCGTTCCTCGGAAAGTATATATATTTTTTTTCGCCATGTCAGATTTCCTAAGTGCTTTTCTGTACCTTCAACAACCTCTGTGCAATATTAACGCAGAGAATCATAACGACAATCAAAAGAAACACCTCACACAAATCATAAAAGAAATACCAAAGACACTTTTGTATCTTCATAAAATCGTATTCTATATCGGTTTCCATGGCAACTAATAAGCGTCTACGGAGTCGGACCGCAGCGCTCCAGCGCGAGACACCATAACTACTTCCCCGCGACATCGTCTTAAGAGTTTATATCTCATCCGAAAGATGGCGCTGTTCTTACATTTGTTTTCATAGTGGTAAATGAGAAAATTGTATAACTTTTTTGTTGCTGTGTGTGTGATTTAATATTTTAGCAAAATTATTTTTATGTCATAAAAAATGTTCAAAATAGTATAGGTCATACTGCCATCTGTTAATAGAAGTACAAACCATAACGTCTTCATCTTGGCTGTGTTAACTTAGGGTGCTGTAAGTGACATCTATTGAAAATTTCCTTATTTAAGTGATGGTATTTAGGGTTCCGTAGTCAAATGCAATAATAACACTAGTCCGGTCATTTTAGACATTTGAAATAACAAAAATTCCGACAGAGCCAAATTTTTGTGGACAGCTTGGGTTCAGCATTAGAAAGAAATCTTCAAAAGTCCCCATCGATCCCATGTGTGCTAAAAAAGTTATTCGGGGTCAAATGTCAAAATTTCAGGTTTTTTAGATTTTTCTCGAAAATGGTTAGTTTTTTCGAAAAATAACCTTAGACCAAATTTGTAGATCCGAAAATCCTCTACAAAAAAGTATCAGTATTTTTTTTTCTAATGGTCACCATTTCTGAGATATCGCGACTGCAAGAGTTTAGAGTAACGTTATACATGATATGCACACATTTCCACGAGCTGTCATGATGTAAATTTCAGAGAAAATACTTTTCTAAATGCATAATGAATATTGATATTGATTTTTATTGGTTCAGTATCAGTATCAGCCCATATACGTCCCACTGCAGGGCACGGGCCTACTCTACAATCGAGAGTGCGATTGAGAGTGGTTAGGCCATATAGTCCACCACGCTGGCCTAGTGCGGGTTGGCTTTTATTGGTTATTGAGTTTAAATGTATTTCTGATTTATTTTCATATTTTAGTCTGATTCATACTCTTCAAAGTCTACTTCAATAGTTATGTCTTCTTCGATTTCTTCTTTTTTTTTTATTTTTTTATTGCAGTGAATGGCGAGACGAGCATGCCGTTCGCCTGATGGTAAGCGATACGACGGCTCATAAACAGTAGCAACATTCCACTGCGCTCGCCATTCTGAGACATAAGATGTTAAGTCTCAATATGTCCAGTAGTTGCTCTGGCTACAATGTCCTTCAATCCGAAACACAACAGCGCATTTAAGCAGTGTTGTTTCACGGGAGAAATAGACATTGCGGTGGTACCTACCCAGATGGCCTCTCACATATGAGAGACCTACCACCAGTAAAGTTCTTCTTCCTCTTCCTGGATGTTCAAAAATTGTTCAAATGAAGATGAATCAGCTGTTTCTTCATCAAAATCACATAAGCCTTCCTCTATTGTATTCAATTCAACATTTGAACTAGACTGATCTCGGCAATTCGTACACGTTAGAGAACATAGTAACCCTACTTTCTTGCAGCCACATTTGCCTCTCTTTTTTGCAATTACAAAAAATAGAGTTAAGAAGTTTTTCTGGAGCGGGTGGCAGTAGTTTGAATCGGTACCAAAGTATTATCTATTATTTTCCAACCCCAGTCTTCCGGGTACAATTGATTGCCTAGTCACGTCTGAACTAGATAATATACCCGATACAAATGTTGAATAGCAGATGCCGATGTTGGAGGAAGACATTAGAGTTGTATTTGCTTCTTGTTTCGTGTATTTTTGACAAAGGTTGAATATCGGTGTTTATCAATGCATTTTTTTTTTTGTTGCTCCATAAGCAGCAAAAAGAAGGTGAATTCCTTTGGTAATTATTGTTTGAGGTAAAGAATCAGGTTCTGTAAATACTTTTGCGCAGTCAATTAAATCTTTCTTTTCAAATAATTTTAAAACTGAAGTCTTGCCTCTTCTATATATTGCTGATGTAGTATCGCAGCCTTGACTGCGCAAAAGTATTTACAGAACCTGATTCTTTACCTCAAACAATTGAATTCAAAGGAATTTACTTTCTTCTTGCTGTTTATGGAGCTCCAAAAAAAAATTAATTGCATTGATAAACACCGATATTCAACCATTGTCAAAAATACACGAAACAAGAAGCAAATACAACTCTAATGTCTTCCTCCAACATCGGCATCTACTATTCAACATTTGTATCGGGTATATTATCAAGTTCAGACGTGACTAGGCAATCAATTGAACCCGGAAGACTGGGGTTGGAAAATAATAGATAATACTTTGGTACTGATTCAAACTTTGCTGCCACCCGCTCCAGAAAAACTTCTTAACTCTATTTTTTGTAATAATTGCAAAAAAGATTGCAGCGGCAAATATGGCTGCAAGAAAGTAGGGTTACTATGTTCTCTAACGTGTACGAATTGCCGAGATCAGTCTAGTTCAAATGTTGAATTGAATACAATAGAGGAAGGCTTATGTGATTTTGATGAAGAAACAGCTGATTCATCTTCATTTGAACATCCAGGAAGAGGAAGAAGAAGAAATCGAAGAAGACATGACTATTGAAGTAGACTTTGAAGCGTATAAATCAGACTAAAATATGAAAATAAATCAGAAATACACTTAAACTCAATAACCAATAAAAATAAATATCAATATTCATTATGCATTTAGAAAAGTATTTTTCCTAAAATGTACATCTTGACAGTTCGTGGAGTAGGCCTACCACGAAACCACGTTAAAAAAAACGCGTCGAGTACACTACCTCACAGGTGGCGTGGAAATGTGTGCATATCATGTATAACGTTACTCTTGCAGTCGCGATATTTCAGAAATGGTGAGAGTGATACTTTTTTGTAAAGGATTTTCGGATCTACAAATTTGGTCTAAGGTTATTTTTCGAAAAAACTTACCATTTTCGAGAAAAATCTAAAAAACCTGAAATTTTGACATTTGACCCCGAATAACTTTTTTAGCACACATGGGATCGATGGGGACTTTTGAAGATTTCTTTCTGATGGTGAACCCAAGCTGTCCACAAAAATTTGGCTCTGTCGGAATTTTTGTTATTTGACCACTATTTTTGTGTCTCAAATGACCGGACTACACTCTCTTTGAATTTTTAGAATACTATTCTCGTATCGTAAATTGAAATTGGCATGGAAACTGGAATTAGTAGCCTTTGCCTTGCAGTGGGACGTTACGGGTTCATAACAATAAATAGTTATATAAAGACCCTTATATTATAAATATAATCAATAATAAAATGATTTCTTCAATTACACATATTTCTACTTACACATGTATTAAAACTCGTAGTTTAATTTAAAGATTGGACCCAATATCATATTAATTATACACAATATTTAAATCAAAGACGTCAAATAAAACAATGTTTACATTACGATTATGCTAGTAATTGAGTTTTAGTTAAAATATTGATTTATTTACAATTGTTGATCATCACGCCATCTAGCATTAAGTTTAGATTACAAACTATAATTTAATTTATTTTATTTTATTTTTTAGCGCCATCTGTTTTTAGTAATTTATTGATTTTTTGTATTAGACGCGCCTTAGTTAACAGATGGCGCCACGTAAAATGCAACAGTAATTTTTTTATAACGTTTTTTTTTTTTATATTCACTCACTTTCCGCTCACTTTTTCAAGAGAATATACGTGCTCATTTTTGTAAACGCTTTAGAGTACTTATTTCACAAAATCCTATATCAGTTTGCCACACACAATAGAAACAAACTTTTAAATACATTCGAGTCGTCGCCACAACATTTGGACCTTCGTAGTCGGATTATTTTTGAAGAACAAGTCTCCGCATCATTGGGACTTCGCTGCTGTTTCGTGCCGGCATCACACACGGAAGCCAGTGGAAAGGTCAGGTGTCTCCTTCCTTGTTCCTATTTTACCTTACCTCCTATCCATATTTCTTCGCTAACGTGCAAATACTTACGGGTGAGTACGCCACTTTATTAATACCCGTAGGCGGCCATTATGACTTCTCCATCAGTAATGAAAATATCTACAGACGAACATTTAATTAATTTGCGTAAGAAAAGGGGTCAGTTTAAAGGAAAAATAACGCAGTTTAAAAAATATATAGACAGTTTTGATGGCATAATTCCCACAAAAATGCAAACATGTGAAATAAAATTGCGGATGCAAACGGCTTGTGAAATATTTCAAAATTTTAATTCCATTCAAGCCGACATCGAATTGAATACCGGGGACAGTGATATGGAAGATCAATTAACATATGTGGAATCATTTGAATCGCTTTATTACAGTGCAATGGCTCGTGCAAGTTGCTTAGTAGAAAATTCTGTTAACGATTCCCAGGTCGCAAAAAACACACATTCACACAACACAAACATACAATTACCAAAGATCATCCTACCCGTCTTCGACGGTTCGTATGATAGTTGGCTCGAGTTTCGTAACTCCTATATTACGTTAATACATAAAAGTTCAAATTTAGATGATATACAGAAATTTCATTATTTGCGCTCTTGTGTGAGTGGTGATGCAATAAAGGTAATTAGTTCTTTAGATTTCACGGCGCCAAATTACTTCCAAGCATGGGAGCTTCTTGAAGCTAGATATAACAATACTAGACTTCTAATCAATAATCATATAAAGTCATTATTTAACATTTCCAGTATAAAACAAGAATCATCTTCACAAATTAAAAAATTAATAGACACAGTGTCACGAAATTTACGCGCTTTAAATACGTTGAACGAACCCACCGATTCGTGGGATACATTAATTATTCATTTAGTGACTACTAAACTCGATTCTCATACGGAAAGGGAATGGGAAAATCACAGAGCGTCTATTAATTCTCAATTAAAAGGTGATTCTAGTGACAAAATAACGTTAGAAGATTTATTTACGTTCCTTCGGAATAGAGCAAATGTTCTAGATGTTGTTGGTACGCATTCTCAACCTCATAAGCAACAACAGAGTAATTTATCGTTGCATAGTAACAAGCATAAAGTGCATAGTTACGTTTCCAATGCTAGACCTAACATATCGAAGTCGATTCGAGTTTGTTTATTTTGTAATAATAATCATGCACTGTATAGTTGTGTTACTTTTCTTAATTTGCCAGTGAAAGACAGAATAAAATTTGTAGATGATAAAAGGTTGTGTCGAAATTGTTTACGAAGCGGTCATACAATAAATAACTGCTTATTCGGGCCGTGCAAACACTGTCAACGTAAACATAACAGCTTGTTGCATATAGGCAATAGTGCAGGTGTAAATAATAATAATATTAATTCGCGCGTGGAAGACGACTCGTCGCCGAGCGACACACACACTAACGCAGTGCCCGCAACCACTACGCACTCTTTACTATCGGCTAACACGAATAATAATAAAAGATGCGCTGGATTGCAAGTAGTTTTATTATCCACCGCCTTATTAGAAATTCGCGATAATAATAATTGTTATCACACAATTCGCGCGCTGCTTGACAATGGAAGTCAACATTGTTTTATTACAAATAAATTATGTTCACGTTTAAATTTGTCTCTTATACAGTCCACTGTTAATATATCGGGTGTGGGAAAAGCGATCACACAATCGACTTATTTATGCGAAATTTCTATACGTTCGAAAATAAACGATTATAGTGCAAATATTAAAGGTTTTGTCTTGCCGTGTATTACTTCTAGTTTGCCTTCGACGAGCATTGAATTCGACTTTAAAAATATTCCCGCGAATGTACAACTTGCTGATCCAAATTTTAACGTTTCTTCTGAAATTGATCTATTGATAGGTGCTAATATTTTTTGGGATCTTATTGAAGATAAAAGGATTCGTTTACCTTGCGGACCATATTTACAAAGTTCTAAATTTGGATGGTTGCTTTCCGGTCCTTTAAACACGAGGAACTTGCACATTAATCAAGTCCAGTGTAACTTTTCACAGAGCATAGACACGCAGCTCAGAAAATTTTGGGAAATAGAGGACATATCTTTACCGTCACATGAGCTAAGCAACGATGAACGTAAGTGTGAGGTATTGTTCACTACTACCACTAAACGCGAACTAGATGGTAGGTTTTCTGTTCGGATTCCACTAAGGGAATCAGCTGATTCACTCGGCAATTCGTATACGTCAGCAAAGACGCGATTTCTTTCACTAGAACGTAAGCTTGCACGTTTACCGGAGTATAAGCTTATGTATACAAATTTTATGCGCGAATATAAAGAGTTGGGGCACATGACAAAAATCAATTTATGTGACTCACCTCATTTTTATTTACCCCATCACGGCGTTTTCAGAGAAGCTAGTTCTACAACTAAATTACGCGTCGTTTTTGATGGTAGTGCCGTGACTAGTTCTAATAAATCGTTAAATGACATCCAGTTTCCAGGTCCGGCGTTACAAAACGATATATTTTCTATATTGTTAAGATTCAGACAGTACAAGTATGTTGCATGTGCTGACGTTGAAAAAATGTTTAGGCAGGTACTAATACAACCGGATCAAAGGTCATTGCAGCTAATTCTTTGGCGGGAAAATCCCACTGAACCTTTAGACACTTATCAACTCAACACAGTGACATATGGCACTGCTTCTGCACCTTTTTTAAGCATGAGGTGTCTACGACAGTTAGCGTCTGAGTGTAACGATGACGTCATATCACGAGTCATCGTTGAAGATTTTTTCGTAGACGATTTAATTACCGGTGACGATAATTGTCAAAGTCTATTACACACATGCGATACAATTTCGAAAACGCTACAAGGTGGTTGTTTTCCTTTGCGCAAATGGACATTTAATTTTGATATCAGTAACCACGATAAATCTGACGAACTGTTTTTGGGAGAACATACTCAAAATAAAACGCTCGGGTTAGGCTGGCATAGCCTTAGTGATAAATTATATTACACAACTAAATTAAATTACGATTTAAACGAACCACTTACTAAACGGATAATGTTATCCATAATTTCGCAAATATACGATCCATTAGGTTTGCTTGCTCCAACAGTAATAGTATCTAAAATATTATTGCAAAAATTATGGTTAAGTAAAGTCGACTGGGATACTCCAGTGTCTCGTGATATCAAATTGAATTGGAATAAATTCATGAATTCGCTTAGGTCATTAACTGACTTACATATTCCACGTTACGTAAGAAGTGACTATAATAAATATACGGAGCTTCATATATTTACAGACGCGTCTCAAAACGCGTACGGTGCTTGCGCTTATTTGAGGTCATATAACGACACTTCTACCATTAATGTTTACTTGTTGTGCGCTAAATCTAAAGTTGCGCCTGTAAAGGCAATAACTATACCCCGTTTAGAGTTATGTGGGGCACTAGTAGGGGCTAAATTGTACAAGAAAATACGTGATTCATTACGGTTACAGTTTACAAAGGTTTACTTCTGGACAGATTCAACAATTGTAATGAGTTGGATTCGCTTGACACCACGTTTACTAAAACCTTTTGTGCAAAATAGAGTGACTGAGATAAACGAACTTACTGGTGACTCATTATGGTTACATATTGACAGTAAAGAAAATCCAGCTGACATGTTATCTAGAGGCTTATATTTAGATTCATTAGTAGGATGTGAATTATGGTGGAAGGGTCCTTCATATTTGCACGATTCGAATTTTGAATTGTCAAGTTTCAATACTAGTGATGAGACGAACATTGAAAATTTGCCGGAACTAAGACCCACTATCGTAAATCTAGTATGTACGCAGATTGAATGCATTTTTCAGTTCGAAAAGTATTCCTCATTTAATAAATTAAAACGTGTAGGTGCATACATTTTGAGATTTATACATAACACACGTATTGCAATATCAAATAAACAAAGCCGTGAAACTGGTCCGTTATCAGTGGAGGAACTTAATGCATCACAACGAATACTCGTGAGATTTGCTCAAATGCAATCGTTTCCGGAAGTATATAATAGCCTCATGAACAAATGCAAAATAAATTCTAATAAAGATAATCAGTTTAATCGCATATTAGGACTTAATGTATTTTTAGACGAACATAATTTAATAAGAGTTGGTGGCAGGTTACATAATTCTTCTATTTTCACTTATGATAAAAAACATCCTTTATTAATGTGTTCAAAACATTTACTTACAGTGTTAATATTTAAATGGGAGCATAGTAGACTACTACATGCTGGACCGCAATTGCTCCTAGCGACCATTCGAGAGACCTGGTGGCCGTTAGGTGGCAGGAATTTAGCAAGAAAGATAGTGAGTAGATGTGTGACATGTACACGAATAAAAGGTAAAACCTTATGTCCTATTATGGGAAATTTACCACCAGAACGTTTAGAACCTGGATTTCCATTTATACGAACAGGTGTTGATTATGCCGGGCCAATTAACATATTGAATCGTCGGGGTCGGGGATCTAGACTAACAAAAGCGTATATTTGTTTATTTATATGTTTTACAACGCGAGCCATTCACTTGGAACTTGTCACAAATCTTTCCACAAATGATTTTATTATAGCTTTAAAGCGATTCATTAGTCGCAGGGGAAAACCGGAATTTTTATTCTCTGATAATGGGAAAAATTTGTAGGTGCTCAAAGGGAAATTTCATCATTTTTTAAATGCAATTCTAATAAAATCACACAATTTGCCACAGACGAGGGAATTAAATTTAAATTTATTCCGCCATACGCACCTCATTTTGGAGGCCTTTGGGAGAGTGGGGTACGCTCTTGTAAGTATCACCTTAAACGTGTAGTAGGGAACGCTCGTTTAACTTACGAGGAGTTTTCTACAGTTTTAACACAAATAGAAGCAATTTTAAATTCACGGCCTATGGCACCCCTATCTACTGATCCAAATGACCTGACTCCCCTCACACCTGCACACTTTCTCATTGGCAGACCGCTTACTGCTCCAGCATGCGAAGACGTCACTACAAGGCCAGTGTCGACGCTGTCACGCTATCACAGAATTGAGCAAATTCGTCAACATTTTTGGCAGCGTTGGTCTACAGAATATGTAGCTGAGCTTCAGACAAGAAAGAAGTGGAAAACTCAAGCCGATGACATCATTTTAGACAGTATGGTACTGATTAAAGACGACCACTCGCCACCATTGAAGTGGAAGCTGGGGCGCGTCTTGAAAACATTTCCTGGCAGCGACGGCGTATCGCGGGTAGCAGACATCCGGACGTCGAACGGCGTGATTCGCCGTGCAGTTTCAAAAATTTGCCCATTGCCTCTGCAACCTTAGGCGAAGATGAAGATCATCGTTGGAAGCTGGAGCTTCCAAGGCCGGGAGCATGTTGATCATCACGCCATCTAGCATTAAGTTTAGATTACAAACTATAATTTAATTTATTTTATTTTATTTTTTAGCGCCATCTGTTTTTAGTAATTTATTGATTTTTTGTATTAGACGCGCCTTAGTTAACAGATGGCGCCACGTAAAATGCAACAGTAATTTTTTTATAACGTTTTTTTTTTTTATATTCACTCACTTTCCGCTCACTTTTTCAAGAGAATATACGTGCTCATTTTTGTAAACGCTTTAGAGTACTTATTTCACAAAATCCTATATCAGTTTGCCACACACAATAGAAACAAACTTTTAAATACATTCGAGTCGTCGCCACAACACAATACACACAAATACATTTAAAAAACCTTTACCTTAAATCAAATCAAACTAAAATACCTCAACTTTATTAAAACTTATACATGCTTAATTTTGTGAACATCTTAAACAAATCATATTTCAAAACACTTGCCTCCGACATTGACTTTCTACTTAACTTATAATTTATACAATGACATCATTACACTTGAACGTCTAGTAAGACAAAACACAATCGCTTATTTTCAAACTCCAACACATAAGCGGTAAAGTTTTTGTCTCATGTCAACATGTACGACTCACCACTCATCAGAAACATTTCTAAACTCCCTATTATGTTTACAACTTACCAAATTAGTTTCTTAGTGATATTAATTTCAACTAAAACCATTCTGATGTTTGGGACTAGTTTGTTCCTCATAACTTGATAATTATACTTTGTTTTGGTAATTATAATTTGATTACATGTTAAATTGTATATTGGGCTGTCAATCAAATGTTTACAAAGCTTTTCGATGCAAAACTTGGCAGTTGAGGCAAACCTTGAGTCGTTTGTAATACACTATCTAATCTAAATAATGATGTATATGTAGCTTGAGTTAAGGGTCTTCGTCTCAATGGCACAAATAATTCATAAAAAGTTGCTTAAAACCGATGTGATCGCATAATACGTGACTATCCACAAAAATAAATTTGTGAAATCAGTTTGCCCCAAGACATGGTGGGGAAGGTTTGTAATGCAGGTTAGCTTTAACAAGGGATATTTATGAATTTATGCCTATGGAGTAATTGGCGATGAAATTGTGAGAAATATATAGTCTCGAGTTTTGTAATGTAAAATGTCATAAAATATTTCATTCACAGTGTCACATAATACTGAAACCATTAATTTTATTTTGATAAAGTGTAATTTTTTGTATTCAGGTGTAATTTAACTAAACATATCGATCTATAACTTTCTCAAAATGTTATCAAAATTATATTCAGCCTTAGAGAAAGCACTCAATATTGACCGCCTCCAAGGATTTCTGCAGCAATCTGTTCCACGCAGCCTGGACT
This sequence comes from Hyles euphorbiae, assembly GCA_023078785.2. Taxonomy (NCBI): domain Eukaryota; kingdom Metazoa; phylum Arthropoda; class Insecta; order Lepidoptera; family Sphingidae; genus Hyles; species Hyles euphorbiae. The sequence continues at coordinate 442,936 of CM041030.1, forward strand.
ACTAATACAATAGAGTAATCGCCTTACAATATTATAGAATCCTATTCTAAAAGCGGAATATAATTAAAAAGCAGATAATACGGGCAAGTCAGAGCGCTAAGCGGCTTTTGTTCGACATCTTAATGACAGTAATCTTAGAGAATTGATGACTTTTTAATCGACCCAATTCCACCGCGAGGATTATGCAGAAAGACCTCGCCGATTATTAAAATTCATTTATTTCCTCGGTTTGGATTATCGACAGCGTGACGAGATCGAACATCTATCCCCATTTCATAATTCTGAAATTGCGTACATCAGTTTTGAAGTGCGTAGCCTTTTGTAATATATTTCTAGTTCTTGTTATCTTATCATGTTTAAATTTCAGAAATTTCAACTAGTATTATACTTGTTTATAATTTTATTTATAGGCACTAAAATGTAAAGTGTACAGGCTCTATTAATTATCTTTTAAAGTTAAACAAAATTCTATTTTCCACAAGTTCTCGGTAGCTTTTAATTGGTCTGAATTAACTAAATTGTTCAGAGAAGCCCAGCTAAATATATATTATTTATAACAAATATGTTGCATTCGACAGTACCTAGTACATACAGCGCCCGAAAAGCTGTCAATACCTAATCATAGCCTAGAACATAACTGGAAAGTGGAACACATCCGCACATGCCAATACGTCCAAACACGAATATTTTTACATAACTCACATGAATATAGACGCATAATTTCGGGAAGCATTTCAAATATCCAAATGAGAGGCGGAGACCGCCCAACATTCCGCAAAACGCTGCGGGAAGCGTTCGCCGACGCTAAATCAGTTTTATGAGGCCAAGTTTATGAGCCCGATGTCTCGTCTGAGGAATTTTCAAACAGCTATATGAGTATTATAATATTTTAACTGCTTTCTCGGGAGTGACATGCGTATAAGGCTTTGGAAAGATTACCGCAGATGTGCTTGCGTTATACTCCCATGAATAATAATATGGCGGTTTAATGAGACTTTATAATAATAAAAAAGGCGTTAAATATAAATAATGGAACACTAAACTTGTCCAAACACTCAATAAAGAATATATCACAAGATTTAGAATTTCTAAACGCCATCTATAGTATTGTTACGTAAACTAAGATGCAGTGTTGATGGCATGGATCGATAGATGTCGCAGCACTATCTAAACAAGACGTCTTAGTGCTGTTTTATTTTCTTTAAAATTCTATGTAAAAACTGAAGTGTAAAATTTATTTACATTAATCTTATGTGATATATATGATAATATTACATACCTGACCCTAAAAGGTTCTTTTAATGTTTTATATCACTTTTTATGCTAATACCATCTTTTTAATAAATAGATAAACCCGACAGCCACATATATAGTCCTGACCGAGTTCTAAGAACGAATCTTGTGTCGTGGGTATCTAAAACTACGAGATACTTTTACAAACACATAGACGGAAGACCCGAAAGAAATGCCTGTTTATCACACAAATATTTGTTTTTATGCGAGGATCCAACCAGCGACTTCACGTTTCACAGCAGACGACTTACCAACTGCGCCACGGAGGTTGCGTTGTAATCGATACACATGTTTATATTACCTAACATTGGCCATCTTAAATGAAACTAAAAATTTTTCTAGTCAAATTTGTAAGACTTAATAAATATTGTTGCAAAAAAGGCTGTGTGAGAAGTATTAAGGCTTCCATAATCTCCACAGTATAATTAGGTCAGTGAACAAGGCATTATTAGGGTAGTATCATTATGGGCGAACAAATCCGCTTGTTATTATTATAAAATACTTATTATATTGTTATTATACAAAAAATAAATGCTTATTCATTGCAATTCGCAAGCATTCTGATTTCTTTGTTATATTTCTAATATAACTAGTGAAGTAAGCGGATGGTTTTTACGTTCCTGTCATTATTTCTACCGCCAATGTTGTAATATATTTCTATCATGTTTATGAAATATTAATTGGAATTTAATACAAGTTATTCATTATTTCTTTTATTATTGTTTTATAATATCTACAAGTGTATTAACTATGTTATTAACAGAAAATTTCGTGGACGTGACGGAACGCTCTGAAAAAAAATTGTCTATATTATTAGAATACATTTACGATACAAAGTATATTTTACATACTGATGTTTTCGTGTTTAATTATATGTTGACAATAAATTTATATGTAATTAGGTAACGTGAAAGATAGGACTTGACTAATAGTCAACTCAATCTCATATTATTTGTCCACAAGACTTTGCTCTTAGAACGCATAATGTAATTGTGATATTATATATTATATGATATTGAAACAGCTGAGATTACCACAGTTGAAGACGTTGTTGTTCTATTGTTACAGTTGAGCGGAGCAGCGCAGTAACTCAAGATGGCGGCGTTCGTGGCCAAGCAGATGGTTGGAAACAAACTCAGCGCCGTTAAAGGTACGTGTTAAAGCTAAGAAACTATTGGTATAACAAATCCTGAATAGAATGACATACAAAACTCTCAAACAGAAATATGACAAATTATGTTGCAATGCATCTAGATTTTAAATTTGTAAAAGTAAAACCGTCAGCACGCATCTGATTTATCAATCTACGCTGCTACCTACTACCTACATGATAAACACCATGTCTGCCTTTTCAACTGCATTTTAGATACTGAGATACATTTAGAAACATTTGAGATTCATTAAACGTAGACATTAAAAAAGTACTTCTTAAGAGGATTGGCATTTTATTAAATTAATTAGCTTTAGTGCCTATTCATCAACAGTTCATACATTAGCAATTTATTTCCACATCAATACCTAACATAACTTTCTGATAGCATGCGCAGTACTACCAAATAAAAAAACAAAATGATCACAGACACGAATGTAAAATTTATAACATAATACGACTACTGCAACTCCCGTTACTGTGTCCGTACTATCGCAAAGTAAAGTTCTTTTGAGCAGACATCACAACATTACCGCCGCGCCGGTCGATCACACTTTATTGCCCAAATAACGAGCTAAACACGAACCTGCGAACCTTGTTACCGCCATCTTGCACCTCGCAGATACTTTTTAACTTTAAATCGCATTTATTTAAAGTAAGTTTTAATTTCACGACTCGTTTGCCGAGTGAAAGTGTAACTCAATTTGTATGCAGTCTTCAGTTTGACTTTTTAATTAATGAAGACAAGCCGGGTTTGAAAAGGAAGTTCATTTTTACATAATTGCTTTAAAATGTATTATTTTGAAGAACATTTTAACGAAGCTTAGAAGAGTAATTGAACAAATCATTTCAATCAATAAACATTTCTTTTTGTGTCTTGGCAACATTAGAATTTGCTACCTATTAAAAAATAACTAATTGGGCTGAAGGTAATATTCAAAATAATAATGACATTTCTTAATGACGCTAATACGCTTAGCCCTCCCCCATAGTTGAAGATTAGACCAATAATCTAGTTTACTAATACCGTTTAAAAGGCGTATACAATAAGGCTTTTATTAAGTATTATGATCACATTAACAGGCGCTCCTCCCTTAAGGATGCCAAGACACCAATTGCAATTCTAATAAATTAAATACTAACAATGAAGCAAAAGTAAAACAACAACGTTTATTTTTCCTTTTATTTGAAACGTATGCAATGTACGAAAGACAATAGGGATTACATAATAATAACAATAACGGTTACTGACAAGCTTACTGTTCGTATCTTTTGACTTATTTTACGTAGTTATTGTTGGATACAAACTGGAACTGATCGTTTTCGTATTTTTCATCGTGCTGCAATTTATCATGTTTTAACAGCTACCTTGTATACCGAGAAATAACAGTACCTAGTTATTTAATATTCTATTTGGACGGCACTGCGCTGTGCACTAAATGATACGTGGTCTCTGTGCCGAACAAATAATATAAAATAAAATAAATTGTATATCAGACAAGCTAAGACATTGCCAAGTTTTAAGTTAGTTAAGTTTTAAGAATTGTTAAGATACATTATCCCTCACTGCAGTAACGTATTATCCTCTTATATTTTTATTTATTTTTTGCTCTTCTTTACTTAAATCATCATTATAGTTAACTCAATATATCTTAGTACCGTGAAAGTCGACAACATTGCCCGATTTTTTGATAAAATCTGCTATATTTCCTATTTTTCTATAACCACCTATATATTTTTTTTCATTTACATCAACTACATAACCATATGCTATTATTAGCTATGTTATATTTCTGTATCAGCCCATATACGTCCCACTGCAGGGCACGGGCCTAATCTACAATCGAGAATACGATTGAGAGTGGTTGAGAGTTGATGTTATATTTAAAATAAATTAATATTTTAAATTTATTTTTTATTATTTTAATGATGGGCAAAGTTATGTGGCGATCAGCTAACATTGCCCATGTTGATATCTGCCAAAATATGACCCATATTATTACACAATTAAAAATGAAATAAGTATAAAAAATAATCTTAGCAGTGGTTTAGAAAAAAACTCTTAAAGTTAACAAATTTTCGTAACAAAAAATTATGGGCAATTTTACCTAGCGATTCTTACTCTTTCCATACAAACTCTGATAAATGGTTAAAAACTCTTAGGGCTGTCACATTACAGTAAATTGATTTTACTTTATATAATTTCTCACATTTTTACTTTTCATAATATGAAAGTGGTAATTAAATCCAGCATTGCACGCTACAGTAATCTTTTATTTAAATAAATTTAAAATATGCTACAAACAAAATGTCAACTTAAGTTTTGATCTATTTGGCAATCAAAATAAAGTAAATACTTTCTTTTATTAAGTCGATTAAAAAGACACCTTTCTAAATTCAGATATTGACAACCCTACTTTTTGAAGATGGGCAATGTTGTCAAGCACAGGTCTGAAAAAGTCAGGGTAAAATTGCCCATCCCGAAATTTAATGACTTTTTAACGATTAGATAACTAAACTGTTATTAAAATACTTAATAATTCATATTCTATGACATACATTAAAATAATCTATCTGCGGTCTCGTCATGACGCACAATCCACGAATATTTTTCAGACGAAATTGGCCCGCCAAAAGACATACCTTTTTTGACAAGCTCTCACAAGCTACTAAATAAACTCAGGAATAACTGCGATTCACAGTGCTATCACAAATATAATCAACTTTCCTACCAAATAATAAATGATGCCATAGGCTTAAATATTTTTTTCATATTAACGGATTTGTTAAAAAAATTATTTTAGGGCAATGTTAACCTGTGTGGCAAAGTTGTCAACTTTTACGGTATGTATGTATGTTTGTATGTATTTATATTTTGTAAATTAATATAATATAGCATGTACATCAATTATTATTATGTTACTCTCTCACTATTTGCACGACCCTATATTTCAATTTCACAATAATCCAGTCCATCCGAATGTTGCCTGGAAGAGATCGCAGCTAGCAATAAGGCCGCCTATTGTAACCATACCTTTAGTTCTTAAGTATTTTGTATGGGTCTTTCATTTGTCCTGATACCACGATCTATGATGTGTGTGTCTATTTTTTTAAAGTACGTACACTGGCAACAATGTCAACAAAAACCAGACAACATACCCAAACCCGACATAAAAAATGAATTCAATTAATAATAAAAAACAAGTACAATTAATGAAACATCTATCCAAGTCCCCAGCGTGCAGAACCTAGACCGCGAAGCAAAAAACAGTAATTTTTAATTATAAATCCACATTAATATTTTTAGAAGAGTGAGTATTAAGCCTCCCAGGGGAAATACGGCGATAAGCGGTGGCGCTGCGCGAGACCCATTTGGTTTATTACAAGATATTGCTTGTTTATTGTCCTGTGAGGTACAATGCCACTGGGTGTTGGCTTTGAAGCGTTTAAATGTTTCTTTGTGGGAGGAATTTGGTCTACCATATTCGGGGTGTTTGTGGATTTGTTTTTTTTTTCATTGAATTTCATGAGTCAACAGGTAGCATGTGTGGTCTGTAACCGAGACTTTCAAAATGGTCAGAATAAAAATTTACGGCTTAAAAAAATCCCGTTGGCCGGCCCCTAAATTGGTACCCATTATGACAATAGCTTGGCCCCTTACTTCACGCCCCACTTCTTGGGTAAGATTATCGAAATGCGAGTGATATTAGAAGCATCTCTATTTCGACAAATAATCATCACTGTATTCTCGATATATTAAGTTTACATCATTGTTTTACTATTCTCACTGCTCAGTTATCTCCTGGAGTTTGTTACACAGATAGTCAATTAAAAAGCAAATAAGAAGAGATTTTACGTAAAAATATTTTATTTTATATCCTTATAGCACTAAAATATAATTTATACTATACCTAATATTAATACTAACCTACATTTGGAAGACAATTTATCAACAATTGCAGATATATTTTTATTTCAATCACGGTGAGTCAGTAAATTCATTGATTTACGTCGCTAATGAATCTTTTATTTTATTTATGTATATCTAGTCTATATTATAAATCCAGCCTCTGAAATTCTATTTGTATGATTTTTTCATACTATTGGTTTTACTAAACAAAATTCATAGTTAAATTTGTAAAAAATATTTCTTTCAGTACGAATTATATCGAAAAATAAATTTCATTTTATAATTACATCTAAGGAAGACACTGTTACTATATTTACTCTATATGTAGTCGATTAAATGGCACATTATATCGAAATATTACTCATTTTATTGTATAAAAAATAAATCCACCTTATATCTATATTGCTAACTTAATAAATTGGAAGAACTTTAAAGCTATCAAAATTTACCTTTTTTATCTTTTCTTTTTTGACTTCATCTTTGAAAAATAATATAAATATAAGAATAAAGTAATCATTTACCAATCTTACCAATATCTTAAGATACCTGTGAGCCTCAGATTTGAAATAAAAATCATACATTCCCACAACTTTTTAACAATATCTCTATAATTTTGTATACCCATTACAAGGCATTCAATATCTATAATACGATTTTTTATTCCATGTTTGTATTTAAAATTAACTAGAAGCTACATTCCTTACACCTAAACAAAAAAAGATTCTAAGTATCAAATGATACGTCAACAATTTGGTTCTCTTCAGTAACACTGGTAATATCTTTCTCACCTAACAATTAATTTTATCATTGAAGTCATACAATATCAGTTCCAATAACATTACCGCCCATATCTTACTTTTCGCCACATCAACACCCGACATCCATAAAATACTCCTTATTATGGAAAAGACTGATCAGCACTCTCCGTCTCATTCCCACGTGCGGTTCGGGGCTATAGTTGTCCTGGTCGCACTCCTTCACATACGCCTTTTTGATGCCCTCCCCATAATCTGGGATTAGAATTTTGCGCTTTCTCGCCCGTCTGGTGCGTTCGACGCTGGCGCGGCTGAATGAGGACTCTTCATTATTTTGTGATAGTGGGGAGTGGAAGAGTTTCTTGCCAATGATTTTGATGCACGGCTTCCTTATTGGCGAGTCGGTCTCCATCTGAAAAATAATTTTATAGATCAGTAATTATGAATGCATAAGACTACTGAAATTTTTACATCGTTATTCCATCTAAATCAAAGTTCAAATTAGGGAATAGTAAAACTAAGAAGGAAATGTTCTAACTTAATCACATAATCCAAGTCCGCTTCTATAGATGTCGGCATGTAAAAGCAAGATTAGCACAAAAGATTCCCCGATAATTCACATACCAGAAGTTATAAAAGTGCAATCCACAAAAGCCTTCAAGTCATGGGAACCTAAAAAAAAAACATCAGTATTGTGCCCAAATTTTCGAGAAAAGGTACTTAAATCCCCCCAAAAAAAATTACACGCAGTTTTAACACCGATCCCACGACGCCACACTAAGCAAAAAATATCGATTAAGGCTGACCATGGTATGGTACAAAGGACTCAAAGCCATGTTGATATTGATGGCAGGTAATGTTCAGGAACAGGTAGTTGATGCCCCGGCCCACACAATAACTTTGGAATGCGTATCAAAAGAATATAAAAACGGGAATTCCGCGGACAGGTACAATTATGTCAATTATAAGAGAGAGGATTATTTATTCTTGGAATTTCGTTGCAATTTTTGTATGGGAATATCAAATGATTAAGATATAAAGAAATTGATATCAATTGAAGGAGTCACTAACACACATAATAGCAGTGTGGTTGGAAAGACACGAATTGTACAATCATGTTGTAGGAATAAGGAAGACCTACTACTTAAATTCGCCGCGGGGGGTTTAGAACTAGTCAAAAAGTCACCACTATTCGAGAAATAAAATTTTACGTAAGTTCGATAATTTAAAACAGAAATTCTGCTTTCTACTAACTTGTACTTACGAAAGTATCATTACTTGTAATTCATAGTTTAAATATAGGCTACAAACTAGTTCAGTATAATTTTTGTGATTAGTATCTGTTACTGTTTAATGCAAATTATTACTAAATATCAAATTTTCAATTAGCCAAAATTAATAAAATAACCAATATTTCTTATAAAAGAACCTCCTCAAAATGCCCTTAATCCAACGCAAAATCGTTTTTTCCAGAATACTGTACTTAATCATAGCTTAATTTACACTTACATAATAATTAACACATTTGCTCACACACCAATTATCTCTTCATTCATGTTAATTTACCAAGGTGAACTTGGCAACACCATTCCATCTATCAAAACTTTAAACTCAAACGGTCTTGATAAGAGATAGCGTACGAAAAAAGGAAAAATTACTTTAAAACTTACCACATCTTGGTCAGAAAACTCCACGGAATTGTTGAGTATGTTATTAGCGATGAGCACTGTTAAATTTTCGCGGGATAAACTGTTGACTGGCGTCGATACTTCGCTGTCGGCCATCTTGTCGCGCGGAGTCGGAACGCGTGCGCACCCGGTGCCAGATAAACGCAGACTGAGTGATTGACCGCTCCCTGCCAACTGGAATGTGCATTCGTGATTAGGGCTTGCTTGTTGCGTTGTATCGATTAAGTGTTCTAATCGATTACGATGATTGCATTTATGCATTTGGGATTATCCAAAACGATTGTACATTCGATATTTATCTTCTTTTGTAATATGCTTAAACACCTTTTAATGAATTTGGCTAGTACGCCAATGATGGCTCAAAAATTGTATTTGAACAAAACACCCGCCAGATTTAAAAAATCCCTGAAAAATAAGTAGGTAATCTAATTGATTGATATGATATTAAAAATCTATTTAGACTGATAGTCTAAAGAATAAGAAGAAATAATTATTATTGATCAAGATTTTAAAATGTACGAACTCGTATCTTTCAAAAAAATATTTCTGAAATTAGTTTATTTTATAATAAATTCTTACCTACTTAATACATTTTATATGTGTTTTTTTGTTACGGGTGAGGGGATACGGGTTTATTAATACATTTCTTTGGAAATACTTGTGATTTTATGTAAGTTGATATATTATGTTGTCATAAAACTTTTGTACCCATTAAATCTATAATAATTAGGTAATATTAATCAAAACCACTACTTTACCAAGCATAATACCTTTATTGTATTATAAAATACATAAGCATAAAATTTATTAAGTCCGTTTAAAACAATAAAATTAATAAGAAAGTTTCTATTGCATAAAAACTTCATGTCCATAGAGTATAATCGATAATAATAATAATTGATACATTTAATACATCATGACAGTTCAAAACCTGATACATACGTAAAATTAAATAGATTGGCAATTGAAGTAAAAATAAAATCTTTATTAATGTAGTGGAAAGTAATTTCCAAATGTCAATAGTTACTGTCTTAAAATTTATTCTATTAATTTATTGGGTCTTTATACGTATTGTCTGAATTTAGTATTTTCTTGTATCATATAATTAGAATTAAAAATGGCATGATTGTAATCATTAAAATCACTTGTCTTAAAATCACTGGCGATGTTCATTGACTTTACATTCCCTTCGTCCCATTGTAATCTCATTTTGGCTTGAAATTCGTCTACAATATAATTTTCTGCGTTTGTTTTGAACTGCATTAGTTTGTTCACGTCATCCATTTTATAAAAGTTGTCAAAAATGGTGTTACGTTTAGCTTGTGCAATATTCGTTCCGTTTTTCCTCGAATCGTTCGTTAATATTCTGATCTTTTTCACAGTCTCGTTTCCATTATTAAGGCTAACATTCTGTTCATGTTTAAATTCGTCTTTCGAATGGAATTTCCCATCGCCGAAGTCGAAGAATTTGAAGTTTTTCGTGCAATTATTGAGCATGCATATTTCCTCTTCGATCAACTTTCTTTTAATGTAATGGACCAAGTTGTTGACGCTGTTGCTCAGTTCGCACTTCGTGGAGTAATCTTTGAATTCTGAGAGGAAGTTTTTCAGACTTTTCATGTGGGACTTGCAATAATTTCTGATCATGCAGCTGGCCTGTATGATTTCCTTCTTGGTGGCGCCCTCTCGTTTCCTTATTTCCTCGTACTCTTCTAGTTTTAGGTCGCACTTCTCTGGGGTGGATTCTACGGGGTTAGGTATTCGTTCCTGGATGTCCTGAGGGTACAGTGTTGGGAAGGTTTCTTGCAGGTAGTTGGATTTCGGTGGTTGATTTGTGAACATGACGAACTCGTGGTGGCGGCTTGTTGCGCGCTTGTTTGGGGGTAGTTTCTCTTCCTAAAACAATCAATAGGTAATTAAAATTATGTACATAATAACTAGGTAAAAAAAATAGTTTTACAGGTTCTCATATTTTAAATTTTAATACTCTACCTACTTGTAGTCTCGAGAACGTTACAAAATAAAATAAAATGTTGGTTATTGTTGTCATGCACTAACAATGTAGTAACTATTTTTTATATATTCTTTGCAATGATTTTGAGATGAATTATTAACAATTCTTTATCTAGACAAGGTCAACTGCGGTCTGCGACATATCGAATCTCAAATAAAACTTTTATGTGTCTTTCAGTATTTCGTTTACCCAAAAATATTGAGTTTCACCTGCCTTTTTATTTATTCAAGAAACAAGAAAGTAAGTCGCAGACAAATTATATTACTCGAATCTGAAAACTCACATGAAAGAGTTCACTTTCTAGGTATTGTTTTATTCTACAAGAATATAAGTTTCTTATGCAAAGATACTTTTTGAAGAAAGAAGATTTTACTAAAAGGTACCGTCGAGTTTTAGCAATTTTGATACGAATATATGTCTTATTCTTAAAAAGGGAAATAATTGTATAAAACATATTTTATTTTATCGCAGTACTTATTAAATGTTATAAGTTATTGAATACACCCATAAGATTTCATAATACAATTCAAGTCACATCACAAACTATAATAGAATTTATTTCAGAGGAACTAGGCCGAACACATTATTTGTTGACTATTTATTTTATTTTATTTATTCATAAGGGACTAAAACGGTAGTATGATAAAACAATAAAAGGAAAATATAAACTTAACAATTAAATTAAACAAACATACAGCACACATTGTCTACATATTGACAGATGAAATTAGTCTTAATAAATAAATAAACTGCCGTGCCAGTTAGAAAAAAAAGGATGTTAAATTAGTCTAACAGTTCTCACCAGCGACTCCAAGTGATGGAAGTAATTGCAGACGTCCTTGAAGTTGTTCCTCTGTCCACACTGCAGCCACACGATGAAGGCGCGGCGCACGGTCACGTTGGTGTAGGCTGGTGAGGCGGGCTCCAGCAGCGAGTGCGGCAGGTTGTCGTCCAACAGCTCCATCTGCCGCCCGGGAAACATCGTGCTGGAATATCATGAATCATGAGAATATCATGAAAAAATCATGAGTCACTATGAAAGCTCTGGAGCTCGGTGTCAATTCTTTGCTTTGTTGGTCCTGATAGGAATGAAGATAGTGGTATGAATGTGGATGGAAAGTTTCTGTATCCATGTCATATTGATGCAAAATCCCAAAAGAACATCTATTCTTAGCGTACGTTAACCCAGTTGCCAATAAGATGTTCTGCTGGGAAGCATGTCCGGGTAACCACCGTTTAAAGCTACCATTGTATACATCAGTTAATGATAAGTCAGTAACTTAGGTTTTAAGTTTAATATGTGCGAATACACTCAACCGTCATAATTGTGTCAACCGACGCAAAGCACTTTTTAATATTTATTTTACTTTATATCATAGCATACAAAATTAAAACGAAATAACACGTATATATTAACAAATGTATCATGGTTGCAGAATAAATAAATACATACACCCAACAGTCACATACATAGCCCTGACCTCACATTAAGATCAATTAAGTCGTGTGTCGTGGGTATCGGGAACTACGAAAGACTTTTCGGTCTCACAAACACCCAGACCCGAGATAAATACTTCACAAAATCAACCTGTATTACAATCAATGGTCACAGCACTTACAAACTATAAAACTTTTACTTTATAATCCATTATGCATATACACTCTTTACAATTCATGGAATTACCCAACTCATTAAGTTAGGGTAAAATTTAGAATAGGGTAGCACGATTTGGTGGGGTGCGGGGTGTGGAGGAGGGGAGAGGGAGTGTCCTATCTCACTTGGTACCACTCCCGTGAAAAGGTAATGCACCATTCCTGAGATATATCAATTTAAGTAACCTAACCTACAAAAACACTTGTCAATACAAATTTGCTTCTGCAACGTCTCCGGCGCTGCGGGAAGTGCAGCCCCTTCGCCCTTGCGTAACAAAGGATAGGCACCCACGCTCACCTCTGCAGCTTCGGCTTGCTGGTCGCCTCCGGCGACCAGCCTCAGCCGCTCCGGCTCGCACGGGTCCCTATCCTTTGTTACAGCGGGCGGGGGCTGCTCTCCCTCCGCGCCTCCGGCTTTTTATATACACTCTAGGGTTGGTAGCCAAAAGACTACGTGAAGTCGGGGTGCTCTGAGTCGGTTTTGGAGCACAGTCGACCTAACCGATTCATAAAGTGGGTGCACTAACTTCCTTCTCAACATAATTTCTAAGGCGTTATAAAACATATTATAACACAACAAAACACAAACAAATCAATATTGGTATAACGTAGATACGAAATCCGCCAAAAACCATCAACAAAACATTCTTAATTTTTTGTTGACATTGACACCTGAATCAACTCGTATAGTTTTTATGGTTTTTTACGTTCCGTTTCACCGATTTTTACACCATAGACAACATATTTGACTTAGTACTGATGATTTGTTTTTAAATCGCCTATAAAAACGTTCCGTTTTACCCAATATGTGATTTGAGGTTAGGAACTATTTATATTAATTACTCGAAAACTATGCATTTCCTTTGAATAGGAGTGATAAAGTTGTAATCAGGAACTCAATCCCTATCACCTGTGATCACTTTTAGCCCTCAAATCGTGCTACCCTGAACTAAAGACCGCCCTTAAGTTATGATAACATTATAATCCCCTATCGAATATTTCATAGAATGAGGTGAGAAATATAGAATTTGGTAACTTCAACAGAACAAATAATCCGAATTCTAAGTACTTCAATTATTTTAAAACTATTATATTGTGAAACACTTACCTTATCTTGGTATGAATTGATCAATTTGCTAAAATATATATTACAAATAATTATTGAATGAATAAGCAAACTCCACTTATGCTTGCGTCTTTTGTTACAATTGTAAAACGGACATATTATTTCCTAGTACCCACCTTTTTTTAACAAAGTCTGAGTAGGTCATTATGTTCCGTTTCTATTATTTAAATTCTTTCTAGTATATTGTCAAAGTAAAAAATAATAATATATTAGCTTTATTAGCTAATAAGAATATCTTATATTTCTAATTATTGTAGAATATTGTTTTAAAAAGAATTTTTGGTTTAGTTCTTACTTAGAAACATAGATGGAGTTACGATCCTGTATCGTGCCAGTAATTATGAAGTAATAAAAATTGTTAATTGCAAGCACGCATAACACCAAAACCATAGCAAAAAAAAATGTTTTTGGTTCCAACACCATAAATTGTTTGTAGTCACAATGACGTAGACCGAAATATTTGTGGAATATATCGTACAATTTAATCAAAGAAAAATTACTTTTTAGTCACTGAGCCAATCAATACAAACGATGTATAAGAAGTACAAGAACACATGTGACACATGAATAAATGTGAACACATGTGCATCGGTTTGAAAGATATTGTAGCCAGAGTGACTATTGGACAAATTGAGATTTAACATCTTGTCTCAGTATGACTAGCGCAGTATAATGCCGATTGCTTTATAATTCAAGGTGTTGTTTGGTATTACTATTGTCCATGAAGATCGTATTGCTCACCATCAGGCGAACGGCATGCTAGTCCCGCCATTTATAGAATTAAAAAAATAGACTCCAAACTCCAAAGCTAGGAGAATCTCTAAGTAACTTATGACTTTCATAATAATCAGCCCGTGATATTCTCATGAGTCATGATATTCCTGCCTTTCATTGCAATAAAAAAACTAAAGACGATAGTCGGGATCTCCTATCCTTTAATACCTATACAATAATCGCTAAAATGACAGTAGAACTGCCGCTAGCCGTATAATCGAGTGTATTGTTCTATATGGGGGGAAGAATGCCGGCCCCTTAATATGCGGCGCTGGGAGCGACAAACACGAGCCACGGCGCGTCAGGAATGCAGCGCTTTAACGCTTCCATCGATACGCTAAATATTTATATCGGCTGCCTCCAGCCCGCTGAATACTTTGCATATTGCCGCATATTGGAGCCAACTTATAAGGAAAATTAGTGATAAATTTTTAATGATTTTAATTGCATTGAAAGGAACAAGCGACATTGCGACATTGTTTAATTACCAACTGTTAGTTGCTACCAATGATTAAATATATGCATCTGTATATAACCAACTGCGCCACGGAGGCTGTGAGGAGGAGATTGTCGAATAAATGAGTGATTTGGACCAAGGAGATGGGTTTTCTGTGCCGTTTTATATGGTTAGACCGCGGGTTCGATCCCCGCACCGAGAGAAATGTTTATGCAGGCCACAAATATTTCTTCCGGGTCTGGGTGTTTGTGAGACCGAAAAGTCTCTCGTAGTTTCTGATACCCACGACACAAGACTCGATCTTAGTGTGGGATCAGGACTATGTATGTGACTGTTGGGTGTTATTTAATTTAATAATCTAATCGAATACAATGAAGCTTTACTTTGTCTTAAAAATATATGTATATGTATGTACATATTATATAATCCACAGTCATAGTAACTTCCATAATAAAAAAAAATATATAACCTGCAAAGCTGTATGATGAAAATCCCACGACCACATAATATTATAACACTACATTAAATAATGTGTAATGACGTGGTAATAATAAGGATTTAATGTATTAATCGGTTTATTTATTGCCTCTATAAACTACATTCATTTAACTGGTAGCCGCGGCGTCGCTGACATCAAATTATACGGAATAATTACTTTTCAGCATACATTGCGTATTAATTGCGTATTAAATGCAGTCTGTAATTTTATTGTATCCTTGAAATCCAGTATTTTAAATACTACTTTATCTGATTACAATCCTTTTGGTGTTCTGAATTAAAATTGGAAATGTATTGGTTTAGATCAGATAATTATGTTATCCCTGGGTAACCTTCTCTCCTTAATTGACACCTACTCAATTTAGACCACATAATAGGAACTTCCCATCATTGTGGTGGTGGTTATCTTGGTGTATTACCGTCACGTTATTAGGGGTGTTACTCTGTGATCCGAAACGAAACTCGAATATTTTTACTTCGACGTCCGAAGTAAGTTGTAAGTTGTCCACTTCTAAAAATCAATAATATTCTATATAATACTTATCATTCACTCCGAACTTATTCTATGGTTATGACTTACGATAGAAGATTTAACATTTTGTGGAGTAACGAAGCAGATTCATACAGTTTTACGTACAACGTTCGAACGTCCGAGTTTCTTTTCAGTTCCTGGAGTAACACTGTATCTGTATCTGTATCAGCCCATATACGTCCCACTGCAGGGCACGGGCCTACTCTACAATCGAGAATACGATTGAGAGTGGTTAGGCCATATAGTCCACCACGCTGGCCTAGTGCGGGTTGACAGACTTACATACCATAGAAATTCTTATGAATCGCTATGGTATGCAGGTTTCCTCACGATGTTTTCCTTCACCGTTTTAGTGCGTGGTGATTGACTATCAATACACACATGACTCCGAAAAGTCAGAGGTGTGCCCTGGGATTCGAACCCGTGACCACCGTGAACATGTTGGCAGCCGCGTCCAGTCCGTTTACCAACAGGCCACCACGCACTTCACACACTGGAGTAACACTGGTCCCTATAAAATAAAATGCAAAGCATTTAGCATTACTAACCAATCACAAGATAGCTTTATACAATGGTTTACTCATAAAAGGCTTGACGAAATACTCATCCCATTTAATCAAAACTAATACCTTTAAGATCCTCAGTAATTATCCCATAGTTTATAAATTCCACTATCCTATCGAAGCTCCAATAACCGGCAGTAATACTAAAAATTCTTGGCGTTTATAAAATGAAATTTCGCCGGCACCTATCGAGGTCAGGGGGAATTCGTTCGATCATCGGGACGTGGATGCCTTCGCGTCTTGCCGGCGAGGTTATGAGCTCTCAAATATTTTGCCGGCGACACGTCGCGGGTTAATGGATCGATCGGTTTAATTATTACTTAATAGCTCTTGAATAACATGTGGGAATCTATACGTATTTTCCTGTTTTTGTCTTAAAGTCAACCATTATAGGAAATTATAGATTTAATTTTTATTAAATTATATGTCTGTTCGATCAGACTGGTATAATTTTGGCTGTTGGAAAAAAATACTCTCTTTTTTAATAGGAATTGTTGTCAGGTCGCTGTGTAAATCTTCGAGATGCATATCAAAAATAGGCTATGAGTTTCTGATTGATAACGATGGTAATAAAAATTACATGTGACCTAATAAATATTTCTGTCTGAAGGCATATCTTGCATTCTGAGCACTTAAACATCGACACATTTTGTATAGAAATACAAGTATTGTTGGTTTACACGGCAATGAATAATATTATCAGATAATCCAGCGTGTTTAACAATGCCCATATATTTAAAAATAGGATTATTTTAAAGACTGGCGTAATTAATTTCGAGTAACAAAGAAGCCACGTTTTAAAAACGAGCTTATGTGTTTAAATTGAGCGCGACATGCATGTTAAAGAGATATAATTAAGATTATACAACAATGAATTTTAATCTACATAATTAAATTGCATTATGAAAAACAAATAAACACAATATAAATATATATGTATTTATATTTAGTTGATAAGATCATCCATCCATCCATCAGCCAAAGGAAGTCCACTGCTGAACATAGGCCTCCCCCAATGATTTCCACAGAGACCTGTTGGAGGCAGCCTGTGTCCAGCGACGTCCCGCGACCTTTACCAGGTCGTCGGACCATCTTGTTGGTGGACGTCCTACGCTGCGCTTTCCGGTACGCGGCGATAAGATCATAATCCTTGACAAATAAAATTAATAATTAACTAAAAATAAAATACAATAACGTTTTATTAAACAACAGTATTTGACCCAACGCAAAGAATAAACTTTATTAACGTGGAGCATTTTGCATTTTAAAATAACCTGATAATTAAATTGGAGATAAGATGAAGTAGGTATCATATTTATAAAACTATTTGTTGACAGTCTACAAATAAGTGTCTTGGAACCATTTTAATACCTTATAATAATACTTAAGTCGTTGCGGTGTTCACTATTCATTCTTTACACAAATTTAGCACACTTACAACTAGTACTGTCGGTACAGAACACTAACAAAAGAAAGCAAACAACATTTTGCATTTTGACTTTACGGATTTAAAAAAAACAGTAAAAACGAAAGGATCCTAACAGTTGACTTTATTTTGTTAAACCTTTTGACTCCTGGCTTCTACAATTAAGTACAATAGAGAAGAAACTAGCTATTTCCCTTTATGTTGTAAAACAGTTGTCTTCCTTCACAAAACAGATTAAGCAACTTAACGTCCGAGATTTGTATTTAAAATTTTATTTATAGTGCATAAAGTCTACAATGGAATAAATAGTCGAGTCTAGTAAAATTAACCAACAAGGTAAGTTATACGGGTACTTGTAAAGCATGTATACAACGGCCGATGCCAATAATCAATCGAAAAAATTAGATTGTAGTCAATCTGGATTGTTTTCTACTTTTCAATTGGTCTATAACCATGTTGCCATAGATTTTTTCACTACTGAGATTGATTATTGGCAATATAGTATCAGAAAAAAGATTGAGCTGTCAATCTAAAACGGCCAATTTTGGATTGGGATTATTTATTGGCAGCAGCTGTAAGAGTGTTGATAGTGAAGGCAAACATAACTTGATAATCTTGAATAATTATTTATTTAAAAATGTTTACAGTTTAATAGGTCGAACGTGAATGAGAACTAAACTAATTTATATTTTGGCGCAAGCACTGAGTTTACAAATGAGCAACTTGCTCGTACACACGTTATATATACACATAGTACGAGAGATGACAACCAAAATTGTTGTCTCATAGCAATACGGCCACAACCGCATCAAATTGATAGATTTGATTATTTCGAACTCGAAAATACCAATTTCAGACATTTTTCGCGTAGCGTTTGACCGCACTGAATTTTCAAAAATGTCAAAAAATTTTACCGGACTGTATCATAGCAATCTGTCTGATTTTCTGACTGTAGTTATATAATAGCTATAAGATACCGAAAACATATTTTTCAGAAGTTAATAGTGTAGCGCAAACCGAAAAAATAATTTAGAAAAATTAAAAATGAGACAAAAAAATATGATGATAGCAATCCGTCTGAAAATGTTCTTTACGGGTAAATTAGGATTAGTTAATACGAAAAAAAATATTTTCAGAAGAAAATTCGGATGCAACAAATTTTGAGACCATTCTAAATATGTTAAGGAATTTTACCGATCGGTATCATAGCAATCTGTCTGAAAATTGTTGAAATTGATGAAATGAATTAACCAGATGTAAAAAAAAATTATATCAGAAGAATTCAGTGTAGCACCTCCCTTATCAGACAACTTTTCGATCTCGACCGTATTGAAGCGTGACTGATTGCAAGTTGGGCAATCACCTTGCTTTTGTCTTGCCAAAATAGAGCGCGGACAACGTATCTATGCTATAAAAACGTCTATTATAATTGATAATTATGAATTCCTCTTCCATCCCCGAAAACTTCGTCAATGGGAGATGAGCAAACTATGCCTTATCATTGGGAATAGAAGAAAAAAAAACGTCCGCGAGCCCTCGGACAACCAGTGACACACCCACGTCCGCCTGAGCTACTTATAGTTTGTTGTCACTTTAAGTGAGCGTTATTTCAACGGTTAGGACAGCTGGTGAGTGACTATGTATAGTAAGAGAGTGGCAGGAGTATAATATGCGAAAAAACCATTTTCACCGCAGCAGAAACGTAAGAAGCGCTCAGGCATCGGTCAAGCGACTCCAAAACGTTCTTTTCTCTTTTGGGAGTACATGCGACATCTAAAATGTCTGAAAACATTTTTTTTGCAATCTTGCCTTATTTACGAACGGTAGAAAAAAATTTCATTCGAATTGCTATGATACAGGTCGGCTAAATTTGTTGACATTTTCAAAAAATCGCTTCAGCTATATGCTACGCGCAAAATGTCTGAAAACCAACTTATTTGTCATAATATTATAAAATCTATGTACATTTCCAATATCAGACGTATTGCTATGATACCGACTGCCTTTTTTTTTGGACACAGCAGAAATAGCCTCACATGCAATTGCTACACTTTTGACCGTTACTACCTACCTAGTCGGGTTTAGAATTACATAATCTAACGATTTTATACAGTTTCGACCGTATTGCTATGGTACATGGTTTTGGTCGTCATCTCTGGGACTAACAATACACCTATCATATAGTCACAGAGTGGGTCTTAAAATACAAGTCGAAACATGAGTGTCCGGGCACCTCTGCCTTCCCCTTATGGAAAAAGGCGTGAGTTGCAATGTATGTATGATTCCCTCCCGTCAATTACAAAACATTTACCCTCAAAAGTCATAAAACCTTACCTGTCGCGTTCGTCTGCACAATACTGTAAACACACGACAGGGATGTGTGTCGCGTCGCCATGGCAACGTCACGTCGCAGAGCTCGTTAGCTGACGGCTGTCGATGCTGACAACGTGCTGACGAAACTCTGTGAGTGTGTAGTGAGGGATATCTGCGAATGATATTCAGAAAATAGCTTTAAAAATATAGTTTGAGTTATTGTTTTTGATGGGCCAGCAATATACCTAACCCGCGATTTTGGTCGGGTGTAATGAATCCCCAAGTTTATTTAATAGCAATTGTATATTTTGCCGAGAAAGTAAATATTCCGTGTCGTTGTTCTTTTTTGGTATTACCACTTCAAGTTAAAAAATGCAGTGCCATCTATTTTTTTGTTGGCACTTTTATAATAATAAAAAATACATCTATGAAAAATCAGTAGGGAACAGTTTTCTGTCAATATCTGATATTTTATTCTTTAAAATGTCGACATCATTATTGCCTAGATCGTCTATAATAACGCATGAAACAAAATTAAATATTATGCCAAAAGAATGGACACAACCCTCACTCATATTATACTGTTTAAATGCGAATTAGTGTAATAAGTTTAACTACATTGCGCTTATTGTGTGAACAAAATAATAGGGTCATCAGTGCAAAGCGGTAATGGAGTGTGAAACGCAAATTACCAACCAAAACCGCTCGTAGTTTTAATCCCAACTCAACTTTATTACCGCTAGTTTTGTTTTACTTGAATAAAATATGAATAATGCTTTATCTGCCTTATTGTTATGCTAATAATAATAATAATAATAATAATAATAAACGTTTATTTGGTTTAGAGAAAATAACACAAGCTAAAATAAAAAGTCAAATCATAACAAAAAAAAAATTAACATAAAATAACAACTAATACAATATATGCTCCCTAAACCAAAAAGGTTCCAGCTCAGCTTATTGCCGCAGCCTGAGCTACGGCGCTGGTTTTCAGCTGGACCTAAATATATACGAAACAAGAAACAAAAAAACATAAAAACTTAAACTTTTGCTTAAAAACATATTGTCCACATTTTTGAAAAACAATTGCAACAATAAATATGTACGAGGTAAAAAAATAAAACATAAAAAACAAACTTTTTAACTTTTGCTTAATAACGAATTGTCCACATTATGAGAAAAACAAAAACATTGACACATTAAAAATAAAACCCTTAAACAAGCAAAATAAAATCATTACATAGGTTATAAAATCGTTAAATAGGTTAATAGGTATCATTAAATAATAGTACAACATTTAACACACAAAAATATTCAATGAACTATAACTAATCGGTTAATGTGAACTCACATAGACTACAGACAGACAACAGTGAGGAAGAAAACGCAACAAGCATAATCACATTTTGATTTATAATTACAGTGAGGGGCTCGTTATATCTGTATACCCTCTATCTGCTGTTTAAGGAAGTATTCTTTAATTTTATACCTAAATGTGCTAAGGGATACGGACAGATTTCTAAGTGGAGGGGGAATAATATTCCAAATTTTGGTAGCGGTATACTTAAAACTACCTTTGAAGGCGCTGGTTTTGTGATTAGGACAAATCAGAAATGCTAGACGAGCTCGTGAAGACATCTCGATTTTTTCGAATAAATAAACAGGTTTACGTGTTTTTAAGATGCCAAATAATAGGGTTGCAAAATGAGTGCATCGTCTGAAGCCCATATTCATTATCTGCGCCTGATTTAAATAAGGTGAAACATGACTTCTCGGCGGTATGTCAAAACAAAATCTAGCACAAGCATTCTGAACACGCTGAATTAAGTTTTTAGATTTAGAAAGAAGTCTTGGTCCGTACACGGTATCAGCATAATTAAATTTTGATAAAATTATTGAATCAATAAGGTTTATACGGAGTTTTAAACTTAAATAGCGACGAGCATTGTATAAAACTTTTAAACGATAGAAACAATTACGTGCTAATTCATTAATATGATTTTCGAATCTTAATTCTGAGTCCATAATCAAACCCAAATTTCGTGCTTCTTGACATTCAGGGATAGGCTTACCATCAATGTTTATCGTTGGTTGAAGAAGTCTAGTTTTTGTAACTTGTTGCCTCGAACCTAAAATCATGAACTTTGACTTGACTGGATTTAAAACTAAACAATTCTTCGTAGACCAATGATTTAACCTGTTCAAGTCATCGTTAATTTTATCCACGGCTGAAAGCATTTTCTTCGGTTGAAACGATAAATATAACTGCAAATCATCCGCATATATATGATATTTGCAATGTTTTATAGAATTTATGATATCAGCACAATAAAGGATGAAAAGTAAAGGCCCCAGAATAGAACCTTGCGGAACTCCTCTTGTAACCCGAGCTAGAGAAGATGTAGAAACGGATCCATTACTATTACGAACCTCGACTTTTTGTGAACGATCAGATAAATAGCTGTTGAACCATTTAATTGTATTAATGTCAAATCCATAGAAACATAATTTAGAAAGTAATAAATCTACATTTATCGTCTCAAAAGCACGAGAAAAGTCTAATAAAACAAGAATCGTGCTCATACCAGAGTCTTGCGCTTCTAATATATTATTGGTAACCTCGAGTAAAGCTGTTGTGGTACTACAATGTTTGCGAAAACCAGATTGGACATGAGGCAGAATGTCATTTTGCTCCAGGTACTTAATTAACTGTAGATATACTACTTTTTCCATAATTTTGGATAAACATGGTAAAATGCTTATTGGACGAAGATCTTTAGGTGATGAGGGATTCGTGTTTTTAGGTAAAGGTCTGATAATAGCCGTTTTCCATAATTCAGGATACGTACAGGTACTGATTGAAGCATTGATAATTGATGTAATTGCTGCCAATGAATGAGGGAGAGTTAGTAAAAGCATTTCTAAAGAAATGTTATCGACACCTTGTGCATTAGACTTAAGCGAGTGAATAATTCGAGAAACATCACGTTGGTCAACACATTTTATGGTAAACGTTGAAGAATTGAATGTATGAAATTGAAAATAAGTTAAGTCTGATAAAGTAACAACATCGGAGCCAGGAATCTCAAGAAAGTGTTTATTTAAATTCTCAGTATTGGTGAGATGAGCCGGAAGTTCTATATCTGGTTTAGGTGGAAGTACATTTAATTTAAGATGTTTCCATAAAGCCTTTGGATCTTTTGTGTGATTAATATATTGTCCAAAGTATGCTTTTTTCTCGTAATAAATACTTGAATTTACTAGTTTTTTTAACTGTCTGTAATAATCTTGATGTGCCTCACGTTTTGTACGAAGATATTTCATATGTGCTTCATTTCTTAGTCTCATCATCAACATAATATTGTCAGTAATCCAAGGATAAGTATGATTTTTAATTTTTATAGTTTTATGAGGTGCATGGAAATCAAATAAGTTTAAAACCAAAGTGTTAAAAAAATGTAACTTGCAATTCACATCGAGTTCATTTGTAATGTTGTGCCAGGGAATTAATTGGATATCATTGTCAAATTTTTTACCATCAATATTTTTAAGTGGTCTATAAGAAATGAGTTTGGGCTGAATTTTTACTTTTTTAAAGTTAAATTCCGCTACAACAAGAGCATGATTCGACAATTTGCTACCTATAATGTCAGTCGTCACGTTTCGGACATTTGTGTCGGTACATATAACGTCTATAAGCGTTTCGCTATGGCTTGTATAATGTGTAGGTGATGAAACTTGTTGCTTTAAGCTAAAGATATTAACAAAATTATGGAACGCTTTGGAATTTGAGTTCTCTGTACACAATAAATCAATGTTAAAATCCCCTAATATTATCAAATTGTCACGATGTCCTAAAGCATTTACCGAATCAGTTAAGGCATTAAAAAATATATCAACACTGAGCCACGGAGGTCTATAAGCCGTCCCTAGAATTATTTTGTTGCTATTTATGCTAAGAGATATCCACATCTGTTCTACAGACGGACAAATAGGGTGTTCACACACCTTAACTCTTAGGCCCTTCTTCGTATAAAAAGCAACTCCACCTCCGCGGCCTCCCCGAACGTCTTGTGGTCTAGGTACACTACGTAGAGAATAACCGGGTATTGATGGGGCTTTCGCTTCCTCATTTGGTCTTAACCAAGTTTCATTGATTGCCAAAATATCAATAGAATGATTAATCGCCGCCAAAACAAGTTCATCATGAAATTTTCCAAGTGAGCCAGGGTTATAAAGACCAACATTCAAATACTTATTCGCCATCACAGTAAATAACAATAATATTTAAATAAAATGATTTCTGTGTGAGTTGTGTTATGACGGAATACCATATCTACTGAATTACTTAAAATCAATAACAAAAAATTATCACAGCTAATATATGCTATACTATAATAATAAAAATAACAAAAATCAGTAATACCCATAAACAAAAAGTGGACAGAACGTGAAACAATTGAAGTTAAACGATATAAAAATAAAATATATATAAAACAAAATTTTCTCTGCTTACACAAATAAAAATAACAAAAATCAGTAATACCCATAAACAAAAAGTGGACAGAACGTGAAACAATTAAAGTTAAACAATATAAAAATAAAATATTAATAAAACAAAATTTTCTCTGCTTACATAAAACACAATAAATATACAGGGCTAACAAAACTGTAATCCGTACGAAATAATATACCGAAGATAGACCTAACATTGCCTTTGTCCAAAAATTTTTTCTAGATCATGCTCTGATCGAATTCGGATTCGTGGTGCTCCATGCTCCTTACGAATGAAAATCTTGCCATCTCTGGTCCAAACATATTTCCACTGCTTATCAAGCGATGCAGTTCGCGCTTTATAAAATATTTGTCGGTTAGTACGGGTCAATCTTTCGTTGGTATAAAAACGACACTCAGCTGAAGAGGATCCAATGCCAGCAGTAGTGACTGACCTGCGGACGCGTGCTGCCGCCAGCAGCTGATCACGGTGCGCCTGGCGCGCCAGCTTTACAACTAGGGGCCGTGGACGCGATGACTGTTCCGTCGTTGCAGCACGCGGCGGTCCCACTCGTTCAGCATAAACAATATCCCGTTCATCCATATCGACACTAAGTTTTGAAGCAATTGCAAGGGCGAGGTGAATGGAACGTTCATTTGATTCTTCAGGTATCCCAGCAAATTCTACGTCATTGCGCAGCATCTCTTGATCACGGTCGTTCAGTTCTAGTTTCAAATCAGCAATGGTTTTTTCAAGCTCGCATACATCACTGGACCCCGTCTTCTCTTGGTGCTGTTTTTCTATAGCATCTACTCGCAAAGCAAGACAATCTATACGGCCATTGCAGTCCTTGATGGCTGATGCAAGACTTGACATCGTGATCCTGAATTCTTGCATTTCGGTTCGCGCAGCTATCATCTCTTCTCGCAACATTCGCATTTCCTTGACAATATCCGAGTTATTGGTGGTATCTTTATTATACTCTACATCAGGTGGAACAGGGGAATTTGGCTTAAGCTGGACATTATTCGATGAGCTCTTAGGAATTATAGCATCATCCGATGAATTGTTTGCCAGACATTTTTCACATCTCCATTTATTTTTATGCTCTGAGGTCATCGTATTATAAAAACGTTTTTCGCTAACGTTAGTGCAATAAGTAATAAGAGTTCTACCGCTTCTTCTTAAAGTCTCATATATTAACTGACTACCATAAAAGTTGCTTTTTATATTTCATGCAAAAAATAATAAAAATAAATCAAAAATTAGTCATGACCCCACACTTAGATCGAGTCTGGTGTCGTATCAAAAACCACGAAAGACTTTTCATACATACGTACACTCACGCCTTTTTTCCAGAAGGGATAGGCAGGCAGAGGTGAAACCGGGTGACGTTTCGTCTGGTACAAATTCCTGAATCCGGGCTGATAATGAATAGAAAAATCCATTATCACTTTGTCTGACCCGGGATTCGAACCCTTCTTCGCTTAATTTTAATTCAAAAGACGTTCGAAAGGGACAAATCATTCTATTACTAAAACTTTTATTAATTAGACTGAAAATATATATCTATACGCCATATAAATTGCGCAATATTAATTGATGACAGAATACACTTTGCGATATTCAGTGGAAAAATCTACCTTATACTCTGTGATTTAAAAGGCTGTGTTGTAACAATTCCAGGAAAATAATTAAATACACCCGACAGTCACATACATAGTTCTGTCCCCACACTAAGAATAATTAAGTCTTGTGTCCTGGTTAATAAAAACTACGAGAGACTTTTCGGTCTCACTAACACACAGACCCGAGACGAATATTTGTGAGTTCACAACTTCACACTTCTTGGTGCGGGAATCGAACCCGCAGCCTCTCGTTTCACTGTCGACGTCTCACCAACTGCGCCACGGAGGCTGTCTAGATAGGTCCAATTATTGCAGCACAATCTTAGGTTTTCTTTTTTTCTTTATTTTCTGTCACCTTCAGTAATACCTAAACTATTTAAGAAAGTGATTTTCGATAAACCCAGTACCGAGATTCGAACCGGCGACACGAACACCATCACATATACAACGCAATACTATCGGCACAACATTCAAAAGATATATCGCTTTTAGATCCGCGACGATATAAAAATTTATACGCGGACAATCCGCCGGTCATAAAGAGGGCTTATCGGGGATATAGGGTGTGTATAATTCACGCGCCCCGGCGGATACCGGCGGATATTGTGTCGGATACGCGGATATGAAGGCACCTCGCCAGATTTGTCGCTCAATTGTTTCTATTTGAAGGCGTAAATCTCGCCGGCTGTATCGAACGAAATTAATATCCTGTACTGGTTAGCACGGACGCTGTGTTATTTGGACTGTATTGCATTGGTAATGGTCAGAATAACGTATGATATTGCTTCATTGGATATCTGGCAGTATGGTTAGTGTAAAGGGGTCTTGAATTCGGGTGCCAATGGGCCATTCACTTATTTTTTTCGATTTCGTTTGAAATTTACGATTATTTTCTTAAATATTCTTCCTTCCTATAAGCTTTCGACAGCATTGCCTCTAAATATCCTTTTATATGCTAAACAAAACACATAATGAATGACACATAGAAATAATGTAGGTAACCTCCTTAATATTTCATTATCTTTCGGACATGGCAAAATATTGGGACAATTTTTCTGTCATTTTCCAAATAAATTTACAAGGATAAACTACGTTTGAATGAATGTTTTTTAATCTGTATCGGCCAATATACCTCCATTCGTTCAATAAAAGCCTCTCCGAAAAACAAGCTTTAATCTCGAAAAAATCACTTCCTCTTTGCAAGTGTGGTGAAAAATTCGTTTTTCAATGTCCCTCGACAATTACCCGGAGCATCGGACCGGCGCGGCTGCCTCGCGCCGATATACACGCGTCGCCGCGCGCCAATGTACTGCTTAACAGCTCCTTATTTATGTATTTTTATTTTATTTTATTTATTTAGTTTTTGTAAATAGGCCACTAGGGGCACTTTTACACGTCATCATTTTTAAATTCATTACATACATTATAAATATATTAATCATTACAATTATTATTAAGTTACAATAGTGGGAAAACAATATTATAGGGTACCAGCGTATTATGGCGACCAGGCATGTTTATCATTAATGTATTCGGTGACATTGTAATAAGCTTTTTGTATTAACTGTATTTTGATTTCTTGTTTGAATTTTTCTATTGGCAATTCTTGCAAGTGCAGAGGTATCTTATTAAAGAAGCGAATACCCAACCCCACAAAAGAAGAATGTACTTTTTGCAAACGATGGAATTGCGTACACAATTTATTTTTAGTTCTAGTATTGAAAGAATGTATCTCACTTTTTTTTTTAAATAAATGAATATTATGCCTGATATGCATTATATTGTCATAAATATATTGACTAGCTACGGTCAAGACATTAATATTCTTGAAAACATCTCTGAGTGAGGCCCTAGTATCCAACTGATATATTGAGCGAATCGCTCGTTTCTGCAAAATAAAAATACTCTCAATATCAGCAGCCCTGCCCCACAACAAAATACCGTAAGACATAAGACTATGAAAGTTACTAAAGTAAACTAAACGTGCAGTATCCACATTTGTTAGCTGTCTAACCATCCTAATAGCATACACGGCTGAACTAAGTTTTCCAGCAAGACAAGCTATGTGTGCACCCCATTGAAGTTTTCTGTCTAACGTAATACCTAAAAATATTGTAGAATCGAGGGTATTCAAAATCTCATTGTTTAAAATGATGTTTGGTCCTAAGTTTGTAACATTCGGGGTGGTAAATTTTACGCACTTTGTTTTTTTGGCATTAAGGACAAGATTATTAGCCGTAAACCATTGCGTTACTTTTGAAAGAGTAATATTAATTTCGTCAAAATTGTCTCTATTCCTATCTACCTTAAAAAGGAGGGAAGTGTCATCAGCAAATAGTACAACATTACACATATCTTTTAAATAAAAAGGTAAATCGTTAATATAAACTAAAAACAAGAATGGACTATATATGTAGCTAAAATTATTATACGTTACGGGGTAACTGAGGAATGGTTGAGGTTTGGTGGAAATTTTTTTCACGAAAATGGCAAGTAAAATGGAAATGTAAGGATTTTAAACGCTAAATAATAAATAAAAGTTAAATAGATTATTTGATTATTGAGGAAAATATTAAAAAAGCAAAAACCATTTTATACCTAAATGAAACATTCATTAGACTTTAAGAACTAACATTAAAATACATTGTAATAACACATTATGTATAATAATATAAACAAAATCTTTCATGGTAACCCTTCAATATATTAATATGTTAAATAATCATTCAATAATATCTTCCCTACATAGTACGAGTATAAAACAAAGTCGCTTTCTCTGTCTCTATGTCCCTTTGTATGCTTAAATCTTTCAAACTACGCAACGGATTTTGATGCGGTTTTTTTAATAGATAGAGTGATTCAAGAGGAAGGTTTATATGTATAATACGTACATATTATTGTACAGAAATCTATTTGTACCCGGGCGAAGCTGGGCCGGGCCGCTAGTCATTTATATAAAACATTGCATAAGTTGTCTTACAATATATCTCAAATCTCCTATTTATAAAAATAATTCCTCAATTATACTCCACACGTTTCACACCACTAGAAATGTGCGCATATAAATGAAAATATAAAATTAGAGGCGTCGATTCCCGCGAAAGAGGCCCAATTATCTACGCAAAGAGCCTCTTTGGAGGACTGTCAAACGCAGTGCGTCTCGCAAAGTGTACGCTCGCCGGAAATTGCCGCCGCCATCTTGGCTGCGGACCGGAAGAGAGCCAAATTATCATTGGAGGGTGTCTATGTGGGTCGGCAGAGTGCATCGGACCTGTCATAATGGCTTTTGTAAAATTATTTTAGAATGATTTTAATTTTTCTATTGTTGGATGTGTTCATATTTTGTCGCTATGATTATTAAACTGATGCTGATATCACGAAATATAAATACAATTTTAATCTGTTAAAACGGCTTAAGAAAATATTAAAAACAAAACCAGTTAGTTCATGAACTCAACGCCTATTAAAATGGGAACATGAAAAAATAATATTTATAATGCTAATTATCAAAGTGCATCTCACAAGTAGATTCAGCTCTTATTTATTTATTTATTAATGTATATTAGGGAAACATACAGAACTATTACAATTAATCATAGATATATAAATATGAAACATAATCCAACAAAGTTTCCACCGAAAGCTAATACATATTATTAGAAACAAGTGAACGGGAATATTACACTAGACAATGAATACAAAACAGAAAACAGAAGTAACTGTAGTATTTAACTTACACTTCACTTTAAATTATGGAAAATTAAACTATATAAAAATAAAAACAATTTCATTGAGCTATTAATTAACTTATTATAAGTGCGTGGTGGCCTGTTGGTAAACGGACTAGACGCGGCTGCCAACATGTTCACGGTGGTCGCGGGTTCTAATCCCAGGGCATACCTCTGACTTTTCGGAGTCATGTGTGTATTGATAGTCAATCACCACGCACTAAAACGGTGAAGGAAAACATCGTGAGGAAACCTGCATACCATAGCGATTCATAAGAATTTCTATGGTATGTAAGTCTGCCAACCCGCACTAGGCCAGCGTGGTGGACTATATGGCCTAACCACTCTCAATCGTATTCTCGATTGTAGAGTAGGCCCGTGCCCTGCAGTGGGACGTATATGGGCTGATACAGTATTAATTAACTAACATTGCAATCCTTAGCCATAACTACTTTCTTAAAACGAGAAAGTGATTCATAGAAAATATCAATGTCGGAGAAAAAAGTGTTATAATTGTGTGACGATCTATAAATGAATCTATTAGATGAGTAATTAGTACGAGCTGTAGTCTGTTGGAACGTCTGTTTATTTCGTGCGGAAATACGAGGACACTTAAGAAAGATTTTGCTCAGAAGGTAGGGTGAATCTATATATGATATGATATCTATATATCTTATTCGTTTGTCTCTATTATCTCTCTTATACCATTTTAATTTCTTATATACTCGTATCTGTACGTGAGTATATACTCGTATTATACAAAATAAACGCGTTCTCAATTGAACCATAGCGTTAATTAATCCTATTTTTTTAATTAAAAAAAATCATAGAGCACAAAATATTAATAGACATTCGCGTAAATCTACAAAACCAAAAAAAAAATAAAACTTTAATAAATTTCTTCACATTTCTATCAACTCAAAAGTCTCAATAGTTCTGAAGTTACATAGTATGTATAACCATTAATAAAACGATAAATAATCCTATACAAGACATTGTATTTCCTTGTCAAATTCTTTTTATATAATACATTTACCATATCAAAAGGCAAACTAATAAAGCGAAATAACGTAAGGTTTTGTTTAAATGAAAGAGACGAGAGATCCGGCAAATCCGATTAGACGCTCTTTGATTACGCAAATCATGGTGCCGGCAGACGGCGCGTGCTTAATTTCATTATTTAGCTCGCGGAGTTGCAAACTCGCTTGCTTCCTACTGGCCTAGCACAGGGCAATTGACTTGACTGGTATGAGAGGGCTGGTTGAGATTGTGGACAAGGGAGTATAAGTAAAAATACCAATATATCGAAAAACTGTGCAATTCTTACAATATTATAGACATACACAAAGCGTTGATAATCTTCTTTTTTTTTTTTGAAGTCTCTGAAAATATAAATAACGCTATTTATGATGTTTTTAAGTTAGTATATCTAGTTAAGTCCTTACCTAAACATGCGAAGCGTGTCTTATGAAGCTTAGTCTGAATATTTGCTTGCGAGTGTCATTTATAGGTCCGTCCGTTAGTGTTACTTATTTAGATATATACCAATAAAAATATGATAGTTATTATTCATTAAAAGGCTGATTTAATGTAGCAATGTCTCTAAAACCTCAAGTTACCTCAACCTTACTCACATTGTCTAGCACTTTACCCGAATCCACATTCAAACATAAGGAACCTGCCAACTTAAAATAATTTAGTCCATAAAGGGAAATAATATGACGCGGCATACATCAAAAGCGGGGTCTTCAATCGCGAACTAACAAAACGCCGCGTTACCTGTAGTTTTTTAATTTACTAGTTGGAGTTGTGAGATACTATTGTCTTTTCAATATTTCTTCTCGCAAAGAAAAGATGATGCTATAGACAAAGAACTACCAGCTGTTCAATATTTTAACTATTCACAAATACGGTTGCATGTACAGCTACACGTCACAAAGAAGGTCTGCGAAGAATTTTTAACGTTGTGTATAAAACATAGAATTATTCCCTATACAAATATGGATAAAAGACAGATTAAAACACTATCTTATTCTTCGTCATAAAATATGACATTTCGTCTCAATGTTTTGTAAAACAAATGGTTATTGGATTTGGATTTCAATTTAGCGCAGCCTGCGACATTCCGTGTTCAGTTTCCGTACTCCAACAAACATATTTATATAAATAAATTAAGCATGTCATTATAAATAAATAACACCCAACAGTCACATACACAGTTCTGACCCCACACTAAGATTGAGTCTTGTGTCGTGGGTGTGTATCAGGAACTACGAGAGACTTTTCGGTCTCACAAACACCCAGACCCGGAAGAAATATTTGTGCGGCCCACAAACATTTCTCTCAGTGCGGGATCGAACCCGTGGCCTCTCGTTGCACAGGCGGCGTCTAACCAACTGCGCCACGGAGGCTGTCATTCAAGTCTCACAAGCGAGTACTATGCACTTTCCACCAAACTCTCCTATCCAATACAGCACAATACTCGTCGAAGTAAATTTATTGAGGTTAATGAAAACGAAAACCGAGCCCGCTTTGTGCTCCATTGAAACGTTTCAGCGCAGAATTACATTTAGACATGATGTTTTATTGTTAATATTCGAATTCATTGCGACTGTCGTGCTAGGCGACCCGCTTTTCATTACAAGGGTTAATCTCAGACTTGTAAGATAAATCCCGGTAAATTGTTATTTATTTAAGGGCCTTGCTGCCTAACTGAATGAAGGATTTTTATTCTTTTGTATTAATATAATTTCTGTCTCCCATCTATAATACTTCGGAAGAAATATTCAACTGTTACATAACCATGAAAACTATATCAACTTTATTCAACTAGAACCAAAAAGTTTTAGTTCAACAAAATTATAATAGATCACAATAAAAATTGTAAAAAAGTGATTGTACAACCTCATTCTTCAATTTTTATTCTAGCAATTCATCTGCGAAGTGTATTTTATTGTAAGACAAAGACGTGAGTCCGCGGCGTCACTTGTCGGCGGATTTGCGGAGAGGCACGCGTCGCCAGTCTCTACCCTTTCACGATGCATTACGCTTAGCACCGCCGCCGTGATGGCGCAAGGTATGAGCGACGGCGGGCTTGGAGTTATAGTTTATTTAATTAATCTTGACAAATTTCGTGATGGCTTACTTTACTTTACTTTACAAAATAGGTGGAATTAAACGGTAGTTAATCATAATTGTATAACAGATTAAGTGCATCCAGAAAAAATAGATTTATTGGCCACTGAGATCGAGCTTTGTGTATTGGATCCCCTCGAAATATAGTTCTGAGTTTTTGTTTTTGTACGAGTACATACTTTATTAACAAATTAAGTATTATTTAGAACCATTTATTATATATTTAGTTTTGGTAATACGCCTGTCCTAAAAATCATACAGCCTTATTGAGAACCTCCTCCTTTTTTGAAGTCGATTAATAAACGTAGAAAATCTACTTAATCTCATACTCAAAATTCTCCATAAGTAAAGATATACAACCATAAATCGCTCCTGTCTATACTCTCCGCTGCCGCTCACAACTTATATCATAGCAGCGTTGAAAGCACTGGTATTGAAGCAATAAGTTAGAATTTTCCTAATAACGCAATGCAATGTCGGCGGAATGAGCGGAGAGCCTCCGCCTAATGGCTGGAGAAATATTGCTCCCTTCTATTTCCTACGTACATCTCCGCAAAATTAAGTGCGTGATTTCAGTAGTGTTTTGATTGGGCGTTATCATTGCTAGCATTTTGTATAACGTTTTTCTTATGATGCCTTTTTAAAATAGATGACATTTTAAGATGTGCTCTGGGTAACTGCCTATATAACAAACAAATTAGATAGTTTAAAAATCATGTTACCAATTTATTCTTAAAAAAAATACCTTATTTTTGACAATTTATTTTACTCTATCTTGGGTTCGCATCTACGAAATCAAGGTTCATAAGCCTTGTATGTGTAATATATTCAATAGTATATCAAGTGGACAAGACCTCCTCCAAAAACAATTAGCCATCTACAAATGGGTGGCGAGTGGGCTATATGGCCTAACCACTCTCAATCGTACTCTCGATTGCAGAGGCGGTTCGTGCCGTGCTGTGGGACGTATATGGGCTGATACAGAAATCTATAAATAACAACCTTTTTAGCTAATACATAAACTCACCCTTTTTGCGTAAGGTAAAGCGAGAGCAACGGGCACAAATTCTCGACTCCAGTCTGATAATAAATAGAAAAATACAATATGCGGGATTCGAACCCGAAAATTTAGCTCTATAATCATACCGTAGTACAATTTCGTCACCGAGGCAGTCAAGCCTTTTAGCTAGGTGACTAAAATGATAGATCCCTCAAATTATACGATTGTGTGAGTAGCTCCCACTGCTTTGTGTATTAAAGCCGTTAACTAGCAGTGTATAAGCGTTGTTGTGTTTCGATTTGAAAATTATTGTAGCCTGAGAAATTACTGATATAAATAGATTTGATATTTTATGTCTTAAGGTGATGAGAGCAATACAATTCCATGTAGATTTTAGTAATCTGTATCTGTATCAGCCCATATACGTCCCACTGCAGGGCACGGGCCTCCTCTAAAATCGAGAGTACGATTGAGAGCGGTTAGGCCATATAGTCCACCACGCTGGCCTAGTGCGGGTTGGGTTGGTTGATTTCAGTAATAATAAATTGCTATTGGCGATGATACTATTTGTGTTCAGACATGACGACTGACGTTATCATCAGACGAATGACTTGCTTTACTAGTCTCTCATATTAATATAATAAATGATATATTCTGACACATTGTGGCTCAATTACATAAACCAACTTTTCCCATAACTTTAACTTTAAAAATATCAATCTTATACATTTGTTATGTCAAGTACGTCTCAAATGTATGCCTATGAAGTGATCACAATTGAACCCATCGTCAAAGTTAGCTTATGCAATTAGGCCTAAGTCTATTGCTAAACACAAACCTCTATCCGCAACCCATAAATAAAATCTCTTAAAGTGGTAACTAATAAGGCGGTATTATTCCGATCCTAAATTCTGAGACGAAAAGAATCTCCGTGATATCCGAAAAGCATTTGATGATTGGCGAAACAGGAGTGATCTGATCCATATGTATGGACGGACGGCGATTAATATGTATGGAGCTCTTGTAAGATATTGTAGCTCGCTTTACTACCGTACTCAAATGCGCTATGTAGAGCAGCTCTATACTGAATTTGTTTTATGTAGAGAATCAATAATGGGTAGAGTCTTCGTTTACGGATGAGACGTAGAGTCGATCGTAGATTTATACAGAGAATGTCAAGACTGCGGCCAAAAATGAAGCTAGGTGGTAGTTTCAGTGAGTTAAGACACAATGCAACTAAAAATTTTGCAAAGTTATTTTTGTTATTTTTTATCAACTGTCCTATTAGGATGACATACGCATTTTTCCTAATAGTAGGTGAGGGTTCCAATTATAAATTTAGTAAAACTATTTATTCATCACTCAAACACGATAGCTTAAAAAATTGTCGTGTTTTTTGTGTAATTTTAGTTGGTTTGTATCTGCAGTCACTAAAACTTTCACCAAGCTTCATTTTCGGTCGCATTTGGCTATACCCGATAAATACAACAAAGATAATAATTAAACTGCTTCAAGTTACAAGAAAAAAGATTTCAGCAGACATATGGAATATATAATATTATAAAAACATATTTTTTAATTGTTGCATTTCCGCCATTTTGCTGCTGTTAAAGAGGCGTATAAATTATTTTATAAACACATATTCATCTCATCTCGTCACTTTTCAGGTTCCACAAATGCATTCTCTATCTTATCAATTTTCAAAAATCAATTTTCTATTTACTTTTTCCAAATAAAAACTCCAAAATCTCGTAGATATTTGCTCACATCCTGTGCTGGGGGTAGGCGCGGGACGCGAGGGGTGGAGTGCGACAATTTCCGCCCCCGCCCTTTATTATTAACCCCCTCGAGCACTTTGCACTTTTAACTTGAAAATAAGTTGCGCGCCCGGCCTGCGGGCGAAAACTTTAAATAATGCACTTATTGGAGTTCAGAAATGTTTTGTGAGCCACCCTTATGTGACTAACGATGTGAATGTTTATTTAAAAAAAATGATTGAATTCAAATTTTAAATTAAGCTATGAACGTAATGAAGAAAAATGATATAATTTGTCTAATTGACAGGCGTACAAAGATTACAGCGACCTAAATGTGGAAAATTGTTCGATAATCTGGTGTTATCTATTTTATACCTAAATAATTGAAAATAAATAACAAATTTGAAATACATTTGTTCAGTATAGTTTTTTTAAAAACAAGTTGACCGTAATTCACATAGTATCAAATAAACTCTACAAAACACAAATGCAGTTACTTCACATCGGTAATACGATACGTCAATATCAATAAAACTCGTCTAAATTAAATCTAACACAAAAGGTAATGGATATCCCGCACATTACCGCTAACTATTACGGGCAGATGATAATTGAACGATTCATTCAATTACGGAGCGAATGATTTGAGAGCGAGTGCTCTGTGACTGACGGATAGATTCGGCGTAATTGACCGAAAGAATGAACGGAAAATAGTGCCAATATATTGGCTGACGTGAGTACTTTGTACATCACTTGCAATGATTGAGCCCAAATGGGAATGTTTAGGAAATATTGCATGAATTTTGTGAGCGTCGGTTACTCAGTGAATTGGTAAATATTATAGCTGGATGTAGATAGTAGAGTTTGTGAGGCGAGCTGTATATAAAATTACATTTGGATACTTAATAACTTATTATTATTTATCTCTTCAATTAAACCTTTCATACTCGAAAGTTAGTGGATGAAAGGAAAAGGAAACGTATTATCGACAGATATTCTTTAGCAGACCTTGGAGGTAGATTTCCATCGCATCGATTAGCAATATATCAACACTGAATAGTAAAAACATACCATCAGATCCTTGTGTCAGCTTTTGTTTTGAAAATTATTATATAAGTTGGTCAGGATTGGATCCTGTGGCCATTATGGCAATAAATCTGTGGAGATTTATTATGTGAATTTATTACGAATAGTATGGAAATAGGCTGAGCTAATTATGAGTGGAATTTCCGGGCATACCAAAGTTAATAATATTCAAACCTCAAAACATCTGCTCATTCATTTGTGGAAATCATTCCCTAATTCGCTCCTCGCGAGTTGCATTAATTTTACTTTAATTCCACCTGCAGCTTTTGCAACTATTCGCAAATCCAGCCATTCATCATTCGCTCAACCATTCACCCATTCACCCATTCAATCATTCGATCAGTGGCCGGGCCGCGTTAATTTCACTTTTATTCCGGACCGGAGTACACGCGGTAATTTATTACGCGGGGGTTGAAATCATTAAGATATATGAGTACATATCAATCAAACTTATGACTGATAGTTTCTCTGTTTGGTGCCAACAACCCTTTTACCATTAAATATTACTTTTATTTCCTTGAGTATGCCTTTAGCTTTTATGCGAAGAATTGTTTTATTAAATTTCTGGTATAGGTTTACAATAAGTCTTCTTAAGAAAAATAAAACAAAATTGAAATGTTGTAACTCCATTGAAAAAACTATTTTTTATAAAATGTATCGCAGTATTTTTTCTATTTTCAATTTATTATTCCTATTTCTTTTTAATACATTTATTAACTTCTCCATACAATTAATTGTATTTATTTTTCCATTCTTACGCAGCAGGAATTGCATTAGAATGGAGAAACAAATGCTCTTGCTTTCCTCAGCAAGAGCATTCCCAACGGGTATCATAAATATATATCCGTGACAAATATACTATTAATTATATCAGCAACTATACCATACACATAACCCTTCACTAAAATATATTTCCATCAACAGCGTAACGAGCCGAGACAATAATTAAGAAAAGCCAACGATCCGTCCACTACATCTTATGAAACAATGGCAAGGAATCGAAGCCTCAGCCAAGCTAAATGGTCGGCCGATGACTCGCAAGTTTAGTTTATTTAATTAAGGGTGTAGGGCCATGTGCTTAAATTGATTGTTTTCTGAAGGGGGGTGCAGGGATCTTAGTAGAGAATTATTCATATTAGTTTATTATTAATATTAGCGGTAGATAATTATTCAGTGTTTTTATGGATTACTTATGTTGTGCGTGGGTGTCAACTAGTAGAAAATGAATTAATTTTTCAAGAATTATGGATATCAACCGGAGTTGTCTTATTTAATACAAAACACTAAAAAGTGAATATTTAAAAATATTCGTGTGTCCCATATTTTTGGAAGCTCAAAGGCACAAACTTCAAAATTAAATGAAAATAATTAATTGAATCCGTTAAGATGTTCTATATAATTTAGATTCAGTCATTTTTTTTGAACAGTTTTGGAAAGTTTCACTAGAGAAGAACTGATAAAGAAACTTTATTGTTACTCTTCCAAAACCAGTTTACAATTTAGTGCTTATTACAAAATTTACAGGTTTAAATTAGAGTATCATCAATAATTTGTTATGCGCTTATAAACTTCCATCTTTTTTTCCAAACTCCATCCCCAGGTCCCATAACAGAATTGAATCCATTCACCCCGGCCCTAGTATTTTTTACATGCAGTGTTTCCTGCTCCGACGTGAGCGATGCGCGGACATACATCCGCTGTCAGCGGCTGATCCGACCCGCCATGATTTACACAAACGCATTACCTCAGAGAAATAACGCTTTTTTCTATCGGTAACGTTTATTTGCTTCAGAGGTGTGGATGGGGATAGCTATTTTTTGTGGGATATTTCGCTCTCATAACTTCATCTGTAAATTTTGATAAGGCAAGATTAAAACCATGCATTTTATGGCCACTACAACTATGCTAATTTCTAGGAATGTTTCTGTTGTGTCTTTTATCAGGACCTTAAAATAATAAGCTCCTATTGGCAAAATTGGACGTCCATCGGCCTAACATGACATTCCTATTATGGCAACCCACTGATTTTAAAAGTAAAAAAATGAACAAAATCAGCGAGTCAATTCTAAGGACTTGGGCTAAAGTTAATACCTCGCTTATCCGATTTAATTAATGAGGCCCTTCATGTTTACATAATAGATCTACCATTTTTGGTGGATATATTTGGTCGATTCACGAGCATGTGCAATCATAAACGCAAGGCACTTTTCTTCCCCTCACTCATCGAGTACACAAAATCAACCACACAAACATCCTAATTGACCCTTCAAAGTGCGAATTCCCGTAATTAATAATCAGAAAATCAAACTTATTCATAGAAATGGACTAGGTTGCACCACCGTTCATTTGTCTAATAGTAATGTTTATTGAGAATCAATTTGCGGGGCCGGGGTGCTTTTTATCTTATCAGGGTGCTTTCAATCGGAGTGTCAATACAGACTGTCTGCGCTGCGGCTAACTACCCCCTCGGCTCGTGTTACCTTGCGGTGTAAGGAGTGGGATAGTAGCGGAGATCTTGGACTTTTAATTCACGGTTTTTAGTTCCGTCATTTAAACACTGGACTTGTGCAATGTGCATGAAAATCAATTTAAAATTTAATATGGCATTTTATATGAATATCTATAGTTTTACTTTGGAAGTTATTTGTGGATGTTCATGGGCGTCAGTGTCCTGTTTCCTCGCTTGCCGGACTGGATATAAAATTAGTACCTTTCTAAATTATAGGATTTATGTTACGTAGTTGATGACATTGTTTTGGAGATTTTTTATATAACCAGAGGTTTTGCAACAAAATAAATTCTTATGTATTGACTCATAATTTTAAATCGCCAAAGCTTTCTACTTGCACCACAGTATGTGTATTAGTGTGCGTGCACCCGTTTGTTAAGTAATGCAGCCAACCTCAGTCGCTTCCGTCTGAACGCGGGTAAAAGGCGTTCCTCTATACTAATATATCTGTATCTGTATCTGTATCAGCCCATATACGTCCCACTGCAGGGCACGGGCCTCCTCTACAATCGAGAGTACGATTGAGAGTGGTTAGGCCATATAGTCCACCACGCTGGCCTAGTGCGGGTTGGCGGACTTACATACCATAGAAATTTTTGTAAATCGCTATGGTATGCAGGTTTCCTCACGATGTTTTCCTTCACCGTTTTTAGTGCGTGGTGATTGACTATCAATACACACATGACTCCGAAAAGTCAGAGGTGTGCCCTGGGATTCGAACCCGCGACCACCGTGAACATCGGTCATAGTCGCGTCTAGTCCGCTTACCAACAGGCCACCACGCACTTCCATAACTAATATATTATTCCAAGCATATTTTACTGAGAATATTCACAGGATATATCCTTTGTAAAAATTTATTATATTTTTTATGCCATAAAATAGAAATGATCACTTTGTTAAACAAACATCCATTCTCTAATTTTAGAACCAATTCATAAATTGCTGCACTAAAAACATTCATGTGTCAATATTTTGTATAACACATTCGTCCCTCATGATATGAAAAATTCACTTATTAATGGCGTATCTCTTGTGAACCGTAAGAGATTTCATTATTATTTTCGTTAATATAGTATAAAGCCTGCTTATATTAAACATATTAATAAGGCGTATTCTATTCTATTCGATTTTTACCAGACGTTTGTCTTTGGCAAGATGTCCCAACAGTGGTAAAATTTATCTGGTACTAAACAGCACTTGTCGATATTCTAATCATGTTTAATATAAAAATATCGTATAAATCGTTCCTAAATTATATCTTTACTTTGTAAAAGAGTTGCAGAATCAAACTAACTCTGTACGAATATGATATGTGAAATGAGCGCTGACGCGCGCTGGCAGCGTCGCCCACACAAAGCATTCTCTCCTATGGACTTGACAACGTCCTGCCCTCTGTTCTCGTGCCGAATGATAAGTCCCGCTTATATTAGAGGGTGATTTTTAGTTAATTTAATTTTAATAATTATCTGTTATTTGAATTACATATGTGCAAAGTATGAACATTGAACCTCCTAAGGTGTTTTCTGCAGTTTGCATTAGATCATTTGTCGTTTGCATGCTGTCACTAAAATATTTGTCTACACAATATTTGGTTAAAAATTACGAAGTTTGTTTACTTGTTGTCATCTTATATTCAGCATAATAATAGTCAAACTTACTCAATTTTAGTTATTGAAAATAAAACACAGCTTAAACTAGCATAATTCTCCTACTCTCCAACTAATCCACATACATGACAAATACAAAAAAATCTGGTTCACAAATTGAAAATATCCTTTATCTCGTCCACTAATTACAAAACCAAATAAGCCATTAACACCGAGAAGAGACGGGCACACACTGGCCGCGTGAAGTGGGGTCGCGGGGGGTCACCGGGGGGCACCGAGAGCCGCTCGAATAAGAAAACGTATTTACCCTGAACCACTTGCGTGCCGG
This sequence comes from Hyles euphorbiae, assembly GCA_023078785.2. Lineage (NCBI taxonomy): Eukaryota > Metazoa > Arthropoda > Insecta > Lepidoptera > Sphingidae > Hyles > Hyles euphorbiae. The sequence goes on from CM041030.1 coordinate 484,364, forward strand.
CGTAACTTTATACCTAAACGGACTTAGGGCTGACCACTCCAGCTCGAGATGTCGACGTCGAGTTAGTTTTTGTAAACACTACTTGTGAAACCATTCGACACCTTTAAGATAAGTTTTCTAGTAACTAGTTGAATGATTCTGTGACTGGTACCTTACTTTAGGCTATGCTCTATCTATGCTCACCACCATATTTAGAGGTGCAATTAAATTTGTTTGAATTTTTTTTTAATTTATTTGGGAAAACAAACAGTTACACATTGTTAATAGATAAAAAAAACTTAATTTTATATACAATTAAATGCACAACCAACTACGTTATCCACAGATGCTTAAATAAAATAAATAACACCCAACAGTCACATACATAGTCCTGACCCCACACTAAGATCGAGTCTTGTATCGTGGGTATCAGGCACTACGAGAGACTTTTCGGTCTCACAAACACCCAGACCCGGAAGAAATATTTGTGGGCCGCACAAACATTTCTCTCGATGCGGGGATCGAACCCGCGGCCTCTCGTTTCACAGGCGGCGTCTAACCAACTGCGCCACGGAGGCTGTCAAATGTTTTTATGAATTAATGTAAATTATCAACTAAACAACTACATGATATATATTTATTAACATAATATTCGTGACGTCATGTTAAACATTGAATGGCTATTTAAACAATATTATGTTACTCAATTTCCAAAGTTTCAGTGACTTTAATTAAAGAGAGTTTGAATTTACTGGGTGATGATGCAAATATATCTATGTTTGGAAAAAGCATATTATAGTTATTCATTAAGCGGCGCAAAGGTGCGCGCACTCCTGCATTGGTACGGCAAGATGAGACTGCAAATACTGGCCGTGTACGCACATCGCGTGCCATTATGGTTCTAGGAACAAAATAACAAATACTATTTATTATATCTAAACAATCATATCTGTTGTTACACAAATCAAAAAGAAATTTTGCTTCAAAATAAATGCGTCTAGACTTTAGGCTCATAAATTTATATTTTTTGGTTAGCGTAATATGGATAACATATTTATGATAACATCGGTAATGCAGTGATCTGACATTTTCAATAAAATCATCGTACTTCTTGTAGAATTTACAAGCCATCTCGAAAACAATATACCTAAAAATTATGGTTCTCTATCCTTGCTAATGTTATAACCATATTTAGCCATTATTACAATATACTCCATATACCTACTACAATCGTGTGACGTAACAAATACTAAATAATTTCCGCAAGAACTCCTAACGCAGCCCTGGTCGGTCCATCAAAAGCCTCGTTGCTAAGTATATCAAATGAATTGTAAATGAAATCAGTGGCGAGTGGCGGGAACGTTTTATCGCGTCCGAGCCGCTCCCCCTCCCTTTCCACTCCCTCCTTCCTCTCCCCTTGCGCTGAACCGCGAGGTTCCCCCAATTTATTTACGCACCGGTGTAGGACATCTGTGATAACATACAGGCTGGGACACCTGCGAAAGAGTTGCAATAGGTCACCCGCTCAATGGAGTGGAAGAGAAAAGTGGGACTGGCTTTTTTAAATTTCCAATTTGTTGTACTAGGTTTGTTGGAGTTAGAGGTGTGGTTGTTTATTACGTCTATAAACTAGACAATATATCTAATGGTTAGTTTTCGTAGTATTTTGAAAAATAAAAAAAACAAATATAGATGTCATTGAAAACTATATTTTAAAATGTAAAAAATGTTTGTAATATGAAAATGATTAAAAAATCATAATATATTATATACCATTTTTCATAATTAAACTAAGAGGGCATTAGAATGCCAAACCAACCAAAATAATAATAAACCGAAGTTATAAGCTTTATTTTCCCATCTGGAATAATTGTATGACAAAATTCAATTCAATTAATGAAAACACTTACTCTACAAACTCGTGCAAAACTACTGAAACAATTGAAGTGGAAGCAAATGGCCAGACGCATCCGACCAACACATTGCATTATACTTTTGTTTACCTCTACGACCGCGTAGCATGTCCTACGACGTAGCCATGTAGCGTCGTAGCAACAGGGCTACAATGTGCATTGAATTATTTAAAATGTTATAAATATGGATACAATATACTTAATGGCTTTGAATAGTTTGGAAAAAACTTACCTTAGTATTCAGAAAATTGAAAAGTTTTCTCACATGGCAAATAAATGTTTGCCGTTTTTTTTTCATGTGATTAAAGTAATTTTACAATTTATAAGTTGTAATACTTCAAAATGTCTCTTACAAAAACTTATAGAAAATAGATAAGTTGGAACAAAAAAACTACTGCAGTGTCTACGTGTCTACGAAACGTCGTAGCGCTACGAACGGCTACGATCTTTATTTAATGTTTTATTTTTCTTTTAGTCAACGAGCAAGGAAGGATACGTGTCTATAGGACCGTTCAGAAGATTTTAAGATACTAAAACTTTTATAGGCACCTACTCGTATTTAAACCTTATTGTCACATTCGTATGTAAGTCATAAGCATTCATTACAAAGGAGAAGGGTTGATACAATTTGTTTGTCCACAAAAATATAAGAGTAATTTTAAGATTTATTCGATAGTTATTTTGTTTAGATTTAATAAAACTTGTATAAATGTTTTTATTGATTTTGATCATATGATGTACTCAGTTGAGATTTCGACGTATTTCTAATTATTAATTAAATATCTCATGTATGATTTTAATTTATGGGAAAAAATATTAACGAATTGTTTTTCTTTTCTTTTCAGGTAAAGCACATTCAAGTTAGCTGAAACGTCGACGTTGTGAAGTAAAGTTTTCTTTTGAACAACTGTAAGAATTGTTTAATATTTTTTACAAGACAACTTTTATCCACCCGGGAATATGCACACTTACACTTAACTTATAACTAACTTGGAGTTCTAAGTTAACTGCAGCTTAGTTTCATAACGGGGTAAGCCAAGTTTCCTTAGATAAGGTAATAGCTAGTGTTCGTGTATGAGAAGTTAACTTAATATCCCGATGTTATCAAGATTTTTTTATTTTTTGCTAATTAGCATTTCCTTTCATTTAAGAAATAAATTATAAGATGTAGTGATACAGTAATGAATGCGATTTCAACACAATTTTTTAATCATTCAATGATTTTCTGTCAATTTCAATCAATTGTCAAAAATCATTCGACAACATACATTTTAAATCGTCTATAACACATACATTCTGAAGGCTTATGGGTCCTAAACATTTCCTTTTTCAGAAACCGTTACGAAGCCCAATCAAAATCATGAAACCATAAGTAAAAGCAGACAAACTCCCAATAAAACTGCGGCCACTCATTCCGAAAATCATTCTCAAACGTGACAAGAACAGCAATATCCAATCACCGTACAAAAGAAAGAGACGGCGCTATTAAGAGGGTATTTTCTAAGGGGCCACTTTTATTTTAACGATAATCGGCTACCCTCAGTGGGTCGATGTTAAATGAAGTGTAGAGTTTTATGAAAAAGGCATAATTCGCCATGAAACTCTTACTGGCATTACCAGCTTTTACCGAATGATTCGTGTCAAAATCGTTTACAGTTTTTTGTATTAGGTCTAAGAGTATGACTGTCAGAAAAAAGTATAACGTAAGCAATAGTCTCTGAAAGAATTCTAATCAGCTAATTGAAAATACGGAGACAATAATTTAATATTTGTTGGTATATTTAATGTTTTTTTTATAATTTTGGTCCTGCAAGTGAGAAAACTATGCCACCGGATGGCAAGTGATCACTGCCACCAATGAATATCCGATTGGATCGTGGATGTGTTGCCAGCTCATCAAAATATGAAAAATAATATATTAAGATGAATGAGATAAAGGATGGTAATAGGAAAGGAATATTGGGCACACGTGTTGAATGTTAATCTGATAAATGTTTTGAACTCATTCCCAGGACTAACGATTAAATATCACGAATGGAGTAGGTAACAAGACAATAAGATTACAAAACAATTGACAAAATGTTTAATGAATATTAGTATTCTAAAAGGTACTATATTTGGTAACAAAAAAAAGTAGATTTTAATCAGTGGAATTAATCCATAAGTAAAAAGAAAAACAAAAGAAAAGAAAGAAAAGTAAAACGCCTTATTAGTTTGCAATTTTCTTAGACTATCACGTAATAAATACTCTTAAAAATATACAGAAATAAATTCTCAGGTGGTAGGTCTCTCCTATATGAAATTTCTCCCGCTAACTAGCTGTGTAAATGCACTGTTGTGTTCCGGTTTCAAGGAAATTGTATCCAGAGGAACTACTAGACATATTGAGACTTCGTATTTCTCAGGATGGCAAACGTAGTGGTATGCCAAGCATTGCTTTGTAATACATGGTTTTGCGTCGTTTTGCTAATATTCATGAGCGATCGTATCGCTTACCATCAAGAAAATTACATGCTCGTTTCGCCATTCATTTCAATAAAAATCAAGAATATAATATCCAATAACCTCATGACACAAATCCCACAGGCATGGTCTGCACATCAGGCCATTAAGATTCACGCGTCCCGCACGCATGGCTCGCGAACTATTGCTTATATTAAACGCGTGCATTACATTTGAATATTTTATTAAAAGCCTTGACATGCGAGACGCTTATGAGATATGATCTCGTTACAACTTGAATGATATGACAAACCGGAATATATTTTTCATATTAGATTTAGATTTTCCTAATTAATGCAAATATTTCTAATATATTTATTAATAATTATTATTAGAATGGAAAATATTATCCTGTAAAGTTATTGGTAATTGTCGAGTTTCATTTAGAAACGAAACTACAAATGTAGCAGTGCTACGGCCTACGTCGTAGCCAATACGATTTGTATCAGTACATATACACTGAATGTTAATTTAACATTTAAATATAATTTACTATCATAAACTTAACAATATTGTAAAGAACTCTCGACACGGTTTTTAATCTCTTGTAACCCTAAGTTATTTAAGTTATTCAGTACCACAACAATGCAGCCATCAAACACTCAGACGTATCATAATTCTTTGAATCACGCTATTCAATCCCAACACAATTTAAACCCAAACCCGGAAATTTTTCACGTCAAATGCAAGAAATAATAGTAAATTATTTAATGCACTGACCTTTGAAAGATTTAACGTGTGCACGCGGAGGCCACGCCCCCTCGCGGCGGCCCTTTGTGCCGCGCGCACATGCGCACCCCGCGCCGGGGGCGTGAGGCGAGGGGGGAGAGGAGGGAGGGGGCTACGGAGGGCAATGAAATACGATTCCGATTACTTTTACTTACATTATTATTTATGATTACATGTGTTCCTTGTATTGATTGTAAGCGTTTTAAATTCTGATTTGATTGGTATATTTCACTTAAAAATGTACGTGCGTTGTATGTTGGTCCGTAACTTACTCTGAGAGTCTTCCATCAGTAACTTACTCTGAAAATCTTGTAAATTATTTAATTTCATTAATTACACATATATTAAATTTAAATGGATGTATAAATACCTAAAACTTTCATAAAAACAATACTTCGAAATCAATAACGCCATTCAAGTAATTCAAAAATATTCGAATATAAAACTTCGATAATGTGTATTTTTGGATAAAGAGAAATTGAAATACAATAAAAAAAGATTAATTGATAATCGCCACTGGACCCGCGAGACGCACGCAGCACATAAAGAGATCACTCCAACACCTAATCATTATAATTATCATTCAAAGTACTATTTCAAAAGAAATAATTTTTCCTCCTCCATTACCAGTGACAATGGGAAAGCGGCTCCTTAAGTAGCGTGCGAGCGAGACGGGTAGATCGCGCAATAGGTGCAAGTGAGATGGCATGCGCGACTCAGCGCTTAAATAGAGGGTTCGTGGCGGTTTTCCAGCATTGGCGCGGTGCCTCTCGCGGCGATCGCATCTGTGCAACAATGTCATAGTCCAGTCTCGATCTTTTCCTCCTTCTTCTCTTCTATACGTATCATGTATTACTTTCGTAAAATTTGGTGCTCAATTTAAATTATATATATAGATATAAAGAGAGTATATTTTATATACGCGATTTGTTATGGAACCCCGTTGATATAGTAGGTAAAATTAAGTGAAAACAGCAAGATGAACTTCATTGGTAAGTACTTTGCACACACCACACACATTCACGCATTTTTACGCGATTAAATTTTCCCTGTACTTCTAAATTCATCTTCATACTACTACTTGCATATTTCACCCAAAGAATAATCCACACATGGGCCCAATATAAGTTTTATAATATTTCCATTGTAAAGCGAAAGTTGAAAGTTTTCTATTTCTTTCAGTAATTTTTAAGATTACTCCTACACAATTTTATAGATTGATTCGATTCACTTTTCATTCTCAACAATTAATCTGTTCTTTTGATGGAACAAATGCTACTATACTTAGTAAACGTGGCGTTTAGTACACTTTAAAATAATTCTGAATATGCTATCCTATTTAGAGACATTATTAATAAGGATATACGGAATAAGGATATACAGATACAAAATTCTATTGTCATTCACTTGTATCAAGTTTTATTTTTTACTAATTCCTTACTTATATTACAAAACACTTATTATATATCTAATAACACTTTTGGTTTTCTTTTTTACATTATTTTCTTATTAATCGCGAAGTCCTTAAACATCTTGACATTAAACATCTTGATATAACTATTTAATTTCCTATAAAACTTTCGAATAAAGAGTTCCACGCTTGGTTTTTTTACTTCAATCCCTTCGCATTTGCTCTTTGTACATTAATCTTATTAAATACTGTTTTATGAAATGAATACTGAAAAGAAAGCCATTTTCATTGCATTTATCCGGCAATGCGGGGCCCCTTACACATTGAGTTCGAGAAACAAGTTTGATACTAAGAAAAAAATAAACCTTTTATTTTATTTTAAAGCTTCCCCGAGGAAAGAAATTTTTTTCACAGCATTTCTCTATAATGATAGTTTCTATTTTAAATAAATTCATTTATCATAACGGAAGATGTGGGTTTCTTAGCATAGCAGTTGAAAAGCAAATGATTTATATTGATAAATTTACTTTTTCTAATAATTTCAAATCGTTATCTTACTAGAAAGCAAACTTTTATTATTAAACGTATTAAATTAATAACTTATGTAATCATATGTATTGTCTTATCTCATGGAATCTGAATCCCGGGTCGGATGAAATGATACTGGATTTTCTATTCATTAAATCAGCCCGGAGTCAGGAATTTGTGCCCAATATGGGGATACACTCGCCCCTTATCACATTGTGGGACGGCACATACGAGTCGAAATAAGGATGTTTTGGTTGTTACCAGAACCTCTATGGAGACTGTCCCGCCCTCACACCCACCACTGTAACTCCTGTGAGCCAGGATCAACAGTGGCACGCAAAGTAATGACACCGAGCATTGAAGCTCGGCGAGTCTCCGGGAATGTCTAACTTGTCTTTAACCCGCAACGAAATTAATCAGAAAGTTAAATTAATAGGAGGAGTTGGAAATAAATTATTGTCCACTTCCCTCCGTGCAAAGCGGGTGACAAAACATTGAACTGATGAGGTAAATAACCTCGCAAAAAGACTTTCACAGCCGGAGAAGCCAGCTGTGAAGCACCACGGATCAAATTATTATTACATTTAAATGGGACCTATTATGTGAACTGTTATGCTTGATTCCAGTAATAGGTATGGCAAAAACGCCGGAAAGCACGGAAGTTCTTTCTAGTCTCTACAAGGTCCATGTAGTATACAACTCCAGATGATATTTGCATACTATCTAGCATGATTTTACGCTCATTATGCCAAAGACTACACTCCCAAAGTATATGATGCGCGGACTGCTCATACTCGCAATTAGGTGTTGAACATGAACATGCAGGCGACGCAACAAGCTTAAAAGAGTATAGTTTAGACTTAAAGTTACCATGGCCCGTGAGAAATTGTGATACGCAATAATCGACATCTAGCCACGTCTTTGTTAAACGATCACGTACGCAAGGAAAAAATTGGTATAGATGCCGGCCCTTCAAAGATACCTCCCATCTATTTTGCCATTCATCTAATAGTTCGCTATATACCACTGAAACCGGTTTAAATAATCTGTCAACTTTTAAAAGTTCACGTGCGGTGAAAAAACTTTTATCCAAATTCTCTCTATTAGAGTAATACATCGCGGCGCGACGTTGCACCTCCAGGTCGACTGGAAGTACACCCGCTAGGACAGGCAAAGCTTCGGTACTAACAGTTCTATATGCCTTGCACAAGAATATCAACGCCAAACGTTGGCTCTGGAGCAGTTTTCTTCGCACAGCACCGATAGTAGCCCTATCAGCCCATACGGGAGATCCATAACAGATACATCCTAAGTAAGTTGCTCCGTAGATGATTTTTAGTGTATTGAAAGATAGTCCCCACGTTGATTTTGATATTCTTGTCAAAGCAAAAAAGTTCCTTTTCGACTTTTCCCCGACGTTCTTAATATGTTCAAGAAAGGAAAAATTCCTTTCTAAAATTAAACCAAGATAACAAACCGATTCCTTTTTTTTAACATTGATATTATTAAATTTAATTCGCGGCTGTGATTTTAAATTTCCTTTCAGAAGTAATTGGAAAGTTTTTTGTGGTGCAAAGGTTAAGCGATTTCGATGGCCCCAGTCACATATTAGTTTTAAACACGCGTCCGACATAATTTCTAATCCCGATCTACTATTTGACTCTATAAGCAAAAGGCCGTCGTCCGCATATCCGGTCAAAGAACACCCTGACGGCAAGGGAATTGCAAGAAAATCGTCGAACCCTAAATTCCACAAATAAGGACCTAAAACTGAACCTTGTGGACAGCCCATCGTAAGTGGTTTCGACACAGCATAGTGTCCAAGTTTAAGTTTTGTTGTTCCGTGCGAGAAATACGAGTAAATAAGTGAATATATATTTTTAAAGCAACCTCGTAATTTCAACTTAAGAAGCAGCATCGGCCACCAAGCGTTGTCGAAAGCACCGGATATGTCCAGGAAAATACCGAGTACATATTTGCGCGCCGATGTACTTACAGCTCTTCTAACCGATATTGCCGCGTCGATAGTTGACCTACCCGTTGTAAATCCGAACTGTTTTTCATGAAACTTTGGTCCACCCGGTAGCAATCGAGGGACGATAAGACGTTCTAAAAGTTTACCTAGAGACGGTAAGAGTGTAATAGGTCTATACGACTTAGGATCATGTGGAGATTTATCGCCACCCTTGGGTATTATACGAATGAAACCGGTACGCCATACCCGCGGAAAAACCCCTTCAGCAATACATCTGTTATAAACAGTGAGTAATGCATCGCCGGCCGATTTATACGCTTCTTTGATCATTTTATTAGTTATTTTATCGTCACCGGAAGCCTTGTTTAGGGGCAAAGCTCGTACAATTTCGCTAAATTCATCAAACGACGCGAGATTTGAATCGGAGGAGTTCGGTACCTCCAAGGCCCACATCCTAATCTGCTTATGGTATTCCGTATCATTTTCAATATTCAATATTTCCCAGAAGGGGTAGGCAGAGGTACCAGAACCTCTGCTACCTCTGCCTACCCCTTCTGGGAAAAAGGCGTGAGTTTATGTATGTACTAAATTGATTTTGAAAATATGATATAAAGGTTCAACGACCGAAATAATTATAATAATTTATTATAGTACATTTTTCATACCGTAATTGACTAATACAAAAAACGGTTTCTCTTCATTATTCTATTGAATTAATATGATTTTTTCAGGAAGACCTGAACGTTAAAAGTGAAAATTTCTTAAAATCTGAAACTTTAACACAAGTTTCATAATCCGACAGCAAAAACGAATTTATGACATCTGCAAAATATCCCGAGTTTTAATGTTAGCTCAACACATAAATCGGCAAAGTTTAAATCGAATCATAAAGTTATACTTGTACAGGCATGAAAATTTACATTCGTCAATGCTCTCAAAGGAAATTTAATAAAAAGTTCCATTATACTCAAACATAAAACGAAAAGACATAAAGCCTTCACGGAATCAATACAAAAACTCGGTTCTTGAAGCTATAAAACCTCTCACAAAATCCAGGCAAAGTAATTTGAGGCTTAAATTACGTCGGGTGCGTATCGAGGTCCCGCGTTGCGTCTGACCGAGTTTTTGAGGCCATCCCGGCTGGCCCCGGGCCAATTGGGTTAGAGCATGTAGGGAGCAGAACGTGTGAGACACCCGGCTTGAACATGCGGCAAATGTAAATTATATTATTTAATCCTATACAAGAGAATCGGAATTTCCAAATTACGGCTGGCACTGCGGCGCCGTCAAATTGTGCAAATGGATTCCAGTTAGAGTAATTCCTAGAGTGGGATTAAATCTTATCGCATCTTGGAGCGTCTGTTTGTCTATATGAATGTAGAGTTAATATGAGATAATAATCGCCGTTTTTATTCATCTTAGCGCTGAGTGTCAATATTCAATAATGGTAGCTAAATGGAATTTAATCATAATAATAAAATGTAAAAGCACCAAATAGTCATATATGTACAATGTACATACACCTGACCCAACACTATGATCGAGTCTTTTGTCGTGAGTATTAGGAACTACGGGAGCCTTTTCGGTCTCGCAAGCATCCAGACCCAAAACATATACCGGGGATCACACAAATATTTGTTTGCTGTGGGGATCAAACTTGCGGACTCACTTTTCACAGCGGGCATCTAACCGACTGATCCACGGAACCGGTCCAATGATATTATAAAATAAAACCAACATAAAGTACTTAATTAATATTGGAGACAATTACCATCTTAGTCATGTCAAGACTCTATATAAAAAATTTAGAGCTAACACAATATACCCCGATATCAATTTGAGCAGCGATATAGCTTAAAACAAGTAGCGGGCCGTCGCATTGCAATCACGGACAATATTGCCGCTGTAACCCGGTTGAAACTGAATTACCGGATATCCGGCCGGGTAATCTAATGTCGCACCCGCCACTACTAGTTACCCTCGCGGAGGGGATATTAAAAGGTTTTCTCCAAGCCGCCTTAGAATACCTAGAGTATGAAAAAGAAAATTGTAAATATATTTAAAAGCACAGCGACATTTTTAAGCTAGTAGTATATTGAGCTTTTATAAAAGAAGAAAGTAGGAGCTCTGAATTTTGGGTTTAAAAATAAAACTACAATTTTATATTGTCGCATACAATTATAAAAGTATTAATTATATCTACAGATAACAATCAATATATTGATAAATAATAGATTATCATCAATCTTCATTCTTCTTCTGAACATGACGATTTCTTACTTATCATCTACTGTATTCAGACATGTTTACTGATCAGACCCTTAGCTTTTCTCATCTACCCTCAACCACACAGCAAACGTAGAAAATACTCCGCATTACCCATAAAGGCTATCTGTAAAACTTTTATTTTCTTAATAATTTCGTATGTCCAGTGCAACAGCAGGCTCGCCGCACATAATCCGCCACATAAAACTCCGTATACATCATTCCTGTAGAACCGTAATGGTATAATCCACACAGTAGGGGCTCGCTAAAAGCATATCGTTGTTCCTTTGGTCAGTAACGTCGGCCCTCTCACTCACACTCTACTGCGATGAGAGAGATGGCACACAATGGCCATTCTTTCAAGTGGTTTTTTTCGACCATTAAAATGTTAAGTAATTATTTATAGGAGATAGCCGCATTACATATTTTATAGTGAAATCTTTTAATTTTTCCAACTCAGGTTATTTGTATTGCCTCTTAAGGGATTAAATTTTTCAAAGTACAATAGTCATAACTGATATAAAATTAAATGGATTTGATTTTTTTTATTTGTAAATGTTATTAACAAACTTCTTATTTCTGAGCTACCATTTTTTTTTTCTATTTTACTTAAACTTTAAAATCAACAGTGATTGCTAAATTATTTAAAATGCAATATGATTAAACAAGATTCATTATAAAACATGACATCGGCAGTTTTGTCTCCGTATCTCCAATCAATTTGTGCCTAAAGTGATGTGCGAAGTGGCGAGCCCCGTGGAGCATCGTTCACTGACACTTGACTACGTTCCGCTGAATTTTGTAGAGTATTCTTGGTCATAAATCGGAAAAGTTCCTTAAACTTTTTAGTAAAGATGTAATATTTAAAATAGATCTACGAAGGATTTTACCAACGAAAATGTCATATTACAAGAATTTCAAATAATGAAGAAATTATAAAAAATATACTGTCATTTAAATATAATCTTTATAAATTAAAACTGCTTCGAAACCAAAGTATATTTATCATACACATATACAGGGTTTTAAAAAATATTTCTCTCTTTAAAACTAAATATGACAAGGTCTACAAAGGCCACGTCCCCTTAAATATATTTAACACTACCACATTTCACTCGGCAAATTAACAGTAAATCGATATTTATAAAAGCATTGGCTCGCAATCGGTGTAGAGTGGCACGCGCCTCGCCAAATGACCAAACGTCATAAAATTTTAATTGCACGCTTCACGCCATATTGCTTCGTTAATTACCACTCAGATTAAATTGTCAACATGTTTACTAACCAGGGCGAGAATAGTTTAACGGTATTGGGTATTTAAATCTATAAATAGAAATTAAAAAAAAAGCAATGGAGGCTTGGCTCCTAGTAAGATACCAAGTGTGCTGTTGGTATTATAACCTAAGTAACCATAAAAATTACGCACTTTTTGATCTAACAATATCGATACCCGATTTAAAAAGTTGTGGTTTTTCAGACATTTGTCTGGTTAAGGGGCTTAGAGAGTCACGGTTTCTCGTTTCATTATTTGAACAAAATAGGAATATTGAAAATTAATATCACATACTAAAAGCTACAAATTAAATTTAGAATAATCATCTACAATTTACAAACGATATCCATTAACACAGGTACAATACGACCAAATCAAGATGCGTTCGCAATCGGATTTTATACGCGGCGGCTAATTGCACTAAATAGATTTTCAATTTGCTCGCGTAATGTGGTTAGTACAAACTACCAATGAATTTGTGCAATGATTATGTTCAAACGCGATTACATTATTTTAATCGGTCGTTTAAACTTATTACATTGCCTGCGTTTAACTAGTATACCGCAACTTTAATAAAACATGCTTACGCTCACTTTTGTATAAAAGGGTAGGCAGATGTACTAGAACGAGACATGGATCGCAGTGAGATGATTTCCGTCCCGAGATGCTATAGGGATTGAGCATATTGCCATGCTGGCTACAAGTTCGAATTTCGGCCTACAAAAATCAGATTTTTCATATTACACAAGATGATTTTAAACAAGGAGCTCACAATCCTCCCAATTCTATGCAAGATGCTATGAGTCTCATGAGGCGAATTATCTGTAAAGTTCTCATAATTGGGCACCTAGCCTCAGCACATATAAATATAATAATTTTGTACTAAAAGGAATTCATTCATAAAAATAACAGAAAATTTATTACAAAGAACATAAAACATGGTCACTCCGAGCGTGCTCAATAAAAATAATTTTTTATAAAAACTCTTAAACCCACGAAAATACATAAAGGGAAGCTCTCAAACAGTTGTAAAATGGCTCGAAACTTTCTCAAACAGACATCGGCAGAGAAAATTTAAGGAAAATTCTGCTAGGCTTCCGCTTTCCCCGAGTAAAAAATATTTTGATGTAACTCTGTACGTGAGCGGAAATGCCAAATGTTTCGTGTTCAAGTCTCGTACAATATTCAACTTGTTTTTGAGATAACCGCGTGGAACTTTTTTAGGTTTTTCACTTCAATTATTTTTTTAGTACAATTGTATTGAAGAAGTAATTTTTTTGTTATGCAAAATGTATAGTTAATACTTTTTACATATTTGGTTTTTACTAGTTATAAAGCTACAACACGTAGATTTGCTCAGAAGCTCGTAACGTGTTTATAAACGTTGCCAAATTCTTTAGACAATTATATTAAATAATCTTTAGGGTTATAACCTCCATAAATAATCAGTATCAGTACAGCATTAAAATATTGTATAACTAAAAAAAATGCCGCAAAAAATCCTCAAGAGCAAAATTTATAAAAGGCATTAATTTTTGCATTAAAAGGAAACAAAATACATTATAAAACAACTTTTTACCATCATTACGACGAGCGTTTCTCTCCCGGTAAAAATACGATTTATATTCAAGGAACGGAAACATTTGTATCTGTCGGGCTTACACAAACGTTATTAACTAGTAAACGACAGAAGCAAAAAACGATTATGAGAATTTGGAATATTCATTCGTCTTTTTTTTTTATTTATTATTTTTTGCAATGCATGGCGATACGAGCATGCTGTTCGCCTGATGGTAAGCGATACTAGCGCTCAACAGTAGCAAATCTAAACAACACCTTCAATTACCAAAGCAATACTTGGCATACCACTGCACTCGCCATCCTAAGACATAAGATTCAATCAGCATTATGACTTAACATTCCTACGTACGTTTTTATCAACGTGTTACTTTATTTCTTGGATTTTAGTTAGTGGCACATAAAGGTGACCACACTGCCCCTCTAAGTCGTGCAGTGCAAATAGAGTTGACACCAGCCAGAAATTATAGAGCGATTTGGCACAATTATACCACCCTGTAAAACCAGATACATACAAGCTCGAATTGTGAAACATTTGCACAGGTCCTAAAATAAAAATAGTAACAATGATGGGACTATCCCACCAATGCCTGCAGTCGACAGGTGAATATACTTTGTATATTATAATCAACTATGAGAATAACAACAAACACTGCGTATAGGTCTTCAAATAACTAAGTAAATGAAAAACTTTACTTTCAAATATTTTTGGTATTCCCCAAAATTAAATACAACTATAATTACACGAATTTCCCTGTCCAAGTGTCCCTTAAAAATGCTTTAACGTGTATAGAGTAATTAAAAATTCCCCCAAATTCTCGGTGAATAGTAATTAACATGAATACATTACTCGACCCTACTTTTAAAACATTTACACAAATGAAGCTAGAATAACGATGTAGATACGTTAGTAATAAAACAATTTGTAGAACGCCCACGCGAAGTATTCATAGCATATACCGGTAATCGATAAGGTAACATCGGAACTAGTTATTTCTAGCTGTTGTGCTATTTTACACGTAACTATTATGGGGCACATTATATTTTTACTTCATTGACGACAAAAGTTGATAATACCCGTAGCACAACTACTACGTTCGTAGCATCGTAGCAAGGCGTAGCGCTTCGTAGACAACAGAACTACATAAAATATTAAGTTGTTTTTATAAATGTACACTTGTTATTGGCCCTTTACCATTTAAGTATTTATTTTATGTATATCTCTAGCTGTTGGTTTTCAATCCTTATTTAAAAAATACGGCTATCTAACAAAACTACAAATAGCCATAGCCACCAACTTGAATCTAAACTAGTGCCGAGGCTTCAACTAAAGGATATACTAAGCCCACACATAAAGTAACACTAGCTTGAATGCCACAAAGTCTGCGTTTTTACCATTGCCAGTAACATTAGCACATTCGATTAGTGCAAGTAGTGTGTGGCAGCACGCGCACGCGAGCCTTGCTGTTAATTATTGCGGAAGCGATGTACGCGAGTTATTGTTGCTGGAAACTTTCAAATTCACTGGGGTTTTGTTAAGTATTTTTTTAGTTAGACCCTTTTACGAATATGGGGAATTATTTAGACATTTTGAGTAGTTGTAATGAAGGAAATGGAAATTTTAATTTCCAGTTATTTATTAGAGATTTCAGGTCATCTCCGGTAATAATGAATAGACTAATCCAATATCACTTTGCCTAACCCGGGATTCGAACCCGCGATCTCAGCTTTATAACCGTACCGTAGTACAACTAGGCCAACGAGGAAGTTAGTAATATTTTACTATAGACTTAAATATGTAGTATAAAAGTTACGATCAACCAACCATTACGACATAATTTCGGAAATATTTTGGTAGAATAACCAAAATATCCCTTAGATTTTAATAAAAACTAATACCAGCCGCTCATGACCTACACTGGGTCCATTATAAATCATTTTACGAAATCGATTCCTGTCTGAACATTTTTAGTACGAGAGAGCATAAACCCGCCGACCTTCAACCCCGAATATTTTACTACAAAACCATGTTTAAACCGTAATTTTTATTCGCATTTCGCCCTAAATATTCCTCATTCTATTTCCATGCTTAATTTATGGGCCTTAGAGTAGATTTTTCATTGTTTTACAAATAGGTATGTAGATTTTTGGCGGAGTGTGATGGGGCGTCGGCACGCAAATTCGTTTCTCTTCGTTTTTTCCTATTTGTGTAGGTATCAATACTTTGTTTTTTAAAACACTAACGTAAGATTTCTGCTGCTGTTTTTATTTTGTTCACATTTGTCTCTGTTGAAGTGTACTACAATATTCTTCTTCTTCTACCTCACGTTAACCCAGCCGGTGCCAGAGTTCGCCTTCCGACTAATTCTTCTCTATTTCGCTCGATCTTCAGCATCCTCAATAGTAAGGTCATTGATCCTCATATCTTCCATGACGACATCTAGCCAAAGTATACTACAGTGTACTTTTGAAGTATATATTAAAGTATACTACAATATTACTAAAATATTAAATTTATAAAGAGTTATTTCATCCCCTACAAATATTTATTTATTCGTATCATTTTCAGTACACCATACAATTCTCAAAAATTAAACAATATATGATGGTATCTCATACTGACTACCCTGGGATGGACATAAGAGAAGGGAAAGATACTATTATTTATAGATGTCACAATATTTTCTCCGCTCTATAAAGGTGGCTCGAAGCCACAGTAAATTAAAGAGTAATTAAAAAATTAAACAAATGCGTCAGCGTACAGCATCGCAGACAATAGCCTTGTGCGGAGAACCAACACTACAGTTCCATATCTCTACTTATTTAATTTTTTTATTAAAACACTCCACTAATTTTAGTCTAAAAAAAGGTTACCAAAATGAAATTCATCTTCATCTACGAGTAGTCTAAATTTTTTGCTCAAGTAAAAAAATTGAAAAAAGCCACGTGTAATGAAGGGGCTTGGAGATAAATGCCTTGTCCCAGCATCCGGCAGATTAGACGCCGCCACCGCTCCCAGCTGCCGGCGCTGATTGAATCCGCAGATGAGTTCAATGAAATCGAACTAAATATATTACCGACGTTTTTTACTTGAAATTGTGTTCAGAGCTCGATTAATTGTTTTGTGTTGGGGGTTAGATTTAGAATTGATTGTGTTCTGTTGGAACGTCCGACTTTTTCTTTTCCTGTGTTAATACATCTAAGACTAGACTGGTAACTTTTTGGTTGTCATAATTTTATGTCTAAAACAGAGCGTTATTTTCCACAAATTATACTATACAAAATATACTATGTTACACAAAATCCTCAAAAATATTTCTCCGAGATCAAAAATGCCGAAC
The DNA here is from genome assembly GCA_023078785.2 of Hyles euphorbiae. Classification (NCBI taxonomy): domain Eukaryota; kingdom Metazoa; phylum Arthropoda; class Insecta; order Lepidoptera; family Sphingidae; genus Hyles; species Hyles euphorbiae. The sequence goes on from CM041030.1 coordinate 501,858, forward strand.
TCCATTGTACCAAAACGAGCCATCTGCAACGGAATGTTAACTTTCACCAAATAAAACTTGCGAGAGAATCAAAGGCCTCCAACTCGCAACAACTTGCCAAAGTCACTTTGACTTAACTTTAACTTGAGCCAACTTAACCACAATTAACATAAAGACATTTGAACGCTTATTGCCGCGGAACGCTTCTTTTGTTGAAATTATCAACGGTTCGCTGGATTTTATGTCTTGTGTATTGAAGCAAGTATTTTATTAACCCTTTTCTGTTTTCCTTTCAGTTAGTTTATAAGACATCGAAAGAAAACTTTTTAGTTTATGATAATTTATAAAGCTTAGTGTTTTGAAAACTTTAAAATTCTCAAACTCTAGCACAAAGAGTTAGTTCTAAACTTACCTGTAATTTTGTTATTATTTTAATAGCTTATAAAAATGACCTATAATAAACTATTTTAGTCTATTTTATTTCAGCACGATATAATATACCTAAAGTAATTTCAGCAAAATTTTGAACATTTCAATAAAAAACTTGTACTTCCTTAAGAAACACTAATATCTGTTGAGCAATAAGTGGAGTCGCACAGGCCGCGCCGCTATCGATCTAGCTAATAATAGAGCGACGGTATCGCGCGTTGCACATATTTATACATATATATGTACGCCGGTCGTACACGCGACGTCTCTACCATTGTTACTATGTTATTTTATTGAATTCGTAGTCACGTCATTTTAGCAACTTACGTTTCAATAAGGAAAATTTGATATAGAGTTAAAATATGATAGAGAGCTGTAACATTGTTTTTTATTGGACTGAAAATCATTCCTGGTTTGATTATTCATTTAATCTTTTACGATTTGGAAAATATTTTTTCGCATCACAGAACAAAAAACAAAATGTGTCCGTTATTTTAAACTGTTATTACAACTCGAGATGGAAATTTCGTCGTGGACTCGTATCACTTGGGGTGCCCTTGGGATTACTGACATTATTGCTCTTTGATGCTAATACTAGGATTTTAGCTACTATACTATAGTTGTAAAATGTACGTCCATATTCCTCGTCAATACGATGTCTATCGATAAGATAGTGACAAACCCGCAAAGTACTCAAACAATATCCTAAAAGGAAATCGCATAAAGACGGAGTTAACAAAGCGTTACCGGCTGATAACAGATAAAAGGCGCCGCGATTACCGCTGGACCCGGCGCAGACCTCCGGTGATATCGGCTGCGGTATAAAACGCGAGCTGAAGCGAATTACATATTTATTTGTATAGAAATGAATGGCGAGACCAGCATGCTTTGATTCTGATGGTAAGCGACACTCATGGCAATAGCGACACCAAACACTATGAATTACAAAGCAATGATTAGCATTCCACTGCACTCGCCATGCTGAGAAATAGAATTTTAAGACTCGTTATTTCCAGTGGTTACTTTGGTATTCAGAAGTTAATTGCTGCATACATTGAAACTAATCCTGTGTGAATATGATTTACAATTATGTGTATTTACCGTTCACGATTGATGTATTTAAATAAAATGGCACCATGTAAAATTACTTTCAAGATACAAACATATTTCATATATTAATTTAATTTTTGAAAGGAAACGTTTAAAAAAATACATCGTATTCAACAAAATTAGTTAAATATTTCCATTTGAGATGTATTCTAAAGTCGAATTCTTTACCACGCTGACAAAAAGTATACACATAAGTTTGTAGGGTATGTTAAAATATTTTTTGGTACAATTATTTGATCTAAGCTTCACCTGTCAATGTCATTTGCGTCCTTAGAAAACAATTTAAGATTAGGTTTGTTTTATTACCTGTCTGCCTCCCACACTAAACAATAATTTTATATATTCTGACATTGAATCAAAAGTCTTTATTCGATATTACAAGATAAGTCGCTACAACAAATATTCAAGTTTTAATTTTGTCGTTTCTTCCACTTTTCGCTCGTATTCTGTAGCCACGCTTCACGGCTCGGCGGGTTGTCCCAAAGGTAAAAAAGGTCTTACATTATTTTCGCATTATCTTCGAAACATAATAACTTAAGTACAATATAATGTTTTGGGCCTCTGGACAAATCCCTTATCTTTTTGTTACATTTATTAATATGCCATATTCTTCAGAGATTTTCCTAAAAGGGATTTTTATCTATCGCTTGTTTGAGTCGATTATAAAAAGTAGATACGTGGTATACACAAGTTTATATACAAAACGAATATGAAAAAATATGATATGGAATTACATATGCAATGTGTTTAACATTTATTGGTGCCATAACATGATTTTCGATTCAATATGAAAGAACATAAGTACTAGTCATAAATTACTAAGAATATACGCTTACAATAACAATCAGTAATGAATACGGGACCGTAGTAAAATGAGCCATGAAACGCAAAGCGTGCATTATAGGACCGAGGGTCCGTTCCGACCCAATTAACTTTATGCGTTTGTTTGTCACCAGGGGTAAGTTATTATATTCAGTAATTCTTGGTAATGTACGATTTGGACAATACGTCAACGCTTACTCGGATGTTTGGGGAATATTACTGCATATTTTTCTAATGAAAAAATTGTAAAACATATATTTTGATGTGCATTAATGTGAATAAGCACATTATCATTTTGTTTGAGGGTCTGTTTATTTACAAAACGTATATTGGTCCTATAATATGAACATTTCTACAATATAAACCCATATAACTTTAGTCAAATTGCTAACAAACATAAAATCCTGACAAAATTCTATCTCTGAAAATCCCTTAAAAAAGATTCGAATCTTTCACCCATCTAGGAAATAAAAACAGTACCTATACTTATCAACTCTTTTACTCCTCTTTACAATTATATTGCATGACTTTAATGTATGTTTAGTTAGTCTAAACGCCGAACTATTGCGCCGTACTATAAGTCGGTAATATCAATTCAATTATAACTAGCGAAGCCCTACATGAGCGTGTTTCAGTCTGTCTTGGCGCATGTCACTTCGCAATCCTCAACACGAGTATACACTATATGTACATTATATTTAATACTAGCGGCCCGGCCCAGCTTCGCTCACCGACCCAATCTATTTGTACCCACAAATATAACAATATTCTGTACAATATATATATACGTATTATACATATAAACCTTCCTCTTGAATCACTCAATCTATTAAAAAAACCGCATCAAAATTCTTTGCGTAGTTTTAAAGATTTAAGCATACAAAGGGACATAGGGACAGAGAAAGCGACTTTATTTTATACTATGTAGTGATATCTATAATCTGATCGTGACTAGAATGGTTTTTTACTTCATTGATTGATTTCGATCCAAAGAAATAATTCGTATAAAAAGATAGGTGAGATTATACAGTCAGAGACATAAGAGTCCTAAAGCACCTAGAATAATGATGAAATTCCTTTATTAAACAGTCATATTGTGCAATGAAGCACCACTTTATATAAAACCAGAATATTAATCACAACCATTTACATTACTATCATAAATGCACTGAAAATAAATTGTGTATAAGCCCATAGACGTCCCACTGCAGGGAACGGGCATTATCTACAATGAGAATACGATTGACATTGGTTAGGCCATATACTTCACGCTGGCCTAATGTATAAACAGTCTCCTAGTCTATAAATATATAGCTTAATTCTAAAAGTACACTTTAGACTGTCCTCTCTTTATTTTCATTCTCTTATGTCCCGTGTTAGCCGGTAAGAGATTGCCTCGAACGATACTATCGCCATCTGATCTCTTTTGTTAAATATTAGTTTACTTTAAGATTTATTTGTTTTTAGAAAAATATTAAAAATAAATATGATTAAATACATAATTTAATACAACACACACAAAGCATTTCGAAAAACACCAACCATAATACAACGCAGACTTTGAAATTCGAATATTTAATTAAGAAAAAAAAATTGAAAAGCCAAGGAATTGTCGGCACAGCCAGGGAATGTGGAATGAACTCTGTCATCGGCACGTCTTGCCAATTGGATCGATGAGTCTTTTTTCTAACCGCCATTCTTGTGGACGCTAAATTGAATTGAAAGCGGGCTCACACTTGAGAATTCGCTTAATCCACCCCGGCGGCGCATTGTCATGTGCCCCGAGGATATAAGAGTTTATTATTTTTTATTTATAATGCTGACTGCCTTTCAATTTCTTTACGAAGTTCTGGACATTTAAATTATTTGCGGAAATTAATTTAATGGAAGATCTTTCTTTAATTACTATAAATGCTGCTTCGATTTTATTTTTGTGGAATGACAACCCATTTGGTAAGGATATGGTAATAACTATGTATGTGTCGTTTGACTTAGAAGGTCGGTGTAAATTCTTTGGATATAGTAAATTCTGTGTAAATAAAGTTAGCTATAGTAAATTGACAAAGTATTTATTAATTGGTTCACATCACACACTTCAGTATTCTATTCTTAAAAAATGGCCTTCGTAATTCGGCCTATAGCCCAAAACCCTCGCTTAATGTATGTTTCCCTCGGGGTGTAATGTAGGCCGTTTATGACGTCAGACACTTAGACAATATGAAATTGCGCAGTTGTCTCATTTATTCATCCATTGTAGTCAAAAACAAAGAACAAGTCTCGCACGAATTCACAAAGAACAAAAGTTGAAGAATTTAAAGTAGCTACTATCCACCGAAGTGGGTTTGATCCCGACAAATCTCTGAGATTGAAAGTACAAGTACTTACAATGAATTCTTCAAAAGTTTGTATTCTGTAAGTAATTTAACACGTTAACTATACATACGATTTCTGTAATAGCAATGGTAAATATTGACTATTTGTATTTACTTATATTAAAATAATAAAATATAATTACTTTTAATCCAAAATAACAAACAATTTTTATTACTTTATCAAGGCTGTACGAAGCCAAGTTCCTTTGCCATTATTTAAATGAAGAACGCAGCCCATATCGAAGTCGCATTTTTTTTTTTTTTTTCTCTTTATTTTTTTAAGAGGGGTTTTAAATACATATATTTATGTCACCCTCATTGGGGCACGTCACGCAAAACTATTCACCTCTACGTCTCTTAACTCCTAACAAAACATATTTATAAACAGATTTAGCTTGATCCGACAAGGGATCAGATAATATCGCATTAAATATTCCTGTAAACTTTAAATTTATATTAAATTTTGTGTAAAAAGATAATCTTTCGGCTTCGTTTCGAACACATTCCTTTAATACATGCATAACATCCTCAATAACCCCACATTCGTCACAGTTAGGTGAATTTATTTTACCCATTAAATGTCCAAAACGATTTAAAGGAATGTGTCCGGAACGAAGCCTAAATGCGGTAACTAAATAGTCCCTGTTTAAAGAAGAATTTAAAAACCATGGTTTACAAGTGAGGCTAGGCTGGATGGTCCTATACCATATTCCTTTATAAAGAGATCTCTCGTCAAAAAACTCTTTCCACATGTTTGTACATTGTTTTCTAACTATATATAATAGATCACTGCTACAAGGCAAGCAATTGAAAATATTTCCGTCGTTGATTGCTTCCCTTGCGAGACGGTCCACCTCTTCATTTCCCCTTAAACCAATATGAGACGGTATCCACTGTAACACTATAGTAAAATCATTAGTACGCAATTTTCTGATGGAATCCAAGATGGTGTAGGCTATGGGTACTCCTCGAAAATTCGAGGTGCATCGAGCAAGATGTTGTAATGCACTCTTAGAGTCCGTCAGAATTACAAAGCTACCGGGATTAAATGACTCTATGTACGACAGTGCCTTTGCAATTGCTATTAATTCAACATACATAATGGACACATTAACATTCAATTTGTACTTTAATACTGAATCCGTTTGAGGATCAAACACAGCCAAGCCAGATTTGTCACCCTCCTTTGAACCATCCGTGTAAATAACATAAAAACTTGAGTAATTTAGAGCTAGGTACTCATCACATAACAATTTTAAACGATCACGATCATAGCTATTTTTTGATTTATTTACAGATGTAATGGATGGTTTAACTATGTCGTGCAAATCCACATTGCTAACCCAAGTATCCAAGGAAAATTGTTCTAACTGTGAAGATGAGTGAATCATATCAACATTTAGTGACTGGTTAATCAAAACCATCAATGGTTTTCTTTTAATTCTCCAGTATGAACTTTGACACGAATCAGATAATCTATCAATAATATCCATAATTCTGTTATCTGTAAAGGATTTAACTTTCAGCCAATATTTACCACCTAAATACTGCCGCCGAATATGAAGGGGTTGGAGGTGTAATTCACATTCCATTATATGAACAGCAGTGCTTTTAATAAATCCCCCTATGACTCGCATGCACTGATTTTGTAATCTATCTAACTTCACTAAACTACTTTTATGACCATTATCATAAAGGAAGCTGGCATAATCTAATCTGCTACGAATAAGAGAAATGTATAATCGTCTTAAATGTGAAGGATGCATTCCCCAGCCCGATCCTGCTAATACCTTAAATTGATTTAATAGTTTGGAACATTTAAGCATTAACTTTCCAATATGATTTGTCCAGTTTAAAGAGTGATCTAGCCAAACTCCTAAATAACGAATGTTATCAACAACTTGTAATGGAACGCCTTTGATACTAAGATTAATTTGCATTCTTTTGTAACCTCTTTTAAACAAACATACCTTACTTTTTGATGCTGATACTTCTAATCCAATTTCAAAAAGAAGACAAACAATTATGTTAAGTATATTTTGTAACTTTTCTTCACCCTCCTTAATACAATTCGTCATTGTATATATAACAAAATCATCGGCGTATTGTGAAATAAATATTTCTGGAAACATGCTAACCCTCCTACAAATACTGATTGTAGCTATATTAAACAGTAAAGGCGACAATGGATCTCCTTGAGCTAAACCCTGCCCAGTACGTCTGCATATGTAACTATTATTTACCAATGTTTTTAAATTCCTGTTTGTTAAGAAATTCCAAATATACCGACACATCTTTAATCCTACTCCAATTCCATCCAAAGTTCTTATCAGAGAATTAATGTTTACATTATTGTAAGCATTATCTATGTCAAGGAAGCATCCTATTGTAAAATAATTATTAGAAAAACCGTTCTGAATATTTGATACTAAACTCACAAGATTGTCTAACGTGGATCTATATTTCCTAAAACCAGTCGTGTGGGGGGAAAAAAGTTTTTCATGTTCTACATACCATTCCAACCGCTTACATAATATATTATGAAAAACTTTACATAAACATGACATCATTGAAATTGGTCTAAAGGCAGAAGATGATTCTGGGTCACGCCCTGGTTTCGGTATTGGAACTATTGTGATATCACGCCATTGATTTGGAATTATACCTGATGTAAAAATATTATTGTACAACAAAAGAAGACTTAACTTAGCGTTATGAGGAAGATGTTTGATCATTGAATACGATATGTTGTCACAACCCGGAGATGTGTCTTTATTATGGATACTCAAATTCAGTTCCTGCATTGTTATGGGCACTTCTAATTTTAAATTAATTGACATAATATCCTGATTTCTAGGAGTTACGTAATCAGGAGCCAAATTACGAAGAAAACAAGTAATTTTTTCACCATCTATGTGCTCTCTGGGGCTTCTAAATCCTTTGAACCAATTCATCCTATGCCATAGTTCATTTGGAGAGGTTGTATTATCAATTGATGTACAAAATTTCTGCCAACCTATGCTTCTAGCTTTCCGAATCAGTTTTTGTGACTCAGATATTTGATTACGGAGAATATCCCAATTATGAGGTGTTGGGTTACGTCTAAATTTCGACAAAGCTAATCTTCGCTTAGCTACGGCACGGGAAAGCTCAATAGACCAGTAAGGTTTAGGCCGAAATGAGTTGTGAGGATTTGTGTTTAATTTAATGTATGGAATATGAATATCTGCTGCTCGATTTATATATTCAATAAATGTATTGTAGTGTACTTGTACATCAATATTAGAATAATTACAAATTGAAAACGATGACTTTAATAACTGATTATAACTAATCCAATCAGCCTTTTTGAAATTTCTTCTTAAAATAAAACCCGGTAATGTATGAAAACGTGTAGTTATTTTAATTATAAGGTGATCGCTTCCTAAAGTTTCATTTAATACATCCCAATTAAAATTCAAAGCTATATCAGAAGATACCATTGATACATCTGGAGAGGATTGTTGTAAGACGCCATTAACTAGACGAATGCGAGTTGCTTTACCGTTATTTAGGGTTATAAAATTATTTTCTAAAATAGCATCAAACAGCTGTGTCCCTCTGTAATCAATTTTATGCGACCAATTTGTATGGTGACCATTAAAATCACCCAAAATTAATGTTTTACTTTTGAATATAGACAAGAGTGAAGTCCAATCATGTACACTAGTGCGTACTGCTGGAGCACAATATAGGATAACAATATTTCTAATCTGATTACAATTATGAACCTTTATGATTAAAAATTCAATACCCTTATTTGTAAAGCTAATGTCATGTGAATTAGATTGCAGTGATTTGTGTACAAACAAAGCTACACCTCCATACCCATCAGCCCTATCTTTACGATAAATATTATAATTTGTTACCTTAAGGCTAGTATTAGGATCTAGCCACGTTTCAGTAATGGCAGCAATGTGAATTCGTTCCTGGAGTAATATATTTTCAAACTCAAGTAACTTATGTCTAATACTTTGGGCGTTCCATTGTATTATATTTAAATCGATACTTTTCCTTATACTATCCATTATTCAGAAAAAAACTCAAAATTTGATTAAGTACTGGCCACTCAGAAAAATTATCTGCTACAATTAAAACTAACCATTCTATGCAACACTTAAGAATACTTTTCACTTTTAAATTTGTGGAGGCGTGTTTCATAAAAATGATCTCCTTTAATCTATTGAAAAGTTCGCCGAAACTTACTTCTTTGTCCGGTTTTTGTTTAGCTGTAATTTCTTCATAGCAAATATTTTTTGCATCAGTTTTTGAATGTAAATTCAAGTTTACAGATTGTTCTTTACGACGACCAGATGGTTTTGAAGGCCATGTTGATTGTTTCACGGGTTCTTCTTGATGAATAACAGCCTTCGTCTGAATTTTATTTGTATCACAACTCTCGTATTGTATGGATGTCTTATTTTGTAAAGGTGGAAAAGAATCTGATGTCAGCGAATACGAATGATCTGTCCTATTATTTGCACGATGCTCTGGTGTTCGAATATTTTGCGAGACATAAAGCGTAAGCGCTTTCCTGTACGTACAGTTAAATTCGGCCATTATTTCTCTAATCTTCTTTTCTTTAATAAAAGCTGGACAGATCCTGGCCAAAGCCATATGCTTACCATTACAATTGATGCAACTGAACAATGTTGTTTCGCAATTGGCATGGTGTCCACCACACTTTGGGCATATTATTTTAGCAGAAGGGCATCTTTTGGTCATATGACCGAACTTCCAACATCGCGAACATTGAGATACAGGAAAAACATAAGGTTCTATTTTGATTCTTAGTCCTTCAACATATATATAGTTCGGTAAGGAAGAGCCTTTGAAACAAAGTCGAATTGACTCACTTCGTACCCAACCATCCGTTTCACTTCGTCTATTTAAACGGTATATCGAAATTAATTCAAAGGGCTCCGGACAAGATATTTGTTTCAATATATCCTCATCGCTCATATCCAAATCAACATTTTTCATCACACCGTAGGAAATATTTTTTTCAAATGCTCGTTGAATTCTCCAACCTTTCTCTGAAAACTGCTTACTATTCTCCAGTCTCTGTGCACTCTCCTCAGTTTGTAAATCTAGCCGTACTTTATAAGGATTCATATACTTCACCCGTTCTATCTCCGTAATACCATTTTCCTTGAATAATCTAGCCAGCGCAAATTGCTTCGGCATTGGGTCATTACATGAAATGTAAACTTCAATTTTTACAGCCTCTGGTTTTAATTTCTTCCCTTTGCCTTTGACCAAATTCCACTCACTTTCATCGTCTGACCTCGTCCTCTTCTCTGGTCTTGTGGTATCATCATAAGCTCCTTCAGATTGTATAATTACTTCAGTACCTATTACATTGTCAGTCTCCATTTCAAGATCAATCATCTCCTGCTCGCTTAAAGAACTACTTCTGGTAGATATATAATTCGAGCCATTGTTATCGTCACCCATAATTGTAGTTGGTGAAAGAAACAATCATATTAATTAATCTCTCCACTTAAGAGCAGATGCCTAATAATAACCAAATTTTATACTTATTATGGCGTGACACAAATTAAACTATTTAATTGAAGTCGCATTTATTTCCTCCTAATTCCTCGTTAACTTTTCGAAGTAAAACAAAGGATTTCGGTGAAGGGTGACAAATGGTCAGATTGACGCGAAATAGATATCGGAATGGCCGGTATATCGGCAGCCGGAGTGGACAGCCGGCTGTACCGGTGCAAATGGTGGCAAAGCCGGCAAATACGATCCCTAACCTAGTTTGCTTGATGGCATTTTAAAAGCGCCATTCAGATGGGCTTCAGTTAAATTGGTTTTAGGTTTTTGTAGAGCATATTGGCGTGACATATGAAGAATACACTGCGTGTATGTAGGTCATTGTACCACAGATGGGGATTATGAGTGGATTTGCATATGAAATTAAATTGAATTTATATTTCCAGTTCCATTGAGAGTTTAATTACTATTACGTTCAATGTAGATTTAAATGTTTAAAGTATTATTTCATAGCACAAATACGATAAGCCTCGATTATATCTAGTGATTAATAAATGGCAGTTAAATCAAACATTAACATGTATTTATGTAATACAAATATTACAATTTTGAAATGTGATAAAATTATTTAATTATTTCATACACAACAACGAATAAGTTATTACAATTATGTTTTTGTTGGGTTGGTGGCGTCTTGAAGTAAAGATACCCAGGAGTTTTATTAGTGACTTTATTTTACATAATTAACATAACTTTATATTTTACACGTGCTTCATGGTTCACAGGGAATTTGCAAGGGAGGCCATGACAGTTATTTGACACGTACATCGGTTACTCACACATCTCAATAGATGGCGCTATAATTATATAACTTTATTATGTAAATTATAAATTTAACACATATTACAACAGTTTTAACTACCCATTTTTTTTAAATTATAATCTAGCATTCAGGTTACATCTAAACCAGTTAATGCCAAGAAGTTCGATCCAGCTACAAATATTCCGATGTCATTGAAATATTCAGCCGCGTCGTATTTCCATGAATTTTTGTTACCCAACCTAGTTCGTACTTCGTATGACTTTTACTGCATGTCGTGCTGTCAGTATTTGTTTCAAACTAGCCTGAACTTTTGCTATCGCGAATAAATTGGGGCTTTAGGAAATAGGAAAAACAAAAAATCTCTAGTTTTATATGATAAAATAATAGATTTTTTACGTTAGGTTACAATAACCTTTCTATGCATTTTTATATTTTTAAACTTCTCAACAGACAGCTTTATAATGGCTTATCAAGTTTTTTTAAATACCATTTTTGTATTATTTCTCAGCCTCCTTGGTACCACTGGTAACCCACTGGGTTATACGCCTACTGTGAACCGATTCCGGGGATTCACAGATTTGTTTCAGAAAAAAAATATCTCGTAGTTTCAGATACCCACGACGCAATACACTATTGTTTCAGTTACTATAACTGTTGGATAGCATATTGACACAGATATATTTGTTGTCGCAGGTGCGGTGGGCGGTGACGGCGACGACAGCGATGACAAGGAGAAGGAAGAAGAAGCGGAACGCGAGCGGCAAGAGGCCATCCGTGAAGCCGAGGAGCGACGCAAGGAGAAACACCGCAAGATGGAGGAGGAGCGCGAGAAGATGCGCCAGGAGATAAGGGATAAGGTTAGTTACCTGAACTATTTTAATAGGGAAACCTAGTAGTAGGTCTCTCATATGTGAGAGGCAGTCTGGGTAGGTACCACCGCAATGTCTACTTCTCCCGCCAAACAGTTGTGTAAATGCACTATTGTGTTTCGGTTTATGGGCATTGTAGCCAGAGTAACTACAGGACATGTTGGGACTTAACATCTTATGTCTCATGATAGCGAGTGCTGTGCAATGCTAAGTATTGCTTTGTAATTCCAGGCATTCTTTGGTTTTGCTTGTGCATGAGCGGTCGTATCGCTTACCATCAGGGGAACGGCATGCTCGTCTCGCCATTAATTGCAATAAAAAAAATATACTTTGCTTCGGCAGTGCTGAAGTGTCCAAGATACCTGCTTTATACTAACCAAATTTTAATTTTACTGGCACAGTATCCATATGACCCGATTCCTAACGGCTTCCTTTTTTTACGTGACTTTACAATTATTATGCAATTTTTTGTTTAATTCTTGGACGTCATACTTGAAATAATATTCTCGTTGCTACTATGCCCGAGTTCTATATACGATGTTATTTTGAATTAAATTAGACTTAAAGTATTCTTCATTCAAGTATATTTAACATCTTTTGAAACTCCAATTAAGTCAGCAAATGCCTCATATCCTATGCCTTTGTCATCTCAGCTCACATATACAAATTGATTACCAAATTTAAAGCAATAGTTCGCACCCTGACACTCAGGGCCGAGTACGCAGGCCGTGGACAATTAACCCGTCGGATGTGGGTCAAGCCCCCTCAGGCACTCGGCGCTGGCGGCTAATTTGTCCCCCACTCGACGCCCGCGATGGACGGACGAAAAACGTGTTTACACGCTCGTGTTTTTGAGTGCGTTTCTGATGATTTTACAGTTTGTCAATTGATTTTTATTGGAATTACTGTTAATTTTAATTACAATTTTTGATTGTGTTTTTTCTATAACTATTTAATTTAAGAAATGTATTATTGTGATCAAATTATAAACATATACCTTTAAATAATTTAATAATAATTTTACAAATTACCAAGTAATGCATGCGTTAATTATTGTCGACTTTATACAGTATTTCAAATTACCATTCAATTCAATTAACACTAAACACAAACAAATCCAATAAAATAGCTGTAAGGTGCAATAACCATTAACAAACAGCGATAATCGCAAAATCTTCACAATTTACAAACCAGACATCGGTTAAATGTAAAAATTTCCAATTAAAATGTCCATTTACCTCGTTTGTACTGGAATTAATGCAAAAAGCGAGAATTTCCCGCATCTCGATTACAACAAACAAAGCCTTTCCCCGCGACATTTCAATTATTTTAATTAAAAAATTCACGACACGAAAGAGGGATTAAAATTAAACATATTTATCGCGTTCTGACTTACCCAAGGGGAGTTGTCAGCATATAGCAAATGACAGTTGACTGCTGACTGCTGACTACTGGCCACAATGCTGCTTTACGTTTATAGAAGCTATTAAATCTACCTGCCTTAGTGCTGGTTAGGGAACATACCATTTATAATTTAAATATATTTCTTCAAATTACTATTCATCTTTACTGGTGGTAGGTCTCGCATACGTGAGAGGCCCCTGGGTAGGTACCACCGCAATATCAATACTCCCGCCTACCAGCAGTATAAATGTACTGTTGTGTTCCGGTTTGAAGGACATGCTAGCCAGACTACTAAACATATTGAGACTTAAAATCTTGTCTCAGAAAACCAAGCATTGCTTTGTTTCGTGGTGTTGTTTGGTTTTGCTAGTATCCATAAGCAGTCGCACTGCTTACCAAGGCGAATAGCACGCCCGTTCCCCATTCATAGAAATGAAAAATGTTTTTTTTTTCTTTCTAATGCATTCTATTGCATGAGTAAGTTACTGTGAAAGAACTACCAAAGTTTAAAATTAAAAGTAAAATAGCACAGTCGTTTTGAACGACACGCTATAAACTGCACAACTTATGACTAGCGTATATTCTGATGTTCTGGAGATCGTAATAATTAAAACAAACCTTCCGGAGAAAGGTCAGGTTTGCCTCGACCTTCCGCCACATTACAAGCAATATGTTTAGTAGACTTTAATAATATAAAAATATATTTAATAAATTACACTTCCACTTTTTTTTTATTGCTGTGAATGGCGAGACGAGCAAGCCGTTCGCCTGATAGTAAGCGATACGGCCGCTCATAAACAGTAGAAACATTCCACTGCGCTCGCCATCAAAATAATATGCAAAAATCAGAAAACAAAGGGTACAAAGAACATAACATTTATAAAAAAATGCACATTGTTTGTGAAATATATTCACCTTATTTAAATAAACTGAACATAAATTCTAAACTAATTGAAACACCTTACTACTAAGACTTGCGCGAAAGCTTCTAAAGCTTTTAAGCTTCGAAATTTACTTTAAATGGGACGAAGCCAACTAGAATTTGCATTTCAAATTTTGTATTTATTCATCATTATTTCTTAAATATAAAATATTATTTATACAAATAAAATAAATGAGACTTTCGTTTTGGATTTAACGAACACTCATGAATAGTCACCATTGAATAAAATTTAATATATCCCCTTCAATGAATAAAATATGTTCTATAAATGGATATGCTTACGTAATTGCATAAGATACGAAATAAGATGTTAAATGTATATTTAAAGTTACACGATATACGTTCATGTTAACTATTTAAATAAAATTGGTGTCGAAAAAAAATATTGATGATAGTGTGATGTTTGGAATACATCTAATCGCCATAAAAACTATTATTCAATTAAATCCGTGAATATAATTTGTTGATGACGGATTTCCGAACTTAATACGAGGTGTTTTAATTTAATTTTTACATCACTCCAGCACGATTGAAAATATTATACAACAACCGGCCAGGTACGGCTTTTTATAATTTTAGTACAATGTTTTGTTAAAATAGTTTCATTCGGTATTTATATCAGCCCATATAAGTCCCAATGCAAGGCATGGTCCTCTTTGACAATTAAACATACGATTAAAGAGGTTAGGCCAAATAGCCAACCACGCTAGCTTAGTGTGTATTGGTGAACTTTGCATTGGCTATAGAAATAGTAAAGGAAGAAGTACGTTATTATAATAATTAAATAATTTCAACCTCTGAAAAACTTGTACTAAAAATTATAATCGAGAAGCCAGGGTCCTTACAAATTTATATCTATATTGTTTTGGGGATAGCTAATTGATACGTTTGTACTAAACTGCCGTAACTGTAACGGAAGTGGCATTGTCATTATTGACAAAACTTACTTAAAAAGAGGAATAAAATATACATATATATATATATACATATGGCGTAATTACTAATTTGATTTTTGACTTAACCAGAAACTAAGTCAAGTTGCCAAGCGCTCTACATCTAGAACTAGCGAAGTACTACTCGACGAGGAATTACTGAAAAGGAGGCACTTCGACGCTTTGTCACAAACGCGTCGTAAACTTACGTATTCGCGCTAAACCTAGGAAACTAGGTCTCGGATTTAATTACTTGAAAATTTAATTATGCCACGAATTTCGTCTTTTGTCACAAGTGCGACTTAGTTGAGCTTAGCTGTGTTTTTGAATTCTTTTACGAGGTTCGGTATTATTACTCTAACTTCATAATATGAAAAACAAAATATTAACAGAACTTCCACATATTAAAGAAAAATAAATGGAACGTGTAAGAAAAGAGTTTATAGTTTGCTAAAAAGCCTTTGACGGCTTATAAATCACATTATAAAACAAAAGCAATGCCAAAATGGGCTAACTAATAAATAATAATAATAATAATAAATAACACCCAACAGTCACATACATAGTCCTGACCCCACACTAAGATCGAGTCTTGTGTCGTGGGTATCAGGAACTACGCGAGACTTTTCGGTCTCACAAACACCCAGACCCGAAAGAAATATTTGTGGACTGCACAAACATTTCTCTCGGTGCGGGGATCGAACCCGCGGCCTCTGTTTCACAGGCGGCGTCTAACCGCCTGCGCCACGGAGGCTGTCAAATTCTTTACAACTACTCTCAATCGTATTCTCGATGGTGGAGGAGGCCCGTACTCTGTAGTGGGACGTATATGGGCTAATCCAGACACAGAATATCAAAATATTGTAATTTGGATTATATCATAACAATACTACTCGAATAAAATAAAAACCATGTAGGAAAATATTCTCCGATCCTTAATAGTCAACAATATCCATATTCACAATGGCATTTATATCGCATTTACAATCCTACACAGCGATAAGTGCAAAAATAAAACCAGTACATAACACTCAAACCACAGCCTAATACTATACGCAAACAGTTTCAACGTTGTCATACATTTAATACATTTTCGCGTTCATTCCGCTACAAAAACCGTTACATAACCATTTAATCGGTTCTGTGTGTTTGCTTATGAGATTAAATGTGCTCGTAAGGTAATTCGCTGATTGGCTCGTGTTGGGAATGTTGCGAGTGTAAACATGGGAACAAGCTGGACGTAACAACCCGCACGGGATTAACTTGACACCTACATTGTTATCTGTGCTTTTATAGATATTCTTTGCTTTGGTCAGTATGGGGCGATATGGGTGATAGTTATGGGATCGTGTAGAGAGATTTTGGTCAGTTTGCATTGGAGTAACTATGACAAATTTCCGGTATATAGTTTTTCAAATATTTGTAAATATAGCTTGTATGTAAACATTTTGTAATATTTTTCATTTACATACATTCATATTTAGTTTTGACCATCATTTTGTGACATTGTGACCAGTAGGTATATGTAGTAGTTATACATAGTTCAGTTTTATATTGCTTGTTAGCTTATACAGCCTGAGAACTGTAGAGATCCCTAATCATTTTATATTAATTAATCAATATGTTTAGTTGATTTAGGTGCTCGTCACATAATTTTCCTCGATTCTGAATATAGATTTGCCTCTGTCACATCATTGTACCTTATTTATTAATGATCGCGACCAAAACTTCGCTAGAAGTTTCTTATACTAGTGATATACACATATACACATATACCATCATGAGCCAGTCATATCAACTACAAACATTACTATAAACATGTTTAAGACCAAATTACACACCATTACCAAACTCTGCCCAAAGTTGCCTTTACCGACCACTCCCAATATAAAGAACAGTCCACCTCACTCAAACTATTAGCGCAGTATCAAAATTCGCACTTGACTGCGAAAATTGGAGCCACTTTAAAACAGTTACCTAGTCGTAGTCGGCTATTAGTCGGGCCATTACTATGCAAACGCTGGGCGGTCGCGTCGCCGACTAATAAAATTTGTACCCTAAATGTCTGTGTCAAAGGAGCCGCCACGGAGTAATTTTGTGTGAAATGCAGGGCGAAGAGAGGGCGGGTTTTTAACGTTACGATGATAGAAGTTCTTGGAATATATCTTGGTTTAATATACTAATAATAAACTGTATATGCAAGTAACACTAACTCACACATTTTTTAGTACATACATAAGATACCTTAAAGCTATAGATAATGATTTCTTAGATTAAAAAATGTAAAAGTTAAACCAAATCCGGGATAGAATCCGTTAGTTACAATTACAATATTGAACACGAATTACACTTAAATCTGTGAGAGATAACGCAATAGTGGTTAATACAAACGGTTTTACAATGACTGTTGGTATTACTCTTGCGTTTGGTTCTTTTAAATATGTTTCGATATTATCGCCCTTAATGAAATTTTCTTTTGGCCATATGTAATTTTATTATGTTTAAAGTTGTTAAAAATACTTGTGTATATGTGGAGAGAAATAAGAGCATTTTATGTCATAAAAGTGGTATTTCAGATTTGACATATTTTTAATTAAATCGGGGCATTTTCCACAAAAATCTCTATTTAATAAATTCCGCGATACATTGTTAATTATTTAGTCCAGTGACCCGCTTCGCCGTGACGTAACTATCGATTAATTTTAGTGCAAGTCACGTCGACAATTCCCAGAATACTTTGTTCAGAATTTCAAATGTAATTATGGGACCACGACAGCTGCAGACATTTATTTTTGGATTGATTAATATTTTATTAAAGTTGGTCCAAATGGTATTTGTCACAATGTTGTCGTTTTTGATAACATTATCATTAAATTAATTTTGTTTTTTTATTTATCTATCGATCAATTCAAAGCATTGCTTGTGCCGTATCGCTTACCATCAGGTGAACGGCATGCTCGTCTCGCCATTTATTGCAATAATAAAAAAGGCAAATTGCATGTTCGTTCCGCAATTCAATGCAATAAAAAAATCCTTTAAATAGTTATATGCAACTGTTTATAAACTCTCCTACCAATAATAGTCTAATCGCTCGTCTAAATATGAATATATAATGTAGTCAATAATGGCGGAATAACCCGGATATTGTTAGTCACCCGGGCGCCTCATTTGTGGAGTTGCTGAGTGGAGTTAATAAAGGATATTATGCCAATTCCAGTCCTAGGGGGCGCGGCGTCTTATAGCGAGGTGAATTTTGTTAAAGTACTTTTAATGCCTGCTAATTTGGTTTAGTTAGAATTAATGTGGATTATAAAACAAATGGAAAATTTAAAAAAGCCGTCTCTCATAGTTTGATGTAATTATAACTATCTTTACTTTCTTTTACTTTTGAATTTTCGCTTATGCATGAATTTAGGTGTGAATATAAAAATCCTAGTTAAAGAACAGTCAAACAACCACCACTGAATATAGATTGCTCTAATACTTAGTCATGATTAATTACACAAAAATCCCAATAATAGAGCAATCAAACAAGCATATTTGAATATACGTTGTTCTAATGCTTATACATTGTTAATTACTACACAATAATTGGAATCAATATCAAATCGCTACAACTGCGAGCCGACCTCGTTGGGTACAATTAAAACTTGCACCGATCGAATAGCCGAGTTAAGGCAACTTTCCTCAAATGAGAATTACGCACGACGCCATTAGGCGAGGACTTTCGCCTTAATACACTTATTGTGACCTTTCTGCTTCTCGAGTTATTATTTCTTTCGAGGATTAATGAGAAATAATGTTTTAACTACGTGACTATCGGGACTATGAGAATATTGCTCTTGTTTTTTTGTGACTGCCTCGGTGGCGTAGTTGTACTACGGTACGGTTACAAAGCTGAGGTCTCGGGTTCGAATCCCGGGTTGGGCAAAGTGATATTGGATTTTTCTATTCAGTATCAGCCCAGAGTCAGGAGTTCGTGCCCGATATGGCGATAGGCTCGCCACCTATCACATTGTGGGACGGAACATACAAGGCGAAATGTGGGTGCCCTGGCACCTCTGCCTACCCCTTCTGGGAACAAGGCGTGAGTTTATGTATGTATGTATGTATGTATGTTTTTTTGTGAGTTATTTTGTGGGATATTATTTTTTGTAAGTGAGTATGGATATATATGATATAAATTAATACAACCAACAGTCCTTACCCCACAAAAGATAATTTAAGTCTTGTGTCGTAAGTATCAGCAGCTATAAGAGACTTTTCGGTCTGACGTGAGACAAATACTTGTGGTTTACAACAATACAACATCTGTTTCAATGTCGGTATCTAACCCGCGGCCTCCGGTTTCACTGTCAATGTCTATCTAACTGCGCCACGGAGGCTGACTGTAAATTCTTTGCAGTCCTAGCAATACACTCTGTCAATGTGTTTATTCCTACTCTTGCACCTCACAAACACTATTAGTGCGGGTAAACATCCTAAACTACGTACATTGAACACTTCGCTCTCGAGTACGTACACACATTTCCTCGAGTGAAATACAAGCTCATTTGCTGCTTCTTTACTAGATAAATCTGTAAAATGTTATCTTAACACGTTGAAGGGACTATAGTGCACTAAGTAATAAAAAAGTAAGTATATTTTTTTATTGCAACGAAAGGTGAGACGAGCTTGCCGTTTACCTAATGGTAAGCGATATGACCACTCATGAACAGTAGCAAAACCAAATTACGCCTTGGATTATAAAGCAATGCTTGGCATTCCACTGCGCTCGCCATCCTGAGACATAAGATGTTATGTCCAGTAGTTATTCTGGCTACAATGTCCTTCAATCCGAAACACAACAGTGCATTTACACTTCTATTTGACTCAGGCGACCTCTTACATATGAGAGACCTATCACCAGTAGCCAAAATAAATAAACCTAAATCCAAGTAGATGTTTTCTGTCACCGGTCGATAGAAGGATGCCGGTGCGTTCGAAGTCCAATATCCATATATAAAAACTCAATTCTCATGTGTGCGGTCACTATAACGAATCTAGCATCCACTTACCAGAACAAAAACCTTACAAATAAAATGCATTTTGGAGCCATTGTTCAAAAAACGCAATTTACTGTTGAAAATAAATAAGGCTATTTGTCACAGGGCAAATTGCCCAAAATGCAGGCCGCAAACAGCGTCGGTGGTGACAAAAAGTGCTCCGCGATAAAATCAATACACTATAACGCGGTATGGTCGGCAGAATAAATCGTTTATACGACGCGAGAATGAACTTTCCGATACATTACTCGCGAAAGTAGCGATAGCAATAACATTTTTATTTAATACTGAAACGATTTACAGACTGATTCTTCAATATGACTATACTGAACTAAATTATACGTATTTGCATTGCTATCAGAGTAGAATATTACTATACTTTTCCACGCAAATTTTAAAAAATATCGAATTATTTTTCCAAAAAGCACAAGTTGCTAAAGCCTTCTTTTGCTTTTAAATTCTGATTTAGGTTCTAACATCCAAGTATCCAATACCTTGGCAAAATAAGTTACTGAACGTGGTGTATTCTTTGGCAAATTTCTATGTAACGATAATATATTTTCTTTGGCAATCTAAACCTGGCTTGGTGCGATATATCTCAAAATTCGATCAACATTCCTTACTGAACTCGTGCAATTTTTCTGCGCCCAGTACAAAGCACAAGAGCAAATGTTTGTCACATTATGCTCCCTCATTCCGCGCCTCCCTCACGTCCTCTCATCATCGCATGCCTCGATAGTAATTTACCAGTGAACCCGCGCTGGTCCATTTCGCACTTGAATAGTTCCGCCGTGTATTATACTTCGATTTTTGCGCTGGTGAGAAGTATAGGCTTGATGTATCGCGAGCTTTTAGAGGGGTTAAGGCAGTATTAAATGGAGAATTTTAGAGTTATCCTTCTTTTTAGAATGTTAACAACTATATTATACTCTTAAAAACAATATAGATTTTCTCCTTAATTGTGATAGTCAGTAAAAAAAGTTTAACATCCACGTACACCTTGACGATTAATGAAATGAAATAAAATGAAAATATTTATTGAATCTATAAAATGTCATACACTATTTAGATTCAGTCACTTTTTTTTCCACTACCACCCAGTTCACAAGGCTGTTTTCGCCAGAGAAGAACGGGCAAGAAACTCTAGCGTAATGTTTGAAGTCTGTATAAAAACCAAATCCCTCAAACAAATTAGTAGAAGGCTATACCTTTAGTCAGTTCAGCAGTCGACCGAGGTATGTCTAATAGCATCTTGGGACATAAAAATTACTCAATAAAGCCAACTAAAGTGACGCATATTTGAACAATGCAGTAAAATAGCATGTCTTGCATCGTGATTATCAGTAATTACAAAAGCCTTTGATATAAATTTTCCTTAATATTTAAAGCATTTCGGTTCTCTGTTGCAAAAATAATACTATCAAACGAACTATTCAGGTCACATAAAACATAAACCAAAACAGTTCAAATTAAAAACAGAAAAGGTGGTCGGAAATACCCAAAGATAGGCCGATAACATAAGCCTCGCTGAAAGGGTTAGAACGGGTTGTTAACCCCACACCACGTTCAATTTGTGCAGCGATTACCGTGGACATGGAGTGAAAGGGACGAGGGAAGGAACCTAGGGTAGGACAACACGGTGCAAGCTAAACGGGTTACTAAGTCATCAGAGCGGAAATTAAACTCTTGGCCAGCTTCGGTCATTTACCGCCGAGATTTTACGTTGTAAGTGAGTTTGTAAACTAGTTTCGTGTAAGTAGAAATTTCTGAATTATATTTTATTTTTAATCTACTTTCGTACGTTATATAGGACATACTATTTGTTTCTGATATATAGTGATTGCATATATATTTTGCATATGTATTCATGTTTCAATAAGTAAAATTTTTGCAGATACTTTCTGCTATGACAAGTTAAATAAGTATATGTTGAATCAGCCAACTCGAAATTAAATTGTTGGACGAAGACCAGGTTTTAAATAATTATAAAGAAGAAAACTACCTAACAGTTTTATATAGTTTAAATGTATGAACATAAATTGATAACAGATTCGTAGTAGTCTATCAAAGGAATATACACTTATGTGTAAGATGCAAGTTTTACAAAACGGGAAGAAAAGGAAAGAAGCAGAAGAAGAAAAGAAGACAAGCAAGAAAGCTCATAGAGGTTAAATTGACTCTAGTAGGGAGTCCGTTTCCATGCGCGACTCCCTAATCGAGTCAGGTTGATTTCTTTGTAGCTGTGTCTACTCAAGAATGAAGAAAACTGGAGAACGACGCATAACAAAAAGAAAACGGCTTATTTGTTTCTCAGTGTGTTGCTTTTTTTCTACAGGGCATATCAAGACTGCTACCGCAAGTTTACGCCCCCTTTTAACTACGCTTTGTTAGGCAAGGATTCATATTATTATTTTAGCAGAAACTATGGATCCACCCAAACATGACTATATTTAAAAAATCACAACAAAAATTGTCTCCTCTCTATGCAATTTTTTTTAAATGTATTGTTTTTGTAGTCAATAAAACTATTACCCGGTTTCCTTTTCCGTAGCAGTCTTGGTATATCCTGTACATATAAGAGAGAAAAACTGTTCCTAACATTTTGACAACAGCATGACAAACAACGCATTCGGACGCCAAAAGATTGTAGACAATCTATAAATAAATAATGTATCAATAAATAATTCAGTTCATAAATTGAAAACTCTTTTGTTAAAAATATTGTAGAACTAGCCGCTAATATAAACAACAATTCATAAAATAACGTTCCATAATTCGCCGTCCAATTCTGTACGATGA
Source organism: Hyles euphorbiae (assembly GCA_023078785.2). Classification (NCBI taxonomy): domain Eukaryota; kingdom Metazoa; phylum Arthropoda; class Insecta; order Lepidoptera; family Sphingidae; genus Hyles; species Hyles euphorbiae. The sequence continues at coordinate 524,929 of CM041030.1, forward strand.
GAAATGCCTCAAAAATATCACATTTAATAATCTCGAGACTTAAGCCGCGACGGCTTTTAGCTTGTTACATGCCTTAGTGAGGTCCCTCGGGGTTGCCTTCTGAAAGATTGCTTTAAAATTAAAATAAATTCTGCGCTGGCAACACTGGACAGCGCTGCACATAATTAATTGCAGATTTTTTAAATCCGCTTATGGTTATACCGCTGTTAGTTGTATTGTATTTTATTATTATAAATATTTTCATGTTTGAATAACAGCGTTGTGAGCTTCCTTAGTTTTCTGTTGTTCTTATTGAATAACTTTCAGCTATTCTAAGATATTTGACCTTACGTTTAATATCTTTCAGATACTTCGTCATCCTAAAAATATCTTCCGATATCCTATAGTGGATATGGAGAATCAGCACCTAAAATTTACCTTTGACAAGGTCTTTCTAAAATACTCTCATCAAACTTTACAATAGTTATTAAAGCAATCGCGACGGCTAGTGATTTCCCCCGGGCGCGTTTGGCGCTCCTGATCGCTCGATATAGCCACAAATTGGACGCTTTGAGCAAACTCACTCGTCCCCAGGGTTCATTATTGTGCACAATTGTTTAGTCTTGTTTGGGTTTATTCTTTGGTTTTTAAACTGATAGGAGGGTGTGACTATTACTGTGTAGTTATTCACTCTTAGCAGTTGATAGATTTTCTCCGATCGATATGATTATACCAGTCTGGGGTGATATTCTGTACACGACGCCGAATGTTCGAACATCCCATATAAAACTACGGATATGTCTAAATAAATTACAAAATCTTCGAATCTCGTATCATACGTCGGACTCTTAGACTAGTGTGAGTTAGACTAGTGTAAGTTCGAAGTGAATGATAATTAATTTTCATACAGAATACTATAAATGTTTAGAAGTGGAAAACTTTTGTCTTATATGTTGATGTTCATTGTCCGAACTTTCGAACTTCGTGTCAGAGTGTAGAGTAACAAACGACTTCCTGCGTCCTTAATAAGCAGGTCGTCCTTCCACATACACACTGCTTGGATACAATAACATCAACCTACACGGCTTATTCACACAAATCTTTAAAAACCATTATGAGGAATGAATGGCTAATGATAGTACGTTGTTTGTGTTGCAGTACAAAATCCCTAAGAAGGAGGAGGTGGTGGAACAGCAGCAGGCCGAGCCAGACAATCCGCTCATGAGGAAGAAGAAGACGCCCGAGGAGTTGGCCGCCGAGGCCGAGCTCGAAGATCAGGACGAATTCACCAGTGAGTACCAGCTTCATACTTGAGTATAGCCAAGGAAATATAGTCTTCTTACTAACACTTCAGTTTATCGAGGGGGTAACAATTAAGTTAGAAGTCAATGAAGAATGCATAATTATGTTACTAATTGTTATTTGGGAAATTATATTGCAGTAGAGTTATTGTTTGTATCTTATACTTTTGTTTGACTAGTTGTATTGAATATTGATAAGTAATCGTAATTTTAATCTAATTTCCATAACCAGAAAATCGTCAACGCTTAGGAATAACTGTTTGTAGATTTTTCTGGAACCAAACATGAACACGCTGTATTAAATGTTTCAGAACTGAAAAACACCATCGAAACGCAAGTGAACGAACTGAAGTCGCAGATCGAGAGTAAATGCGTGATGCAGTGAGCGGCGCCGGCCCGCGCCTCCCGCGCCCTTATTTACATATAATTATAATCTGAATACATGATGTAGCTGTGCTAAGGTCATCGTACGACTCACCAGAGATCACCAATCACCAGCCCCGACACCCCCATCCCCACACAGACGGAACGATTCGTTCGGAAACCACAGGTCGCGCCCAAAAACCTTTTGTAGGAGAGACTCGAATTCTAAATTTTTTCGGAACGTAGTTGGCTAGTGGCGCGTTGGTGCTTGATAATGAGCAATAATATTTTTATACATTCATTAAAATAAAAGGTGTGGAGCGGCCCTCGACAGTCGACACGGCACGTTTCGGAACGTACGGTCAAAAAGTCATCGCAGCAGCGCGGGACCTCGCAGTCGAACGCAAACACATTCGGTATATTCGATACACACGCCAACGTTAGGTTTTTATATGTTGACGCTTGTGATATATTGTTATTTAAGTGTAAAGAGGAATAATATTAATACATCTAGAAACGGATCGGTGTTGAACGAGGGATATGTATAAACTAGTATAGCACGCGTGTAGGAACTGAGCTCCCTTCGCTATCTCTTCGACGTTACATTGAAATAACAATGTATTCGCTGTGAATATTTGTTTTCATCCAAATTCCGACGGCCCGGCGGCGGCCGGCCAGGCTGCTCCGCGTCGTTCAACTTTTGCCTTTAAATCTTTTGCATGCGTGCTTCAGCAGTGTTGATATCGTTTGTACGGTATACATGGACGAACCTAGCCTTAATATCCACATCGAAACTAACGTAGGTTATATGATTGTTGTGTGCGGCAGCGTGCGCGGGGGCGGCGCCGCGCGCGCCTCCCTCCCGCAGGCTTCCGATCGTTGTCCATATAATTTCTTGCATGTGTAATTAATAAGAAGTTTGTTCGTTTTAGTAATAAAAATTGTAAGTGTGTAGATAAAAATATGATAAAGATTTACATTTTTGCCGTTGGTTTTACAGTTGTACCGTGTTAGTGGTAGACGCAATTTGTTTCTAATGTCTAAACGTTTATCGATGTTTTACGCTTAGATATAATGTTAACACACGTTTGTGAGCAAATTTTTCGAATGATTAACGCCATCTAGCGGCGATAGTGGGAGACTTGTACTTGAGAGTGTAATCGATTCGACACATTATGAGACGTGTATCCAATGTACCCTATTGAGAACCTTCGTACGTCTACTTCCGACTGGAGTCATGAGTAGAGCCTATGATTCTTTGTTAATAACTCCAACAAAAACAACGGAGAAGAATTTTGTTATGATTACAGAGAACGTCAAAATAATCTAAAACCCATACAAAACATATCTTGTGTCACAATTCTGAAATAATAACTACGATTAATGACTCCAGACGTCCTACAAGAAATTTCGATGGAGTAACAACTTTTAGAAATCCATAGAATTTAACCAACTCTATTTAAGTACTATCGCAAACTGAAGCAGTATAAAAGACATAAAATGCTCGATAGTCTCCATCGAAGTGTTACAAGATCTTGGGAGTAAGTTATCTAGCGACAGGGTTGCGGTGTGAAATATGTCAGAGATGTAACTGTTCGAAAAAATTGTGTACACAATATGTAAATTGTGAGCACAATATGTACGTTGTGAGCACAATATGTACGTTGTGAGCGCAATATGTACGTTGTGAGCGCAATATATTGATTGTGTGCACAATGTATAAATTGTGTGCACAATATATAAAGCTGCAAATGCAAAAGATTTGTCATCGTCAAAAGCTGTGATATATGAATATAAATAAACTTATTCAGCGCCCGAAGCGGAATGCCGCTGGCGCCATCTTTCCTTATTAGCTTCCTAACTTTACAATCTTCAATCTTAAACGTTTCTCTATCGACTCAACACTCAGCACATCATGTATTTTTTTGATTTCCTATTTGTTTGATTAACGCTCGCTTGCTTTCATTTCTCGACATTGCGGTCAATTACACCTAACTTAATTCCATGCAGATATTCTATATACATGTAAATACAAAAAACAAATAATTTCTGATTGTTTACGACAAAACGCTATTTTTCTGATTCATATTACCATTCTCACCGTGCACATAAGATATTTTCATAGCTTGTTATAGACTTTGTTTTGGGCACGCATAGTAACCATAGTGGTAAGGGCATCCACTATGATGCCCATCCGTCGTTAATGTATTCACAATCTTTATGATAAGTAAATTTCACAGTGTACGTGTGATTAGCCTAGGTTTAACATATATTACAATAAAAATAATAATAGATCTATGTACTTGCATGGCATTTCTAGCTAAATGGTTGTTCGTAGTTACTCTGGGTAAACAATAATAGAATGTAAGGTTTCAGGACATGTGTATGATTTGAACACGACCAATGTTGCATTGTTTCGGACACCACTTTCCTTCGAGTGTACTCACTTCTATCTATGTACGGAAATTCGCTCACTACAATATGTCTGTGTTGCACAAGAACGGGGAATAAAGCCTATAAACACAAATAACTTTGAATATAACAACTGCAAAGATTGATACAATTAATTGCTATTAAAAGTCAATAACAAACACCAGAAGAATCAGCCTCTTTAAAAATCAACCTACAACTGACACTATTACCAGCATTCTCCACTGTGATTTGTTGTTAGCAATGTCCAATAACTTACAGTATTGCCAGCTAAAAAAAATACTGTTGTCATAATTGGAATCTTAAAATATATCAATCAAAACTGTGTTCAAAGGCTTTCTACCACTTTAAGTAACTAAATCACCATCTAGAAATGCATCACAACACTAAAATGTAAAACAATACACCTGTATAATACACTGACATCTAAATATAGAAAGTTAGAAATAGCATAAAATTGTAAAAGCAACCCTAAATTGAGGGAATTAAAGATCCAAATGCTATACCACACCGGCAAGACATTGAGTGAGTGAATTTCCAAATTTATACTTGTATCTGCAAACTTACTTGTTAGCGACTTCTATATAATAGGCTATGCTTAACTTTTATCTAATTATCTTCTCTTTAACAGTAGTTGTTAGCCCTTTCCCTTCGTTGTTGACTCATGTAGTTTAGTGGATTAGAATTATTTTGATAGCGTGATCGTGAGTATAATGTCACTAATTTAATGATAACCGTGTTATTGCATGAGTGTGTCAGCTCTTGAGTGTTTCGAGGTGGTCTCTGCCTTCTCGACGGTTGCTTCTCGAGCCGAGTTTGTTACTTGTAAGCTTTCGATGTTCTATAGTACGCTTGCCCGCGCGATCAAAGGAATTTGGGTGATATCAAATTGTTTAATACGAGTATGTATCTCACAGCCCACTCGTCTTTCATGTGTAAACTGTAAGTGCATCCTCGTGGGTGGTTCTTTATATATAGTGAATTTACAAAGAGGTTTATACAAGGTAGTTACTTAGCGTAGAGTAATCGGTGTGTGAAATATAAAATTATTTTTCAACATTTATAAAAAATGTATTTTTTCCGTAGCCGTACATTTAAGACGTGACCAATTTTAGATTTGTCCCATTATAACAATTTTAATAGTTTGCATTTGTGAATCTTATGACTTGACACCCAGGGTAATATATGCTATACTTTGTTTAAGTTAGAATGACTTTTTGGCCTACGATGCCTGTAGACTTTCGGAAGATACTACATTTTTTCTCTTGTACCAAATTTCCCCGATGTTGTCCTTGTTTTAGACGAGTTGTGGAGACGTAGGGTAGCGTGGTCACACGGTCGGGAGCGGTGCGGTGCCTGAAGCGGGTTGTATCTCATAGCCATCTCTCCACTTGCTCACTATGCTCACACTCCTCACTTCTGCTGCCAAGACTACTCACTTACGTCATAGTCTTTATGAAATCTAATACTCCCGTCACCAGTCTACTTCAACGAACAAATACAACATCAACTTATAAACATCCTCAATTATATCTTGGGACGGAAATGTTAGCATTAATGGCTCCTACCATCTTGAGACACAAATATGTTCAGTAATTTGTGACTGGCATTACTAGCATCTTTACCGTCTCCTATATGGATGAAAACATAAGATTATGTATAATTGTTAACACTAAAAGACAGTTCTCTCCATCCAGACAATTTCACTATCCATTCCATAAGTAAGATGGGAACTCTGATCTTAAATTTCCGATCTTTCTCTGTTTAATGTTTAAAATAGTAGAAGAACCCGCTCCCAGTATCGCTTCCGTGGGTCTGTGTGTCTCGATGTGTAACTTGTTAAACATATTGGATATTCTAGCTTAAAATAGTCGCACTAGATGTTACTTTAGAAGTTATGGGCGTTGTCGGCATCGTGAGACATTTGTAAACTAAATATAACTTATTCTATCGTATCGTGTTGAAACTTTAAAGTTTAAATTGAAATGTGATCATTAATTGGGTTTTAGGTATGTCAAAAAAGTAAAAATAAACAATTTGTTAGTCTTTGCCAATATTTACGGTATTATTGTTACCAATGTTAAAGTTTATTATTCAATGTAATTGTTATTTCAGTACTGCTTGATTAAAATATATGAAAATAAAATTGGATAAATTTATTTTTAAAATAAACAAGACCTCATGATTATTTAATGGCCCAGTGTGCATTACATTGGTAAAATTTTACAAATGTGTCACTTTGAATTGCGAGGAGATGGCAAATAAGAACTGAAAGTATTATTACCTGAAATTTACCTATTTAGTGTTTTTGGGTATCGTATTTAAATATAGTATACCAAAGTTACATTATTTACCCATAATATACGAAAATAAAACGACCAATATACACACTGCAATGAAAAATTTCGGCAAAATTACTAACATAACACCCCAAAAAGCATAAATTCGTAAACATTTTATGGGAAATGGGCCCGTTTCAGATAATACTACCATCATGGGATACAAATCGAACATTGTACAAAATAGACATTGCAATACGTAGGTCATAGACAACATAGACAACGACACCTCGAACACTAACACAAGAGCTTCATCACACTTTAATAACAGTATTATTTTGTAAAGTAAGCGTTGAGTGTCCTCTAACCATAGACACTCGCCGCTTCCTGAAAATCATAGACTAAAGTGTTACCAGCACACAAAATAAACAAATCTACCATTTGGTAGTGCCTAAATTACGTTGTTGTGGATGTTTGAGCACGGATTTGTTTATTTCGCGTGTTCTTGTTTATAAGATAGTTATCGGCCAACACGTTAGAACGTTAGCTTATTTTAGTGACATTATAGTTAAAGTTAACCCGATGTATAAATCAACAGTAAATATTCAATAAATGCTGTTCACTATGTTGTATTGTTATAATAAAATAAAACGTTAGTAGTATATCCACGATTACATAAAATTAGAATTATGTATGAATTACGAAAAAGGTTATTGTTGAAAAAATGTTTTTAGGTAATAAATGAAATGGATTGAGCTTCTGTAACACACGTTGTTATCAAGAGTTGTTTGGTTCGCTGCGTTTCTGGCTGACTGCCGTTTTGTATTGATTGTACGATGTTCATTAGTTGATTACCTATCACTCACTGTAGATCTCTAGAAGCTTGTTCGCTGCCACTCGGTTCGTATTGTTGCAGAGCATTGTTAAGGTTTATTTACGGGAACCCCCTTAGTTACGTAAAAAGTTTAGGAGGGTAGCCATTTTCGTGGCGGCGCGTCCCGCTCATGAGAATGGTTTATCTAACATGTTGTTAAATAATAAACTACATTGTACCACTATTGTGTTGTTTCATTTTTTGGTACACACCCTGTATTTTCCACCTTCTTACTTTTGTACTAGCCGAATGCAGACATTAATGTTAAGTAGTTTAAAACTTGATAGGTTAGTTTAAGAAAACAGACAAAAGAGACAAATAATACGCATTTACTTCAATATGTACAGTACAAATGAAAATAACATATTTACAAAACTATGATTAAGACGTAAAATTAATACTTAAAGCGAGTCACTTCGTTTTATTCAATTGCTTAAACTAATACTTTAGTCAGCTCGTTATAAAAAAACCCACCACATGCCTTTAATTTTTTGCCATTCCCTATATCTTAAAGACCTTTGAGATTAACACCTATTCTAGTACCATGATCGTATTCCAAACCCTATTCAAATTTTTATTTAAATCCTTCAAAATATCCATTAAATTTGAAACCGTCGTTTTTATGAACCCAGTGTTAATATCGCCTACTTCTACCGAAGCACTATCGTCAGTCACTTTAGTTTTCACCATGACGTGATGTTTCTCGTCATGGTTATCTTCATCAACATAACCATCGTTTTCTAATGACAAATCATTTAATTGCCTATTTATTTTACGCAGCATTTTCCAAACTTTTGCACTCTCTGTGCTATCGTTGTCTATTTCATTAGCTGCTGAAATATCTTCATAGTCTTTAGGTTTCTCTGCACTCCTTCGTTTTCTTGTAAGTGTTTGGTTTTCTAAATTAGTGTTCGATTTCTCATTTTTCGCCTTTATTTTACCATTGGAATTCTTTGAGTAGCGTTTGCTGAGTTTACTGTTACCAAATCTTGTAAATTTTCTACCTCTCTCAAGTTTATTCCACGTAAAATTACGTTTCGTTGAATGGAGAATATTTTCTAGCAAACCTTTCGATTTCAGTTCAGATTTCCAATTTCTCCTCTCTTTTGGTTTAAGTCTTCTAAATTTTCCTGTTTTGAATCTATTATCAGTCTCACTTTCTTGCCTTTTTACTCTTTTTGATATATTATGTTTAAAACTTTCTTTGGCTTTCCTCAGATCGCTGTTAAGGTTATCTATCCTCGCAGCTAAGGCTTCATTTCCAGTGTTCAAAACATTTATAGGTTCGCTTAGATCAAACGATACATCTTCTAAATTGCTATCTTCATATTCTTGTATTGATCGTTTTATTTTTGTTTTGATATCGTTAGTTTTTGGTGCAGTAACAGCATCATTACCTTTAGTAACTTCTTCGAAATTCTGACAAGCTTCTATATTCGTGTTAGCTAATACCCAAAAACCAAATGACTTTGGAGGCAAATTAACAAGCAATGTTTTATATGGTCGTACTCTTTTAACAACTGGTCTTATGTCTCCCTCATAGTACATAGCACGTCCGTTGACTACGATATTTCTGTAATAAAATAAAGGTACTTTAGCTAGAAGTATTGTACATTAACAAGTAGCTAGGTAGACTAAACTTCATAATAAAAACTGTTTAGCAAAATCATAATATCAAATAAGTTCTGGAGTCTAGGTAAGGGCGGATCCAGGGGGGAAGTCATGGGGGTCATGACCCCCCCTGGGCTGGCCCCAGATTGACAAAATTTATCAATTATCTTGTTGATAAAATTTATAAATACATTTAATTCTTTTTATGTCGATAAATAAAGTAAAAAAGTATGGGTGTATTCACAAATCACGTCTGTAACAAACTTTAAAAAGTCATTTTTACGAATTGGAGTATCGTGAAATCGGACCCTGTGTTCTGACATGAACTATATGATACCCTGGCGTAAAATCTGAATCCGCCCTTGAGTCTAGGTTATAAAAAATACTGCATATTTTCTTTTTAGTGTATTTTCATTTGTTTTTTACTTAACTTAATGACTACTACTACTAAATCCTTACTAATATTATAAAGGTGAAAGTTTGTATGTATGTATGTATGTATGGATGTTTGTTACTCTTTCATGAAAAAACGGCTCAACAGATTTTGATGAAATTTGGTATAGTGATAGCTGACACCCTGGATTAACACATAGGCTACTTTTTATCCCGAAAAATGTAGTGTTCCCGTGGGATGAGTCAGGAAACCAAATATACATATTTTCTACTCTTTCAAATTCAAATTGTTGGCACGGGATGTCCTCTCCTACGGAAGGGAAATATAGTCGACGGCACGCGGGAAATATAGTTAGTAGACACGCGAAATAATATGTTCTTGATGTGGATTGGACTCAAAAACTATCTGCACCCGGGCGAAGCCGGGCCCGACCGCTAGTACTTAATAATGGAATTTGAAAAAAGCTCACCCATTATGGTCATGGCCAAGTATAAACTGCATAATATCACCACCTTCCTCTCTCCTCGACAACTTCAACGAGAATCTAGCTGGTTCGTCATCCATGTTCGCTCCATATAACGTCACCGCTCCGGGCACTGGCTGATGACGCAGCGATGTACAGTGCCCAAATATTATCGCCTGTTCTGGATCCATCTCCAGGTTTAGTACTCGCTCGCCGACTAAGTTTTTGAACAGTAGCGCCATGTAGAAGCTCTACAATCACGAAAAATAAATGATTGTAAAAAGAAATATAACTATCTGCATTAAAATCTTGAAATCTTAATAGATTGATATACTTACGCCGATTGTACTTTACATATAGGTTAAGTGTTTTTCTTTGTGTATTTTTTCATTTGTTTTATTTGTACAATAAAGTGTAATAATAAATAAATAAAATATACTTTTTAAAGCGATTAAAATGTTAAGTCATAACAGTCCAGATATTATTTCTTAATTATTAAGTTATAATGCAACTATTTTTTTTTTTAATTCTCATTATCAACACCCTTTCTTACCAAGCTAGGCTCATACATCTCCTCCTCAAGCAGTTCCCTGTAGTGCACTGAGAAACCGTTCCTGGAGGAGTAGCCGAGGCTGCTGAGCCAGTCCACGGCACGCTCCAGCTCGTTGTAGCCCTGAGGAGTGGTCTCCGTCAACCACAGCGGCGTGGGGCTCTGTGTCAGCAGCTTTAGTAGCTTCAGCCGGTCTATCTCTGACATACGCTCCAATTCTTGAGCTGATGAATTACTGAAGGGACAATATGTTTTATTACTTAGTTATTATCTATTTATTATTTGTTACCAGAGGCGCTACAAATTGGGTTTTTAAGTATCAGGCAATCTCAGTATTTCATATCAATAGTATAGAAAGATTACTGGACTAGTTAGAAAATCACTATTCTGGGAAATTACTAGTAATGTAAGTAAGTAATATTTTACATGGTGTTATTAACAACACACTAAAACATTATAAAAATGTACCCCAATATTATTGATGAAGATTTTTTAACATCGGATATTGTACTGTCAATTAAGACTTCAGATTGATATTTTGCAGTTTACCCACATGTAGTAATAAATAACTGCCAAGACCATCAAAACATCAAGGCAAAATACTTTTCCAGATTGATATTCATAGTTCCAGTCTTTTTCATAAGTTTTGTGAGTGTTTTGTATAGCAGTGATTGCTCTGAATCTCTATTTTAAAAAGCTTTCAAACCCTCACCCATTGAGCATAACAGCATCCATCATATCAGTGGACAGCATGACGTAGTCCTTGAAGTCGCTCTTGGAATCGGCATGCAAGCATCCCGTGACGTCACCGCCGACCACCTTCCACGCGGCCGCCCTGCCCGGAGGAAACGTCTCGATGATCACACGCAGCGTCTCCAGGTCATTTAGGTACTCTTCGATTGACTGGTTCGTGCATTCTGTTGTGGAATATAATTGTGAGTATTTCTGTCAATTTTACAAAGATTATGTATATTGTTTTTTAATTGTTGTATGACATCTAGTATCCAGCATATATACATATATATTATTGCAATGAATGGCGACACCAGCATGCCGTTCATCTGTTGGTAAGAAATACGACCGCTGCAATACTTGACATTCCACTGCACTTGCTATCCTGAGACATAAGATCTTAAGTCTGAATATGCCCAGTAGTTATTCCGGCTACAATGCCCTTCAAAACGAACCACATCAGTGCATTCACACTGCTATTTGGCAGGAGAAATAGACTTTGCGGTTAAGTCAAGTTAACTCTTGGACTTTATTACTTTGGTTTAATCAAATATTTACAACAACGCCTTATCACCTACAACAAAGTCGTGTCAGCTTAATAGAAAATTTAATTAATTACTATGATATGTAATTCTTTGATTGCTGGGATAGCAATACACAGAGTTTCGAACCAAATAAAAAGTAGTAGCATAAATAACATTTCATCTAGTTCTGATTATTGTAGTATTAAAAGTTCACAATATGTGTTATTTTGGCTCTTAATTTTAAAATCCTTCGCGTAAAAAATAAAATCAATTGCAATAGTAGGTACATCATTATAGCACGTCTACTTATATTTAGCTCTATAAGTCATTGCATGAAATATAAATCAGCCATTATATTTTTTAGTCTTAATCGAAAATAAATTACCATAACCCAACTGCCAGAAGATGTCTCCGATGTGCGCCTTCTCCGCCACGGTTAGGATATTAAGCGTGGTGTTCGGGTCCCACATGCCTGAAGTCATCCGCTCTTGGTTGTTAAGAGCGAACACCAGGTCGAATCCTAGACAACGATATAACTGATAATAAATGGATGTTACACTATACGTATCCGAGAATGCATGAAAAGGTTGATGAAAGTGGATGAAGCGAAAGTAATATGTCAGGGTCGAACAAAGTGGTGTTCTACAATCTCTGCCTACCCCTATGGGATACAGGCGTAACGATTATGTATGTATGTTTGTTACACTATGACATATTTTAAATAAGTAACACATTAGTTGGTCCCGTGACTACGACGTCGGTAAAGCCTTCAAAACGTGGTGCAGTTAAAAACAACTAATATCGTGATATAATCCATATAAATAGTTACATTTCAAGGTATTTGTGAACTTACTTGACCAACTCCTGCCAACTCATTGTAAATTGGGCAAATCCACTACTTGGGCTAGTGGCAGCTTATTCGTATGTGCTCGAATTGCGACTCACGTAAATGCAACGCTTTTTTACCTGCATATTATATCCGGATATCATCCAGCTAGCATACTTATTTCGAACGGAAAGAATAGCCTGTATGAATTCTATGTCGCTGGCTTTTACCACTTTGTATGCAGTAATTTATCGCCCCAGTGTAAGCCACTTACCAGTACTCTGAGCCCATTGTAGGAACTTCCTCCACTGCCGGTAGCCCACAGCCAGGTCCTCCGCCTGTCTTCCCTGCTCATCCTCGATGGAGATGGTGGCGTTGTGGAAACTCATGTGCGCAGTGGACGGCCCAGCGATCCGCAGGTACGCTGGAGTGAGGGACGACGCCATGCACACGCATTCTTTGCTGGAGGGAAGAGAATGTAAAATAAATAACACCCAACAGTCACATACATAGTCCTGACCCCACACTAAGATCGAGTCTTGTGTCGCGGGTTTATACCCTGATCGAACAACGAGAGACTTTTCGGTCTCACAAACACCCAGACTCGATAGTTGTGGGTCGCACCAACATTTATCTCGATGCAGGGATCAAACCTGTGACATGTCGTTGCACAGGCGACGTCTAACCGCCTGCGCCACGGAGACTGTCCAATATTACAATAATGTCTGAGTTTTCAATAGCGGAACGGACTGCATCTTTATCGAAGTTTCCTATCCGACTTCCCAGGAGAGGCTAAAAGCGGTATGCCAGCGACTCTGGCTTTAAAGTCTAAAACTGATGGCAGGTCTCTCATATGTGAGAGGCCGCTTGGAAAAGTACCACCGCAATGTCTCTTTCTCCCGTCAAACAGCAGTCTAAATGCACTGTTATGTTTCGGTTTGAAGGAAATAGTAACTAGAGTCTCTACTGAAAATATTGAGACTTAAACTCTTTATGTTTAGGAATCGCGAGCGCAGTGGAATATCAAGCATCGCTTTGTAACGCAAGGTGTTTTATTGTAATGTTCGTATCGCTTACGATGGTAGACGAACGGTAAGTTTGTCTCGCCATTCATTGCAATAAAAAAAGTCTATCTCCATGGCGAATGCTACACTGGGACTAGTTTCAGTATCAAATCCCAAACCGGGTCACCGATTTAAAAACTTGACGACTAACAGCTTTACTTTTAAGCACTTTCAAAACAATTTAGCTATAGAATGTTTTGTCTTCATCGCTCGAACTGAATTCGAAAACTGTTCGTAAGAGACAACATAGTATTATGAATACGGCCTTAAGGGTTTTCGAGACCCAGTAAAGAAACAAAAATAATTGCAAGTCACTTACTTATCATATTTCCCGCTGCTTGAAAACAAATACTTTGGGTCGATAGTGAAGCTGAGGAACCTGCTATCCACCAGGTTGACGTGATGTTTCGTCTCTATCTTCACGCTGTACGTGTCAGCGGCGGCCAGAGAGACTATTCTGAGTAGATGCACGAGTATAAACAATGAGTACGTGCGGTCCATGGCGACTGGGCGAGAAGCGTCGCTGATCACTTTTATTAATGACGATTCGTGATATGTTACCGCGAGTGTGCAAAATTGGGTAAATAAGAAATTTCCTCTTGTTTATGTTGCATATAAAAATAATTTAAAAGGAATAAATATCTAAATCAATATATTAGAAAGGCCTGAGTGAATATGGCTGCAGCTTTTTCAACCGAGCTCTCGGATTTTCTGGTGATTATATGGGCTGAGTGATGATACAATAAAAATGTATATTATATCATTAAAGAATATTGTTGGCGTTTTCACTGTACATACAATGAAAACCCCGCTACAGTCTACTACGGTTCATGTGAATCATTTTCTAGAATCAACCAGTGTTCTCCTGATTTTACGAGGAGCCTACGACTTTTTGCTTGTCCATAGCACGTTTTAAGGTATTACTTTAAAAATAAACAATTAATAAACACTTAGAAAATATATATTTCTTATGCACGTATTAATAGACATTTTTAGCAATGTCATTAACCATATATTAAAATTGTCTGCAACACAAAAGTGCTGACTGAAATACTTGCGGAAGTCACAAACCTTGCAATAATGTTTTTCTGTTTATGTTATTTTATTATTAAGTCACGTTTTGTAATAAACATCAAAACGTTGCATAATTTCAAATATTTTAAATATTATACATGCTTTCTATCCGATGACGCAATCACGTTATCCGTAGTATATTTAAAAAAAATACGCTAGGCTGATATAAAAAAACGGTGAAGGAAAACATCGTGAGGAAACCTGCATACCATATAGCGATTTATAAAAAAATTCTATGGTATGTAAGTCCGCCAACCCGCACTAGGCCAGCGTGGTTTACTATATGGCCTAACCACTCTCAATCGTACTCTCGATTGTAGAGGAGGCCCGTGCCCTGCAGTGGGACGTATATGGGCTGATACAGGCTTATATAAACCTTTTATGAGGATTTTAACAAGGATATAGTATAATTTTAACCTCCCGATGTTTCAGAAATTTTAGCTCGCGATCACGTGGGAAATTCGTCCCGTGACCAAATCTCAGTTAATATTCATAAAAGTACGTACTTTTTCAACGAGCAACCTGAGAGAAACCTTTGATTTCGAAATTATTAATATCTTCTTCGTATCAAATTCAGGAAGTCCATTGATAAATCTAGTCTTTTTTTTCGAACATGTTGGCACATCATGAAAATAATCTTTTTGCTGCCTGATAACTTCATAGCCCGGTCATGCTTTGCTTCATGTTCGTAAACAGGCAACCTTTTAATTAATTTGATCTAAACCTTGATTGCCCGGTGTAGAATAATCAGCTGTTACGTGCATAGATCATTAGTTTTCAAATATGAATAACAACAGATATTACATTATCATATGAAAAAGATAATGAGAATAAAATTGTGTTATCGCCTAGGCAACCGCGCTATCTTCATGAATTAAATTACTGGTAGGTCCCTCATATTATGGGAACCTACCCAGGCGTAGGTACTACCGCAATGTCTTTTTCTCTCGCCAAACAACTTTGTAAATGCTCTACTGAGTCTACTGTTTCGTTTGGAAAGATATTGTACCCAGAGAGAGCAACTACCGGAAATATCGAGACATAACATCTTATCTCTCAGGATGACGAGCATAGTGGAATGCCAAGCATTGCTTTGAATTTCATGTTGTTGTTTGGTTTTGCTACTGTTCATGAGCAGTCGTATCATTAACAATTAGGAGAACGGCATGACCGTCTCGTCATTCAGAGCAATGATGAGTAATAAAAAGAATATCACTTATTGGACACGATGTTACGATAAGCAACAACATTATCTCCTCTACTGCCCTAATTTTACTTTCATAATCCTTCTGCCATACCCAACTTTCACTACCATTCATAATCTTTGGCGTTAACACTGCTCCATGGACACCCAGTCGTGCCACTTTAGTGGCCTTCTGACTTCCCCTATAGGCCAACAATTTTTGTGGTCGGT
Source organism: Hyles euphorbiae (assembly GCA_023078785.2). Lineage (NCBI taxonomy): Eukaryota > Metazoa > Arthropoda > Insecta > Lepidoptera > Sphingidae > Hyles > Hyles euphorbiae. The sequence goes on from CM041030.1 coordinate 540,807, forward strand.
GCCGGCCTTAATGTATCAGCTGTGCCCCGCGGTTTTACTCGCATAGTTCGTAGCGTGATGTTATAAAGCTTAATACTCGTCTAGATGATATCGATCTCAAATTTTTTTTAGTCTATTTAGGTATTTTAAATCTGTTAAAAGATAATTCTATTTCTCTCTTCTTATAACAATTTTGAAGTAAACATTTTTAAATTCTTTTATCCACATTTTTTAGTTTATATATTTATTATGTAGTGTTTATTTATGTTTAAATGACACAGATTAAAATAGACTTTGGATTCACTATTATCTATCATTGATGAGTTGCTAAAAATAAAAACATAGTTATCAGCGCATTGTCAAGGGTTTGAGATGATAACGTTTAGATATGTATCTTGTTGAGAGTAGTGAGTCACAAATACTGACGCTTCTCGTATCTCTTTTTGCAAGTTACTATTGTAATGCTATTTTCGGACTATGACGAACATACGAAGTGTGTTAGCCTACTCTCGATCAAATCTTTCACGAATGACTTGCCAAATTGCAGAAAGATATTTCGGTACATCGCTTTGTTAAGTGGTAGACCTGAACTGTTATCAGTCATGACTCAGACTGAATGGTAGACTCATCCCGGGCGGTACCACGCCGAAGCGCCAGCTTTGCTGTTGCGTTTCGTTCGGTGTGTGAGATTGCTGGATGTCAATACCTCTTCCCTTTTCCCATCCTGTATCCTTCTCGCTTTAGGCCGGCAACACACCCGCGATCCAAACGTTATAGCAATGATACCTTAACATCAGGTGAATTTTTATTTTTATTGCAATAAATGGCAATACGGCCATGATGGTAAGCATGAAGCAAAAAAGACCGCACATAAACAATATAACAATAACACCGACTTTAGCAAAACCAATTAACAACATGATTTACCAAGCAGTGATTAGAATACCACTGCGCTCGCCATCCTGAGTCATAAAATGTTAAGTCTCAATATGTCCAGTAGTTACTCTTTCTGCAATGTCCATCAAGCCAGAACATAACAGTTCATTCACATTACTGTTTGACGGGAGAAACAGAGATTGCGGTGCTACCTACCCAGGCGGCCTCTCACATTGTTATGTGAGACCCACAACTTATAATGTTTGCTCGTTAGTCGGACAATAGGTACCGAAACCCCCTCATTAATCATTAACAGCGCTGTCGCCGACCTCTATATTATCCACCCCATATATCAGACTAGTGGTCAGGCCCCGCGCCACCCGGGTGTAGATACCAATTATATCGCGTACTAATATTTTATAGTGAAACGCAATGTTACTACCGTCCTCTATACTGCTAATCCCATGCCATGCCTTTACATAGCTTCCTGACCTGTAGAGGAACAATTCCGTCATACAACACATGAAACTGAAGCTCTCCAAAGGAATACAATTTCTCCGTTTTTATACATTTTTCACTACTGCTCCGCTTCTATTGGTCATAGCGTGAAGTTACATACCCCATAAAAATATATTAATAAATAAATTACCTATCCGATACAAAAAATAAATAAATTCGAACTAGTAGTTCCTGAGATTAGAGATCACAAATCACAAACAAACACCTCAGCCCATTATACCCTCAGCTTTATATAAATTATAAATTATAAAGCGTAGGTATATTGTATTATGTGGTGCTATAAAAAACAGTTGTTTTATTATTATATCTAGAATCTAGAAGAATTATAGATTATAGTCAAACGGTCATTCCGTTAAAGTAGCGCCCAAAACACCAAAATTAAGGGGGGCTGTAGTAGGAACCAATGCTTTTATATTTTTTAAATGTGGATATTAGTGTTATTAGTCATTCAAGATGTCTGTAGGTAATATCTAATGTTTTATCCAGCACGTTCTCGAATAGCCCGGAAAAACGGCCTGACATACCTATAAGATAACATAGTAAAATTATTCACATAGTAACAGATTGAAGTGTATTGTAGGTACATCTCATCGCGGCTGTCTTAACTAGTCATAAAGTAAACAATTGAAAATAAATATAGGTACATATGTACATACGTCTCATAACACTATCAACACTATGATTCATTAAGATGAACTACCTACTTAAAACCCTAATGATAACATATATGATATATGTAGGTATACTATTATGATAAGTTTATCTGTTACAAGTTATATTGTAACTCATGAATATGATAGTAAAGTTGTGGAACCAACTGAGTTCGCTAGGCCGTTCGGATGGTATTATCAATACGATAAGTTTTAAAAATGTTGAACAGTGATGTTAGGAAGAATGCATCGATTAGTGACTATAAAGCTATTTAATTATTTTCAAGTTTAAAAATATATCATTTTATATAGTATGTACATATTATATTATATATCTGATAAGTAGGTAGGTATATAGTGTTATGTTACGAAGTCGTTAAATTAATCATAACAAGTCGAAGTAATTCTAATATACTGTTGCAAGATTGTGGTCAAGTTTTGCAAATGTTTCTTATCGGTTATAATATTATAACAATAATTTATGTTATCAATAATATTATGACGGTCACTAGTACTTAGATAAAAGTACATTTTCTTGCAAATGCTACTCGGAAGAAGAAAAGGATAAACAACGCAATTTTGTTTTCGCCACCGATTTTTCTTTTTGTGTAACTCACCCATATTCTAGTGACTTCAGATCAATATATCATTTATTATTAAAATTAGAGTGGGTTATCATTCAAGGGCGTAATTTTCAAATAAGTATATTCTGGTTATTTCAATTTTAATCGATGAAGACTTGCTTGACTCACACGAGTTATCGATGTACAATCGAGTATGCACGTCACGAAGACCTTCGATTTTGACAGCTGCCTGACATTAGTCACCCGATATGTATCCTAAAGTGTTTATATCAAATTATTTTAACAATTTTATCCTTATCTTTGCAATACGCTAATACATCGCTGTAATCACATTTTCGCAATTAGCAATGCCCTGTCGCGAATCAATGCATTTCACCCTTGTGTCAAAATTAATAGTGTTAATGAATGTTTATTATTGTGAATAACGCGCGTAATTGCTACAATGGACAATAACAGTGATAAAAAAGAGGAATCTTGTGCTCAAAAAAAGGAGTTGCCGCCTAATTTGCAGAAAATATGTTTAGTTTGCGGAGATAGGGCGCTAGGTTATAATTTCAACGCGATATCTTGTGAGAGTTGCAAGGCGTTCTTCAGACGGAACGCGTTGGCTAGCAAGGAGTTCAAGTGTCCGTTTAATAATGTGTGTGACATCACTGTGGTGACGAGGAGGTTTTGTCAGAAATGCCGCTTGGAGAAGTGCTTGGCAGTGGGTATGGTGAAGGCTTTCATAATGTCTGAAGAAGACAAGGCGGAGAAACGGCGAAAGATTGAGGAGAATAGGGCTAAGAAGAGGAAGACTACGGATAGTGACGACTCGGTGACCAGCTCTAAGAATCTTAAAAGGGATGAAGAGGGAGCGAATGCAAGTAACTTTGCACTACAGGAGTCAATACAGTATGATGTTCTAAACAGTACTACATGCAGTCCGAGCAGTACAGTTCAGTCACCGCTAAGCAATGATGTTGAGACATCCCTCCACTCTCCCCCTGTGTACTATCCTCCCTTGCCGTCCGTCCAAGGTCCTGAACAGTACAGTATGAAAGTGTTTCCTATAGATGAGAAGACAGTTATAAACCAAGCATTGTACGAACAGAGGGTTATGGACCCGTATGCATATGAAAATGTTGATAGTAATATGTACACAGAGCCAACTAAACAAAATAGTATAAGGTATGTCTATAAACTTCATTTGATACTTTGAACCTAAGTTTAACTAACAATATGTTATAAACACACTAATGGACTAACAATATGTTGTACGTAATATAATTTTCTCTAATTCAAACTATGTACTTACTATGTATATCTATTGAAGGTTATATATATATCAACTGGTGGTAGGTCTCTCATATGTGAGAGGCCGTCTGTGTGGGTACCACTGCAATGTTTATTTCTCCTGTGAAACAACAGTTTAAATGCACTTTTGTGTTTTGGATTGAAGGGCATTGTAGCCAGAGTAACTACTGGACATATTGAGAGTTTACATCTTATGTCTCAGGATGGCGCATAGTGGAATGCCAAGCATTGTTTGGTAATTCAAGGTGTTGTTTGGTTTTGCTACTGTTCATAAGCGATCCTATTGCTTACCATCAGTTGAACGGCAAGCTCGTCCCCCCATTAATTGCAATAAAAAAAGGCAATGAAATATTTTTATCAAAGTAATTTTGACATTCTGACAATATTTAATAATTTATAACAAATGTTATATTTAGTAAAACCTAAAAGCCAGCTTCTAACTAAAAGTCAATAAAATTTTAATCTCTAATCAAGACATCTTATATTACCTTAAACAGATAATTATTATTACAATTATAGTATAAATTACTATATCTGCCAGTGCATACCAACTTCTGAGCATAGAAATTTACTATTAAGATTTAGGTAATTTAGAAGTTACCGGTCATAGTTGTCACTCTGGCCCATTGTGGGTTTAATAATAACCACCATATGCTGCCAATACCTCCTAACTTACATTTTCACTGAAATACAAAATAATTTTAAACCATCTACAGTTTAATATTGCTTACATTGTCTTATTAGCAATATTAAACACATAATAGAATAATCACCTTGGAAATTGGATTCTTAAATCATTCATCAATCATCATCATTGGTATTGTTTATATATTTTGTTTTTATTGCTTCTTCTAAACTTGCCTCAAAACATTTACGGCCGTTCTCTATATCCTATCTATCTTTAACAAGAGGTTAAAATGGATATCGTTACTATGTCAATACCACTGTATGCTTCTATAAACAAAGATAGACATAATATTATCTTGCCTAGATATGTATAAATATATGCACCTTATCTAAATATTTCTGTCTTTCTTTACTGAAGCAAAAAATGTATCGAAATTTCGAGAGAAATCTCTTGTTAAAGATAGATAGATTATAGAAACCGGCCGTTAGAGGACATTGGCAGCTTACAGTTGATAAACATGACAACCGAAAACCTTGCAAATGGCTGGTAAATAAACCATTTATATACAATTAACAGTTCAAATACAAAAAATAATTATTAATGTATCACAAAAGTTAGTAATAGATACAATTTGGACTGTTGGTGTACACTTAAAATAGACAAATATATAAATAAATAAATATACGTAGTCCTGACCCCACATTAAATTGAGTTTCGTGTGGTGGGTATTATGATACGAACTACGAAAGACTTTTCGGTCTCACAAACACCCAGACCCGAAAGAAATATTTGTGGGCCGCACTAACATTTATTCCGGTGCGGGGATTGAACCCGCTGCCTCTCGTTTCACAGATTATATGATTTAAACAGATAATCTTACAATGGCCTGTGAAAACAAGGAAACTGTTGAAAAATACTTAAAAGCAGATGATACTAGGTGGTTATCAACTTTATGATAATAAAAACACTATTATACATTTTACTCTCCAATAAAATATTGATGATACAATTAAATAGGTCAAGGCCTTTATTATTTTGTTTGATGTAAGTACTTACTTTTAACTTTTTATATTGTAACATGCTTAATGTCAATTGGCCAGCCAAATATAGATGGATTTGGCCTTTAGCATCATTTATTATTAAAATATTGCTGGTTCAGAAACAAGCTTGCATGGTGTTATTTACAAATAATTTAAACTTTTATAAAGAATTTCAATATATGCAGAGTTCCTTGTAATATTTGAAATTAAGTGAAATATTTATGAAACTTAATATCGATTGAACAAAAAATATTATTATTTCATTCCTGCTATACTATTACTATTTACAATGTATTAATCATTCTCAAAAATGAATCAAACATTGTTTTTGGGATTACCCAGCATATAACAGTAGATTTAAGCACCATGTTGAGGCTTCATTCGTACTTAGTCCTGTACATACAACATACTGTTTAATAATGATGAATCACACAGAACTTACAATGGTATTTCCTAATATTTTCCCTCTAAATATTATGTTAAAATAAGGCAAATTGTGAATGAGAAGCCTATGTCCACCAGTAGAGAAATTCAGGCTTGGATAATGATGATGATAGCAAATAGGTAATATACTAGGATTGTTATTTATTAAAAGTTATATTTAACTAAGTAGCTAAGTTGAATCTATTCTCTCCTGTTAATGTCTGTTCTTATTGAAAAATAGGATTTATCAGGTCTAAATAAATAAATAATAAATATAAAAATATACACCCAACCGTCACATACATAGTTCTAACCCGCCCTAAGATCGAGTCTTGTGTCATGGGTATCAGGAACTGCGAGACTTTTTGGTCTTACCAACACCCAGACCCGCAACAAATACCTGTGGTTTGCACAAATATTTATTTCGATGCGGAGATCGAACCCGCGGCCACTCGTTCCACAGCCGGCCTCCAACCAACTACGCCACAGAGGCTGTCGAAATCGAAATAATTGGTAGATAATTAATTACCACAATGAGATTTTTATTGTTAAGGCATAGCATTCTGCATTGTGCTAAAGCACTCCCTACAGCAACTTTTTCAAGTTGAAGCTAGAAAACAAAACACAATATATCAAGACACCAATGTTTATTTAATAATTTTGTGAAGGAAAACATGATTAATTGCTCATTTCACAATTCGTGTTTGTTTATTCCAACTATCAATATAAACAAATAAACAGTTGATTATACATTTTCAGACAAATTTTGAAGAATGGAGATGGATCTATGTACAGAGAAGCGAAGCCACAGCATGTGTGTGAAGAGATTCCGTCCACCAGCGCTGACCCTGATGTCAACAAGGCTAGGGACATCCTGCAAGATGTGGAGAGGTAAATGAAAGAAATAAAGAATATTTATTACTGGCACAATAAATTACAGAGGAGTTAGTAGAACAGTTAAGGTGGAAAAAAAAATTAAGATAAATATATCGTCAGCAAAGGTAGCTCTCTCATTCAGCTAATATGCCCCATCTGAGCAGCAATGCAACGTTGATTTTCGATGAGATACCTTTACGTTCTACCTTAAATAATGTTCTTATAGTCATTCATCCCTACTATCTTTTGCCGTACTCATCATCCATCATTAATCCATCGCAAGAGATCGATATAGTTCCTAGAATCTAATGCCGAGTCATCTCTTATCGATCTTATCACCGAGTCAGGATAGTCCCGACAAAATCAGAACGTGTGGTAACTCTAGTTTAGCTGACACGCGACTCCCGATAGGATTGATAAGCTAGAGGTTGCGAATTCGTAGACACGTTTGTTATTTACTTATATTTTGATACGAATAAATTAATTTGCGAGATAAGTTCGACGTTATTGCTACGAGCCAGCGTATATGGGCAAATTATCAATGAGGTTTGGGTTCGATTCCCGATCAGAAAATACACTTTGTATAGATACTTTGCGCCCATCTCATTTCCATCATAGGACGGCATCCTTAAGTGAATAATTGAATATTGATTGCAGCTTGTGCATGTACCAACAGATAATAAATAAATACACTCAACAGTCACATATATCCTGATATAGTATAATGATAGTTCCTAAAGTACAAGAGACTTTTCGATCTCACAAACACTCAGACCCCTAACACATACCCGCGGATCACATTACATTTGTCTCGACGGAGGATCGAACCCGCTGCATCACGTTTCGCAGTGTCTGAACAACTGTGCCACGAAGGCTGTCAAATCATATAATACTTGATATGATATAATATAATACTTTGATATAATATAATACTTATTTCACTTCCAGGATTGAACCCAACTCAATGGAGTCGATATTGTGCGAGGCGATAAAATTGGAGTTCGAAGCATATACCTCAGTGAACTCGTGTAGCGGCTCCTCTAGAGAACTCAATGAGGTAATATAACAAATAAATTATCGCTACATAGTATAAAACAAAGTCGCTTTCTCTGTCCCTATGTCCCTTTGTATGGTTAAATCTTTAAAACTACGCAACGGATTTTGATGCAGTTATTTTAATAGATAGAGTGATTCAGGGGGAAGGTTTATATGTATTAGGAGTACAAATAAGTTATCATAAGTGAACTCTAAGGTAAATCTCGTGCTATGTCATTTGTACCAAAACGGCGGGAACTTATTTGTACTCCTATTATAATACGTACATATTATTGTACAGAAATCTATTTGTATCCGGCCGAAGCTGTGCCGGACCACTAGTAACAAATAAATTATTTTCTAGAAACTAGACTTAGGCCAGCGCAGACCGGGACGGAAGAAAAGAAATATTAAAACTTATCCGGTGGGAATACGACATAAATTCCGATGTTTTAAATTGACGTCACAGCATAGATAAATGCCTTTTGATGCCACAGGATAAATTTAAATCACATTTTATCTCGATAGCTGATCGTGTTTGATTGGAAATTGACGATCAATCCTAATCTGTTTATTTTAAAGTATTTCGCTTGATTATTACTGATCTATTATTATTTTATATTTCAATCAATGTGAAAAAGTGTGAGATGTAAGGAAGTCTTCAGTCGTATACAAACATTAGTAACACATTACAGCGACATCGGAACACATGCCGTCGTAACCGCAGCCGCGTAATCACTTATTGCGCATCATTTCCATGCGTCAACTCCCTCTATTTATACTTGTAATTAATTTAACCGCAACACGACGTACATTTAGCTACAAATATAGAAATATTTCCTTTTTAGAATATAGACAGAGTTTTTTAAATGATGAGAAGTTTGATCACCTGATGTTTTTCGTCATAAGTCATTCGGAAGCAGTAGTAATACTGCTCAGAACTTTTTATTACTAAGCAATACATGGTAATTCATTGGGCTAGTAATCCCGAGACAATATACAGGGTATATCAAGACTGCTACCGAAAACGAAGTTGGGTGGTAGTTTAAGCGACTTCAGACACAATGCAACAGAAAATGTTGGAAAAAAAAGCGACAATTTTTTTTTGTTATTTTTTTTTATATGGTCGTATTTGGGTGGTAAATACATTTTTTCGTAAAAAAAATAGTGTATACCCTTTTATTTATAAAGACTCTAAGGTACAAAAGAGCTTAAATTATTATTTTAGCAAAAACTATGGATTTACCACCCAAAAATGGCGATATTAAAAAAATGATAAAAAAAAATGACGCGTTTCTTAGAAAAATTTTTAGTTGCATTGTGTTTGTAGTCACTAAAACTACCACCCGGCTTCGTTTTCGGTAGCAGTCTTAAGATACCCGGTATTACAAGATTCTTACGGCCTAGCATTCACTGACCCTTATACCCTTCCCAATACCCTTACGTCACTTGTAACACACTGAAACATAACAGTGCTTACACATTCAGGTAGGTAGAAATAGATAAATATTAAATAGTCGGGCACAACCGGGGCTTACCGTTTCACTAAAAAATGACGTAAAGTAACAACTTCGCTGCATTCTATTGGAATCCTCTCTAACCTAAAGCGACCACCGTTAACGAAAGTGCATAGCTTGTGATAATGATCTACGCTGTCATGATTAATTTATGATACAAAAAGAAATTCGATTGTTCGAACGATCGACATCCGAAGTGGGTTATAAGTTATTAACTTCTAAAATTCAAAACTATTATTCTTTTCATTCACTGCAAACTGAATCTGTATAGATAGCGCGCGAGTTGAATGCAGTCGGGGCCTGAGGTGCGGAGCGGGAGCGTTTCCCCCCGCCGTCCGCACGCCTCACCTCGCCCGCCTGCAATTTAGTGATGTGCTGTCCTAGCTAATTGTACGCTTACCCTGTTATCGTGTTAATAATCAATTTGCAATTCGTGTTATTCGTTTTATTATTTTTAATCATTCATAATGACTAATCCGATTCCATCAAGTTCTGTAACAAAAATAAACGAGTTTTCGTTCATCGCCAAGCACGAGAAATGGCGAAAAAGATCGTAGATAATATGTGTGTTGAAGAAAGGCAAAACAACAATTTGGTATTTTCTTTAAACAATGCTTTTTTGCAATTTCTGAATCTGACTTTTTTTTTTGTTATTTGTTTTATTTTATTTTGATGTATAAAATTATCACTTATTAAAAATGTGTGATAATTATTACCTAGTTTTTTAAAATTTTGTTAACCTACTGTGAAATTAAAGTTAAAACAATGTTAAAATTTTTCAACATACTTATTGTGGTCATAAATAATTAGGTCACAGCACTACCGCATTCCTAAGCTCTGTATTCAACTCGCGCGCTATCAGTAGTTACATCGTACGGTTGAAGTTTCGAACATTCTCGGACGTACACGGTTATATTCGATATATGAACTTCGTTTCGGATCACAGAGTATAACCCCTTTAGTTTGTTGCCGATAACTATATCTCGCACTTGCATACTCATGCTGCTTACATTGATACTTGCATTCATTGAGACTGCATTTAACAGTTACATAATGATAAAGCCCCCTTGCCTGTTAGCCTTAAATCTATTTGTTACTAATAATATAATACATAATTATAATGTTTGTTGTCCAGGTGGAGCGCGCGAAACTGAACGAGCTGATAGTGGCGAACAAGGCGCTGCACGCTCCCATCGACGACGACATCACGCAACTGGTCGAGTCTGCCACGCCGGTCAGTTACTATCTCTCTCTCTCCCTCCCTCCCTCCCTCCCTCCCTCCCTCCCTCCCTCCCTCAATCCCACTCCCTCCCCCATTCCGTCTCATTCTCTCTTATACTCTCTCTCTTCAGTGACGGGAAATCCACTGATGAACTTAGACCTCCCCCATAGATCCCCACATAGATCTGTTGAAAGCAGCCTGCATCTAGCGACTACCTGCAACCTTAACCAGGTCATCTCTATACCATTCACTATAATGGAAATGAAACTTACTAAAAAAATTGGCACTTGCTGTCTGACCACACCAATAAAGTCACAAGAAGATAACTTTCAAAATCCATAGAGATCTGATGGATGTGACCTAGATCCATGATCTTCCCGAGACGAAGCATAGGGACTATTGGAAAAATCCCTGTATTAATTTGACTTGACCGTTATTCGAAGCTTATTTAATTGAGATAGGCACTTCCGTTTCCCGCTTTTATAATAATTTCTTTTTCTAATATTTTTTGTCTCTTTCTACTTAGTCATTTCCGCTTGGCAGTGGTAGGACGCCATGAGGTCGTTACCATTTTATATACATTGGCGTCTTGTTTCCCGCAGCGATCGGACGTACCGATACTAACTACACCTGATACAGTAAGTTTTTAGAATTCTTGCCTATTAATATTCAAAAATTGTAACGATTTTTCTTGTGGCATTTAAGTGTTAAATTAAATAATAGTATGGAAGAATCGTGTGCTGATATTATGAGTGGTGATGTGTTGCCGGGTCCTTCTTCGTCACATGGCCAGGTTAGGCCAAGCAGTGCTAGTGATTCCAGCTCTACTAGCTCAAGCTCGGAAAGCTCAAGCTCCTCGTCCAGTGGAAGCGATCCGAAACGAAGGCACCACAAGAAGAAAAAAGGCAATAAACGCAACCGATCCAGTCGCAAAGTTCGAAGGTTGACTAAAGAGGTACGTAGTCTTCGCCAGCAATTGACTTGCAGTGATAATCATCACCAAGTAAGTGGAAGTTTTGATGATGATGCTATTTCACTTATGTCTGGTGTAAACCAATATTTTAGTGATCATTCAGATATGCATGAGCGTAATAATATAGGGCAAAGCGTTGATAAAGAGATTACCTTAACTCTAAAAACTAAATTAAAGGAACCAGCGATGCCCAAAACGTCCGATAAATATCTGAATGTTCTATGCGATTTGCAACATTTAGGTAAAAGCGACTGGGATCAAATAAGATACTCGGAAACACAAAAACTTTATAATTGTTCACCTGGTTATACAGATATTGAAATGAACCAGGAAGTTAAAGCGTTTGACTCACCTCGTCATCTAATATACGCTGATAGGTCTTATGCTGCCTTGACCATGTGTGTACTTAAACAGAAAGAAGCATTGCAAAAAACACTTCAAGATTTGATGCTATGGGCAAGGCATAGCAATTCATTAAATTATGATGCACTGTTTGAAAAAGTCAACGATCTTTTTTCGTCAGGAGAATATGATAGGTATTCTTCCGACTTGTTGCAAATAATTTGCGGACATCGGTCCGAGATTATTCATATGCGCAGAGACTGTGTCACGAAACAAGCAAAGGACCCTCTACTGAAGGCTAGCTTGACGAAAATTCCACCAACCTGTTCCAACCTATTTAATTCCGAACAGTTTACTGCTGCAGTGGATAAAGCTGGCGGCGTAAGAAAATGTTTTTGGCCTTTGCAAAAAGCTAATATTGCATCTGCTTCTCACATGAACACAAAAAAGTCTCGTGGCCCCTCGCAGGGTGCCAAGTCTTATAATAGGCAGTCGCAAGTGCATGCCTACGCAGCCCCTGTATGCCAATATAATGATGCGCAGACTTATTGTTCTGCCAGTAGACCACCTCCGCAAGGTAGTTATAGCAGTAGTCATCCACTTCCACAAAGTGGATATTATACTGAACATCATGCTGCTCAACATAATTTGGTCGCACCGGATAACTTTCGTGGCCGATCGCATCGGTACAACCAAAGAGGGCGGAAGCGCGGCCCATCGCCTTCCCAACAAAATAATAAACGACGTAAGTTTTGACTCGTTCAAAGCGGGCCGTCTCCGACACTTTCGAGACCAATGGGAACAAGTGGAAGCACCACATTACATTTTAAAAATAATAACCGGGTATCGCATACCCTTTTGTCAGAAACCACCGCTTCTTCAGCCACATATTTTAAAAACCAATCTCAACGTTCCGGAATCTGCAGCAATGACATCTGACATTCGCAGAATGATAGACGAGGGAGTTCTAGAACGAGCTGTAGTTTCACCAAGCTTCCTTTCATCAATTTTTCTTGTTCCCAAAGGCGACGGTTCGGTCCGCCCAATATTCAATTTGAAAGCGTTGAACCGCTTCATTATAACCAGTCCATTCAAGCTCATAAATGCGAATCGCATTCCAGATTTTTAACAAAGTCAAGATTGGTTGTGCAAAATCGACCTGTCTCAGGCGTATTTTCATGTGCCGGTGGCTCGCAGCCACAGACGGTTTTTACGCCTCATTTACCACAACGAGTTGTTAGAGATGACTTGTCTACCTTTTGGCCTGAGCACGGCACCCAAGACCTTTGCTGCTCTAACAAATTGGATCGCTCAGATGCTAAGACAGCGAGGTGTCCGAATAGTCGTTTATCTCGACGACTTTTTGATTGCTCATCAAATCGAAAACGAACTACGAAAGCATGTCAAAATGGTACTTGCCACTCTCGACTCGTTGGGGTGGGTGATCAATTTTCAAAAGTCGATAGTCACACCATCGAAAAGCCTGGTATTCTTAGGGATTCTTTGGGATCCGTGGTTGAATATCAAGCGCCTTCCCGACGACAAAATTCCCGCGCTTCTAGAAAAACTAGAGCGGTTGTCGCAGAGGGAACGAACCACCCTGAAGGAACTCCAAAGTCTAGTAGGGTTACTCAATTTTGCCAGTTTTGCTGTCCCGAAAGGAAGGCTCAACTATCGAGCCCTTTTAAATCTGTTGAATCAAATGATCAAGTCGGGTCACAGAATGTTACACGTCATACCTTATGCTGCCTTGGACAATCTAACATGGTGGCGCCAAAATTGTCAGAATGCATCGGCCATACACATGGAGAAACCCTCTCATTTCCTGACAACCGATGCGTCCGACATAGGTTGGGGAGCACGCTTGGACAATGTCTTGCTCTCAGGTCTTTGGTCAAAGGCCGAGAAGAATCTTCATTGCAACCAAAAGGAAATGTTAGCAATCCTAAAAGTTTTGCAAGATCATTCTCAGCTCCTGAGCCACAAGACTGTTTTGATTCAGACCGACAACAAGTCCGTAGTCGCATATCTCCGTCACGAGGGAGGCACCAAATCAATTCCTCTTCTGGATCTAACATTCAAGGTTTTTCAAATAACCGAGAATTATCACATTCACATGAACGTTTATTACATACCCGGGATATACAATGGCCACGCCGATCACCTATCAAGGTTTCGAGTAGCGCCAGAATGGCATCTGTTACCAGATTGCACAGACAGGATATTCTCGAAAATGGGAATTCCACTGATCGACCTGTTTGCATCCAACCGAGCACATGTAGTTTCGAATTACGTCAGCTTGGATCAAAACGACGGTCTAGCAATATTTCACGACGCGTTCTCTCAAATGTGGAGTTACAGCCTAGCGTGGGTATTTCCTCCGCCCTTTCTTATCCCCAAAGTCCTGAGTTATCTCAATCGAGCGCAGGGAACTTACCTGATAGTAGCTCCTCGATGGGAGCGAGTTTTTTGGCGTCCCGACATCAAAATGCGCGCCTTAACAGCCCCGCTAACAATACATCACCTAGAGAAAGTCCTGATCGACTCGACAACGGGACTGCCACCACCGAACGTCCACAACATGACTCTAGAAGTGTGGAAATGTGGGGGTGGTCTGGGCTGTTAACGAACTGGAGTGGTGCCCAATTAGAACTTCTTGAAAACTCTTGGCGTCCAGCGACTCGAAAAATTTACAATGTTGCTAGGAAAAGGTGGCTAGTCTGGTGCGAATCTCATCAGGTTAGCCCCACATCTCCAAAAGCATACGATTTGGCTAGATTTTTATCCGATCTCCATTTACATCATAAATTGTCATACAATACCATTTTGCTACACAAATCGGTAGTTGCAACCCTTTGCAATCCAGAAACATCAGGCCAGCTAAGCTCAAATGTCCTAGTGAAACATATCCTAAAATCAATAGCATTACAAAAACCAGCTTGTCGCATAAAACCTCCGGTTTGGAACATTAACGACCTTGCTAGTTTTTTAGAACACAAGGCTTGTGATGAAAATAATATTTTTCAAGTACAGAGACATACAGCTGTTTTACTGCTCTTATGCTCAGGTCGAAGAATCCATGATTTAAACCTGCTTAGAGTGAATTCTCATAATTATTTAGACCAAAATAATACAATTATTTTTTGGCCTATTTTTGGTTCAAAAACTGACTCTGTTGATTACAGACAGTCTGGATGGAGGTTAATTGAAAACAAAGACTGTAAAATATTAAACCCCGTCTACTGGGTGAAACGTACAATATCACTTCTCGAATGTCGCCGAAAAACTGCAAATTCTAATAATTTGTTTATTAATATTAGAGGGGAACCTAGACCCGCATCTAAAACTTTGATTGCAGGATGGATCAAATCTATTTTAGTAGAGGCAGGTATAAGGGCATCTCCAGGGAGCATAAGATCAGCAGTGGCTTCAAAGAATTGGTTAGATAATTATCCCATCGAGGAGATCCTCGCTAGGGGTAATTGGCGATCAGAAAACACTTTTTCGAAGTTTTATAAACGGGAAGTTATGCCCACTACCAATCAGCCTTCGGTTGCCTCGTTATTCAATCCAGTTGATTGAAAAATGTTGATGAAAATGATTATTCGATTATAATGTAATTACTTGTTCATTGTACATAACTGATTGATGACGCAGAAATAAACATAATATGCTGTTAAGCCTCATTATGCTGTTTTATTTCAGTTAATCACAAGTCTTATATAGTTCATGGCCACATACTAATCACTTATTGGATTTCATTCAAATTTCATGATTACAATATCACATTGGCGTCTTCACCATTTCCGCCAGGCGATAACAAACACGTCTCAATTAAATAAGCTTCGAATAACGGTCAAGTCAAATTAATAGCGGCGTTTTACCTGAAATAAAACGCATATTAATTTACTTACCTTATTCGAAGCTTATGATTAAATTCTGCCTGGCATTGAGACTTAATGAATATAAAATGGTAACGACCTCATGGCGTCCTACCACTGCCAAGCGGAAATGACTAAGTAGAAAGAGACAAAAAATATTAGAAAAAGAAATTATTATAAAAGCGGGAAACGGAAGTGCCTATCTCAATTAAATAAGCTTCGAATAAGGTAAGTAAATTAATATGCGTTTTATTTCAGGTAAAACGCCGCTACTATGGACAATGGTCTAGAATCTCGATGGTCTGCAAATTGGAATAGTTGCATAATAGTGTGTCCATGGCTTGATTTTAAGCAGTATATAATGGTTCTTAAAAAAAAACAAATGCAAAAACAGCATCAAAATTGGTTCTAAAATGACTCAGAGATAATTATTTTTAATAGTGCGTTACGGACACTCGTTTTCTCTTTCGCACGCATGCGCTTTATGGAAGATGACGTCATATCGTCCATGTTGCATCCTTTTGTATTACTCCTACCAGTATTTTTTATATTTGTAACTTGCTTATGATTATCACATTGGTGAAAAAATAAATTTTCGTCAATACACATGCATTACATTTACCATAGATTTACGAGTTGGTATATTGTTGTCACATCTATATATATAAAAGAAAGTCGTGTTAGTTACACCACTTATAACTCAAGAACGGCTGAACTGACTTGGCTGAAAATTGGTGGGGAGGTAGCTTAGAACCAGGAGAAGGACATAGGATACTTTTTATCACGTTCCCGGTTTCCCGAGTTTCTATTAGTTTATTAACATTTTCTTATACAAAATGTTCTTGGTTTTGTAACTGTCAAACATTTAATGTTCATCCCGTCGATACGGTAAACTCTTCCCTCAAATTAAAAAACTTATTTAAATAAAGGTTTCGAATCGACAACATATATCCACAATATTCGATTAAAGGCGTATTTTAGATTTTAAAGATGTAAATTAATGACATTAATTAAACGGATTGACGTTTAAATTGGTTGTCAAATAATGCGTTCAGAAATGTATTTTGTGTGAACTAAGGAGAATATATCAAGCTGCATAAATAGAGATAATTAAATAAATAATTTGCAACAGTAAAAAGTTATATTTACTTCTTTTCAAGATCGAATGTCACTTTTATCCAGAATTTTTACAGTAGCCTTTCCTTCGCTATTATTCACTGATAGAAATTAATGTAATATATCGTCTCTGAGTGAGATAACATTTTTGGAAAAGCAGGATTGTGGGTGTGAAATAAGGGATGGAATATTGCATGGATAATCAGAATCACTAAAGTTATTAATGTCAAAAATTCATAAGGCACACTATTTGGATATGGAGAGACGGGATTTAATAGAGTGGGAGGTTCGGGAGAGAATTGGGATAGCTGGCAGATTTGATAGGACGAAGTATAGAAATGCACGGTATAAGACGGAATTGATAATGAAGAGAAAGGACGGGACGGATCGAGAAGTGACTGAACAGACGGGTTAAGACGGGATTTAGCAGGACAGTAGGATACCTACGTCAAGTGTAGGCATACAAGTTGTTAAGTTATTATGCTAAATAATTGAATATAATATTAATCATATAATAACTATGCCATAGCGAAGCGTGGTCGGGTCAGCTATGGTATCTTTTAATTGATTTCAATGAATGTCGTCGGAGTAGTAACAGTGTTAAAGTATCTCCGTAGCAAATTAATGATTGAAATCTGGAGAGATGGGATAGAATATAATATAAGGTAGATAAAATGGGACAGAAGAATAGGTACAAGATGGAATTGGATAAGCAGTTTAGACAACGGCTGTCATGTTGATTTTAAATAAAATATGGTCTGGAATCTGTATTTGCACCCAGGCGAAGCCGGGCCGTATATATCCACAATATTCGATTAAATGCGTATTTTAGATTTTAAAGATGTAAATTAATGACATTAATTAAACGGATTGACGTTTAAATTGGTTGTCAAATAATGCGTTCAGAAATGTATTTTGTTTGAACTAAGGAGAATATATCAAGCTACGTAAATATTATAAAATATTTTTACAGTAGCCTTTCCTTCGCTATTATTCACTGATAGAAATTAATGTAATATATCGTCTCTGAGTGAGATAGGTTATATTTAACCTAAATATTGCTTGCAATATTTTTGGAAAAGCAGCATTGTGGGTGTGAAATAAGGGATGGAATATTGCATGGATAATCAGAATCACTAAAGTTCTTTATGTCAAAAATTCATAAGGCACACTATTTGGATATGGAGAGACGGGATTTAATAGAGTGGGAGGTACGGGAGAAAATTGGGATAGCTGGCAGATTTGATAGGCCGAAGTATAAATGTACGGTACCTATAAGACGGAATGGATAATGAAGAGAAAGGACGGGACGGATCGAGAAGTGACTGAACAGACGGGTTAAGACGGGATTTAGCAGGACAGTAGGATAGCTACGTCAAGTGTAGGCATACAAGTTGTTAAGTTATTATGCTAAACAATTGAATATAATATGAATCCTATGATAACAAAGGCAAAGCGAAGCGTGGCCGGGTCAGCTAGTTGTCAATATAACAAGTGAATATGTATATTTTCAGGAGACAGGGGGTAAGCACGACCCCCGGCTGATAAACCTGGTGAACCTGACGGCGGTGGCGATACGGAGGCTCATCAAGATCGCCAAGAAGATCAACGCGTTCAAAAATATGTGCGAAGAGGACCAGGTACTTTACACATGCCATTCCTTCATACAACTACTGACTAAAGAACAGAACTAACTAATGAAACTAACTGAACTGCAATGATCAGAAAATTACAATCTATTAGATGTTGACGTGTGGTAGCGACTTGGTAAAATTGCAAGGTTCTCATGTTAATCAATACACGTACAGGGTATCTCAAGACTGCTACCGAAAACGAAGCCGGGTGGTAGTATTAGAGACTACAAACACAAAACGCAACTAAAAATTTTGCAAAGAAATGCGACAATTATTTTTTATGATTTTTTAAATATCGTCATTTTTGGGTGGTAAATCCATAGTTTTGGCTAAAATAGGATTTTAAACTCTTTTATACCTTAGAGTATTTATAAGTAAAAGGGTATCCATTATTGTTTTAGGAAAAAATGTATTTACCACCCAAAATATGGTCATAGGAAAAAAATAACAAAAAATAAAATTTTCGCTTTTTTCGTTATTCGTTTTTGGTAACAGTCTTGATATACCCGGTATATAAAACTGAAGAGTTGTTTGTTGCCTCCAATCTCAGGAACTACTGATTGGAATAGAAAAAATCCGTTTATCCGATAATGCCATAGGCTATATATCAAGCCCTGTAGGAGAGAAGTAATAGTGAGAAATCTAGCAAATTACGAGGAAATTTTATTTGACTTCCGATGTCCGATTGGTCTCAAAATCAATATCTTAGGGATCCTTTGCTCTGATATTCTAAATTATTAGG
Organism: Hyles euphorbiae; assembly: GCA_023078785.2. Classification (NCBI taxonomy): domain Eukaryota; kingdom Metazoa; phylum Arthropoda; class Insecta; order Lepidoptera; family Sphingidae; genus Hyles; species Hyles euphorbiae. The sequence continues at coordinate 560,140 of CM041030.1, forward strand.
CAAAATTGAATAATTTGGCTGCCATTGTGTGCCAAAAATGTATCTACATCCGGACGGTGCTAGGTCGAACCACTATCATTAATAAAGTATTTTGTTTCCAGGTAGCATTATTGAAAGGCGGGTGCATAGAAATGATGGTTCTGAGAAGTACGATGACGTACGACGGACAGAGGAATCAGTGGAAGGTAAGTATATGGTTCAATCAACACACATATAACAGCAAAATTAATATGTCGATGTCAGATGGGCGCATCATAATGACTTTACCCTCATAAAGAAAGCCCATTCATAGTATTGTTAAAAAATCTCGTTGATATGGTCATTGAAAATATTGATTTGATTGAACACGTGTCGCGTCGGTTCGGGTAGCGTGACGTTTCTGTAGTGTGTTCCGGACCATATCCGCATTTATTAATTTTGTTATTATTTCACTTTTCCCATTAATATTATTATACTTTTTTTTATTAACTCATGGTACCCCAAAACCGTCGTTCCGTTTAATCCATCCCATGATTGGTTGTCTATAAGAGATCGCCTCGAGCGATAAGACCGCCTTTTGTACTTTTTTTTAGTTTTAGGCGTACAATAAAGTTTTAAATAAATAAATAAATACATGTTAGACTAACGACTGAGCATCCAAACATCACTCGGCCTTCGCATTTAAAATCGGCGCTGCGGTACTGCTTGTGCATTACCGAAGCATTTAGCTCAGGGTTTCTTAAAGTGGGGTCCAGGGACCCTTGTCCTCGGTCTGACAGGCGTTAACGTCCCATCGAAGTTCTCTTCAAAAGTTGGGAAGTTTTTATTTATGATCGAAGTGTTTCAACACTATTGTCACTTCATACATTACATACATTCATACACACATACATGCTAATTATTATTATTATTTTTCTTTGTGTTCTGTTAATCTCGGCTAAGGAGCCGGTTAGTTCAGTGCAGACAGACCTAAGTCAAGTCTGCACCTACATTAGGGTTCGGAGGGTTGTAGATACTACTGGATGGTATTTCCTGGTCTGTCTGTAGAAATTTTCTGACTATGCGGCAGGTATTTAGTATCACGGCTTTTTGGAGAGCCAGATATGTAAACATCGGTAGATTAAGAGTTGATAGAGAATTATGGAGCTGTATAGGGGTGACACCGGTTGTTGATAGAACTATTGGTACTATAGTTACTTTCTGAAGACGCCACATTCGAGTGACTTCTTCCTTAAGTTCTATGTATTTGGATATTATTATTTCGGTTATTATGTAATACTGTAAGCTTAATCTATTAATGGTATCCCAAGTAACCGGCTACGCTTAGTTTGGGAAGATTTAAGATCTCATTATCTTTATTTCATTGTAAGTAATTTTAAGTCTCTGTAATACTATTATTTCAATAAACTTTATTATTATTAGTGTCCAACGATAAATTAATTATTTCTTTCTTTAATTCGTTGTCCAGCTGCCGCACAGCCACGAACAGTTCGGTTCCATAGGCACGGACGTACTGAAGCTTGCTAAAGGCAACATCTACCGCTCGCACGAGCTGTTCATACGCTCGTTCGACACGCGCTGGCGCACCGACGAGTACGTCATACTCATACTGTCCGCCATACTGCTCTTCACGCCGGACAGAAACAAGGTCGTGCATCGGGATGTCATCAAACTAGAACAGGTGTGTGTACTGTGTCTCACTCATACACGGTTATACGGTGTATGTCTATCTCTTTCTGCTGTTGGAAATCTAATGGATAATGAGGTCTTTTAAAACCAGACTTTCAACTTTAATAAGGTCGTCTATCAACCTTGTATGAGGCCGTTAAACATTTATGCTTTACTTGATTAAATAATACCCAATTATCTCTCTAAATGCAAAGTGGTATATTAATGAAAGTAGAAGAAGTGAAAGTAGTATGTCAGGATCGAGGAAAGTGGAGATTAGTCTCTGCCTACCCCTGTGGGATACAGGCGTGATGATTACGTATGTATGCTAAAATAATAGTATTCAAACCTGTTGATACTATAACAAAAACTATTATTTTCAGAATTCCTACTACTACCTCTTAAGACGCTACCTAGAGAGCGTATACCCAGGCTGCGAAGCGAAATCAACGTTCCTAAAGTTAATTCAGAAGATTCTAGAACTAAGGAAACTGGCGGAAGAAATCAAAGACGTGTACCTCGATGTGAACCCTCTAGAACCTTTACTTATGGAGATATTCGATATTAAACATCACGGCGGAAGCGAGTGACAGTTCATATAATGTGACTGCAAATGTAACATTGTTTACGTCAATGTAATCGATTGTAAAAGAATTTTTAAAAATCGATCCTAAAGGGAATCGATTTACTAAAAATCGATTTCCAATTAATTGATTCAATAATCGATTTTATTAGTAATTTTACAATTTACATAATCGATTAAATTAAATTGCAACTTTTGTTACATACTTTTTGTATGAAATATTTTATTTTTATGTCGTTAAGTTTTATTGAGATTTAAAATGGACTTTCACAATGTTACATTTTAGTTAAATAATAGTGGAATAAAGTGACATTAAAAATGACTTCAAATTAGTGCAATTTAGTACTGAGAGAGACAGTGAAAACTATTAATTATTTTTTTAAAGTGTTGTAAAGAATGCGGCCTACGGAATGCCGAGTGTTAATTTTATCCAAATTTTATAAATATTTTATGAAATTTAATAAGTTATTTTTAAATCTAAATATTATTTCAGTTTCTTGTTGAATATTGGCAAATCAGTTTGGACGAATAAGGTGAAAAAATCGGTTTATATTTGAAATGAAATTTCTTTACAATTTTATAATATTACGTGGTTGAAAACTCGCATATCGATCGAGTTGTTTATTGAATTGCTGGATTTTATTAAGTTGATTTTATGGATAGATGCTGGATTACATGTGAATGGAAATGTGGTTATTATTTATATCTATGAAGGTGATATGATGTACACTAAAAATGATATTGTTTCCAAAAAACCATGCAAAAAGATCTTTTGCAGCGTGTTTTGATCAAAAACATTTTAATTTAGTTGAATATGTGAGGACTTATGTATGTAATTACAAAAATAAGAATCAATGCAGTCCGTTGGCATTTGAAAATTATTTAACGTCTCTCTAAATTCTATTGTCGTGTGGCGAAATTTTGAAATACAAATAAAATTTAAAATATAAAATCTATTTAATACATTGTTTGAGATATATTTTCCTAATATAAACAATCAGCATTTGTACTTGTTATCTAATTATATTAATAAGTCCATTATCATTAAATGTGTTGACAGAAAAACTGTATTTTGACAACAGGATGAAAATAACGCCTTCAAACGCTAAAAAATCGTAGACGATCTAGTTATCAATTCATTAAAAAGCATTTAACTTTTTGTGAACAATTTTGTGTAATTTTGGTATGTAAGTCCGCCAACCCGCACTAGGCCAGCGTGGTGGACTATATGGCCTAACCACTCTCAATCGTACTCTCGATTGTAGAGTAGGCCCGTGCCCTGCAGTGGAACGTATATGGGCTGATCCAGATCCAGAACAATTTTGTGAACACACAAAAAATGCCATGTTTTTGGGCCGAAAACTAGTCCAACAATCAACGCCAAAATGAGTAATTGGAAAATAACACCTTTAAATATTTTAAAACCCTGACAATAACATGTAAGACACATGTTTTACATATCTTTATATGACAATAATAATTATCGGTTATTGATATCAACCAACAGCTTGCTTGCTTTATCAAATACCACAGCAATCAGGTTAAGTGTGTTTTGTTTTTAACAGAACGAAAACGATAAAATTACCATTCCAATCGATTTAAAATAAAATCGATTATGTAAACCAGCATGTAAATAAATTTTATTTCAACCAAATCTTACGATTAGCATGACACTATTCCTGTGCATTTTACGATGAATGAAAAGGTATATCAGATGTATATAGGGATGTTTGTTTAGCCAAATGTATAGACTGATTTGTATTATATGTCTTATTGGTGGGTCTCTCGTGTTACAAACATATTCAGATGTTTATTTATTTACTTTATTGACAACTAATTTTACAGGGTCTGCCCTAATCCAGTAGTGTTGACTATCCTATATTTTCTCATGTTCTTAAATCATATTTTTCATCACAAATTATGAACATTTTAAGCACAGATAATTTTATGTACGAAAATTACAAGGTGGCGCAAAAATTGTCTCCCTATAGAAAAAGAATAGTAAAAAAAAATCGCGTGACAAATTTTGCGCCACCGAATTAAATCATTTGTGTATTAGTACATATGACTGTAAAATAATCTTGGAATTTTGTCAACATTTATATGATTATAAATTTTAAACTACAGGAAGGACACTGTTCAATATGGCCATCCCTAATAAACTCATTTGCAAAAAAACGGGCACCTAAGCAATGAACCATTTCAAATGTTACTATTGGTTTGTTTGATAATTATAGGTAGTTTTACTTTCACAATTTTGTAAATTAACAAGCAAATAATCGTTTTCGTCAGTATTATCATAAAATTTTGATAAAATTTATGGGTTTTAATGCTAAAGTTCACTAGTAGTGTATGCTCGCTAGTAGTGCATATGCTTGTGAAGTAAAAGTTAACAAAGATTTTTGTTTGTTTTTTCTTTAATAAAGTAAAAGCAGATAAATGTTTAGTATCGAGTGTGACCCCCTCTAGCTGAAATCACAGCTTGAATATGTCTGGGTATGCTAGCGAGGATATCCCGGATACTTGCTTGCGGAATACGTTCCCACTCCGCGGTAATCACATTCTTCAGCTCTCTGATGGTCTGCGGAGCCGGTTGTACTGATCTCACGCGTCGTTTCAGAATGTCCCAGACATGCTCTATAGGATTGAGGTCGGGACTTCGAGCTGGCCAATCCAAACGACGAATGCCGACCTTTTGCACATACGCTTCCACATCGCCAGACCGGTGGGCGCGAGCGTTGTCGTCCATAAAAATTGAGTCTTCGCCTAAAGCGGCCAATGCGGGTTGTGCATGAGGAATTAGAACTTCCGTTATGTATCGATGTCCAGTCAGTGAGCCGTTTTCAATGAAGACTAACTCTGTACGATCCATTGAATTTATTCCTGTCCAAAACATAACAGAGCCCCCACCATAAGGTGTGATTTCTTCAAAACAAGCCTCTTCAAAGCGTTCTCCTCGTCTTCGTAGCACTCGCCGAAGTCGATCTTCACCGAACAGAGATATCCTGGCTTCATCGGAGAACAATACCTTATTCCAGTCTTCTTGAGTCCATGACTCACAATTTCGAGCAAACCTAAGCCTGGCAACTCTGTGCTCACGGAGTAACTTAGGGCCGCGGGCCGGGCGATGACTGCGTATATTGGCCGCGAGAAGCCTCCTCCTGACCGTCCATAGACTAATATGCACATTTCTTACTTCTTCGAGGTTGTTCTTAAGGTCCACATACGAAGACTTGCGATTTCTCAATGCGCGACTCACAAGAAAACGATCATCCCGTGGTTGGGTACATGGTTTTCTTCCAGAACCAGGCTCAATCCTATAGAGCATGTCTGGGACATTCTGAAACGACGCGTGAGATCAGTACAACCGGCTCCGCAGACCATCAGAGAGCTGAAGAATGTGATTACCGCGGAGTGGGAACGTATTCCGCAAGCAAGTATCCGGGATATCCTCGCTAGCATACCCAGACATATTCAAGCTGTGATTTCAGCTAGAGGGGGTCACACTCGATACTAAACATTTATCTGCTTTTACTTTATTAAAGAAAAACAAACAAAAATCTTTGTTAACTTTTACTTCACGAGCATATGCACTACTAGCGATCATACACTACTAGTGAACTTTAGCATTAAAACCCATAAATTTTATCAAAATTTTATGATAATACTGACGAAAACGATTATTTGCTTATTAATTTACAAAATTGTGAAAGTAAAACTACCTATTGTACCTATCAAACAAACCAATAGTAACATTTGAAATGGTTCATTGCTTGGGTGCCCGTTTTTTTTTGCAAATGAGTTTATTTTCATTTTGACATGTCGTAAGTATCCTACCAATTAACAAGTTACTTAACACAAAACACTCCTACCCATCGGCCGTATCGTATATATAGCTTTTGATACCTCATAAACAACTACACAACCAAACGGAGAAGGAAAACATCGTGAGGAAACCTGCATACCATAGCGATTTATAAAAAAATCTATGGTATGTAAGTCCGTAAACCCGCACTAGGCCAGCGTGGTGGACTATATGGCCTAACCACTCTCAATCTTTGACAGCCTCCGTGGCGCAGTTGGTTAGACGCCGCCTGTATACGAGAGGCCGCGGGTTCGATCCCCGCACCGAGAGAAATGTTTGTGCGGCCCACAAACATTTCTTTCGGGTCTGGGTGTTTGTAAGACCGAAAAGTCTCTCGTAGTTCCTGATACCCACGACACAAGACTCGATCTTACTGTGGGGTCAGGACTATGTATGTGACTGTTGGGTGTTATTTATTTATTTATTTAATCGTACTGTCGATTGTAGAGGAGGCCCGTGCCCTGCAGTGGGACGTATATGGGCTGATACAGAAGAAACAACCACAAAAATGTGTCCTTGCGTTCAATAGGCCAGCGTGGTGAACCGTGGCCTAAGCCTTCACAATCAAACCCTCCATTACAAAAGAGTTCCATACTTAACAGTGGTTGAACACCAACTGAAACAAACTCATTGTATATCTTACTTTAATGCTAGTTAAACCTATATATAGATTACGGCATCCTCAAACGTGATAAATTCAGGAAGATTAATATTACATATTCATTAATAATGTATTTATTGAAACAAATTAAATACACATTGCAAATCATTGCTGCTGAAGGCAATCTTATCAGCCTTTAATCTTATATCTTATAAAAAGCTATAAAATTAATATTACACTTTCCATAGGCAACATATTATGACATCTAATACCAAAAAATATACTAATAAATCAATTGATAAGTCGCCTAATTGATTTAGTAAACGTATTTATGAGCTTATTTTACCGGAAATATAAAAAAAAATATCAAGTATTTAGAGATATTATTCATTTACGTAGCTGAAGAATTGTGCTAAATGTGAACGAGAGACCCAACCCCATTGTACAGTAAACAATTAATGAAAACGAAACCTCTATATCATTGTTAAACATATTTAAAGACGTTATATATCTAGTCAAATGTTCTTGACGGGTAAAACATTTCTTAAAGGGAACCTTTAGAAGATCTCCGGTCGCCAAAGAAATGTCAAGAAAGTTGTGCTAGATGTATAACCCTTTATTTTCGTTTGTAGTTTGTAAATAATAGTCTATAATGATTTTATATTTATTTTTATGTAATTTAAGAGAAATATTTTTATAAAAAGTTTTAGCCATTTGATGTAAGTGCAATAATGTATTTAAGAGACACGAGAATATAATTTGTTATTTAATTTTGGTTTGTTATTTCCGTCCCGTAATCAGTCGGTATTTTTTTATGAGACCCAATATAATTATTTGTCGCCTACTGATGATAAACTTCGTCTGCTTTTTATTGGGCCGTCGCGAGTTTTGGAACTACAACATTAGAAAATATCTAACGCATTGTTTGAGATATATTTTCATAATATTAGCAACTATCAGCCCGGCCTATGTACATCAGGGATAATTTAGGTAACGTGATTTTTTTTTTCAAATTGGTCTTTTAATTTCAGACCCTATTCAATGCAAACAATCAAATATTTCCTCCTTATAATATTTTTAAATGCTTGTCTATACAATAAAATAAAATGTGAACACATAATTCTGGGTCGGACAGAGATATTGGGATTTTTCTATTAAGTATCAGCCCAAAGTCTGGAATTTGTGCCCGTTATGGCGATAGGTTCGCCCCCTATCACACCGTGTCGGAACATACAAGGTAAAATGTGGGTGTCCTTATTGCATCTATGCCTAACTCTCCTGGAAATAGGCGTGAGTTTATGTATGTACGTGAACAGAGACAACTATTCCTAAAATGTTGACAACAACGTGTTCGGACGGCAAAAAATTGTAAAAGATTTTTCCCCTCACTTTTATGGAACTAAAAATTATAGTTGCATTGTGTTTTTAGTCACTAAAACTACCACCAGGCTTCGTTTCCTGTAGCAGTCTTGATATACCCGGTATATTATGTTAAGAAATAAAATATTATTGTAACATTAGATCTCGGAGGGTCATAAAACTGTCAATAATATAAAAATAATCATAGTTCTGGTAGACGCAGTGTAGGCCAACGAAGTCGTCAAAATATTAGCTACCAGAGAAGGAATAGCATTTCAAGATATTAACAATGAAGATTTCCACTTCTTGGATTCCGAATTTTTTGGGAAAACAGGTAAGTACAATCTAGATACATTGATTTTTGGTTGTGATAATAATTCGACATATAAATTTAAAAATCCATATTTATTTCCACAATTTATTCTCACATAAATAACGAACAATAAAAATCAAAACAATTATTCGAGAACTAAAATAAATAAGAGACGTATTTTTCTTCAGCCAACTAGTTTCTATACTAGAATTAATTCGAGCATACAACAAAATAAAATAAATGCAAAATATATAAAAAATAAATATTTTTTTTTAGTTTAGAATATTTTACACAAATACTAAAACACAATTATTGTATTGCTTATTTTAATTAATTGTGTGTAACATTTCTAAGTAAATTAGAGTTACCTAAGCTGGATCTTCCACGCCTAAAGCTATCTTCATTTCAATTGAATAATTGTCTACGACGGTTGAATTGGCTGTGTTATCTCCCACTGATGGAATATCTTCAATGCAATCTTCAAACACTTCTTCTAACGAGAGGTTAGATTTATCACCGCCACCATCACCTGCAGCTGGTTGGTCATCATTTCCCTCTAATCCAGTATCTCCTTTGCATGGATCAATATTTTCTGAACTGTCATCTACAGATTCCTTATTTTTATTTTCTACATCGATATGTTCATCAACCGTTTCTGAAACAATGTGTCCCTTAATAAAAATTAAGCTCGGTTTATCCTAAACATGTGCACGTGTCACAATAAGAATGGCGCAAGTTATTATCTTGATAAATAGATAAAACAACAAAAATGCGCTAATACTACTTACCACTTTAATACCTTAATTATCTGCTGCTGTCTGATTATTGTTTATTTACATTTCAAGCCGTAAATCATGTAAATCACGAGTACGGGCAACTTGATCAAGTAAACTTTCCTTACCAATTTTTCGTTCTTCTTGCTTTGTTTCTTCGACAATGGAATCATCAGCTATTTTTATAACAGCGTTTTCCGCTGTAAGTGTATCGTCGAATGTTTCGTGATTTGGTGTAAGTGTAGTGTCATTATCATCTATCAGATCCTGAGGATTTCCAGACATCATCTGTGTGGGTTGTCCCGACCGCCACCGTTGTTCAGCAACCTCCATGTGAGCTTCTAGTATTCTGGATACTTCTGGAAGCTAGTAAAATTACACCATAATTACCAGAAGGCTTTTATGTGAATGGGAAAATAATATTAGACAAAATATATAGTTTAGATCTACATTTTTTTTTACCTTAAGAAGCTTAATTAGATTCTGAAACAGGGGCTTTAGAACATTTCTAGAACATTTTCTTTAGAACATCCTTATCTAAATTAATACTAACAGTATACTCATTGTTGGCATCCTCAGAGATATGTTCTATGATGGTGTTGGTTCTGTTGTCGATGTTCCCGGCGTGGTTGTTGATGATATCGCACTGCCGGTAAAACTCATTCTCCTCATGTTGAAGAGTTCGCTCCAGTATCTCAGAGGCCACTGACTGCTCTATCATATCGTTTTCTTCCATGTTTGAGAAATTAATTCCTGAAATTAATTAGTTAGTGTGCCTTCATTTTTGCTGTAGGTATGTTTTAAGCCTTCCTCAGATTGTCTTTAGTTGAAAATAAGTCTTTCTTATTTTTCACAGACTTGCAAAAACACGTAAGAAGGAGGTGCTTAATTCGCCGGAATCTTATCTGTATACAATCTTTTATGCATATCATTATCGTAAGTCGTAAAAAGGCATAATTACACATTTTTCTGAGTCCTATATTGAAGACCTATTTTATGTATACCATAACAACATCAATGCGCATATAAGTTCATAATCTTTAGGGCTAATACTAGACACAGCTTCTTGTAGCAAAACGTACCTTGTGACGGGAACCTGTCATCCTCATAAGAGTTTATTGCATTAATGATACATTTCTTAGCTTCGCTTCTGTCTGTATCATTTAATTTGTCTGACATTGGAGTTTTTATATCAGAGGTATCAGGAGCGGCTGCATTCTTTCCTATTATATTTTGCGATGGTTTTTCAAATGCCACTCTCTTAATTGGTTCACTCTTACGCCGAGAAGAGGCAGTAGATGGTCTTGGTTTTGACTGCTTTGGTTTTTCTGGGCTCTTTACCACTTCTTCTTCCGATGTGTCTGAATCACTTGATATAATATGTATAGACTCCGTATCTCCGGATGATGCTATAAATAATTTAAATTATCAAATACACAAGACCTGTATAACAAGAAAGTCTAAAGGGATTTATGAAAATGAAGAAGGCCAAATTTTCAAGAACCGAATTAAATAGATTACCGCTACCTGCCACTATGCCAAATTTACTACTAAAGCCACTTTCGAGTTCACTACTCACGTCCTGAATCGACCTTTTCATCTCCGATCTCGTATTCCAACTCGGTTGGCGTCTGTTTGTCAATATATTGAAATAGCGTCGCTCCGGGTACGTGAGTTAGTTTAACTTTAGTTTCGTCTGAAATTAAAATATATCTAAATAAATTATCCTTACTAATATTATAAAGGTGAAAGTTTGTATGTATGTATGTATGGATGTTTGTTACTCTTTCATGAAAAAACGGCTCAACAGATTTTGATGAAATTTGGTATAGTGATAGCTGACACCCTGGATTAACACATAGGCTACTTTTTATCCCGAAAAATGTAGTGTTCCCGTGGGATGAGTCAGGAAACCAAATATACATATTTTCTACTCTTTCAAATTCAAATTGTTGGCACGGGATGTCCTCTCCTACGGAAGGGAAATATAGTCGACGGCACGCGGGAAATATAGTTAGTAGACACGCGAAATAATATGTTCTTGATGTGGATTGGACTCAAAAACTATCTGCACCCGGGCGAAGCCGGGCCGGGCCGCTAGTCACTAAATAAATGTATACCTGCGATACTGCTTTTAATATTGGTAGATAGTCCAGTACCTTTGTGTTAAAAACAACAAAATTGTAACATTTCTCTTCGATTGCGAATTAACAAATTTGTAATGGCCTTATACATAGACAGTTTATAAATCTATTTTAGATAACACGTTCGCTGCGGCACCGTTTTCAAAGGACTTTCAGTTAGTGAGTAAAAGACCTTCTAGATGTCCTTATATTCCAAATCCATAGAATTTTTAATTTTACAAGCCGTTACAAATCTCATTAGAGACCCTTTAGATCTCCTAATGTACGAAACATCTTAACGATGCTTTGTCTTCTTCACTCAGACGGATTTCAAAATTCGTTTGAAAGGGACCAAACATTCGATTTCAAAAATAGGTTTAAAAACTGACTGTGAATAAACCCGAAGTGTTTACATTAATAATCACATAGCGGCACAAAAGCTTGGATGTCGCTGACTCATAAAATTATGTTTTGATCCAGAAGAAAATAATTTTAAATTAAAAAATTTACTGACCCGGTTTCTCCCCAGCAGTAAGCTGACTGAGGGCGATTCTATCGAAAGCGTTGTCATGCTTGTACGTTGTGTAGAGGATTTTCTCTTTAACTTGATGGGCGGCAACTTTTTCCTCCGCCTTATAATACGCATCCATGGTCTCCTTGTCGTAAAGTTTCTAAAAAAATACTTTAATATTAGATGACATTGTATCAGAATACTGTTCCACAAGTTCCTATGGAATTCCTACAGAAATGTTAAACAATACGTCAGCCACAAAGTAAAACGTGAAAGAATAGCTACAAGTTCACATGAATTCGAAGCCCATAAGTGGTTAATTATACTTCCAAGCTATACTAGAATACCATTGGATCCACAGCAGGTTCTCCCCTGGCGATCCGCGCCTGTCTCTCTTCCTCCTCTTTCTCCAGCTCAGCAAATATCTCCAAATCTTCAGCACTAGGGTCTAGGTCACCAGGGCCCTCGTACTCAGGATCATTTATACGATGCATATAGTTAATAAGAGCTGCGCCAGCGCCCTCTGTAGAAACTAAAAGATCCATATGCATTGCATACTAAATATGTTGTATATTTTATGCTTGATAAATTATTAAATATCATATAATACAAACCTTGAGGCTTTCTTTGATTATCATAACTTTTGGTATTATCTTCTTTAGGTTGTTCTTTTGTTTCCTCCTTCACTTCTTCGGAGCTATATTTAGTTTCTTTCGAACCGCCCTTTTCGGTATCTTTATTTCGATCTGAGTTTAGTGGTATTTCTACAATTTTTATTTTCTTCATAGGTTTTTTACATGAAACATTTGTATTTTCAGTTTGGAGAGATTCTATTTCGGATTGAGTTTTTGCGCCAGATTTCATTGCAGTTATTGTTTTTTTGTCATGATCAATAACCATATCGCCTTCAAGTACAACTCCCGTGTGTTGTTTAAAGTCATGCATATTTTTAACATCATCAGGCTTCTCTAATTTAGCATCTGGTTTGTTTAATTCTGGTCCAGCGGTTTCAGGTGTTTTCTTCCCTGTCTCTCCAATAATTTCAACAAGCGGTTTCTGTTTCGCAATATTATCTGTAGTTTCTTCTTCAGTTACTTCTACTATTTTGGGCTGTTTTGGTTTTTTTAACTCTAAAATGAACAACCATGCATTATTCTTGTCGTACTAACTGGCTTTGACTCGAATTATAAAAGTTAGTAGGTACTTTTTTAGTAGAATATAATAATTTCCTTTTACATCATTGGATAAACATTTTAAACTGGACTAGATTCTATTATTTTCATATCTAAGAAAATATAACTTACCTTCTAAAACTTTCTTAGGACTGTTCCTTTCAATATGTGGTTTTTGATTAAACAACAAATTGTTAATAGCTTGAAAATCGGCTGAGAAATCTCTGAAAAAAATATGATAAATTCATATTACTATCGATTGGTAACATAATTTATTATTTGTATAATACATACGGCCTAGTAATGAGAATATCGGAATATTTCGATGCACTGATAATAAATACGCTGCAAAAGCCTGAAAACTAAACTATTTACATAGATTGGAAAATGCAGCGGACGTAGTTACCATCAAATATAAGGTACTTATAGTGAAAATTTATAGCCAGTGATTGCTCATGATTGAATGAATGAGAGTTATATGAGCCACTTCCTCGTTTATCTGGTCAATAAAAAAGTAAACGTGAAATTTCAGAAAAATATACCTACCATTAACTTTTTTCCTGCTCAAATTAGGAAAATAACTCACGTGCCAATTGGTTTGCCAGGTTGCAAGTCACCCCTGTAGCCGTACCAGTAGTCTTGGGGCTGTTCTTCTTGAGACTGAGGTTGCGCTTCCTTCAGTTCTTGGACCAATCTCTTACCTTTCTCCAGCTGGGACCACTCGATCTTGCTAGTCTCAGGTTCTATAGCAGATATAACAATATCTTAATCGTGCTGGTTGAATAGTAACATAATATTTGTTCGGTTATAATGAATCGTATATTTGTGGCTGCATTTACCGAAGTGTTTCAAGAGCCCATCTTTCTATAGCTAAAAATGCATAACATATCGCGATAAATCTTTTCGTAATTCAGTAGAGTTTATCCTCATGATAATATGAGTTTAGAAAAAATATCGCACTCTAGAGGACCGTAAGGAGATAACGATCTCTTTCCGGTGGATATTCAATTTAATATTGCACTCATCTTCAAGTACGTAAGCGGTAAGCCACTACTTCGTAGTAGTATAAAAATAAAATACTACACAATAATACGAAACGAAAAATGAATTGCCTAAATTTGCATTTGGATTGCAGCTGTACTTAAAATCAAAAGCATTTGCATTGCAGATACACGCGTCTACTTACCCTTATTTTTATCTTTAGTTTCATCGCCACTGCTCTCGCTAGTGTCTTCGCTTGTTGTGTCTTCTTCTTCAGAACCAGTTAACATGTCCACTAACACTCCGTCTTTAGTTTTTACCTCCGTGGGACTGTTATTCTCATCTACGGATGAAGGGCCTTCACCCTCTTTTCCTGCCGATTCAGGTCTATCTTCCGTTGTTCCTAGAGTAACTGCTTCTTCATTCTGAAATATTTATATTTTTTACAACAACCTCGACCGAATTGAATCGAACTTTGTTTTTTTGCACTAAAACGCACTGTGACAGTTGGATTAGGGAATACACAAAGTAATTCTAGAAAATACTAATAATATTACCATAATAAAATTTCTCAGTATTTTACATACTGATCGCCAGAAAAAATATATCAGAAATTAATTACTTTATTTGATATACTGGCTACTGCTATTATGTTACCTTCGGAGGTAACCCAAGTCTCTCCCTTTCCGCCTTCTCACTGGCCTCCTTCATGGCTTTCTTCTCGTCTCTCATCTTAATCAAGTACCGCACGCTCTGCATCACCTTCTCTTGGTCCCTCGCTATCCATCTATATTAAAAATTAAACCGGTAACTAATCCATATGCTAGATTTTGATCATCATTTCGAAGTGGTAAAATATAGTGCCATATATTATTCGTACCGCTTTCTCTCAGCGCTTTCCTCTTGAATCCCGCCTCTCTGCCAGGCCTCCGCGCAGGCTCTGTCCCGAGGAAACACCGGCCTGTTGTCAAGGTTCAGCAACTCCTTCAAGCGGAGAGTCAGTGTCTTTCTGTATGCTGGTATACATCGCACAACGGGGTTGCCAGTTAGCACCAAAACTGCCAAGTGAACATGCATATTTATTGCGTCAATCGAATAAAAACATAAAAGCAAAATGTCAAAGAATAATTTGAACATATTTTCCCTCATTTCCTCTACCTTGTTAATGTTAATACATAGCAATTTAAAAAAGTAATGTAGTTCCGCACAATATTTTTCGTTTAGTCCCTTACCTTTAAGCACTATCATATCAGCCAGCACATCTACAATCAAAGGATCCTCCAAACGGTTGTAAGATAAATCCAACACCGACAGATTCTTGCACATCTTCAGATGTTCTAGGTCCGCTGAAATATACATATTAAATTAGGATACCTTGATTCTGTTTGATGCTTGACTTTTTGTTCAACGTCCCACACCTAGGATTACAATTTACCTAACGACATTTCATATTCATCTGCATTAACGAAACTCCCACGATTTGTATCAGATTGCGTTACTAATATATTAAGTTACAAAGAGTTCAATACTCAAAATAGACGTCTTTCGACTATTTCCATAGCTATCTGACGGAAACGGTCTGTACTCAATGACTCTCTATAAACTTTATTACATCGTTACAATCGAAAATTATAAGGGACTAGCGGCCCGGCCCAGCTTCGCCCGGGTGCATATAGATTTCTCTACAATAATATGCACGTATTATACACATAAACCTTCCTCTTGAATCACTCTATCTATTAAAAAAACCGCATCAAAATCCGTTGCGTAGTTTTCAAGATTTAAGCATACAAAGGGACATAGGGACAGAGAAAGCGACTTTGTTTTATACTATGTAGTGAAGTATCAATAGCCAATATTTTAAACGAGTTGATTTATTAAAAGAGCATCCATGTCTTAATATTTCCATTACATTACTCACTCATAGAGACTAATTAATACCAACCAACAGAGGAAAGCATGTTATGGGCGATGCTCAAAGTATGCAGGTCAGGAACCGCGTCCAAATTCTCAATCTTAGTGACAAAGTTGTGGTCAAGATTTAACGTGTCCAGCTTTGGGCAGCCGGCAAGGTTTTCAATCTTGCGGACCACGTTGTAGTGGAGGTACAGGCACTTCAGTTCCGCCAGGGTGTCCAAACCCTCGATCCTTTGTATGCCGTTGTTCTCCAGGAAGATGCATTTGAGACCGGTGTACTCTTCCAAGTTCTCGATTTTGGAGAAGCCCTGAAATTGGATGAAGATTGACCAATCGACCCAATCGTTTATAAAATGTGAAACTACTGCATTCTTTTGTTTTAGTATATAATAAAGCCGATGACAAGGAAGATTGTAGCTGGGCGACATGGCTCTTGGTGACGCGCCACAAGCATAATTTAACTGAATTTCTGACTGATATTGATGATATAATATTATTGACAAATACACCCAACAGTTTATATGTCCTGACCCCAATTAAGATCAATGAAGTCTACGAGGGACTTCGGTCTCACAGACATCTAGACCCGAGACGAATACATGTAGGCCTCACAAAAAATTGTGCCGGTGTTGGTATCGAACCCGCGACCTCTCGTTTTACAGTCGGCGTCTCCAACTCCGCCACGGAGACTGTCAAACCTGTTAAGGTAGTTTTCAATGTTAGTAATTTCGCATAGGGCGCCGCTAATGCTTATATCACTACTAGTCAAACATATGCTCATAAAATAATATGAAATTATGGCAGGTTTTTAACTGACTATAATCCCTTACTAATCTACATTCTAATCGAAAATAAAATTGACGTCTAGATGGTGGGATCTATAACTACCTCAGAACAAGAACTATGCTATTATTCATTGTTCTGAGATAAATACCTTGGGAATAATAAATACCTTGTTCCTATTATTCAAATAATTTGACGTTTTTTTGTATTTTTAAATAAATGTCATTTTTAAGAATATCAGTAAAGTTTAGTAGGTATACCAGCAAATTACTAAGCAAAAATATATTGTTTAAAAGTATCAATTAGGTGTCAAATATTTGTCCATTTGTAAGTCCGCCAACCCGCACTAGGCCAGCGTGGTGGACTATATGGCCTAACCACTCTCAATCGTACTATCGATTGTAGAGGAGGCCCGTGCCCTGCAGTGGGACGTATATGGGCTGATACAGATACAGATTTGTCCATTTAGATTTTTATAATTTGTTTGTTCGGGCACACTGATCCCGCCGCTATCTTAACGCGTTGAGATGGCGGGATCGGGCGGGGGCGGGAGTATTTTTATTCAATATCTTCAAAACATGAAGTATCTTTGGATACTTCGATATAAAAACACAACTGTTATAAAACAAATTTATTATTTTCTGTACAAAACCTCACACAACTCTTACAGTTTCCATAGCAAGCATTCCATTTAGTTCAGCTCCTCAGGGAGAGCGACGACGGGCTCGGGGACGATGACCTCGGGAAGAACGGGAGGGGGGAGCACCACAGGCTCGGGGACAACAACCTCGGGGAGTACTGGAGGCGGCAAGACAACGGGCTCAGGGATCACGACTTCAGGAAAAACTGGAGGGGGGAGCACTACTGGCGCAGGAACCACAACTTCAGGGAGAGTTGGTGGAGGTAGCACTACTGGCGCGGGCACGATGGGCGATTCAGGAGCGACGGGCAGGGCCGAGTCGTCCACGTTCACGATGATCTGCACCAGCGGCTTCGGGGGAGGCATGGCCACCGCCACGGCGAACAGAGCGAAAAGAGCGACTGCGACCTTCATATTTGGACAGCTGTGAAATAATATTGTGTTTAATGAGTTTTATGGAGTAGATATAATACGATGTGCATCTTAATTCAGTAATTTGAAAAAAAAATATCTTATGCATGAAACGTATGAAGTATTTACACAATTAGATTCTTCAAGATACATTCTACTTCTTAAAAATATTTTTTTTAATATTAAACATATATACAGTAGCATTTACTCACCTTATTTTCACGATATGAATAATAATCTAAGAAAATTCACAAGTACCGAGTTTATATACACAGATAATTATGTGTTATTTTTTATCTTCTTTATCGAGAACCTAATGCCAGCTATTATTGACATTATCGCATATCCCGAACTGTATAATAAAATCCGCATTTCCTTCGCGGTCCACGATAGAAAAGAGTGGTGGTAAATATTAAGTTAGAAACCGTAGATTGAAAGACAGACCAAAACGACAACTTCAGTAAAACACAAAATTCCCAACTGCCGCAATCAAACTTTTAATATAAGTAGTAATAAGTTTTTTTTTTCATATCACAAAAAGTAAACGCCTAGCTAGTCATTCCTGCAATAATCAAATCCTTGGCAATTACAAAAGAGACATCCGTAGATATAAAGAAGCAAAGGAAAGGGCTGGCGATAAATACAATTTTGCTACAGGCCCCGCATTGCCAACACTGTTGTATAGTCAATAGTGCGAGTAAACTTACACCCAGTTATATGTTTTTAGTTTTCACTGCCTCATCTACTTCAGTATCAATTTTACCTTTACAGCTTGCATTTGCTTTCATAATTGCTTTTGGCTTGCATTTTTCTCTCATAATTTAAATTGAAACGCCGCACAATATCTTTTCATTCGTTTACAGCCCATTTGCATTTATCATTAATACGGTCGTTTTTTTTTGTTTATAAATGTTTTCTGTCTACTAAAGCAATATTTTAACCAATATCTATGGACTGAATAACTATGTACCATTCCATAATCATTATGTATGTGACTGTTGGGATTTATTTATTATTTATTTTCCACAAGAATTCCTATTAAATAATATTTTTTCCTGGACACGACTATCACAGGCAGCGTACCCTACGGTAGGTGGGCACCTTGGACTTTTGGTTTTATTTAGTGCACTCCTACATAAAATGTAACATCAAATGCTCAATATTAGGCATGTTTCGCGTTCGTATTTTTTATTTGTTTTTAATCGTGTGACTGTCACACACCTTATGGGTGAAACCGGACATCCCAGGGCGAGAAGCACCTCTATTTACGTGCCTTTAATCACCCAGCGCAAAAACATTGCTGGTCTCTCTATTATAAGGGGCCCGAATGCCCCCCTGTTTTTTACTTTCGACTGTTTTTGGACGCCACGTCGCGCCGCGCCGGCTAAGATGCTAGGGGCGTCTAGTACGGTCATAGTATCTATAGACTACAGTCACAGTAGGTACATGGTGTAGAGAGTCAAAACTCTAAATTTAAAAAAAATATTTTTTATTTCACCTTTTTCTTAGTCTAGAAAGTGGGCCATAAAATAATTTCTTTTTGCCATTATTTACTCTCGTCTTCGTTCAGGTTTCATTTTAGTTCATGTGCATGCTTTAAAGATTTTTTAGCGTGAGATTGATATATCTAATATATAAAATTCTCGTGTCACAGTTTTCGTTGCCATACTCCTCCGAAACGGCTTGACCGATTCTCATGAAATTTTGTGAGCATATTGAGTAGGTCTGAGAATCGGCCAACATCTATTTTTCATCCCCCTAAGTGTTAGGGGTAGTCCACCTCTAATTTTTATTTTTATTTTTTAGACAAAATTTTTTATTTCTATTTTTTTATGATACAACATACAAAAATACATACAATCCTCAATTTTCACCCTTCTACGATCAACCCTTATTTTTTAATAGCCATTTTAGTAATTTAATCATTTTTCCTCTCTGGTCGAAAACTGATCAATCGTCATTTAATTAGTTATCCCCGCCAGATGTCTACAGGTGTCACTTCTGACCCAGTAAACAGCACGGAGTAGGGATGAGAACGAAGCCGGTCTCCTGTTTCTCTCACACAATAAGATTATTGTTTATGCATCAAGTGTAGTAGTAACGTTGACAATTATTATTTTGCTATCTCAGTGTAACTCTCATATTAACTATTAATCATTCCTATTTTATATATAAGATGTATATGGATGTTTATGGAGAGAAGGGACATAAAGTTAAATAGAATCGAAGGTACGAGAGAGGGCTGGGATAGATGACAGATTTGCTAGGACGAAATGTAAATGCACGTTATAAAACGGGATGGATAATAAAGAGAAGGGACGAGACGCATTGGGAAGAGACTGAACAGGCGGATGAGACGGGATTGAGCCGGACAGTACAGTACAGGATAGCTACGTCAAGTTTAGGCATACAAGAGTTTATACGAAAAACAACATGTATTTGGTGTGGAGTGGAATCAAAAAATATATGCACCCAGGCGAAGCTGGGTCGGGCCGCTAGTATATATATATTTGTAACAACTAATTATTATTTCATACGTAGGCATTAGTAATTAATGGTCCATCATTTCAAAAGCGACTATTGATTCCTAATCGTAATATAAAAATACAAATTTTATTATCCTCTGCTATATATGTATGTATATATATATTTGTAACAACTAATAATTATTTCATACATAGGGATTAGCAATTAATGGTCCATCATTTCAAAAACGACTATTGATTCCTAATCGTAATATAAAAATATCAATTTTATTATCCTCCGCACGTAACATTTATAACGGCAGTTAAATTACGATACGTGACAAACAGTTTGCGGTGATAATATAATCTTTTGATTGATACGAAGCGCCAGCCAATAAAGCGGACTGCCAAATTACGCAGTAATAGAGACACAGTGCCACTGTGTCAACATAATACATATACTTCTTCTATGTTTATGACTTAAATAACTATTAACGCAAGTATTCGCAAAGGGAATGGTGCAGGCGTTACGAGCAACTTGAAATTGCCACAGTTGTGGAAGGATGTCGCCTAACCGTGTTCTAGCGTCTGTATTATGGCCAATGCTCTGAAGAATTGTCTAGTCGTATATTTTCCCCTTGTTTCCTTAATGCGTGCTGGCTTACTAATCCAATTCGTCGGTCAACACCATCTCGGCCCGAACTAAAATGTTTGCTGAACCGTGTTTTCCCTCCTGACTATAATCCTATTTTTTTCGTAGCATGAAGAAGTAGTTGTAAGTATTAGCTGGCATAATCGCATCCAGTGGCGAAAATCGGAGGATAACTTCACCAATCGATACTCCAGACGTATAATCATAGAGTATAATAGCTACCATCACGTACTTACTACTTACATTTACTGGTGGTAGGTCTCTCATATGTGAGAGGCTTCCTGGGTCGGTACCACCGCAATGTCTATTGCTCCCGTCAAACAGCAGTTTAAATGCACTGTTGTGTTTCGGATTGAAGGACATTGTAGCTAGAGTAACTACTGGACATATTGAGACTTAACATCTTGTGTCTCAGGATGGCGAGCGCAGTGGAATGCCAAGCATTGCTTTGTAAATCAAGCTGTTGTTTCGTTTTGCTACTGTTCATGAGCGGTCGCATCGCTTACCATCAAGCGAACGGCATGCTCATCTCGACATTCAATGCAATAAAAAAAAAAACGTGCAGTATAGTCCCTTTGCTGGGCCAAAAAAAACCTGCATTATCTTAGACCTTGACCGAGTCATCTATGATTTTTTTACGTGGGTCGTATTCTAATTACCTTGAAATGCAGGTATAAGATATCGTTAAGACAAGGAGTGCAGTAGAGCCGATGTTGCTTGCAGTGATTACGTATAAACTCCTTCGTCATTCTCGGGCCTTTGTTCATCTCTTCTAACTCCTTCTCCAATTTCAACTGGAACATTCTCTGTCTCTCTTTCTCTTCGTCTGCGGCTTGCTTTTTTCTATCTTCTTCTCTCTTCTTTTTTTCTTCTAGGTGGAAGTAGAAAATACATTTATACAATTTATATGGACATATTTAATAACTTTTAGATAGATGAGAGCTTTTATAAACTCACTCGTTTCTGTTATTTGATAACTTTAACATAATTTTAACAGTAGTTAGGTACTTGAAAATTCTTAAGGAATTAAAATTAAAACAATAAAATGGCTAATAGTTTCTTACCATTGAAAGTGACAAGTGTTGCAGTTTCAGAGGGGCCTGTTTGAATTTCCTTGATGTTGGCTTCTCCTGTATTTCCTTTATAGTCACCGCAAGCTCGAGCATCTGATTCAACTACAGGCAATTCGCGTATCTTACTCGTGTTCTCCGACAAAGCCTTCTTTTTGCCTTCTTCTCTTCTCAATAAATTATTAGCGAGCTTCAATACTTCTTTGTTATCTTTCATTTTGTCTTTTATTTCAAATAGCAAGTCATTGATTCGCTTATTCCTTTCCAACTCTTGCTTTTTGAATTCAGCTAACTGTTTATTTCTCTCATCTTTATAAACTATGTCTACATCCCATAATTCCTTCCGGCCTGCTTGTATATCGCTTTTTTCTTTATCTGTGATATTTTTTTCTAGTATTTCAGAATTTACTGTTGAATTTCCAGCAGAACTCTCTAGAATAGTTATTTCCTTAGGTGGATGTAAAATTTCCCGAGATTTCAATAAAACTTGATCAACTTCTTTGATAAATGTCTCGCATTCCTGATTTCGTAATTCATATCTTGCCTTGCTTTCATTAATTCTATCCTCGTGAGACTTTAACTCAGTATTCAATTTACCTATAGCAGTATGAATGTCATCTATGTCCTTCTCGGTAACTGTAGTTTGCTGAGCCTCTGTAACTACTTGATCTTTCTCTTTTCCCTCCATTTCCATATCATCATCACATTTTATAGAATTTGGTTTTGTGTTATCCCTTCCCCTTCTTAACATGTCGCTTTCTTCTTTAATTTTTTGATACGCAATATTAGACTTACGCGAATTTTCTAAAGCTTCATTGACATCATTCAGGAGTTCGTTCATACTATTCAGCTTGTTAGTAATGTCTTCCCGAATGAGTGTACTAAGATTATCAGCACCTTCAACGATGTTCCGTGCCAGACTTTTCATTTCCTTAAATTCTAAATCTTTATTATCATTATTTTCAGAATTCGTTTCAAATATATTTTCTAAAGCATTATGAAGAGTTTGCTCCATCCTTTCATCAAATATTTGTCTATTAGTTACTACAGTGTGTTGTTTATTGTCTGTGACTGTTTTATCTGTATCAGCGTTATATATTTTACTCTCTATTTCTATATTTGTACTGTTTTTCTCTGTTCCAATTGGTACATTATTTAAAACAGAATTTATCTCACGTAAAGCTTTTTCAGTGTCCTTCAATTTTGCTGCAAACGTTTTCGGAAACACTTGCTCGGCATCAACTATTTCTTCTTCTTTTTTCTGAACCACTTCTTTTCGTTTAGTCTCTCCACTTAGATCAAGGTTAATTGGGTTGTTTTTCAATGGGATGTTCATTGCTTCATTTATGGAATATTGCTCTTTAATTTCCTCAAATGCACTCCGACGTTTTTGTCCTTTAATAAGCTGCGTGGATGACTCTTTTAAAAGTGGGTCTTTTGGAATCTCTAAAGTGTGGATAGAATCGTACCTCGAGGCTTCTGGATCGTCATAGCGATCTGCTAATTTATGCAGCATATCCTTAGTCTCTTGATAACGCGTTTCATACGATTTATTGGTATACTGACCGACAACTTTATCTATGGCCTGGAATTCTTCGTCATTATCAGTCTCATCTGAATCACATCTTTCTAGCTGTTTACTTTCTTTCTCTTTCAAGGTCTTAGCTTCATAATCAGTAATCGAATTCACCAATGCAGTCATATTCTTGTAGTTAATTTTGTTAATTTCTTCATCACCCTTAGCCAAATCCAGTTCTTTTCGCATATCCGTGTATGCTGTTAAATTTATATCCTCTAAAGGGATAGCTACTTCTTTGTGTTCCTCATTATTGTTTAAGATTTGTATCTGTTTCGCTTTTTCCACGATTATAGGATTGTCTTTGATCAAATCTTTTATTTCATTTGACGACAACGGTCTATTGTGATCTTCGACTTTCGTAAACGGTTGCCCGGTCATCACCTCGTATTCCGATTTTACTTCACCTGGACACGATGCGGCAATATAAGGTCTTTTACCTTTCGTCAAGGGTCGGAGTTCATTTTCTATAGCTTTATCTATTGCATCTTGAGGGAGTTTAGCATCTTGAAAAAACAATTTCAATTCCTCGCGCTTCTTTTCAATATAGGCAGGATCGTTTAAAGTATTATCAGCCATATCCATAATGCGTACAATTTGTGTGCGGATAGATTATTCTTTATTGTCACTCAAAAACTCGCCATGATTACCAATTGCTATGGCAACCGAAGATGTAGAATATTGTTTGTTCGAAATTGAAAATCTATTTTAAATAATGGCGCTATAGACACTTTTTCATTCGACGCTTTATTTTTATATTTATAAGTAAATTTTATTTTTGAATAATTATTGTTTTATGGAATGCACAAAGCATGATTTTATTTGAAATATTTGTTTACATGGACTAAATATATACATCTATTATCAGGTTTAGCATTTTTATGCGTAAAATAAACAGTATTTTCAAATAAAGATGTGTGTTTCATTTCGGTGGTCATTGCCGTACCATTTTCACCAATTTTCACAGTTGGCAACATGATAAATCCATGTGTCAAATGCAAAAATTGACAATATTGCAGTTCTGGTGATTTGTTTATTATTTTTTAACAAACAATTGGTAATAAAACAAATTCAGTAAATTGATAACCATCTTACGGATAAATAAACAGATGTAATACGGATTTTTTTACGGTTAATATGACGGACGAGCGCAATTTTCGGTCTTCGTACTACGAGAAAGTGGGCTGCCGAGGTGTCGAAGAGAAAAAATCGCTGGAAATACTTATGAAAGAAAAGCCATGGGACAAAGTAAAGTTAAAACAGTTCTGTTTACGGTTCACGGTGCCTGCTGCATACAGGAATTTGGTATGGAAAGTGTTATTAGGTATGTGTCAGACAATATTCAAAACACCGACATTTTTCTTTAGCATCTACTATAAATGGCAAAATATTTTCATATGCTTGGGTTTTAATTTTTATATATTCTCATTGTAATATACCTGACTTCTTACTTCGTTTAATGTAAGACAAAATTACTCCATTACACTTTGTGGTGTTTACAAAACCCCACACAATGTAAGATAATCTTAACTTTTTATACACCTTTTACTTTATTACCAAAAAAGAAAACGAATTATGTAAAAAAACATCAATCAAGAAATTAGGGACAGTCGGATATTTAAAGATATTTCTAATTGTAGATATTATACCAGTGTATCCAGATTCACATCAGTTTGTGATGGAACAGAGAACAGAACAATACCATGACCTATTGTATGCTGTAGAGTTGTTGGAACTTGTTGATATGAAGGCACCAAGGAGTAAGATCTTGCTGGAAATGTGGCTGCTAGAAAATGAGGAACGGAAACCACCTGTATTTCCTGAAACAAACTTTTGTGTGTGTAGAATATATTTAATTTCATTAAAATTGCCTTTGAATAAATATTAATCTAAATAGCTTTGGAGACATTAATTGCAATGTCTCATAAATGCCTAATGTTACATCACTCAATATAATTAATGCATCATAATATTTAATACAGTGCATCAAGTTTTAATATTACAATTCATAAAAAAAATACATTTTAAAAGAGTGAGTACCTACTTTCTTAATTTACTTTCAGTCAGCCGACACATTTGTTCCCATAGCGGAGACATTACTGGAGCTGTATGCAGATGAAGTAGATGTTTACTGGCTGTGCAAGAGTTTGACTGAGGTGGTACGGCAGATGCAAAGAGACATACACAAGCTGAAAGAGGCATTTTATGCTATGCTTGAGAAGGAAGATGGAGAGTTGTATATGTATGTACCCTTTTTTCCGCTATAGCCAGCCGTTTTTCTGTTAGAGTATCTAATTGCATTTTATTTTTATTTTTTCAGGCATTTATCTGAAATCAACGCTTTGGAAGTGTTGCCACTTACAAAATGGTTCAACTGTTGCTTCGCTGGTGTTCTGGATGATACCTCATTAACCAAGTAAAGATTTTATTCTTGGAAATAACATAGTATTATCACAACTTTGATATTGATTGCACAGACTTAATTTTTAAAAAACACATCAAATCATCACACACAACTCATTAGATATAGGATTTTTTAATTTATAAATAATGTATAGTTTTAGGTAACATATTGCTTGACAGGACTTATCCATAAATTATTATATTTTTAGGATATGGGATAAGTTGTGCAGTGGAGCACCAAAAGTGTTGCCATTTGTTGCTGTTATGCTTGTCATTACTCTGAGACGCAATATTTTGAGGGCAAAGAATCCTGAAGACGTCATTAAATGTGTTTCAGAGGTAATTTAATCATTCTAATTATTACTAAGATATCAAAAGTGCAAGTAAATCACCTCCTTATGATTATAATATTGTTAGAAAATATTTTTCAAGTACAATATTGCTATGCTATAGGTGTCTCTTTCTATTCTTTTTTTTTTAGTAATAAACAAAGCTTTGATCACTATAATTTATACAAATCCACTTGCTGTTCGAATTCCATTACCTTGGCCTAGTTAAGTTTAAAAAATAGTAATAAGTAAATGTTGCCAAGAAAAAAACTTTAATATTTTTTACAGATCCCTGAACAATGTGAGGAAGTGATTGCAAACAAAGCTATCGACTTGTGGCAGTACTATGGTGCTCAACCACAGAATGACCAACTGGCGAAGAAATGATGTATGACCTTCTAATGGGTTACACTCATTAGAAGGCATATCTTGGGAAATGAATGAAGAATATTGAATATAATAATGTGTTACATCTAATACAAAATATTTCGGCTTCAATAAAATATAAAAATTAAACAGTAAATTAGCTGCTGCTGTTGTAGAATATTTTATAGATTAATGGTAAAGTGTAAGAGTTGTAACCGTTTGTAAGTAGTGTACATAATTATGCTGTTGGTAAATATATTATGTAATCCATGTCCAGCCTTTTAATTAATTATATTCAAATTCAATGTCATCGCCACCGGTTATATTGCTTTTACCGCCTTTTAGACAGCCTCCGTGGCGCAGTTGGTTAGACGCCGCCTGTGAAACGAGAGGCCGCGGGTTCGATCCCCGCACCGAGAGAAATGTTTGTGCGGCCCACAAATATTTCTTCCGGGTCTGGGTGTTTGTGAGACCGAAAAGTCTCTCGTAGTTCCTGGTACCCACGACACAAGACTTAATTGATCTTAATGTGGGGTCAGGACTATGTATATGACAGTTGGGTGTATTTACTTATTTATTTATTTTACCGTTCCGTCATATTATATCCCCTTTTGTCCTGTGACATTTGATGTTGAAACAGTACTAAATACATAAGTATAGGTATTTGAATTCCTGACTCATACATAGGGAATAATACTTTTATAGGAATAAAAAGTAGCCAGTATTCAGGGCTACACCTATACCAAATTTCATCAAAATCCGTTGTCGTTTTTGCGTGGAACGTAAAAAAATCCATTTATAGAATATTAGTAAGGATCAAAAAAGCAAGCACGGTCGGAACTTCATAATGACTGATCTTGTGATACCTATATGTGTTAGAGGCATACGCAGACAGATTTTCAGCTTTTATAAAATGGCGAGTCTAACGGCCATAGGCACTTAGTTTAATTATTAATGTGGAACTGGGAACAACATAAGTACGTGCTTTTGCACATCAACCTAATAATTGCGTAAATATTTCTCAAAAGAAATGATCAAATGCCTTTTTTAATGATTTTCGAAAACACTTCTCGAAAGTTATGTGTCGTTAAAGTAATCTAAATAATGTATCTGTTAATTTAGTTTTGTCTAACTCCAAACCAGACATTCTTGATTTTATTCACTTGAGGAAATATAAACCAACAATTCTAAAGTGATTCTTATTTATAGGGTCGTAATTGAGTAAGATGAAGAATTAGGAGGATTGGTCGAAAAATAGGGTTTTATAAGGTTCGTAGGGGGAGGCCTATGTTCAGCAGTGAACTTCCTGTGGCTGAAAAGTTATGTACCTACATAAATTAAGAAAGCTTTTATTAAATTAAGATTATTTTAATATGACCGTCTAGATTTAAAATATTCTTAACTTTTTATGACAAAAATATAGAACTTATACCATATAACAAGATATATCGGAACGCTCAAAGCTGGCAACATTCACCTCTCGCCATTTTGCAAGAATGTCAGCCAAATCATCAGAACAAGTTTTTTAACCAAATTTTATGTTGTTTCACGTTATATTGCAGGGATTTTGTGTTTCGGACGTTAATTGCTTTGTTAAACAGCAAAAATGGACCGTTTTATAAGTATGTGGAAAGTGCGGGAGTTGGCGGATAAAGTGTAAGTGTATAACAAGTTTTATTTCAATTTTATGTTAATTTCGACCATCTGGAAGGTTGTAAAAGGATTTTTTTGATGGGAGAATGATTACATAGATCTAAGTAGTTCATGTATTGCTCATTTAATATCGTAGTGCCATGAAAAGAACATGCACTATCTAAGTAGACTTATAGACAAGTTATGCTAAAGTACCGGAGGCGTATACACCAAAAATACCGATTCTTAATCGCTTTACTAATTATTTATTGGTTAGTTTCTAGACCGGTTTGTTAACGTTCACCCATTAGTGAAATAATGAGAAAATTCTTGTTATTTTCATCTAAAGTAGTTGTTCTAAAACTATCATGTAATGCATAATGTATCAGTTTAGGCATGTGATCGTAATGTATATGATTGAAGGACATTAACTTCTTCTAATGACAAAATTAAATGTTTTTTGGAAAGGTATAAATGCTGTGATAACTATATTAATGTCGAAAGATAGTCTAATTGAATTTATATGATGGGCTTAATTTATTATCATCATTAAAATGCAATATATCGCAATTGGTAAAGCTAAAGCTGGTTATTAGCTAAAGTTTGTTGTAAACAATTTTGTTTACAATTTCATTTCATTATGAACACGAGAGTATAAAACTGTTCTTTTTTAAAAAATACATTAAAATTATTTTAATTTAAAGCAATAATGAATTGTATACATAATTACATATCTGCAACAATCCATAGTCTAGCACCATTACTCTCTCAGAATCAATTAGCTGGCATTTGATAGACAACTTACAGTGTGTGAGAAATCTGTGCAAAAACTCTATCATATTGATTCAGATTTTGTGATGTAATAATTAAAACAAGCCAAAGGATTCCTAATTGAAACAACAATCATGAGAACATTTGAAAACATTACAATTACAAGGAAATATCGCAACACACATTTTAAAAATGGCATTTACTAAAATGGATTTAGATTAGTTTAAACATTTTAGTATTATTCAATAAAGTATCCTTTTATTGTAAATTTTAAAATTTATTTTGCTTTACTTGCATTTCACATCTAATTAACTTACACAGTAAATTGGTTATATAAAGAGAGCATAATTTCTTGTTTATCGAAACCAAAAATAAAACAATATATTTTTTCTCATCCATCTAAGAGTGTACTGTCCTTACTGTAAGCATCAACTTTGTTGTGTTGGACCCCTGGCACTGCTAAGGGCCATGAGTGGCAATGACCACTTACCATCATGCAAGCAAATTGCATCTGTCACGAAGGCCATAAATAAATCACAACAATTGATCAATTTTTGAACACTATTAGAGTTGTTGCAAATATGAAAGTAAATCTTAGTATAGTACATTTTTTAATTAACATCATTGTATATGAAGAAATTTGTTGACCCTCATATCACAAATTCTAAGCCAACATAATTAGTAGATTTCAATAACTAAAAAGCATTATATTCTTAGCAAATAAAAATTATTTATTTGTAAATCTACGTAGGTATTCGACTAGAAAACATTTATAGTATTTTGTCAAAGATTATCATGAAATGTTAACTACTGTTTTACATATAACAGAGGAATTGACTCAAAACAAAAACATTGTAATATCAGCCATATTTAGATACATACACACATAGGTACACCAACATATAAGTTTATATTATTATAAACAAAGATATAGACATCAAACAAAAGGTGAATGAGACAGTCAAAACATGTACCAGATTTTTGTTTATTTTGTTTACCAAACTCTGTGAAGGTCAACTTAATTTATAATTGCAATGCAGCAGCAAAATAATCAAGAACTAGTGTATTTTTATTTTGATAAAGGAAATTCAAATTATAGTCATTAAAATGACTGATACTGTGGTATAGTTTAAAAAGTGGATATAGTTGTAAATTATTAAAAAAAATCCAACATGAATACAATATAGCTGCCTTGGTAGCCAAAAATCCAATTATTAACATTCAACATTACATTAACCAAATAAGAACAAAAGATAATAAAAACATCTCATACTCATTTTTTTTTCTTCTATTATAAATAAAATAAATAATAAATACATCACAAAAGTCACATACATAGTCCTGACCCCACACTAAGATTGAGTCTTGTGTCATGGGTATCAGGAATTACGAAAGACTTTTCAGTCTCTCAAACTCCCAGACCCGAAACAGATACCTGTGGTTCACACAAATATTTGATTTCGTGCGGGGATCTAATCCGTGGCCTCTCGTTTCACAGCTGATGATGTCCTACTTTAGCCAATATAATCGCATTGTTTGTATTCCAAAATATGAAGATATAATTATCATACCTTTTCATTATTGTTTTGTAATGTGTAAAAATCAGTTTAGAGCAGGATATGCCTTACAAACCGCACCTCTGTTTTGCAATTGCTATCTTTTATCACCACATTAAGGATTTAAAATGTTATAATCAAGGTACATACAACAAAATGGAATGGTTAATTTATTTTTCTTACATTACTTAATGGATGATTAGATATTTTTGGCCAAGATATATTATCATTTAACTTTTATTCATTTACACCTGGTTCTATCAAGTAACATAAAATAGTAAAGTTCATTTGATTATACTTAACCTTAAATTATTATTTACTATGTTCTAAATTCCTCATTATTAGTATTTATTACATATTTGTCTATTTTGCCCTCTAAGCATTGCTCTGGGAGAACTGTTGTTTTCATATTCAAAGGAGATTATACCCAGTGATTGCTAGGTAATAAGAGACTTAATTAGTGTCTTAGGGGAACAAGCAAA
Organism: Hyles euphorbiae; assembly: GCA_023078785.2. Classification (NCBI taxonomy): domain Eukaryota; kingdom Metazoa; phylum Arthropoda; class Insecta; order Lepidoptera; family Sphingidae; genus Hyles; species Hyles euphorbiae. The sequence continues at coordinate 591,121 of CM041030.1, forward strand.
ATTCATTTCATAATTACAATTTCTGGTTGTATCTACGTCTATTTACGACGACGCTTATTGCTTATCTTCGGACGAACGAATTGTGTAATTTCATAAAGGAACTACCTATCAGATATTTTGTGATTGTTTTTTTTCCCTAAATCAGCGAATGTGCGTTGGCGATAATAAATTAATGATGTGCGACATGGGCGTGCAGGTACACTGAGTAGTTTGTTATGTACCGCTGATAGCTTATCAGCGTGTCATTGATTACCCACGCGATAGCACGTTATGTCACCGGCTTTGCTTTCTGTGTCGACAGGTGTATCAACATTATTTGGAGTTATTGTTTTTCATTAGGATAGTCGGATTAATAGTAAATATGGAGCACATACTGCTGTTTACACTATGAGATAATCGCAATGGCATTGGCTAATACTATGACAGTCAAATATTCTAATCATCTTTTTCGGTTCTTCAAATGATATAAATCTCATGAAATATCCCTATCGTTGTTTTGATATTAAAGAAGTAATTAAGGATCTATCTATTTCCCTATTGAATTGTCGGATGAAAATAGGATCAATGAACTCTAGGTGGCACAACAGGTGTTATTCAAGGTTAGAAGTTTTAACTAAAATAGTATCGATTGTATGCCAAAACATCCTTTATTCAAGCATTGCTGGCCGTTGGTGCAGCGGCTAGGAAATTTAGTTTCAGTGTCAGAGATAACTTTGTCAATTCCTTAAAGATAAATATATGTTGTATTAGCTATTCTAGAACATAGTGAAAGAAAATAAATAGGTACTCTTTATTTCAGTTCTTTTCAAGATATAACGCTCAATTTAGGCAAATGGCACCCCATTTGCTTGTCAATTTATTCAATTTGTCTTGTCTCGAGAGCCTCACAACCCGTACTTATCTGCCGGCACACAATTTGACCCACAATCCATTTGCCAATTGAATCGTGTCGTGTGTAATAAATATAATACAAGTTCGATAACTTTAATAGCTGAGACGAAACGCGTGAGAATTGCTCTCGGCAACAATCATGCATGTTACAGATTTTTATTAATGAACGTGGAATTAAAACGATTCGGATCATTGAGCCCATATTTTGAAGGAGACTGACTGAACCCTGATTTATGAATAAATAAACGTCACGGTTGCATCCCATAGTGATACGTAGAAAGTAAAGGTCTTCAATTTGCAGGATCTTGACGTATTACTTTCGCTTCGTCTAATTTAATTAATCTTTAGATTTTCTTAATTTAAGGCACTTCTGATCGGACTTTTGGTTACAGTGTCATAGATTTCGATTTGTTTTTTGTGAGTAGTAACTACTCGACGCAATGAGACTTAACATCTTATTTTTTTTTAAATATATTATAGGGGGCAAACGAACATGCGGTTCACCTGATGGTAAGTGAACACCGCTGCCCATGGACATCTGCAACACCATAGGGCATGGAGATGCGTTGCCGGCCTTTGAGGTGGGAATACGCTCGTTTTTTAAGGTCGCCAGGTCGTATCTGTCCGGGATATATTATATATTATATCTCAAAATGGCGAACGCAGTAAAATGCCTAGCATTGCTTTGTATTTTATGGCGTTGCGTGGTTTTGCTGCCGTCTATGAGCGGTCTTATCGCTTACTGTCAGGCGAATGGCATGCTGATCTCGTCAGAGAGAGCCATTGAGATATCATTGAGAGCTAGAGCAATTAGTGCTGACAGAGTCAACCGATAACTGATACAGCCTTACATCAGTACAGGCCTCGTACTGGCAAGTATAGCGGAGACTCATATCCTCAAAGTGGACAGATCTTAGAGTATAAGTAGTCACTGAATGCAGACCGTATACGTTTTACGATGTGCGTATCCTTTCAGGAAGACTTGTTCAGTAACATTTTTACTGCAGTGATGATAATAATTATATGTGAGCCGTACGTTTCCGTAAATAAATGCCGCGGCCATGTATCCAATTCGCTACTTTTATAAATGTACGTAAATTGGTAATGCAACCTTGTGGTAACCTTTCTCTCGGATCGGCCGGTAATTGCGTCATTTTCATATGTAGATATTTCGTTGGAACTGGTTTTGATGCGTTCCTCATTTGCGAATGGTTTTAGGTTCAAATCTGGCTTGTATTGCTAAATTCAAAACGCTGTTTAAGGAAAATAGATTATCGTAAACTTTGTGTTATTCTAACGTTGTAATAATAATTGGATGACATAATCAATTTGTTTTCATAACACGGTCTATTTCAGGTGGCACCTTAATATTATTGATGTGTCAAATATATTGTTTCCTGGCGGCAATAAAATCAAAAAGAAACAATATAATAGTTTTTTAAATAAAAAATATTACACTTTATTCTTGCAGAGGTCATATATTTTTACTGAAAACCAGAACCACCTAGCTAGAAGATCGAACCCAACACAAACCGTTCTGAACCCAAAAATAATTACCACAGGATCTTTGATTGAATTTATGTATTATATCGAATATAATAAATACAGAGAACACCTGTAGGTCACAAGTGTTTTCACTTCGACTTAGCAATACAAGCACGCGCCTACCCTTTATTCTTCAATCCCTTTCTTGGCAACTTTGAACACCGCCTTCCGTACGAAGATTGTGACGTCAGACATGTTTACACTATACAATCAGATTCTTTTGTCATTCTATACACAAGAATTGCCAAGATTAATATTTAAAAAAAATAATTAAGTGTCTCCAACAGTATTTGCATTTGAAATTATCACAACAAATACATTCTTTGATACAGTTGTATTTTGATGATACCACTTAAAGACTTGAACAGTTGTTATCGTAAATACAAAATTTGGCTAGGAATGACAGATGGACACCAGTCAAAGGAGTATTTTTGGGGAACTGAACCTGCTATTACCGTTTTGGTAGTTCACGGTCGGTCTATCACCAACAGGCCATTATCCAAAATAATTGAAATAATCAGTCACTCCGGAAGGGAATTAATAAGATTTGAATTTAGAGGAAGCACCCGTAACACAATGCGTGGTGACCTGTTGGTATGTAAATGGACTAGACGCGACGGCCAACATGCACACGGTGGTTGTGGGGTCAAATCCCAGGGTACACCTATGACTTTTCTGAGGCATGTGTGTAATAATAGATAACCACCACGCACTTTAACGGCAGAACGGCTTTAGGCAGGTCCAACTTCGAGAGAGAGGTCAATCGTCGAATCCAACTCGGTTGGGCAGCTTTCGGGAAACTACGCGACGTCTTCTCGTCCAAAATACCTCAGTGCCTTAAATCGAAAGTCTTCGATAGTTGTGTGTTGCCAGTGATGACTTACGGCACCGAGACGTGGCCTCTCACTATGGGCCTTATTAGGAAGCTCAAAGTCACTCAACGAGCTATGGAGAGGGCTATGCTCGGGGTTTCCCTACGAGATCGAATCAGAAATGAGGAGATCCGTAGGAGAACTAAAATAACCGACATAGCCCACCGGATTAGCAAGTTGAAGTGGCAATGGGCAGGGCACATAGCGCGGAGATCTGATGACCGATGGGGTCGGAAAGTGCTCGAATGGAGGCCGCGTATCGGAAAGCGCAGCGTAGGACGTCCACCCACAAGATGGTCCGATGACCTGGTAAAGGCCGCGGGACGTCGCTGGATGCAGGCTGCCTCCAACAGGTCTCTGTGGAAATCATTGGGGGAGGCCTATGTTCAGCAGTGGACTTCCTTTGGCTGATGGATGGATGGATGGACTTTAACGGTGAAGGAAAACATCGTGAGGAAACTGCATACTACAGCGAATTTGTACTTATCCAGGCAACCTCTCACATACTAGAGACCTACCACCAGTAAACCACTTACCAGCATCACTGCGAACCTCATTTACCACCAGGCGAATTTCAATCACGGTCCCATAAGTAGAAATCCCAAGTATAAACAAAAAAATTGGCAGCCTCAGTGGCGCAGTTTGTTTCTAGTAAGTCTAGGCTCTGGGTGTTTGTGATACCCAAAACATAAGACTTATTGATCCTAATGTGTGTCAGGACTATTTCCGGTCAGGACTGTTGGGTGTATTTATTTATTATTTATTTCGTGTCCAGCACAAACGTGGTGATGAACTACACGGAGGTTGAAGGCAAGGTGCGCGAGGCGACGTCAGACGAGGCGTGGGGGCCCACCGGCCAGCAGATGCAGGAGTTGGCGCTGGCCACCTTCACTTACGAACATTTCCCAGAGGTCATGTCTATGCTGTGGAGGCGCATGCTGCATGACAACAGGAGTCATTGGCGGAGGACTTATAAGGTACACCAGGGACTGATAAATTCTATATAATAGTGTTGTACCATCTTATCGTTTTCGTATGCGAAGGGTCCTCTAGATAGTTAAATGCTAGTGCTATATTTATGTAAGGTTGCAGGAAGTCGTTGGTTGCAGAGTGTTTTCTACAGGTTGATGTGGAAATTCATGAGAGAGGCCTATATTTAGCAGTGGATTTCCTGAGAAAGAGACAGATAATATAAGTAATTATACACCCTCGAGTTTTACCTTGGAATTGGAATCCGAGGTAACAACGAATTCAATTTGCCTAAAATTTTGTGCAAAATCTTGGAGGTTTCGCGATATGCATGTTAAATGAAATAGTTTAATGGGGAATATTTCATTTGTAGCTAGATTAACTGCTGGATATATTGGAACTTAGGGCTTAATCTCTCAGAATGGCGAGCGCAGTGGAATACCAAGCAGTGCTTTGTAATTCATGGTGTTGTTTGGTTTTGCTGCTATCCATGAGCGATCATATCGCTCACGGCGAATGGCAAACTCGTCTCGCCAATTATTATTTATCATTTAAATCTTTATTGTATTTGTTATAAAAAAGTACAAATGGCGGTCTTACCGCTCAATAGCAATGTCTTCCAGACAACTATGGGATCGATTTGAATCAATACAATGAAAGCTATATGAATGTTTGTTTATCAGTGCCTGCTGCTGCTGAGTTACCTGGTGCGCAACGGTTCGGAGCGCGTGGTGACGTCGGCGAGGGAACACATCTACGATCTGCGATCGCTAGAGAACTACACCTATGTTGACGATATCGGCAAGGATCAGGTCAGTTGTGTGCAATTATGCGTATAATATACAAGGAACAAGAGAATGACCATTTTACTATGACACAGGTGCGAAAATTGTTGTCGATGAAGCCTACTTTTTTGTGAAGGGAAAAATATATAAAAATAATTATGACGCAGGCCCGGAGTTCTTGGAGAAATTATTTTTTTGTCCAATAAAAAAAGAATAGGCATTCTCCTTACAGGGGAGAGTAATTTTATTAGCCCTTTCAGAACGATGAAAATTATTTGCAATTTAGAAAAAAAAATTTGGTCAATATAAAGTGTATTGGGTCTAAAGTATCCAAAAAAAATAATTTAAAAAATCCTCCCCCTACCGTTCCCCCAGAATTGACCACGCACGTGCGTGCCTTCCCGGTTTTATCACTACTAACGCACGATCATGCATTACTATTGAAAAGCAGTAATTAAAAATGATTTTTAATAATTATTGTATATTATTTGGGCGTAGCTGTTGGTAAACGAACCAAACGCAGCTGCCAACATGTTCACGGTTGCCGCGGGTTCGAATCTCTCTAAGTCATCTGTGTATTGATAGTGAATCAGCACGGTCTATAATGGGGAAGGACAACATCGTGAGGAAACCGTATATCATAACGACTTGTATGAATTTCTATGGTATGGTAGTCCGGAAGCCCTCACTAGGCCAGCGTGGTAGACTATATGATCTAACCACTCTCAATCGCACTCTAGATTGTGGAGGAGGCCCGTGCCCTGCAGTGGGACGTATATGGGCTGATACAGTACACCGTCAGCCGTAAACTGCAATAAATCACCACGGTTCCTTCCCTTGTCCTCTTGTATCACGATTAATCATAATTGTTCCTGTCCCTTGCAACTGCATGTTGTTCAGATAGTCCAAAAGCAGAATTGTATTAACATGTCAGTCAACATAGTCTGTGAGCACCTCTTTGCGGGAACTTTCTTAACCAAACATAAAAAAAAGAGCAGGCCCTTCCGCTCCATTCGATTTGTCAGGAAAAGCGGGATTTTTAAGCTAATATTTTTCAAAATCAAGCATTAACCTATTGCTAGTTATGATGACATAGTTTTTGAGGCCAAGAGGACGTGGTTTGTTTTTAATTAGTTTACGTAGTTTGCACTTCCCAGTGAAGACTTCTATGAAGTAATTGCTAGGAACCCTTTCCATTCATCTGCAAGCGTTTTTTACAGCGTCATACATAGGCTGGACTTTCCAAAGTGGGTTTCTACCCATTACAAAATTATGCCAAATAATTTACGAATTTCTTGGCTTGATGTACTTAAAATTGTTGCGGCTTTACGATTACAGTAAAGGTTTATGCAGGTAGCAAGGTTTTGGAAAACATACTAGTTAAAATATTTTTCGATAAAATGTAAAGGGTTCATTACTTCTCCAGCACTCAAGTACGGGGTATAATAAAAATTCTTATTGATAAAATTATTGTCTCTTCAAAGTCTCGATATTTTCCTTGGACAAACGGCGCTTTTGTTAGGCGCTACGTTTTCCGGATTCCCAGAAAGTAATTAAATATTTAAAGCATTAGACTCTATCTAGTCACGATATTATTGTGATTGGAGCAATCCCGCAGATTTATATCTTGATCGAGAAGACGAAGAACCTCAGCTATTGGTTCTGTCACCTCATCACAAACATCCAGGTCTGAGTGACACCCACTATTAAGTAAATTTTGTAATAAATTTTCGTCTAGAGGCCGTCCTGTATAAAATAAAGTTGGTATTAGTTGAATGAATATTTAGCTTCAACGGAAAAAATAAAACGAAAGCGCACGATCATGCGTTCAAATTTCGTGAACACGTTATGATGTCTAATATTAATAATTTTACAAACAAATTATCGTTATGCTATAGTCTAATGTCTAAACTAGCTATTTTAACTAGAACAAAACAAATTAATCAAGTTTAGACCATTTGTCAAATATTTACGCCGACCATGATCGTCCACAAACATAACGTCCATCTTTGAACACATCTGGAATTGTCACTAACATCCCGATTCGCCGCAATTTTCTTTAATTATGTACCTAGATCATCACACGAACAATCGAGGCCGTTTCGACCCAGTAAAATAAAATTCCGCGCCAAAATATTTTTTTTTGTCGGAACGCACGCTTGGTATAGTGCGTTCTGAAAGGGTTAGTAACAAAGTTAGAAAATGTTTATTTCCAATTCAAAACAGAGACTATTCATTTTAACTGTTTACCTATAAAATAAAAGATAAGTTATAGAAATATTATACTTAAAAGTAGTAAGAATCATGATGGCATGTTTGAATCAGAATACATACATTACATATCCGGAAATCGTATTTTTTATGATTAGGCCATTCCCACCATCGTGGACTTCTGCCGCTATTCTGTAAGTTATGAATATCCTACCCCCAGTAATAGCGAGTAATATTTTGACAATACATATTGTGTTCAGGGTATAAACGTGAGACACAAGGTGCGCGAGCTGATCGACTTCATCCAGGATGATGAGAAACTGCGAGAAGAAAGGAAAAAAGCAAAGAAGAACAAGGACAAATATATTGGTATGTAACAGAAATTGTTTTCTTAAATATTGAGTCAAGGTGACTGTAAGCCAAAAAGTTCTTGTTTTGCTCAGTTAAATAAATAATTAAACGTGATTGCTAATTTATATGCAAATAAATAGAGCGAGACTTATTTATAAATTATTTTATCTATTATAATCTAATGCTATGTTATAAGGTCTGACTTTTCAACACTTATAATTCCATGGTGGTGCCACTATATGTAGAAACATATATTTGTTTTAACTGTGCGTATATTCAACTAGCAAAAAAGACATTTTAGTAAAATATTTTAATTAGTCCATATTTTTTCTATTATTTGTTACCCATATCTTTTCTATTTCGATATTAATGGATTCTAGGGGTGTTAGTATTAGGCAGTATTAAACAAGCTATCAGTCCCATCAGTTTTAATTTTTTTCCACGTACTTTTTAACATGGATGGCCACAATTAGTATTGAAACATATGCAGCCAGTATTTAATATGATATTGTATTGTGTTTGTGTTGCAGGCATGTCGTCGGACGCGGCGGTGATGGGCATGCGCGGCGGCGCGGGCGGCTGGGGCGAGTACAGCGACCGCGCCACCACCTGGGGTAACTATACATTGTATCAGCCCATATACGTCCCACTGCAGGGCACGGGCCTACTCTACAATCGGCAGTACGATTGAGAGTGGTTAGGCCATATGGTCCACCATGTTTCGCCAGAGAAAAGTTTAAAGTGGTGATGAATTTACAAAATTAACATAGACATTAATTTAAAAATATGCACAGTTTTTTAAATATTTTAATTTAAATAGTGGCGTACTTGTACTGTGACACGGTTTTAAATCTACGGCCTCGGGTTCGAATCCCAGGTCGGGCAAAGTAAAAGGATGTTTTCTATTCATTATCAGGCCAGAGTCAGGAATTTCTGTCCGATATGACGATAGGCTCACCCCTTATCACATCGATATCCTAGGCGAAATGTGGGTGTCCTGGTTGCACTTCTGCCTAGCCCTACTTGGAAAAAGGTGTGAGGTTATGTATCATCATCATCTGAGCCACAGGAAGTCCAGTGCTGAACATAGGCCTTCCCCAATGGATTATGTATGTGTGTTATTAAATTATTAATTGTTAATTCCACATTATTTTTGAATAACTTTTATAATCATTTTCCCCTCAGATGAGCCCAAAGAGCGCAACGATGAAGAAGATTACGACAGGGAAGATTCAGACGGAGACTACGCGCCTACCGGCCGGAAACCTAACAAGTATGTATAAATTACTTGCACTTAATATCAATGACTTAGGAATTGTCAGTGGAAGCCTCGCGATGCACTTCCCACTCTATTTTACATAACCAATATTACACATATTTCTATTTATGAATGATAATGAATTGAAAGGTAATTTAATTTCTAGTTGTGCCAATAATAAAGAAATAATTTTCAATTGTGATCATGAATACCCTATATAAATCGAATTTATACGTAATTGGGTTGTGCGATGGAATATTCAGTACAATTGTTTCACAGGCAAGATTTTTTGTGTAACCGTTAATTTGGATAAATAAGCAAGAAAACTAGGTTGCGTTTAAATATTTAAGTTTATTTGTTTGGTTATTTGTAAGTGTCATATGTTTCGTTCCTTACTTAGAACCTGTAACATATGTATGTTAGTATGTATGTATTCATGACCAGAGCTACAACACTATCACGTCACGCCAGTCGCCACATAGTATCGGGTGCCGGTATTGTGGTTCTGGTGATTTAAAGTAGTAGGATTTGTTTACTTAAGGTCTGTTTTTTTAAAATCGCAATGTATCTCGAGACAACCATGTGGTGAACGATGCGATCGATCATGAACAGTTGTAAAACCAAACAAAATTTTGAATTATAAAGTAATGTTTGACAATTTCACTGCGCTAACTATCCTGAGACATAAGATGTTAAGTCTTAATTTGTCCAGTTTTTCAATCTGAATCATAACTAGGCATTTACACTACTGACGACAGAATAGTGTGTCGCATCGCGTCATGTCGCGTGTCGTTACAACAGTATGTTTCCTTGTCTAATGACATGTATGTGTATTTTGATAGCCTCCGTGGCGCAGTTGGTTAGACGCCGCCTGTAAAACGTGAGGCCGCGGGTTCGATCCCCGCACCGAGAGAAATGTTTGTGTGGCCCACAAATATTTGTTCCGGGTCTGGGTGTTTGTGAGACCGAAAAGTCTCTCGTAGTTCCTGATACCCACGACACAAGACTCGATGTTAGTGTGGGGTCAGGACTATGTGTGTGACTGTTGGGTGTTATTTATTTATTATTTATTCCAGAGACGCGTCAGTATACCGCGACGCGGAGGTCCCCGGCGGCAGTCCCCCGCGCTGCATCACGGCGGCGCCGAGCGTGGGGGGCGGAGGCCTGGCGTCGCTGGCTGCGGCGGGCCCGCTCACCGTCAACGTGCGCAGCCCCGCACGCACCAAGACAGCCACGCCCACGCGCAAGATCGATCTCGGTAATATTTAGTACGCACCAAGACAGCCACGCCCACGCGCAGGATCGATCTCGGTAATATTTAGTACGCACCAAGACAGCCACGCCCACGCGCAGGATCGATCTCGGTAATATTTAGTACGCACCAAGACAGCCACGCCCACGCGCAGGATCGATCTCGGTAATATTTAGTACGCACCAAGACAGCCACGCCCACGCGCAGGATCGATCTCGGTAATATTTAGTACGCACCAAGACAGCCACGCCCACGCGCAGGATCGATCTCGGTAATATTTAGTACGCACCAAGACAGCCACGCCCACGCGCAGGATCGATCTCGGTAATATTTAGGCTCAGTTGCACCAAGTAACTTTGCCAATACCTTTGCCTATGAAAATGTCATCGCCATACATTTGAGATGTATTTGACCTTGCGAATGTATGGAATTGACAGTTTCAAGGGTAAAGGTATAGGCAAAGTTAGTTTGTGCAATTGAGCCTTAGTTGTTTTAGGTTTTGTGTACTAGTTTATGGAGGTGTTTGAGTATTTTTTAAGAAACTATAATGTAATTTACAATTAATAAAAAAATTCATAACGTAACATTCATTCGCTGCAGACCAGAGAAATCTTTAAAAAATGGTTCCAATAAGGTATGCTATAGACCAGCATAAAAGACTGATCTAAATTTTGGGTTATAAGGGTGTATGTGTATAAGCAAGCCTTCATTGCGTAAAAATGTGACTTTCCTGCAAGGACTATGTGAAACTATTACATGAATATTTTTTTTGTGTCAATGATAAATGTGAATAAAGTAATTTTTACGTAACATTTAAATAACTTATTAGTCGGTAGGAGTCGACCTCACTGAACATACACCATCCAAATCGGTGATACCCTCAACAAGGGTCAGGTTAAAAGGGTACTTTTAATGGTTGAACCGACGAGAATGCATGAAGACGTTGATGAAAGTGGATGAAGCGAAAGTAGTATGTCAGGATCGAGCAAAGTGGCGGTCTATAGTCTCTGTCTACCCCTATGGGATACAGGCGTGACGATTATGTATGTATGTAGTCATAAAACTATATAATATAATGTATTACATTTTAATACATTATAAGAAAATATAACTCTATACTCCCAGTATAACATAATTATTGACTCATCATGTACGTATCCAGGTGCAGCAGCGACATACGGCAAGAGTTCGCAGCCAGTCCCGGAGTCTGTAGTGGCGCCCCCTACCGACAACTCGCAGGACCTGCTGGACGAACTGTTCAAGACGTGTCCCGCCACGCCTGCGCACAACACGCCGGACAAACAGAATACTAATAACCATACGGCTTCGTTAGTGCTCGAGGATGACTTCGATCCTAGGTAATATTACTAACATAACCACCAAACTGTAAGCTGGTTTTGAAAAGAGCTACATTTTAGTTTCTTGCCGATACTTCTCATAATAAAATAATGAATCTAAATGATGTTGAACATTTTAATGGATTCAATAAATTATTTTCATTTATTTCATGTATTTGTCCCAGAAGGAGTAGGTGTCCTACGCCTTCTGGAACAACTTTGTGGTCATGATTGTACACTAAAATTAATTTAATTTACATATAATATTCTTTAAGTTTTTAGGGATATGTTTAGTGGGAACTAATTTTATATTTTTATTTGCTAAAAATTGGTTCAAATTAGTCAATTTATCTCTGTGCTTTCTACTTCTAAAATAAGTTATTGTAACTAATGGCGATTGGCGAGACGTGCTTGCCATGATGTTAAGCGATACAATTGCTCATAAACAGTAGCAAAATTAAACACCATGAAATACAAAGTAACACTCGACAATCCACTGCGCTCACCCTCGATTATCATATAACATTAATATCACTGAACATATTTTCCAGAGCGGAGGAACTAAGGTCCGGCGCCACGGACGAGTTCGGCGACTTCTCGAAGGCGTTCAGCGCGCCCCCGGCCTCCGACACCGGCGACAGCTTCGCGGACTTCGCGGCCGCGTTCGGAGCCGCCGCCCCCGCACCCGCAGCCGCCGCCGCCGCACCCGCCGCCCCCGCCGCGTCGCTACTCGGCCTCGCGCCCAGTACCACGGCCGCGCCGCCGCCGCCTTGTAATTATTGTCATTATTATCATTATTATCGATAGATTAATGGTCATCTGTACTGTAGTAGGCCATTGTTGCATAATGTTAAGCACGATTCATAAAAAATTGATAGTTTCATGAACAGAACACATGTTATAGTCACCATTATGGTCTATTTAGAGAGCAAGTTCTTCACCATATATATTTTTAATTTTAAATAAAACGCCCCATAGCTGATTATAACTACTTCTTCAGCTGTCTTAGCATTTGTGTGACCTCTTTTCCATCCGTCACAAACTGCGCAGTTGTTAATACTATTTATAAAAAAAAATGAAAGGAGAAAAGGACCATTAACTGTTTCCCTTAGTAGCCAAATGAAACACGATACCAAAACTACCGTATAATGTTAGCTTTCTGTGACGCAGTGGCCAATACGGTCAGTCTCCATGGTGCAGTTGCTTAGACGCTGGCTGTGAAACCAGAGGTCGCGGGTTCGAACACGCACTGCGACAAATGTTTGTGAGGGACCACAAAGATTTTTCTTGGTTCTGGGTGATTGTGAGACTGAAAAGCCTCTCGTTTCTGATACCCACAAGCATTGAATAACAATAGTTACATAAACCAATTCCCCAATTCCAGCCCCGCCAACTTCGAACCTGGACCTGCTCAGTAGTCTGTCGGCGCCACTGTCTCCCATGTCTCCGCTGTCCCCCATGTCTCCACTGGATGACCTCAGCGTGTCGCTGGGGGCCACCACGCTGCAACCCACACTGCCGCAAGGTATCACACATTACTGCTTCTAAACACTACTAATGATATGAAAGACAACTTAAACTAACTAAATTGGGTAGGTTTTATTAACGAACTAACAGCCCAGATTGATATATTCGGGGCAGATATTCTAGAAGTATATTCAACAACACAATCCTTCCTATTTATTGATGGAAAGTAGATTCAAATCAGCTTAGTTTAAAAGATGTAAATGTTTATAGAGATAGTGAAATCCAACATTATTCTATACTATCTACAGGATTTATTTACAAAATTTTTTGAGAGTACCAAATATAATCCATGTTTTGATTTTCAATGATTTTTAATTCTTTTATTTTAATAATGACTGGATATTACAGCTAAGCTTGCTTTTGATATTAAAAAGTCGTTCATATCATTAACTGGTGTTCGTTTAATTTTTGTTTTTCGCTACGGATGAATTTAGCAGAATTTCGGTGAAAATTTTGATACAAGAAATTCCGCATAGATTTGTCCGGAACCGTAAGCTTATTTTTTTATTTTCACACGTTTGGATCAAAATTATATGGCGATAAAGAAGATACCGAAATATTATTGGCAATGAGAATATATTATTATGCGCGATTTGGTTTTTATTCATACTTTGTGTATTTTTACGTTTATTCCGAGCCTTATCGAAAAAACGGAGAATATACCGAATTTCTGCCGCGGTCAATACAACTACGATCGGTTTTATGATCGGCTGAAAAACCATTGGAAACTATAAAATATAACACAGCAAAATGTTTTTGTAGTGTGTTTTTATTTTGAACAATGTGAGTGTGTTTGCATGCGCGTATATCTGTGAGTGGTCGAGTCAAGACAGTTTTGGGCACATTCAGGCTTTTTTCATTTGCAGGCGAGCACAAGATGACGTCACAACAACGGACCCTCCTACGCGCCCTCAGATATTTCGCAGCCACCCTACAGAGCATTGAGAAGATCGATTCACAAGAGGACATATCGGATGTGACGAGATGTATCGGTATCACCAAAAAACACCTCCCCGGGCCCGTCACAGTGCAGAAGTTAATGAAAGTTGACGATTATATGATGAATACGGACTTGATTGATGCTTATTCCCGATTAATGAGCATTATCATAAAAGATTTCTTGACACAGTGGCCGTTGTTCAAAGATAAAATTGATTGCTTCTTCACAATTGAAGACAGTTTTGCAATGAGTCATGAAATGCTCTCAATTCTTTGCGGACATCTTAAAAACGAGACGGATAAGGCAGTGCAAGAGGCTTTGTCGAACTTCCTATTGAAGTATATCAAAAGCGATGCTATAATATGTGCCATTATAGACTGCTGTAGTTCGACAAACATAGAGGAGAGTGGTAAATACCAACTGCAGTATGATTGGGAGAATTATGTGCAGATGTTGGTAACACTGCCAGAAAGGGTTGCCAATAAACTGCAGACTGATACCCCACACGATTTCTCCCGCAGTTTCTATTCGAACTATTTGATTTTGCACATTGTGAGATGCATGGACTTTATGTGCGAATGTAGTTTTAACGTGGGAATACAGTATGATGTCTCATACTTATCCCATTTGGTGTCGAAAGTAATAACTAATTTTAATGTGCATTTGAACTGTGATGCAGTTTTTGACTTTACGGACGCCCTGATAGTTTGGGCGCGGGATGAGAATAAGGAAAATAGTCGATTCGTTAGAAGGAAATTAATTCAGACAATGCTAAAACATTTAAGCCGACAAGCCATTGAGAATTTTGTCTACATTCTGTTGACACAATGTCCCATAGACTACACTAAAGACCAGCAGGTAATTCAGCATATTCTGGGCGATAATTTTGACACCAATAACGATTGGAAAGACATATTGACATACAAAATACCATTCCACGTCATGCCTCGAGACTACAAAAACACAACGATGCCTGAAAACTTCATGTACTACTTATCGACTACGAAAAATTGTGTCGATGTCGTGACAGACCTTTTCGACAGATTATGTCGAGTTTGGTCTGATGTGAAACTAAATAACATCTCTAATATCGACCAGCACATGTACATCTCTGAAATGATGGTGCTGTCCGTAAAATATCGAACGGTGATGTCGATAAAAAACAAAATTGATTGGAATTTTATGGAGAGTAAGTCGATCTTGTTCAAAGGTATGGGAAAGCATTTGGATGTTTGGTCGCAAGAATACCGATGTGTTGGAATGGCTACTATAGAGGTTGTTTTAAAAACGATGGCTGATATTGACGAAAGTGACAGAGAGGCTGCGAATACAATAAACTTTAAATATGAAGAAATGGGCTTAAGATGTGTTGAAATACACAACATATTAAAGGAATTGACTAAGAAATGTCTTATTGACTCGAAGAGAGATAACTCAGGTGTGGTTAAAAGAACATTGAGTATAAAACGAGTATTAGATACCATTGCTATGAAAATCGCTGACAGAGAAGGCGTGCGTCCAATGAACAACACCGTAATCGCGTGTGCGGTAAAGGGCCCTGAACAAACCAAAGAAATTGTCAAAGCAATCATATCTGTGAAACTAGACGCTCTAGAAAAGGAAGGAAAATCGGTAGTGGAAGATTTAGATTCAGACGATGATCTAGAACCTTATGACATGTCTAACGATATATCAGCAAGTGCTAAATACAGACCTATGTTTATACGGGAACTGATGGACAGACTCAATGAAGCTGACGACGTAGACACTTTCGAGGCTTGCGTTACCGTCGCTGAAGAATTGGTCACCAGTAAACTGAAGATTGAGAGCGGAAAGCTCGCCACACAGCTACTCGATCTATTCATACATATGGACCAAAAATTCCATGTTGATAATTTCGATAGTATCAAATTCAATACGTGTGTGGCGATAGTCTGCGCCAAGCCTACGATATGCGCCGAGCATCTCTGTAAGGAGTTCCATACCGATGTAGGAAGATACTCAATCGCAACAAAAATATACATGTTGGATGTTTTATCGGCAGCTGTGAACAAAATATCGAACATATTCCCAGAAGAACTTGTTAACAACGCTAAAGATGAATTAATTCGTAAGCACGAGGACGAAGATAAGTTGGCTCCCGAGGAAGTTATACGGCGGCGTCTCATCAACAAAACCAAATACTACCACTCGAAAAGGCCTCATCCATTTGCCCGGGCAAAAATTAACGAGTTTTCCAAAGTCGCTGACAGCTTTTTCTATCCATTGATAAGCGGTTTGGGATACAAACAGCTTACACTGAGCCATCACAACTTAAAACAAGACATCGACAATATCCTTCTCTTCAAATATCTTGCTGTAGTTGGTAACGTCATTTTAGCTTCGAAAAATTGTCCGAAATGCTCCAAATATTGTTGGGAGATATTGCAAATGCTTCTGTACCTTCGATACACTCCAGATCCTAAATTAAAGTCTTGTGTCATTTCGCTGCTGGCGTCTGTGATTCTGGCATTACCGCCATATGTGCTAAAAACGGAATTTTTCGAAACGCTAATGGATTTTAGGTCGTGGCTTATAGAGTGTCTTTCTCAATTCGACTTGACGATGACCACGGGCGGAGCGAAGTCCGAGATGGCGGTATTTGCCGGACAAGTTTTGGGGCTTATCGAAAAATCTCTGTCAGATTTCGACTGAGAAAGGGTCACAGGCTGGTGTGATGTCGCATCATGCCTGGATGCTAATGCGAGTTTGCTGTCGAATTTACAAGCCAGGGAGCTCATATTACTGTGAATTAAGAAAAGAAGCAACAAAAGAAAACGGATTTATTTGTCACAGACACAGAAAAAAATCACATAGAAGTGAAATTATAATTTAAGAATTAGTTCCTGTCACTGCTATTTTACTTAATGTAGCCAGTGAAAAATATATTAGTTAATCTCGTGCTGCTTTTGGGAACATCAGTGTAAAATAACAGCTTTGAAAGCCCTGCGATTTCAAATCGCTCATTAGTTTTAGTTGATTGGATAGCACCGATTTTGCGTATAGAAATTTTGTACTTAGAATTTGCAATGAAAAATAATTCCACGATTTCTGTAGACTTGATGTCTAAATAAAATGAATGTTACAACAACGCGTTTTGGTATTAGTAAAAAGACATCAGAATTGTATTGACTTATGTATAAATATTGCAGCCTAGTTTAGGAGGGACTAAGCTTCTGATTCCACAGGCTGCTATAAGATATTACACGTATTTTTCTATCACAAATCTTAGTTTGAAAAGTGTATTTTCTGTAGTAGACTCAAATTTTAAATGAATTATGTATTGCATTTTATTACATAAATAATTATACTACATCATTGAAGTTAAATGTTATAATTGTATTCTGAAATATATTAATTTCTGTAGGACGATTGAGGAAGCAATGGCCTAGGTATAAATAAAGATATTTTGACTTTTCACCGCTCGAGCCTCGAATAGATTATTCATAAACACTATTTTATTACACTTATATAATACCTAGAGATAATAAGCAACTGATTATCTATTTACTAAACATAATAAAAATTGTGTAATGATATTATTGTGATCTCAAAATACAATTTTACTTGTGGTAGGTCTCATATGTGAGAGGCTGCCTGGGTGGGTACCACCGCAATGTCTATTTCTCTCGTCAAACAGCAGTTTAAATGCATTGTTGTGTTTCGGATTGAAGGACATTGTAGCCAGAGTAACTACTGGACATATTGAGACTTAACATCTTGTGTCTCAGGATGGCGAGCGCAGTGGAATGCCAAGCATTGCTTTGTAATTCAAGGTGTTGTTTGGTTTTGCTACTGTTCATGAGCGGTCGCATCGCTTACCATCAGGCAAACGGCATGCTCGTCTAGCCATTCAATGCAATAAAAAAAAAAAACATTGGTCTGTAGTCTTACCCATTGGTAAAGTGTTTCTCGATGTTAATGTAATTCCATTGTAAAAGGAACGATAGGTTCTTACGACGATAATGCATTTATAAGATAATTCTGTGCTATTTGTGTATATTAGTAATTTTAAGTAAATGTTTAAGATACATTGCTGCGCGACTTTTATAAACTATTTAATGGTAAATGTATCCTAAACTTATCATTATGAATTATGTATTTTATAAATTTTATTTTAATGTCATTTGGGTCATAATATATTTTTGCAAAAAAAAAACAATAATTCATACAGAAAAGAGTTTTCAAGTGAGCACAATATCTGTGAAATATTAACAATTCAGAAAAACAGGGATGAAACCTTATTCATAGACAATTTTAAATCTATTTTAGCTATCGATTGTTGTGACTCATATGAACAAATTTTGATTTTAGTTTGTGCGAAGAAGACAAAACATATGATAATTAAAATTGGTTTTAAAATTGTTTATGAATAACGCCGATAGTACTTAGGATTAATAATATGATAAAGGTATATCTAAGGCGATATATTGAGCGTAGTATTAAATGTAGAACGAAGGATTGGTATGGTTAAGGAATCGAGGATATAAAAGGGTTTTCCCTTGTGTAGATAATGTAAGTAAAAGTCATAATGAATTATTAACATGAAATGATTCTAACAGATCTTTACGAGTATGACAAGAACTTTCAATAAAGTAAAATGTACAAGGTGCCAGTAAAATAGTAATTTGCCATGTGCAATTGAATTGGAAATGTATCCATATATTGCTGCTGTTATATTTTGTGTAACGCGAGGTCGCGCGGCGATGTCTCGTATGATTTGTAGACAATGCGATGTATGTAATATTTTGTATATTCACCCACCGTGTCCAATAAAGCGTATTCAACAATATCAGCGTTTTTTATTCTTTTAGCTAACATGTGATATAAAGTCAATGACTATTAAAATTAAATGGTTTTGTGAAGTGACAGTATCTTTTCATTAAAACTAATTTCACAGTAATTAAATGGTAACAGTTTAATGTTCTTTAGTAATTAAAGCTGAATCAATACTACACATAAGAATTTGTATGGTATGTAAGTCTGCCCCTCATTAGGTTAGCTTGGTGGACTATATGGCCTAACCACTCTCAATCGTACTCTTGATTGTAGAGGAGACCCGTGCCTTGCAGGGACGTATATGATAGTACAATACTGCATTCTGTGTCAGCCCATATACATCGCACTGCAAGGCACGGGCCTCCTCTACAATCGAGAGTACGATTGAGAGTACAATACTATAATCGAGAGTACATTTGAGAGTACAATACTACACAAACAAAATGTCCACAGGCATCCAACCAACTCCAGTGAACCTGCTGCCGCTATCCAACAACAACAAGCAGGCTCCCACCACCACCTCGAAGGCCGGCAGCAAGCTGGGCGCCACGTGGGCGGATTCCTCCAGCGTCATCAACATCGACGTGGACAACCTGCTGGCGCCGCGCTCCCCGCGACACGCGCCCCCGCCCTCCATCAACCAGCTCAAGACAACCCCCTCCAGCCCGGCCACCAACAACAATAACAACTTCACACGACCACACTTCAACAACCTCCTGCAATGATACAAGCTCATGGCAGCGAGCCACGTATAATTTTTAATACATTTTTGGGGTGATGTGTTTGTATATTGTTATATTGCAACAGTAAAATAAGTATTTTTAAAATGTTCATTTTGGCAAATTACTTTTAAATATCATGTATTGGTGATATATTGCAACAGTAATATAACACCTAATAATTTAATTCATTTTAGAAAAATAATTTTAAATGTCATTTATTGGTGTATACATTTTGTGAAATAGTTTGTGCTTTGTTTATACGTACATTTACCCACCTATATTAACTTATATGCTCAAGAAATCATAGAAACAATGCATAAAAAGTCTATTCAACCTATTTAATACATATGAATCATCATACAACACACAATTGCCCCAAAAACTAATGTATATACATAAATAGATAAGGAATGCGGGGTTATTACCGCGGGCAGATCAAACTACAAGATATCACACTATACAATAAACCATAGTGTAATTATATCTACTTAACTGCATTTACTTATTCTTTACATCATATTTCAATTCTTCTTATCTTCTTTAAAAAACTGAATAAAACTATCACTTTACATAAAAATATGATGTTGATACTATTTAAAACTAAATGAATAATAAACATGTTTTGGAATAAATATGTAACAGTTAGTGGTGCTAGATTATTATTTCTTTATTCAATTAACTGTCAAAATAAACTTGAAAATTGTGTAGTGAAGGGTCTGCCCGCGAATGTTTTATACTATTTGATATTAGATAGAATTATGGAGGTGTAGCCTCGTTCGGACGTGTACAGTGGTGCATATCAGTATATCGCATGATATTATTGTTAAAATGAAGATAATGGCATGACTTCAATGCTCATACATTCCTTTGGTAAAGTTTGCGTTGGTCATTGAAGATTTTAGTTGAAAAATTGCCGCATTTTTGTAGTATTTTGAATTAATGTCATGGAAAGTTCGTCAGTATTTTTTGTCAGATTATTGGTAGAACAAAGTACAATAAATTTCTTGTTTTAAAGTGTCCATTTAAGATGCTATAATGTTTACTTGATTTAATTTTAATGTCGAGAAAAATGTTTATGTTTTAAAACACTTATAAATAACCCCACAAGTTAACTTTTTAATATTAAATATGAACAACAGAATCATTGTAATATACAACAACTTTTTCATACTAACTTATGTTCCTCGGTTAGCTAATTTGTTTACACTTGAGATTTTTTACTAACCTGCTAAATGCAAAATAAATTGATTAATGAATTTATTATTTTTATTAAATTATTTTCAACGTGCGTGGTATAACGTGTGAAAGTATTTCTAGACATAAAGTTAGTAAAATGCATATGGCAATAATATTATAAAGTGCATTTCAATAAGAAAATCGAGTTAATAAAGCTTGATAAGCGATATCATGAATTTGTCGATAAAGTACATAGTATATGTCATCGATTGTCGATGTTTACTTGAAGTACTCTAGAATCAGTTAATCGTACTTTTCTCCTTAAGTAATGAATTTTTTAGATCTTTCGATGGTGAACGTACTGACAATTAAACATTAGTGTATCAAAATACAGGAATATAATCTTTAACTACATGAATAAAGCATACAGTAATCGATTACTGGAACTTAGTTGCTGAGTTACTCACGGCAGTGACATAAGGTCTTACACTATCTACATAATAATGAAATATCATCTTAACTTAATATAACATTTAATCCGTACACTGGAATTGAAGCCATAAATTTTATTTGCAAGCGTAAAAGCCAATCATCGATATGCGACTGTTATGAGTAACAAGAGTTTCGAATATAAGAAACGACACATGCACTGAAACCTTACAAATAACGGACTTATGAAGGATTTGAAATTATAAGTATAGTCCTAACAGTACTAGATGTAACTTATCGATATCGATATGTCGATAGCCTCCATCGACCCTGAATACAGAGGTTGTAGTGTCACCTGTTCAGATGACAGAGTATTTTTATACCCGCTTCAGAGAAGTTAGTGAGTCCGCCGCGGCGCGGTGCAACTTCGTGGTAGTGTCAAACTTAGTGATACATTGTTATCGTGTTATTATAGTTGTTAAGAGACTGTGGGGGTTGATTTTCGGACAAACGAAATATTATTCATCGATATTTGTTAGGGATCTTCATGATTGGTTAAGGTTACTATTTGTCATTTTTTTTTCATATTAACAAGCGGCCTGTGAAAGGAAGAGAGCCTACAAAAATTATATTTCAGGTAATTTAAAAAAATTGAGTCCGAAAATCGATCCCTCTTGTCACGTAGAAGAAACGATGTCGATTGGAAAAACGTTGGTATACTGAAATTGTAGAATTATGTATTTGTAACTGTACTTAACGTTAATTATTCCAAATGTATGCTTTAATTTAAGATAATAATATTTCCTTTTCTACAGTCCGTGCATTTAAATCCATTCCGGTTTTCTATAGAATTGGTGATTGTTTTATCGATGTCGAAAAATTGCGGCTAGAACAAGAATTCTTTTATTATGAGTGTTTTGTAACTTATACAAATACTTATGAATCTGTGACTGAAAATATATACTGGTTATATTGTTATACTATGATGGAGAACACCAACTTTTTCAGTATATTTACATCGATAAAACGGGACATTGCGCGAACTGAATGCGTTGTATAATGGCAGCTACATACATATAGTTCTAATTTTAGTTGTATTTAGATGCAACGATGATAAAATATTAAAAACAAAATATCTAGTTCCAAAACTTCGGTTGAGTTTGTATAATTCGGCCAGTTTTATGTTTTTATCAACGTTAACTCCTCATATTTATAGTATTGTTCTATAATCATTAAGAAAAAATATTGTTTCGTAACTTAAAGTTCTTCTACGTAATATAAAAAATATTTATGTTCAAATTATATCCACACGTCTTTGTAAACACAAGAATATAGTTTATTATTTAGTTATATAAAATTTATATATAGTGTTTCATGTGTTAAAGTATCGAAAAACGTTTTAATTGTTCGATATCACAGTAGAGGGTGGAATTAAGTGCAACATCTACTTTTTAGTGCTATAATTTATTGTAAATCGCTTAGAACGTGACAGTAGGAAGCGAAATCATGATTGGGACCAAAGCTCAATAGGGTGTATCAAAATTATTTTATAACAGGACCGCGAAAGACTCGCCCTGTCACGTTGTAAGCGACGTATCCTATATCGTAGTGTTAGACAGAAAAACAGTGCTCACGTAATTTTGGTGCCTAGGTTTTTTCATCTGTAGATTTAGGCTTTATAATAGGTGTTCGCAATGTCGATATGAGGCAGACTTCAACAGGTACAGTTAACATTGCCCAGACATTTTATACTCTTATAGCAAATTCTTATTTATATTCAAAATTAATTTAATGGTGACAACAAATTCTGCCAAACGATGATAGTCTGGGTAATGTTTGCCAATATCATGCCTTACCCGTAACAACAATCCATCGGTATTCGACAACTTATTTTATTATCGATGACTAAAAAAAGATTTATTACTGTAAATATAATTTTATAATTTCAAAGATCTTCCATTCGTTAATTCGGTTTAATGGAGATTTGAAGCAATAATTATAGTTAAAAAGAATATTTTTTAATTAGTTTTAGTGTCGATTTTATTAGTTTATAATTTAAAAACAAATTTATGTACCTATGTTCTATTGCATTATGTATTCTACGAGTTATTCGCACAACTAATGAAGTATATTTGTTTATTGGGAGCTAACAATGTCGATATGTCTATCCCCATATTAAGTTCAATTATTATATATTCAGCCAGATTTGTTTGAAGACGTTGGGAGCTCTCGATGTACTGTAAGGAGTTATGAAGATTTGTTAAGTATCGAAGCAGTTTGGTGCTGCTGTCATTGAGCGAGAATTGTTCGTGTTAACGAAACGATTATATTAATAAACGTAATCTTATTACATGATGTAGTTTCATTAAAAACACAAGTTCACGCCTGTTTCGTACTTGAAAATATAGGCATAGGGGCCAATCATATAAAGCGGATTGCAACACTTGTCGATCAAACTCAATGCACAATCCATTACACATACTGGACTCAAAGCAAAGCGTAGAATAATTACTATACGGAAATGCAGACATGTCACTGTTAATAAATATACATGTTGAGGGTAAACAGTGACACGATACTGTTGGTACTGTATTTAGTATTCATAGCACGATTTCCCACTAAAAAACAATATAAAAAGAGGGTAGTCACAAAAGTCACGACACTCATCAACACTATTTTTGTGACCACTTTGGTGTTTATGTTCTCCTGGTACTTCATGCTATGCAGTAATATCAAATAGAAAGTGGGTACGAAAGTCATTAAAATAAGCTAAGAAGTACCAGGAAGACATAATAGGAGGTATTTTTGACTTTATTATTTATTAAAATACCTCTTTACTGTTTCTGTTCTCCTGGTACTTTTCATTGAATCACACAACAAACCTAATCACTGAAGTTTGTTTTTTTTTTATGTTCCAAAAGTAGGTGGGTAGGTCAATAAAGAAATGACGCGACAGAAACAACATAAATTACGAAAAGTACCAGGAAGACATGACATAATGGGAGGTACTTCCTGGTACTTTTCATTGTTAACACAAACCTAACTTGTGCCAGGTAAGTGCTCTGAAGTTGTTTAAAATAAGCAAGCAAAACGCCATTGCTTTGCTTAATTAATGAACTAGGGCCACAGAAAATAGAGATTTCATTATTCTATTGGGTGTTATTCATTTCTCTACTTATTGAAAACCTGTAATATTTTGCGATTGCTCACCGTGACTAGGGTTAAGTTTGCGCATTCATAGTGCTTTTGGGAATAGGTTTGATTCTTCTAGCAGTATTCGATCCTAACACAAGTTTTCTATCATGGTAAGTTTCTATTACATTTGATGTGAAACACAGTATAATTAAATATGTATTATAGATATTAGCTTAATAAATAAAACAACAATTAAAGCCATTAATTTATTCGTGAAAAATTGAGCGCGTATAAAAACTAAGCTTAAAAGGAAACTACGCTTACATTAAAATCAATTAAAATTATTGTAATACATAAAAATACCATTGTAATTCTTAATTACTAAATCATAATCCAATTAAATTTCATATTAGGAAATTAATAAAGCTACATTTTGCGGACGAGTTATATGTGACATGATAATTGGTAGAAAATAATTGGACGTAATTTTACCACAAGTATTAATTACAAATTGAATTCATTATATTATATTGCCGAGAACTCGTTCAGAAAAAGGCGCATTACAATCGAATTCAGTGCGTTGGCGAGGCACTTGGCGCTTGTAATTCGATCGTTCGTAGACTGGGTCCTAAATCATATAATATCGTTTTGTATCATGGTTTTTCAAATATATTTTGTAGTCCCAATAGAGAGCAGGACAATTTTATCTACCAAATATCACATTATTTTTGTCTCACTAACAGTCGCCCGCCAATACCATGGTTAATATTGAATAAAAGTTCACATTATCGCGATCAGTAATACTTTTGTATTAAAAAAAAATCAGTCTTATTAATACATACGATCAAATTAAAAACAAATGGAATATTTTCATAACATTAAAATGGAATGAGTTAACATTCGTTGTCGATGTTTGCAAGGGAGCTGAATTGTTACATAACGCGACCAAAGAGGGGGCCACTGACATAATATGGAGTAGTACAAAAATACTCAAGATTTGATATCAAGCTTATTTCTCATTTTTATTTAAACTAAGTATATCGATAAAACTGAAAACTTATTTTTTCTATTATTTTTATGACTGCAGACACATCAAATCGTTTCGAATAGAAATTAAATTAAAAATGCTGTTGCTAAATAACAGTGGTCGTATATTACAGTTAGAAAACGCTGGAGAGAATAGCTCTATTAAAATAATCATTCCAGGGGGACTATTACAATATTTATAAAAATATGTTTTAATGTTACGACTCCAAACATTGTAGCTTAAACAGCGATTATGTTCATAATCAATGATTCACAATATACATATATCGAATATGGTGCGAGTACAAAATATTATCCTTCTAGTGTCTTATATCCTGATTTTTAAAGTGATCAATTATCGACATTTCCTCCTAAAATATTTAATTTAGCACAACAATTCTTCACAACACAATGAATACTGAAATAAATACATCAAATTCTAAAAACTGCATTAATATTATGAGTAGTGCTGGATAATATTTTCCTAAAAGTTGCCATCGAAAATAGTACTTCTTAAAAATACACTTTAATAAGATCTCCAGAACTTAATGTAGTTTTTCTAGAATAATATAACTTAAAAATAAATGTTATTCTTAAATGAAATTACTTAAATGAAACTAATTCGAGAGCTACACTATGGATGGATTTTGTTTTTAGTAGTATAAATATCATATTCGGTGAAATTAATATCTAATTAAAGCATTACTGCTGATCAAGAACCAATTCAGAATCGTGACATTTTATCGACATATAGATCTCGATAAAAAGAAGCACGTATTTCCTAATAGTATCAAAATTTATTTAAATTAGCGCCGTGATTGGTAGTGCGAGTATTGGAATATCAAAAATATGCACGTAATATAGGAACCTTCTAGTCTACACTTATGTCAAATGCGGATTAAGGATATTTGTCCCTCCAAAGCGGATTCGTAACGAGTATTAGTAAGTTGTTTTTTTTATTTTCTTAAAATAATCGAAACTTTAAAAATTAAAATGATTAATATAACCGTCTTCTTGTCCTAGCCGTTATTTTCGCTTATTTCTATATTATCGGCTCAATTTTTTTGTGGACATTCTCAAAAGCAATTCGCTTTTAGATTACATAATAAATCGACATAGACCATATGTATAATCAGTATGTAGAAAAATACATGTTCAAATATTTTTACTAACATTGAATATACTATCAGATGGTCGATTACACATAATTTTTAATATCTTGAGATTATGTTCCTCGTTTAACAATCAATATTCTAACTTCACTATCAACAACCGACAAACCTAAATTCCATCAATACCAATCTCGTCTAAAGCTTATAAATAAAGATTTAAATTAAACTGGAATTAATAATTTCATATCAATTTGATCAGTAAAAGCGTATTGAAAATTAATTAAATTAACACCTTAAAACGAACCTACATCACTGGAATCGACTTACACTAATTCTATTTTTATTGTGTTTTGTGCTAGCAACATTATTTTATCGATATTTAAAAATCCTAACAACCGGCACGTTTCAAGGCACGAATCATCCACACGCGGACATTTCATTTATATAATTCGACGAATTTTTCTAAGCAAACGTTATCGATATTAGTGAGGGGATAGTTTATCGACTTTTGCACCACTATACCTGTCAATGTAACAGTGAGTTTAATTTGTGCATATGAGATTATCGGACGTGTTCGTGTTTCCGAAGTAAACAGTGGGGTAGTGAGATTCAATTGAGGTCCTCCTTGAGGGCATACATGGTGCTGTCCTCGAAGGTGGCGGCCACCGTGTAGTTCTTGGAGAGAAGAAACTCCGTTGTTTTGTTGCGGACGACGGGATCCGTGAACATTACTTCGATATTCTGTAAAGATGATAACAACAATTTCTATTTTTATTATTATTATATTCATCAATGTGAGGTGTGAATATTTCACCAACCGGCACACTTATACCGGTTTGATTGTATCTGGATTTCAGATGTGTTTTCTGCATACAGAACGGATTGTAAAAGCGATACTTTTACATAGGTTATTATGATAGGTCTTCAAGCACTGTATGTTGGACACCAACCGATTTGGCACGGATATTCTACGATCAGCGCATATCATCGTTCATGAAAGGATTTTGAGTAACTGGTGATAGTAAGAGAGTGTGTGAGTGAGAGAGTGTGTGAGTGAGAGAGTGTGTGAGTGAGAGAGCGTGTGAGTGATAGAGTGTGTTAGTTGGAGCGTGTGAGTGAGAGAGCATGTGAATGAGAGAGCGTGTGAGTGTGTACCTGTAGATGCAGGTCTGGGTCTCCGTAAGGCAGGTGCGTGAGTGCGGGCAGCGCGGCGGCCCCGCCCAGCAGCAGCAGGCGCGCGCGCGTGGCGCCGGCCGCCAGCAGCACCGTGTACAGCGGCAGGCACAGCACGCGCGACCGGAACAACCCGCCCGCGCCCTCGCTCTCCTGGTACATCACCTGCGATAATACAACACTTCACTCGCGTCTATTGAGACCTAAGCCAGGCAAAAGCTCCAAAATAAATTATTATTTTTTAGTTGCAATTATTATTATTTCACACTTCATTCTATATTCGCTCTTCATGTTACATTGTTTACTTTATTTATCGACATACAAAGAATTAAATGTGCTTATAAATTTTATCAACAAGATAATCAATAAATTTTGTCAATCTGTGGCCAGCCCAGGTGGGGAAGGGGGTCATGACCCCCATTGTCTCCCTCTTGGATATAGTTACCTCTCTGGGATGGTCGGCGGGGCTGAGGCAGGCGTGCAGCGCGCGCGCCGCCCCCCGCAGCGCCAGGAAGTCCCGCGGCGCCGCGCGCACCACCGCGCCCTCCCAGCCGCGCGCCGCCTCCAGGTACAGCGTGGTCGCCGAGCGCGGGCCCTGCGGCAGGAACTCCACGAACGTGTCGTTGTACTGGAATCAAAACATCAATCATCGTCATCTCAATATATCTAATAGGTCAATGTTACCATCATTCTGTATCAGCCCATTATACGTCCCACTGCAGGGCACGGGCCTACTCTACAATCGTAAGTACGATTGAGAGTGGTTAGACCATATAGTCCACCACACTGGCCTAGTGCGGGTTGGCATGTTTTGCATGGTAACATGATTGAATCAAAATGATAAGTAGGTCAAATATACAGTAATTTTTATTTTAATAGCATCAGTGTCATGTTCAGTTTTGATCATTGTATTTTTTCAAATAAACTAGCAAAATTGTATGAATACACACATTTCATTTTGATCATACTTTCACATGCATTATAGCCACAACAATGTTGTAATTGAGCTAGTTTAAAAGAAACCTTATAGTAATATTATTCAGTAAATAACTCCAACAGATACACAATTTAAGCACTATTAAAATCTAAATAAAAGCTGATCACAAACTTATATGACTAAGATGTGTCTAATCCAAACAATTAAATGCTTATAAATGCATGTATTATATGCGTTTACTATGAGTATTAGTTGCAGCATGAGTATAGACTGGTATAGTGCAGTACGGTGCGATACTAACGACAGGTCCGTAGAGTGCATCGAGCACGGTGATTTGCGGCGTGGGCGCGGCGGGCGGCGGCAAGCGGGGCGGCGCGCGCGGCGCCAGGTGCAGCTGTCGCACGTACGCCACCAGCGCCGCCGACGCCTGACCGATGCGCGCCAGCTCGTAGTCGCGCGTCATGTTCAGACGGAATTGCTGAGCGCCTAGAGCTGTCGACATGAACATACCACATATAACATACATGCTACTGGATGTACGGCCAAGTCCAAATGAAGCTTGCCAATTAAATGGAATGACCACCAGTGCTGCATATAGAACATTGAGGCTACTTGCAGTGAGGCAGTCACTCTACACATCTTATTTTATCTATTTGACTGATTCTGTGTAAATAAATTTGGTCCACAACATGGTCTTCTTATTGTGTATCATGTGAATTAGAGTAACTTAGAACAAACTCAATACTAAAAAGAATGAATGGAAAGTTAAATCTTAAGTAAAACCAAATGTAATAAATCCTATAAATGAACAGGTATAAACAAAGCAGATATTATAGTACCATTCTTTTGTACAAACATGTCACAATGTTGAACAATTGCAACTCTTTCTTATGAACACTAACTTGTATGTCTATTACATCCATAGTCACTACTTTATTTCCAAGAACACAGGTAGATGTGCTATGTTTTCATGCCTGGTTGTGAAAGTGGCTCAGCCTATCACCACACAAGACACAAATTCATCAAGGACAATTCATATGAGATTTTTGAAACATAATACACACCAAATTTAATGCTTGACATGGAAATCAAACCGACAATGAGGCCACCCACACTTATTTTGTAGCATTCATGTAAACAATATGAAATTTCAATACTAATTCTTACCGACAGTATCCATATAAATAAGCAGCATAGTCATTACAGTAACAAAGGTGAGCACAAACAGTACGGCAGGTAGCAGCCTTCTGTACAGGTCGTTAGGAGGTGTCTTTGTGAACGACGGCATTGTCAGCCGAGGGCTTGGAGCAGGCACTGGTACCGGGGTAGAAGCTGGGATTTTATCCACTGGTTTTGGTACTTCTTTCGGTTTGTCCATTGTTTCAGATGGCTGTTCTTCAGGTGCAGGATTTTCTTGCATTTTCTTAGGGAGAATTATTAAATTAATATTCAAAAAGTTTGCTGCTAAGGTCAGTACAAAATAATATATAATGTAATGAAAATCATTCAGGCTGTTCAATTATAATTATATGTTTCTTTGTTCTCTCACATTATAAATGGCAAAATGTTGAAATCAGCAAGATTTTTTTTAACTAAAAAAATAATTCTATTCCAACTCATGTATGATGATGACCTACTTATAAATTGCATTCGATTCTTAACCTACTAATATAAAATATAAATATTTAATATAAATATGACTGCATGATTGTTAACAAACTTCTTCCCAACCACACCATGGAGGATTTAAATTATTCTACTATTTGGAATCTATTTATTTGAGTAGATATTTTTTATACCTAAAATTATTATTTCCTCTTCCAAACAGTAATCTTCACTTAGTTGCATCACATGTTGCCATTTTTTTTTAAATATAAAACAGAAAATACTATGAAAAGACTATTACCTAACCTATTATACACAAATAATTTCACATAATTTCATAAGACGCACTAAAAATTTTGAACATTCGGAATTTTTATTGTGTGTTTCGTCTACGGGCACCTAAAAATTTCGCATCGTATTGCCAAAAAAACACATGACAGAGGGACGAGACAGGTGTTAGTTTTTTTTACATCCTATGCCGGCCTACGCATACAATAAGCCGTACAATACTAAGAAGGCTTCAAACAACAAAATTATAATAATCTAACCAGTAATAAAAAACAAATATTACCTTTTTTGACAACACCTCTTTAGATGAAAGACACAAACAAACGACAGATCACTTTGTAGTTTTGATAATACACTCGCACTACAATTTTAGAATGCTCAAAGTTAGGAGAAGGATAATGAATTTAAAAATCAACGTGTAACACAACAAAATTATTGTCAATTATTGTTATTTTGAAAAATAAAACAATTACTCATTCATAAGCGTGAGTCAATTTGGTGAATGTGGTGCGACTACTACGAAATAAAATTTCTACTATTCCGAATTTATTTCTATGGTAGTTTTTTACAAGTGCCATAATATGGCACTTGTAAAAATGAATATAATATATAATAAAAAATGAATATTATTCATTTTTTTGCAAGGCATGATGGTTAGCAATACTACTTAAACTTAAATAAGTAAGTACAAGCAACACAACTAAACAAAATTATGAATTACAAAGCAATGCTTGGGATTCCATTGCGCTTGCCATCTTGAGACATAAGATATTACTAATAAATCTCGGTATGTCCAATAATTACTCTGACTACAATGTCTAAAAAACCGAAACGCAACACTGCAATCACATTGGTGTTTGGTGAGAGATATAAATATATACCAATAAGAAAGATATAAACTAATGAATGATCTATTACCAGATAGCATTTTTATGGCAGTTTTTTTTTAATTTTAAATAATAATACGAAGTACCCGCCTTAATATGTCCCCCCTCTAGACATTGGACTCCTCTACAATAATTAAGAAATATACAAACCTTCCACTGCACCACTGGCATGTGGATTTTTAAACAACTATCTACCATTTATGGTTTAATAATTGTCTCGCATCTGTGCAGATTCCCTCACAAAGTTTTTCTTCGTAATCTTTAATAATTTATTTAGGTACAAGCACATGAATAACAATTATAAATATTCAGTGCCTTCAGCTCAACTTGCCTAGGCAGTTGTCCCCATTAGAACATTAATATTGATTCGATTAAAATATTTATACTAGACTTGCAACCTACTGATTACATGATACATTTAGGAAGACAAAATGATCATAACTCGCTGTAGTAACAACTAACATTATGGTAAAATTAAATTAACATATTTAATTAATTATTCCCAACAGAACGAGACAGAAATAAATAAAATTTCGAGATTCACTTTAGGAAAAGGTCTTTATTGTCAAAGTTTATTATAAATTACACAAAAATTAACAGCAATTTATTAGTGAAAACATTACTTTACAAATTCGAGTTTAATACAAAGAGATATATACAATGAAGCCGTCTGTAAAAAGCGACAAAACACTATCCGTTATAATTATTATCTATTAGATGAAAAATTTGTGCTTTGTAAAAAATACAATAATGTATGCAGTTTTATATTTAAAACAATTATTGTCGTGACACATATTAGCACAACATGTATTTAATAATTATATACATAAATAATTATACTACTGTTACTGTGTTAATAAGTCACATTCTCTGATAAATGTTATTGTAAGAGGAAATGTGGAAAATGTATTATCACTTATCATTTATTAAAGACTGCTGTTTGGTTGTTAGTAATACAACTGAGTGACCCTTTTATACTTTTTTATGAAGCATGGTTCATATATGGTTCATATATGGTTCATAATTAGGGAAATTCTAATTACTATTAATCAGAATTTCTATAATATGAAATAAATCAAAATCGTTTTATTTAATGTTAAATAATCAAATACTTAATATTCAAAAATTCACTTTATAACCACTCCTGTGTCAATCCGAAAACATTCCAATAATTTTAAGTCAACATTTAAAAGTAGTGGGTGTATCATAATGTGCAAAAAGCAAGTCTTTAATGAAATTATAACCTTACTCTTGTATTCTAGCCATTATTAATTTATAACCATATTTTTGAATAGTCCTTCAACAAGACAAGTTTTAAAAACACAAATCATATTGTCCTTAAAAAAAGTAATTCTAATGTTTGCTTAAGTAATACCAATTAGTAGGCTAAATATTATTTTATGGGAGTAACAAGGTAAAATCAATTAATTCGATCTAATATTCAAGTTGAACATAATAAGAATAGCAAGCGAAACAATAAATAATCCTTTAGGTATATATTATTCAATAAGGAAATTATATTATTATTTCGCTAATCTATAGAATTATATTTAAATTCACGCTTTTATAATTGAACTGTATATTGTATATGTATCTATATCTTTACAATAAGTGTTTAACTAGTAATAAAATTCTTACAGTTAACAGAAATTTGTGCATAACATCTACGTCTACGAAGTGTAAAATGTAATTATTATTCTATAATTCAATTTTCCTAATTATGATTAGTAGTTTAATGTGAACAGAAATACATTTTCTCTGATTAAAGGCATCGTTGTTTTCAAGGCTAGGGACGCGACGTGTTAAAATTTAATCACTGTTTTTTTTTTATTAAGTTTATGTCAACGAATCGAAATATGCATGTTTTCTTTGTTCGGCATTAATACGAAAGCTCGTTTTAACATAAATAAGACTTAGGGTTATTATTATCACGGACTTTTTGCGTATGATACAAATTAATTACCATTTTGAGAATTTACAAGGTATGGAATACCGGAATATTGTCTACCTCTTGCGAAACAACACTTAGCAATAGGCCTATTATATATTTTAAACAGAATTACATGCTAAATTAATATAACATTTACTATACTATTGTCATACCGACGACGCGACGTGGTGATATTTTTAAGTAATTTTTATACAATTTCATTTACAATACAAGCTGTGTAATTTCTCTAGTCTCAAAAACAACGGTGAATTTTACATAAAATATTAATAAATATCGTCATATCGCAATTTATTGTCAATTTACCTAACTTTATGAATTAAACTCAAAACTTAGTACAGTAAACACACTTCTTAGGCAAAAGGCAACGAATATTAAATTATGGGGGAAATTTACAACGCACTTATCTTTGTTATATACAGGACGCATTTGTATTAACTCTTTCGATCGGGGAGATAATGCCTTATGATTTCATGCATATGGATGTCTGAAATGTTACCACAATTGTACGGGTAAATCAATAAAGTTTTAATTGATAGATCCCGGTAAAGACATAGTAATTGAATTACTTTAACTGAAATAAATTTAGTAGTTATGGTTGAAGACCATTGTAAATCCTAGTTTGTCGTGGTATTATCATATTTGTAAGATAAAACCATCTTTAGATTACGAAAAAAACAAATGAATAAGTCATACTTCCATAACAGTATGAACACAGGTGATTATATTTATTTATTTGCAGTATTTTCATGTAGTTCTTATAATATGCGTGGACTTTAAAGAGTTAATATCAATGCAGTTTGGTACATAAAGGTCTATTTTTATAAACCAGTATATTATTTTATTTATTGAACATACATTTCATTCATAAGACAGTAAAATACACATATTTATGCAACATTACATATGCAATATTAAAATCTTTAACTTCAATGTTTTTTATAATGGCAATATTTTAATATTTACTGCAAAAAATAGGCTTATAAGCTAAAAAAAGTATATCACCTAAAATTATACTCGATTATGAAATCTCGAGTCAAATTAAAACATTCACTCTTTATATAAAGGACATAACAAAAAAGCGTGTAAAAACTACTACTTACTACAAAATTATTTAGTATGGTAACATTGATGGTAAACGTCAATTCAAGCGTAGTAAACAAAAAAAACTTCTAGGTAGGTATTCACAAGAAGCGCGCTCGATAAATTTAATAGAGCAGTATTATCCATAGTACATACTATGATATATATTTCGATCGTAATTGAGTTTATAAACAAGCTTATGTCATTACTTGGGGCCAAATTTTTATATTTTAATAATAATAAGTCACAATATTTCAAATATTTTGTAGTTATATTAAGAGTTTTATTGATT
Organism: Hyles euphorbiae; assembly: GCA_023078785.2. Lineage (NCBI taxonomy): Eukaryota > Metazoa > Arthropoda > Insecta > Lepidoptera > Sphingidae > Hyles > Hyles euphorbiae. The sequence goes on from CM041030.1 coordinate 625,690, forward strand.
TTGAGAAAAACTTGTTCCGTCTATAAAAATTATCCGTAAAAGTTCATTTTTGTATATTTTCTATTTTAATATCTATGAATTAATGTTATCAACATTCGTTCAAGTAGAAAATAACGTTTAATAAAATATAACTTGTAAAAACATACTTCCCATCTCCTATTCATACCAGTATTTATTCATCTCAATGTTACTTATACATAATATTCTGTTTCAATATTAATCGATGCGAATTCAATTTATTCAGCATAAAATTATTAAAGTAAAAGAGTTCTGTTGTCTCTGCGTAGTTTTTAAAATTAAATTTCAACCCATTTTTCATTAGGGACCACTAATTTATTAGAGTATTAAGGACATTTCTATCAAGGGCGGATCCAGGGGGGAGGTCATGGGGGTCATGACCCCCCCCCTGGGCTGGCCTCTGATTGACAAAATTTATTAATTATCTTGTTGATAAAATTTATAAGCACATTAATTCTTTGTATGTTGATAAATAAAGTAAAAAAGTATGCGTGTGTTCACAAATCACGCCTGTAACAAACTTTAAAAAGTAATTATTACAAATTGGAGTATTGAAATCGGACCCAATGTTCTGACATGAACTATATGACCCCCCCTGACGTAAAAGTTGGATCCGCCCTTGATTTCTATAATAGTTAGAATTAACGTAGTAGCCTTCAAATGCATTCTTAGGTATTTTATGAACGTGGAGTACCGCCAGCGCCTGATCTAGGGTTCTGACCGCCCTAGGCTAATTCTGAGGACGCGCCCAGGAACGTTACAATGAGCCTAAAAAGTGGTATTTAGTTTTGTTTTGTTTACAAGTGTGAAATTTTTTGCATCATTCATACAACCTATAAAAGTTGTCAGATTGATCTGCAAGCGAAACTAACGTTTTCCTTTAATCTGAACGATATTCAACCTTAGGGTGGCAAATCATTTTTTAGTTGATCGAACATAAGGGTAAAGGCTACTCACGCATTATACGACCAAAACCGATATACAGGGTGGGATTTTCAAGTGGGCGTGGATGGTCAAATCCGAAACTATGAGGAATAGCGAAAAATAGTCAAAAGACTTACGAGCCCGATTCTGATGAAAACTAAAACTGCATACTTAAATTTTTGATAAATCAATATGCCTAGCTAGGAATCGAACCTAATGATTTTGAAAAAAAAACACATGTTGTATAATAATAATAAAAAAAAATAGGGATCAAATTTTGCGAAGTAATGACACACGTCAAATTAAAGGAAAGATGTAATTTAAGGCAAAATTCAATTTTTTTTTCAGTTTCTTGGCACCTCACCACCTGCGTTGGTAGAGGAATGTTAGAATTTTTCATATTTTGTTGAATAATTAATAAAATATTTAATACTATGATTTCTATATGGTTTTGATGAATTATTACAGATTTCGTCTTAAGAAATACGAAAAATTATAAAATTCCTCTACCAACGTAGGACGATGTTAAAAAAGTGAAGAAAAAATTGAATTTTGCTTAAAATGACATCCTTTCTTTTATTTGACGTATGTAATTATTTCCCAGAATTTGATCTTTATAAGCAACAATATCGAATTGTGTAATAATACAGCCTGTGTTTTTTTTTCTAAATCATTGGGTTCGATTCCTAGCTAGGTATATTTATTTATGAAAAATCTAATTAAGCAGTTTTAGTTTTCATCAAAATCGGGCTCGTAAGTCCTTTGAGCATTTTTCACTATTCCTCATAGTTTAGGATTTGGCCATCCAAGCCCACTTGAAAAACTCGCCTTGTATATTGATATACGATCAGGATTAGGTACGGATTACTAAGACATCTAAGAAGGCAAGAGAGTTATCATGTTCTAAGTTCATGGTAAATTGAATTTTATTGTTGAGGAGTTGAGGTGATTTAAAAATGCTGACTGCATTTGACTCTGACTTGGTCACACTTCTGTTAAGATATTTAAAAAAGACGGGAGGCATCATACTAGTGAAACACTTTTGCAACTGCTCAATTATTTATTTGAAAATTATAGTGAAATGTTTAAAATTACTCACTCACTCGACCGCCGACCGATTCTAATAACAAGTCAGCGTTTGTTATACCTACAGGTGCTATTTTAAATTTCGTTTATTGTTATAATCTCAGGGACTCGTAAGTTTTTTCAGGTCACAGTTTAGGTTAAGTGTTTTGTCTGGGTCTAGTTAAGTGGGTAGATGCAATGACGCTAGATTAATGGTGCATGCGAAGATAAGATTTCAGTTCAGCGCGCCCCCCCGATCCTCGCGCCCTAGGCTGCAGCCTAATTAGCCTAAGGGTTAATCAGGCCATGAGTACCGCATAAACGCACAAATCGAATGACGCTTACTCCTCAGTATGAGGCATTTCTGAGTTTTTTTTAAATTCGGTCCTGTAGTTTCAGAGTCTATTCGATGCAAACAATCAAATCTTTCCTCTTTAAAATATAAGTTTAGATCAGTCTACAGATAAGCACGAGACTACCCTACAATCGCGAAATCAATTTGGGAGCTTACGATGTTTATCACCTCATCATGAATTGTGTGGATATTGACAGCTGACACATGGCTATAAAGAGAGCTGTTCACATTGCGAATCACAGTTGTGAGCATTAACCATCAAACCCGCGACCGCCGTCTTCGCAGACTGGGTTCGGTTCTTTACGAATAAGTTTTAGATTCATCATTATCATTTCAGCCATAAGAAGTTCACTGCTGAACGTAGGCCTCCCCCAAGGATCTCCTCATCGGCCTGTTGAAAGCGGCCTGCATCCAGCGACTACCTGAAACCTTAGCCAGATCGTCCGTCCACCTTGTAGGCGGGGGCGGGCATCCGACATTTTGCTTGTCTGTACGTGACCTTCACTCTAGAACCTTTCGGTTCCAACGACCATCAGTTTTTCGCGCTATGTGCCCAGTTATAGATTGATGACGGTTAATTAAATAAATATTATTAGATGTGTTTACTCGTTTAATTTTAATATCTATTATACTTTTTCATGTCGTTATCATTTCTCAGTCTTAATCATTCCATTGCATTGCCTTAACTTTTCTATTAATCATGATGATCCATTAAACCGATTACCGAGCGCGATAACTTGAGTCTATCGAATATTGCATCTCTGTTTTTACTACAGGCTTATTGGTTTGTATATATATCATGAGTTCGATTTCCAGATTAGGAATTTTACTTTATGTATTCCGGTTTGACACACATATGCTTCGGTCGGAATTAAAGCTTGTGTCCGGTTCTGCGAAGGCTGAGTCTCCTTTTCGGATCGAAATAAGCGCGGCGAGCTATTCCTTTCGAGGATATATTTCTGAAAGTCGTCATAATAAAAAAACGTCGTTTTTTTATTATGACGTAATTAAATATATTTGAAATTGAAATGTGCGCACTATGTTCGTGGTTGTACCTATCTTAACTGTTTTATCTTTTTATCTAAGCTGCTTTAAGACTCAAGTTATCGCTAAAAGGTAGTAATGTGCAAAGTAGGTAAGTACTAGGGATCGATTAAAGTCCGGAACAAGTTTCACTCCAACATTAGCAAGTGCAGAAGGTTTCAAACAAGATTGTAGTTGATGTCTCCTAATTCAGCTATGATACTTAATTAATGGATGGCCCCGTCCCAAACCCGTTACCCTGCCTTTAAAAATAAACTTTAAATATATATTTTATCTTACATAATTAAATAGACGTGATTATTGTCATTCGTCCAGAATTACACTAAATATACTTACTTTTATAATTATGTAAACAGCCCAAAAAAGTTAAGGTTTTATTGTCATTATTTTCAAATTCACACCATTATTAAAAACGATAGCACTAACGCAGATCTTTTGCTCTTTGCAGATCGATTGTAAATGTGGCGGCAAAGAAATTGCCAATTTAATAAACAATTATTGTCATACACACCATAATATACTTAATTCTAAAATATAACAAGAAAAAATTTATAATATTATACCAAAGTTATTGTCGTTCTTCTGTAGCAACACCCATTTTGACATCTTATACATATTCATATTCATTATAAATTAACAGTTCAGAAACATTCCGCAATCAATTCCATATATATAAGTGTACAAGTATGATGCGTAGCCTTTTCGGAAGTATATTCATAAATACAGTTATAAAAATTATCTTGTAAAAGTTTATTTGTTTCGTTATTGTCCGGTTACTTTAAATTCTATATTGTCAGCGATCATAGTAGGAAAAGTAGGTAGCCTGAGTTAACGCTCTTCTCCCTACTTGTTCGGCAGCTTATCGCTCTTTGTAATTTCATCACATGCTTAAATGTAGAATTATTTTTGAACAGGGAGCTTCTTGCACCGTTTCGAAGACGCGGGTATAATAATAATTTAATATTACATAACGGTTTAAAAATTATTGTAAAGGACTAAGTACGTAAAAACAAGTTGTGTATCTTATTTTTCGTGCATCTAGTACCTATAACTTTTGTTCTAATCGCCTAAGTTTACTTTTTTTTCTTAAACAGCAAGGTTAAAAAGGTTTTTCTTTCTTTATTTCTTCTTTATCGTTTGTTTTTTTTAATTCTGATTAAGAAACAAACTTGGTGTCCCCTCATTTAGTAGATGGAAAACTACATTTGTCCTTTTCTTGCGATTGAATGACGTAGGCTGAGGGGCCCTACTATATAAATCCGAAATTCGAATCTTCGTGACGTTTTTCGTATCGAAATCTACTCTGTAACACGAAATTCGAATCTTCGGATCGTAGAATTAATGATTCGAATATGTCGGCAATCCGAACATTTACAGAGTAGGTACATTCGTATCGGCACAAACTTCGTTTGTCCGAAGTTTGTAACTTCGTTTCGGATGAATATAGTAGGACCCCTGAATATCTTGTGAATATCGATCTATTAAATGTATGCGATATGTTATTATTATTTTACTTATAAAATATTTTTATGGATTTTAGTTTAATACATGTGTGATTAGTTATTGTCATTCTTTCATTTCATTTCTATTGGTTGTAATTTTACTCTAGTCACTCTATATCGTAAAGAATCTGATAAGAAAATATTCGTGATAAGTTTTTGTTATAATTTACCATATTTTATAGTTTGGTTGACAGTACACTCACCAGACTTTCAATTTGTATTCACTTTTTCTCATATTTAATAGATTTCTCAATGCATTAAGAACTTAAAATACATGTCACTGTACACAGTGCATTGACTCAATACTCAAATCCTTACACAAATGTTTAATAATCCTTTAGATTTGTTAAAAAATATCGGATGAGCATCCATACCTAAATCTAACATCGATATTATTCTTCCTTTTAAGGCTAAAATTCCTTTTAAGGTAATGTATTGATATCAAAGTTCCAACAATTAAAATCTTCATCGCGCTAAAAGCTTAAAATTGAGTAATAAAGTCCATAAAACGATCTAAAACTATTATAAATACGTCAACATTATATAAATATATAGAGAACATTCTGGAAAGGCCACGCATCATATTCCACGATACTACGAGGTTTGAAAAGCCTACATTAAGAAATGCGTAACACGCATTCAATGATTGATATGAAATTGATATAACGTGAGATTGACGTGGTTACCCAAGTTTATACCTGTACAGAGGAAATGCGACGCGTTTCCTACTTTACCTTGCCCAATATCACAAACTCTGACTTTGTAATTCGACAGAAATTACACAACAGCAACAAACATAGTATATTCTGTTTTGACCATACATTCAGTTCATACTTCATACAGGGTGTTTTATTTGCATTGACTATTTGTAATACAATACTTCTAAGAGATATTTTTGCAATATTTAATTTAGGGCAAAACATTTTCTTTCAAATCAATATTTTTATCAGATACCGGGTTCAAAATGGTATTATTATAATATGGATATTTAAGATGAGTTTGTGGATATTTTGTGCGTTGGGTATCTATTTCTAGTTTTCAAGATTGGATATCCTCTGGTATCTTATAAAAAACTAAAAGCCTTTTTATATTATTATGTACCGATGGTGTAAGTTAAGATTTATCTCTTGAACATTTTTTCCTGTTTATTATTGTCGAATTACAAAGCGTTAACGATTTCTGGACGAAACGCGCCGCTTGTTACCGAACGAATCCTTATCTGGCGGCCATGTTGCGCAGAGCTGTCATGATGACAAGCGGGGAGAGCGTGGACAATGGCGGGAGGACAGTGGCCGCGTTTATCCGGGCCTTCTGGTCGCCGGGCAGCGGCACGGGCGTGCCAGGGTCCACCACGTGGATCTTCCAGCCAAGGTTGTTGTGGGTATAGCACTGCAATAAAGATTTTAATTTAATCTTTACTGTGATGTTTGTATTTTATCTCCTAATAATTTTACATTTAGCTTGGCTCATTGGTCTGCGTCTGATGGTAAGTTTAGTGACGGGTAGATAAGAATAATCGAGGAGGTAAGTCTCAAAACAGCTGTCCTCAATGTAGGGGGAGAAGAAAGTAGTATAGACCTCTGACTCTCTCTCATTTTCCGAATCAAAAACAACATCAGAGCCGCCGCATCACGTCAGTTCCTGTGAGACAATGGTCACAATCCTGGTCTGGCCAAGTCCCACTCCAGTTCAGGGTAAATACGATATCGATATACCACATATAAAGTAGTGGTAGAGCCACACTCCAATGCAAATGGACTGTTATAAATGTGCAGTGTAGTGCAGTGCAGTGAGAGTACCTGGTAGTAGACGAGGTCTGGCGTCTCGTGCGCGACGGTCCAGTTGAGCGCGGCGGGCTCCCCGTCCACGCACTCCAGCTGCAGCGTGTCCATGTACTCCGCGAACGTCTCCGCCTTCGCCCACTGGTCCGTGCTCTTGTGGGTCCACTCGCAGTACCGGCCCACTGGAACAATATCAACGTTATTCTCCGGTCCAAAGATGACTATGAACTATGAAGTTACGCAAGTTTATATAGATGTAGACTATGGACTCCTGTTAAGTGGTCTTGTAAACAATACTAATGAAGAGTGAACAAGATACAACGACGGTTCCTATAGTTCTTGTCAGAACACTGGGTACGATTTCAATATTCGAAATCGTAATAATTATTTTTTAAAGTTTGTAACAGCCGTGATTTGTGAACACACCCACACTTTTTTATTTTATTTATTGAAATACAACGAATTTATTGTACTTATTAATTTTATTGACAAGATAATAAACACATTTTATCAATCTGGATCCAGCCTACGGGAGGGGGTCATGACCCCCATGACCGATAAGATTTCCCTGAATCCACCATTGACAAGACAAGGAGAACTAGTCACCTTTTGTAAAACATCCGTAGTTTGATTCTAGCCAGTTGTAATTTAGTCTCTTTCTGGAGATTGGCGAGTTTTGCCAAGCTTTAAGGTATTCATCTACTAAGTGTGGTATAATAACAAGGCACTTACCGAAGACAAGTGATCATGAACAATATGGGCACGGGGAATCAAATATAAAATTAAACTATTAATACAACAAGTAATATCATACCAGCGGTGGGATACGGGTATCCCTCGTTGTCGTATGCGACGCCGGCGAACACGCGTTGTTTCCTCTGATCCTCTTCCCTCTTCTGCCCGAAACCACCTTCAGACGAGTCGCTGATGTAGAAAGGATGGTACCTGCGATAAAAATAAAACTCTCTAGTTGTTAGTCCATCCAGAGCCCGAAAGACTTCAGTAAGAAAATTCCAGAAGGCATTGATTACATCAGTAAGGAAGAGTATTTTCGAGAAACTAAAAGGTCGTTTCCTTGTTGCAACGTACTACTTTCGACTCTAAGATTCTAGAGGTGATATACCCTCGTCATCTGTGTGTAAAAGTGATACTATATCTACTTATATTAGAGAATCTAGTCAGCAAATTATCTGAACATCAAGCCAGAAACTGTAAACGAACGTGCGAAACATAATAGTATGCTAATGAGGATCCTGCAAGGTCTTTGAAACGGCAGTACTTTATTATATCCTACTTACTTAGCTGGATTAGTTCTGTCGTTGCCCCCTTCCACGAAGAAGGTGTACGTCTTGCCACGCTCCACGTAGATCTCCGGGATGAGCTGGTCATTGATGTACCACGCAATACCCCATGATGGATGACCTGGTGATAAAATCAACCCTGAGTTAAAAATTCAGGTAGAATTTTTGTTTACACAGTAAAAGAAAAATAAGGAGTTAAGAAAATTGGTCAGTTATATTTAACGAAACTAATATTGAGGGTAGGTAAGACACTTGTCAAATAATATTTAAACGCTGAAAAAAATTGAATAGATAATATTTACCGAAAGGAAGAAATCCGTCAATTATATCCGAGTCTGCATGTAAAAATATTAAAGAATATAATAAGAAAAGTTTCACACAATGCGCTGTAAATGAAAGTCTATTTAATCACGCCATTCTTGTCTTATGAAAACTTCAGTTGATAAGTGAAGTTTCATGATATTACGGTTAACACTTGTTTCTGATATCGTTTTAGTTATATAGTACCTACCCAGGCGGCCTCTTACATTTGAAAGACCTACCACTAATGTGTTAGTGTGGTGCGTCATATGCGGAGTCGCAAGGTAGGTGAATAATTGTAAAACAAGTGGTAGTGATGTTTATATGAAGGTGATCATACAATAATATTTATTAAAGTCATAATCGCAAGTGATAATAGGCGACAATTTAGTATCCTATGATCACCCGGGTTATATCACCCAGGTGATCAAAGTGGAATAGACCGTATGCACGTGTTTCTGAAATCTTTTAGTTATAAAGTATTACCAGTAATAGGCGTGTATCCTCGTTTTCCTCCAGCAGGTCCGATCCTAGCGGTGAAGTTGGTGACTCCTGAGATGACGCGAGGCGCCCAGGGCTGCGGACCGCTCTCGTCCAGCTCGGCCAAGCCGATGCAAGTGTTGTCGTTCTGAAACAATGAGAAATAATTCTTTGCTAGTGGTATGATGTTGATATCGGCTTTGATAGCAAAGTTACAGATGATAGCATATATTGATCTATGGTGGAAAACATTCCGCGAAAAGTTACGTTTAATGTACTTATATTAGGTTTCGCGAAACATTTATGCCAACCGATGTAACCATTACCAGCCTCTACTGGACCGAATATTTGCCCGATCCACATAATATATTTGTTTTGCGTCTGGGTGTTCCTGAGACCAAAAATATCTCTCGCAGTTTCTGATACCTACGACTCGATATTGAGGTTGGAGTTAGGTCTATGTATGTGACTGTGGGGTGTACTTATCTAACTTAGGTTAGGTCACTTTTCGGCAGAAAATTACACTTACCTACATGCATATTTATAATGTCAGTTTAGAGGACTCTTGTCCAGAATGTCATTAAGTAATCTAAAATTTATTCGTAGCTGTCTCTTTAAGGTCATACCGTTCAAAAGATACAATTTTTTTAGTCCTAATTTTCTGTAGTTTGTAATGAAAACGATTATTGTTTATTTTTTACCTGAGCGCCAAAGTCGAGCTGTACATCATGCCTGGTGGTGTCCATGAAGGAGTGCGCGTTGGCTTCCATTCTGGAGTTGAGAGGTCCGAACGCTGCGATGACTGATTGGGACCTGGAGGTGAGGATCTCCTTGTCTTTGGCAGCCTCCTTGGCTGCAAGGGGTCGGCGGTAGGTGATGGTTGTTATACCGTTCTTCTGGTTGCCGGATACTGAAACAATAATTTGTTAAAGAACAATGAGAACAAAAAAATATGAGTATTATTTCCAAGGACACCCTTATCAAATTGCAAAGCTGAGTGCGTAATGATATTTTTTTAGATGGCACAGTTCGTTTTTGTAAAGATAAATATTTATCTCCAAAATAAGCGATTGAATATAAAATGACTTTAATTTTTTTAAGGCAATCCAGAAATAAGTTATTATAATAGCATAGATAGGACTGAAAACAATGTATACGGACCTACAACAGCGTCGTTGTTGCCTCCCAGCCTATTGTCGGGGCAGACTCCTTGCATACCGTCGCACTGAGCTAGGTGAGTAATCGTGTAGTCCACTGCTTTTGGGAGACTGGCTCTGAAACAGGCCAATTTCCAGTCATACATATGGCACTATTGAAAATCACAAAGCAAGATAGATTGGAGACGTTAAATATATCGCAAGCATGTGATAAATCAGAAAAATGTATTACAATGAAAGTCTAGAAAGAATATCATGAGATTTATAGGATGGATTCATGATTTAAGGTAACACTTAAATCTCAATTTGATAAATTGGAAGGGATAGCTTGTCGTAAAAATGTTATGCGTTCGACGAATGTAAGATATTTAACTAGCGGTTGTGAAATATTGCTGCACATCGTGTCTATGAGCTCTCGATAAAATTCTTTGACTTATGTTTATCAATAGATTTGCTATGGTTAGGGATGATAGCTATGTAAGTAGGCATAAGTAAATTCTTCAAAATATAATAATTCTTACTTGGAGTCCCAGTAGACCACGACCACATCAGCCCCAAGCATGGCGGGACGACCTTCCGCTCCTGATATCCCGAACGCCATATACTGGTCTTTGCGCAGACGGGCAGACAGAGTTATCTGGACTTGATCACCCTGCGAACATAATATGGACAAACTGTTTAGTTTCTGGTGATGTGATTATCTAGTATCAAATATCAATATTTGGAAAGTATTATTGTAGTGGTTCAGACATGAATTGAAAATCCTCTTCAATTTAGTCAGTGTTTCAAACTGATAAATATTAATGGATTAAGTTTCGAAGGACCGAGAATTCCTTATACTTAAATACCAAAATGCTAACGCTAAGACCGCGTTTCATCAAAAGTTTTTACTCTTGTTTAGTACACAATTTATTTAAAACAAGGTATAAAAATTATGCTTCTATCATAGTCACAGAGAAACGGCTTACGACTTGGGATATTCACATAAAAATTAATGTGCTGCTAGCACCGAATGATTTTGACCACACATTAACTTTCTCTAATTAAACTGTTGGCAATTTTCACTTGATTGCTTAGTTACTACATGGAGTGTTAATAAGTGACATTATATTAGAGCATAAGAATAAAACAGTCTTTGGTCTTCAATTAATTACCTGTTCCTTGCAACCACCTTGAATGGAATACGTGGAAAATGGAAATTCGCAATCAATCAAATGTGCACGGTGGCTTATATTTTAAGCTGGATTATACTAAATAAGTGTTTTAACGAAGTGTATGTACTATGAACATTTTTAATCCTGGGAATAAAGTCTATGTACTACATATACATGTCCCTGAGACATAACCCAAATGTAGAGCTGTCTAACAAGAGAATCGAATAGAGGCAGAATAATTTATTTCGCCGTTTATTAGGCCGTATAGATAAATAAAAAGATAACCAAGGAATAATGACATGTGTAAATGTTAAATGGGGCTTCCAATAAATCTAACATAATTAACAAATTACACAATAGCATGACAGTTGATAATCTAAATATTTTATTGTTAACTACGCCACAAGTTAGCGTGTGATGTGACTATATAACACACCTACATAGTATTTATCTACAATAAAAAAAGGTATTATTAACTATTAAGGGAATAACTTTAGTTCCATAGCTTATTACCTTCACAAACGACAAAGTACATACATTTCGTAAAAAACGTCAAATTTGATTTTCTTATAAATAATTTATAAATAATTTGTTAGCTAAATATAAAATAATAAGCTATGATATTTACCTGCACTTCCCAGCGGACCTGCAACCTTTTATCAAGGATCTCTTTACAGTTATTAGTCGACGTGTAAGGAGTCTGTGACGTGGTAGAGCTTGTCTGCAACATTTCATACAATTATATACATGGACATTACAATAAATAACATTTATAGTTAGATTTCCATTTTTATATACCACCTTCGCATCTTTCACTTCTATTAAATTCTACATGCATACATTCTACATCTTTTATTGAGGATAACACAAGTAATACCTTTTTGAAATGATCGGAGCTTTAAGTAAAATAATTATGATACTTATAATCGAAGTTAATTTGCTTGTTAGCATCCAATACTATGTATAAGATAAGGTACATATTTTTATTAATTATAGATACATACAGTCAATGTAATAAATACTATTGTAATCATAGATTATGTTTATATTAGTGTTAAATGAAGATGAAATTAGTAACATCAACTTACCGGATTATACCACCATGGAGGCTGTTAGAAAAAAACATCCAAAAACAATTCCATAGGCAAGCAGAGAAGAAAGAAACATTGCATTTATGTTAGTTGTTGGAAAACATTTATTATAATTATATAAATAAAGTGCGTGGTGGCCTGTTGGTAAACGGACTAGACGCGGCTGCCAACATGTTCACGGTGGTCGCGGGTTCGAATCCCAGGGCACACCTCTGACTTTTCGGAGTCATGTGTGTATTGATAGTCAATCACCACGCACTAAAACGGTGAAGGAAAACATCGTGAGGAAACCTGCATACCATAGCGTTTTTTAAAAACATTTCTATGGTATGTAAGTCTGCCAACCCGCACTAGGCCAGCGTGGTGGACTATATGGCCTAACCACTCTCAATCGTACTTTCGATTGTAGAGTAGGCCCGTGCCCTGCAGTGGGACGTATATGGGCTGATACAGATACACAGATATAAATAAACATTTTAAATAAATTTAAAAATAATACTGTCAGTGTGAGTAAAATAATTTATTTACAAAATTATTTTATATTATTTTGCAAATAAATTAAAATCCATGAAGCCAGTCTAATGAGAACCAATTCGGTCGAGATGATGGACGCTTTCTTAATATTAATTTCTGTGATTTAACGTTACGATGATTTGATTTTTTCCGGACGCCCTGTGAAGTGGGAATGTGTTAGAAATAGCTGAAAATTAGTAACTTATTATTAGTCAATGCCTGAAAAAGAAGGGTTATTAAAATCCTGGCAGGCTATTAAACCATAAAAAGTAAATATGGAAAAGTATGTATTAGTAAAAACATGTAATAGCGATCGAACCACTTTGTCCGGTACATCGGTTTGCATACCCGTATGAATAAAACAAAAAGGGGGTTACTTTGTGGTCGGACACGAAGTTCGAATGTTCGATGCAAGAAGTTTGCTACTTCCAATTGCTATGGTTACTAACACGACGTATGATAGAGGTTTAGAACATTTTATGGAGTACCTAAGCACATTTGTACTGTTTTACTACGTTGTTCGAATATTCCAACTTTGTATCGGATCACCGATTAACCCCTGTGATTAGGGTAAATTAGGACGATGTAAATAGTGACTAAAATGGTCAAATGATTAATTGTGAAATAGAAGTAACACGGCCATTATTTTCATAATGGGTATAATGATTGTGTGACGACTATAACTACTTTCTTTAAGCAACATGGCAAGTTAATTCCTACATATTTACGCCTCCATTCCTTTATAACACGTTTGACTATATATTTACGCTTAACAATAGACATATTAACCCCGCCTGATTTATCCATTGCCAATATTCTTCTCCCACTTTAAGGTTAAATTACTCATATTCTCAAACTACTTTTAAGCTGAGAATGCTTCTTCCGTTTTGTTGATATAACCTCAAGTTCTAGCCTCTCAATCGTACTCTCGTTTTTTTATTAAAGTGGATGGCGAGACGAGCATTCCTTTACCCTGATGGTAAGCCATACGACCGCTCATAAACAGTAGCAAAACCAAATTCATTATAAAACAATGCTTGGCATTCCACTGCGCTCGCCATCCTGGGACAAAATGTCTCAATATGCCCAGTAGTTATTCTATTCTGATTGTGTCGGAGGCCCGTGCCCTGTAGTGGGACGTATACTGAAACAGAGAACCTCAATATATCATTCAAACTCACGGTGATCTTAGTCTGTCCGAGCGCGGGCGGTACGTCCAGGTCCTTGGGTATGTAGACGTGTCCGAAGTTGTGGCGGTACTCCACGCACCACACGGCCAGCCAATCGATGTCGTACGCGGTCAGCTTGCCTGGTAGCTGGATCTCTATGTCCTCGCCCTGGTAGCCTCGGAGAGGGTTCAGCGAGCCGATCTCATTTGGCACCTGAAAGAAGGTGGGGATTTTGGGTTATCGTTTGTATGAAGAGTTATCTAAAATTATCATTAAATATATTCAGCACCACACCTACAAGAATTTATAATGTTTTTCATGGCATTTTTCATCCAATTAAATGACTTTGTATACCAAGTATCATATTTTGACAGAATATCTTAATTTCGGTCCTAAATATCCGTCAAGTTTCTTTTAACAATTAACACTATTAAATACCAAAAAGAATTAATAAATGAATAACAGTTCTTTCGTATTATAAAATAATTCTTATATTATTACAATTTAAATCACGATCCAAGACTATCAAGTGCTTTAGCTATGTTTTATTACGATGCTGGGAAGGTCAATTGATCTCTTTACATAAAGAAGACACGATTGTAATTGTAACTCATTCAACAGCTGGTAGTAAATTATTCGTACGTGAATAGTTATTTGCAAGTACAGTTTTTACAGCAGAAGTATAATGAGCCGAGCACGATTCTCATTAAATATAGCTCGATAAAAGGATTCATACTAAATCAGCTATTTAAAAATGTATGCAACTTGTCTTTTATAATTAAGTTCGTGATGTTTTTTGTTAAAGAAATCGTATCGGTAACCAAAAAAAGATAAAGACTGCATTTAAAAGACTTGAACGTCTCCGAATTTTATAGTCCGGTGATTCATGACTCATGAGTGTTTTTTTCCATCAAACTCATGTATTATTTACATTACTTAAGTTTCTCATGCATACTGCCATCAAATGAGTGTAATTTGTAAGTAGAGTATTATGAATGTTGCATATATGCCGAAAAACTAACAAGATCTTGAAAAAAATTGACATGAGTTAGCGAAATCTTATATTATACACCGAAGCCAGTAAAATAGTTGTATAAAGGACCACCTTCGTGATTTCACTCAAAGCGCTATGCGAATATATCTATTCTGTCATCAAGTCTGCGACAGAGCCATTAAAAACAAAAACTGAACTGAACTATTCTGTCATGTATCATTAATAAATTTTCGCCAGTAGATTTGTTATGGCCACTGATCCCACGAGTAGTTAAGAGGCAGACTCAATTTAAAACAAATCACTCACCTTAGTACCGAAAGGGTTAGGTTCGGATCCGTTGCCGACCCAGAAGTATGCGTCTGGCCCGGCGCCGTCGTAGTGCAGGTTGGGTATGTAAAAAGTCTTCGCGTCGAGCACGCTGATGTTGCCCGAGCGCAGGCCGTGCGCCAGCCGTTTGAACTCGGGGAGCACGCGCGGCCGGGGCGGGTCCAGTCCAGCGGGGATGAACACGTCGCCGAAGTTCACCTGGGGATACATTAAGGAGGTCAGAGGTTATAGTGAAGTATATAAAAAAATCTACTTATTTGGAAGCCACGTATAGGCAAGGGAAATGTCGGACGCCCGCCTACAAAGTGGACGGACGACCTGGCTAAGGTTGCAGGATGTCGCTGGATGCAGGCCGCTTCCAACAGGTCGATGTGGAGATCCTTGGGGGAAGCCTATGTTCAGCAGTGGACTTCCTGAGCTGAGATGATGATGATCATGATGTAAAAAATTTGTAAATAAAACAGATGTTTGGAACATTTACTTTCATTTACTTGTAATGTGTTATACAAGTTGAGCAGAAATAAATACATATTGGCAGGGCCGGCGTTAGGGTAGGGCGGGCACGGGCGACCGCCCAGTGGCGCCAGACCGAGAGGGGCGCCGCAGGCGCCCCTTTATATTAGCTTGTTTGTTGGGCAAGTCTCACTTATTTGAAATCCCTAAACCTAAATACAAAATCTGTCAGAATGAAATCCACTTTTCGGTTGGAGCACTGCTGTCAATTTCACCAGGAATCCTAAATAATAGCATATACTACAAATCAAGTTACATATTTTTGAGTATAAATAAGATGGCCGTGAAAATCGAACCATCTATTAATTATTACTGTAAGAACCACTTCAAAATAAAAATGCTGAAATTAATATTATATAATTTTTTCGTAACGATGGTAAGAATTAAAAATTTTGATTTCAGTAACTTTTTGTCATACTACAATCAACCATTTTCAAATTCATTGTGAGCGACTACTAATTTCAGTAACGCTCCACTATACACTATACACTGCAGCGCCGTCCGCACCACTTACGACGGAAAACTTGCATGTCGCGTTTCTCCATGAATCGCGCTGGAATACTAGCAAGTCTCGGGATATCAGGTAGGGCTACAACCTGATTTACAATGGATCTTCTACTGGCCGGAACGGGATTGCCGTAGTGTTGTCGTCTAGTGTCCGGGAGAATATTCTTAAGTCGACTTACGGAGTGACCGGCTTGTGCGGGTTATAGTAATGATTGAGAGGGTTGTTGCCAAGTTGATCAACGTCCCGCACACCATGTGCAATCTGCACTATTTTTTTTAACGAGATTATAGTTCCTTAAGCCTTTTTTCCGGTACCGCCGGCGACAGTCGGAATAGGCGTGTCGGAGTCTCCGGCCTTTTAACCTGGCGCACGTGGATGTTGCAGCCAGGCTGGGTCTCTACCGAGATCTAAAAAGATTTTTTGCCGGCATACCGCCTAAAATCCTCTCAGGGGACATCGCGCGCATTACGGACGGCAGGCGATGTGGATGGGCGAGTAGCGCCTAGTTGATTCACCGTACCATCCGGCGCATTGGCTCCTCACAACTTGGAAGGGCGCAGATGTCCCCACTTTCCCTGTCTGTGTGTGATCCGCGACAGATACGAGACCACGCGTTCTGCTGCCCATCTCAAAGTTGCTTCTAACATGAGCGCACGGACGTACGCACTCGTTTGTGTGCCCAGTGACTCCGATGACTCCTATTAGTCGCCCCTTACAACAAGCAGGGGATATTGTGGTAGAATGTTGACACTCCTTAAACACTGAGCGGGGCGCCAAGTAAACCGTTGTCATTTACCCGGCGCCTCCTTCTCGGTTGTGGGCAGCAGACGGGATTGTTCCGCTCATGATCCCGCTCACTGCTCTCCTTATGTGGCAATCATGGCCTGCCATGACCTCGTACTCTCGACCATAGAAGGAATTACGGCTGAGAGCGAGAGGTCCACTCCGGCGGCTGTGTCAACAGCTGCACACTCCTCTTCCAAGACTCAACACTCCGAGTAAGTGTGCTGGGCTGTGTCCTCTGAACAGTTATCTCGATGGTAACACATAGTGAATTCTTCCCTTTTCGCCACTCTTCACAGGTGTCTACCGAAACAATCATGCCGCGATAATTCCTGCATCAGGCAGAACGTCATCACACCATGGCCTCTGCTCAGCCATTGGTTGAGGACAGGACGCACTGCCGCGTTGGTCCAATCACCAGCACTGGGATTGTTCAGCCACGTGCGCCACGCCTCCACGGCGGCCGCGCGGAGTAAGGGCTCAACCTCTCTAAGGCCGGTCGTTCCCCGCGACGAGACGTCTCCTCCCGCCAGTTTTAGGCTGAGGCGAGAGGAAGAAAGAGGAGGCCCAGGGAAGGAAACCGGCCAATACACTTATTATTCGCTGCACTATCGCTCGCCGCGGCGAACTCAGGAGGAAAACACAAAACCAAACGGTGGCCCAAACGGGGAAACCGTAGAGTCATAGATCGGACGACTCCCACGTACAAGCTTCGGCAAGGGATACCCGGACTTTCGAGGTTTGGCATTCGTAATGCATAGGAGGATACTGTGCTCAGAGCCTGATTTGTGTCAGATCTGGCTGTTGTGAATACGTTCTTCCAAAAGATTCCCGAAAATCTCATCAAGGCAACACCGTAACCCAAAGTGCACCGAGTACTAAGGACAAAGTGGTGGTTGCTGGATGGACCTACTGGACGGGGTTTCTACGATACTCAAAGTATCTCCCCCTACTGGAAAACAGTATGGAGACCAAGGAAGTGGGGAAATGTGGGGTGGGATTCAGTCAATAATCTACAACCTTAAGAAGCCTAAGCTCTGAACCACTAAATGCGGTCTCATCCTTATGCATTTCTCAGGAAGAGAACAAAAAGTGTCTCATTCCTCTGTATGAGAAGTAGGTGACCGCGGAAGTCACCGAAGTCTATCTTTAAACCTATCGGTTCGCTATTTCTTGGGAAAAGGTGACACTCAACATTACCAAATGTCGCAACTGTCAAGGATTCCAGAGGCGCCGATGGTGATTGGTGGCGCTCGTACTTCCATGATTTTTTTAGCGTCGTATATTTGAGAATGTCCTGTCCAGAATTGCCCCCGAATCAGGGATATGTGGCAAGAACTGGAGAGCGGTAGGGTACGTTCTTATATCCATCCAGGCGTAAAAGTCACTGGTACTTAATGATGTGGACCTTTTTACTGCGCTGTTTAACCTCATCCTGGATACTAACAACCAGACCCTTGGCGGTTCAGTGCTATAACTTCCGTATACAAGGGCAAAGGCTATGTTCAGGAATGTGGTAATTTTCGTGGCATAATAGTGCCATGCCACGAAAGTTGAACATTTTCCGAAATAAAAATTCCGAAATCACTAAACAATATAATCTATTATAATTGTTCAATCTATTAAACATAAAAAAATTATATTTAAAGAAACGCTTTTTTATTTTTGGATGCGTTTCAATGGGAGCCAGGGGGCGCCGTATAAATCTCGCCCAGGGCGTTGGTACTGCTAAAACCGGCCCTGCATATTGGTAATAAAAACCCAGTTCTAGATACTACGCATTTGTTGATAAAATATAGAATAGTATTTCGTAATAGATACACGAATTGTGGATTCAAATTCAAAATGCAGAGCGTACATATTCTGTGCAAATTGTAGTCTCCTTGCTTTGTTTGCTCTTTGCTTCGAATAATGTGTTGAATTATTAGAAACGTTTTTTTTATCAGAACAGAAATCTTCTGACCCACATTAGTCTTGAGACTAGTAAACACATGCGATAACCAGTCGTAATTACATCAACGCAGTTTACTAATCCGGACAAAACTAAACTCTTAAGAACCAAAATATCTTGAGAAAGAGTAGCTAGATAGTTGTTTGTTTGTTTAATAGAGAATATTTTACTTTAAATTAAAGTATTTGGAACCTTATTGATTACTATTTTACTGACTATTGTACTTTCAATGAAAATAATCATTTTTCCTAGTACTGGTGGACATTAATATAGCTTTAAACGTGAGAGTGATTTTTGAAATGAAATGTCCATTATTGTCGCATTACCGACGAGCGAGCGATCGTATTGATACGCCGCCCGGTGAATGGACGCGCTAAAGATGTACCAAGGTAGTGAAGTTAATCGATATCGATGATTCAACTCTTATCGATACATTCGTATATTGTTCATGTTTAACGAGATTACAAGAAATATACAACAAGTATAAAATAGTGGTAGAGTTTCATAACAAACGCTTTATTAAACTCCAATGTTGGATAATTGCTGCCTCTATGATTGAATGGTTATCCTTAGCTTCGTGTGAACTGGTATCATACAAATACTTGATAGTTAAATTGCTTGATTTTGTTTTAAAACATTGCAATAAAAATATCATTATACTACAATCTATTGCTATCATATTATATAATTTTCTAAAACGTATTCAAAATCTTCTTCTGAGCGGTTCTAGACAAAGGTCCCATGGTAAATTTATTTTTGAATCCACTGTGAGTTTCAATCCTAATTGTTTCGAACTAATTTAAAAAACACTTAGGTCTAGACTCTATGACGATTCAAATCGATACACCAATGATTTCCGTGCGGTCCTCCCTAACCCAGGCGGTGGCGATGGCGGCGTCACGTCATATTTTGGCGGGAAATGGTCGCGCGTGCGCGGCCCGCTCGATCGATATACCGTTTCGGCTGTCACAGCGTGATGCATTGGCCTTTGTGCCAATCTTTATTTTATAATGCTGTAAAATACTAGTGGCGTACTCCAGATTGCTATGACAAATTTTAAAACAATAAAATAATGGGTAATTTTTAATTATTATTTTTTATAGTCCCTTGTGATATTTAATTTTAAATAACGGATTATAGCTCATAACCGCATCTAATTGAGACTTTATTGGTCATTTTTTTATATTGGCCTTACTTTCTATGAAAACTCACAGGAGTATGAGAGCAAGCAGTAAAATCACAGCCCGGAGTCGATCAAAAAAATGTGGACTTCAGGGAAGCCATTGTACCCAACAAACTCTCAATGACTGACATCAAAATAAACAAGAGCATTCAGAGCCAATTTTATCTTTAAACATTTTCTCTACTCCATGAAACTTGAACTGATGCTCTCAACCTCTGTATCAGGCCATATACGTCCCACTGCAGGACACGGGCCTCTTTTATATTGAGAGTAGTAAGTCTCACTATGTTTTCCTTCACCGTTTTAGTGCGTGATGATAAACTATCAATACCCACATGACTCCGAAAAGTCGTAGGTGAGCCCTGGGATTCGAATTCGCGACCACCGTGAACAGGTTGGCAGCCGCGTCTAGTCCGTTTACCAACAGGCCACCACGCACTCATGCTGTCAACCAGTGTGTGGCTGGAGTCAATACCCTCAACTCACCGTGAACCGCCGGCACCAGACGCTGAGCCACTTGATGTCCCGCAGCCGCTTGCCGCCCGGCAGCCGGAGCAGGATGTCCGAGTTGCTATGCGCTTTTAGTATCGGCGGGTCTCTGTCAATTAATATCAGCATTAGTTTAGTTATTTATATTAAATCAGATTGATTGAGAAGTAGAGAATTTATGATTGCTTCTGCTAGCTGAGGGGTGCATAGACTGCAATAATCAGTATCAGTATCAGCCCATATAAGTCCCACTGCAGGGCACGGGCCTACTCTACAATCGACAGTACGATTAAGAGTGGTTAGGCCATATAGTCCACCACGCTGGCCTAGGGCGGGTTGGTTGCTAAATACCTTTTTTTTAATTGCAGTATATAGCGAGACAAGAATACCATTAGCCTGGTGGTAAGAGATACGAACGTTCATGGACAGTAGCAAAACCAAACACCAGGTATTACAAAGCTATGCTTGGCATTCCACTGCGCCCGCCATCCTGAGATATAAGATGTTAAGTCTCAATATGTCCAGTAGTTACTATGACTACAATGTCCTTCAAACCGGAATATAACAATGCATTTATATTGCTTTGTGGTGGAAGAAATAGACACTGCAGTGGTACCTACCCAGACGGCTTCTCACATATGAGAAATCTACCATCAGTACTGTAAAGTGCTGTAAATTCTATAGACGAGAAATCTCAAGCCATTTTTCCAAATAAAAGCAACAAAGGTGTTTTCAAACCTATAGGTTTCAATATAGGGTATATCAATCTGTATCTGTATCAGCCCATATACGTCCCACTGCAGGGCACGGGCCTACTCTACAATCGAGAGTACGATTGAGAGTGGTTAGGCCATAGTTATAAGATATCAAAACTGCTACCGAAAACAAAGCTAGATGGTAGTTTTAGTGACTTCAGACACATTGCAATTAAATTTTGTGAAAAAAAAGGTGACGATTTTTTTGTTATTTTTTTTTCTATCGTCGTATTAAGATGGTAAATACATAGTTTTTCATAAATAATAGTGTACACCCTTTTATTTTTAAAGATGTTATGATTAGAAAGACTTTAAATTATTATTTTAGCAAAAACTTGTTTACCACCTAAACTCGACGATATTTAAAAAGCAATAAAAAAAAATTTCGCGTTTCTTAGCGTAATTTTTAGTTGCATTGTGTTTGTAGTCACTAAAACTACCACCCGGCTTCGTTTTCGGTAGCAGTCTTGAGATACCCGGTATATTCTATACTACATTTTATGATGCAAAATATCTAGTAACTTTAATTTATCGGCCATCCCAAGCATCCTGTAAGTTCAGTCGAAGTTTTCTTTATTAAAAAAATGTGAATTAAAAAAGTCTACCATTACACAGCTCCCTTTGTCCTTATCCGAGCTCTCATCAGTTGAAAACTCACCCCCGCGTTTAAGGGAAGCTATTATCGCCTCACCCCTCGAATCTCAATTATCTTTATTTAATTACAACACAACATTTTATATTCATTATTCATGTTTTATTATGGACGACATTAATTTTTTAAACAATTTGAAATTCTCTTTTCATGTCCTCGTCTTTCATTAGGTTGTAATTGGGAAATCTTGCATTTGGCCGCGAATGCAGCCAATTGTTAGATAAGCTTACCATTGTGTGTCGACACAATGTGTCAAATTGGATAATTATAACATAAAAAAAGACTTTGATGCTCTTGTTGTCTGGCTTTTACTGCTCGCGAAAAACGGTTCATAAGGTTATGAAATTTTTGATAAGCTAACGGTTGTAAAATCATAGTTAAGTATTTTTGGAACATGCATAAATATTATATTAATGTGTGAGCTAAGGGGTGATCATGAGCTAAATAAAACCGTTTAAAAAAATATGATAGACTATCTACCCCAGCGATGGCTGTATCTACGTACGTGTCTAAATATTATGTTCCCTACCTAGCATTATACGATATATGCTATGAATATTGATATGTATCTCTTCTATGAAATAGATCACCATTAGCATGGTGGCTCACTTTACAACCTATACTTAAACAAATCCACTTACTTGCTAGAGTCATAGTCCTCAGGATACGGCACCAGGATCCCCTCCGGAGTGGGTTGAGGGGTGTCTCCCACCCAGAAGTATGCATCAGGACCGGTGCCATCGTACGCGAAGCCCCTGATGAAGACTGTGCTCTCGTCCACGGCGAACACGGTTCCTCTGATGCCGTGGGCGTACTGGTTCAGCTTGCCGATAGGACGGCCATAGTACGGCTCTGGACGGCGTGCTGACGCGCATCCTTAGAAAAGAAGATTTAAATTATAAATAATAATAAATATAATAAAAAATCCTTTATTGTACAAAATAAAAATAGCAGTACAGTGAAGAAATAACCCAAAAATAATAGTACAAGAGCCGGCTTTATTACTTTAGGTAATGTCTTCCAGGCAACCACCATTATTATAGTGATTATAATTAATAAAATGAATTGTACATGTAGGCAATTTAACTGTTCTTATAACAAGTCATTGGACATAGTAATTAATGTCTACATTATTTATATTAATTCAATTTTCTATTAAATAATCTTATGATAAATTTTGTTTAAATCTAAATAAAGTCTTCCAGAAAAAGGTAATCATCATCTTAATAATTTCAGCCTATTTGAAGTCTAAAACGTGACACACTGTATAGATCACTATGATGGATTTTATGCACTCGTAGTCGGTAGTTGCTATTCAGTAACTCATCATCATCATCATTATCAGGTCAGCCACAGGCAGTCCACTGCTGAACATAGGACTCCACCAAGGATCTCCACATCAATCTGTTGAAAGCGGCCTGCATCGAGCGACTTCCTGCAACCTGACTCAGGTTGTCCATCCACCTTGTAGGCGGGCGTCCGACATTTTGCTTGTCTGTACGTGGCCTCCACTCTAGAACTTTTCGGCCTCAACGGCTATCAGTTCTGTGAGCTATGTGCCCGGCCCACTGCCACTTCAACTAGCTAATCTCATGGGCTGTTTAGTAACTGCTAGCTATAAAATCTCACTCACTGACCGAAACGCAACAGCTAAGCAGTTTCTTCATGGCGGATTTCTATAAGAGTGCCCATACAAATAGCCCACAAGAAAGATCTAGCAATTAAAAATCAAGAAAAATTGTAAGCACACAGAATACCCTAAATCGTAAATAAGTAGTTTTGAAGCATTTGCTCAAAGATAAGGATTTACTAAAACTCCATAATCCTTCGTCTCTTGTTATTAAAACTACAATCTCTTTGTAGATTGCAAAGGGGAGAGGTTACCTGGCAGTTACAGTATCATTTCACTACAAGTAATCGAGTTAAGACAACTCCTTTATTATAAAAGTTGTAGTTTGTTGAACTTTGCGCTCAACTAATACCCACTGCCCACGCTCCACTGTTTTTACATTATTTAATACAGTTAAAGGTTTAGTAGGTAAAATGTAATGGTTGAGAGCTCTGCCTGTATTTTGGTTTGATATAAACGTTGAGCACGTTTGATAATTGGGCCGAAATACCTAGGTATTTGCCATGATTTTAAGGGCTGAACAATTTTAGGATTTAAAAAATTAAGGGTTATGTTTTATGATTTATGAGAAATTCGGCATTTTACTTCATGTTGTGTTCCGGTTTGAAGCACGTTGTAGTCAGAGTAAGTATTGGAAATGTGACTTAAAATCTTATTTGTCAGGATGGCGAGCGCAATTTGTAATTTGTGTTTGGTTTTTTATATGTCCATGAGCGGTCATATCAGTTACCATCAGGCGAATGAAATGCTCGTCTCGAAACAAAAACCAGTTGAATATAAAATGTGTACACAATTCAAACATTAATAGCGTTGAGGAAGGCACCTAAACATTTAGAAAAAGATAAATTCAGAATTATTTCAGATATAATACACAATTTTATATTATATAGGTACTATGTTAAACTAAATTCAATTCTCCATAATTCCTATTCCGTAAACAGAGTATTTTATCCCGACAAGTCACGTCCAGAATTGTAGCGAGCGCGTCCGTCGACGCTGAGTACTGCTATCGCGCCGCTATTTATCTAATATCCTAAGCAGGCCGCCCATTAAGGGATATTTTGATTGACAAGCTCGCCCCGAGGGTCCAATGTTTGGGGTGGAATTAGGGTTACACAGCTCACTATTTTATAAAGTTGGCATTTTTTAAAAGTATTTGGATTCGGTTGAATAAGAAATATTGCTATTATTTTAGAAACACTTATAATTGTGATCAGCTTGATCAAAGCGTGTTGGAATTTGAATATTATAAAGATCCTTAGATACAAGAATATTTAAAGTTCATCGACCCTAAACAGGCTAGCGTGGTGATATAAGTACCGTAACTTTTTATTAGCCTGTTGCGAGTTTCAATAAATGTGCCCAAAATCAATCGAATTAATTTCTGCGCTCTCTGCGACCGCACACACCCATCTAATTTAGGCATTAGCGTGATAGTTTATGGCATGGCATTCTCTCAATTGAATTCTTATTTGTATAGAAGTCCCAAGTTTAACTGTGATCAATTGTGAGCTGATAATGTTTATGTGATTTGACAATATCTTTAGTATATTTAGCAATTAGCAAATGAATCTTCGTGGCAAAAAATGATCTATGGGTATTATTAATACTTATTTTGTAGCAAGATCTAATGTGCCCTTACTTTATCATTGTGGAAAAACGAGCTATCCCGCCGTTACCCAGTATTCCTTGCATACCCAGCAGCTTGTATTGATAAAATTAATGTTACTAGTCATTTTATAATTCCAGGAATTGGCAATATCTTTTTACTCGATAAGAACTTAGTGGTCGAATCTAATTGGATGTAACGCAGTATAAATCAAGACGAATGCTCTTATCAGAGAAGCTCTTAGAATTTAAATTCTGAGCATATCTAGGAAGTCTAATTTGATTTAAATATCAATAAAAACATAAATCTAGGACTATGTATGTGACTATTGGGTGTTTTTTATTTTTATTTAATAAACCATTGATTCTCAGAGGAATCCTTCCATATGGATACTTATCATATTGTTTCTTCGTTTCACTATAATTATAAGCGATTTATATCAAGTATAGCCTAAACATCTCTTCGCACAACCGGTCGCTCAACCTCTTCGTCCTTCATACCTTCAAAGTCAAAACTAAAAAAACACAAAGGCAATGGAAATTTTACAAAACGCCGAAATTACCGGCGGAGGGAAGGAGGAAATTCGTCGCACAACCCTAGACGCCCTCCCGCTGTTAGGGGGAGGGGGAGAGATAAGGGACGGGAGGGAGGTATATCCCTCTCCCCTCGGCTGACACGTACGCTTAATACAGTTTTGTCTCGTTTCGATACTCATTTGTAATGTCGAAGTCATTTTCTTGTAGCGAATGTAATACGTACTTTTTACTCTGAGGTATTCGATATTTGAATTCTGTTTCGCATTAAACGAGATAAAACGATTTTGAATATTATTCTTCTCAGTTATTTCTTTACAAACTTGTTTGAATCATAGAACGTGCATTTTTTGGAGAAAATTAGAGAGATTTTACTGAAACATAGCAGTATTGCCGGCCCAGCAAAAAAATGGAAAATCAAAAGGATGGTAAGAGGAACGGGGTTTTGGGTAGGTTTTCAGCAATCTTACCCACTGAATGAAATGTGAAAGCAAGGTGTCGCTTCACGAAGATGTCCTGAGAGACGTCAAGAGAGAGGGAGAGAGAGTGGTATCGCCCCAGATGAGCCTACTCATTCATACTGAGTCATGAATGACAACAGTGTGGCTCTACCACTTATATGAAAATATATTTTTACATTTTGTAATCGTACTGTGGATTTACGAGTAACTTGCTGACAGTTAATTAATAGCGCCCTTTTTTTATTTGTAAATGTAGATCAATAACAACAATACTTCTTACAAAAGAAGCATTTATTTCCATCTGTACAGAAATAAAAATGCGTGTTTATTCACAGGTATCAGAAGCCGAAAATGTTTATGTTACTTGTCACAATCCAAACTTGTTAAGTGAAACTAACTTAATTTTATTAGTTAAATGTTGAGGAATCAAACCTGCGCCTCTCAATCATTAGGTAGTCGGTTCTTATATTCAGTGAAAGTATTCAAATAAAGAGGCAACATAAAGCGGATTTTTATCGCGCCGCATACAGCTCCCGTGCGAAATAACCCTTGAGTGAAGCCATTGATTTTATGTCAGACATTTTTTGTGATGCCATTAACCCATATTTAAGGGGCTTAAAATGAGGCGTTCGGATCGACCTGCGTCTATTTTCGTATTATTCTTTAGTAATAATAATAATCTTATTCTCTATCAGCCCATATATACGTCCCACTCCTCCTCTACAACCGAAAATACGATTTAGAGTGGTTAGGCCATACAGTACAAAAGTCTAGTGCGGATTGGCGGACTTTACCTACATACCATAGAAATCACTATGGTACGCAGGTTACCTCACCATGATTTCTTTCACCGTTAAAGTGCGTGCTGATTGACTACACACATGACTCCAAAAAGTCAGAGAAATGCCCTGGGACTCGAACCAACAACCACCATAAATATATTGGCAGTAACGTCTAGTCCGTTTACCAACATGCCACCACACACTTAAATTATGTTTATTATACTTTCATAATTACAACAATAAGACTACTGTGATGCCCTAGGGCTGTGCGTGTCACGTGGCCATTCAGAATACCCATACGATTACGATGGTGTAAGTACAATCGATTTTCGTAAAGTTAAACTATAAAGAAATTAATTGAGAATGATTAGTAAGTATGTTTGCATCTTAAAATAATATTAAATAATAATAATAATAACTCTTTATTATAACACCATATACAAAAGATAAACAAAAGACAAAAACAAAAGAAAAAAGAAGAAAACAATAGTTATAGAAACATAAAGTTGGTGATATAACTGGCGGTCTTATCGCTTTAAGCGATCTCTTCCAGACAACCGGTTGGTAAAGGAAAGATCCAATGGTTATGGACGGTGCTTATTATTAACAATAAACTTACATACAATATAAATATATAAATACCGATATAAACGAATAAATGCAAGATATGATACACTTAAATACAATATAATACATAAACATACATATATACATAACAATAATAGTGAATGATGATAAATCTATTGCGAAAGGTAGAAAGCTTTCACCCTTGATTTAAATATTTCCAGCGAGGACGATCGCTTAATTGTAAGAGGCAAAGCGTTCCACAGCCGCACTGCCTCAACAGTAAAGGAACGGTCATAAAATGACGTCCTATGTGCTGGAAACTGCAACATCAGATTCTCTGATGACCTAAGACAATGTGAATTAGCAGTATGTAGGAAGTTAAAACGTTCCTGAAGGTAGCGCGAAGAAGAGGGATTAAACAGAACACTGTAGAGAAGAGACAGGATATGAACATTTCGGCGACGACGTATAGGGAGCCACTTGAGCCTGTTACGATATTTAGAAACATGGTCATATTTGCGCAAACCAAATATAAACCTGATACAAAAATTTTGAAGGCGCTCAAGCTTATTTAGCTGGGCCTCAGTAAGATCGAGATAGCTGGTATCGGCATAGTCGAGAATAGGGAGCAAGAGAGCTTGTGCAAGCGCAATCTTAGTGGTAGTCGGAAGAAAATTACGCAATCTACGCAACGAACCAGCAGAGGCAAACAATTTACGACTAACTGCCACTATTTGAGGGCCCCAAGTTAAACTGCGATCGAAAATAACACCAAGATTTTTCACAGTGTCGCTAAACGGGACCACAACCCCTTCTAGCAGCACGTGAGGCAAAAGAGACCAGTCTATCTTGCAGATAGTTCTTGGGCTTCCTATAATAATGGCTTGTGTTTTTGTTGGGTTCAATTTAAGGCCATATGCTTTACTCCACTCGGATATTGCATGAAGGTCGCTATTCATCAGACGAATAGAGTCATTCAGCTGGTCGAGCGGAGATTGACGATAAAGTTGAAGGTCGTCTGCATAAAGGTGGTAGGAGGAAGAAAGATTACAAGAAATTGAATTAATAAACACTGAGAAAAGAAGGGGAGATAGGACCCCACCCTGAGGAACACCGGCAGATGTGTTGCACCACGAGGAAACCGAATCCCCTAGGCGAACACACTGACGGCGACCAAACAGGTAACTATGAAACCATTCAATCACACTTGGAGATATGTTGAAGGAGCGAAGTATAGCTATGAGAATGTCAAAATCAACCGTGTTAAATGCATTGCTAAAGTCTAGGAGTGTCAGCACAGTTAACTGACTGTTTTCCATCCCCAGACGAATGTCGTCGGTGATTTTGACAAGTGCAGTAACTGTGCTGTGCCCAGGACGAAAGCCGGATTGAAGGGGATTGAGGAGATCATGTTTGGCGAGGAATGAGCTTAACTGGTTATAGACCAGACGCTCGAGGACTTTAGAAAGAAAAGGAAGAATGGATATTGGACGATATTCCGAAAAAGATTTAGGGTTAGGTTTTTTTGGTAAAGGAATAATCTGTGCTTCCTTCCAGGAGCAAGGAAACACAGCATTGGAGATGGAATAATTTAGTATATGACAAAGGACAGGAAGAACGGAATCTAGGATGGGATAGGATGGAAACAAATATTTGTTTGTATAAGTTATTCGTACTATGAAAGCTGCATAATATAAAAATGACAATTATTTTTACAACATACGTTGCCCTCTACTACGATCGCTTCTGCAAGTTGTTTATAACTTTTGCAATTTTTTATGTGCTAATACACGCTTTTGGCACATTTTTCTAGACGTCATTCCGGATCCAATGAGCTATCGCACATAATTTTAAGAGCAGTATCTCTATTTTGTACCATTTTCAACTTGTCGACTAGACTAATATTACTTAGTTTGTTGCTCCCGCTTTTGACACGTAGAAAATAGGCATTGTAAAAATGAATAGTCATGGGGATATGTATCTATTCGGCCGCCCCAGGCTAATTACTCAGGTCAAAGTTCGCAGCACCTGATTTGACGTTAGTGCACGTATATGAAAGTAAAACTAATTCAGGCAATGGGATTTCCCAATTAGTTTCTTGTCCGTTCTTTTCTAGTGAAAATCGTGTTCCGAACCGGGTGGTAGATTAACAAATTACTGAATCTAAATTATGTTAAACATTTTAATGGATTCAATAAATTACATTCATCTTCATTTTTCACTGACTACATTTTAATCGCCTGTATACTAATTTTTTTATTACTAGAATCTAACATATGTGTATACACTCGCATCCAAGGGCGTCGTCAAGGGGGGGCAGGTAGGGGCAGCTGCCCCCCCCCCCCCTCTAGAGATAAAAAAAAAATCAAATGTAAAGCAACCAAAATCTTTGACTTGGCTTGCCTATTGTTCAGTAATATTGACCGTCTGGGGGCCGCCGTCAAAATTGTGTAAGTTGCAATCACATTTTTCTCATTCTCCATCGGCTGGCGAGGCCCCTGCTCGCATCTATGAAAGCTAAGGATATTTTGTATCTTGCTTTGAATTCCAGGTCGGTCATTGAGCGTAATGTGATTTGTGATGTGATTCATCGGGTCTAAAATTTGTTCTTTATGGTGAAAGATTTCAAATCAAATCAAATCAAATCAAAAACTTTTATTGTGGACATAGGTTTACACAAGGTGTTACAATTGTGTTTTGTATGGACCACTATGGCCCGCCAAATTGGCATACAATAATGTGAAATACAAAACTGGTTAACTGGTTAACATAAAGAAACATCAATAAACGAAATCAATCAAATCTATATAATAAATATTAAATATCTAAACATTAAAAAAAAAAAAAAGAAAATAACTTATAATCTACGCTTAATTAGTATAATCAATCTATTAAAGTAATTATTATTTAAAAAAACAAATAACCATCTTTTTTTTTCTTAAAAGCATATTATTACTTAGTGCTCGTAGTAGTGATAAATGAGTCTTGTAAATAATCTTGTATTGTGTAGTAACATTTATCTGCCAGAAGTGTATTTAGGTGTTTTTTAAAGCGTTTGATGTCGAGGGTTTTAATGCTGTCGGGTAGCTTATTATATATTTTTATGGCTGTACAGTATATACTCTTAAGCTTAAATGTAGTCTTGGATGTTTCAGTACTAAGAAGGTTATCTCCTCTTAAATTACGGTTTCGTTTTTGGATGTTCGTTATAAATAAGTTTGGATTAGTTTTAACAAATAAAGCTACTTCATAAATATAAATAGACGCGACAGTTAAAAGTTTAAGGGACTTAAAGTGCGGGACACAGCTATCTCTAGATGTGATACCACATATAGCGCGTATGCACCTCTTTTGTGCTTTAAATATTGACTGGTATTCAGTGGAATTGCCCCAAAAGATTATGCCGAATCGAAGGTTAGAGGCGACATAACCGTGATAGGCGACAAGGACAGCGTTTTTGTAAGTTCATAAAGTACATATGAATATTTGTGTAGCTTCTGACATATTATTTCTGTGTGGTTTTTCCATGTTAGCTTATAATCAATATGCACTCCTAGAAATTTGGTGGTGTTTGTTTCATCTATTGTACTAGTTTTATATTTGACATTAATATGACTTTTTTTAGCCCTTTGAGAAAAATGCATGATTTTAGTTTTTTCTAAATTAACCTTAAGTTGATTGTTTTCTAGCCATCTTATGATCTGATCTAAAGCGTCATTTATTTCTGATTCATATGTTGTAATATTGTTGCATTTAATTGTTATTGTACTGTCATCTGCAAAAAGGCATAATGGATAAGTTCCATTTAATGGTAAATCGTTAATGTAAATTAAAAACAATAAGGGGCCAAGTACGCTACCTTGTGGTACGCCACACGCTATTTGCCGTGTATCAGAGGAGTATGAGTTTTCTATTTTGGTTTTAGTACATATTTTTATTATTTCGGTATGTTGAGTTCTATTGCTTAAGTATGACGATATAAGTTGTAAAGCGTTACCTCGTATACCATATGTTTCTAATTTATGGAGAAGAATCTGGTGGTTAACAAAATCAAAAGCTTTAGTCATGTCCATAAAAATCGAGCATACCGGTATTCTATTGTCAACATTATTTACAATAATTTTTAAAAAGTCAAAAATGGCATTGTTAATATTTTTATCTTTCCTAAATCCTTTTTGTTCTTCACTTAATATATTAAATTTATCGAAAAAATTATAAAGGGCAGTATAAATAACTTTCTAGAGCAATAGGTCTATAATTCTTTAGCGTTACTTTGTCTTCTTTTTTGTGTAGAGGTTTAATGATTGTGTGTTTTAATTTGTCTGGGAATGTGCCATTATTGATGCAAAGGTTAATAATGAAGCTGATATGTGGAGCTATTATTGCTGAGACACTTTTAATTATTTTTGTTGAGACACCGTCTGGGCCAGTGCTCTTCTTATTTTTTAAGCTATTGATAATTTTTATGAGGTCATGTGCATTTACAGGTGATATAAATATTGAGGAGACATTTTTATTTATTAAATTATTATAGATCAATTTCGAAGTTGTATTTGAGTATGTTTGTTCTATGAAAAAATCATTAAAAGCTGTAGCGATTTCGGTAGGGTTTGTGATAGTTTCATTTCCAATAACTATCTTTGATATGGATTGTTTAGGTAAATTATATTTATTCCTGTTTATAATATTCCAAGTGGTTTTTGCTTTATTTTCTGAAGATATAATTGCATGATTATTTTGTGCCTTTTGAGTAAGTTTAACTATTTTTTTGAGTCTTTGTGAATAGTTTTTTAATAAGTTTTTGGTAGTTTCAGTTTTGTTACGCCTGTAATTCCATAAAAGGTCTCGTTTTCGTTTTGCACATTTTTTGATTCCAGAAGTTATCCATTTTGAACTTTTCTTAAAAGGTATTGTTTGTGTTATGAACGGGAAGCAAAGGTCATAAAATAGTAGAAATAGATCAATAAATTCGTTATAAGCTTCATTAGGATCACAAGCTTTGTACATATCGGCAAAGGAAAGACTATGAATACAAGATTTAAATTTATTTATATTTTCGATGTTGTAGTCACGTCTTCTTACTCGCCAATAATTATATTTAAAAGTTTGTTTAACGGGATATGTTAAGATTTGTGCAGTGTGATCAGATAAGTTAAGATCTAGGACATCACACGTACTGTTACGAATTTTACTATGTGCAAAATTATCCAAACACGTTTGACTTATTAATCGTGTTGGACTTTTAAGTTGTAATTTCAAATTAAAGTTTAATAGAAAATGCTCAAATTCTACTGTCATTTTATTTTTATTCAAAGTGTTTATATTGAAATCGCCACAAATTATGATATTCTTTTTGGTTAAATTTAATATGTTAGTCAATATGTAGTGTAACTTTTCATAGAAGATATCAAACATTACTGAGCCAGTATGAGGAACCCGGTAAACACAAAGAATTATTAATTTATGTATAGTTAGTTCAACAGCACAACATTCTATGACTCCCTTGACTGACGCTTTTTTGATATCTGGTAATTCTGTGTATTGATGACTGTTGTTTTTTATCATAATGCAAGATCCTCCCCTGCTCTTATCTCTTGTAAAGCATGTGGCTAGGTGATAGTTGTTTATGTGTAAAATACTTTCATGTCCCTGTTTGATGTTATGTTCAGTTATACAAACAATATCAACTTCTTTTTGTTTTGAGGACAATTCATCAAGGTGTAATTGTAGAATATCTGATTTTGTAATTAAACCTGAAATATTTTGATGTAGCAATGTAATAGTATTATAAACGAAATAACTGTTCCTGATGACTATCGTTAGTGTTTACTGATTCTGTAATTTTATGCAATATTTCAGGATCGGTATCGGATTTATCAAACACTACTTCCATAATGGGCAAATTAATACATTTTCTCATATTTAATTTTGTAAAATCAAATATTCATCCAGTGAAGCCACTTTTATCAAATCAGCGTTTCCCAATAATGTCCTCGGAACCCCTCAAATTGTATGCACCCCAACCGGTTGGAACGCCCCCCGCGGCTCGCCCCACTTGATTAACATAATGTATTGGATTGTGCTAAGGAGAAATCGTGAGGTTTTTGTGAAAGTGCCATTGCAGTTTTTCGATAACAACATGCTTTCAGTGAGTGTATCCTTGTAGCTCAAATGTCAATACATTTCATTTAATACTGTACTGGAGTCAGTTGCAGAGATTTTAGTATAGAAAACAACGACTTATAAAATTTTTGGTTAAATAAATTAACTATAGTTATTAATTCTCATTAATAGTAGAGAAAAAACATACAAAGACATAAAAACCGACGCCTTTCTCTCAAAAGAAGGCAGTGATGATTTCAGGATACTCACATTGCACCTTGCATGTTCCGTTCCATCGCTATATTGGGCACTAATTACTAAGGCCATGCTGACACTTAATAAAAATATCCAATGTCACCATGCCCTACCCGGGATTCGAATCTAAAACCTTAGCGTTGCAATCACACCGTCGCGTCGTGCAACTGCTCCGAGTCAAGTTGAAAAAAAAAGAATTAAGTTGATGATTCCCATAAAGTCAATCACAAATCACGATCCCGTTTAAGATAGAAAATGAAAAAATATACACAGTCGTTCGTAAATAATTATAATAATACAACGCAACAATTGTACAATAATTTTCCCGTTTTGAATCCTCAGATGCAATCCTATGTTTCTAATTTGTCCACATTCACAACACTACAAACAGTTATTCCCTTGCAGAGCTCCGTTCTTGCACAGACTACGTAATATTTGAACTGGCGTAATATCGTCTGTATGTGAAGTTTCGTCAGGACAATCGCACAGAAAGGGTTGGCATCGCCTCCTCTTTGCTTTGCACGCGATATTAGAAAAGGGAGCGTTGTTAAGTGTTGCATAAACACAATAATGTCTAAACTGTATGCTGGGAGCTTAGGGGATTAGCGTTTGGGAAGATGTTCGGTTTTTGAATATTTGGTACACATGAGCCGTGTGTGTCAATTACAACTATGAAATTAAACATAGAATTTGAAGACGATAGTGAATGGAAGTGGACTTATATTAAGTTAGGTTAACAAGTCTAGCTTAAAACTGCATCAATTGTTTTATGATAATTTATATATTTTTATAATTTCACATTTGCGATTTTGTATTAATTCATTAATTATTCCATCTTCATAATAATATAACGTAGGTAGCACTTCTCAAAGCTAAAAATATTTTGTAAGGTAACTCGAATGAACAATATTAATTTATGTTTAATTTAGGTAGCCACAAAAATTTCTACGTCGTTTTGCCAAAATTAGATATTTCAATATGTCTACTTTACTAATAAAAACATAATAATGAAAGCAATACCTGCGATAAAATTAGTGACGCTTACCCAGGGGAGAGCGGGGGCGGGCAGGAATAATAAATAATCCACTTTGAGTTAATCTCCTAATCTCAGGACTCCAGCTGAGTTTAAGGGCTTACTATCAATCCATTGTACAGTTAAATAACTAGGGAATTAAATATTATGAGCTGTTGTTATCGCCTGTAGTGTTTTTGCTATTTTTGAAATGAAGCTTTTATCTAATGTATAAATTTAGAGACCGCCTAAAAACTATTAAACACGTCTAGTAGAGGCAGTTTTGATTCTATTACTTTTTTGTATCATTTCATGTTCTATTGATCGTTGTGTTATGTTATTTATGAAATTAAACATGATATCATTAATAGACTACAGTCTACAGCTTACATCGTAGATCAGCTCAACAATCGCGATAATTTTCTAATTTTCTGTATTTGAAATGGCTTTCGAGCGTTAATACCTCTGTGACGTTGTCGGTTAAGAAGCTGGTTGCTATACTAGAGGCCACTGGTGCTTTTACAACCAATCATTCTTCGGAATAAATATAACCAATGTCATCATTTATATTTTAAAGTTGAGTCATGGCTATTTGTTAATGTTTTTTTATTATTTTATAATAAATGATAAATATCAAATAGAATAATATGCATAATTTTATTGAATGGCATAGGACTGCCGTCTGATGCCATTTGATACTCTGTCTGGACGGCATTTTCCCTCACCATCAGGTATAATGCCGTGTCAGTGTAAATAGTACAAAATAAATAAGAATAAATTAACAACCATAAATATAGAGCTTTTACTTTTCCTTTGGTATCAGTTTGTTAAGCTGCTTTGCACCTCGTCGTTACCCACGTCACGACTGCCCGGTTGGCAAGACCGCGGTCATAGAAACATATTTAAAACAGTGTGAAACAAAGGCTAAATTATCATAAGGTGTTTTCGGTAAAATTCACAAGACATTTTAACTGCGTTCCATGATTGACGTTAAAAAAGGACGGACAATCTCAAGACCAGAGTTTCATTTAAAATGCTAAATATGTTTAGTTTTATCCTGAAGCTGAACTCAAATCATAAACAGTTTATAAACTTATTTCAGTTTTTTTATAGCAATGTATGTCATGATGAGCATGCCATTCGCCTGAGATACGACTGCTCATGGACACTGGCAAAACCAAACAATTCTTGGCATTTCACTGAAGTGTGATGTTTAATTTTTATTTATTGCAAGGAATGATGGTTAGCAATACGACTTAAACTGAGCTGTATAAGTAGTAAAACTAAACAACATCATGAATTACAAAGCACTGCGTGGCATTCCATTGCGCTTCACATCCTGCGACATAAGATGTAACTAATAAGTCTTAATATGTCCAGTAGTTGCTCTGGATATAATGTCCTTCAAACTGGAATATAGCAGTGCTTTTACACTGCTGTTTGGCGGGAGAAATAGACATTGCGGTATCTAATGTTTTGTCTTCTTCACAAAAAACTGAATTCAAAAGTCGTTGGAAAGGAACAGGACATTTGACAACTTAAATTGGTTTAGAAACTGTCTGTCAAAAAGTCCGAATGATTTTATGTTCACGTGCTATACTCAGTTTTAAAGTCAACCAAAACTATCAAGCTAGTGTGACGTGCATCGATAACAACCATTGTGCAAGCAACATCTTCATGTGAATTGGGTCTTATTGCCGCTGTTGCGTTGCAACCAGAACACGTACACGCAAATTTATTTATGCAATTTACTCCATTGTGCCAAACAGAAAAGCGGTGCACTGATTTCATAAGATATTCAATTATACATACCAAATTATATTGTCCTTTCTGAATCCGAGAGAGTGCATGAAGAATTTGATTAGAAGAAACTGATATCGATAACTATCATTGAACATTTCTACCTTTCATTTGATTTTTCAACTTTATTGAACTTAATTATACATAAAATTAATACACCCAATAAAATTAGAAATATAGTCCTAGCCCCACACACACATTAAAATCAATTAGATCTTGTGTAATGGTTCTCTGAAGCTACGAGTGACTTTTCGGTCTCACAAATAGCCAGACTCGAGAAAAATACTTGTGGGCTCACAAACATTTGTCTCGGTGCGTGAATCGAACCCGCAGCCTCTCATTTCACAGCTGGCGTCTAACTAAATGCACTAAGGAGGCTTTCATTAAAGATGGTGTTGCGATATTAACACCCTGTACCGATACCCTGGTTTACTGTAATGCTATTGTTGGTGTTTTTTATTTTCATAGGTTAGATAGGTACTTTAACGTCGGAATACTCAATGACCACTCAAATATTATGTTGCACTAAATTACGCAAACTACATTTATGTACTGAATAAGTTGGCCGTGCGAAGTTAATAAAACTTAATATTTGAACAGCGTTTGAGTATTCGTGTGTAAGTAGGTACTGGTGGTAGGTCTCTCACAAGTGAAAGGCCGCCTGCGTAGGTACCATCGTAATGTCTATTTCTCCCTCCAAAGAGTGGATGGTGAGCACTATGGAATTCCAAGCATTGCTTTGGAATTTGATGTGTCATTTGGTATTGTTACTGTTCATGAGGTCGTATTGCTTACCATCAGGCGAACGGCATGTTCGTCTCGCCATTCATTGCAATAAATAAAATAATATTTTTGCAATCACATGTAGCTCAATACTATTCTGTTACATGATTGTGTATTGATCGTGCTAATACTATTCGACAGATAGAGGAACTGGGACGCGAGGCGACGATGCACAACTACATCGGGAGCCTTGTAGCCATTCTCAGGTCGAGAGGATTATTGGAACAGCTGTAACAATTGCAATATGTAGGTCAAAGTTTATGCAACTTGAAGCTCTATCAATTATTTGTTTTTAAGTAACATTTTTTTCTGATTGATTCCATTGATGGTTTAAAATAAGTAGCCTTGGCGGTGTATTGGCAATTAATTGTAACAGTCTGGTCTCGCAGGTCCGAAAATTCATTTTTTACGAGTTGTCCAATTAGAAAAAGAAACACGTTAGTGACCCTGTATTGGCATGGTGAAAAGCTGGCCCATTATCTTATTTTGTATATCCTTATATAAAAGAACCACACCTCCCAGTCATCGTGAGTAGTGGCAGCCTATGAAACCAAAATGATCTTTGGGTAAGGCCAATTCTTAGTAGTGGAATTTCTGAGCCATAATATGATAATAACCTAAGTATTGTAAGTATTATTTATAAACTTATAACTATCTCTACACCTCATCAGCTGTCCACCCCGAAAATGGCGCCACTGCAAAATGGAAGGCCGCGGGTTCGATCTCCATACCGAGGAGAATATTTAGGTGATTTGTTCAGGTCTGCGTGTTTTTGAGACCGAAAAGTCTCTCGTAGTTTTTAATACACACGAGACAATACTCCATCATAGTGTGGGGTCAGAACTATGTATGTGACTATTAGGTATATTTGTTATTTATTTTTATTCTGGAACCCCTATAATTCTCCATATGATTCGCAAAATGTTAATAACGGTAACAAATTTCCATTGGTTATCTTCGGATCAAAATATTTTAGTTTGTGACCGTTATGCTATAAAAACTTATAAATTATATTCAATGTAAGAAGCTATGATACAAGTCAGTGACATCAGATATTTCTGTGAAACATGAAGTTTTCCGTTTTCCCCCTCTCTCCTGTGTTAGATCACCGCACGGAACAAGAAGATCGGCTTTACGTACAGTTGTAGATCAATTACGTAATCAACTATTTGGAAAAATGACTAGATTATGATTTTGTCCTTGGATGGTGATATACCAACCCACACTAGGCCAGCGTGGTGGACTTACATGGCCTGACCACTCTCAATCTTACTCTCGATTATAGATGAGGCCCGTGCCCTGCAGTGGGACGTATATGGGCTGATACAGATTAGATTGCGGTAAAGGCTGCTTGTGTCAT
The DNA here is from genome assembly GCA_023078785.2 of Hyles euphorbiae. Classification (NCBI taxonomy): domain Eukaryota; kingdom Metazoa; phylum Arthropoda; class Insecta; order Lepidoptera; family Sphingidae; genus Hyles; species Hyles euphorbiae. The sequence continues at coordinate 664,593 of CM041030.1, forward strand.
AAGATCTATTTAATTGCCTACATGAACAATAAACGAATTTCATTTCATATGTGCAGTATAATATAAACTATTATTGATTATGTGGCATAAGTATTATACGTATTGGTTGTGAATCATGAGGGCCTGGGTTGATATAGAATGCCAGTCCACATGGTATAAATGTTGTGGTTAGATAAATTTCATATGCATCGCTCAGGAACGGACAAGACAATCACATTTAGGGCAGATATAAGTTAGACAAACTGTAGGTAGCACCATTTTATTTGCTTTTCTGCCTACTTGGTCAAAGAGCATAAGCGTAATCTTATATTGAAATGCATGTACACATTTATAAAAAACAAGCGGTTTTGCCAGGCTCCGCCAGATACAGTTTTTTGAAAATATTGTATTTCCTATGTTCATCAGGGTTAACATATGAATCTAATCGTCTTTCGTCTAAATCTAAAGAATTTTCATTAAAAAAAAATGGATTTGAAATACAAAAGCCTAAGACCGGACAAAATAAAATAGACTCAGCCGGAAGACAGATCCTGACACCGACCAAAAACTCCTAACCAGAATCAATGAATTATTACAAAAGATGGCCACTTATAAATTTACCCACTTTTGTAAATAACTACAACATTATATCAAGGTCACAGTTACTTGGTATTTTTTAAAACATGATGTAAAAAACGTGATCCTATTATAACATAGGTATTGGAATAAACTAAACAAGTTTGGGTTTGTCCATTATTCCGAGATAGACATAAAGGATGGTATTAAAAATCTGAATAGATATATCAGGCTTTAGAGACGTTTAATATAATAATTTAAGATTATATTGTTGGTCAATACGCATTAGATTGTTCTAATTCCCATCTTTACTTAATTGAATTTGATTGTAGTTGTTGGAAAAATACCATACAATTTCCAATTATACGGCTATACCTAACGATAATATTTTTTCTGTATTTGGCGTAGTTGTACCACGATAAGCTTGAATAGTTAAGGTTCTGGGTTCGAATCTCGATTCGGGAAAAAACTGGTATTGGATATCTTCTAATAATTTTCAGCCCGAAGTCAGGAATTTGTGCCCGTTATGGCGATAGGTTCAACTCCTATCTCATCGTGGGACGGAACACTCAAGGCGTAACGTGGGTGTCCTGGTACCTCTTCCTACCTATTCTGGGAAAAAAGCTTGAATTTATATGTATGTATCAGCCCATATACGTCCCAATGCATGGCATGGGTAGTTTCTACAATCGAACTTACGATTAGGCCGTTTGACGTATCGTCCTATTTATTTGAATCATAAGTATATTTTGGTTAAAAACATCTTGTTTGTCCATTTCTTTTATTTCCAAGCCATCTTCACATTAATGCTCTACTTTGATAATTTTATTAAGTTTTTCTACAAAGCTTCACCTTAATTTTATTTTAAATTTCTTCAAAGACTTCTCGGTGCTGTCCTTGGAAGTTCCTTTAAGTATACGCTGACCTATAAAAGAATTTAATTAAATCTTTTTAGATTTTACAAGGTTTAGCAAGAAGTTACGTACTTGAGAGGTATCCACAAGGATTTGAAAGGTATGTGAATTCTATAAAATACAACCGTATTGAAAACCCTGGCCTAAGGAGTTTTCTCCTCATCCTTGCGTTGATTTCCCAAAGCTGGGGGCTGTGAGTCATCAGGGTAATTTCCTTCGCGCGTGATTTTGTGGAATCGGGTCCGGTTTTGAGCGACATGACCTGCTTCAGTAAAATTCCAAGTGACAAAGGACTTACAATATCTTCAAAAGCTCGGCCTTACTCTAGTTAGCATTCTATCCTTTACAATCGTCAGCTCAATGCAATACTTTTGTACCTAAATTATACTTTTCTAAGCCCATATAAATGTAAGATCAGTCTAGTTCAGTCCCAAACTACATATTAAAAAACTTTTCTGGCAAGGAAGTACTTGGTTTTTTAAGGTTTTTAGAATTAGATACGAAATATATAAAATATTTATGGAATGAATTCAAATTTAATTTTACATCGGTGGGCCGGTTTATTTAACTTTGTGCTGGTTATTTTATTTGGTTTGATGTACATTGCTTCAAAACTCTGTTAGGATGCGGTCATGCGGTTGCCAGAACAGGAAGTGGACTACAACGGTGATGTAAAAGCTAAAATGCTACATTCTTCTTTTATCTCTGTTATAATCTAGACGATTTTGATATTTTAGTAGAGTTGAATACATTTCCAACTCTTAATAAACATTATATTTTTTAATTATTAGGTTAATATTTCTGATCAGTTAAAGAAAACTAAAAATTACTCGCAAACCTACAGTGCTCAGCCGTATATATCTGATTTCAACCAAATTGACGACATCTATATCAAAGGATAGAAGTACTTTAAAAAAGGGAATACACAAAGAAATTCGTAAAAATGCATGAATACTTATGTTGAGATAATAAGTCAACTAATGAACCTAGGCTTCTACCAAGGATTTCCATAGACCAAACGGATGTCTCTTGTTTCTAGCCATATCCTGCAACCTTTCCTAGGTCACCTGAGAACCTTGTGATATACTAGTCGGCTCCATTTTAATACCACATCTAGATCAAGGATTACAAACATGTTTGTAGAATATATCGCAATATAAGCATAAGGTGAGAGATAGCTTTAGGCTTGATCTAAATAACATTCACTATTGCAACACTGAATTAAATGTCACAATGATCATATGATGCTTGTTTAAGGACCACTAGGTATATTGATTGTAACTTAGATTGATTCTCATCGGAATTACTTTGTGTGGTTTCCTTTTGATTGTTGGAATATTTTTTATCGTCACGTGATATTTTTGGACATGTCTCTTAACCCTATCTAGATATATAGACGGATTTAGATCTCAGTTCGCCAATATGGTTTAGTGTGCGTCTGTGTCTATCAAATTGTTATAGGAAACAGAAGGTGTGCAGTTTATTTCAACATAACTAAACTACACACACAAACCCTTAACTGATGACTTCTAACTTATATCATGTGATTTTAAACAACGCTCATGTTGAGTAAGAAGGTAGATTACTATTTCTATTCACTCATGAAGATGTGATTGTATGTACGAAATATAATTATGCCAATTAAATTCCACTCGTGATTTAGTCCGAATGTGAATCCGGCTGAATAGAAACTTAAATGAGCAATTATAAATTGACCTACCTAGAGATTCTCTGGAAAGGTCATACTTCATAGTAAGGCTTTTCAACGTAGCTAGATATCTTATTTCTAAAGGTCATCACATAATACGGAGAGGACAGAATACGTAATAAGTACGTCTGTGATATATTTGATGTCTGTGTTTTTTTTACTGCAACTAATGGCGAGACGAACATCAAATTCGCCTGATGTTAAGCGATACAACCATCACTGACACAGCAAAATTAAAAAAAAAACACCATTAACTACCTAGGCGGCCCCTTAAAATAGAAAATGTTGTAGAATTTCATTAGAATTATATAGAAGAAATAATAAATGAATAAAGCTTGAGTTGCTTGAGTCTCAATAGCTGGGCCATAAATTCAAGATCGACTAAAAGTGATGATGTCACGTACATAAGGTTTAATCGTTCTGCAACACAGGTGACAAGACCTTATATTACACCGAACCCGTGTAAATATGGGATCAGGTCAGACAGAAGAAGACGAAAAAGAAAAATATTTCAAAATATTTAATATTCCTTAATTTTATTTTATATATATAGATACTAGTATACACCTTACAAGAAATATTTAGAATTCTAGTAAGTCTATATTCGGCCTTCTTAATTATCATAACATTTTATGTAAATATTAATAAAATATGACATCAAACAAATATAATTTTTATTTGCATGCGAAATAATACGAAAGGCAATTTCCATAAACGGCCATCTGCAATTATTATTCGTATGACGTACGTCCATGAACTTTGTAGAACGTTACAAGTAGAAGGTTTTAATTCTTTAATAATTGCTTGATGAAGTGACTACTTACATCTGATGATAAGTATAGGAAAATTCAGAGAGTATTATGTGGTAGAAAATGATTATCATTCCAGTAGTAAGGCATAGGAAATGATAGATGAAGTAGAAAAAGCTGAAGAGGCAATTTAACAAGTAGAGGCAACTAAAAAGCAACTGGGATGTCTCGAATAATTGTGTTCGTTATCAAGAAATAATATTAATTGTAACATATCTACACTCTGTCTCTACAGATCCACACTCCATTAAGTGGTACAATGTACCATTACCAAGGACCACTAGGTATATTGATTGTAACTTAGATTGATTCTCATCGGAATTACTTTGTGTGGTTTCCTTTTGATTGTTGGAATATTTTTTATCGTCACGTGATATTTTTGGACATGTCTCTTAACCCTATCTAGATATATAGACGGATTTAGATCTCAGTTCGCCAATATGGTTTAGTGTGCGTCTGTGTCTATCAAATTGTTATAGGAAACAGAAGGTGTGCAGTTTATTTCAACATAACTAAACTACACACACAAACCCTTAACTGATGACTTCTAACTTATATCATGTGATTTTAAACAACGCTCATGTTGAGTAAGAAGGTAGATTACTATTTCTATTCACTCATGAAGATGTGATTGTATGTACGAAATATAATTATGCCAATTAAATTCCACTCGTGATTTAGTCCGAATGTGAATCCGGCTGAATAGAAACTTAAATGAGCAATTATAAATTGACCTACCTAGAGATTCTCTGGAAAGGTCATACTTCATAGTAAGGCTTTTCAACGTAGCTAGATATCTTATTTCTAAAGGTCATCACATAATACGGAGAGGACAGAATACGTAATAAGTACGTCTGTGATATATTTGATGTCTGTGTTTTTTTTACTGCAACTAATGGCGAGACGAACATCAAATTCGCCTGATGTTAAGCGATACAACCATCACTGACACAGCAAAATTAAAAAAAAAACACCATTAACTACCTAGGCGGCCCCTTAAAATAGAAAATGTTGTAGAATTTCATTAGAATTATATAGAAGAAATAATAAATGAATAAAGCTTGAGTTGCTTGAGTCTCAATAGCTGGGCCATAAATTCAAGATCGACTAAAAGTGATGATGTCACGTACATAAGGTTTAATCGTTCTGCAACACAGGTGACAAGACCTTATATTACACCGAACCCGTGTAAATATGGGATCAGGTCAGACAGAAGAAGACGAAAAAGAAAAATATTTCAAAATATTTAATATTCCTTAATTTTATTTTATATATATAGATACTAGTATACACCTTACAAGAAATATTTAGAATTCTAGTAAGTCTATATTCGGCCTTCTTAATTATCATAACATTTTATGTAAATATTAATAAAATATGACATCAAACAAATATAATTTTTATTTGCATGCGAAATAATACGAAAGGCAATTTCCATAAACGGCCATCTGCAATTATTATTCGTATGACGTACGTCCATGAACTTTGTAGAACGTTACAAGTAGAAGGTTTTAATTCTTTAATAATTGCTTGATGAAGTGACTACTTACATCTGATGATAAGTATAGGAAAATTCAGAGAGTATTATGTGGTAGAAAATGATTATCATTCCAGTAGTAAGGCATAGGAAATGATAGATGAAGTAGAAAAAGCTGAAGAGGCAATTTAACAAGTAGAGGCAACTAAAAAGCAACTGGGATGTCTCGAATAATTGTGTTCGTTATCAAGAAATAATATTAATTGTAACATATCTACACTCTGTCTCTACAGATCCACACTCCATTAAGTGGTACAATGTACCATTACCAAGGACCACTAGGTATATTGATTGTAACTTAGATTGATTCTCATCGGAATTACTTTGTGTGGTTTCCTTTTGATTGTTGGAATATTTTTTATCGTCACGTGATATTTTTGGACATGTCTCTTAACCCTATCTAGATATATAGACGGATTTAGATCTCAGTTCGCCAATATGGTTTAGTGTGCGTCTGTGTCTATCAAATTGTTATAGGAAACAGAAGGTGTGCAGTTTATTTCAACATAACTAAACTACACACACAAACCCTTAACTGATGACTTCTAACTTATATCATGTGATTTTAAACAACGCTCATGTTGAGTAAGAAGGTAGATTACTATTTCTATTCACTCATGAAGATGTGATTGTATGTACGAAATATAATTATGCCAATTAAATTCCACTCGTGATTTAGTCCGAATGTGAATCCGGCTGAATAGAAACTTAAATGAGCAATTATAAATTGACCTACCTAGAGATTCTCTGGAAAGGTCATACTTCATAGTAAGGCTTTTCAACGTAGCTAGATATCTTATTTCTAAAGGTCATCACATAATACGGAGAGGACAGAATACGTAATAAGTACGTCTGTGATATATTTGATGTCTGTGTTTTTTTTACTGCAACTAATGGCGAGACGAACATCAAATTCGCCTGATGTTAAGCGATACAACCATCACTGACACAGCAAAATTAAAAAAAAAACACCATTAACTACCTAGGCGGCCCCTTAAAATAGAAAATGTTGTAGAATTTCATTAGAATTATATAGAAGAAATAATAAATGAATAAAGCTTGAGTTGCTTGAGTCTCAATAGCTGGGCCATAAATTCAAGATCGACTAAAAGTGATGATGTCACGTACATAAGGTTTAATCGTTCTGCAACACAGGTGACAAGACCTTATATTACACCGAACCCGTGTAAATATGGGATCAGGTCAGACAGAAGAAGACGAAAAAGAAAAATATTTCAAAATATTTAATATTCCTTAATTTTATTTTATATATATAGATACTAGTATACACCTTACAAGAAATATTTAGAATTCTAGTAAGTCTATATTCGGCCTTCTTAATTATCATAACATTTTATGTAAATATTAATAAAATATGACATCAAACAAATATAATTTTTATTTGCATGCGAAATAATACGAAAGGCAATTTCCATAAACGGCCATCTGCAATTATTATTCGTATGACGTACGTCCATGAACTTTGTAGAACGTTACAAGTAGAAGGTTTTAATTCTTTAATAATTGCTTGATGAAGTGACTACTTACATCTGATGATAAGTATAGGAAAATTCAGAGAGTATTATGTGGTAGAAAATGATTATCATTCCAGTAGTAAGGCATAGGAAATGATAGATGAAGTAGAAAAAGCTGAAGAGGCAATTTAACAAGTAGAGGCAACTAAAAAGCAACTGGGATGTCTCGAATAATTGTGTTCGTTATCAAGAAATAATATTAATTGTAACATATCTACACTCTGTCTCTACAGATCCACACTCCATTAAGTGGTACAATGTACCATTGTCACTTGATCTTGACAGTTTACAAAAGTAGATAATTATATTTATTATTTAAAAAAGCTATAAAATATTAAACGATAAAAATAAATTACGTGTAGATAAAATATTTTCTTGTTTATCCTTCTTTACAGATGTACATATCTTACACTTTCCGAAGCAAAAAGCAATGATATTCCTTGACAACAAATAACATCTTTCATAAGGCAATTTGAATAAAGACCAGTTTGATCTGATTTCGATAAGTTTTAGTATTAATACAGTTACTACACTAGTTGTATGGGATATAGATGACCTAGATAAGTTAGATTGGTACATAATCGGCGGAGCTTGCGACCTTACCCTACATTCTCGTGCAGGTGAAGATTGATTGAGAGAAACTTCAGGAAACTTTATCAATGGACAGATCGATCAATATGGACAAGTTTTGTATAAAACCTCTTTGAGACGTAGTGCAATATTGAGGCTGTAAAACGGGGAATATTAAAGAACATTTTTAGTTTGGAATATCGAATTTTTAAGTAGCCAAGCCAGAGTTTTTAAAAGTTGTAATCTCAAGGAGTCCGCTCGATCAGAGTGGTACCACTGTCGCAAAGAAAATTTACGTGATTTTACGTCCCAGATGGACTCGAGTTTCGAGTAGGCCGGTATAATTCTATAGACCAGCGAAAATTATTGCAATATTTTGGCTGGTGCATAATTTATTTGGACTGCAAATTTACTTATCATCAAGTACATGGTCCCCTTTTTATTCATACAAATTTAAACATATTTGATTAATTCGATGTAATTTAGCCTGCTCATCCTCTTTATCTTTCTCTATCTCTTCAGTCACAGGAAGTCCACTTCTGAACAAAGGCCTCTCTAGGATCTCCACATAAGCCTATTGAAAGCAGCCTGTATTGACTTCCTGCAACCTTAACCAAGTTGTCATGCTCATCTGTATCTGTACCTGTATCAGCCCATATACGTACTGCAGGGCACGGGCCTACTCTACAATCGAGAGTACGATTGAGAGTGGTTAGGCCATATAGTCCACCACGCTGGCCTAGTGCGGGTTGGCGGTTTGGACTAGACGCGGCTGCCCACATGTTCACGGTGGTCGCGGGTTCAAATCCCAGGGCACACCTCTGACTTTTCAGAGTCATGTGTGTATTGATAAGTCAATCACCACGCACTAAAACGGTGAAGGAAAACATCGTGAGGAAAGCTGCATACCGTAGCGATTTATAAAAAAAAATCTATGGTATGTAAGTCCGTCATGCTCATATCTCTATCATCGTCTATTGAAATTAATATTCGCCAAATTTCGATGCACATTTTAGTCACCTGATCGGCAAAGTCATATCAGCGTTTACGTGTCAGTGCTGAACATAGTTCTCCTGTGTATTTTGTAAAAAGTTTCAAAGATTATCCAACTCGCTGGCTCAATACAAGTTTGTGTGCATAATATCACATTTTCTTGCCAGCCAACCATCTGCTCACTGCAGCTAATCTCCCAAGTATGAAAAGCTGTTTCAAATTTTCTTTTCCAAACATACCATTCTAAGTTAGCGCTAAGTACACATTCTACATTCACGATATACTCACGCCTCGAGATGGCTCGTTCGCGGGCTACATCGAATAAAATGTAAAGGAAGCCGGTAAAGGAATAAAACAGTCTTACCAACTGCGAGCAGCAGGAGCAAGGCGATGCGGACGTGTGGCGCGAGGCCGCGCGAGGGCGGCACCCTCCCCGTCATTGGCCGAACGCCGGGGGCGGTTTTATCCCCTATATTATATACAGCCTGCAGACTCCTTGCAGCCTTCCAACGTTTTGACAGTTATTATTTTTAATCCCGCTCCGGCTCTTGGTGTTATGGCCAGTGTCACACTTGAATTTAGAACACTGATTTATTTTCCAACTGGCCAGTCATTCGCGCGGACGCCGGTACACACTTGTTTACGGTATTTTCTGCGAGCGTTTTGAGCCAAGCGTTTGGCGGCGCGGCTACGTAGACACTATCTCGTCGCACTTTCACTTTATAAAAACACACTTTACGTCACATTTGTTTAGGGACTTTCACTGATATACACTTATTTACTTAAACTATTATTGTCGCCGTTGCGGTGTATAATTTTGGTTTGCTGTAAACAGTGAGACACATGAGTCGCGATCCGCCAGTGGGTACGGACTGAGGCCATGGGAAGTTACTGTGAGATGTTTTGCAACCTCCTAGCTTATGTTGCAGGTCAATTGTAGAATCGCAAATTATATGGAAGGACTGGGATGCCCCACAAAATATGTTGTTTGATACATTTTTTATAATTACTTCAATTATAATTGATTAGATGGATGGTTCAGTGTTTCGTAATATTATGTATCATAAACCGAAAATAGGACATTTGATTTGAATTCTCGAAAGATTCAACACTGCGAACGCATGGTTTTTGGGAGAACAGGAAAGTTTTAGTGGAGTTTCATCAATCACTTTAGTACTCCTTGTATTAGTGTTGGTCTGCTTATATACATCTCCCATATTCTGATTTTCTTATATCCATGTATGGTTACAATAAACCTTTTTTTCTTACTTTTTAAATGTTTTATGAAAATCCGTCCTTGCAATCGCAATAGTGATACTATTGAACTAGTTTCACCACGACCTAATTCTGCGGGTGAATTTCAATGTGTCCCCTATTGTTCCTGCGACGGGTATAGATCAACTGCCACGTCCCGGTGTTTGCCATCGCTTAATTGAAGGGAAAAGGCAGTTCATTATTATAGGCTACTTTATAAGTGTAGAAAAAAATACTAAGATAGTTAAGCAATTATGTTATTATTAATTATTTCTAAAAACTAAGATTTGGGTGTTTTTTTTAATCTTTATTTATTTGAATCTCCAACGAAGAGAACACATAAAATTTATATTAAACTACATAATATGTATCCTTTTGTGTGCATCTTCAATTGCTAAATGAATTATTAAATCATTGATTGATTAAAAAAAATCACTTCTAAGTCAAAGTATTAATTCGAGGTTTATGTTCCACGAATACTCTTTTACACTAAATCCAGTCTTAGATTCCTGAAATAAACCTAAAATTCCTAAATAATTTACCCAAATGAAATGGGTATAAAAATAACCCAGTCATTCCGAATAATAATTGATTTGAAAATTGCCCTGCAACATAAGCGTCATTATAATTTGACATGGTTCCCAGTCTTTGACCCCGCGGTGATTCCAACAAACCGGTGCGTTGTCATTAGAACATTTTGTAACAATTGCATAAAGTTCTCATATTGACATCCTTGTTTCCATTTTATTGTCTTTCGTGGGGTCTTTGATGACCTCAAATTAACATTTCTTAAATTTAATGCGGTTATACAATAAAACTTAAGTAAACATATTTTTATCTCTCTTGTTTTGGTTATATTCAAATAAAATTTTACCAATAATAAGTTGTAACACTACATAATAAATTAAATAATATCAATTGAAATGCCATGTTAAAGAAAAAAACAAAAACATGATTACTGACACATATGTAAATAGCTCGACAAAAGAAAAAAAACACAATTATGTGTATTAATACCGGATCATCAAACATAATATATTTACATGCTGTACTTAAACAATACTGCAAAAATAATTTCCATTAAACCTGATAACACATGAATGCTCAATTACAAGGAAAATAATAATAAAAATGAAAACATGCCGTGATGAAAATTCATGGAAAAGAACATGGCGCCTGTGGTCGCTTTGTGTAACATGATTCTCTCCATTTGCGGGAAACAGCCTGACGCTTCTACTAACATACTGACTCGATGTAGGATAGTAAATCTATAGATTTTATTGTATTTTAACAATTAGTATTATAGTAACTGCCTCGGATGTACGGTATGATTGCAAAGTTGTGATCTCAGGTTTAAATTCCGGGTCGGACCAAGCGATATTGGATTCTTCTATTTATTATTAGCCCGGAGGAATTCGTGCCAGATAGGAATAGGCTTGCCCCCTATCACATCAAGAAACCGAATACACAAGACAAAATGTGAGTGTCCTGGTCCTCTGCCTACCGCTTTTGGGAAAAAGGCGTGAGTTTATGTATCTATGTGTGTACAATTGTAGATTTTTAGAACCTTTAGCTTGTGCTACCTTTTCGACTCGATGTAGACTGGTGGATGGAATAATTAGACTATTCTTTAGTAATTTTTTACAAATTTCTAAAAAATTATAAGATTTTCGATTGTCATAACATCTGATTTGATAAATATAGTTGAGGCCGATGGATTAACATTAAGCCTAAACTAATTTTGAGTAGAACAAGAAAAAAAAATATAAATTTAGTATTCTACAAAATCTATTCAAAGATCTAAAATCATCATGCGATAATTAAGCGATTATATTTAATTCTTTAGTTGGAATTAGAGTGGGCGAAGACATTGTTGTGTCTATGAAAAGTAAAAAAAAAAATGTCTGCAAAAAATATTTTATTATCTTTTAAGACAAAATTCAGTACATTATATTCATAGCTATTTTCAGAAATTGATGAAATTAGTTACGGCTAATGAATTTTCTACTATTTTATTTTATTTTATTTGAGTTGGGTACAAAATCTTTTAACACCATGCATCTTAACGTTTTTTTATTACAATGAATAGTGAGACTATCATGCCATTTGCCAGATAAGCGATACGAACGTTCATGGACAGTAGCAAAACCAAACATCACAATGAATTACAAATAATGCTTGAAATTACACTGCACCCGCCATCCTGATACATACATGTATGATGTTAAGCCTCAATATGTCCAGTAGTTTAATTTATTTCAAACTGGATCACAACAGTGCATTCATACTGCTGTTTGGCGGGAGCAATAGACAAACTAACTTAAAATAAATAAAATAAATAAATAAATAACACCCAACAGTCACATACATAGTCCTGACCCCACACTAAGATCGAGTCTTGTGTCGTGGGTATCAGGAACTACGAGAGACTTTTCGGTCTCACAAACACCCAGACCCGGAAGAAATATTTGTGGGCTGCACAAACATTTCTCTCGGTGCGGGGATCGAACCCGCGGCCTCTCGTTTCACAGGCGGCGTCTAACCAACTACGCCACGGAGGCTGTCTTATATTTATTTATTAATATAATAACTTCATGCTAATACAAAGTATATATTTTTTGTTATAGACTAGAGATAAGTCAATAAGAAAACAGTACTTTAAAAGCCATTTTTATCATTTCATTTTAGGCATTTAGATTACACACAAAATAATTGTGTGAAAATCCTACCACAGCATTCAAACAAATATATCTATGCAAATATTAAAAGGACGCACGTAGCATCGAACACGAAACTAATAGATGACTAGTACAACATGGTTACTGGATGACCTTCACATGTTATGTCAATATAGTTATTGGTTAGGTATGTATACCTAATGATAATATTTGACCCATAATATAAACTGTACGTAATAGCAATGATATTCTTCAAAGGATCAGTATAATGATTTAATCTTAATATATCCACTGTAGAATGTGGGACGTCTCTATAAAAAATACTAAAACAATAAACACATTTCTTACCACGCAATACGACGTACGAAAAGTAAGGAGAATAGAATTAATTTCAAGTTGGAGTTTGCGCGTCGTAAATGAAAAAATCGATGCAAATGGATCTATCTGCGGATTCCACACAAGAATCACCACAGCGACCAGAAAATAAATATCGAATTAATTAAAGTAAAAAAACATCACTAAGTTTGGTCTTGTTTATAATAAACAAACCCGAAACGTAAGAATTTCAAACGTAAATATGATAATGGTCTATTAGGGGATTCTTCATCAATGCACTTCAATTGAGTATATTGAGCTTACTAAAGTGATATGTCCAAAACGCTGTACTTTTTTCCTCTGAATAATTCCCTAAATAAACTTAAATAAACGATGAAACCTATGAAAAATTCTGAAGAGTAACCGACTTTTTAAGTATAAGACAACTTTAATTTACTAACTCTAATGTCTAGATACTGGAAAACTAAGTAAGGGTATCACTTGGCTAAAAGCTACACACATCGATTTCCTCACTAACAAAGCCGCTTAAAAACATAAACAAATAAACTAACTAATTTATATATTAAATAACCATGTATAAAATAGACTAACTGTTAATCACTCACAAATTGTCCGTTTGCTAACCAGACACCGATGCTAATAAATCAAAGGAAATCTAGTTGAGTGGAATATCCGTGGGCGTCCAGGAATATTGAACTCTGACCTACCGCCCACGCGGCCTCTAGGCTACGTCACTGTTTGCCTGTGACGTAACATGTTAAGGGGACAGGTGAAATATTTAATACACACGTACAAACGTCCAAGGCGGGTAAGCAAAAGCGCACGTAGTGCAGATATTTCGACAATCTTGTCTAGATTTTTGTATATCACAAGGGCTATTAGGGAGAGCCTATCGATATTATAGGCACAAAAAGCAAACTTAATAACCTAAATCTTATTGAAACTAGAATTCTTTATCTGAGTTTTGTACCCAGAATCACATCGTAACAGTCAAAATATGTCTAATTTAAGTAAGGTTTTCTCAGATCCTATAGGTGGTTATATGCGGCATGCGGATGCCACTGATATGACCCTTCCTACCTCTTTAGGACATTAAAATGAGGTCTTAACATCATGCCGTATGATCAGAAAACTAGCTGCTAGGTTAGATTCTGAAAGTTTTGGAAAAGTTTTTGATCAAGAACAGCAAGAATATTAGGATTATATTAAAATCTATGTTAAATATGCATAATAGAATCTTAATGCAAGTCAAACAAAAGCAAGCACAAAAGAACTTGGACAAGCAAATAGAATAGGTAAATAGACCAGGCAGAGGAAGAGCATAAATTGTTGAATAGTAAAGTAAAGTGATATAGCAGGGCATTCCTGAGTAAATGTATCTTTGAAGATTTAAGATTCCTACAGAGCCAAATATAACGATCAACCTGATGATGATATAACTGAACAATGTATTACGTATTAAGCACGCCATTCACTTTTCTTTGAGGCTCACACCGCATCCGCAATGGATGCCAAGGTTGAGTACTTACTACATAACGCTTTATAGCCATTACTCTATTAGAATATTTAATTAGGCGCTGTACTAGCCAGTAAAAGTAAACAGTCCTATCGAAAATTCGTTTGTCATTGTCATTTAGTCGTTTATTGGCATTGAAAGTAATTCTACTCACGATTTTATTAGAGTAAGTGGAAAAACCACGCTAAAGGAAGCCCTGAATACAGTATCAATGATCTAAAGTAATCCGAGTGATATCACTATTTTAGAACATCGTTGTGAAGTAACAACTACTCGTATACGCCATGGTCTCCGACTAATTATAATACTAAATTCACACATAAACTCACGTCTTCTTCCCAACAGAGTTAGGCAAAGTGGTACCAGGACATGTGAAGAAATGAATGTGGGTACATTTCCCGAGGAGCGCCTATCGCCATTTTGACCACAAATTCCTGACTCCGGGCTGATAATGAGTTGAAAAATCCAGTATAACTTTACCCGACCCGGGATTCTAACGTGAGACCTCAACTTTGTAAGCGTCCCGTAGTACAACTTCGCCACCGAGGCAGTCACTATTCTGTAGTTATATTACCAGAGTTTTGATAATCTCATTATTTATCTTAACAGATCCTCCCAACCTGATCAACTGGATTTAGAAGAGATTTCATTCTTTTTCTAACTTTGGCTGTGTTTGTAACGAGAAAGGCTATTGCTCCGACAGTGCTAACATAACTACAGAAGGTTGGTATATTTCTACCACAATTAATTAATAATAGGTAAAATGTTCACTGGTGGTAGGTCTCTCATATGTGAGAGGCTGCCTGGGTGGGTACCACCGCAATGTCTATTTCTCCAGTCAAACAGCAGTTTAAATGCACTGTTGTGTTTCGGATTGAAGGACATTGTAGCCAGAGTAACTACTGGACATATTGAGACTAAACATCTTATGTCTCAGGATGGCGAGCGCAGTGGAATACCAAGCATTGCTTTGTAATTCAAGGTGTTGTTTGGTTTTGCTACTGTTCATGAGCGGTCGCATCGCTTACCATCAGGCGAACGGCATGCTCGTCTCGTCACTCACAGCAATAAAAAAAAATGTCTCCTTTAATCGCGCATTCAAAAAGATTAACCAGAACTATTACTCTGTCAAGCAATTTATTATTCTTAACACCACCAAATTTAATTCATTACCACCAAATAGGCAATTTTTGCTAAGTATAACTTGCTTTTAGGTGGCTCTACTACTTTGGTTACTATAGATCTCTATACTGTATCAGTCCATATAAGTCACACTGCAGGACACGAGCCTTATTGACAATCGAAACGATTGAGAGCGGCTAGCCATGTAGTCCAACACGATGGCCTAGTGGTAAGGTTGGCGGACTTTACAAAATTACATACCATAGAAATTCTTACGTCAATATACTACAGATCCTTACTACAGATCCTTATCACATGCTTTTTTGATTGGTGTTTTGTATATAATGAATGATTATACATAACTATTTAAAAACTTAATTATTCGTAAATTTTCTTTGTAAAAAGTGCTAAAATTCATGCATACATCTAACTGTATATCAATTACTTAATTAGAATTCTATTCCAAATAAGTTGTAGGTAAGCGTTTGCGATCGTTAGTTCTAAATTATATCTAGCTTTGTACCTACCACCACCTTTCTCATTTTTATTGGACTATTACTAGCCACGATGTGCTTTCTCAATATTTTGTATCAAATTCAAAGATACAATTTTATCATTTAACAAACAATGCTTTATTTCACCCATTAGGTGCCAGAAACCGTTTTCCTGTTCAATAACCTTTGCCATTTCAATTCTAAAACCAACTTTTCTCAAAGGGCATAGAGACAAATCACTGTTGAATAGCCAACACAAATGTATTAAAATGAAACAAAATTAAATATGTGTGTGGGTGGATATACAAAGAATATTGAATTAAAAGCATATAACTTTACGATGCAAATGTATATGGATAGGTACTTTATGAAATCGCCCACACAAGACAACAATTAAATTTATCAAGTATGTGTGGGTAGTTTACATACTGAACAACAACTTTAAAGTATATTGTTACCTTCTCACTCCGAAAAAAATATCCAACGAAAATCAGACGTTTATAAAATTGGATGCAACTCTTTAAGTTGGAATTCTCGATGTGATTCACTAAAGTAAAAAAAGGTCAAACATACATTTTATGTTGCTAAAAGGTGATGGAAAGAAACTAAATCATGCAAAAGCTCATTCCTCCATTTATAAACAAATTTGAAAATCTCAAATTTATCAAAAGATATATTAAATAGATTATTAAACAGATTTATCGCAAAGGTCATCAGAAAAAAATAAGAGGCAAAGATCAGCAAAACCTTCATACCGGATTTACTTTCAATGTCAAGTGACATGCAAACTATTAAACAGCGGAATAATTGCGTTCCTTTAATGCTAAGGTTAGTAAGGAATATTAACAAAAATCAAGTTTCTTGGAAACTTTAAATACCTACACTTTTGATTACGTATGATAAAATTGCATTGGCTGTACCTCAACCACAAATAATAAGTATTGAGACAAAATAAAGAATTTTAGGAAAAAGTTTAGGAAAATGGTAACTGTAATTGTCATCTACATGAATTTGAGCTATAACTAGAGATATATTGGAATGTGCTGATATCGTAAATCTCCGGATTTTTCTTATTTCTTTTAAATAAAAGTGATTATTCAATCATTGATTTTGTGACCACGTCATTGAAAGTTTACATTGTAGAAAAATATTCCAGCTGTGAAAGAATATTTACATATTGGTGGGAACTGAGAAATATATACATATTATGTCAAGGAATCTATGCTATATGGGAAACCGGGTCTCGAAAAAAGAATGTACATACGTAATATTGAATTATCAAATAGGGTAAATAATAATAGATTTCATAAATGGCGAGTTATAACTTATAAAATGCTTGGTATATAGTTTCAACATTTAGTTTTCTGTTCCTTGGTTATTACAATATTATATGGAGAACTTAAGCACCATACAAACTTTTTTAAGATTTTCCTTCCTTTCCTAATTGGAAAATAAATGTATCTAAACTGATTTTCCCCCATTAATTTAAGAGGAGAACAATATATATAGCTCATAATTTTCGCACAAAAAATATTGCATTTTAGAGTAAAGATTTGCTTAAAATGATATGATTCAATTGAAAGTATTAATTTCATTTCAATTTTCTTTTATGTGATAGTCTCTATACTGCCATTTTTTTACGTAACTCGCTCAGTAAAATTCTTTAATCCGGCAGATTGTAATTTTCATAATATATAATATAACCTAAATCTCATACGTTCATTGTGGTATTGTATAAGTGATTTATTTCCGCAATTTCTGGGCAATGTTCCGAAATTAAAAAACAGAGAAAAATCAATGCATAGTTTTTTTAGCGACGCTCAAAAAGCTCACAACACAAGACCGACAAGGGCGACTGCACCGCTTGCGAGCTAAATTCAATCGATCACTTCCACGGAGTCTGCTTCCCCAGCTCGCGAACCACTTGTACACCCTAAATTTCACCCTTAATGCTAATCCGAAAAACCACAACGCATTGAATTCACTATAGACGGGAGAAAAAATCAATCCACGATCGAGTATCAATCGATGCTGGATTTTAAACGGGTTTTACGCGAAATTTATACGATTTTTGTTAAGGAATTGATGTTGAATATATCGGGAACGTATTCAATCATTTTTTTTGGTATAAATGAAGTGGTTCGTATTACATTATTGGAGTAGTGTGGTGTATGAAGCGCGGTGCGCGCTCGCCGCGTCGCGGCTCGTGTGAGACTAAGCTGTCTCGTTGAATGCCGCGTTTTAGGGGGAGAATTTCCCCAGTTTTAAGGAAGTTTAATTATCTTTCCGTCATTGAGTAGTAGACTGTTTATAAACAATACGTTTCGTTTGAACATGAATATAATTAAGAATATTCTGGAAGTATTAGTTAATAAATTAAAAATGAATTATTAATTTGACTGTCTGTATGGCACAGTTGTACTACGGTATGATTCTAAAGCTGAGAAAAAAAAGGTTTGAATCTCGGGTCGGGCAAAATGATATTGGATTTCTCTATTTATTATCAGCCCGGAGTCAGGGATTTGCGCCCGATATTGCGATAGACTCGCCCCTTATCGCATCATGGGACGGAACACACAAGGTGAAACGTGGTTGTTATAGTAGCAAATCTACCTACCCCTTCTGGAAAAAAGGCGTAAATTTATGTAAGTTATGAAGTTTTAATTTACGTTTGGTCGCTTTATTAGTTTTTGGCAACAATAACAGCACATATGAGTTCTGAAGCGTAAATACCTAAATTAAGATCCCAAGTCGGGTACGTCTATTTTCGTCAGAACTTTAAATTTAATTGCAACTAATATTGTACCTAGCATGACAATAAACTCTCCTTCTTATAAACCTTGTTTTAGAAATAGTTTTTTGAACAGCAGGTAACTATATCAGCACTTTGTCGCAGCTCATCAAAAATCCGTGCATTAGCTTTTTTTTATCTAACGAAAATATGTCTTGCCATGTCTATATTAATTTCAGGTTAAGCCATTATATTGTATTTATTTAAAATATTGTAATACTTGACAATCCAATGATGCGTGGAATATTTAGTAAAAGCACTGCCCATTTGTAGTCAGAGTTTTTTGATTCATTCGAGTTCATTGATTCGAAATTAGATATAATGGTCCCACTTGTACCTTTTATCTCTTTATAGAACGAAAATTCCCAAAAAGGCCAATGAATTTTCAAGGATTTTCCGTATAGTGATTGTGTGACATAACAATTTCGATAAATTATTTATATTTAATTTATTCTAAGCATAAACCATTATTTTAATATGTCGTATTATATTAAAGTTTCTGATTATATTTAAGTTTCTGATTATATTATATATTATATTTTTAGAGCTCCGGTTCAGATTTGTCCATTTATCTACTTATAATATTACTATGGCTTAGAATTTAGATAAACCTGATCCGCGGACATAATTATCTATCAGAACTATTCCCTTTCTTCAACTAAAGGGGATCAATTAGAGGAAAAAGTATTATTTTTTATAGTATTATTTAGATTCAGTAACTTATAACTATGAGGCATGAAAATTTATTGACGGTAAGTATTAAATTCAATTTGGTTTGATTTCAACGGAGTTTATTTCCATCTTACTAATATAACAACAACCCGAGTCACTATTCTCAGTAGGTATAAAACTATAGGTAAACTACACCACTACCCTGGCAACACAGAGTACTACGCCGCCCTGCGTAGCCGTAGACCCCGCCCGCTACGGCGCGCCGGTACGCTACGGCTACGACGTATACCTAACCGGCGTATTATACGATGTTTTTATTATGATTATAGGAACCGAATGGGGTAACGACCCGCTGCCAACCGTTAATTATTCGGCTGTTAGTTGGGATATATCGCCTAGCATGGGATAGATCAAATCGTACGTCGTGTAGAGGATGCCAGGGTCCTACAGTGGGACGTATATGGGCTGATACAGATACGAATGGGATAGGATAAAGACTGATATTGGGACTGGATTTGGCCGTATAGGCTTTTACACTACCTTGTATGCACAGTCTCAACTAGTAATTAAGAAGCTTGTATTTTTCTACATTACGCTTTATAACAACGCGAAAATAGTTTAATATTGAATTTTAAAATTCACGAAATTAGTCTTAACTTCAGATATTTCGTTTACAGGGAAATCTAATGTAAATGTATATTCTTAATGTTTTTAATAATATGACGTCAAATACTAATAATTATTATTCTTATACTAATTTAAATGGTATAAAAGGATTTAGTAAATTGGAAGATATTGTAATAAAAAACTGATATTGTAATATTTCAGTGAGATGAAGGTTTTTATTTGGTATGAGCGCTAATCGCAGGAATTGAAAAAAATAGAGCTAAAGAGAGTGTCGAACAAGGCTATAGAGTACTTTTGTACCGGAAATACTTTTTCATGCAGGCGTAGCCACGAGCATTAGTTGTTTATGAGATAAAAGTACTTAGCAGTGTGTTCTCTTGATCAGCCCATATACGTCCCACTGCAGGGCACGGGCCTACTCCACAATCGACAGTACGATTGAGAGTGGTTAGGCCATATAGTGTGTTATAATACCATTTTTTTTACCACGTCATAAAGTGGATTAGACTTTTGTAATAAGTTATATATAGTACATTCCATAGAAATAAAGATGACAGAAAATAATTATAATAAAGGGCTTTCGAAGCTACTTGTATTTAATATAAATTATCGTTTACATAAACATGAAGATAACAAGAAAATATCCTAAAGAATCTTGTATCGCATCTCATCTACTTTGTACTTTAGTCCGCACTTGGTAATCGGTAAACGTTATTGTAGATGAGATCTCTGTACGACAGTAGTACGTTTATGGCCTCACAAATGATGATGACAATGAATTCTTGATCTCTAAATTTAAGTATGGAAAGCGTACAGACTGTTTTATAAACTAGCTTTACTATAAGACTATAAGACGCAGGGAAGAGCTAAAAACATAGAGTAAAGGTGAAATTATACTATAGTATTCAATCTTACGCATAGATACTAGAAGTGGCTAACTGACCAATCAGGACAATGGAACATACAAGGCCACGTCTCACATCATAAGCATACGACTGATAATGTGCACAAAAGAATCCATTGTTGAGATCGGTCCAAGATGCGTTTCTCTAGTATTCATGGCCGCTTCTTTACTCTATGCGTAAGACGGAATACTATAGTATGGTTTCATCTTTAAACTCAAATTAAAACAAGTCGATGCCTGAATCCTTGTATGTAAAATTAGATGACGGGTGGTAGAGTGAGAGGTGAGTTATTTTTCACCTTATAGTGGCAACTGTAGCTTTTACTAGTATTTTAAGACATAATGTAAGCCAATAGGCCAATCTGGCTGCCACCTGTTCACCCAAATACGATCTACCTTTACAAAATTCCATATTTCATGAATTTGAGTTTTTGCAAGTATACACCTTTCCTCATAATATTTTCGGCCATTAAAGGGTTAAGGGAGCGATAATTAAATAAATGAAATAAAAAGTTAAAGAATTTAACATTGAACCCGAATTAACGTCTTCCATCTGATCACTTGTCTAACACATCATTATAAAAAAATAACATTTCTAAAAAATATTTCCCACCCTCGCCATTTTGTATAAATTCTGTCTGAAGACTCCCCCACCGTGACAAGTCGGCGACAATTTAATATGCATTAAAATAATCGTTACCACGCAACCCCCACGTCCAACCCCTACGCGATATAATAACCCATAACTCTGAGGGATGCGAAAACATCCCCTTGATTTTTGTTATGAAATTGTCGTCATATTTTAGTTTTGTCGTGTGTTTCTTCTTTATTGCGGGGGTGGGTAGCATGTGCGGCATGAAACTTAACATCAGCAATTTTGGGATAGTCATATATCAAAATGTCATCATGCATTTTAATAATAATCCTGGGTCCTTCCGCCGTGGTGTGAAGAGGCACCTTAGCAGGCCGGCATAATTGTTTCCATTGGCATGGGACTGCCGTCCAATGCCAATGGATACTCTGCCTGGGCGGCATTGGCACTTTCCATCAGTATCATGCCGGACAATAGTAAAAAAAAAAAAATCGGAAATGAGTAACTTATTGACTGCCTCGGTATCGCAGTTGTATGATTGCAAAGCTGAGGTCTCGGGTTCGAATCCCAAGTCGGGTAGAGTGATACTGGATTTTTCTATTCATTATCAGACCGCAGTTAAGTATATGTCCCCGATATGGCTATAGGTTCACCCCTATCACATCGTGGGACGGAAAATGTATAGGTTTTCTGGTTGCATCCCTACTAACCCCTTCTAAAAAAGATACGTGAGTTCTTTGTATGCATGAATTCAACGCTGGCGCGATAAAGTTAATTGTTGGTTGATACAATTTTGTCGGCGGGCATACACAGACCGTTTCGTAATGTGAAAGGTGTTTTTTTTTTAAATTAATTTTGTTTTCTTTAAATACTTTTACTGGTGGTAGGTCTCTCATATGTGAGAGGCTGCCTGGGTGGGTACCACCGCAATGTCTATTTCTCCCGTCAAACAGCAGTTTAAATGCATTGTGTTTCGGATTGAAGGACATTGTAGCCAGAGTAACTACTGGACATATTGAGACTTAACATCTTATGTCTCAGGATGACGAGCGCAGTGGAATGCCAAACATTGCTTTGTAATTCAAGGTGTTGTTTGGTTTTGCTACTGTTCATGAGCGGTCGCATCGCTTACCATCAGGCGAACGGCATGCTCGTTTCACCATTCACTGCAATAAAAAAAGGCAAATTGTTTTCACATAAAATTAAAATAAAATAACAAAACACCGACAGTAAACTAAATGCATTACCTTTAGTAG
Organism: Hyles euphorbiae; assembly: GCA_023078785.2. Classification (NCBI taxonomy): domain Eukaryota; kingdom Metazoa; phylum Arthropoda; class Insecta; order Lepidoptera; family Sphingidae; genus Hyles; species Hyles euphorbiae. Next base: position 687,456 of record CM041030.1, read on the forward strand.
CCACTGCATGAAATAACATTTATGTTTGATTTATTATTAAAATATTTGAAAGAAGTCAGACTTGTATGATAAAAACAAATATTTGTATGATCCACAGGTATTAGTTTGGGGTCTGGGTGTTTGTAAGACCGAAAAGTCTCTCGTAGTTCCTGATACACGACACAAGACTCGATCTTAGTGTGGGGTCAGGACTATGTATGTGACTCTTGGGTGTATTTATTTATTTAGAGTGTTAAGGTGTGGTTAAGGGCTATTACGAACGTGTTAGAATACTGTCACAAAATACCGCAACAATTTTTATAAATTTTATTAAAACTACCCATCGTATGATTCACAAGTAGTGGGGAATCGGTAATATAAAGCGTTGTCTCACTTGGATCGTCACTTTTCGAGTGACAACGACAGAGGAAGGACCTTATCCTCGCCGGTAGCAACCAGGATTGGCAAGTTAAGTTATTAATATGATGTTTTGTTGCTCATTGCTCAGAATATTTGAATATTATTCTGTAACATTGTAATTATCGATTGTCGTTGGATTAAACCATATTCTTATAAATAGAAATATAAATAACATTTAATATAATTGATAATTTTATAACACTATAATAATATAATAATTATAAACCATTATGATAAGTGATAAATATTAAAAATTATATAATTAAATAATATAATTATAGATAAATCTATTGAAATATACATGTTTATATTATTTTATATACCTTTTCCCACAAAAATTCTAACATCAGAAGTGGGATCGTGTCCATTACTTTTTATATACAAATTATACTTTTGTTGCAAGGATGGATCACGGCGTTCTGACGGACCTTCACATATAAATTAAAGACGCTGTTACCTCTACGCGGAACGACGATACTGCACTTCCGGCTTTTAATCCAGCCATCCAGGGTTGGAGAAGTTTAGACTGTCACTAAGGCAGGTAAGGCCCGACGGGATCTGCATTAGTCTGGCTCGAGCTTTGTGAACCTGCGACGAGTCTTTAGTAATAACATATTTGTAGGGTGTTAAAATAATTGAAAAAGAAACTCGCCGAATATTTAAATATTTTCCCGCACTTTGATTGTATAAGTGGGACAGGAGATGGTTTTTGTATTGTGTTATTTCTACAGAAACGAATAAGAAACAAAAGATTGGGTATTCTACTTGGCAGTTCTTATGAGATTTATTTAATGTATAGATGGTGTATTAGTAGCACCATTAATAACTATGTGAACAAAGTTTCAAGTTTCTTTACTATTGCATAGTGTCGCTACAAGTTTTACATGAAATGGTAATTTAAATTGTGACTTTCTCGATTCTGAGACGGTGTAACTATTATTGTCTATATTGCTTCGTACATAGCTGTTGAATATGTGATGTTATCGACAAGATAGTAGAATGAAACCTAAGATATTAGCAGCATTTAGTTTCGTCTAAAAAGTTGCCCTTTTAAATCATTCCCAAGACGATATACAGCCGCTGCCAATAAACAAACCCAATCCAAAATTTGCCGTTTTAGATTGACAGCTCAATCGTTTTTCTGATACTATATTGCCAATAATCAACCTCAGTAGTGAATAAACTATGGCAACATGACAGGAGACCAATCGAAAAGTAGAAAACAATTGACAACAAAACAGATTGACTTCAATCTAATTTTTTTCGATTGATTATTGGCATCGGCCGATATACGAAATAAAATTAAAAAAATAGTTTAATGTGAAAACATTTATTTTAATTTAGAAACATCCCATATATTATCTTATATCAGGACTAGATTAGTGACTTATTTGAAGTGCAGTTGCAAAATACGTATTTTAATTTTGTACTTAAATATCTTTTATATTTTTGAAGTATTACGTATTTTATTTGAACTACTTTTATGAGATATACTTTATTTATGTTTAAAACATAAAATACTATTTGCTACTTAAATAAAATTCTTGGGTTAGGGATTCAGCAAATGGCCACTAGAGGCGCTGCATTATAAAAATCCAATAATAACCGAACACTAGACTGACAAATTTCAATGCATACCCAACAGTAAAAAAAAAAAAAAGTTTTAAAATACAACACCTGTCTCCCTAATTCAGTACCAGTGGAACGATTGTTTCATATGGTGCTAGGATAATCTGATACTCTTTTTAAAGAACTGGTAATGTTAAAAACTTTGTTATTTTTAATATCTGAAAGTATTTTATTTGATAAGTATTTTGAAAAAGGCTATTTCAAATTTTATATTTGAAGAACTTTGTATTTGAAGTCGAGTCATTTTATTGATACATAATAAATATTAAATAATGATCTTTAAGTCGAAACTTCGAGGCGCCCTAGAGTGTGCTACAAATGGAACATAATGTTGGCCATCGATTGATACACATTCTTAATAAATTAAGTAAAGTAATATTTCGTTGTATTTAAAATTCGAGCCTTGTTTAGTTTATAACTGAAATAAAGTTTTATAAATTAGTATCCTAAACACATTATTAAAAAAAAAACCAAGAGATTATGGGTCAGGGACCAATAATTAATTAATTATATGGCAGACGCAAATGCAAATTTGTTTAACAGATTTAACACTCTGGCAACTAACATGAGATTTCCAAAAAAAACATTTGTGAATTAAGGTAGTTATTGGTCTTGTAAAAGGACTTCCTTTTTCAACAATCGATGTTACAAATGTTAGTAAGCAACTGAAGTAATATGTTGGTATTTGACAAGTAGAGGATCAATTCCCTCTTTGAGCCACGGCACTGTTCACACAATGTTGTAAATACGTAATTAAATGATGTAGTTAATTGCTAAGCACAGATTACAATTTAAATAGGTGGTATTTTGTCCGACATTTTGTGGGGTCAACCTTTTTATAATTTATATTTTATATTGATGTTTTAAATATCGGGACCATCAGATTCTCAATATCAGTTCTCTGGAAGTTTCAATAATAGTAGAATTAGTTGAGTTTGTTGATATCCGGACAAACTGAGTATAATTTGGGAATTAAAAGCGAAACGTCAGATTGGCCGAACGATTTATAAAAAAAAACAATAAAAATGAATCCATTAGAATGTTTCAACATTTCGATTCATTACCCGGTATTTACCCTATATTTAATATGCAAAGTTACCCATGTATATTTTATTTTGATACAGAAATAGATGGTAAAATACTATATACATAGTAAAATACTAAATCAATATGATCTTTCGTATTTATTGATTGGAATAGAAGCAGATATGTACCTGTCGTTGTAAAGTAAAATTTTCTATGCGACCCGGTGAATCGATTGAGGGAAATATTTTCGTTGAAAATGCCTTGACATATTATTTAGAAAATACTTTTTGTGAAACATGTTTCTTTTTTTTTAGAACCCAATGTGTATAGTAATAAATATTAAGGATTTGTATAATATGATTATGTGATTATAATGTGATTATGATTATGATGTGATTATGACAAGATTATGACGAGATTATGATGAGATTATGATTATGATCCCTTGGCTGTTGTCTAACATTCACTGGCTGCGGGTGATTAAGCTTCACTGACTGCGGGTGTTTGATTGTACAAAGCAAGGTGTATCAAAAAGATGTGATGTGATTATGATGTGATTATATGATTATGATCCCTTGGCTGTTGTCTAACATTCACTGGCTGCGGGTGATTAAGCTTCACTGACTGCGGGTGTTTGATTGTACAAAGCAAGGTGAAGTGAAAAAAAAAAGAGGACAATAATATATATATATTTTTTTCAGATAATAGATAATGTACTTGAATGGATTGTTCAGTTATTTGTAAGAAATAAAATCATATGACGACCGATCGAGAAAACAAATAAAAATAATAATATGGCAAATCTTTGTAAGACGTCACAAATATTTATTTTAGTAAATTGACCAAAACCATGCCCACTGAGTTTGACTCGCTGGATCTACTCAGAAATGGGTCGCGCCGCGTAGTATCCAGTGGTAAAGTAAAGCCCGCTGAGTTTGTTCGCCGGGTCTTCTCAGTCAGGGCCGCGTTGGATCCGGCAGTAAGCCTAAACATACGGGACGTTTCGGAAATACTTATGGTCGTTGTCTTAAGTTGGACCCAAAACAAGCCCACTGAGTCTTATTCGCTGGATATACTCAGGACTGGGTCGCGTCGCGTAGTTCCAGTGGTAGTGTAAGCCCACTGAGTTTGTTTCGCCGGGTCTTCTCAGGAAGGGCCGCGTTGGATCCGGTGGTAACAATAAACCGCTACGCACCGTTGTAATAATATTCATGGTCCACTAATTAATTTAATTTAATTTAATTTTACTAACTTACATATTGTATTTCTTTGAAAAATAAATTACCATAGTCATAACTAATACTTTAAATAAAATAAGAATAAAAAGTAAACAAATAAATAAAACTAATTTTAAATAACATTAAAATAAATTTAAATAAATTACATAAATAAATTAATTAAACCAAGAAATTAAAATAAGTAATACTAAGTATAGGAAATATAATATTGTATATAGAGATTAAGTTCTATGTGTATTGACTTGTCATAAGAGCTTTTAAATTGCCTACGTGACCAATAAATACATTTCAAGATATTAGGCAGAAAATTAAGTAGAGCAACGAGACTGGACCGTGTTAGAATATTTTATTGTACTTCGAGAACAAAGTACATGTCAGTATGGCCGTGTTAGAATACTGTCACAAAATACCGCAACAATTTTTATAAATTTTATTAAAACTACCCATCGTATGATTCACAAGTAGTGGGGAATCGGTAATATAAAGCGTTGTCTCACTTGGATCGTCACTTTTCGAGTGACAACGACAGAGGAAGGACCTTATCCTCGCCGGTAGCAACCAGGATTGGCAAGTTAAGTTATTAATATGATGTTTTGTTGCTCATTGCTCAGAATATTTGAATATTATTCTGTAACATTGTAATTATCGATTGTCGTTGGATTAAACCATATTCTTATAAATAGAAATATAAATAACATTTAATATAATTGATAATTTTATAACACTATAATAATATAATAATTATAAACCATTATGATAAGTGATAAATATTAAAAATTATATAATTAAATAATATAATTATAGATAAATCTATTGAAATATACATGTTTATATTATTTTATATACCTTTTCCCACAAAAATTCTAATAAACGCGTTTTAGGCCTTAACTTTCTTAACCTCTTCGTGGGTTATGTTCGATTATGTACGAGGACCGGGCGATCAACCGACAGTGGAATAACTATCATACGGATTGCCTCGGTGGCGTCGTTGTACTACGGTACGGTTACAAAGCTGAGGTTTCTGGTTCGAATCCCGGGTCGGGCAAAGTGATATTGGATTCTTCTTATCATTATAAGCCTGGAGTCAGAAAATGCCCGATATGGCGATAGGCTTTCCCCCTATCGCATCGTAGGCCGGAACATAAAAAGCGAAATGTGGGTTTCCTAGTTGGTCTGTTTACCCTTCCCAGTAAAAAGGCGTGAGTATATTTATGCAGATTAGAGATGACATAGCCAACAGATTAAAAACAGTATAATCAACGTGGACTGTGCCTTGCTAATATATCTGCCAAACTTACAGCCGATGCCAATAAACAAACCCAATCCAAAATTTGCAGTTTTAGATTGACAGCTCAATCGTTTTTCTGATACTATATTGCCAATAATCAATCTCAGTAGTGAATAAACTATGGCAACATGACAGGAGACAAATCGAAAAGTAGAAAACAATTGACAACAAAACAGATTGACTTCAATCTAATTTTTTCGATTGATTATTGGCATCGGCCGTTAGTGAGCATTGGCAAAACTGAACTGATGATGCTAGCCCATAGACCAGCAACAATTAAATCCTGGGGTGACCCATGTTCAGCACTTTTTATGTCGGAATACTCGATAGGGGATCACTGAGTTCGAGACTAATATATCCTATCAGTCGCCAAGGCATTGCTCAGAAATTTGGATAAACACTGGCTCGTAAAGAATTTCCACTAGAAGAGGAAGGTTGGTGATTTTTTACAAAGGTTGTAAGGTCGCTCAAGCGCAGATCTCTTGATTGTAGAGGAGTCCCGTGCCCTGCAGTGAGACGTATACAGGGTGATCAGATACAGATAGCTATTTATGAACTCGATATAAAATGAATTACATAAAAAAATGTAAACAATTGTCGATTTACCTCCACAGATGACAAAATATTGTACACACTTCGACAATTCACTCAGTTTTAATCGAAACTATTATATTTATCTCTAGCATAATATCTCCGGACATTTCATATCAGAGCCAAAAATCACAGCCAACTAAAGCTTCCCCAACAAAACTACCCTTTGATTGATTTAAAAGCACCCCTTATAAATACGTAAGCTGGTAACAGCCAGCAACCCCTGGACATTATCTTTAAGCGATGAAAACTTTACCCTAATCACCCCCTGCGGAGGCAGGGGATGAAATCTGCAGGGTGGCTTTGATACGAGCTATGCGTCTGTGATAAATTTTGGGGAGTATCGACGTGATTTACAAGAAAGGATTTTCATTAATTTGGGAAATCTTCATTGAATATTTTTTTCACATAAATGATAACATCTTTTGATGTGTGATTGGAATGAATTTGAAAGGAATTAATGATTGATGAAAATATCAAGTTTTTATATTAATGGTCTTAACAAATATATTACTGACCCTGCATTTTTTCCCAAACAGTCCATAAAATTATCATAATTATGGGATAGATACGAAATAAAATAATTGCTCTGTAATTTGACTAATTGGAAAAGTATATTAAAAGCTGTAGTTAAGCCATTCGGCGGTATTATGTAGAACATATAAAAAGGAAATTTCAAAGCTTTTGTGTGTCGCTTAATTAGTCTGAATTTTAGTAAAATACATTTACCGGTATCACGTTCTCACATTAATAAACATCAACTATAATTTTTAGTGGGTATCTAAATATTTACATAATATTTAGCCATGTTTCCAAATCACCACTATTTATTATTACGCTCAAATACTGAAATATTAAAATTATGATTTTATATATTGCTCGTTTTATTAAAGCGAGGGAATAAACATAAAAGTTAAAATTCTCAATTTACTAAACTCCCTTCAAGCAATGCCATCTATCGTTAAACATGGACTAGTTTAATTCGCTACAGTGTAGCATTTAAGTCTGCTTGAGAGTTTCGCCTGTGGCCAATAGGTGGCGCTATATTCAATATAGCGAAATTAGTTTAACGCAGCTTTATTTTCCTTTCCAGTTATTAATTTAGGTCAGTTTCCAGTAACTATTGGAGTACATGTGCTTAAGTCAATAGCTGTACATGTACAGGGCAAATGCAATTTATAATCTACCTCTTTACTTAGTACTTCGTCCGTATGAGGGTTTCTTTAACATGTTATATTTGTCGATATTGCAAGTTGAGGCTTCGTATTTTTAAGGAGAAGTCTTAGTATGTGTCTATGTTATGTATGCTGACTTGTATGTAGTTTAAACCGAAAGTAATATATAAAGATCGAGTATACAGGGAGCGCAAAAAAATGGCGCACTTGCTCAGATGGGTACAAGGGCATAATATTAATATCGTAATAAAAAAATAATATTTGGAAAATACCTATCCGTTTTGAAGTTATGACCGTTTAAAGTTTTAAGTTTAATCACCACTTTTTCGCATAAAACCAGTTGGAATGGATGAAGAACAAGATTTAAACACATACGTATTTTTTCGTTTCGTCGTTAATTGAACGGTTAACGAATTATACCACGAAAACCATTTTTAACAGCATCAAAACTTCCTTAGACTTCGCTTTAACCGTTGTTTACACATGGGTAAGGTCATGAACTCTTAGCTGTATAATTTATCCTTCTCTAATTTCAAAACAGGATATTTTTTGTTTCATTTCAAATAAATAAATCAGTTAAACAGGGACGTACTTAGATTTAAGCGTCAATAAATTAACAACATAATAACTTTAGGTGCAGTTGCATCGTGTATGGATTGACTATTTTGTTTGTCATTATTTTCCTTAGTGTCACAAATCCAAACTGAAAGACACCAAGAAATCACACTGGTCATCGCTTAAATCATGTAAGATTGCGAATTTAATTATAATTAGAAAAGTTTTGGTAATACCTACATAACATTTAAATTTTCTAAATAATTAATATTCATTGAAAAAATAATCTGATGACACTGATTAATAAAAAATAAGATTTTTAAAATGATGGCCCAATTCGGCCCTATTAGTCAAAGGAAGCCGCCGGTCATAGTGTACTTCGTCGGATCCAACGCGGCTCGATTATTCTTCCTTTGAGGTTGCCGCCGCCCTTTGTGAGCGCGAGCCGAAAGGCGGCGATTTCTTTGTCGGTAACTTTTAGCATTTTGCAAAAGAAGACCGACATCTTGAGGTGTGTTCGCACTACACACTTGATATAACTTAATTTGATTAAGTACCTACTCCGATATAAAAGTTACGTTAAAAAAAAGATCTTATTGGACTGATAGAATGGTCCTTACTTGCTCAAGAGCTTATAATATTATTTAAATATGTCATCAACCGATCCAGTCAGTTACAAATTGCCTATTTACTTTTGCTTATTATTGTATTTAACATTACTTTAATGTGTTTTGAAAATAATGTTACTTTAAAGTGATAAAATTTCTTCTAAATTCTTATACCTAGATAAATGTCGTCTACCATTATAGCATAGAATTTGCATATGAGACTTCTGTGAGATAAAATTAGTGAAATCAATAAACACTAAGCACTAATTTACTGCACTGGAGACCCCGTGCCCTGCAGTGGCACGTATATGAACTGATACAGTACTAATACTAATTGTTCACATGAATTATTATGAACTCAAATAGGAAAGCTTTGTATCTAATGTGAACAGGCCTTTATCTTTCAAAAATCAAAATAATAATTTATTTTTTATTAGTTGAATTCGGATTGCGATCGCGTGTGCATGTATTAGTCGTGTGCATATTATTGTAAATTCGTTTTCAGTTATTTTGAGTAAATTTTATTAATTTCATTATGCTTTGAACATTACCCAATTTGATAGCTTTTGATGTAACTTGTGTTATGTGAAATGTAAAAGAAAAAGTGATTTGTGCTACCAAACTGTGACAGTGTTTTCGTGCGGGTTTTGGCGGATCCTGCGCTTCCATCCTTGCCTATCAAGGTCATTACGGTTTACATTACAAGGTCAGTTAACTATTTTAGTGATCATTAATGACAACTAACCAGCCCATATGGGTCACCGACGGCCTCCGTGGCGCAGTTGGTAAGAACTGCCTGTGAAATGAGAGACCGCGGGTTCGGTTTCTGCCCCGAGACAATTTCCATGAACCATAATTATTTTTCTAATACCCGCGACACAAGATTTGTATCTTAGTGTGGGGTTAGTACCCATGTATGTGACTGTTGACACTTGACAGTATTAATTTAATATCTTTTTTATGTACCCTGAGCGTTATGTATACAATCGCACGACTTATAAGTAAATAATGAGCTCTGCTTATTTATTGTTGAGTGTCTACCGTTCAGTTGCAAGGTTCAATCACTTTAGCCGCTTAGCGTAATGTGTTAAGGGTTAGCATATGTAACGTTAGTTTTTTTTTCTCGGCATCTTTCTTAATATTCGCTAGCGCCATGCAAATCCGTCTTAATTAAGATGCCTTCACCATATACTATAATGTATATTGGCAGGTGCGCCGTTTTCTTGTCCACCCTGTATATCTGCCTACCCCTATGGGATACAGGCGTGATGATAATGTATGTATGAGTTTTTGAAACCTACCCTTGCCTCAATTAACTTATTAAGGCCTTTTCAAAATATAGAAATCCCCAAAAACTATCACAGATCGCTAGATATAAAATAAGATTTGGACTGGCCATATGCTATTACTCGTTCATAAAACGCACATTATATGACAGAAACTAATATTCAGCAGTGGAATCCTATATAGTGAATGAATGAAAACTGCATTTAGTCTAACTAGTTGTGTGGGACGCCCTCCTTAGGTGGAGTGACTATTTGCAAAATGTCGTTGGTGGTTAATTTGAAGGTAGAACAACTAAGAAGAGGCCTATGTCCAATAGAGGGCAATAAAAGGCTGAAGGAATTTAATAGGCCTGTCGGTACCGGCTCAAATGCAAGTGCCAAAATTTTAACGGTGGGTGGCGGCTTGAAATCCCCGGGAACACTCCTGAGTTCTGACTGTTCGAAGTTCTGTCTTTTGTGTATTGATATTTTATAATGGTGAAGAAAAACCTACATATCATTGCGATTCGAATGAATTTCAATGGTATGTAAAAGTTCGCCAACACGCACTAGGCCAGCGTTGTAGACTATACGCTCTATCCCCCTCAATCGTGTCTCGATTGTAGACAAATTTTACTATCAATGTCCGATCTACTATAATAAGTCAATGCTTAAATCATATGCAACCCATATGTTTGGAAAATCACATTAGACCATCATTAAAAAAGTGGCAGTCTCATCCAAGATATTTACCCAGTCGGAGAAAGATCAAAGATGCTAACCTGATAGAGCAAAATGTCAAGTATATTATGATAACTATTCATAATAATAATATTTATGAGGTAAACGTTATTAATTACTAGTCGGCATGAGACAGACCATGCTATCGTTGGCAGACTCGCGAGGTCAAACGACTGTTGATCATGATTCATGCGAACACGCTCTTATTTTATATTCATTAGCTTTTTATATAATCAATGATTTTCATTCTTATGTATCCTTCATTTCCCCAGTAAGTACAGAATATCTCGTTTTAGAAATAACAGCGAGAGGGAAAATAATAAATCTTAGCAGTAATCAACAATTTCGGTTAATGTGTTGTGGTAGATAAATTATTGATGATTATGAAGCCGGTGAAATTACTAACAAATACTTGCTGCTTCCCTCTTAAACAGCACTAGAAAAAAAAATTGATTTATTATCTTCCGATATAAAAATATTTAGCTGGAGGAGCCACGTGTGGAGCAACACAAATAATTATTTATTATGTACTCGCATGGAGGTAAACTTAGGTAAAAAAGTTACAAAGTCCTTTTTGAGTGCTCACAGTGTGTTGTGAGCTGTCCATATCATATGGAGTAGCAGCTAAAGTCTAAGGTTCTACGCCCTTGAGACTGTAGTATATACTTTCAGTTTCAACTTTTTCATTGTTTACTTCAACGAATCCGACTTGACACGATTACTCTTTCGAAAAATAACACTTGTATCAAGTGTTATTTTTTGGAAATCTAGAATAAATAACCAGACTATAGGGGAGAAGTGTTGCGATGGCAATAAGGCAACGGTTGTACTATAGCAAAGAATTCCTTGCACTCTTTGTAGAACATGCGCGTGTTCTATACTCAGAGAGAGACCGAAATCTTTCCGCAGTCCTTATGGTTCCAGTTTGTCAATGAGACTGAATCCATTGACTATTGTTAATCTTTTCTTCATCGACTTATAGGTACTCAAAACAAAAAATTACCTATATTTCTAAATGTTTATAAACACAATGATAGAAACCACGTACGCTATTCCTTTTATTATATTAGATGTGTAAAAATCTAACAATGTTAGGGAAGCCATTGGATTCAACTGTATTGTTGAACTAATGATAATTTTTATGCTATGGAGAATTTTATAAATAAAGTCTCAGCCGGGCACAACAAAGTGAAGCCTTTGCAACTCTTCTTCTGCCTGACCTTATCCTCACAAACGCGCGGGGTCGAAGCTACATGATTCATGCGTTTTGTTCACGTTGTTGAAATATTTTCATAAATTTAGAAAACATAAAGGCTTTGTCCGCATAAAACTTTTTCTGCGATAAAAGTTCCTTGATTACGTAACACTACAAAACACAAAAATAATTTTAAATGTCGTGTTCTCGCATTTTGTTCAGATAGACACTGGAGTTTAAGTTGCCCTGGGTACTAATGTTAAACCAAGAGAAGATTGCTGTCGCCCCTTATAAGCTACCGAAAATAATTCAACTACAGTAAAAAAGAAAAATATACTATCTACGTCTGCGGCCCTCGTTCATTTCCGACTATCTATTTTGGCACCGTTATTATTCGGCCTACCAAATTCTTGTATACGGTATTCTTGTTTTTATTACACCGTCTATATGTTTGTACGTATCAATTATCAGCCCATATATAGTATGTCCTACTGCAGTGAACGAGCCATCTACGATCGACAATACGATTGAGAGTTGTTATGCCATGTAACAGTACGTTGGCTGAGTGCAAACTGGTGGACTTTACATACCACAGAAATTATATTATAAATCGCTATGGTATGCAGATTTCCTCACGATGCTTTCTTTCACCGTTTAAGTACGTGTTGATTGAATATCAATATATACATGACTCCGAAAAGCCAGATGTGATGCCTGGAATTGGAACCCGGGACCACCGTGAACATATTGGCAGCTGCTTCTAGTCCGTTTACCGATAGTCCACCACGCACTCTTTTTACACTATATTGATAATATTGACTTTTTTTTCGAACGTTTGGTACCAGAATTACGAAGTTGCCTTCTGCACTCAAATGATGGCGTCTGGGTATAACATGACTGGCAAATATTTACAACATCAATCTGAAATTTTAACGTATGACGTACATTTACAGATGGAAAAGTATAGGTAAATTTCTTCAAGTAAGAGTATATCATGGGTGACCCCAATCACCTCATCGTACTTGAAATGCAAAAAAATCGCTGAACATTCCCACTCAGAGAACTTATTAACCGTAAGATTGCATACAAAGCGAACGAGCCGAGCGTCGCACAAAGATTTTCATATATTTGCAAAAACCGTGCAAAGTCGAGTATGAAATTAACATATTAAAATAAGCATTTATTTTTGAATGAATCTTCTTTTGATTTTTGACTTGTTTGAAAATTTGAATGATATTTTTTATTGTACCAATTGTAGTTCATTTTTTTATTCAAATATGTATGCCGTAAAGAAACTTACAAGTAGCATCATTGATCTAAGGTTACACGTTTTTTGAACTGTAAAGTTCTGAGTTCGATTCCAGCTCATGTTCATACAGAATTCGTTGTAATTGTTAATAATGTAAACGTCTAAATAGAAGCTGGCTGGTCATTTATCACACCATTTTGTTCCTTAAGAATAAACTCGCGACAGATGGTTTTGAAGTGTAGAAGAAGCCCAATGTTTCCAAACACATTTGTAAATCGTGCTAGTGCGTTGGTACTGCATATTATGTAGATGAATCCGAGAATAAAATAAATTAACCTTAAAACGATATAGTGGAAAGAACTAATTTATTTAAAAACTTTGTAAACAAAGTAACCTATAGATAGCGCGCGAGTTGAATGCAGTCGGGGCCTGAGGTGCGGAGCGGGAGTGTTTCTCCCCGCCGTCCGCACGCTTCACCTCCCACGCCTGCAATTTAGTGATGTGCTGTCCTAGCTAATTGTACGCTTACCCTGTTATCGTGTTAATAATCAATTTGCAATCCGTGTTATTAGTTTTATTGTTTTTAATCATTCATAATGACTGATCCGATTCCATCAAGTTCTGTAAGAAAAAAAAACCGTTCATCGCCAAGCACGAGAAAGGCAAAACAACGGTTTGGTATTTTCTTTAAACAATGCTTTTTTGCAATTTCTGAATCTGACAATAATTATTTTTTTTATAATTTGTTTTATTTTATTTTGATGTATAAAATCATCACTTATTAAAAATGTGTGATAATTATTACCTAGTTTTTTAAATTATGTTAATCTAGTGTGAAATTTAAGTTAAAACGATGTTAAAATTTATCGACATACTTATTGTGGTCATAAATAATTAGGTCACAGCACTACCGCATTCCTAAGCTCTGCATTCAACTCGCGCGCTATCTATAATAATTGTATTGTATTTAGAAATGCAATTTGAAATTAGAAATAGTATATCCGTACCATTAACCAGTACCACCCACGAATGCTTTATTAGCTAAATAAGGCTAACACAACTTTTAACACTTACAACTTACAAGTGAAGAATAAATCCCATTTTAATTTTGAATTATGTGCACTGAGTCCTGACAAGATGACGGAAAGAATTTCAAAATAAATCTTTTGGGACTTATGTCAAAATCAGCATTTTGTGGTGCACTCTTCTAGTCAACAATCGAAGCTCTTGAGCTTTTGTTGGCTACCGTTACCATAAAATGATGGCTCACGAATTCCCCATACAAAAATAGTACCTATTTATTTTTGTGATCCACGGTTACCGGGTTACGATAATGTGGATTTTTTATGTATATCTATATCTGTATCAGCCCATATACGTCTCACTGCAAGACACCTCTACAATTGAGAATACGATTGAGAGTAGTTAGATCATATAGTCTACCACGCTGGACTAGTGCGTGTTGGTGAACTTTACATACAAATTACATTAACTGCCTCGGTGGCGTAGTTGTACTACGGTACGGTTACAAAGCTCGGGTTCGAATCCCGGGTTGGGCAAAGTGATATTGGATTTTTCTATTATATCAGTATCAGCCCAGAGTCAGGAACTTGTGCCCGATATGGCGATAGGCTCGCCACCTATCACATTGTGGGACGGAACATACAAGGCGAAAAGTGGGTGCCCTGGCACCTCTGCCTACCCCTTCTGGGAACAAGGCGTGAGTTTATGTATGTATGTAATTACCATAGAAATTCATACAATTTACAATTGCGTGATGGTGTCCAGGTTTATTCACGAAGTTTTCTGTCAGGCTTGACCGTTATAGTGCTTGGTGATTGAATGCAACATGACTACATGACTCTGGAAAATCAGAGATGTGCCCTGAGATTTGAACCCGCGACCACCATAATATGTTGGCAGCCACATATGGACCGTTTACCAATAGGCCACCACGCACTTTTATTCCCTAGTAATTTCATTACCACTATTTATATATTATTATCTACAGTGACAAGATAGAAATAAAGCACATGCAATTTTGTTATATTTGCCCGTGCCCTGCAGTGGGACGTATATGGGCTGATACAGATGGACATTCTACGTTATATTTCCATGTTTATGTCTCAAAATATGAATAACAAAATTGGAAAGATGATTCTCAGGTGAGTCAATCCATCAGAGCATCACGCGTGTGCGGTGAGTCATTCGAGGAATATTCTATTACCTTGACATTGAATCTTGTACGATGTCACGTCTATCGAAATATTCGTACACATAAAGTGTAACATAAAGTAATGAACACCATGGAACTCATATGTTCTAATTATTTGAAAAAAATAAAACTAAATTTTATTATCAGTCCATACAAGAAGCGACGTGAAGTATTAGCCTTCTCTACATTTGAAGACTTCAGAATTTGGCTGGTTATTGTGGGTTAGTATGGGTTAGTGGTCTTTACCTATCTACTAAATTATTGAATTACGGCAAGATAAGATTCGCGTATTAAGCCACATTCACTCGTAGATATTTTTTTGGTGAAAATCGTATACCATTATCGCATGATATAACCATCTCTATGATGGTATCCGGTATCCATGAGCGCTCGTAGCGCTTACTATCAGGTTAATTACAAGCGCGTCATTGCAATACAAAATATAATCCTAAGCCGAGGAAAACACATGAGGAAAGGAATAAGAAAGAAGTTGGAATTGACCAAAACTGTGTCCCGTAGTCTCCTTAGTTCCTCTGAATCTCCCTATAGGATTTAGGTACGGTTATATAAACCGTTGTTTTTCTCATGGGGACAGTAATGATGGTTATGTAAGTACCGCTTACAGCTGAATGGATAACGATGAATGGTCAGTTCACTGCTATATTTAGACGTGGACAGTGAGCGTGTTGTGTTCCATTCACATTGAAATTTCTCGTCGCTCGTGATTCCACATGAATCATCCTTAACAGGCAGCTTTTGTTAATGAAATTGTTGGATTCCTGACATTAGATAATAAGAGTTCGTTCTGCCCGTATTATTATTAAAGAACTCAAGGTTTGCATCGCGTTTCTACTGTAAGCTAGGTGTGTTCTGGATTTCCAGGTTGGCCGTCTACTTTTCGAGAGTTTTTAGTTAGATATATCTCATAGGACGAAATGCACTGAATGTTCTGTCCACCATGATAATCAGCTACATAGGTAGCGTGCTCGCGGGACTGTCCGAATAACTACCACCGTAAGAACCTCAAAATAAAGTCTCTCGTATGCTGGCATTAATTCTTTGACCGATATTACAATATATTATTCGTAATATCGTCTTTAAGAGGCCGACAGCCTTAAAGTATCAGCCTCGACTGCACTGCTCATGCCGTAAGGTGTAGTGTACTTTCATCATGAAAAAACATTACTTGTACCTATCATATCAATTTAGGGCACACGCCTAATTATATCCCGAAGGTGAATATCATAAGAAAACGTACGAAACGATTAAACGCAAATACACGACTTTACTTTTACGGTGCACTTTATTATATCAATTTCGGATACAAGCCTAATTATATCTGGAAGGTTAATATCACAAGGAAAACGTACGAAACGATTAAACACAAATACACGACTTTTTATCGACATTTGCGACGTCCAAGGTCACGAAGGACTTCAAGGTCAAGGTGAAAGCGAAGGTTGTCATTCTTTCCGTCCGGGCCGCCTGAATAACTAAAGGTTGCCGTACTGGATGTTTTTGACTGGATTTGAACCAAGAACGCTTTGATTTGAAAGTGTTTCATTGTTTCTGATACCCATGACACCTGATCCCGACTATGCATGCGACTGTTGTGTGTATTGATATATTTTATTATTTAGAAGAATTACTTAGGTATAGTATTTTATTGTTCCATTAATCCATTTTTATATCAACGCGTATGATTATCAAGGCTCAGAGCAAACAAGCTATGACACGAGAGTAGCGGCAGTGGGTTCGATCCACTTTTGTTTTGTCGAATCATAAAAACTTATGAGGTCTGGATGTGAGTGTGTACCATTTGATTTTAAGTAAGATTTGAATAAATGGTTGATTCTTCTGTAATATGCAGTCTGCAGACTGAAACGATCGTGGTATCAAAACATAACAAATTAAATTAAACAGGGCAAGTTTAATGTCAAGTTCACGGAAAATTATTTAACATCCCGAATTATACTTTCAATAATAAATACACCCAAAGTAAATAAATTATCGTTTGCGCAATAAAATTTGTGTTGTGGGCGTCAAGACGCTTTATCATAATCGCTTTAGAATCTCATAAAATAAACAAAAAAAGACGCTGCAGTTCAAAATAATAATACTACCGCCTACAACACACTGTGACTCATAAATACTAGTATTATAAGATTCTAAAATGTTTTTACTTTGGAAATACTCGTTTCAGGTAGCAAAGGATCTTTTTTTGCTTTATATATCGGCCAGACTATTTTAAGCCCCAGATAAATCTAAGCGCTTATCTAACCCTGTCTCTCTCTCTCTCTCTGATCGGTTCTCGTGTATGAAGATCGTGGTCAGGGTTGCATCTGAAGCGAATGATCTGTCCAAAATCGTAGGGTCTAGAAAAGAAGGTTTTTTGGTAAAGTGAGGTTAATAAACTTTGGAGAATAAAAGGCGCTAAATATGAACAAATAAATATTTTCAAAAAAAATTAGGTTTTTGGTATCGGAGACGGGATTACAGTGTATATACACATAGATGGTATTGACATTTCAAAATGTAAATAAAAAGTATCAGAAACTACGAGAGGTTTTTTATTCTAACAAATATGCTATCCCGAATGTTTATCTCGGTGTGAGGAACAAACCCGCGCTCTTTCGTTTCACAGTCGGGTAACCGATTGCGCCACGGAGGTTCTCAAAATTTGTTTAATGGGTTTTGCGTGGTATTAGGTATTATAGCTTTGGTACCTAAACAAGAAACAAAAACTTTTAGAACTTTAACTGGAGAAATAATTTAGCTAAGAGAATTACTTGAAAGCGCGTTAAATAAATGAATAAATACACCCAACAGTCACATAGTCCTGACCCCACACTCCAGATCAGACTTTTCTGTCTCACCCAAACCCAAAATCAATACCAGAAGATCACATTTAAACATTTGTTTTGGTACGGATATCAAACCCACGGCCTAACGTATCCCAGGCGGCGTCGATACGTTATTTTGGCAGTAATATGCATATAGTTTGAGATCCAGTATAGAAGCTTTATGAATCCGTTACAAAAAAGAATGACAATCTATAAGTGCGGTGGTTAAACTGTTTTCTAGACGAGTACTTTAAAGTTTTTATAACACAAGCACTATAACGGTAAAGGAAAATATTGTGAGGAAATCTGCATATTATAGCGCTTTGTAAGAATTTCTATGGTATGTAAAGTCCGCCATCTTATCCACTCTCAATATACTCTCGATTGTAGAGGAGGTCCGTGCCCTGCAGTGGGACGTATATGGGCTGATACATAACTATGAGGTAGCAATATGTGTATGACATTAATCATTCTTATTTTGGCCTAGTTAGTAATTAAGGAAAACACAGTCAACTCACTTAAAATACTTCATTTTACGTAGAGTTTACTTTAAACCGTTCAGAGAATAGAAGTTCGTGTTAATTCGTCTATTGTGAGCCTGATGACGCAATCACATGACTTGTGAAACACAAAGAAATGTTTCATATTAACTTTAGTATTATGTCGTCCTCTGAATCACTAATTGAAAGATATTTTGTACATGCATGTTATTAATTAATAATAACATTTAATTTATGATCTTTTCAATAATATTGTAACATAATGGTGCATCCAAGCTATCGCCGCTCTGCAAAAAATGACCGAATTTGATTCGGTTTAAAAGAATCACCTACATATCTACCCTTTATCCAGATTTATTCCCATTTTGTGTGCATGGAGAACCTATAAACGAGTGCATGAAAATGAATATTATTCAAATTTTGCCTTGCTTGATTGTCATACCTTGGATCAGAACTAAGACCGCTAAACGTGGCACTAGTTGTCTGTTTTCCCCATTGGAAGTACTTAGATAGAAATTCCCGAATTCAATATGTTTAAAAATAGCTGCGTCGAGTGAAATGCTAATAGTGCAAGCTTGTGTACGTATCGCCCACGGTGTCTGGAAATCCGGATTACGTGGGAATATAGGAAGTCTATGAATAACTCCACAAGAATACTTTGATATAAATAAATTCCTATTTCTGTAAACTCTGAATTATTGCACGCTGCAATTGCGTTAATAGCTACGGTGCTTATTAATAGAGGGTTACATTATTACTGATAGTAAGCGATACGACCGCTCATGAACGGTATTAAAACCAAACAACAGCTTGAATCACAAAGCAATGCTTGACATTCCACTCCGCTCATCATCCTGAGACATAAGATTTCTCAATATGTCTAGTAGTTACTCTGGCTACAATGTCCTACAAACCGAAACACAACAGTGAAATTACACTGCTGTTTAGCGGGAGAAATAGTCATTGCGGTGGTAGGGTACCTACGGCTACCTATGCGTTCTATCATATATGAGAGACCTATCACCAGTCGAGTTGTATGACAAGATGAATAAATAAAGGCACCCAAGGGTCACATAAATAGTCTTAACCCCGCCCTATACGTATATGTAAGTCTAGTGTCTTGAGAATCAGAAAGTACAAGACATATTGGTTACCATCCAGACTTGTAAAAACTACTTATGAATCATTCAAAAATTTTTCTCGGTGCGGGATCGAACCAGCGTCAGCTGGTTCTTCAGCCGACGCGCAACCAACGTCGCCACCGAAGTACTTACTCAATTTTTTTTAAATTTTCGTGTTCGTGATCATATTTCGTAATTTCATACTCCCAACACCTGCATAAAATTGTTTCACAACACTTATTTCGAAACATTTAATGTCATCACACTTCAACTCTCAATCATCTAAAATTGTAAATTCATCACGTCTCAGTCTTATGAAGCAATAAAGGGTGAGAAATCTGTGACATAACATTATATTTTTTTATTATCGTCGCAAAGTGATCATAATCCACCTGATTTCCAGTGCAGTCCAGATTATCTGCTGCCAAGAGATTGGTATGTCTCATTGGTCTATCTCAATATGCTTATAAACTCAAAAGTAAATATATCCAGGTTGAACACGAAACGCAACGAGGTCGCATACATCAGTATGACTTGGTATTCATTATTTTGTACCGTGTTAGCTCTTTACATGCATAGGAATTGGAGACTGTCCCACCCTCACACTCGCCACTGCAACTCTTGTGAGCCAGGATCAACAGTGGCACGCATTGTAATGACACCGACCATTGAAGCTCGGCGAGTCTCCGGGAATGTCTAATTTATCTTTAACCCGCAAATAAATTAATCATCAAGGCATTTGAATAATATTTGTTTTGTCACAAGTATAAAATGCTAAATTAATAAAAAACGTAACAGACAATATAGTTCCCAATCCGGTTTCCAACATGTCCTGTTTCTTTGATCCAACAAAAAATTTGTCCAAAAAACAAGTTTAAAAAAATGTAAATATCTCGACCTCCAAACGACACCATCTCCAAAAGTTCCCAAAATGGAAATCACACAATGTTTTATTTACACCGTAAATGGAGAAAAACGTAAGTTAAGTAATAAAATACCTTCTATTTTAGAGAGAAATCGTTGGGAATAACCCAGAAGCGTACATCGAAACACATTTATTTCGGTAGCTAACAGGAAGCTTGATAATTACGTACTTATGGGGCGGCCACACAAACGGCCAACTTTCCAACTAGAAAATTTTACGTTTATAACTACAGACTACACAGCTTGCTAAATAAACTACCGTTTCTTTGTAAAGGAGCTATTATGTGAACAGTGGATTATAAAGACGTACAAATGACAGACACTTCAAACATAATATGGGATTCTAGGGCTTTGCTAAGTTTATAAAATAAAAATGGTGATAATAATATTCAATTAGACACAGGAGTACAATAATTTGGAGTTGGAAAAAAGAAGATAATATAGTAGTTACTGAAACTATATTAACTGTATACGCCATATGGGGCGACTGAAATGAGCTATTAATATAATTTTTCAACTATTTAATGCGCACAAAAATTACTTTTGTATTTTGGGTGCAATAAACAAAAAAAAAACTGCACAAACACTCAGACACTGCCAATTGTCTATAAATCTTCACAGTATTATCTAAACCACATGACCTTACATGAACAAGAAGCCCCAAGATGTTTACAGTAAGGGTGAAGAGAGGAACGCCTAACATTCAACCTTATATGATAAGCAATAAGGTCATATACTCTTTCACCGAAAGCACCCTGTGCCGAAGCCCTGCCGTGCCTTATTCTGACTCAACACTTTATCACTTCAGGAAAGAATTCAAAAAACTTTCTTTGACAAAGTTGCCAACTTACGAAATCGATTCGTGAATATGAATATGTAGAACATTACTTAAAATTTTTGTGTTATTGAAGGTAATTGTTGAAACGAAAAACAAACTTTATAACTAACTTCCCACTTACTTAGTTGCTGATTACAAAAAGCGCGACACCAATTAAACGTGTCGTTATATGGCCTCGGTGACTCAGTTGTACTACGGTATTATTGCAAAGCTGTGGTCTCGAGTTCTAATCCCGAGTCGGGCAAAGTGATATTCGATTTTTCCATTAATAATCAGCCCGGAGTCATAAATTTGTACCCGATATTTCGATAGGCGTCCTATCATACCATGGGACGAAAAATACAAGGCGAAATATGGGTGTCCTGGTTGCACCTCTGCTTACCACTTCTAGGAAAAAAGCTTTAGTTTATTTATGTATGTTAGATACATGAACAGTTAACAGTTCACAAACCACACAGCGTTGGATAATTGGACGATTGTGTTGATAGGCCTTTACATTTAAACTAGAGCATCGAGCAAGTTAAACGCTCGGTCGATACGTTGCGTAAAATCATTCTCCTTAAAACAGAGTAATGTTAAATAACTCAGACTTGGAAAACCAATCATTATGAAGCACGTAAAAGTGAAGCTTTTTGAGTTCAACCTGCGTATTTGGTATCGAACAGGTGGTACCTAACATAATTATACCGACTGGCGACAGCTATTTCCAATCCGTCGCCGCTGGGCATAAGTAATAATACACACAACAGTTACGTACGTAGTCCTGACTGCACACTAAGACCGAGTCTTGTATCGTGGGTATCAGAAACTACACAGACTTTTCGGTCTCACAAACACAGACTCGAAACAAATGTTTTTCACACAAACATTTGCCTCGGTGCTGGGATTCTCCGCGGCCTCTCGTATCACACTTCGTCCAACTGAGCCACGCAGACTATTGATCCCATTTAGTTTCTACTGTATTCACCACCAGGTCTTTTGCAGCCACTACTCAGTAGTCGGCACTAAACAAAATTAAGGTATCGACCAGCAAAGGGTAACCGAATGTCGCCCTGGGGTACTCTACCTGAACTGCTCGGCATTATGTATTTTTTTCATAAGTCCAGCAAACGCGCAAACAGGTCATCTGCTAGTAAGTGATCACTGCCACCCAAAAACATCCACAACGCTTGGGTCAGAGATGTGTTACCAACCCATCAAATAAACAAAAAAGTTTCCGCATTTCCTAAGGACTGATCACTGACGTCAAGCAATCAGTCTCATGAGCGTAGCCAGCGATGGGCTCAGGGTGGGGCAGCAGTCTAAAATGATACGTAATTAGAAAACTGTACGTGTTTTATACAAAAAGGTTACACCCTAAAGCACCCTGTATCTAAATTTATAATGCGATTTATCCTAAACACTTTCTTATTGCTCACCTGTCAAGTACTTTACCTAGATCATTTATTTTTTTAGATACCGTTAAGTGCCTTACAGGCCAAAGCCAGGGTGGGGCAAGCGCCCCACTCTGCCCCACCGTGGCTACGCCCATGATCAGTCTCTAAGTTTATGCAACGTGCTTAGCAACATGTGTTGCACACGTTACAAAACGGGAGCCAATGAACAGTTATACTATGAAATGTAGGTTGAAATAATTGTTTTTTTATAGCTTCGCCGTCATCAATGACGTCATATGTTATTATTATGAATTGACGTCAAAAGTACTGCGACATTTCTAAAAGTTTATAGGATCATTGTTGTTTTAATGATCTTTTTAGAAGGAGTAGAATGAGGGAGTGCCTCGGTGGCGTAATTTTACTACGATACGGCTACAAAGCTGAGGTCTCGGGTTCGAATCCCGGGTTGGGCAAAGTGATATTGGATTTTTCTATTCATCAGCCCAGAGTCAGTATTTGTGCCCGATATCGCGTTAGGCTCGCCACTTATCACATAGTGGGACGGAACATACAAGGCAAAATGTGGGTGCCCTGGCACCTCTGCCTACCCCTTCTGGGAAAAAGGCGTGAGTTTATGTATGTATGTATGTAGAATAAGAGGAATGATGAAGCTGGATTAATTTACATGGTTGGAATATGTGGATCTTAGACTCATGCATATTTTTCGGTTATTTCCCTCACAAGATGTGACAGAGAGTAAACTTCCAATCGTAGTCAGTACCGCCTACCGGTCATAAACTCAGGTCCCAGGCAACTCGTATTAAACTCCACAAATAAAAAAACCACAAAGTATAATATCCTAATTGGGGTTCGAACCAAAGACCCATGTGGTTCACAGTTCAAACATGCCAGTATTTAAGACCTATGTTGCGACTGTATAATACTTAGTAGTGTTTTTTTAGTTCTTTTTTTTTATTAAACGAAGTAAAACTATTCCTTCACAGAAATAAACGTTGATATATGTTTACAAATTGGTGACTATTAATTTATGTAAATAGGATCAAAGTTTATCTTACAAATGCATTGATTTTCACTTTATTTTTAAACGAATAAATTATCGGCCATATCTACAACTCATTAATATTACCCGTGTTCTATGAAATGCTTATTTATCTTTAAGACCTATAGTTTCTTTTTATAGCATTAAAATATATTTTTAAATGGTTTTACTCAAAACACCACATTTCAAATTTAAATATCAAGCTTCCATAAAAATCAAGGAGATGAATAATCAAAAAGCACATCAATAGAAAATTAACACTAACAATAACAAGGCAACATAACTGCTATTATTCAATAATACGCTAACGAACCATTAGCGTTTAACGTAGAAACCGTTATACGCCTCACGTTTCTATTTGTTGAAAAGTCGATTTATTGCGACCCACAGCCATGAGCCAGTGTAGTAAAAGTTTTGCAATAAACTTGTAGTCCTGTCGCCCACTCTGCGCGACACGTTTATGTGGGCTAAGAATGGTTACGGCGGATTGCCTCCACAATATTAATGGCACCCGCGAAAATTGTTTCGAATTAAATAATTGGTTTTAATTGCGCAGTAAAATGTTAATTATTAAACGTACTTCCAACACTTTCATCGGTTTGTTAATTAAGAAATTATCTTATGGATAGTAATTTTTATAAGCTCAAGTCTATTACCTCATAGGGGTAAGCAGAGAAGCAGTTGCGACAAGTTGCACCTGCGCTTAGTGCATCCCATCCCTATATATAAGTTCACTTCTGAGCAACAATAACACTAAGATGCCTGGCTGAGGATTGAAATCCATAAATAATAAGACGACCGATAATATTTATCATATAAACTGAATATTCATACCTAAATGACTAGTTTTTTTACAAATAAGTCTATTTTGCAAACCGTTACACCGCGACTTGAATTGGTATTTCTAGTTTAAATAAATTAATCTAGCTTGAGTACCGAGTTATTGACTCAAAAATTAGCAAACAAGCAATATTTTTTGTCATTGTGGTTTACTACCTAATATTTATATTAGTCTTGAAATGGTCTCTGGGGCCACAGATACATACACAGCTCAAAGATATTCCTAGAAATACATTTGTGTAACGTTGCTTTACCAGTTACGCGGTAATGGTAATATGAATGTTTCCAAGGAAATTATTAGGTGTGTGTGTTTATTTATAATAATGTATGTATATATATTGTTTTACTCCTAATTATATTTCGCAAGTTTCGCTTGGTAATTAGCTGTATATTTAAATGTCATCTAAATGAAAAAGCGGTAGTTTTCAATAGACGAAAATACATGCAATAAACTAAACCTAAAGAATATATAGATTGGTATAGATTACAACTAATGCGGAAACCATGGGACGTGTAGATACCGTATAAATCCTCGTAATCCGCGTCGACACTCATAAAAATCATTTTACGAGTACTCCGTATCATTTCACAATATCCCAATTTCCTCCTTTTACGGCGCCGGCCATTTTTACCAGGATAACGCGACAGAAATAGTTCAGCATGAGGTTAACGTTCGTGCATTTGTTATTCGCTCGTAAAAAATAACATCCGAATTTAAACCAAGTCATGTAGCGCGCATAAGATTCGCTTTTTGTTTAATCTTTACACTGTGTTTGAACTTTTCAGTTTACACTTAACGTGCCGTTAGCGTAGTATTTAAAAACATTGATATTTGCAGTCAAACTATAACATTTTTACCATTTACTGTTAATTTTATGATTTGAATTTTAGGTGTAATTTACTTTTAGCATTCTCACATTATTTTATCAGTGTATAATGTTGTGTGCAGTGTTGCATGATTTGAAGCCTTCAAATGAGATAGTATAAAGTAGCAGTCATTTTAACATATCAGTGATAGCTTAGTGGACAAAAAGTATTTTTTAATTCATATCAAGCTTTCCCTTTGTTGCTTTGTAATTGTGACAGAAACAATTCAAAAGTTCTATTCAGAAGTTGTGTATCCCGAAACAGTAATTCCCGAAGGAACAATTTTAAATGGCTTCAAAGTATTAAATGTCTTGTTTAATGAGTACATTGTGTAACTGACTTGGCCATCGGGTAATCGGATTGCGTACCTCGGGCCACTGTTGGCGCAGCTCTTTACAAAGGTGGAACCCCAGTTTGACCTCATTTCCTAAATATGGAAACTTCTAAAGGCTATCCGGTTGGCGTTGAAGTTGCGCGAGAATTTTTCCTTGTTATAACACTTGGATTTTCACCGGTATCGTTATTCAATTATTGAATTTGTTGGTATGTTTATAAGGAGCTTTAATTTATACATTTAAAAATAGTATGGTAGGCTTTAAATTGAATACAATTGACCGTTCAAAATTAACAGTACAAAACGGTCACAGTATGCTCTCTAGCCTGCCAATTATAGTCATTAGTGTAATGATTATAATTTAAATTGACTCAACAGTTTTACTGTTATTGGACAGTACTTCCAAATGAAAATTAAAGTGTCATCAATAACATTTCACTTAAAAATATATTAAAAATTACCGTAAATAGATAGGTACGTCAAACATAAATAGATTCAATCTGTCTTTTGCAAATGTGGAATTACATATAAACAACTGGTTCTAGATAGTCAGGATGAAATACCAAATATGGACTTCTACAAGTAGAAACAGCATGATATTCGCGAGAACCATCAGTGCATTGGCCAAAACACGTATCACATGTCTTGTGGCTGGCTAGATTGTGGACACAAGCGAATGATTAATATGGCGCATCGGCTGCGACAATTAAATCACTTTACAAGACAATTTGTGCCCCGTCGTCCCACACAGTCTGTCTTCAAGTTTAATCCATAGAGACGACGCCGTTTGGTAGGTCGTTTCACTGGAAACAGTTAAATTTAGAATATCCGTTCGGCCCTACTTGGACAAATGCGTTCAGTGCGTTTTAGTCTTTGACTATGACATAGCGAGTTGATTTCGTTTTGTGCTGTTACGATATTGCCACGGTTGTTGCTTTATTGCCTTGTGATTTCTGTGAATGAAACTTTTTGTTCGCTTCGTCGTTACGGTGAGATTTATTTTATGTTGAATAGATAAGTGTTATCTGCGTGAACTAATTACTTATTGTTGGGCTAATGATAATGGAAACTAACATCACAATGTTGTTTAGATACCGCCGCGCCGCTGCGATGGTAATTACCACAATAACATGTTATAAATCTCTTTGTTATCTTTATTGTATTATGTAAGGAACTTGAGAAATGTTTTTTATAAAGACAGAGTTCCTTTTAGTTAATCCTCCATCTCAAATTCTATCCCATAACGATGATACAAATTACGGATATTAGGTTCCCAAAATGTATTATAGTTCCACGATGATGAAAAACTATAACGACGAACATTTATATTAGGTACATCTAATTATAGTAACAAACATATGACATCCATGCTCTATAAACAAATGAAATAAAACAAAACTTATCGATAAACACAATCAAGGAAACTGCTAGAACACAAATCAATTACGGAGTAATATTCCTTGAAGTCGTCGATATCGGATAACAATAACGTTGCGGTTTATTACGTCGATAGCTCATCAATAGTACGTGCATGCGCTACTTCCAAATAAATTCTAACATACTTCTACGAAACGATATTACGGTCAAATGACACAGCGTAGAAGGTAAACAAAAGCGCACATATCAAGCCGTATGACTCACAATGACGGTGAACATCATATCACAGCTACTACGACTACCTTAGTCAACATCGCGCACTTCTCTCTAACCATCGTCTGCAAGTGATTTTTTATACATTACAGCTCAACCTCAAGGCGATATAAACGCGCGACACATTGCGACCACAAGCGCTCGTGTTTTCCTTAACGAGAACAAAGAAATTACATTTGCAAATTCATTTAACACTTTCCAACAACGCACCAGCCTGTTGATCGGAACACGTGTCGCGATGCATACGTGAAACGAGAGGATGCGAGCGTTCGACGCGCGCGTGCAATAAAAATCCAATGCAAAAATGATTAAAAGGAACGGTGATAATGTGTGTGCGATCGCGTCGAGCAACAATCAGTGTCAAGGCGCGAGGAGCGCCGTCTCGCTCTGTCCCGGCGGCGCGGCCACGCGGATACCGCGAGCCACTGCCGCCAGGATGACGCCGCCCGACGCGCACCACAACACCAAAGAGGCGAACATCGCGCTCTCCACCTACGTCGAAAAGTGGAAAAATAGATACGAGGATGCCGAAAGGAAACACAAAACCTATCTTCTTAAATCTGAAAAAGGTCAGTAATTTTACATATTTTTTGATAAAGAAAAATCTTTAATCTTTTCCACTTTTTACCGAGTTACAACTCACCGCGCATGCTCGGAGTATTGTCTCGGTCATATGCAAACGAGACTCTTTGCAAATCCTATTCGCGTATTTGTCAGCTTATGACAGATGATAACCTGTTGCATATACATTAATCCTAAATTCCTCCAATACTGGCTTATGTGGTTTACATTTTTTGTTTTATTTACGGCACAAAATTTATGCTAATGTACCTTTTCAATAAATATCCAGTTTAGGTTATTGTTGACGTCAGTATTTTATCAATTATTGAGCTGCGCAACAGTATATAAATCGCGATTACGTATCGCACAAGAGAAAGGATCTGAAATAACATGTTTTATAGCTTTTATTTTTTTAACTACGCTTTTTAACTTTACTAATTTTTACGTTGCGCAACACTATTTCCCAATGAAATGTCAAAAATGTGACAGATTTATGTCTTTCTTTGTTGCCGTAAATGCCATGCATACCAAAACAAAACAATGTGATAGAAAAAAATTTTGCGTGATAAAAACATAATGTAATTTTATTTTTCTCTTTCTAATTTTTAATATATATTTCTATATTTATGTTTATGTTGCGTATATTGCGTTAATTTATGCATTTTAATTATATGTTTTCTTAAATTGTACAAATAATGTTTTTTTAACGAAACTAAGGTATTAAATTGTGTTTAATCGAAAACGTTTTAGCGAGCCATTTGGAATTCGCGTGACTAAATGATTTAGCAGGAAATTGTGTGTACACCTATAATTAGACTATTATTTTTGTTATTCTCATTGAAATATAAACCAAGTTGTTAGGTACGTGCTATAGTAATATAGGGTGACATCATTTGAAATAATATCGGTTATTTGGCTGGTCAAATGTATTACTAATGTATTGTACAGCTGAGATTTAAAAACGTATTAGGCACAGTTAGTGCTCCACTTATGGCATACAACAGATTGTTAAATAGACAAGTAATACAGGCAGATAAGGAAGCTCTTCATATTCTTTGCCATTTCTTTTCTGATTGTATTTGTAAATAGCTCCAAAACAATTCTTTAGATGTTGATATAGCCTACTTCAATTGAATTAAGTAACAATTAGTTTTAATATAACAATATTAGACTCCAGTTTACTCATGCCTGAAATCTAACATATTATAATATCAGTTGTGCAGATTTCGATAAAATTAAAAACATGTTCACTTCACCTTCAATGATTTCATTATGAATGACTCATATAATCTTTTGTTAGTAATCAACTCTTTCTTACCAACGGTATAATAAAATTGTAAACACATTGTGCCAATGTTACCCACACTCTGGTCACCAATAATATTGTTTAAAAAATAAATTTAAATTGTATCATGTCAACTCTGTGCATAGAAAGATATTTCATTTTTTTCTAGCGATGAATTCTTGTTAAAAATTCAGTTTTGTGATTTCTTAGGAGTTTCAAATATTTTCTTGCACATTTGTAGTATGTTTAATGCTGAATCCCTGATCAAAATTCCACTTCCATGAAAATTTGACTATCAGTAGATATAACTACTTTTTCTTATTCTTGAAAAATATATTTTTGGTATTTATGTCATGGTTTATTTGACTGAGAATCCAAATAGCATGTAAAGTGTAAAGTGTTGTATTACATGTCAGATCCTCAGTAATCATGTATTTTTTTAAATATTTTATTGACTTACACCAGATGTACATTTGAAAGGGGTTTGTCCCTTGTACTCAATTTATGCATAGTTCGGGTTAATGCTTTTGAAGTTATTTTAGAGATTTCATAAGTATGTAAGTTCCCCCATAATGTTTTCCTTCACCATTATACTGCACAAACATAAGATTAATGGCCCAAGCAGTTACTCTACATTCTTTGTTCATTCATATTTTACTTTTTTTTTAATGACTGGGCAGTTCGCCAATATAAATATTTGGAGTTAAGAGTATTGACCTGCTTGTGTGAGGTCAGCATGTTTACCTAAACTTTTGATGCATTCAAACAAAGCTTCACAAAAATTTGCTTTTACACTGTTTTTCATATAGGTAATTATTTTATATACTAAGATATAGAATATTCTTATAGCTAAAACTAGAGCATATAAGCCATAATATTGAATATAACAATATATAAAGGTAATATAATAATATGTCTTAGTTGTATTTGTATTGACTTATTTATTTATTTATACTCTTTAATGTACCTCTTAATTATGTAAATAAAATATAACTGAATCAAAATATGCCTTATGTAGCATTTATTTACATACAACTATACAGTTGTACATTTGTATATATAATTGTGGATATTTTTTGTACCATGAGGATCTATATTTACTTAATATATAGTGATCTCCATCATCTGATCAACTAGGATAATACATATATTATAGAAACAGCTATAGAATTAAATACTGGCGAAATGTAGGATAGGTAATTTATTTAAATTTTTCAGTTTACATTAAAATGAAGAAGAATGTATTCAAAGTGTGTTTTCACTTTTAAATGATCTTATCATGTTGTTATGTTGACTCAACTGTGAACTGTGTTTAATTTGCAGTCTGAGAATGCACTACTAATGCATGCATTCATTATATTCATTTGGCACCCTATAGAGGTAGACAGAGACTACGAATCTATGGTATAGCAGTCGCTAAATGATTTACCGTAAATCTAATAATAAATAACACCCAACAGTCACATACATAGCCCTGACCCCACACTAAGATCGAGTCTTGTGTGATGGGTATCAGGAACTAAGAGACTTTTCGGTCTTACAAACATCTAGACCCGAAAGAAATATTTTTGGGCCGCACAAATATTTCTCTTGGTGTGGGGATTGAACCCCCGGCCTCTCGTTTCACAGGCGGCGTCTAACCGACTGCGCCACGGAGGCTGTCAATATTAATTCACATTGCTCTAAGTAAATTACAAAGAATAATTGATGGAAAAGGTAGTCAATAATTAAAAATCGACATTTTCCGTTGTGTAGTGAGAAATAAATCTTCTGTTAAATGAGAAGACAATGGTTAGATACTCGCCATGAGAAAAAAATCTTTAACGACCAACCAATATTCTTTTCGGGGCCTTGTTAGAGGGGATCGACAAGATTCTTTAAATATATGTATAGGTACTATCTAAGGCGCGAGATAAGCAAAGCATATCATTGTTAAGCCCCATTGCAGATACGATTATTGTATACCTATAAAAAAGTTGCATCGTGTAAACATTTGCCATTAACATTTGAATACGTCAATCATACAGGGATTATCTTATGCGAGAATGGCATACGAGTCTCGTAAAACGGCTCGAGAAACTCTCTTCGCGTAAATGGGCTATTGTAATTTAACTGTTGAGTATTTATTTATTTTAATTACAATGCATGTTTATACTGCACGCAGGATTGTTATTCAAACAACATTCAAAATTATTTATCCTCCAACGGAAAATCCTTTAAATACTGATAAGTGTTTGTAAATACGAATTCAATGCCGGCGATTAACAAGCGGAAAAACGACGTGTCACGGGTTTGATTTCTACAGAAGGATAAAACGTTTGTGTAATCAACTGACTGTGACATATCGGCTTATCGGCTTATGTTTGTAAACAATACGTATTTATCAAAGATTAATGCGATATTCGGAACCCAAGCGAACCGTCAAATGCAATATTACTCTCAACTTTAAATTGAAGATAGCACACCAAAACCCAGAAATATGTTTCCTTATAATGACATTAGGTTATAACTACGTAGGAAATACTGGAAACATTTACATAATTATGTGGACAGGTCGATAAGCGTGTAAACTTGGCCTCAAAGACCATCAGTTGTTCACGCTATGTGCCCGGCCCACTGCCACCATAACTTGCTTACCCTTAGAGCTTTCTCGGTAACTTTTGTTCTTCTACGGTTCTCCTCAATTCTGACTCGATCTCGTAGGGGAATACCGAGCACAGTTCTCTCCACAGCGCGTTGAGTGACATCGAGGTTTCGTATGGTGCCCATAGTGAAAGCCTACGTGTCCGTATACGTATAATGTGACCTATCCAACTTCCAAACCGTTTCTGTTAGGCCCAAAATTGTCTAAATTGTCTATATAGATAAGATACCATGCTTGCAGTCTAGTATAAAGAACACATTATGTAAAACAATATGCAAGCTACATCTGTAGCTGCATTTTATACGGACCTTGAGGCATTTAAATAGGACTTACGTGCCTTCCGGCGTTGCATACATAGCGTCTCGGAATACAGGACGATTTTATTTCTTCATTCGTCTAGTCTGGTCTCTCAGTATTCTTTTTAACAAACGTTAAGTTGTGGAGGAAAGTGAACATTAAGCAAGAAGAAGAAATGGCCTCCCAAGTTAAGTTTCTTGGTAAAATATTTTACGGGTGCACTTCGCTTCAAATTAGAAAGATGGCATATGAATACGCTGTAAAAAATAATATAAAGCACAACTTTAATGATACTTTTGAACTAGCTGGCAAGGATTGGCTCAAAGGCTTCATAAATAGAAATAATTTATCCATCAGGAAAGCTCAAGGCATGAGCTTAAATAGAGCAACTGCTTTTAACAAGAACGAAGTAGGTATGTTCTTCAAACTTCTTTCAGAGCTCATGGAAAAATATAAGTTTCTGCCTAGAAATATATGGAACGTAGACGAGACCGGAATTTCGGCAGTACAAGACCCTGGTAAAATTGTAGCTGAGAAAGGGCAGCAACGTGTAGGGTCTATTACTAGCGGTGAAAGAGGCAAGACCGTGACAGCTGTGTGCGCTATGAATGCTACCGGAGTCTACGCCCCACCAATGCTAATTTATCCACGACAGCGACATTCATGTGCTTTAGAAGCAGACGGCCCTCGTGGGACATTATATCGGTGCTCGAAAAATGGATGGATCAACGAAGATCTCTTCGTAGACTGGCTGAAGCACTTTGCAGATTTCACCAAACCTTCAGAAAACGAGCCCATATTGCTAGTCCTCGACAATCATTCTAGCCACATCTCTTTAAGAGCTTATGAGTTTTGCAAAAGCAACAACATAGTGATTTTATCATTGCCACCTCATGGCTCGCATAGAATGCAACCTCTAGATGTTTCTGTCTATGGTCCATTTCAAGCAGCGTATAAACAAGAATGCAACCTTTTCATAAAGAACCAATTGGGAAAAAAGATAACACAAAATGATCTCGCGTCACTGTTCAGGAAAGCTTTTCAAAAAATAGCAACCATTCCAAAAGCTGAAGCAGGCTTTGCTGCTACAGGAATATATCCTTTAAATCCGGACGTATTTACAGACGAAGATTTTGTGGCTGCCAACATTTTAAATAGCAACGAAGTGGTAGTTTCGGCAGAAGAAATACGAGACCGAGATAACAAGACTCCAGAAGCCCAAATAATATTAGATGAATCAATAACACATGACCCACCAACTCAATGTCAGCCAAATTCATCTAAATTGCCATCACTAGCTGATATGATAGAACCAGTCTCAGCAAATAATGCAACAACGATTTCCACAGGCGTTTGTAAAACTGTCACTGTTATGGATCTTTTGCCACTACCAAATAAGTCGAGAGACAAGAAAAAAAACATACTATCCCGCAAACAGCACGCAACAGTCTTAACAGGAACTCCTAACAAACAAGCTTTGGTCGAGAAAGAAAACAGAAAAATTACAAAGGAGAAGAAAAAGCCAACTCTTAAAATAAAAACTGAAAGAAAGACAGTTAAAAGAAAAGGAAAATCGATCGAAGTGAAAAAAGCTAAAAAGAGAGTGCTTCAAGATAAAAACAAACGTAATGAGAGTACATCGGACTCGGAAGTAGAAATGACAGACCTGCGTGAAGATGAAGACACCGATGCTGACGAGGACTACGAAAACAAATGTATAATTTGCGATGATTATGGGCATAATAACGAGCTCTGGTATAGATGTGTGCTGTGTGGTCTCTGGGCACACGCTGAGTGCTCTGGTTATGACTCTCCTGAGGGTTACATTTGCGACTTATGCCTGAACAAAGCTTGACCGGCATTAGCAACCTACTGACTGGTTTTACCTGCCAAAAGGTCTAATACCAGTCAAACTAGATTTTTTTTAAAATGCTGATTATGCCAAAGTTGTTTTAATTATTGATCTCAATTAATGTGATTTTGTTAGAAGAATACCTATAGTTTGATGGTTAAAAGGATTAATAAAGAAATGTTTATTATTATCTGATTTGTGATTATTTCGCCTTAAGTGACCGGTAATCCCCATTCTTACCCTAATTCTTTCTAGTTTTGTTTTTATTTTGGTAATATTATGTACGTTTAACTAAACTATTGACGCTATTTGGTTCTTTTAGCGTGGTGATCGGAAACTTTCTTAAAGATCCAGACTATCCTTTGTTTCATTACGATCAGTTGTAATGAATAATAATGTAGAAGATAAGGCAGCTCGAAATTAACTAAATTGATATTAATTTTTCCTCTTCTACATGAATGATATAGAACAACATTACAATATTGCAAAATAATTTGGCATGATACAATCTTATCACCGACAGTTAGCTGACGAACAATTTTGGGGGAAAAACAAATAGTCATTAACATTATCAACCACGTGAAGTCTTTTGCTAAAGAACGCTACTCCAAGACCGAATAGACGACAGCTTTGCTGTCGCGTTTTGTCCAATGAGTGATATTGCCGGATTTCCGGTACTCCTTTTCTCTTTCCATCGATTTTTCGTCCCGCTCCTTTCCCTATTTGATGTGCCATCAACATATTTATGATCCAAGGGTTGTGGATGTTATTTTTTTTTAATTACGACGACGCGACGGTCTAGCGAGCATACGGTTAACCTGATGAAAGTGAAGCCGTCCATTTGTTCAACACCATAGGCCTTGGAGATAGAGATACACTTAAATTCAGGCACTTTTCGGCTCAAATCTTCAATAAGAATATTCGTCTCTTCCAGCAAAACGCGAGTACGATGATCTGCAACGGCGGTACAACATACTATCGGAGGAGAGAAACCACTTGGACTGCGAGCTGCGAGAGAGAGAGCGAGAGCTCAGCAAGCTCAAGAATGTCTCCGAGAAGCTGTTCAAGGAGTACCAGCAGCTCAAGAACCAGCATGAAGTGGACGCCGGGGTTATGCACAAGTGAGTGGGATTATAAACATAATTCTCCTGGTAATGGATAATGGATTTTTGCTAAGAGCTAGGATGTGACTTAAGTTCAAAGATAGATGACATTCAGGCATTTAGAAATGCTATATTCGTAAAGGTTGATAGATTATTGCAGTCTTTAATAAAGTAGGAGTTACTGCCGAAATCAAACTATATTTATCGCTTACTAAGAATTCAAAAATTAAGGTATCAAAGAAGAAAGAATGTGATATAAAAATGTTTAACATGGTCAAATTCTATGCGTTATTTTCGGGATCGGAATCAAACCTGAGACAGGTGTAAGGATCGCTTATTGATTTTGGTTATCAACCCGCTTAAAATAGCCAGTCGTAACCTTAAGTAAACGCCATTTTAGGCTTTAATTTGGCCATATTGCAACTAAAACAACGATTGCCCAAAACAAGAAGTAAACAGATATTTATAGACACATTAAATTGATTGGGTCAATAAATTGTTTACGATGTATTGTGGGCAGGTGGGAATATTTACCAGTTAGTTATCGCCCACGGCATTACCGTGATAAATAGTTTAACGACTGTTTAATGTGTTCCGCGTTTTTCTTATCTAAAACATATTATGTTTGTTGGCTACGCGTGTCGTATACATTAAATTCTATAAACTTGTTTTTAAATGTATTTCTTGGACTTTTCTATGATATGTTTTTAAAAATAAGTGTCTGTCTCAGTTGTAATTTATGGTGACAAATGTTTTGATTTAATGTTGATATTAACTTACTTTTTTGTCTATCTGTCTTTCTTTGGTTTATGAATAGTATGGTCGTGGGATAAATTCCAAATAAATGAAATTGCTTCAAAAATGATTTCGGTTAGAAAAATCAAACAAAATTTGCTGAGGGATGGGGGTTGCGCTTAGTATGGAGATAGGCTGATTACCTATTACATATTGAGACGGAAACATGCCATCTATGAGTAGAGCATTCTTGTCTATCCATTTGAAAATACAAGCTTATGTACATATAATATGTATGAATGTTATAAATGGTAAAGGTTTTCACGGAATTAAATCTGTTTATGTAAAGTAATTATGAGTTATAAGTATGTATTTATAGAATATATACCGGACAGATGATGTGTATTTACGCAATGAAGCGGTTTCTCTGTTAAACCGCAAAAGCTGTTTTACCTTAGTATATAATATGATATTACCACTTTATGTACTTATTGCTTCTCGCGAGAATATGGACTTAAGTGCCTTTATTTATATAACTAGGATATTGGACCGAATTATCGATGGATTAATAGGAATGAGATTACCAAAATATTACGGATAATACTTTCTATAAAAAGCAATATATAGACGCATACTAACTCATTCCTTTAGCCATAATGGATATGTTACTGTTGGCATTATTATTCACATTTCGCTCAGTTATTTCTTTCCCTAAATGTGATGGGCCTTTAAGCCTATTGTCATGTTGAACACAAATCCTAGCCCCGGGCAACTCATGACGCACCATACACAAAGAAAATGGAACCCAGGACTTCAAGGTTTACAGCCTATACCCCAAGTATGGGGCTACTAGACCTGTGAGAGGACGAGATCAAAGTAAAATTATTTTTCTAGCTATCAATGATGACTATTTTGCGTAACTTAGGGCCATTGACTAAAGATTCTACAATTCCCTCATGGCAATTGCTAACCGCCGCCTATGAACATCCGTTTACTATACAATACTTTGGGGCATAGATATATCTAGAGGGAAATGGAAATACGCTCTATATTCTTTACAAAATTAAACCGACTTAAGAAAAGTCATTAAAATTGAAAGCCAAAGTAAAAATGATTCTTTAAACTTTGATTGAGGCTTGTGTTCAAAATTGGACTGCCAGAGGCTGAATGATTGTTATGTCAATAACAAATCACGAATATGTATTGTTTAATGTCATCATGTTATCACTAACTACCGTGGTGGCGATGTACTACGGTATGATTGCAAAGCTGTTGTCACGGGTTCGAATCCTGATCGGGCAAAGTGATATTGGATTTTTCTATAAACTATCAGCCTGGATTCAGTAATTTTTGCTCGATATGGCGATATCGCCCTTGTCACGCCGTGGGGCGGAAATACAAGGCGAAACGTGGATGCCCTAGTTGCTCCTCTGCCTACCCCTTCTGGAGAAAGAGAGTGATTTTATGTATATATGCTATATACCTTACATATCACTCATTCAACAAAATCTCTGCCAATCATATGTAACTACGATGAGAGCTCTCCAAATGTTCAACAATACTTGACTCAAACACTTACAGTATCATTGTTCAAACCGTAGTGGAGAGATGCTAGTCACAATATGTCGTGTGAATATCAATTAAATAATATTGATTTATGCAAACACAATATACTGACTGAAATGCTCCTGATGGTAAGTTTATTACGATCTCAATAAAATATACACGGGCTTATCATTATAATTTATTCCTCAATTGTTGACCTAATTAAGCCTTTGGAAATTGGTAAAACAAAGGCTAACATAAAACGCAATACAATTGTGACGTCACTAGGACCTGTATTTTACCATCGAGTAAATAATACGAGATATTGACAAATTGAATTGCGCAATCAGTCTTCCATATTTAAAAATCGAAATATATCTGTAAAATAACCTCTGTTGCGCAATTGGTTGAGAACTGGCTGTGAAGTGAGAGGCCCTGGATTCGATTACTGTATCGAGACAAATGTTTGTGTAATCCACGAGTATTTGTTTTAGGTCTGTTTTGTAAGATCAAAAAAGGATCTCATAGTTTCTGATACCTACGATAAAAGTCTAGTTCTACTTCTCTTACTATGAAGTCAGTACTATTTGTGTTTGTTGGTTGTATATAATCCTACCTGTAACATAGAGACGTGTATATACAGGGCGATCTCATTCCCACACCTCAACATAATATTGACTTTTTGCTATATTAATGTCTTATGAGCAGCCTGTATATGTGTACAGGGTGATGCAGCAGGCGGGCGAGTGGTACAAACAGAACAAGCAGCTGAAGCGGCGCAGCACGGCGCTCATGATGGCGCTGCCGGTCAAACCAG
The DNA here is from genome assembly GCA_023078785.2 of Hyles euphorbiae. Taxonomy (NCBI): domain Eukaryota; kingdom Metazoa; phylum Arthropoda; class Insecta; order Lepidoptera; family Sphingidae; genus Hyles; species Hyles euphorbiae. The sequence continues at coordinate 725,822 of CM041030.1, forward strand.
TGGACATTGACTTCACTGATTCTACTGATAATGGTAGGTTGTTTGTTAACTCGTTTTACAATAAATGACGACGAGACGAGATGAAACGAGACGAGCATGCCATTCGCCTGATGGTAAGCGATACGACCGCTCATGAATAGTAGGAAAACCAAACAACACCACCTTGACTCTACTCAACACCTTGACTTACAAAGTAATTCCTGGCAGTCCACTGTGCTCGCCATCCTGAGACATAAGTTAAGGCTTAATATGTCCAGTAGTTATTCTGCCTATAATATCCTTCAAACCGAAACACAACAGGCGATCACTCATATGAGAGCCCAACCACCAGTAAAAATCATGTGGGATAAATGGCTTGGAAGAGACTCTTCGATCTTCAATGCTTGGTGTCATTAAAATGCGTGCCACTGTTGATTCTGGCTCACAAGAGTTCCAGTGGCGGGTATGAGGGCGAAACAGTTTCTATCTTGGAAGAGAGAGACAGAGAGAATAAGTTAAACTATGTAGGGAGACATAGCCTCTCACTGTGAACCTCATTAAAAGGCTCAAAGTCAATCAACGAGCCATGGAGAGGGCTATGCTCAGTGTTTCCCTACGAGATCGAACCAGAAATGAGGAGATCCGTAGGAGAACCAAGGTTACCGACATAGCCCGTAGGATTGACAAGAACCGATGGCCGTTGGGGCCGAAAGGTTCTTGAGTGAAGGGGCCCTACTATATTTCGAACTTCGTTTCGGATGAATTTAGTAGGGCCTGAGGCCACGTACACGCAAGCGAAATATCGGACGCCCGCCTACAAGATGGACAGACGACCTGGCTAAGGTTGCAGGAAATCGCTGGATGCAGGCTGCGTCCAACAGGTCGTTGTGGAGGTCCTTGGGGGAGGCCTATGTGTATGTGGCTGATATGATGATGATGATGGTTGCAGCATCAGACGCGAGCAGTAACGAGGAGGTGGAGTTCCTGAAGCAGACGGTTTCGGAGTTGAGTCGCCAGATCGCGGCGCTGCAGACAGACCTCAACACCGCCAAGCTGCAGGAATTTGAGGCGCACGAGGCCAATGTCGCACTGGCACAGGTATGTACTAACTACGATTTGTAGTGAATATTTAATTTAATTTGTGTTCGATAGCCTCTAGACGCCGGCTGTGAAACGCGAGGCCGCGGGTTTGATCCCCGCACCGAGACACATATTTGTGTGATCCACAAGTATTTGTTTCGGGTCTAAATAAATCCATAACCTCACCATATACGTCCCAAAAGAAGTTAGTACTTCTGTCTCTCTATCCACATGGTTTCCATTAGTGTTTTTTTTTACTCTGGCATAATGACAACACTGCACCCTGATGGTAAGCGCGAATGCCGTCCAGGCAGAGTATTGAGCAAAGTTGATGGGATCTTCCTGACCCCCAGGAGTTGGAGGCGGAGAAGGAGAAGTCGTCAGCTCAAGAGAAGGAGTTAGAGGAGTTGCGCGGGCAGCTGGAGCGACACAACCGCGTGTCCAAGCTGCTCATGGACGAGGTCACCGCGCTCAAGAACAATGCGGATAAGGACAGGCAGATGGCTGAGACGTTAGTACACTAGTATATAATACTTTTTATTTATTTATTGAGGTTTATTTATTTTATTTTATTTGGGTGGCTCACAGCTATCAATAATTGCAAACAAACATATATTATACAAATTGTATACAAAAAATAGCGAATTACGAGCTACCGCAGGTAGGTTGCAAAAATTACAAAGTCTAAATTGTCTTACTAATCGTATCTTAAAGTTAGTTGTTACAATCCTTACTAATCCTTACTAATATTATAAAGGTGAAAGTTTGTATGTATGTTTGTTACTCTTTCATGAAAAAACGGCTCAACAGATTTTGATGAAATTTGGTATAGTGATAGCTGACACCCTGGATTAACACATAGGCTACTTTTTATCCCGAAAAATGTAGTGTTCCCGTGGGATGAGTCAGGAAACCAAATATACATATTTTCTACTCTTTCAAATTCAAATTGTTGGCACGGGATGTCCTCTCCTACGGAAGGGAAATATAGTCGACGGCACGCGAGAAATATAGTTAGTAGACACGCGAAATAATATGTTCTTGATGTGGATTGGACTCAAAAACTATCTGCACCCGGGCGAAGCCGGGCCGGGCCGCTAGTAATACATATTTATGACACCTTAAAACACTTAAACAAGTTTTGTGCGTGTTGCACAACCACTTAGAAGTAAACCACCATACTGGTGGTAGGTGTCTTATATGTGAGCGGCCATCTGGGTAGGTACCACCGCAATGTCTATTTCTCCCGTGAAACAACACTGCTTAAATGCACTGTTGTGTTTCGGATTGAAGGACATTGTAGCCAGAGCAACTGTTGGACATATTGAGACTTAACATCTTATGTCTCAGGATGGCGAGCGCAGTGGAATGTTGCTACTGTTTATGAGCGGTCGTATCGCTTACCATCAGGCGAACGGCTTGCTCGTCTCGCCATTCATTGCAATAAAAAGAAACCAGATGAACCAATAATCAAATAAAAACATTTATTTGATTGTTTTTTTTTTTTGGGGGGCATCCTCATCTAAAAGTAATCCCACGGTGAACGCCCGAATAGGGATACTGACGCGTGTCGCCGTGTTATAGAGAGGGGTGTGTAGATCTCTGAATTGCATAGGATGACTGCGGAATAGTAGCTGACGAATCACGCTAGCAGAGACCGCAGTCATCCTAATATGGGCGAAGAGGGCTAACGGAAAAAAAGGGTGACCAAGACACCCAGGGGCGAGCCTATCACCTTGTGCGCACATACATCCCACTGTCGGGTATGAACCTCCTTCACAATCGAGAGTACAATTGAGGGGAATTAAGCCACCACGATTTAAAAAAAAAAAGACGGGTTGCACTCCGGGAGTGCCGGCAGAAGTGAAAACTTGATTATTAACGTTGAGCATGTTTGATATTTTGGAATGGTTAGGGAATAATTTTGCACCAATTGCTTTATCAGTATAAAAGTACTATCATTTATGTGGTAGAATACAATATTCATTTATTGCGCTATCGTACACAAACATGACAATTTATATTACATTAAAAATTTAACACTTTAAAACTATTACAATTATTTTACATTAAAAAGTTTATCTCTCCGAAAAATCAACTTTCATCCATAATTTCAACGACTTTTTCACCATCATCATTACCAGAACTATCATCGCCAATCTCTAAAACTGATACGATAGGTTTATGGTAGCTGAAGTAAGAAACGAACAGTTTTGATTCGAACCTATTTAAATGTCTAATAAAGACCGAATCAATAGTAGTTTTGTATTTCGTTGTGCTAAGATTGCGATCATTCGACATAGTTAAACCAAATTCATTATTTAAAAATTCAATTAATAGTTGATTTTTATCGTCTGCGAAGTTTATGTTGAAATCTCCACTCAAAATCATTGGCAATTCATCAAAGCTTTATAAACTGACAGCTGTCTACTCTCCATCCGTCTTACGCTTTTTCGATCAGGTCACGTGTCCTGACGCGAGTTTAAGGTTTTATACCCATTACAGAAAAAGTGCTCAACGCCGCTAAAGAAGTTTTCACTTCAAAAATACCGGGGGAAGACCGTGGGTACAGATTGCAAATTACATATAATTTTAGACTGCTGCCCCAGCCTGATCCCATAGTAATAAAAATAAGAAAAATCGTATTTTGCCTGCTCTCGATTGTCGAGCTCGTCAAGACGATTCCTCTGACTCCAAACACGGGGGGTTTACTTTAAGAAATGACGGAGTTATGCCTGGACAAATATTTTAGGGGAGAGAGGGAGGAATTTGGGGATTTGGTTGGGGCCAATCTGTAGAGCTCACCGAGCCGGTTCCAACGATACCAAACTCGGTGGGTCTACGATCTATATTGGCCGAGATAGGATTGGGGGGGCGAGGTAAATTTTCGGGGTGGGGTAAGGGAGGGGGGGGGGTAAGGTTTCGTGGGGAGGCTAACTTAAATTAATTTTTTGGAGGTAAAATATTTTTTTTTGGGAGGGTAATTTTTTGCGTAATTTGGGATTTCTGGCGGGGTCAATTTGTAGCCCTCACCAAGACGGTTCCGAGGATACCAAACTCGGTGGGTCTACGATCTATATTGACCGAGATAGGATTGGGGGGGGTGAGGTAAATTTTCGGGGTGGGGGTAAGGGAGGGGGTTAGGTTTCGTGGGGAGGCTAATAGGCACTATTTCGGAATAAGGGTGGGGGAAGGCAGGGGGGGGGCTATGGGACAATTTTGGAAAAAGTGGGTGAAACTGAAAAAAAAACGAAACAGTAGGCCCAGGCATACATTTTCGCCGCGCTGTAGAGAGGGGATAGCTGTCTACTCTCCATCCGTCCTACTAAGATGTTTATAAAGCAAACGTCATTGCCGTCCTACGCTTTTTCGATCAGGTCACGTGTCCTGACGCGAGTTTAAGATTTTATACCCATTACAGAAAAGTGCTCAACGCCGCTAAAGAAGTTTTCACTTCAAAAAAACATAAAAAAAATACATTTCATTTCATTTCACACTGACCTAATGCGAGTTGGTGCACTTTACGAACGACATAATTATGTTTGCACATTACTTATGGTATGCAGGTTTCCTCACAATGGTTTTTCATCACCGTTTCAGTATGTGGCTCTAAAAATTCAGACGTGTGCCTCGAGACTTGAACCCGCGACTATCATGAACATGATGGCAACCGCGTCTGGTCCGTTTACCAACATGCCACCACACACAAAATACCTAATATGACACAATTTTGTTGGCCTGCTTAAACTATACTTGATACTTATCTGCGGACGATACGGACTTGATCTGAATTGTCGAGGGTCTAACAATAGCAAAGATTAGTATAAAATCTACATATATTTTTATTATTTTAGGTACCAGGGTTTTTGAAATTTACTTTTATTAACTTATGTTTACAGTAAGAAATAAGTTCCCCTTCCCTATATTTATGACTAACTTGCCGTAAGGAAATTATTAACTCTTAGTAAAAAACAAATTATGAGGTCACGTTTCAGAGAATTAATGTTCAAAACTATTTCGTATTGAAATGACACGAGGAAAAAACAAAACTGCAATTATTAAAATAAAAAAATAATAACAGTAGGTAGTAATAAAAAAATATCCCTTTCGACGCCATGCTTTCGGAAGACCGCATTTCCTATTGATCAATTTGTCTAGTTTTAGAGATGCTATTGTCCGTATTTACATTTTCACGATGTAAAATATTATCTATTGAAAGATTCACACATCCATATTTATGATTATTACCTACTTTTCAACTAAACTAATGGATACCGTTTGACTTTTCATACCTTTCAGGTCGAAAAACCATTCACACCACTATTCCATGGTACTATACTTTACGGAAAATGTTATTGAAATTGTGTGAGTAACGCCTTGTTGCTTGGACTTGAAAAGTATGAAAAGTCAAACGGCATATTAGTTTAGTTGGTCGCACGTTTGTAGAATGAGTATTTACGATGACAATAGTTTTCACAATTCATACTAAATACCACAAAATTGTCATAGAAATATCGAAAAAGATTATCCCAAAAACGGCTAGATTAATCAAGCTCACTTACTGAAATCTCGCTCTCAAAGATGGATCAACGGGATCGGTAGTATGTTGTGTAACAAGTACTCATCATTTTTATATTAAGTAGTGGGTACCACTACCATTTGATACCGACGGTGGGGAGTCGGAGAGTATAAAAGGGGCAACAAGCAATAGCAGAGCTCAGTCGTCATTTTGCCGTCGTGAAGTGATTTTGTTATTATTATTACTTTATAATAGAAATTAGTGGTGATAGTTGAAATAAAAAGTAAAAGTAGAATATTTTGTTTCAATAACTCCGCAATTATAAAAACCTGTTGACGTCCGGTTACAACTCAGAAGTGGGACATCAAACCTCTTCAATATGGACCGTGAAGATCGTGATTTGGAACGGAGTTTGTCAAAAAGTCCACTGTTGCAGAAAATTACTACGAAGGCAGTAGTACATCATAAACCATATGGGAACAACCAAAGACCAGAAAAGCAAAGTCGCAGTCCTAATAGAATGCTGGACACACCAAGACGCAGCCACCAAAGTAGCCACGATTGGGACATTGATGAAATCTACCATCTAAGCGGTCAAGTTAGCCGCACTATGGGCAATGGTAGGAGCCCGAGTCGAAGCAGCAGTGAGACCTTTCATCTAGGTCATGATCAAAGCCGTGTTTGGGGCAATGGTAGGAGCCGCAAGCGCGACAGGAATGGAAGTCACACTTGGGGCAATGGTAGGAGCCGCAAGCGAGACACTGATGGAAGCCACGCTTGGGGCAATGGCAGGAGCCGCAAGCGGGGCAACAATGGAAGCCGCACTTTGGGCAATGAACGGAGCCGCAGTCGAGGCAATGATTGCAGGAGCCGCAGTCGCGACGACACCTGGAGTCGCGATTTGGGGCGTAATAGGAATTGTGATTCAAGTCATAGTAAGAGTCGCAATATGAGACATGACAAGATCCGTGATCCAAGGTACGAAAGGGTCAATGATTAGAGCCATGAGAAATGTGATGCCGGTGGTTATCAGATAAAACGCAGCCATACGCGCAGCCGCAGCCCAAGAGAATACCGTGAAATACATGATGACATAGAACAACAGAAGCAACGCTTGCTTTCCAAAGAAAAACAATTAAAGAGAGAACGGCAACATCTTAGAGAAATGGAGCTCCGAAAACAGCACCGATTTTCTGGAGAACACCATCTTGGAACTAAACAATCGACGTCGGATTCAGCCTCTAGATTTTTGAAGGAACTCTTATCTTCATTGAAGACTCAAGGGAACGATAGTTTCCCTATTCTTAACGTTCTTCCGGAGTTTGATCCATTACAAAAAGAACAATCTATTACTACTTGGCTTACAAAAGTTGACGAGTGTGCCGAAATATACAAATGGAACGAACGGCAAACGATACACTATGCGTTGCCCAAACTCGCTGGCCATGCAAAAATATGGTATCAAGGGCTACCCACTCTGAAACATACATGGCCGGAATGGAAGGCTCTCCTAAGAGAATCGTTCCCAGCAACAGAAAATTATGCAGAATTATTGACGGAGATGCTTAACACAAAGGCACGGCCTGGGGAGTCTCTTGAACTGTACTACTTTTCAAAAATAAATTTATTGAACCGCTGCAAAATTTTTAAGCGAGAAGCCATTGACTGCCTGATACATGGCATAGAGGATAGAGGGATTAGAGTGGGCGCCCAAGCAGCTAATTTTGAAAAACCGGAACAAGTTCTACATTTTTTTAAAAGTCTTAAACTACAAACAAAGGAAGTAGAAATTAGAAAAGATAAGAAACCACTTAATTACAATATAACAAACCGACCGCATAATAAAAGTGATGTTAGTCAGCCATTTACGTCCCGAAGATACCCTGATAGTATAATTTGCTTCAATTGCAAGGAAAAAGGTCACCCAAACTCCAAGTGTCCTAAGCCGATCATCAAATGTTCGTTTTGCCATTTGATTGGTCATGCGTCAACCGAGTGCACCAAGAAGAACTCGAAGGCTGAGTTTAAGGATAACAACGTTATGAGAATTCTTTTGGAAAAAAATTCAGATAGTCCTACTCATGCCAATTCAACAAGTATATATAGAATGACGATATACGTCAATGGATACCCAGTATTTGCACAGATTGATTTTGGTAGTGAAGCTACCTTGATTCGAAAAACAGACGCCGAGACATTAAACCTGCAATGGACAGCTGTAGTTGGACCCTTGTTAAGAGGACTGGGAAATGTGCCTTACACACCATTGGGTAAGACACTGGTTGTTGTAGAAGTTCAAGGCGTCGTTGAAAGAGGCGTTGAGATGTTTATAGTTGATGATCATCTTATCAATACTCCGGTCTTATTAGGACATACCTTCACTGAACGGCCGAATGTACGCATTATAAAGACAGCGTCAAAGCTAAGATTTGAAACTATAAACGAAGATGGAGAATACAAAATTTTGCTTACAACTAATCAAAACGTGTCTATAAATAAAGGAGAAATGAAGGCCGTGCAGGTTGAGTCGGAAGACAAAATTAGTGGAAATATTTACATCTGTGGTTCGGTGAGAGGATCTGTTGGATATGAACACTTGCTGCTGCCAGGAGAATATGAGATCCATGAAGGCACATGTTCTTTGTTGATCCAAAATTTAAGTACAAATCCAATTAATATCTCCAAGGGGACATTGGTTACTCGTGCCAAATACTTAAGCATGGTGAAACATATTTTGAGCGTCGTTATTGACGGAAAACTAAACGACACCCTCGTTCATTTTGGAGACCAACTATCTATGGAAGAAAGCGAAAGCTTGGAAAGATTGCTACATAAATACAGACGATGCTTTTCCAATAATTTATTTGACTTGGGATATACTAACGAAGCTGAAATGGTAATTCAGTTAAAAGATTCTAATCCAGTAGTTTATCGGCCTTACCGAATGTCGCAATCGGAAAGACAGCAAGTGCAGACTATGGTCAATGAAATGATAAAATGTGGAATAGTTCGCGAATCCAAGTCACCTTATGCAAGTCCAATTGTGTTGGTACAAAAGAAGTCCGGCGAAAAACGTCTCTGTGTGGATTACCGCGCACTCAATAACAAGACCAAGCGCGACCATTACCCTCTACCCAGGATCGAAGATCTACTGGATCGGCTATCAGGGCACACCGTATTTACAACGCTTGATTTAGCATCGGGGTATCACCAGATTCCCATTGCGGAAGAGTCTATAGAGAAAACTGCGTTCATTACACCGGATGGACAATACGAATACACCCGTATGCCCTTTGGATTAGCAAATGCCCCAGCGGTATTTCAAAGGGTTATGCACAAAGTGCTAGGAAACATTAAGTACGTAATCATCTATATGGATGATATCTTAATACCGGCCGTCTCTGTTGAAGAAGGATTGAAGCGATTAGAAGAGGTGCTAAACGTAATTCTGGAGAGTGGTCTCACACTGAAAAAAGAAAAATGCAGTTTTTTTAAAGAAAAGATTGAATTTCTCGGATTTGAGATCAGCAAGGAAGGCATTAAACCCGGACAAGAGAAAACGGAAGCTGTGTCAAAATTCCCAACACCAACTAATCAACATGACGTCCGAAGATTTTTAGGTTTGGCAAGTTTTTTCAGAAGATTCGTTAAAGGTTTTGCTCTAATAGCAAGAGCCTTGACAACCCTTCTAAAACAAAACGTTGTCTGGAAATGGAGTACTGAAGAGGACACTGCATTTCAAATACTAAAAAAGCAACTAGTAAAGCGACCATTATTAGCGTTGTACGACCACAAAGCAGAGACACAGTTACATACAGACGCTAGTAAAATGGGACTGGCGGGAATCTTACTACAACGTACCGAATCAAATCCTTGGAGACCCGTCGCATATTATAGTCGACAAACGACCATTTACGAGCAAAAATTACATTCCTTCGAACTAGAGACGCTGGCAGTAGTAAGTTCACTTAACAAGTTTCGAGTCTACCTGCTTGGCGTAAAGTTCACAATTGTTACTGATTGTAATGCTCTACGATCAACCTTTACGAAACGCGATCTTGTTCCCCGTATCTCAAGATGGTGGATACAATTCCTGGAGTACGATTGCGTGATAGAATACCGAGCTGGAGATAAAATGGCACACGTTGATGCACTGAGCAGGAGCCCTATTTCCCAAGATGACGGCCAACTTCACACACTAGATGTTCTAACAATCAACATCGACGATTGGATTGCAACTGTTCAATCGGGAGATCCCGAAATAAAGCTCATGAGAGAAATTCTGGAAGATCCTTTGACTGCGAAAGTTGCAGACGTATACAAAAACTACAAGTTGAAAAACGGCCGCGTTTTTCGCATCATTGACGACAAGACAATACGCTGGGTTGTGCCGAGAGATATGCGATGGCAACTACTAAAAGCAAATCATGATGATGTTGGCCACTTTGGGTTTGAGAAAACCTTACAACGTCTGCAGTCCTACTACTGGTTCCCCAAAATGCGCCGCTTTGTTAAAAAATATGTGCTCGCCTGTTTTGAATGTGCTCACCATAAAATCCCCGCTGGACCCAAGCAAGGGCAACTTCATCCCATTGAAAAGCTGGAAATTCCATTCCATACGCTACATGCCGACTACCTAGGACCTTTTGTACGCAGTAAGCATAGACATTCATATTTATTAGTGGTTGTAGACGCTTTTTCAAAATATGTTAACCTCACCCCAGTTCGTAGCACTAAATCCAAAGAAACCATAAAGGTTTTTAAAAACCTATTTAGTTATTTCGGAACCCCCACTCGTTTAATAACGGATAGAGGAACCAGCTTCACAAGCAAAAAGTTCAAGGATTTCTTAAAAAAATTAAATATCAAGCATATTTTGAATTCTGTTGCTACGCCTCGTGCAAATGGACAAGTTGAGCGATACAATCGCACTATTTTATCTGCCCTTGGAACTATGATGCACGGGAAAAACCCAGACAAATGGGATGAATTCATTCAAGATATACAATTGGGCATAAACTCCGCCGTACATGAAGTAACCAAAAGAACTCCGACAGAGCTATTATTTGGCAAGAAGGTAATCAACCCAACACAAGGAATATTTAATGATGTTATAGATGATGTAGGAGGAGGTGTAATAGACAATAGCTTAGAAGCAATTAGAGACCAAAGCAAGAATTTAATTGATGAACACCAAAAACAAAGTAAACAGAGATTCGACAGGGGCAGGAAGAAGTCCCCGAATTATAAAGAAGGTGACCTCGTACGAATCATAAGAAATATACCTGGAGGCACAGGACAGTCAAAAAAACTTGAACCTAAATGCCAAGGGCCGTACAGAGTGAAAATGATATTACCTAACGATCGTTTGTTAATAGAGGATACGCCAATGACAAGGAAAGGAGGAAGACGTTATGAAGGTATTATGTCCATAGACAAAGTGTTCCCGTGGCTGGCTTTTGGTAATGGCTCAAAGGACGATACGTGTAGCGACAGTAGTTCATCAGAAGATTAGAGCCTCGTAACAATACACTGTCGCATACAAATAGACTGATAATGAGGATACTAAGTGATATGAAGGCAATCAATATCATGAAAAAAATCAGAAGATTTCCGAAGATGATTTAAACACATGATTCAAATGTTATGCTATGACTAGTTATAAGATTAAAATGTTTGATGCTACAATGGTAATGAAGATAAATAAAAGTTCTCAAGCTGTAACGAAGGGACTCGCTACGAAAAGGATGGCCGACTGTAACAAGTACTCATCATTTTTATATTAAGTAGTGGGTACCACTACCATTTGATACCGACGGTGGGGAGTCGGAGAGTATAAAAGGGGCAACAAGCAATAGCAGAGCTCAGTCGTCATTTTGCCGTCGTGAAGTGATTTTGTTATTATTATTACTTTATAATAGAAATTAGTGGTGATAGTTGAAATAAAAAGTAAAAGTAGAATATTTTGTTTCAATAACTCCGCAATTATAAAAACCTGTTGACGTCCGGTTACAGTTGTAGCACCACACAACACTAGCACTAGGTATTCGACCATAAATTAAATTTCATGAATATACTACAGCTATTACTGCTGTTTAAATAAAATTACACAAAAATTAAGTGGCGCGATAGAGCGCGGGTGAGGCGCTCGGAATCGTACACGAAACTGCCTGTCCGACCGGTGAGAATGTGAAAGATGATATAACTACCCTCAAATGGATTTTTTTTTGATACAAAACATAGTTTTTAATTATGAAAAATAAAAGTCCCGAATGTCGCGCTTTAAATAATATACACACATTGAAATAAAACTATTATTTACGGATTTTATCGCGGTTTTATTTCAATACGCAAATTTACGCGAATGTTACTCATTCGCGTAAACCTAAGAAACCATAATATATACACAATTATATTTTGCTTCTGCTTGCGTTAAGTCCTAATTACGTTATGATTTTGAAATATTTAGCTCATAATTTTCTGATCGATCATCTTCTTGGTATTAACCTTTCAGGAATATGCGGTTTTAGTTTCCGACAACTAGCCTTATGCAAGCGAGCAATAATTACTTATTGATGGATATTTTCCTAATTTTGAAAAGTTCGCCAACTTGTATATAACTATGTATACTTCGGTCTTCTATATGTATCTTTCATAAGTACAAAATTTCTTATGTTATGTTATGTGAATGAAAGAGTCGGTAGGGGTCGACCTCACCGAACCTACACCATCCAAATTGGTGGTACCCTCAACAAGGGTCAGGTCAAAAGCACGCTGAACTGACGAGAATGCATGAAAAGGTTGATAAAAGTGGATCAAGCGAAAGTAGTATGTCAGGATCGAGCAAATTGGCGGTCTATAGTCTCTGCATACCCCTATGGGATGCAGGCGTGACGATTATGTATGGATTACAAATCTTTAATAAACGTGTCCCAAATAATAAGTTTTTTTTAGTTAGGTCTGTTTAATTCTGAAGGTGCGAATACTTATGATGGTATGATGGTGCAGGTACAAGACGGAGGCGCGCGCGGCCAAGAAGCGCGTGAAGCTGCTGACGCACCAGAGCACGCTGCTGCTGGCCGAGGTGGAGGCGGACGAGCGTCTCCTCCTCCTCCTCAGCGAGGTGGACTCCCTCAAGGATGCTCTGGAGGAGCAGGCTGCCAGGCACCGCGACCAGCTGGACGACCTGCAGGTACCTGCTGTACTATCGCTATATGAGTCCCGTTGCGAGGACCTTTACAATTGGACATGTTCTAGGTAAACCATGGAGGTAAACCTATAATTCATTCTAGATGGTTCTGTATCTCTATCAGCCCATATACGTCCCACAGCAGGGCACGGGCCTCCTCTATAATCGACTACCGATTGAGAGTGGTTAGGTCATATAGTCCACCACGCCGGCCTAGTGCGGGTTGCGAACTGATGATTCTAGATGGGTACTTTTATCAAAATATTTGAAGGTGTCACCGCAACACAACAAACGCAGTCACTCAAACAGCGTTACTTGCCCTACAATATACAGCTTATTAACAAAAAGCATTTGATCAATTAAATTCAGTTCGGGTCTGGGTTTGTGACACCGTAAATTAGATTCTGATACCCACGGCACATGACTAGATATTAGAGTGGAGTCAGAACTATGTATGTGACTGTTGGGTGTATTTATTACTATTTATTAAAGTATGCAGTTGCAATCGAAAATTACTCAACTGCAATCAGCCCTTCCTAAAAGTTAGCTAGTGACCTTATTCCAACATTCGAATCAACAAAAGTTAAAATACCAAAACATCTAACAGCCAATTCTAAATTTCCAGTTGAAGTTAGCGGAGAAGCATGAGGACACGGACATCCTATTGTGGGAGGAGAAGATCCGTCTGGCAGAGGAGGACGCGCAGAAGGCGGTGGAGAGGGCCGAGCTGGCCGAGAGGAGGCTGGCCGAACTGGAGAGGAGGCCGCACGACGCAGAGAAGAGGCTCGCTGATGTGGAGAAGAAGGTAAGGATGAAGGAGAAAGTAGTGATGAGGATATTAGTGAGATGTTTGCAAGTGAAGATGTTTTAATAGCTGGTGAATATGCTGTATACATATTGATGTACAGCAGCCTATTTTAGCTGTTCATTTGACTGGGGGTGGTGCAATAAAACAAACGTGAAGCGAAAACCTGGTATTAGTGTCATAATTATGATAAATAACATTTCCAGACACTAATAGCTCGTTTTCTCATCCTTGTTCTTCGATTTCCTCTATTTTGAGATCTCGGCAATGCATTTACGATCTAAATTTTTGAAGTGTAGAAACTAAGATAGTAAAGAGCCAATGTTGTTAATTTCCAGCTGCTAGAAGCGGAGAGAAGGATAGCGGAGGCGGAGAAGAGTCGTCCGGTGCAGCGCCGCTCCAACCTCATGTCGCGCATCAGCTACTTCGAAAGCTGCGGCACCGACAAGAAGAACGAGCCGCAGAGAGAAGAAGTAGTGGAGAAGGAGGCTACTAGAGAGGAAGTTAGAGAAGAAGAAGGTAGGAAATTGATGACAAAAAGACAATTGATGACTTTCCTTTTTTTCTCTCTCTCTCTCTCTTTAGCCACAGTTCACTGCTGAACATAGGCCTCCCCCAGGGATCTCTACATTGACATGTTGCAAGGGGCCTAATTTTGATCATTGATTTTCCCAGCACATGTTTCAAAATGAGTATAAATGTGTCCAGAATAAATTATCCAAATTTATTGGAAGTGAGGAACCTGAGTAGATAAAATTCTTTGTAAGCATTTAAAAGACTTCTTGCTCCTAAGGCAGAACGGTAGACTATGGCTTTATAAATCTGAATATTAGAGAAAATGAACCAGTTTTGTGTATATGAGCTAATGTGGATACCTTCAATCATCATTATGATAGTAACGAATATTCTATGACTTAATTCTTCCCTATAAAAAATCTTTCAGACAATAACTTTTAAAACTTGTACTAATCTTTACAGCAGAGCCACCGCGTCCCTCTACTCCAGAAGTGAGCCCCTCACCCCCCCGCGCTGCATCCCCTCCCCCCGCCGCCCCGTGCGCGCCGGCACCCCCTCCCCCGCCGGCGTGTCCTCCCCCTCCCCCGCCGGCGTGTCCTCCCCCTCCCCCGCCGCCACCTCCCCCGCCACCAGCGCCCCCTGCCTTCTCAGGGTCCGGCTCCGTAGAGGACATGGCGAAGTTGTTGGCTGGAAAACAGGGCACGCTTAAGAAGACTAAGCAGAATAATGGTGAGCAAGTGATTCAGTAGCTTTTATGTCTCGATATTATGCCTGTGGAAGATTAATGATTATCTCAGCTTTTTGTGATTCATAAATTGTATTGTTACGATAATTATGGATACCATTTGTATAAGCATTTATTTTTCGAAGCAATTTTCAATCTTGATGTATAAAATGACTTTGCCTTTTACCTCTCTATTCATGCAAAAAACCATATCGATATTTTCTGTAAGTAAGCCATTATCGCATTAAGAATAGTAGGTTTAAATCCTCATAAGGTTTTAATTTATATTAAGAAATAGTTTTAAAAGACTATTCATGCCTATTAGCATCCGTAACGTTCTAACTAGTCTTAGATTTATCGATAAACTCAAAAACATCGTATATCCAGGTGGCGCCATCGACGCGATAGTGGATCAGATCAAAGGCGGCAAGTTCCAGCTGAAGTCCCGCGAGCAGAACTTCATGGAGCGCAAGCCCAAGGACGACCAGCCCGAGGCCGTGAAGGAGATGCTCGCCATCCTCGGCACCCTCAGGAAGCGGAGGACCAACTCAAGACCAGGGTTCGTCTCCCCGCCTGATGAACCTTGAACTATGTATGTACTGGATTTTTATGCTGGTGTATTGTGGTACGTGATGGTTAGCGTTGAGAAGTCCAGATAGAGTATCGATGAACGTAAGACTGGTCTGGTCGACACAATTTTGCCGGCGTGGTCGAACTGGATACGCACAAAAATTATTTTTCTCTGAGTTGACGTTAAATTAGTTCATATTGCCTTAGCTTATTGCTTTAGTCTCAGGATAGTGAGTGCTTTGAAATGCTAAGTGTTGTTTTGTAATTCATGGTGTTTAGCTTTGCAACTTTCCATGAGCGCTCGTATCGCTTACCATGTGCCGAATGACATGCTTGTCTCACCATTCATTGCAATAAAAAAGACATCGACATCTCTAATTCAATCATATTAATTATTTCAAATACTTATAGTTATTTTTTTTATTCCAGGTAAATATCCCGACACCCTCATGCGAATGAATATCATGTATGTTAATATTACTGTTATACTTACTTGTGTAAGACGTCCATACTAAGCGAGGAGAGGCCAGTGTCTCTATATCGTAGTTTAAGCCCAATAACACCAACATTGAGTTGATATTGAAAATTAGTAAAGGGTTAACTTACATACATTATACGTTTTTGTTAACTTACTAAAGAGTAAGAAATACATGTTTATAAATAGAAAAATAAATATTGACTCTAAAAATGTGTTAGTAAAAAGTACATATCTTGGCTACATGGCTTTACAAAAAGAAAACAACAAATAAAAAGCCTAATTAAAAACGAAAATAAATAATTTGCAGCCACGTAGCATATACTGTTGTCAATTACAAATGTTGCCACTTAATATGTTTTAAAATTGCCATTAATTATTTTTTAATTAGTATTAGATGCATAATATATTAATATTTACGAAAATGGTTGTTTGGATAAATTAAATTGATTATTATCTATTGATATTTTTATACTAAATTATACACTGATTAGAATTACGCGACTACTCGATTATAATAAGACTTAATTATAATTAATTTTATTAATGTTTAATTGTTTTTGGAGAGTATTACTGTATTTTCATAGTTAGAGATGGGTAATATTCCCGGATTATCGATAAATAACTAGATACAGTAGACTGATGTACATCTGAAGGATATTGATTAATTTAATATGATTTTACATTTTTATTAGGGGTGTGAATATATCGATAATGCGATCTGGTATTTAATTAATATTAAATGCATTTACTGCACTGAAATGTTGTGAGAAGTCGAGAACCTGTAATTCAAATAAAATAATGCTGCATTGTGACTCAAGACCCATATTATTTAAAGGGACCACAATAAAAAAATCAATAGAAATATGTATAGTTTTTTAAAAGCGGGGCAATATCTTGCATAATATTTGTCAAAGCCATGTGCTTATTTTAATATGAGCTTAATTATCTTAACATAATAATTTACATATCGATCATGTTTCCTCATTGAACCAATCCTATAGCATCATTACCATCTGTCATGTAGTATATAAAGATAATTCCTACATCACTCGTTTTTAAGTTTTTGTTTATAGTACATATAGTATGCACTGGGAACTGGCATATGATTGAAATCAACAAATGAGTACATTTTTACTTACTTGGTACTTGTAACTTACTTGGTACTTGTAACTTACTTGTTGTTGGTACTTGTACTTGTGAGTTAATCTTTAGGGTAATTTTGTGATCATGCTAGGATCGATGCAATGACTTCAATTTCTTATTTAAGTTATTTAAAAAAATTGTCAG
The DNA here is from genome assembly GCA_023078785.2 of Hyles euphorbiae. Taxonomy (NCBI): domain Eukaryota; kingdom Metazoa; phylum Arthropoda; class Insecta; order Lepidoptera; family Sphingidae; genus Hyles; species Hyles euphorbiae. The sequence goes on from CM041030.1 coordinate 742,969, forward strand.
CGAAATATATTTTGACTATTTTTTTAACTAAGCTAGATTGCCAAGATAAGAAAAAAAAATAACTAAGCTAGACTTCATGTAAAGTGTGTTATACATATTTTTGCTCATATTCGATTATTAATGATAATTTGGGCCGGATATAAACAATTAAAAAAAGTCATACAAAAATCCCCATATGCTACAAATGTACAGTTTATGTTATTTTAATCATTTATCAGTTTTCAGTACAGTAGAATAAGATTGCTTTGGTGTTTCTATAAGAGTTACCTGCGGTGCCATTGTTATATGCGTTTGTGTCGGACATCCAAAACTTTATATATTTGTAAAGTATTATTAGATTTTATATGTGGACGTTTGAACACACGGTGATAATACTAACTGTTTTATTGAAAATTGTGTGCTGAAAAAATTATGATACTCTAAAGCGAAATTATTTGATATTATCGCTTATATTTATTGAATTAGAAAAATATTTTACAAGTAATTTTTACATGCTACTAACTATTGCGTGCAAATCAAATAATAAAAAATAACAATATAAATATATATTGGTCTTTGACCGTGATAAATCGAATAAGATTGAAGAGCATTTCTACCACTTCCTATAAAGCCATTTTTTTCTTATTAGCGACTGAATTATGCATTCGTGCATACAGGGTATATCAAGACTGCTACCGAAAACGAAGCCTGTTGGTAGTTTAAGCGACTTCAGACACAATGCAACAGAAAAAGTTGCAAAAAAAAGCGACGAACTTTTTTTTTGTAATTTTTTTCCTATGACCATATTTGGGTGGTAAATACATTTTTTCCTAAAATAATAGTGTATACCCTTTTATTTATAAATAATCTAAGGTATGCAAGAGTTTAAATTATTATTTTGGCAAAAACTATGGATTTACCACCCAAAAATGACGATATTTAAAAAATCATAAAAAATAATTGTCGCGTTTCTTTGCGAAATTTTTAGTTGCATTCTGTTTGTAGTCACTAAAACTACCACCCGGCTTCGTTTTCGGTAGCAGTCTTGAGATACCCAGTATATAGTGAAATGTGCGATATTGTCCAGAAGAAGCGAATTTACTTCAACCTGAAGTAAATTGGCAATTTATAATTAAATATGCTCGATCATAAATAGCGAGTGTGGACAAGATCTTATGTGTTTGAATAAGTGTTTGTCATTTAATGGGCAGTGGATGATAAAAACTCGTGATAATTGGTGCATTTAAAGTCATCGTGTGTTTAAATGTTGTGTGATTTGAAATTTCTTTTATTGAAAAATACATATTTTAAAATGTGGTTACTTGTTTTCTTTTCTGCTACCTTATGTATGGAGTCCTAAGATTAAAAAAAAGTGGGTGTTTACGCGGAAATAAATCACCGATACATTATTGTAAATATTGCAAATCATTTAATGCTTTTCTAATGCGATTAAAGCATAGTGTATAAGAAAAATTATGTGTCTATAAAAATATTTTGATCTTGAAATGATAGTCTTTGGACAGATATTTTTTATTATTTTATTAATATAGAATTTAGAACAGAGATCATGATGATGGTGTATGAGTGTGTTATCTTGTTAGTGTTGTCAGACAGTCTTAAATACAATAAATCTTCCTCGGGCTCTCTGTGGAAGAGATTGACTCGCATTAATTGAAGCTCCAACTATCTTACATTTTTATGTGAGAAAATCGTAATATCCGATAAATAAAAAATAAACCTTACTTCTTGTATTAATTTCTACAAAAAACGTTTACCCTACGTGATAAAATAAAATTAAATAGATTGCACGACATCATTTTCTTCAGTACAATTTAACAAAAAATAAAAAAATCGAAGTGAAAGGGCCAATTGTAATACTTAAAAAAAAAACAATAAAAAAATAATTAATATTTTATTTGTCTCGTGTTAAGTATCTACTTATAATCTTACATATGGACGGAATCTCACAAAATTGCACCAAATCACATTGCAATATAAAACATAAAACAAAATTCACAACAGATTTTGTACATCATTTGGTAAACCTTACAAAAATTAACATTTTTATCGAAGTCGATAAAATTACAACACTACACACAATTCATCGACTACGACAAAATAATTCGCTACGCTATGTCTACACCTACACAATAATTTAAGGGTTGGTGAAAAGACAAAAATGTTTGGTACATAATTGATCATTCTTAATATAAAAAAATAGTGTACCGTTTTGTACAAAAATCGTGCTAGACATATTTTAGAAAAACGAGTGAAAATGTAACATTGAAATTGCAGTTCGTGTTAATGATTAAAAAAATACATTAAATGTATGACACAAAGCATATTTTTAATAAATAATCAGGCGTTATACGCATAGATATAAATAGTTAAATACTGAATTTAAAATGAGTGTATTTTTATTTCTGGATGTGTTAAACAAATGAACCTGGAGAAAACATGCGTTAACCGCACAATCGCTAACTTCCTTCTAAATGTTAATTTTATTTAGTTTCATCCTCAATCTACTTAATGTAAGTTTCTGTACAGCCAAATGTATACACTCGAAGTCATTCAAAATATTCAAACATTTTTATCTATGCTTGTGTGCAAGCACAAATAAATGTTGCTAACACTGACACACATATCGACATCAATAAATTATTTCACTCATTTCCCGACTTCATATCTGAAAGGACGTAATCTGATACTAGAGATATTGTGAATAGCGAATATAGAGTAAATGAAGTTGGTTTGTCCAGCCCAAGGTTTGATGCTCGGTGAGTGTTCGGGGCTAAAATAAAGAAAAATAATCATAGCGATGTAGCAACTTTACAGCTCCCGATTGTGTTGGGATTTTTTTTAGTACTGGCAACCCGAATTTTATTCAGTACTAGAAGCGTTGTGACTTCTTTACTATTGAAGATGGTTTAGCGTGAATTTCACACAGTGAAAGTAAAAGCATGTGAGTTGATCTTAACATTTTCTAACTACATCTAAGCTTAGAAACTACACAAGCTTGTACAAATCTAAGTGTTCCGCACAATTGCAGCTAACAACAACAGTATTACATTGAAATGTCTGTTGTGGTGGATATTTTGGAAGAAAATGTTCCAATATTTTTGGGAGCCCATTCAAATGGTGGAATAAAAAAGCAACGGCAAATCTTTTACTGAGTGTTGGTTTTCTATGAGATTTTATTCTGATTTTTTCTACTTCTTTGCAGCCGAAGGAACTACTCTGATAAATATCAAAACTCAAAAGAATTCCTGTAAAATGCCACTCCTTATAAAATGTAATTCTGGTATCAACCACAACAGATCATCTCGTTAGTACAACATAGCGAGTGAATAAATACACAACACAATTAAGTACAATAAACACTAAAGTCACTACTTTTACAATAATACAGGGGGATGCCAAATAACAAAGTATTACTTTTAACAATAGTGGAAATGGGAAGTATTTTTTACAACAAAACATAAATGTACTGTTTTTAAATAATGATTATATAACAATCCTCCTGTGTAAATACAAAAAGCACAATTTAAGTCGCGTACTAAAATTGACTATTTATTTATTCTACAAAGCTAACAAACTTGTCTAAACTTTCAATGGCGGAGAAATATTCCTGTTGGTATATGATGGTAACTTGTAGAAGAAAAAGAAAACAAAAATTCTACAATGTAGATACCTAATAACATTTTATCATCAATTTTAACATAAACTGTTACCAAAAGATCTTAATTTTTATTACTTCTGTATTATTACTGCTGACAGCTAATTTACAACAAACCAATAGATCCATAATTCCATTATCATCTCTATTTATTTCTCCATTCAATCTATTCCCCCGCCATCCTGTATAATGAACAAGTCCTTACGTGGAGAACTCTCTCATTTTCTCAACGACGAGTTTCTTGTGGTTTGTGATCCAGTCGATGTTGACCTTGGCGCGTTCTATCGCCTGCTCTACCGAGAGCTTCGCGTCTTCCAGATACTTGGCGTTATTGCTCTTCCATACCAAGAACTGAGGGAAAAAGGGTGAATTTGAATTGGGGGTTTTTGAAGGTAAGCCGATGGGAATCGGGTTGTATGGACGCTTTGTTACTGTTTATTGGTGAGTTTTGTGTTTAGGAATTTATTTATATAGAGGTGGATTAAAAAAGTGAATCGTTGTAGCTATTACCTCTTTTACAGTGTTTCAACATCATGTAATAAGTAATTAAATGAAAACTTGAAATAAATTGCTATGTAACCCCTTGAGAATAAATAATGTTTTTACGTAAGCTTTTAAAAGTTGATGGGATAAAGTTCATGCTTAAGTAAAGAGTAAAACTTGTAATTACCTCATCTAACTCTCGCTGGGATGTGAACTGGTCCAGCAGAGTCTTAATGATGTAACCCAGACGACGGCCTTGTCCGTCAAACCTGCAAAATATTGTGATATATGCATGATACATTGAAATTGGTTTAACTTGAAATGACGACTCTATCTCTTTATATTTTGGCGTCATCTAGCTACACATATTATAACGTAGGTAGGTTCGACATTTCAGTCATATGATCACACATTTCAATCAATTTCAACATTAAGTAGTATGTATGAAGGCGAAATGTGGGTGTCCTGGCACCTCTGCCAACCCCTTCTGGGAAAAGAGCGTTAGTTTATGTATGTATATACATATGTATGTATGTATGTTAAGTAGTATATATAAAGGTACGTACGCGTTGTAGATATCCTGTATGCGGTTGTACACGAACTCCTTGGCGACGTAGTATCCGACGCTGGAGCCGGCGATGTTCACAATCACGCTCGCCGCGTCCTGCCGACGCACCTCCTGGTTGTCTGTTATAGTCCACTCCAAATATCTGTAGGTAATTAATAGTTTAAGAGATAATATTAACTCATTTATTGAGTGTTTATTAGTATTGAAGCCCATTATACGTGCAGTTATGCTAAAATAGAATGTTCTTATTTAATTGCTAAGAATTTTCTTGATTTATATTACATATTTGTAGATATTAAAAAGCCATATTTTAAGGTATTAAAAACAGTTAATAAAAATGGAAGTAAGTTTTTTGATAAACTAGTAAAGATTTTGTTCACAATATCTATACTAAGCAATGTTTTAATTGACATTAAATGACTCTGAGTACGGTAGTAATATGCGATTCTCTAGTATTTATGGCCGCTTCTTTTCTCGGAACACATAAAACTATAGTTTGATTTCACAAAAAAAATATATTAGTAAGTGTTAGTGTTGTGGTGTACGTACTGGTTGAGTATCCACACGTCCCTGGAGCACGCGAGCGCGGCCAGCAGCGCGGCGCGCGCGGCCGCCACGTTGCTGCGCTGCTTGCGCGCCAGCAGCCAGCGCCACTGCCGCAGCGAGCCGCGCGACACGCCCACGCAGTACACCGTGCGACGCAGCTCCAGCGGGATGCTGCGCACACACACACACACATTACAACACGCCCACGCAGTACACCGTGCGACGCAGCTCCAGCGGGATGCTGCGCACACACACACACACATTACAACACGCCCACGCAGTACACCGTGCGACGCAGCTCCAGCGGGATGCTGCGCACACACACACACACATTACAACACGCCCACGCAGTACACCGTGCGACGCAGCTCCAGCGGGATGCTGCGCACACACACACACACATTACAACACGCCCACGCAGTACACCGTGCGACGCAGCTCCAGCGGGATGCTGCGCACACACACACACACATTACAACACGCCCACGCAGTACACCGTGCGACGCAGCTCCAGCGGGATGCTGCGCACACACACACACACATTACAACACGCCCACGCAGTACACCGTGCGACGCAGCTCCAGCGGGATGCTGCGCACACACACACACACATTACAACACGCCCACGCAGTACACCGTGCGACGCAGCTCCAGCGGGATGCTGCGCACACACACACACACATTACAACACGCCCACGCAGTACACCGTGCGACGCAGCTCCAGCGGGATGCTGCGCACACACACACACACATTACAACACGCCCACGCAGTACACCGTGCGACGCAGCTCCAGCGGGATGCTGCGCACACACACACACACATTACAACACGCCCACGCAGTACACCGTGCGACGCAGCTCCAGCGGGATGCTGCGCACACACACACACACATTACAACACGCCCACGCAGTACACCGTGCGACGCAGCTCCAGCGGGATGCTGCGCACACACACACACACATTACAACACGCCCACGCAGTACACCGTGCGACGCAGCTCCAGCGGGATGCTGCGCACACACACACACACATTACAACACGCCCACGCAGTACACCGTGCGACGCAGCTCCAGCGGGATGCTGCGCACACACACACACACATTACAACACGCCCACGCAGTACACCGTGCGACGCAGCTCCAGCGGGATGCTGCGCACACACACACACACATTACAACACGCCCACGCAGTACACCGTGCGACGCAGCTCCAGCGGGATGCTGCGCACACACACACACACATTACAACACGCCCACGCAGTACACCGTGCGACGCAGCTCCAGCGGGATGCTGCGCACACACACACATTACAACACGCCCACGCAGTACACCGTGCGACGCAGCTCCAGCGGGATGCTGCGCACACACACACATTACAACACGCCCACGCAGTACACCGTGCGACGCAGCTCCAGCGGGATGCTGCGCACACACACACATTACAACACGCCCACGCAGTACACCGTGCGACGCAGCTCCAGCGGGATGCTGCGCACACACACACATTACAACACGCCCACGCAGTACACCGTGCGACGCAGCTCCAGCGGGATGCTGCGCACACACACACACACATTACAACACGCCCACGCAGTACACCGTGCGACGCAGCTCCAGCGGGATGCTGCGCACACACACACATTACAACACGCCCACGCAGTACACCGTGCGACGCAGCTCCAGCGGGATGCTGCGCACACACACACATTACAACACGCCCACGCAGTACACCGTGCGACGCAGCTCCAGCGGGATGCTGCGCACACACACACATTACAACACGCCCACGCAGTACACCGTGCGACGCAGCTCCAGCGGGATGCTGCGCACACACACACATTACAACACGCCCACGCAGTACACCGTGCGACGCAGCTCCAGCGGGATGCTGCGCACACACACACACACATTACAACACGCCCACGCAGTACACCGTGCGACGCAGCTCCAGCGGGATGCTGCGCACACACACACACACATTACAACACGCCCACGCAGTACACCGTGCGACGCAGCTCCAGCGGGATGCTGCGCACACACACACACACATTACAACACGCCCACGCAGTACACCGTGCGACGCAGCTCCAGCGGGATGCTGCGCACACACACACATTACAACACGCCCACGCAGTACACCGTGCGACGCAGCTCCAGCGGGATGCTGCGCACACACACACATTACAACACGCCCACGCAGTACACCGTGCGACGCAGCTCCAGCGGGATGCTGCGCACACACACACATTACAACACGCCCACGCAGTACACCGTGCGACGCAGCTCCAGCGGGATGCTGCGCACACACACACATTACAACACGCCCACGCAGTACACCGTGCGACGCAGCTCCAGCGGGATGCTGCGCACACACACACATTACAACACGCCCACGCAGTACACCGTGCGACGCAGCTCCAGCGGGATGCTGCGCACACACACACACACATTACAACACGCCCACGCAGTACACCGTGCGACGCAGCTCCAGCGGGATGCTGCGCACACACACACACACACATTACAACACGCCCACGCAGTACACCGTGCGACGCAGCTCCAGCGGGATGCTGCGCACACACACACATTACAACACGCCCACGCAGTACACCGTGCGACGCAGCTCCAGCGGGATGCTGCGCACACACACACATTACAACACGCCCACGCAGTACACCGTGCGACGCAGCTCCAGCGGGATGCTGCGCACACACACACATTACAACACGCCCACGCAGTACACCGTGCGACGCAGCTCCAGCGGGATGCTGCGCACACACACACACACATTACAACACGCCCACGCAGTACACCGTGCGACGCAGCTCCAGCGGGATGCTGCGCACACACACACACACATTACAACACGCCCACGCAGTACACCGTGCGACGCAGCTCCAGCGGGATGCTGCGCACACACACACATTACAACACGCCCACGCAGTACACCGTGCGACGCAGCTCCAGCGGGATGCTGCGCACACGTATACTCTCACTGCACACGTGCCTCCGACACGATCGACAGAACCATTCACACACGTACTGTATCAGTCCATATACGTCCCACAAACACGGGCCTCCGACACGATCGACAGTACCATTGAGAATGGTCTATTATCTATAGTCCACCACGCTGACCTAGTGCGAGTTGGCGGACTGTCATACCATAAAAATTTTATAAATCGCTATGTTATGCAGGTTTGGACTCCATATGGTTAGTGTAAAATCCTACATACGGCACTACTCGCGAGTTCTGATTCCTTGAACTTGGCTCCACACGCTACCGCATGTGTAGAATCAAAATTAAGGTGATTTTCGAACATACACCGTGACATTTTAAATGCCGTAGTTTTCATATTACTCGATTTCCACCGGCTTAACGAAAGGTAAATCTAATATATTTGTATATAACTTTCACTATGAACTACCCCTTGTAACAAATTTACCCTTCGTTTCTAATAAACCCTATATTTATTCATACCTTCTCCTACATCGTTTCATACAATCACTACAGTTAATAAGTTCATTGAAATAATAAAAAAAATATCACGAAAATTAAGACTTTAATATCTCATACAAACAGTGTCATACTCACGGGTTGTTTTCATCCGGGTTCTCAGTCTCCATCCATTGGTTGAAGAGTTGCATGGCGTTCTCCTCGCAGCCCGGCACCTTCATGCGGCACGCCCAGCTGCTGCTCGTCACCTGGTGGCACACATCCCTGTACTTACCTGCCTAGTGCCTGCTACAACCACCGACACGTCAGAACCAACACCCAACCACCACCATATAACACCCACGGATAATTGTATTGGGGATATAACGCATCATTACCAATACACTAACCGTCATGTTAGGGCACGACCATGACCGAAGCGTCACTCAATCAACACCATCCATCACAACTAACCAATAGCACATCAGAATCATCCACTACCAACTGTTTGGGAGTATGACGCATCATTACCAATATAATAAATATCATGCCAGGGAACGAATACGTAAGAGCCATCACTCAACCAACACCATCCATCACAACTAAGAAATACCACGTCATAATCTTCCACTACCAACCTTGTGAGATATGACGCAAGTCCACTATAGGTATTTCTTCGTTAATTTCACGCACACATAAACGACCAAAGCTGTGTGCGTAGAGCTGCCGCGTCGGCTCTCTATACAATCGGCTCAAACAACTTTGATCCGTGCGCTTCAAATATTCAATTGAAATGTAACTTGTGATTTATATATTAGTAATATAATATCATAAAAATATTTTATTTGCATTATAAGTAGACAAATATTACTGTGCAAGCAAAGAATAATACAAATTTAGATACTAATCATATTTTGTTATTATTACATTGTTAAGTTGCATTCAAATCAGTGTTCAATCAGTAGACACTACGGACGTTTTATTAATCATTTCGTGTTCGAACACATAAATAGTGTTAGAGGCCTTACAACCCCTTACAATTACGAAATATATTTAATTTTATATTACAATACATAACATAATTTAGCCTCGGAATTATATCCCATTATATTACCTGAAACATAATTTATACTCACTACAAAATCATTGTAGGTAATAAAAATAATTAAATATTTTACTACCAAAGTACTAAGATGTGGCAATCACAGTCCGCGCGTGGCTATTTTTACTACGTACGGCAAAAATCGACTGCAGCTAGGCCGGAGCGACGAGCGATACGTCCTCCCTCTAGAAGGCCTTGCGGCGGTCTGATTTGATCCACGTCGGACAGCGTGTTTTATAGTGGTTTTTAAAATATTTGTAGAAAACATGAAAACTAATTTTGTTGAAATATAAAAATGGTAATTTATTGATAAGATGTTCTTCTATTATAATATGCAATTGCTATAAAAATTATGTATGATAAGTTGGTGAAAAAAAAATATGTTCTTGACGAGAGTTTCTGAATAATTTCACATTGTTTAAATTTTTATTTTTCAGGAACTAAACACAAAAAGATTATTTTTCTCAGCAAAATCCCTCCATAAGGGTATTATTAGTCTGATAATATTTTTATTTTCATCTTATATTTAGTGGTTTCGGATATCTTAAGCTTCTAAATTGCCATTTAAAGCCTAAATAACGAAACTTGTGTTCAGTAATCCTTATAGTACTCACAAATTATCCATCAATCTATAATGTTTTCCACCAAAATCCCTAGATGACAACCTTTTCTAAAATTAGTACTAATTATTTTTCCTTTAAATTGTTTATTGGTGGCTATTAACTCATTTGAAAAGTCCTGTTTTTAAGCCAAAAAGCGCGTGCAGGGTATAAACGCTCTTAATATTTTTATAGAATACTTGTGTCATTACCATGCTTTTCTTCATTAATTATGGTTAAACCGAGTTCATATAAAACTAATACTGAAGCTAAATTGACACCTTAAACTAATGTCAATTTTATGTAGGTAGGAACTTTGTAATTAGAAAAGCAGCATGACATAAGCTAGATTTTTTAAAAAGCTGTACATAATCAATCCCTCACCTCGTAACCTTATAATTATGTACATTCAAATAAATACTTAAAATAAGCACTATTGTTACATCATGCAACTACAGAACTAATTAGTTAAAGCGTTTCATGCACTTAGTTTATTTTTACTGAAATATTATTCAACGTGATTAATCTAAACATAGCGTGATTTCTATAGTTATATGTACTTAAAGGTAATTTCGTGAACAATTATTTTCCATGCACTGAGTTACTGACGTAGTTTTCACCCGTCAGCAAACACATTACATAATACGTGTCTAGAAATATTATAAGGATCATTCTAATATGTGGAAACTAGTTATTAGCAACTGAAGTTATTAAAATTATTATATTTTTCTAATTATATTTTTGAATGTCGGTAAGCTTTCTTTAAAGTAAAAACTATGTGCGACATTATTCCTAATATTTTTTCTTATCTTACCAAATATCGTGACAATATTGAGTCTTTACCTGCATCTTTACGCTATCTAAGTCATCTCCGTTCAAGATCTTGCCGACGTAGAGTCCTCCGGACCTCTCGTATGAGGAGCGGATGAGCTTCCTCACGTACTTCTGGAAGGCGCCGTACTCAGGGGAGCGTTTCAGTACTGTCTCGATCTTAGACAAGGCTTTTAGTGCTGTGGAGAGCGGCAGGTAGTCTGTCTCACGGTGCAGGTAGCTGGCTAGCCTGGGAACAAAAAATAGGTTTATGAATGGAGTTTCTAGTAAATGCTGACGTCAAACGTGTAGTGTATGTTGCAGTATCTCAATGTTAATGTGGAATGATGCTGCATTTCTACTGAAGCGGATACAAGACTATCACATAATATGAGCCTAGAAATTCATAGAAAAAATATATTGAATTTTTAACTTATATGCTCTTATATGCGGTAGTTTTGGATCATTGCGCGTTTGAGTGAAATATTTCGCGAACAATGTTTATTACCTTCCCCTAATGACCCCCAAAGGCCATCTGATTTTTTACATTGCTTTATTCAAATTGTCAAGTAGTACAATAAAGGTATGAATATTTTCAGTAGTTTATGAGGTAAGTAGTATGCGTAGTTACTTGAGCGTGGTGGAGTAGTGCAGGCGGTTGGTGGCGGCGAGCGCGAACGCGTCGGACAGCAGCTGCACGCGGCCGAGTACTGGCACCTGCTGGTAGTGCGGGCTCAGCAGCGCGCTCGTCAGCAGCTGCCAGTTGCGCTCGTCGTAGGTCACGCGGTATGGAGCTGCGGGGTTGTATTGAGAATTTAGATGTTGTCGTACATATAGTGTCAAAATATTAATATAGCGTTGAACAATGTTTTAAAAATATTATATTTTGGAAATAAACAACTGATAATAAAAATAAAATTTTGTGGAGAAAATTTTAAGCGCTTGTTTTACGAAATATTTTGGCACCATAATAAAGGATTCAGCCGTAGAGTTATATTATTCTAGGATTGTCAACTAGCAGAAAAACAGAAACATTCAAACTGTGTGAATGGAGAAACTGTTATTTTTTATTTTCTAGTTCAGAACAGTTTTGTGTTTCTGTGTTGATATTAAATACTTTAAATAAGCAAAATTTTTTTGATTGAATTTGGATTATAGCCGGGAAAGTACAATTAGCCTAAATCAGCAATTATTCAACTGAATCCTATCAAACCCACTCTAAAACAAACTAACAGACATAAAAGCACTAGTTATAAAATTCCACAGTCCATACTCACCAATCATATCCGGGTTGAACAGCAGCCACTCATTAGTCTCAGCGTCGTGTGTGAACTGGTGCGCATGGTACAGTCCGTGCGTGTTAGAAAGCCACTGCAACGCGCGCGGCGGCTGAGCAGCTTCCCGCTCGCATAACACGCGCAGCGGCACCCACCACGACGAGGAGGTCGGGGAACGAGCGCTCAGAGATAGGTAGCGGCGCTGGAATTGTAGTCAACCGTCAGCAACAACATGGAAGCATTAACTATACTGAAGACGATAGGAATCACAATCCTCGATAACGTAAAACGCTGTTGTCAGTCATGATTCAGGAATTTGACGTTAAGAGATAACTTGGCTGACGAGTTTCGTCACGGGAAACTAGCCGAACAAAGCAGAAGATAGGGAAAGTTTTTATGAGTGACAAGAATAGAAATAGCGGAATATCAAATATGTACCACTGTATTTGTTACAACATTGATTCGCGATGGTCCCTCAAGTAATGTCTCATTGAGCTTACCATACTATACGATCTCTTTTTTACTACCTACCATTCGGAAAATATTCCTTCAATGATTAAGATTAAACAATCACTTATTTTCTCAGGTAACAACTGACATTAAAATAATAAATCGATAATAACTCTACTTGGGCAGCACTTTCCTTACACTCAAGCAGTATAAATTCAACTACAATATTTTACCAATATACATCCATCCTGAACCGCGCAATCATACAAAAACTTCGCCAGGTAGCTGACGTATGAATACGTACACCATACCATGCACATACCTGCGTGACAGTGAGCGAGCGGTCGTCATAGTCCCTGGTGACGGTCAGCAGCGGGTATCCGGTCTGCGTGGTCCAGGTGTCCATGATGTCCTTGACGCTAACGTTGTGCGGCAGCACGCCGTACTGCTGACTCACCAGCGTCAACTCGCGCCACAGGTCGTCCTGCTCCGCGTTGCCGTACGAATACTTCACCAGGTAGCTGACGGACGAATACGAATACGTCAGCATCGACAACATTTGTGATAGCAAATAGTATAACATTCTGTGATAGCCATTATTCGAGCGTCTTAGTGTTGAGTCAGAACTAAGTCGTAAATAAGTGAATGATGGGTTTTAACATAGTCCAATCCCAAGAATTTTCTAGCCGGTTGATTCTTTGTATGCTAGAGACTCTCATAAACACTACAGCTTTTTCTAATTGGTCACCAGTTCGCACTGTTGTGTTTCAGATGATGGCAACATTGTCATCAATTATGTTAAGAAATATCTAGAAAGAATCTCGACATAAAAAATATATGCAATAAAAAATAATTGCACGTACTTATGAATAGCTTTCCTGAACACTTCATCTCCGAGGAACATGGTCATCATACGAATTAGTGTAGCACCCTTCTTGTAAGAGATCTCGTCGAATATCTCCGAAATACGTTTCGGATTGTCAATGGAAACGGACACCTGAAAAAAAATCCTTATTAGCTGCTGACGACTAAATATGGTTGATGTTTGTCAGTCAAGTATAAATATCTGTGTTATTTTGTGTATAAAATATTTTATTATTTCTTAATCGAACAATTTAATATTTTTGTGAAAGTTGTAAGTGAAAGTGAAAGGAAAGTGATACAAATATACGTAATAAAGATTCGAACGTAAAATTGTTACGTTATTGTTTTCGACACGTTATGTATTTATTGTAGAAAGTGGTATTAATATGAAAAAAATAGTTGTCACATTAATTTGAACTTATATGAGAGATATAAAAACCGTATAAACTGGAGTGGCCCTAAAAATATTGTAACAAAAAAAAACGTATCGCTGATATTTCGTAACAACAAGTATTTAAAAATTGCAACGTGGACCCGCGACCACCGTGAACATGTTGGCAGGCGCGTCTAGTCCGTTTACGAACAGGTCATCCACGCACTTCTGATTATTATGACATGAAATGATTAAGGTTGAATGCGTGCGTACGTGTGTGCGTGTGCGTGTGCGTGTGCGTGTGCGTGTGCGTGTGCGTGTGCGTGTGCGTGTGCGTGTGCGTGTGCGTGCGTGCGTACGTGCGTGACGTCACTGACCGGATGCGAAGTCTCCAACGCGTCTAGCGCCATCACTGCGAGCAGGTTGTCGACGGCGTAGGCGAGCGGCGCGCGCCACGCCGCCTCCACGCCGCCGACGCCCACTGACGCCGCGAACGTCGCGAAACCTTCGTTCAGCCACAGATCCGACCACCAATTCATCGTCACCAGGTTGCCGAACCACTGGTGTGCCAGCTCGTGGGCCACCACCTGCCACGATCAACACATATTCTACAATTTATGCGAGTACACCTTTTTATAACCCAGAGGAATCTAGAGTTAGGAAGATGGATCATATTCAAATTTAAATCTCTCTCTGAGATTTTAAATAAAAAGGATACTGTTACTTCTAAGACTGTAATATCAAATAGCTAAATGCTTACAGTTTCTCGCTCAAATTCCCCATAATTTTTGCTACCAATGTACTATTGTCTCTAAACTTAAAACCCCATTATTCACGCCATGACTGCTGACATTATTCCTTCAACAGTAAGAATAACTACAACTAATCCCTCAATTATTTCATTAAATTAAAAAGAAAACCTTATTAATGGCTCATAATTTAAAAAATAGTCACGCCAAATTTGAATACCATTCCCACAACGGTGAAAATAAATACAAATACTCATACAATCTAACTTCAACATCACAGACTAAAATTGCTCACCTCAGCAACTCTCTCCTTATTCAAAAACGAGGATTGGTCCTTGTCATACAACAGCGCGGTCTCCCGGTAGGTGATGAGTCCCCAGTTCTCCATGGCGCCGGCGGAGAAGTCCGGGATGGCGATCATGTCCTGCTTGGGGAGCGGGAAACTCACGTTGAACCACTGCTCGAAGTGGGTCAGCACGCGAGGACCTATGTTCGCGGCGTACGCTGTCTGTAGAAAAAAATATGGAGTGGGTTATAAGTAACAGGCAACTGTGTTGATATGGAGCTAGATTACGAAGAGAAAGTAAATTAAGAAGCAATTGATGGGAAAGGAATAGGTGTGTAGAATGATGAGGAAAAATCATCCATCGCTAATTGAAATGATATCTGACCAATGCATTGCCATATCGTCAGGTGAAAGACGCTAATTGGTAAGAAAAAATAACAATTTGCAATTTATTATTCCCAGATATTCTAGGGCTTTAAACTAAAGGTTTTATATATGTGAAATTGAAATTCATCATTTCACCTTTTTAACTGAAATCATATGAATACTTTTTTATTAGTACTAGAAATACTTTATGGAGCATGAAATTACATTGCCGCTGTCCCTATTTTAACATAGCCTGATAGAATAGCATATCAAAACCCTTGAACCCCACATTCCTCCACCCTAGGTGACTCACCTGGTCGATAGCATCGCTGCGTGCCCAGATGCGGAACTTGGTGTGCGACAGGTCGGCGGGGCTCTCCGTGTACGTGAACTTGGACACCACGTACGCCACCAGGTACGTGGACATCGGCACAGACACGTCAAACTTGTCCCACACGAATTCAGACTTGTCTTTACTGGAAATCATTTCATGATTGGAAACTTATATAACCTGGTCTAATTGTTAAGGATTAGATTTCATTTAGGCTTAACATACCTACAGCCTTCCGTGGTGCAGTTGGTTAGACGCAGGTTGTGACAAATGTTTGGGTGATCCACAAGTATTTGTTTTGGGTCTGGGTATTTGTGAGACCAAAAAGTCTCTCGTAGTTCCTAATACTCATGACACAAGACTTGGTCTTTGTGTGGGGTCAGGACTATGTATGCAACTGTTAGTTGTATAAAGCAATACACCCAAGAGTTATAAATGGTACACTAGTGCACAATTCTACTCTATTTAACTTGATAGCGGTGTCATTAATGGAACTAAATGAAATTGAGTTTGGAGAGTATAGGTCAGTTTGATTAGTTCATAGGCTTATAGATACCTTTATTCCCGAAAGAGTAGACAAACAGTTTAAGAATGCCATATAGAGTTCGAGACTATTTTTCAAGATACCATAGGCGATAACCAAGTCATCAAGCAGAGCTCATATAGTGATGGTGATGATATGACCGATATTGTTATTCGTATACTTAGTATTAAGTAATACTCCTCTGGTGCTTAATAACCTACCAATCTTTTCGCACATTATAGAAAGTGTCTTTGAAATGGCAGAGAATACCAGATGAATATAGTTAGACTGTTGGAAAGTAATTACTATAATTAGCAGTTAAAGTGCCAATACTTACTTGAACGTTTGTGTGATAAGCATCCAAGGCCAGTGTCTCTCTATAGCACTGAAAATATGAAAACACATAATATTAACTTTGTAAATTTCCTAGAGCTCTATGAGGTCTTTACAATTAGCTACACGGAATAGTAATTTGGTTTGCGAGTTTAAAACTTCTGCAGGATAAATTTATTAAGTAGTAAAGCCAGTTATAATTTTGTCATTTAAGCATATACCCTAAATTACTAAGATATCTAATATAGTTATTGTAATCAGATTTATATTGTTTATAATACAAACTTTTTAATCCACAGCAGACTACTCAGGTCACCTTATACTTAATACGTTTACGTAAAATTTATTATACCAATAGTATTCATTGCTTACTTTTCACTAGACGATGTGAGTACAGGCATGTTGGCGACAGCAGTGTATGCCTTGCTATGACCGATAGTCACTTTGAAGGTGGCCTTGTACATGGGCTCGTCAAAGCAAGGGAATCCCTTACGCGCCGAGATCGCCTCGAACTGCGTCGCTATTAAATACCTGAGAGAAAAATGGAAGATATAATGCCGACAATTATTATTTAGGAGCTTTTAGACAAGAGTCTATGACAGCCCCATTACAGTGTAATATTATATTGCAAGCAATTTCAACTAGACCTTAACTGCTAACTCATATAATTCTTAAAAAAGGAACAAGAAAATACCTAAGTTTTTGAAGAGGCAAAGGCTTATGACAGCGCTTCCTCTATATTATGAATACTCAAAGATTTATATTATGTAGCAGTTATAATGTGTAGCGTTGAAAGCTCAATATAGACTTAATTATTGAATAAATTAAATTGTATACTCTTAATTCAGTCATATATACATAGCCCGTTAGATGGATCTAGTAGTCTTATTTTGTTTTATGATTCGCAACGGAGTAGGAAAAATGGCTAACTATACTTTGAATACATTTGTTGTGTCGAGGGTTAAACAATCATTACACAAAACATGAAATTGTAAAATAGCGTGTACTTACTCTTTACTCTGAGTATTCTTGTTAATATAAGAACTTATGTACACTCCGTCCAACCCTGGCTTCAAATTACCGTAGAACGGTATAGTTAGGGTATAATTGTACCCCTCCACGAGATTCTTATCTAGCGCGATGGTTAGAAGGTTGTAGGTGTCGTTTAGCTTGACCCCCGTCACCTGGGGTTCCATGAGACCGGATATTGTAACCCTGCCATCCGGTATAGTGAAATCTTGAGCGTGCAGGATAATTTTAGATGTGGTCTTTTTGACCATTAGCTGCAACAAACATACAGGAGTTAAGTTAAATAAACATGTTTATACGGACTCAAAATATATTTTGCGCCATATTGTACCATGGTAAATTAATATCTCCGAGGATTTTATTCCTCCAAGATATCCACAAAATTTCCAAAGGTATTTGAAGTCCGCTGAACCGCACTACGCCGATGTTGTGAACAAGACTATACCTTTCAATCATAGAGGAGGCTCATATCCTGTATTAGGTAGCGTTTATGGACCGATACGTACATGACATATTATGATGCCCAGTGCCCTAGTACAAACCCAGTCAAGGCTCACCCAACAGCAGTGAAAAATGCGTAAAAAAATATATTAGTGTGTCATGACTCATGTCTTTTTACACTCTCAAGCAAGTCAAAAATAAATTTTAGCACAACCAATTACAAAAGGTTATTTATTGCAAATATCCATTCTAGAAGTAAATCCATTTGTTGCTCAATATTGTAGCGCACCTTAATCGCATCGGCTGGCCTACAGTTAATATTTATTGCTTGTGGGTCAAACCTATTTCGTACGAAAATTGTTTTGGCAGAGGTATTTCGTCATTCGAGCGTTTTAAAGCAATTAAAATTTAGTGATGTGGCTAAAACGTAGAAAAAATATTAACACCAACGGACAGAATTTTGGCTACAGGTAAAATAGCTGGGCACACTCCTAAATTATCATTTTTTTTGTATTATACGTATTATTATCAGATTTTGTGACTTTGTATGGCTTAACAATATGTTAGGATTTATTCATCATTCTTACATAAACCTTAATTGATAATGCACAATAAAATAACACATTGCACTACCATTTTAAAACACAATCCTTGAACTAAAAGATTTCTCTGAATCAGACACCCACAGTTTTTTTTTTGTTGGACAAGAACATTTTGTCGGCCAATCAATAAACAAACAAGATCTATTGTGTGGTGTGAAAGTTGTCTAAGTTAGGCAAAGGTTACACGCTCAAAGAAATCTGTATCATGAACCGACCGGGTCAAGGGGAAAGACAATTATGTGGATTTTTTATACACCAACTGGCAGCCACACGCATACAGAATACGGAATACATAGAACACCTAGACCTGAAAAAAATGTGGGTTATACACATGAACATTTTTTTTGATCCCATAATCGAATACGCAGCCTCTTGATTTAAAACTGTCTCTCACCCCAGTGCGCCAGGGAGGCTGTCCAATGTTGTGTTGCTAATTTATAATGACCTATCAGCTTACTATAGTGTTTGTAGCTTATGGGTATGAGCCAACAATTGATGTAGACTCATTTAATATAGTAGATATACGAATAGCATCGTCTTAGATGGTAAAACAGGTAAGTGTAACATGGTTTTTGAAATCACGTTGACGACTGCAACTGCAAAGCCTTAACTGACCATTATGAATGATTCCCATTTATTTTGAGACCAGAGGGAAAATATTTTTTATTGTTTTCGGAAGTCATAACGTCGGAATTTCTGGAAACTTATCTTTCATGAGCATTAATTCCTTTCCTTTTTATT
Organism: Hyles euphorbiae; assembly: GCA_023078785.2. Lineage (NCBI taxonomy): Eukaryota > Metazoa > Arthropoda > Insecta > Lepidoptera > Sphingidae > Hyles > Hyles euphorbiae. The sequence continues at coordinate 762,534 of CM041030.1, forward strand.
GCTTCCAAAAGATCATAACGTCGGAATTTCGGAAATTTGTCTTTCATGAGCATTAACATTTTACAAATAACGTAATAATGAAGAAAGACAACCGTTATTTTTTATTCAATATTCATTTATTGCCCATAGCGTTGGTTTCTGTGTCAATGACCCACAAGTGGCATAGTGTCAATTCTATTCAAATGTAATTATGTGACGAACAGACAACGGAATAACAATACGATACATGCAAGAATGTCAATAGGACAGGTTCCTCCTAGTAAACATTTTCTGATATTTACTAACGTATTTTTCAATGTAGTAGAAAAAAAATTCGATAATTTAATTGACAGATAATATTAATTTATATGGTTTAGTCATGTGTCACGAAAAATCCCCAAAAATCCGTTAATAACAATCGCCTTAACCTCTTAAGTCCTCGGTGACTTTCTAAAGAACAAAATAGCGATCATCTGTAAGTCCTGGTAATAACTATTTATGTGACAAAATTATGCCCGAATGTCCTTCTAAAAGAACAAAGTTGATGTGTATTTACGTAAAACGATAATGTTCTATTGATAGAACGTTCGGTCATAGTACTAACTGTAAATACTATATGGTCAGGTCTAAACAATAGCTGTCAATTTGTCCTACAGTCCCGGGCCTTACGAGGATAACATAGCTGGCCCAAGGAACACAAAAAATATATATACACTTTGATAATCTTCAAGATTTGACTACCAATATTAAATACTTATATTATGTAGATACGCTCTGGAGATTTCATTACATTATATTGCACTTAAATTACCTCGTGCACTATATTTTTCATGCATGTTACTCATACCGGAAAACAAAAAGTATTTTTTTATAATTAGCAGTGAACGATTTGACCGCCTCCATAGCGCAGTTGGTAAAACGCCGGCTGTGAAACGAGAGGCCGCGGGTTCGATCGCCGCAATGAGACAATTGACGAATGTTTGTGAGGCCCACAAGTATTTGTATCGAATATGAGTATGAGACGAAAAAGTCTCTCGTAAATCCTGATATCCACGACACAAGACTCGATCTTAGTGTTTTGTCAGAACTATGTATGTGAGTTGTGACTGTTGGGCGTATTTATTTAATTATTTTATTTCATATTGGCGAGAAATTACCACCGCACATCGTATTTTGATACATTGCCAGTATTAATAAAAATAGTAAAACTAAAGACAGTGATATATCTTATTAACTATTCTTGAATATAAGGAAAACAAACGCGGTGCGTAGTTTAGCAGTGGCCCTCGGGCTCAGCGCTAGAGTGGAATGGTAAACAGACGGACAGCTCTACTGTCCACCGTATTAATATTAAATGAACGTAGGATGATTGGAGTGGGCGGCCGCGGTTAAGGCCCAGATAGGTCGTTCGATTGTTCGATTGTAAATAATGCTAGGTATGATTTGTCATACTGCTTTATTAATACTTGAAGGGTATTTGGGTTAAAGTATTCTGTCCATTGGTTCAAACATTGTAGCCAAATTAGAGGAAGAAATGAGACGTAACATCTCATGTCTCAGGATGGAGAGGGCAGTGGAATTCATAATGTTGTATGTCGTACGCTAACCATCAGGTGAATGGCATCCTCGTCTCACCATTCACTGAAATAAAAATATTTAATTATGCGTGTCTTATTATGAACGTTTCAGACAAATAAACACTTATTCATTGATTCGTTTTGGGAAATTACAAACCGATAGCGGAACGGTTGAGTGGTCGCAGACTTTGCATTGAAAAATAATCTAATTTTAACACGGTCATACGACGCTACGTGGTAACGGAAAAAAGCTCTGTGTACGATTTATGTAAATCTTACAAATTAATAATATCATATAAGTAAACTAGCTGTGGGATAGTTTTCCATAACATGTGTTCACTCCTTCCTATAATCCTGGTTCCTTCCGCTGTAGTGTGGAAAGGCATCTTAGCGAGCCAACATTATTGCGTCGAATGGCATGATACCGTCTTCTGATGCCATACTCTACTGGACGGCATTTGCACTTACCATCAAGTGCAGAGCTCTCACCGTGCATTGCCAGAATAAAAGAAAAAAAAGGTATTTATGGACACAAAACTATACTATTACGGTAGACCACAACACATTCCATATCCGCAGCCTTAACGACACATCATAGGTCGCGCGGAACATTACTGCTGGTACGTGATGCATTTTATAATAAACATACATACATACACACACATACAACCTCATACAAGGTGTATGAAAGTGACCTACTTCACACAGACCACAATCGATAGCTCTATTGATTGATATTATAATGGCAGGTGATGTTTTATGACCACACGTGGAAAGAAATTACTTTTAGTTAATTCGAAGCACTGTGGAGCAAAAAAATTGAGATGAATGTAGTTGCAGAACTGCCATATGAAAGTGAATTTAATGAACAGCTATAAATGCTAAGCTTTAATTATACATTTTTTTTACTTGCACGACATTGTGACTAGAATACACCTCATTATTAGTAAATTTAGTCGAAAATCCGAATACAGTATGCAAGGAGGCTATATAGTATATACATATAATAGTAGTAGTATATATATATATATAATAGTCTCTCTCCGGTCGACACAATCATGCTGAACTCGAAGTCGGATATACAAAGGCTAAACTCGAAACTCTACATTCTTCCGTGGACCATAATAATAGATTTATTACCATCTTGGAAACTAGTCACTATCGAAGCTAAGGCTGACACGTAAACCATACTATCAGCTATATAATTAGCCGAGCCGGCCATCTCATTAGCCGAGTGAAACACAATCTATTTTTACTTAATTTTGTTTTCATGATGTCTCTGAATACGACATTTAATCCTGTCATTAGATACGAAAACAGCTTCATGTTTGAGTTTGTAGCAGTATCATTTCTAACGTTAAGTATAAAAACTTGAAGAGCCTGTCCTTATAAGCTCATGCTTAGGAATTATTTCCGTATAACTCAAACAATTAGTCATCTCTATACAAAGAGCAAGCTACAATGTATCTCCAATAACGATACAAGAACAACATGAGCATGTCGTCGACCGCAATTCAATAGTAATGTAACAAAAATCTGAGCAACCATTTGTTCTGATGCAAATGTGGAGGCATTGTGCGATCACAATGATCATAACGGTAGAAAAAATTAAACAACGCATCTGAATGAGCTAACAGATGTTTTAACACTACAATAGAAACACGTTTATCTAACAGAAGAATGCTAGAAATTCGGATTGCTGTCTGTTTTTTGTCAATATGTAAGATGCATGGTCTTTCTTATTTTGGATACAAGGTAGAAGTAAATCCTGGTTACAATAATGTCTACTATTTATTTAATGCCTACAGTTTTGCTTGATAACAGTAAGTACATTTGATTGATAGAAGACCACAATATCAACGGTGAAATGATTACATGAAAATAAAACCATATACATAGCTGAAAAGATCTTACTGATCTCCTAACTCTTTAAATATTTGAGAGCTAACGTGGCGTAGTTAGGTGTAATAAAAAAATAGCACAACTTATTGAAAGCTTTTCCCCTGATAATAGATACAGCCCTATTTAAATAGAGATACAAGTACTTTTCCCCGGTAGCCCAGATAGTTATAACTAGCCTGTCGAAACTGGATATAGGGTAGTTTGAACCTGGACCGCGACTCTGTACATCAACGTAGACGTGATGTATGACGAATTTTCAACTGTTGTAGACAAGGATAATTATATAAACCGATTCGAATTTCCTACCACCAGCAAAACGGCATACAAAAATTTAATGAGTTATTACATAAAACTCGGAAATGTTAAGAATTTGAATCATGATTTTTGCAGCTCGTAGTTCACATACATCACCACAACATTCAGCGACAACACTCTTTTCGTGTGCCAATGTCACAACTTAGCAGTCTTGTGTTTGGTAACACTAATTGCTAAGCATTTAGGAACGCGGCGGAGGTCGCAACATCAATTTCAGAATCATTACTCGTCTGCGTCTACACCATGCAAAAACAAATCATTGACAATGTAAAATATTTGTATAGAACAGTAAGTTAGTTCTATAAATACATCAGGACGCTTATAGTCATAATTAAACTACCATGTATATAGTGCGGCTACAGCATTTATGCAATTAGGTAAATAAAATTTCATTAGCAAAGAACAAGAAGAAAGGGACTTGTTAACCTGGCATGCCAGAATATAGTGTTTAATTCTGGGACCAATAACAACAACCCAACTATCGGATCATATTACGTTTTATTATCTCCTACTTTTTTTTATACGTCCCGATGATAAGCTTAAATTAATTTCGTGTCACATATATTATTTTATTTTGTATTGGAATATTAATCAATTCTGCGTACTCGTATTTATTATCTTTTCATTAGAGATCATTAAATTCAGACAATAATTTGATTACCATACAGATAGTATTTCACTCATAAATTGATGAATCTATCTTCCCAAGAAACTTTCTAGCCACCCTTTAAAAATATGATTAACATGATTTTAAGACACGAAATAAAGACTCCTATAAGTAGACCTATAATCACTGTTATTCCTACTCCAGGAATTTATTTTATCAGGTCAAAGTTCCATAACTATCTGCCTACATAATCAACTTTAATGACATACTAAGGTATAATTCCGCCCACAACCCTATTATATGGCCTAACCACTCTTAATCGTACTCTCGAATGTAGAGGAGGCCCGTGCCCTGCAGTGGGACGTATATGGGCGGATACAGAACCCTATTTTAGGATAGAAATAGTTTTAGAAGTAGCAAATAAGAATCATTGCTGGAAACTTTGTAACAAACAATCTTCAGAATACCTAGAAACTCATATTGAGCTTAACATCATATACAATCAGTATGTCGAGCGCAGTGGAATGCCGATTGCTTTTGCCGCCATTGCTTTGTAATTCATGGTTGTTTGGTTTTACTGTATGATCGGTGGTATCGCTTACCATCAAACAAGCTCGTCTCGCCAATGGTCAAATAAAAAAGACACAGGAAATAAAGTAGAATCAGTCATAACTCACCATGATATCAGCGACGCCATAGAAGCTGAAGTTAGTGGTGGGATCGATGTCGTAGGTGAAGGCGAGGTCGTAGTGGCGCGGCACCACGTCGCCGGGCAGCAGGTAGCTCCCGCGGGACGCGCTCGCGCACAAGAAGAGAACAACAATCGTCCACCAGGTCATTTTGTCTGTAAAGAAAGAGCTGTTATTAAAGAAACCTACGTCTTTTTACATTTAGGGTAAAAAAAAGAAAGAAATTCATGGCTAAAATTGATTTATTATCAAGGCTACAATTAATGTATCGGTTAACAGCGTGACGAGCTTTCGAGCTCAACAATTTTTTGATATGGCTGGGTTGATTCCCAAGCCAACGATCATCACTGGCTAAATCCTATCAGTGATTGTCAATCGCACTGTTTTTTATGTTTTTGTACAATTCAGTGTAGACGCGGAATTAGATAAGTTTCGGTTAGACTTCGTTCGGATAACCAATTAGTTATTAGGTATTTTTTCTTCGCGTCTCTATTGATGTCCATATTCACTTGGGCGAACTCTCGTAACAGATACAAGTTACAAGTGTCAGACCATTCAGTCGCTCATGAATGTATTTAGGTTTCCTTTCCAAAAACACAAGTTTTTAGACTGTGGTCGCGCACGACTGAATCTCTAACAAAGTGTTTGGTGTTACATTATCTTCGATGCAACTTCATGATACCAACTTCCTATTTGTTAACAAGTGTCCGTTATTGCTAAATTCTTATCAACGAAAAAGACTACGTCAGTTTTTTTAATAATGATTAACAAATAAGCAACTACGGAATCTATTACCGAAGTTAAAATTATTCAGATTCCATTTTCAACCATTGCCAGTTTTCTGCAGAACCTAGGAACCCTAGGAATTCTGAAGCGCATTTGGAAGATTACCATCCAGATTTACTATGAGTAAATTACAATTTTAATCTACAATATGCGAATAATTAACTTTGGTTTTTAGTCCAGACTGACACATGCGGGTTATTGTATATGATTTACGTCTTATCCCAATAAAATCAGCAAATTGAAATTTGCTTCAAAAACATATTAGCATGTTATCTGGAAAATTATGGAAAAGCTTGCAAACCTTGACCGAGTAATGCAGATCGGTGCCGGTAATAATTACGAGCATGCAGGCAATGCATCGAGGCGACCTGCACCACACTATAAACATTACTCGCATAACTAGTGGGGACGAGGACTAATTCATATATATGCTAATTGTAGTAAACGATGGTCTAATCGGGAGGATGGACTGCTAACTAGAAGGTTTCGGGTCGATTTCCTTAACATGACCTTAAAGGTGAAAACACATTGTAGGTTTTCGTCTTACGCATAGAGTAAAGAAGCGGCCATAAATACTAGAGCAACGCGTCTTAGAGCGATCTGAACAATGGATTCTTTTGTTGTGTGCACATTAAAGGTCATACGCTTAAGACGTGACCACAGACTACATAGAAAGAACCTTGTACGTTCCATTGTCCTGATTGGTCAGTTGCCCCCGTACTTACTGCTCTTTACTCTTTGCGTAAGACGAAAACCTACAATGTGTTTTCAGCTTAAGGAGTTAAAGGTGTTACCATACTCATTATAGTATTCGAATGTATGATGACTAAATCTTCATTCTTGAGAGATTTCCACAAGCATTAGGAACACATAGGTACGATAGTCACCGTACATGAGCCTAAGCTCAAGTTCTCCTATTTATAAAAGAGGCCAGTGTTCATCACTAACACAGTTTAAGTACATAACATTGTTATAAAAATACGTAATTATTATATTCACTGGCAACATGTGATGCAATATTGTCAATATGTAATATGTACTGGGTAGTATCACTGATTTGAATTTAATACCAGTAAGTAGCAATTAATAATTCCTGAATGTCACAAAAAGATGATGTAAGATCTTGTCTTAGCGATATACTGAAAATAACCCTTGTGGTATTTCCGTAATTTTTATCAAATATTGATAGCTATATGTGGTATAATAAATCATAAACAACAAAATATTGTTTGATTGCCATAATATGTTTTTTAATTATTGAACTTCAAACGGATTGAAGTGCAAGGAATTCCTCCATTAATTTCTAATCATGTTTACAAATTATTATTACTCAACAACATACTAATAATTCTAATAAATTACACTGACAACACGTGTGTGTTATGACATAATAATGTTTTACGAGATATTAATACTGTTATAGGAATAAGTAGTTAACATCTAGCTATTGCAATTAGCAACACAGTGTGGCAAAACGATATTGTTTTTAATTATTTATGCTCATGGTCTTAAACAATTATGTTGATATTGCCAGCAAGTCCTTAACATAAAAAAATTGCCAACCGAATAAAATTTTGACGGTTTGAATTATACAAACAATTGACGCCAAATTGACGCCTAAAATACAGATGCGATAAATGCCTTTTAAAAGATTTAAGGGGAGCATGATTACTTTTGTATTCAAGAATGAATTCAAGAAGTCTAAAGCTAAATGAATATACCTATTAATAAATCAATATTGATTTTAGAATCACAAAAATGTGACGTTATACCCGCCGTTTATTTTAACCGCCTAAATAGCATCACGTGTTTGGTAATAAGGTGTAGAGCGATTTCATTAATGTAAAGGAGAGAATTTTAATTGGCTTCTTTGGACATTAATAAAAGGCTTAATTGTATGTCCACAGTTTTTAAACAGCCTTATTACAAAATAGATCGAATTTATTCGATTACCAGGCAGTCTAGAAATGCCACAGGTAGGGTTTCCAATTTGGCTCGGCAATACTTGCAGTTAGCAACAAACGGAACAGTTAACGGTTGATTTAAAGCAAAAAAATATGCAGACGCTATTTTACGAATTATTTTATATAATCAAATAGTTTGCAAAATAATAAAATCAGAATTTTATTACTTTTCTCACTACAAAATTCGGTTAACAGCTCCGTTATTTCGGGTCAACGGATAAAAAAAACTCGTTTCAAAAAAGGTAGGTGAGGTTTTGCCTTATTTAAAAACAGAAATTCCTGATCTCAGAGAATTTTTAAAATGATATAATCAGGGCAAACGTTTATTTAAAGTTTGTTTAAAAACATTGTGAGCACTACTTAATACGGAAATTGTTATTATAAATATTATTTAGGATACCAAAAACACGTTATAAAATATTTTTGAAAGACAATAAGAATTCATTTGAATATTGTTTTTTAAGTTACCCGGGGATCAGATAATGATCACTTAAATCTCTATCTTTGATCGCCTGCCGTATATCAACCTTTCAACTACAGAACCCACAGCCAAGTATTGTTTCTAATAGTTTAAATCATTTTATCGAAAATTAATCGCAGATATATGGTCAATATTAATATGCCTATATTCAAATACCTCAATCTTAATTGAGGAACTTCAGTGCCTACTTCCAGTGGCGGTTCAGCTTGACCGACTTCCAACAGGTTGGAACGTGTGGATTAGGAAGGTTGATCGTTGAACTAACATAATATCTCAACATCTACTGCAAAGTACACATATTGTCTATCTGCTAAATACATATTTACATAACAAACCGTTACATCTAACATGCTTCTGCCAAAATCTGGTGCCGCAGAACACTAACATTTGTTTAGGTGGGGTCAACGGCTAGCGAGTCGGCGAACATTTGTAGACGATGAATAAACCATTAATAAACTCAATCTGTACAATCAAATAAATTCTCGCGATTGTATATTAAAATAAACGTCAAAATATAACGGACATTTGCTAAAATGACAATGTCAAGTTTGTCTGAGAAGAAATGTAGATGGCGTTTAGTTTGGAATTAAAACCTTCTTGTGTATTCTTTTTAGACTAAATTAAAAGTATGTTGCAATAATAAAAGTATTTTGTAGATTTTTCCATACACTTAATATCTGTAAAGATAACATGAAGAGCAAGTCACACCGCCACGCCATAGCATGGTAATTACATTAAAAACAAACATGATACATGTCAAACAAACAGCCAATTATAATTTATATAGGCGCCATAAAAAACGCGACGATAAGCCTATGTGATAAACCGTAACTAAGGGGAGTTTTTAGCAATCTTGTTGCATACAACCTTATAATAATTATCAGAACGATAGCCGAATTGATAGTGAATCGTATGATGAAGACGGGTCGTATATTCGAACTCAGTTTGTCATGCGTTGGCGTTTAAAGGTAAACGTGGGTTCGTAATAACTGTTCGTAAGTAGTTGATTATCGCTTTCTTAAATGATGGAGAAACACATCGAAAGGAAACCTACGTAGTACACAACATACAATTGTCCACAACAATTTTAAAGGTTTGTGAATTTCACTAAACAACACTTGGTTAGAGTGGTAGAGTAAAAGGCACCGTGTCAATTGTATGGAATGCAGGCTACCATAGTTTATCGATGTTTAATCTATATTGACAATATTGCATTTAGAATCCAGATTCTACAGATGGCATACTGTGCCTGCAGTATACTACCTAGGATGAAAATATGTTTTTTTCATACAGGCCCGGCAACGACCACAGTGCACCTGATGGTAAGCGCCAAGGCAGAGCATCGATTGGCATCACACGGCAGTCCCATGCCATTCGATACAATTATGCCGGCCTGCTAAGATGCCTCTTCACACTACGGCGGAAGGACCCAGGTTCATAGGAAGGAGAGAACACGCGTGACGGCAAACAATTCCACAGCCTGTGCGGTTCAAAAAAGAATTCGTATTTGTTTAGTTAAGAAGGTCACGTTTTAAAGGTAATACTACGAGTATTTACTAAAAAAATAACATTACATTAACGAACCCGATCTTCACTTTGTTTTTAATCGTAACATAAAAATATTACTAACATACACGCCTCAAGAATATCGCGGACTTAAGGTTGCCTTCGCCTTTGCCCTTTGCGAATAACGGAATAATAGGACCGATAAAATATTTAGTATTTGTAAAATAATGGAATTAATTGAAGATAGGCTTGCCTTCTCACATCGTTGGACGGAACATACAAGGTGATATGTCCTAGTACTACCTTTGCCTACCTTTTCTGTGAAAGAGGCGTGAGTTTATGTATGTTTGTTAAACATGGCAATTAGTAGACTAGGCGATCTTTTGGTAAAATAGTATGTTCATGGTTGTCGCGATTTCGATCCCAATGTGGTATATTGACTTCGGAATCATGTGTGTATTGATAGTTAATTGCTATAACGGTGAAGGAAAACATCATGAGGAAACCAGCATGCAATAGCGATTTATAAGACCTTCTATGGTATATAAAGTCCACCAAACCGCACCAGGTCAGTGTGGTAGACTATATTGCTTATCACCTTTCAGTGGAGAGTACCACTGACTTTACTTGAACTTCTATGTAAAGTCCGCCAATACGCACTAGGCCAGCGTGACGGACTATAGGACTAACCACTCTCAACCGGACTCTCGATTGTAGAGGACTACCGTGCCCTACAGTGGGATGTATATAGACTGATACAAATACATAATTAGTCGCAATATATTATTTCTTCCATTTGCTGACTATTATCGCTATGGAGAGTAAAATTGAAAAATAGTTTAAGAAATCGAGCCTATAGGAATAGACAAAACAAAGGCCACTTAATAAAAAAGCATATTATGATGTGCGGCGGTCACAAAAAAGGCATCTAGTGATCAAAAAATATTTTTCGCGTATTTTCGTCACTTTTTTGTTTGATTTTGTAGCCCTTAAGTAATGCGCAGTGTCCCATAATTTCCTTATCTCAAATACTATCAACGTGCTCCCATCGATTTATTATCTGTCCCTGATTTATACTGGTTCCATACCAATTCTTGATTCAATGCCCATAAAAAAGCGAGGAAAATACAATAAATTTAATTATGGGTCGCTTAGTGTGTGTTTTATATGACAAGACAAATGACACTGGATTATTTTGGCGAGCTAAGCCAAATAAATCAGCAATGAGGATCGTTTGTCCCGCTGGGATGCAAATTAAGAGTTACTTTCTTTGCTTGATTATTTCGGTTGCCAGAATATTAATGCATGGGAATTTTTAAACAATATTTTATAAAAGCTAACTTTCTCGCATTGCTTGAAATACGAGTATTTTTCGATCCATTAAAATATTTGACGCCCAAAATGCTTGTATAATACATTAAATAATAAATTGTTACACACTAACTTTCAAAGCCTCAGTAAGGTATCATCAAGCGCTTTGTCGTGGTATTAGCGATTAAGTACTTTTTAGTCTTACAACATTTAGACTTCAATTATTAGTGGGCCATAGAAACTATAGCATAGAATAGTCATAGAAACCAAACACGGGGATCGAACCTGATTCTTCAGTCACCGTCAAATCTCAATTAACTGGGTCATATATGCTCAAACTCTATAATGTACAATTTTCTAGATGTGACCAAAGTATAATGATTACAATATACGATGTGTGTGACCCTTCGTAGCCTTGTAAACATTGCTTTTACCTTCTTCCTGACCTTCAGCTTATTTATAAGGCTTGCACAACGCTTTGCACGACTGTCATTGGACGGATCGCGAAATGGATAAGGAAATCGCACGGAAATAACTGCTTTTACTTTCTATGTCGTATTGTCACGATATGGATGATTAGTTTTTATTCTCGTGATGTTAGATACGTTAATTTTTGTATCGGTTATATGTACGTAGAACTCCGTATAAATGAAACTAACCATTAGGCACTTTCCTTGTCTTTTCAATGTAATTAACAAGCAAAGAATAGGACTCACTGGATGGATGGATCTTATTAGAAAAGTGATCAATCTATTATTAAAATGTGCTATCAACTAACGGTTTTAAAATTGCCATTACTAAATAACACCAATCGGTGTTCCAACAACCGTGTGGTTCGAGCCACGAAAGGATTAAAGAGTTTGCTACCGAGACATGATCACCATGGTCATAGAAGATTTAAACTGTATTGTTGAAAAGTACTATGTATTATATTATTATATAATTAATATAAAACGCTTTTTATACATCCTGATGTAAACAGAGCACATTAAAGTGGTATAACAAAAGATTAGACACTCATTAATCGCTCACACGTTACTTCTATCTATAAAGCGAGCATCGATCGCTGTTAAATCGGGAAGTTATAACGTAATGATTACCAAACTATTCGTAACGGAATCGGTTTTTTAACATTACAATACGATGTTGTAGAATATTAGGAAGGAATTTATGAGAACAAATGATTTCATAGCATTAGCAAAGTACCAATTCAAGAAGAATATCACTTGTAAACTTATTATTGTTACTGTTCACTATATACAATAATATTTATTGTTTGTGTATACAATATGTATTTATAATTATTGTTGTCGTTTGAAGATTTGTATATTCTGTGTAGGTACGTTATTATCTTCAATAAACCTGTATTTTTCCACTATTTTTGTTCCAATAAATTAAAAAAATGTTGATAGTCCTGTTTCTATTCTCTAAGTATGACTAATTGTGATATACTTACTGCTAGTTAGCGCGGCCCCTATGATTAAGGTGACTTGTTCTAACGGTTAGAAACGCGTCGACAAAGAATAATACGTCAATACGTATGTATTATTGTAAGTCTAATCAATATTTTATATAAAGAGCGAAGTAGTATGGAAATAATAGAACTTCTAAACCAGACTCCCGATGTTAGCGAAGAATCTGTACTTGTATCAGTCCATATACGTCCCACTGCAGGGCTCAGTCTTTCTTTACAATCAAGAGTACAATTAAGAAACTGAGAAAAAAATAATAATAGAAAATATAAATTGAGAAGTCCGATTTAATAAAAAATCGCTTAATTCCATACAGATATGTATATCTAATTATTCATAGCCCGCAGTACTCTACACTACTCTGTATTCAGCAATGTGATGTAAATTGTAAGCTCCTTAGCGCAAGTGAAGGACTGAGTTTTTTAATAGCTGCATTTTTAGCGTTCCAACAACCTGATGTGAGTATTTGAAACCACACCTTAGTCGAAGCGCCAATATTAACCATATGATTCACGATGACTTCATGACTTAACAATAGACGTTGGGTATCATACATTTGGAAGCGAACAGCAAATTATTTTAGGTGCGTCCTTAATTTTAAGCTTTTGAGATGAAATTCAATATATTATTTGGGGGTCAGCGTCACTCGCGTCCGTAGGCTTTGACTCTAGATACCCTACACGTGACCCCTGGGTAGTGCCAAATGAGTGACATAGTGGTGGTAGGACTTATGTGTCCGCCCGGGTAGCTACCACCGTCCACGAGGCGTAAAGACCGCCATAGTGATCTCTGTAAGGGGATCGCGTTCCGGGATCAGCCAGTGGTTTTCCGGTTTCTTCGAGGGTCTTGAGTCCGGGCATGAGGTTGTACCGTGTGGGTATTTTCGGTCCTCTGTCGAAGGGAGGAAAGTTGATCCGCCGGCCAGGGAGACCCGTAGAAACGGTTGTCCGCTGGCCGCCCGCGGTATAGTACAGGGGCCCAATCGGGGCTAACCACCTCGAGAGGCTGCCTCACCATGCCGCGCATAATCTTGGGTGGGTCCGTCGTGCCGGTTGGTGACCGGAAGTGGGGTCCCGGCGGCCCATCTCGGGAGGGTACGGGGGCCCTTCCGTCCGGCGGATCAATTCGCTTCCTGCCGACCCTTTCGTGCCGGTGCCCATTCGGCCTTCTTAGTGCCCGAACTTAAGCTCCTCGTTGCCTCTTCACCAATCCCATCCTTAATCTACCATGACAGTGCAATTTAACAGAGCAGGTCCTTCAGCGGTGCTTAACCCCACCACCGCGTTCACTATGGAGTTCACTAACATCCGTGGACTCCATACGAACCTCAATGCCGTCCACCTCCATCTCGAGACGGCCCGGCCTGCTTTGCTCTTCCTAACGGAGACGCAGATTCGTTGTCCGACCGATAATTCTTACCTGTTGTATCCCGGTTATTCGCTTGAAGTAAACTTCAAGCCTAAAGCCGGGGTATGCTTGTATGTTCGGTCGGACATCTGCTGTCGCCGTTTGCACTGCATGGAGGACCCCTCCTTCTCCGCTCTGTGGGTGCACGTGGATCTAGGTTCCTTGAGCCGCATCTACTTGTGCCTTTACAGGTCTCACAACGGGGACGATGAGACGACTCGGCTGTTCAGGTATCTTAGCCAGGCGGCTGATGACGCGCAGGCGCAGTTCCCGTCGGCAGAAATGGTGGTCTTGGGGGATTTCAATGCTCATCACGAACTGTGGCTGGGCTCCTCCAAGACTGACCATGCTGGCAGAGCTGCCCATGCATTCGCTCTGACTCATGACTTGACACAACTGGTGAACCAGCCCACCAGGATCCCGGATGTGGCGAGTCATGCGCCTTCTCTGCTGGACCTTCTGCTGGCGAGTCACCCAGCCGGGTATCGTGTGACCGTTAGTGCGCCTCTGGGCACTTCCGATCACTGCCTGGTTGGGTCGTCAGTACCGATCGCATTACCTCCACGTCCCGTGCAGGTGAGGCGAAGAGTCTGGCATTACTCGTCAGCTGATTGGGATGGTATGCGGGAATATTTCGCGTCCATCTCTTGGAGGCAGCGCTGCTTTGAGGGTAAAGATCCCTCAGCGAGTGCCTACGCTATTGCTGACGAGATCAGACTTGGAATGGAATATTACATTCCTTCCTCTGAGATCGCCAGTAAGGGCCGTGGACGCTCCTGGTTCAATCGTGCATGCGCCGATGCTGTCGGTGACAAACAGGCGGCGTATCGCGCTTGGATCAGGGGTCGCGCCATGAAGGATCCGAATATCAGTTCCCTCAAAGAAGCCTATAACCGTGCCTCCAAGGCCTGCAAGAAGGCCTACGTTAGGGCGGATGCCCAGCGCGTTAGCAGGATTGGGCGTGCGTTGGCCGATCACCCAACTAGCAGTCGTGCTTATTGGAGGTTGGCCAGGGCCGTTCAATCTAACTTCTGCCGTCCAGCGTTGCCGCCGCTGAGGTACCCAGAAGGGTCGCTGGCCTACAAGCCGCAAGAGAAGGCTGCCTTGCTGGCAAATCTCTTCGCGGCTAATTCCCGCCTCGAAGACCGTGGTTCCCAGTCGCTGCCTACACTGCCTGATTGCGGTTTCTCAATGGCAGATATTCGCATCAGGCAGTGTGATGTGCGGCGTGAGTTACGGTCTCTCGATGTGCGGAAAGCCAGTGGTCCGGATGGAATACCGGCGGTGGTTTTGAGGGCTTGTGCAGCCGAGTTGTCTCCAGCACTGACTCGCCTCTACCGAGCGTCCTACCGCACAGGTGTTGTGCCGGAATCTTGGAGGGAGGCCAATGTGCAACCGATCCCCAAAAAGGGTGATCGATCGGACCCTACCAATTACCGCCCTATCGCTATCACCTCAGTGATGTGTAAGGTCATGGAGCGGATCATAAACGCTCAATTGATCCGCTACCTGGAGGATCACTCGTTGATCAGTGACCGACAATACGGTTTCCGTCATAATCGATCGACGGGTGATCTTCTAGCGTTTGTCCTGCATCGCTGGGGTGAGGCGATTGACCGGCGTGGCGAGGCTCTTGCTGTGAGCCTCGACATTGCCAAGGCGTTTGATAGGGTCTGGCACCGTGGTCTTCTGTCCAAGCTTCCGGCATACGGTCTGCCCGGCAACCTGTGTTCGTGGATTTCCGGCTTTCTGCATGGGCGTAGAATACGTGTAGTCGTTGACGGACACGCTTCGGCGCTCATGTCGGTAAATGCCGGAGTTCCTCAGGGCTCGGTGCTGTCGCCCACCTTGTTTATTCTGCATATCAATGACATGTTGTCGCTTGGCAACATTCATTGCTATGCAGATGACAGCACGGTTCATGGGCGATACTACTGCGGGCCTCCAGGTTGCCGTGTCGAATCTGTGATGGGACGCGAAGATCTTGTCATTGAGCTCAACCGGACCTTGGATCTCATTTCTACATGGGGTTCCAGGAATATGGTTGAGTTCAATGCCAAGAAAACCCAGGTGTGTGCGTTCACGTGCAAAAAATCCCCGTTCTCTCCCCTCCCCATTCTTCAGGGTACTCCCCTCTCAGTGCGGAATGACCTGAGTATCCTTGGTGTGGATATCCGCTGTGATCTCAATCCAAGGAATCACATCGAGGGCGTAATATCTGCCACATCACGCAGGGTTGGAGTCCTGAACAGGGTGCGTCGGTTTTTCACGCCCGGTCAGCTTTGTCGCTTATATAAAGCGCAGGTCCGGCCGGGTATGGAGTACTGTTCGCACCTCTGGGATGGATCCGCCCAATACCTGCTCGATGCCTTGGATGGATTGCAGCGGCGGGCCATCCGCATTGTGAATGATGCAGACGTTACGAGCAACTTGGAGTCGCTACAACTCCGGAGAGATGTCGCCTCTCTAAGCGTGTTCTACCGCCTGTATCACGGTGAGTGCTCTGAAGAATTGTTCAACTTGCTCCCCTCCTCTCCATTCCTAACCAGAACCACGCGTGCTGGCTTGCGAAGCCATAGCTTGACGGTCCACACCATCCCGGCGCGAACCAAACGGTTCTCAAATTCGTTTTTGTGCCGCACCGTCAAGCTGTGGAATTGTTTGCCGGCGTACGTGTTCCCTCCTTCCTACAATCCTGGGTCCTTCCGCCGCGGTGTGAAGAGGCACCTTAGCAGGCCGGCATAATTGTCTCCATTGGCATGGGACTGCCGTCCAATGCCAATGGATACTCTGCCTGGGCGGCATTGACACTTTCCATCAGGTGCAATGCCGCCACAATGCCAGGCCAGTATAAAAAAAAAAAAAAAAAAAAAAAAAAAAAAAAAAAAAAAAAAACAGGATAATAAATGGGATTCTTTTTTATATTTAGATAGGGATAGTTTTAATTATCGTCGTGTTTTAGGTGGTAACTGGTAAATCCATAGTTTTTACTAAAATAATAATTGAAATCATTAAGTACATATTATATTCAGATTAAATTATTTAATATTATTTTCGATACTGGAAGTCCTTCAGTTCCGTTCTCCTCGAGAGCTCAATGGCAGAGGTATGAAGCAGGAGCGTAGTGGTACAGTTCTTCAAAAAAGGTGATAACACTTTGCTGAAGAACTACAGGCCCATCTCGCTTCCGAGCCATGTCTATAAAGTTATTTTCGAAGGTCATCACAATCACAAATCGTCTCGAACGCAGGTTTGATGACTTCCAACCTTCCGAACAAGCCGGTTCCCGAGAAGGCTTTAGTACCATAGACCACATCCATACGCTTTGGCAAGTTATACAAAACCGAGGAATATAACTTGCCGCCTTGTTTAGCGTTTGTGGACTGTGAGAAAGCCTTTGATTCGATCGAGACCTGGGCTTTGCTATGGTCTCTCCAGCGGTCCCACATCGTCTATCGATACATCGAAGTGTTGAAGTGTATATACAACAACGCCACCATGTCGATCCGAATACAAGATCAGCGCACGAAGGATATCCCACTACAGCGAGGCGTGAAACAAGGTGATGTCACATCTTCGAAACTGTTCACTGCCGCGCTGGAAAACGCCTTCAAGCTTTTGCAGTGGAAAGGATTCGGCATCAACATCAACGGCGAGCATATCACTCACCTTCGATTTGCCTACGATATTGTAGTTTTGGCAAAATCGCTGGAAGACCTTAGCACTATGTTCGAAGACCTAAATCGAGTCTCCCAACAGGTGGGTGTTAAATTGAATTTGGTCTAAATGAAGATCATGTCGAATGTCCCTGTTGCGCCCACCCCCATCAAAGTTAGGGGCTCGACTCTTGAATTTGTAGACGAATTTGCTATTTAGGACAAATAGTCCGGTTAGGCAGGTCCATCTTCGAGAGAGAGGTCAATCGTCGAATCCAACTCGGTTGGGCAGCGTTCGGAAAACTACGCGACGTCTTCTCGTCCAAAATACCTCAGTGCCTTAAACCGAAAGTCTTCGATAGTTGTGTATTGCCAGTGATGATATACGGCACCAAGACGTGGTTTCTTACTATGGGCCTTATTAGGAAGCTCAAAGTCACTCAACGAGCTATGGAGAGGGCTATGATCGGGGTTTCCCTATGAGATTGAATCAGAAATGAGGAGATCCGTAAGAGAACTAAAGTAACTGACATAGCCCAGCAGATTAGTAAGTTGAAGTGGCTATGGGCGGGGCACATAGCGTGGAGAACTGTTGGCCGATGGGGCCAAAACGTTCTCGAAACGAGGCCATGTAGCGGAAAGCGCAGCGTAGGACGTCCATCTACAAGGTGGTCAAAAGACCTGATAAAGGTCGCGGGACGTCGCTGGATGCAGGGTGCCTGCAACAGGTCACTGTGGAAATCATTGGGGAAGGCCTATGTTCAGCAGTGGACCTCCTTTGGCTGATTGATGATAGATTATGTGTTTATAGTCACTAAAACTAGCACCAGGCTTCGTTTTCGGTCCTCGTCTTGATATATCCTGTTAAGTACAATTCTAATTGACCAAAACATTTTCTTATTGCTCACCTTCCTATACCACGAAATCATCCAATTAAAAATGTGTCTCTAACTTCAGCCGTTTGGGCTCTGGGAGTATGCCAATTTGTTAATCAGTCAATTTAGAGGTTTATATCTATCCATAGATAGTACTTTAATTAGATAATTTTTTTTAGGTTTCGTTAGGTACCTTAGAGGCCAGAGCCAGGGTGGGGCAAGTGCCCCACCCTGCCCCACCGTGGCTACGCCCATGACTGTGCAGTATGCATATTAGAGATATTGCATAATTAGGAAGTTTAAACCAAAGCGCTTCTTTTATGATTGCCGCAGTCGAATCAAAAGGACTGCAAGCTGATTCAGTAATTAAGATATTTAAATTAATGTTACCATAATTAAGATAAGCTTAATTTTATGCCAAAACTTCGAAAATTAACGCAGCCAAAGCTCCAAAATCTAATTTTATACAAGTTCGTTGACTTAGTTTTTTCCTTCCATCGCAAGTACAAAGATACAACAGCCTTGCGGTAGGTAAATACTCGTACTAAGTAGTATAGCTAAATATATATTAAAAATATTTTCTAGTAAAAAAGTCAGTAATGTTTTAAATACATAGTTAATTTTTTAGATTTTACATTGCAGATATATTTATAGCCGTCAATAAACCTGATTATTTAGTCATAAATATTTTAAAGGAAATCGTTGTATTAAATATGACGGGTACTTGACCTAGATTAAATATTTTTAACATATAACTATCATAAAAACAATGATAAGGAATTTAAACCACAATCTTTAAGCACTTTAAGCATATATCCAAAATCCATTTATTTTCTCCTTGAACCCTTGCATCATAAATCTTAATGGTATTAAACTATTTTCTATCAATTATTGTTTTTTTCTAATTTAATCTAAATTATTTTACGATAATATTCACCTCGAAACTTATTATGAGCACACAGAATTAATTAACTTATCTATAGCTTTATTTTAACATATTGCTTTAGACTTTACGAAATGGCCTAAAAATTACTGTGACACTAAAATCAATTTTGAATGACGTCAATAGTTACCTCACATATCAATCGCAATTATATTATGTGTGTGCATTAGTAATGGTTAGAATAGATTATATTTACTTAGGATCAATGGGTAATGTTACTTTGTGGGGAACCTAAATAAGTACCGACTGTTTCTATTAGATCCATGCCACGTCTGGGCATTTCATGACGTTTCTCAAGAAACAGGCCATACCTGATCACAGACCACACAATTTAAAAAGGTTTGCATCCACATTTTCTAGTTCTAGCGCAATAAAAACGTTTTCATTTTTTGAAACCTCATATCTCTACAATTTGTATGTCACTTTTACTACCAACCGTTTGGTTAATCTTAGTTCAATAACATCTAATAGATATTCAATAGTTCAAGAATAAAATTCACAATCATCAGCAAGTCTTTAACACGCCTAAAAGCTTAACACCTGCCCGTGCATGTTGTAAATAACGTTACAACGTTAAGCATTCAAACGATTCATTTATTTTTATTTTTGGGTCCTAAACCTCGATGTTCTCATATCTCTTGATCTCTAAAATAGTGTAGAGGATCTACATAAAACCCTTATATAAAGGTTTTCTGGGTCCTTTAGGGGGCTTTAAAGTTTCATAGTGGCTGAAATTCACTGATGTATTATGTATATGTATCAACCCATATGCGTCCCACGGCAGGACACGAGCCTCATTTACAATCGAGTACGATTGAGAGTGGTTAGGCTATATAGTCCACCAAGCTGGTTAAGTATTATGTATGTGGGACTGTATTTATTTTGGTTCTGTTACTAATGTGGTTTTTATCTTTTTCTAAATTTAATATAATTTGGTAAAAGCTGCATTCGTCCTTAGTATGGATGGTAAACGAGACTAAATAATACTGTAAATATTGGCCAAAT
Source organism: Hyles euphorbiae (assembly GCA_023078785.2). NCBI lineage: Eukaryota > Metazoa > Arthropoda > Insecta > Lepidoptera > Sphingidae > Hyles > Hyles euphorbiae. The sequence continues at coordinate 783,009 of CM041030.1, forward strand.
TAAGAGTATAGGTATACGCTATCGATCATAGTCGACAGAAATATGATATTGACATTGTATGCTTGATTTATTTCGTCTGTGCTACTGGGAGCTGAGGTCGATAACCTGCAGCGTAAAAACTGAGTTTTATGTTTATAAAATATGTAACGTTAGAAAAAAAGGATATTTATGCAATGGTTCGACAAGCAGGAAACAACATAAATAACACTAACATATAATTTAAGGCGGAACTTGGAGATGAGTATCTTGGAATCAATTTCGTAAACTACAGTTTGGCGGTAGTACTACTACCAACCAAGCTACCGACAACTTTGCTTACATCTACAGAACTTTATACCTAATCCTAAAACCGTCAACATGTTAAGATTCAGTCGTAATACTCGGTTTAGTTTTTCTTTTAAAATTGGTCTCAGTTTATCAACAAAAGTATCGTAAAGTGTATGTAACAATTAAGCAACGCTCTCGTCACAGCACGCCGCCGGCATAATGTTTCCAACATTGTGTAATGACTTTTATTCGTGTGCTCTTACATCGCCGCATTCACTAAAACGGTACTGAACACAGTGATTCTAATTCTAAATTCCGAATCCTAAGTCGCAACTACTACGATTCCACCACCAATTATTCCTGATTTTCACAAACAAGTCAATGGTCAGAAACGCAACTGGTAATTAATGAGTTGTTTTTTTTAACGGACTTTAACTAGGAATCATTTTATAGATTCAATTAAATTGATATTTTAGTGTGTTTTCCATATAAGTCGTATGGAAAACTGTGAAATTGGAAAATATGACCATATCCACGCAATCGTTATTTAAAAATACGTAAATGGTAGTCGTTGTAGTAACATAAAACTTGTCCTACAATCTATATCAAATAAACATATTTTCTACAGTCTTGATCACAATACGCAATAAAATAAATGTCCTTATAACTGGTCCGATGATTACTGCACTGGATGTAAATAGCTAATACAGATTTATGCATTTCATAAACTTGTTATTAGCATGGGACGCAAACATGGAATTGTGAGAAAAACAACATTTGAATACATGTGTGTTGTCTATTGACGTCCTCTGTGGTGCAGTGGCAAAAACATCGAGGCAAACCGAAAAGCTACAGGTTCGATATTCCTAAGTCCTAGCAGAACTAATGTTTATGTGACCAAAGCATATATCCATTATAGTTTAAATTTTATATTATGAAAAACAACCTTGTAGGTATATTTTTACTATGCTTCGCCAAACAGTTGCACAATTGAATTGAATATTATATGAATATGTACTTACATGCTTTATGTACATGAAGTGTAAATTGATATAGGTTTCCGCATTTGGAAGTTTGATTTCAGTTTCGAAGAAAAGATTTTACATGGATTTTATCTAATGTAGTGCAATTTTATCTAATGTAGTTTTAGCGAATGTAGAGCCCAATGTTGGTACACAAAATTTTTATAAACAGCTGCTCTAATGTAGTTAATTAACATGAATGACTAATGCGTAAGTCGTTAATTCTCAAATTGAAGTGGCCGTCAAAATTCCCGCCAATTTGTAATATTTTTATAATGCCGTTAAAGCAAAGATATCAATATGTGTACTGCCTAAGTTAGATTATAATATTATGTCACGTGTTATTTTCTGCCCCCGGGAGCATGTTTTTTAAAAATTATTTCCCTAAGAAAATTAAATAAAACCTACGGTCAACTAATTTCATAATTAGCATTATTTCAGTACGTCAAAGTTCTATCCGATTAAAGGATTATGATGATGATTATTGCATAAACCTGATTATGTTTTTCTGCGTAGTAGGGCAAGTCAGGCAAAGGAAAACGCAAGGAAATCCATGCGAGTAATTTGCAATATAATTTCCAACGTTAAAGCAATTTATTACTGACTTACTTATGTTTTGTTGTAATCAAAGACATTAAATTAGATACATGGCTAACAAAGTATATGGTAGGTATATAGAATTAATGTTACGTACCTACAGCTAATACATGTACTCTTAAGAGGCAGGCAGAGATAGACAAATTAAGCCTCTACAACCAATACATACAATTGGACAAATTATGGCACATATATTGCTATGAGATCTTGGGTTTGATTCCTAGGTAAGACAAATCACATTTCAGTTTTTCCGCTTTGAAAAATCTTAAATGGCAATGGTGGACATACATCCGAGACAAATGTTTGTGCGGAACACAAAAATTTGTTTCTCTTCTGAATATTGAGAGACCGGAAAATCCCTCATAAGGATAAGTTTCTGATTTCTACGACAAAAGAATTGCATCTGAATGTGACTCAGGACTAAGTTTGCAACATTTGGGGTTAATTTATTAACTCAACATTGACATCAAAAACGAAATAAACCCAAATTGTTATTTAGTTTAGGTAATATTTCTCAGATACATGACGCATACAAGACGCTGTGGTCAGTGAACAAACTCGTAAATATACAAAACCAAAACCGTACATTCTGGTAAAGTCCCTTTGCAAAAGGAATACAGATTATTTAAATAACATAGTGTTTACAGTGAAAATGTGTAGTTCCCTTAATTTTCCAACCATATCATGTTGGCCGCTGTGAAGCGGTTTTTTGTTTTTTTTTTGGTGTGAGCCACAATTACTTGCTTTTGGGTAAGTGTGAGACCTCGTAGTTCCTAATAACTACAATACAACACTTTATCTTAGGACTATGTATGTGCTGTTAGGTGTATTTACCTAAATTGATTTGAGCAATAAAGTAATCGTTTTATATTCATTATTATCCACTCCTGAGCATGTGTATCCCGAGAGTTCTTTTGAGAGAGGTTAGGCCGGAGCCTATCACGCTGTCCTAGTGCTGATTGGCAGACTTCACATACTAAAGATAGTCTTCTTAAGATTTATATGTTATGCAGGTTTCTTAAAGTGTGTGTTAATTGACTGCCAATACACACATGACTCCGAAAAGTCATAGGCGTGTCCTGGGATTCGAACCTACGCAACCGCCTTGGAAGCCGCGTCCTACCCGTTACCAACCGATCATAAGGATTTTTTCTGGAATTACCATTGACTTTAAAAGAACGTACAGTATATTTGAATTTTTGATACTGAACTAGTGATGTTATATCACCTCCAGAGTTTTATAAAATTAATTTTTTGCAAGTTACTTTACTAGAAATATGTAACAAAATATAATCCTGACTCATTTTGTGTAGTAACACATTCTCAATAAATTCACACAATCACAACAATTACTTATAAATCGCTAAATTGAAATAAATACCAAAACAATTGATTTTACGACGAAAATTAGCGAGCGACTCTATGTTTATCACTTGTAGTACCTAGTAATACTCGTAATACACATAATAATGACCACATCACAAAAAAATAAGGCCAATCGAAAAAAACCTATAGCAGTTCGCCATCAGGGATGATAGCTTAAACAGTATTAGCATCAGATTTCTTGTGACAACAATTACTGTTGACGAGTGTTATTTCTGCATAGCTAATGTAAACTGTAAATGATAACAGTTTATAAAATAGTTAATAATCATTCAAAATAAAAGAAGAAATTACAAGATAACGAGACAAAAATCTAATAAACGAGCATTAATTTTTACATTAATTTACGAGTTCGCAAAGAGAGATAAGGAGGTCTTCGGTCAAGGATAGAGCCGTGTTGACAAAATATCTAGTATCACATTTTTATACTTCTAAATATTCACTATTTACTTCCTTTAGTGTTTAGTTCAACTCTTTACAAATATCACTGATAATTTAATCTGCGAAGTATTTTAAAATTCAATGTTTATTTATTTACCTACTGTTCAAAATTATAATTATTTATATATGTAGGTATATACTTGTATACATGAAATATAGTTATTCATCTATTACAATTTTACTTTCACCCAAAATGTAGATTATCAGACTAGCTCAAGTAAAATAAAATTATTATTTGCGCTTTTAACATGAAACTTTTGGGATTAATTTGTATTTTCACTTCTTTTGCCATAATAATATTGCCATAACAATACATGCCACACATCTAAAGTTAGTAAAATGTATAAAAAATAGATTTTATAAATTTTATTATAAGGCGTAATACATGTAAAATTTAACACTACTTAAGCGAATTATAAACTACGTACCGTGGCCTTTAATAATTAATTATCATTTGTCCTCACGAATTCACAATTCTTGCAACTGGATCAACGCGCGGAAACTTTGCAAATGCACTAATTGTTACCATTACTATTTGCAAAAACAAATATCAATAAACTAATTAGTAACCAAAGATAGAGACAACATTGTTTTTAGATTTGTAAGAGACAATTTGAGGACCTAATTAGACAACAATTACGTTTTGAAAATCCACTAATTAACACATAAATTGGTCTTGTTTTTTTAATTCTGAACAAATGTAAACAAATTCAAAATAGCACGAGACCGTAGATAAATTACCCAAAATTTTCGACTGCAATAAAAGTAAATAGAGACAAGAATAATTTTAGAAAGCAAAAGTGTCGGTGAAGGTTCGACATCGGACCAGTTTAATCAATAAAGGACTTACGTGAAGCGTGGCGCCCGGCCGACGGTCAAACGTCGACTGTCAGAACTTTTATGTAATATTTAGAGAGGGCATTACAATAATTTGTTTGTTTTTATATCATACGAAACGACGCGATGGTACGATTTTTATTCCAAACTGTGAGAGATAACAGATTTATTTCGGGTCTGGGTGTTTGTGAGACCAGTCTCTCGTAGTTTCTGATACCTACGATACAATACTTAATTTGTTCCTAAGGTGGGGTCAGGCCTAGGTAAGGCCTATGTATGTGATTGTTGGTGTATAAATGGTGTATATAATTATTTACTCTGTGTACTACTTAATTTGTGGGTAGAGCAATAGTAAGCAATGTCAATTTCGTATCCATGCTTTAATTTTGAAAATGTAATACCTATATTAGTTCTAAAGCCGACATCGTATAAAAATCACCCTTAGTTATAAAAGTTAAACTGCAAGAAAGCTAACTCTCTCTCTCTTCAGCCACATGAAGTCCACTGCACAACATAGGGGCTCACCTAAGGATCTTCATCCACATCGACCTGTTGGAAGCTGCCTGCATCCAGCGACTTCCTAACACAGATATAGTACCATCTTGGTACTATACTTCAATGAATAGAAAACAGATCCACTTGTAAACCAAACACCTGATTTAGGTTTTGTAGTGCTATCCTATATATTAAAAAGCTAATAGTATAATTACTAATGATTGAAGTCTTACAAAGTCAACAGTTCAATACACAGTTACGACCCCATATAAAGATTGAAGTCTTCTTTACAAATAAAAAAAACAGAGACTTTTCGGTGTCTCAACACACAGACTCGAGATAAATATTAGGATGCTGCTTGAGCATCGTCTGAACAGAAAATTAACAAACATGGGACAAAAAAATTAAATAACAAACTGACGCTCGAATACTCGAACACAACTTTTATGTTGCATTTAACTACGCAAGTCTCGCTTAAATGTAATGCCTAAATGGGCCGTGCGCAGTTAAGAGCCACTTAATATTTCATTGAATGGAGAGACGAGCATGTCATTCGCCTGATGGTAAGCGATACGGCCGCTGATGAACAGTAGCAATACCATACAACACCTTGAATTACAAAGCAATGCTTGGCATTCTAATGCGCTCGCCATCCTGAGACATACGATGTTAAGTCTCAATATGTCCAATAGTTACACTGGCTGCAATGTCCTTCAAATCGAAACACAACACACTGCCGTTCGGCGGGAGAAATAGACATTGCGGTGGTACCTACCCAGGTAGCCTCACATATGAAACACCATATACCACCAGCAAAGCTAACTAAACTTTTCGGTGCTTAAACACCTAGCCTCGAAATAAATATTTGGGTGCTACTTAAACATCGTCTGGAGCAAAAGAAATAAACAAATATAGGAAAAAAATCATAACAACAAACTAAATGTCGTATCGTACTCGTGTGGTGTAAAGGCGCACGCATTGCACTAAGTTTCTCTAGGCGACGCGGACGGCGGGCGAGTACTAGTACGGACACTACGTTCGTCTGTCACCGGACTCGCCCGCTAATACACTATGACGTGCCGACTGTTATGGTCCATTATACCCAATGAACATAAACACACGCTTTTAATAGTATAGTCAGCGCCTGATCTAGGGTTCTGACCGCCCTAGGCTAATTATGAGGACGCGCCCAGGACCGTTATTATGAGCCTGAAAATGGGTATTTAGTTTTGTTTTGTTAAACAGTGTGAAAATTTTTGCATCATTCATACAACCTATAAAAATTGTCAGATTGATCTGCAAGCGAAACTAACGTTTTCCTTTAATCTGAACGATATTCAACATAGGGTGGCAAATCATTTTTTAGTTGACCGAACATAAGGGCAAAGCCTACTCATGCATTATACGACCAAAACCGATATATAGGGTGGGTTTTCAAGTGGGCGTGGATGGTCAAATCCTCTAAAAACTATGAGGAATAGCGAAAAATGCTCAAAGGACTTACGAGCCCGATTCTGATGAAAACTAAAACTGCTTACTAGATTTGCTACTTAGATTTTTGATAAATCAATATGTCTAGCTAGGAATCGAACCTAATGATTTTGAAAAAAAAGCACATGCTGTATGATAATAATAAATAAAAATAGGGATCAAATTTTGCGAAGTAATGGCATACGTCAAATTAAAGGAAAGATGTAATTATTTCCCAGAATTTAATCCCTATAAGCAACAATATCGAATTGTGTAATAATACAGACTGTGTTATTTTTTCAAAATCAATGGGTTCGATTCCTAGCTAGGTATATTTATTTATGAAAAATGTAAGTAAGCAGTTTTAGTTTTCATCAAAATCGGGCTCGTAAATCCTTTGAGCATTTTTCACTATTCCTCATAGGATTTGGCCCTCCAAGCCCACTTGAAAAACTCGCTTTGTATAATTATGTTTATATACGATCAGGATTACGGATTACTAAAACATCTAAGAAGGCAAGAGATTTATTATGTTCTAACTTCATGGTAAATTGAATTTCATTGTTGAGGAGTTGGGTGATTTAAAAATGCAGTCACTTGGTCACACTTCTGTTAAAATATTTAAAAAAGACGGGAGGCATCCTACTAGTGAAACACTTTTGCAACTGCTCAATTATTTATTTGAAAATTATAGTTAATTGTTTAAAATTACTCACTCACTCGACCGTCAATCGATTCTTATGACAAGTCAGCGTTTGTTATACCTACGGGTGCTATTTTATTATTTATTATTATAATCTCGGGAATCGTAAGTTTTTTCAGTTTAGGTTTAGTGTTTTGTCTGGGTCTAGTTAAAATATGTAGGGTAGAAGCAATGACGCTAGATTATTAGTGCATGCGAAGATAAGATTTCAGTTCAGCGCGCCCCCCCGATCCTCGCGCCCTAGGCTGCAGCCTAATTAGCCTAAGGGTTAATCAGGCCCTGAGTATAGTCAAGTCCATTTTCAAGGTATAAAGCTTTTTATATCTGAATCCATATCAACCGATACACGTTCCACTGCAAGGCACTGCCTGCCTTCTCTTTTAACGAGAGTGCGATTGAGAGGGGTTAGGTCATGTATTCCACCATATTGGCCTTGTGCGGATTGGCACACTTTACATAACATAGACATTCTAACAAATCGCTTTGGTATGCATGTTTCCTCATGATGTTTCCTTCATAGTTATAGTGCGTGGTGATTGACTATCAACACATATAACTCCGAAAAGTCAGAGGAGTGCCCTGGGATTCGAACCCGCGACCACCGTGAACATGTTGGCAGCCGCGTCCGGTAATTTACCAACACGCTGACACGTATTTCAAAGCTTTTTACATAACAACGATTGAAAAACGTCCCTATATTCCCGAATTAAAGAGACTTTCAAAACCGTCACGATCTGACTTCATAATTAGTCCATTGAAATGTTACAATTTAAGGACCGAATATTGCATTTTTTAGAGGACACAATTTTATTTTTGGAACATGTTTGGGGGGTCAATAGAAGCTCAACCTCAAGTTTGTGGGGTCGCCACCCTTGTCCCCCGGCTGCCATCTTGGGAAAAAGGGTGAAAACACTTTTTTCACGATATCTCGGAAACTATGCGTCTTAAAAAAAAATTAAAAGAACATAATTTGTAGCAAATTGTTTTGCCGACAAATATGTCTATATAACTTTTTGCTCTTAATTAAAAATTAAAGAAGTTATAAGCAAAAAAGTGAAGAAGAAATTTCTTAAGGGAAATCTTTCCATTTTCTTAGACGTACACTCGTCGATACGTATATCTTACCAATTCTCACATAAGGAGCTCAAACCTGGTCTTTGACCGAACTTCAGAGGTCCAGGCTCGCGGCTTCTCAAAGAGCTATGGAGCGCAGCATGCTAGGCGTAACACGCATGGACAGAGTGCCCAATAACACCTTGCGCTCCATAACTAGAGTCAAGAATGTTGTACAGAAATCAGCTGAACTAAAGTGGGATTGGGCGGGCAACGTCATCGGACGTGAGATTTTTTTTATAAAAAGTCATAGAGCAAACAAGAATTTTTTTATAAAAATTTACTCACTTTTTTGCTTATAACTTCTTTAATTTTGAATTTAGGGAAAAAAGTTATAGAAACATATTATATATTTGTAGGCAAATCAATTAGCTACAAATTATGTCTCTACAAATTTTTTGGAAGACGCATAGTTTCCGAGATATCGCGAAAAAAGTGTTTTCACCCCTTTTTCCAACATGACGGCCGGGGGACTAGGGTGGCGACCCCACAAACTTGAGGTTAAACTTCTATAGACCCCCACACATTTCCCAAAAATAAAATTGCGTCCTCTAAAAAATGCAAAGCTCATGTAACATTTCAATGGACTAAATAGCTGATCGTGTGATGCATATGTTAGAAGCATGCGCAGACGAACTTTCAGCTTTTATAAAATGACGAGTCTGGCGGCCACGGGCTCTTGGTCTAAAATACTTGCTCATAGCTCTTGGTCTATAACTCTTGGCGTCAATATAATGCATTTCAACTTTGAGATAGGTAGTCTACCTGAATTGTCATTGAAAAGTAATTCCAAGCTTACACTGTATAGCAGGAAAATAAGTTTTAACAACACAAAAAAATTCTTGAAGGTATTTCCAAGAGACGTAAATACTCTATGCATACGTGACGAATGCAATAAGTTCAAGACTCATATTTTGTGTGTGAGTAATAAATAAGGGGCATTTTTTATTCCCAATGATTGCTACGAAACTTGGTTTTGGTTAATGCATTTAAAGGATAAATACGAGCACAAACGGTACAATGCTAACCGATTCGATTGTCCACAAATTGTTTTTTTTTTTTATACAAAAAAACCTACGATATTTTCAAAATTTTATTTCTAAATCGAAATCCCAACTATACAGAATTTGTTCAAATTAATATTTTTATGAAAATACACCCAGAACGGAATTTATTAAGATGCAACTGTATACCAAAATCTCACTTGAACAAAATTAATTTAAATTCGTCTTTTTGCATAATTAAATTCGGACGAAAATACGTGGCAGCTTGTTGGTAAACGGACCAGACGTAATTGCTAACACATTCACAGTGGTCGCGAGTTCGCATCCCAGGGCACACCTCTGACTCTTCCGAGTCATGTATGATAGCTAGACGCTAGTCAATGACCACGAACTAAAACGGTGAAGGAGAAACATCGTGAAGGAACCTTAATACCATAGCGATTATTTGAACGTATATGGTATGTAAAGTCCGTCAATACGCAATAGGCCAGTGTGATGGCCTATAGACCGAACTCTCAATTGTAGAGCAGGGGCCCTACTATATAAATCCGAAACGAAGTTCGAAACTTCGTGACGTTTTTCGTTTCGAAACCTACTCTATAACACGAAATTCGAATCTTCGGATCGAAGAATGAATGATTCCAATATATCGGTAATATGAACATTTACAGAGTAGGTACATTCGTATCGTCACAAACTTCATTCGTCCGAAGTTTAGAACTTCGTTTCGGATGAATATAGTAAATACAAATGTAAATGTTCGGATTGCCGATATATTCGAATCATTCATTCTTCGATCCGAAGATTGGAATTTTGTGTTACAGAGTACACCTACATAAAACTTATGGTCGTTATTGATTTATGGTCGTAACCATAGACTTATAGTTACGGTGTACGTTATATATATACATTCGTATCGTATAAAAAACTTCGTTTGTCCGAAGTTTCGAACTTCGAATATAGTAGGGTCCTTCGTTCGTTCGTTCGTTCGTTCGATGAATATAGTAGGGCCCTAGGTTTCGAAACGAAAAACGTCACGAAGATTCGAATTTCGGATTTGTATAGTAGGGCCCCTGGCCAGTGCCTTGCAGTGGGACGTATATGCACTGATACAGTAAATTGGACTGAAATTTGTTAAAAATCTACCTTTTCTGAAAATTCCATCGGCGAAAAATTCCATTAATATTTTTATGAGTCATCCCGGGACGGATTTTTTGATGCCATCGAGACGGAAATTGATACCATTTACTTGATTTTATATCAAATTTCCCAATCAAAAGTATAATATATACATATACTACAAAGTGCGTATTTTGAATAGATACACATGCCTATGTTTTTTTCGTCGGTTACGTAGGATGTGAATCAGCGTACTCAACGCTGACATCATTGAGAAACCATTCATTCACCTTTTGGCCTTTTCATTGATTTTAATGTATTTATTTAGTTTCATTCACATCCGCGATGCCGAACATTAAAAACTTATGATGAAAATATAACAATATTTCATACAAAATGAATCAGTTTCCCTTATAGCAAAATTGATGAAATTGAGTTCGCCAATGCAATAAACATTTAAAACCTCCACCTCCTAAAACAGCGAAAACGTAGCGTCCTAATTCTGCAAGTATAATTAAGGACAAGAGGCTTTGTTTAGATTGATGATTAATACTACATGATAGTGCCTTGATTAGATTTTCGGAATGGTAATTTTATATTCGGACACCGAACTTTTTCCCTATATTTTTAAATCTTTTAAAAAATATACATACACTGTAGTAATTTAATGTGTATGTCATAGCACGATCTAAACGGTAAAACAATTTTTTTTATTTTCACTATGACTTATGATTTTTTTCATACTTCCTGATGTCTCAAAATCGGAACATCAACATGATACGAATATGCCCCTTCTGTTCATATCTGTACCGTTCGAATGAAATCTGCACAGAAAAATTACGGAGTACCTACGGAAGCATTAATAAGTGACGGTGATCAGTGCCGATTAAGCCGTTGTGAAACCCACAGGACATTGTATGTAGGTGCCACCATTTCATAATCAAAGTATTATTACTATCATACAGTACTATCACCATGACAGCAGTAAAGGTGTGGGCCATCCTTCAAGCTTGTAGCCCGTTGCAAATATTCCACTACTGCTGTATGCCTTAATCAAGTACTGCATGCGACTTTATTAGATTAGATTATTTCACAGGAGCATTCTCTATCAAGCTTTATAATATCAAAAGAAAATCTATGTCAAATACACGAAGAATACCTACCCACATTTGAATTAATCTTAGAAGCTCGGATGACTAAATTTTTCAGTGAATAATAATTATATTCTGTTTGGAAACCAAAAATGCGACGATCACGAAACGCTTTAAAAACGAGATTAAAAATTGCTAATGGAAAGAAGGAACACAGAATACGCAATTCAGTGAAGAACGGAATGCACCTACCTCGTGGCGTCTACGGTGGCATTCAGTGTGGGCTGTTCTGTTCTGATATTAAGCCTCTCTTCGTATGAACACACATAACGTACCTACTCACAAACCAAACTTAAGTGGAGGAAAACCAAATAAAAGTTCGGACAAAACGGTTATTACTTCGGAGGCCCTCGCGCGAATTGTTAGCGCCATCTTGCGGTAAAGCACGGTAACTTTTCAAGTAGATGTCATCCCGCTCTCAACCCCGCTGCAGCGGTAGTGGGAGAAAGAGAGGCAACGATTATGATTACGCAGGAAACAGACGCAGCAAGGATATTAATAAAATGAGGATCTGTTTTGACTATTGTAATAAAAAATATAAAGCGGAAATGGAAATCATAAAGATATCTAATCGAGACTCAACCAGATATTTCTTGCTTTTGTGATGATGATTCTTAACAGACCTTTAAATTGGAATGTGATATTTTTGGTTAGCATTTATTTTTTCAGATTCCTGTATTTTGGTCAATTATTAAGGCCCAAGATCTTACCTTTTGTACTTCCCTCGCCGATGTTTTATTGAAGGGTCAAACGCAGAAAGTGCGGAAACATTGCGATTTATTTCTTAATTCAATTGTTCACGACCAGCAATGACGGTAATTTTAATATTTTATTTCGCAATTTAATTTACCGGCAGAATTTATAAAAAGCGTGGGTAATCTATAAGAAATGATTTTTCTTGCTAAATTACACGTAAACGAAATTAAAATTATTCCATGCGTGCTGAATGTTAATGCGATAAGGGAGGAAATAAAAAAATATTGTGGTGATTTAAAGGCTGGAATGACATAAATGTATAAAAATATGACATTGAAAATGGATTTACAGTTGGCTAAAGCTTAAAATGTATTTTTTAGTTATTGTTATGTAGTATAATTGCAAACTGACAAAAAATTAAGTTTATATGTTTGAGTTTATTTTATTTCACCTGGTGCTCTTTTAAGATATTTTCCTTCCTCCATTATTAATCCTTGTTAGTAGACGTATACAATTAAATAAAATCAAAGACGAGATTCATTTCCGACTTTATTCTATAAAAAAATGGATAATACACATCTCGGAACATAATTATATTTGTTTAATTATAACATTTTCATCTTTGGGCAGTTTCGAAATATGTTCTGCGGACATCACTTGCATAACCTTCGTGTAAAAATTAAAAACTATTTCGCTTATCGACAATCTATCGATTTCCAATATAAACAAAGATCCTTAAAATAAACATTATTTGCAGTAACAAAGCACGTTTTTACTATTCTGTTATGTCGATAACATATATCGATTTAGAATATCACCAACTTCTTATCGATATATTTTATCGAATAATTTACGATAACTAAACAATATAATATTTTGGTCCGATTGATAATATCCATAGCCTTTTATATTGCTATATTTTTAAACGGGCTGAACCCATGTTTTTGTAATATTTTTTTCCACACTATTCCTTTTTGTTTATTCATAATTTTGTTGGCATGTCTCTTTATCAAGATTTCATTTTTGAACGTTATATGCAAGCAGACATTTCATGATATAGAAGATTACACAAATAACGTCCCAGTGCAAAATCTATTTTTGTCTATTTCTTACTGGATACAGCAACTAAATCTAGAACACCATAATCGTTAAAAGTTAAAACCAGTGCGTGTGTAAACCAACAGCTCCTACTTTGTCACCTTACTACTTATAACTACTTCGAATGGACGAGTTGCGAATTCGAAACACAACATCGATAAACGCAAATTTAATTATTCGAGTTCATATATCTAGAAAAGCTATTTTACAGGCGGTTTGAGCAATCTTTATCATTGTTTATTGAGTAAAAAAATATTTTGATAATTGTCACTTTGTGGAGTAAAAATACAAAATACCCACCATTTGTATGCTTTATATATTATTTTATATTATTTTTCACACCTAAAATCATGTATTTTTACTTTTACTCAAGTGTAATCCTTCTTATCATTTCCAGATTTTCTCCGGGTAATACAGCGTTTTCGATATTTTAATTTTTCGGGACAGATTTGTACATTACACATATATAGGTCAAATACGCAACTCGTCCTGTGGGTCCGACAAGCTAAATAATAATAACTCTATGTATATTGCGTCGCGTATGTAAAACAGCGCAGTACCGCCACTCGGTAACATTCAATCAATGCAATATATATTATACTCTCTCATTATTGTTATATATTGACAAATTCACGACCCTACTTCGAAACGAGGGACATTCGGAATAGAATAGAATAGAATAAACTCTAAAATAGTGACAGTAGAAGATAAAACGCATGTAACTGCGCGTTACTTGTGACTGTCATGCAATAAACTAAAGTAAGAGGCTCCTCTCTAGTCCCATCGATTCGTAGAAAGGTTGTGGACGAAGTTGTCATTATATAAATAATGTTTCAGGCGCCGCGTTGGTTTGGTCGAATTGATATATTTACCCATTCATCTTAAACTAGTGATTATGAATATGACAAACTTTTATATTACTTTTAATAGTTACAAGTACAAAAGAATACTGCGATATACTAAACTGAAAACACGATTTCGATATAATACGACAATTCACTCACGTTGATGTTTTGAAAGCTCAAATTATGAAAATATTTTTCTTTATCATTTGATTCCTATGCACACCTTAATTATTTTATCGTACGGTTAACGGTCCAGGGGCCCTACTATATAAATCCGAAACGAAGTTCGAAACTTCGGACGATCGAAGTTTATATACAATACGAATGTATCTACTTTGTAAAAGTTCGAATTTGTATAACGTACAACGTAACCATAAGTTTATGGTTACGACAATAAGTTAATAACGACCATAAGTATATGTAGGTACATTCGTATCACATATAAACTTCGATCATCCGAAGTTTCGAACTTCGTTTCGTTGAATATAGTAGGGCCCCAGATATTCCAACGCGACGTCAGAAATCACTCATTCGATTCACACAAGTATAAAGAAGGCATCCGATTGTATTCCACATTATAAAACGTTAATCGATAATAGCATATGTACAAACGCATTACTAAATTAACAAATATAATGCGTGAGATGGAACGAACTCCGATGAAAATTTTATCGATGCTGTTGCTTACGACAATCGATAGAATATCGATATATTGTTTTATTGCGGTGAATTAAAAATCTGCAATTATAGTCATCTACTTTTTTGATTTATTGACGTGGTTTATTGTAAAATTTATACCAACCGTCTATAAACGAAAATAACTGCTGAAATTCATCGATATTCGCTGTATCTCACACTCGATGATCCCAAGTCTTGTCGAGACATACTGTACCAATCTTTATAGCTATATACCATAAAAATCTTATTTATACATCAAATAATACAAAGATGATGGTTTCATTCTCAAATTAACTGTGAAAATCAACTGGATTGTTAACCTCTTCGGTATGATGTTGCCATATGTTGTGATACTGTCATGGCATACATTTTGCTATCAAATAAGTACTCAACTCAAAATTGACTTGGTCAAACAAAATCTTGTTGCATACTTGGGTATTAATTAACTTGAAATATGCAGGAACAAAATTGACATTTTCATTATGTTTTACATTTTACTACTTTTGCTCACTTGAAGCTGTATTGAAGAAATATCTTTATCACTAATACACAATTTTAACAGAATGATATGCAGTAATTTTATTTCACTCACACACTACCAATACTTAACATCTGTTACCAACATTACTATACAATTTTCTAACTCTTGATTATCAAGCATTTTACTAATATTCTACCGGAGAGGTTAAACCTAATTGGTTGATACAGAAACATACTGACATCATGGAATTGAGCCCTAACTACTACTGTTTTGATTTGTATAAATGTATATCATTTTAAACTAATCTAGATTATTGCTAAAAGTGCTGGATGAGCTTAGAATTAAGAAGAACATTCGCTGTTTCCCAGATGTGCTGGTACAATGATCAAACAAATAATGGACAAGATCCTCTGAAAGTGCTAAGTTACAATATAGGGGGTGCCTATGTCTTACAAATATATATTCTCATAATGACAGTATATTCTAAATCAACCACACAAAGATACTAATAAAACATGATTTGAAAATGTAATATTGACGTGATTAACATGTTAGCTGCCTATTCAAATTAAGATTTTGTGCACAATTTATTCCTGATAATTTCTGTGCACAATTTCCAATACTTTGCTTTAACTCTGTTTAAATTTATTCACAATAGACCCTAGTATTTAAATGCTTAAAGTAATGCAAACACTAACTGTTGAATTAGGGAAGCCAACATGTTATTAGGTGATAATAGTACAATTTGTAAATGTATGATGACACGCGCGAAGCGGTGGGCACTGGGTGGGCGAAAATTACAGGCACATTAACTTCTATCTACTCTCTGAACATGCACATATGATCAACTCAAATGTACAAAAAGTATATAACTCACTGTAAAATACAGTATATAGTGTACAAGCATTTCATACAAAAATAACAAGTACAAAATTCAACAACTTTTCACTAAAATGCATCTAAACTGTTTGAGACATAAATATATCTGATTTTAAAGCTTTTAAATGACTCAACATGCATTTTGAAGGCACATATGTTGACTAACCACTTATGGTAGCTTTAAAATATTTGATTAATTTTGTCCTGACTTTATGTTGATCATACATGCGTTCATTCTGGTTATAACAATTTCCAATGAGAACAAAACACGTTAGCGCATAACACCAACCTCACCTACATGTTCTACATTTGTCTACATTCAAATATAACAGTTACTCTCTAAGGCATTATTGTAATCATTTACAATTTTTGTGTAGAAATTTGTCAAAATATTGCTTAATGTAGTTTATCTCAAGTTATTTCATGTTACATCTATGTTTCTTACAAAACCATTGTTATTGGAAGATGCATCTGTACCAGAGCAGATGGTAAATTTCACACTTCCTTTCCTCTGAATTTCTGATTTAACAAAAATAGTTCTCTAACAGTCTTGATGACAACATTGCACATGCTAATTAACATGTGCTGCAAAAATAAACCGTCACCTTATCAACAAATCTGTCAATTGAACGGTTTCTTACCTGTCCAACTTGATGCAGGATATAATTTGAATGATTGCCAGCAATACACTAGTAACAGTTTCACTTCACTAACACATCACAGACACATCTCCCGTGAGTTTTGCAGAGAGTCCTGGCGGGGCGTGTCATTACATGATGAGGCAGCGCTTGTTGTCGCGCGTCTCGTGCGGCGCCAGCGGCGTGGCGAGCGGCGCCGGGGGCTCCGCGTCCAGGGGCGAAGTCTTCAGGCTTTCGGGGTCGAAGCTCTCGGCCGAGGCGACGGGCGCTGTTAGCGGCAAGTCTGTGTTGATACCCACGATCTGGAATTTAAAAACGTACAATTAAGAAAAAAATTGGCATTAGTAAATATACGTACAGTGTTTAATCTAAATGCCTCCAAAGTCAAGGGTTACCTTTATGTTTATTTTCAATATTATCAATATAATCTTTATAGTTTCATAGAAGTACTCGAAGGTATTCTCGTTTCTAACATAATATTTACATTGAACAGCATTTATATGCTGTTCAACTCTCCCGACGCTTGTAGGGTGGCCTAACACTAAGATATCACAATGAAATTCCCCATAGTAGGACAGGGCTGTATGCTGCTGTAGAACATACTAAGGCTAGATTGTGATTGTATGTTATTATTGTAGAGTTTTATTTTCTCTTCTTAGCAATGCACTGTTTGTGCTTCTGCCAGTGTCAAGGTATTTTTATTTTATTAATTATTTATGAAAAAATTCGTATGTTTCCCGGCCTCCTTTCGAAGAGTTATTGAAGATGCGTGTATTTATTAATTATTTATGAAAAAGTCGTATGTTTCCCGGCCTCCTATCGAAGAGTTATTGAAGATGCGTGTATTTATTAATTATTTATGAAAAAGTCGTATGTTTCCCGGCCTCCTATTGTAGTTATTGCAGATGTGTGTACCTCAGGCGCGGTGTCGTGCCTGCGGAAGGTGTGCGCGATGCGTGTGAGCAGGCGGCCTCGCTTGTGCGCAGGCGCGGCGGGCGCGTCGGCGGGCTCGTCGGCGCCGCGCTTGCGTCCCACCACCGGCGCCGTGGGACGAGACACGCACTCCACTGTCTCGCGAGTCTCGCGAGTCTCGCGCGTCTCGCGGACCTCGCGCGTTGTATCGCGACTTGCACCTGCAAATTGCGGACGAGATCATTATTATATGCTCCACCTCTATTTTTATTACGTACAATATACATACACCAAAAGAACAATAAAACAATTGTAGCTATAAAAGCAAGTATAATGGACGGCCTTAATGCACTAGACAATATCTTACAGGCAACCTTGGGATGGGAGATAAGAGAAAGAGAGAAAGGGCAATCATGTAATGAGTAAAATATATAAAATCATTTTGTGACTTTTGGGTATTACATGACGCGGCGTTACTCCAGATCTATATCTATGTCTATCCAGACTCTATCTAGTCTGGATGTAACATCTTCCATATCTATGGAAGACGTTAAATAAGTTGATGTCTGTTTCACCGAAGGAGCAGGCCTAGATCCACTTGTGCCACCCACAGTATGCAGACATTAATATTGTCAAGTCAAAAACCAAAATAAACAAAAATACCGCAGATAAAATATCCCGCCATAAATTAGATCTAACTAACCAGATGTGTTGAGCGTGGGTCTGTTCCTATTGACAAGGTGCTTGATATTGAGCGTGTCGAGTTGCTTGTACGAGTTGCGTCCGCGGATGTTGCGGATGGCTCGCAGGAACGACCGGTCCAGCGCGGACTCGTCCGTGGACGCCACAGACGTCTCCGTGATGTCCATCTCCATTGTCGTGTTGTTGCCTGCCAACAAACGCACAATATAGCATACCATATCGACTGCTGAATACATTCGATGTTATAATGGGTAATGTGGGTTTGTATATTTAGATGGATACATGAAAACGTAATGGAATTGAAACAGCGAATTTTGTCACTGGATACTTGAAAGCCAAAAAATAATGATAAACAGACGGGAAATAATGAAATGCATGGCTATGATAATTTTACGTCATGATAAAAATGTACCAGAGGTAGATTTATTATTCGGCATTTGAAACTTCGATCAAATATACACTGGATTATAAATAACGGCCCAAAAAACGGCAAGAGAAATATAAGCACTAATAAGCGTGTGCTCTTGTTTGATTGTAGCATGGTCCAAATCAAAATAAATCTTAGTTTAAAGGAATAAGGTTTATTTTACCTGAAAAGTTGATTATAATTTGAAACTTTTTGCTAATAATCATTCTGGCCACTTTTGGGGGCGTGATTTTATTCCGGACCCTGTATCTAGTATATATTTAATCGAAGATTTTAAAGCTGTTATTACGAGACATATGGAATGATCAAAAAAGGAAACCAACAGAATATAGTGAGGATGATTATGTAGGTATTGTAGTGATGTTACCGGTATAGTTGGCCATGACCGAGGAGGCGGTGTGGTCTGCGATGCTGCGACTGCGGCGGTACGGCGACACCTTCACGCGGGACTTGGAGTAGTTGGTGTCCACCTTGCGCGGCTCCTCTGCGGGACCAGGGCGCACCGTACACACGCGGTTACCGAGCACGCACACACACACACACACACACATACTAGCTAAATACTTGCAGTTATATACACTAAAACTGGTGTATTAAAGATTATGGATGCATACACAGCACAGATATTATTGACCCCATTGTATGATACGGAGTCTTGTATCGGAGTCGCTAAAGACTATGAGAGGCTTTGGAATCTGACTAGGAGTAGAAACCAATGTTGGTGACTCAAGTCAACATTTTTCTTGGTTCGGGAATCCAACCCGCGAGCTATGGTTTAATAGTTGGCTTCATAACCAACTGTACTAACGAAGCTTTCAAATCCATATTCAATCATAAAACTATGGATTAGCTCTTTTACTTGCACGAGATAAGACTTTAGTGTGTTATAAATAGCTTCTAAAAATACACGAAATTAATAGAAATGCAAGTGAAAAATTAATTTTGCGCAGTTCAGAAAACTAATTGGGCAGTAGTTTGTTAAGTATGTTACATAACTCTTATTATCAAAGATCCAAATGTTATGCATAATCACATCTATCATAAAATTCAGCACAAAAAAACTCAAACATGCGTACAAAACAAGAGTGCACTCACCATCAGCCTCGACTTCTACGACCACCTCCATCTCAAACTGTTCGCTCCTGGCGTCGCTGGCTGCCTCGCTCCTCTCACTCTCCTTCACCTCCGGGTGCACTTCCGCTACAGGAGTCGCTGTCTCTTTCTGCTCTTTAACTTCTGCTTTCTCCTGTTCTTTTGGCTCTTCTGCCTTGTTCTCTACTTCGTCTTCTTTTCCATCTTGCTTTTTCGGTTCTGTCTTCTTTGAGTCCCGTTTCGGTGAGTCTGAAGAGCGCAGTTTGCGATCTGATGCCGGCGCGTCTTCTTTTAGTTTCAGCACTTTTGATTCTTTGCTCTGGAAAGATTGGGGTTTTTATTTATTTTTTGTTTAAGATTTTGTACGTATTGTTAGCGAATGTTCATGTTGGCATTAAGTACAGTACAGATCGTTTTATATTTCTTCATGATTCCCATGAAAGATCCCTGAGGTCGTCGGAGAACATGAAACTGAGAATGCCCGTACACACCACGACATTTATGGACAAATCATTCTCCGTACTTGCTGTTCGATTGTGGAACTCACTTCCAGATGTCGTGAGACGGGCTAGAACACTGTCATCTTTTAAGTCACTAGTCAAGGAGCACTATCTCTCTCACTGAATTTACTCATTAATGTGCTTTTACTATTTCCATTGACATTTATTATGTATATATTTATGTATTATATTTTATGTCTATTTTATATATGTATGTATGTTGTACATATTTATATGTATGTATTACTTTTATTTTGTGTTTTTAATTTGTTAGTATATACTTTTTTTTTTCTCTCTTTTTCATTATACACCCTAGACTGCCCTTTCTCTCTCCTGTGTCTTATCTCCATCCAAAGGTTGCCTGGAAGAGATTGCCTAGTGCAATAAGGCCGCCGATTGTACTTATTTTTAATATTATTTTTAATTTCTGTTATTGTATTTGTTTTTTCTGGTGTACAATAAAGTTTATAAATAAATAAATAAATAATACAGTTTTAGAGACTGTTGTTCTAACGACATTAATATTATTAGTTTTACTTGTAGTGTTTTTGTTTGCTATATGTCTCCAGTAATACATATCAGTATGAAATTAATTTAATATGTTGTTGTTATTTTTTCAATTATGTATCTTTGAAACGTATTTGATTAAAGATAATAAACTATGAAGAACCCAAATCAGCAGTGTAGGATTGTAATTAAGTTTAATAAATGTTTGTTAAAGAATGAAAATACCTAAAAATGTATGAAATACCACTCCCAATGCTATTTACTAGTCAGTTTGGATAAAAGAAGGAAAACACAATTTTAATTATATACATTTTTACAGTGTTTAAAAATAAACGCAGTTGTTAAGATGGCCTTCAGCAATATGAACCCAAATTAATTTACAAAAATAATGTAGTGTATTGGTGACACCTTGAAATATCTTGTTTTACCATAATATCTAAATGCAGTAAACTGGAGGATGTTCACAATCAGAAAGCAATTATTTGCACTGTGGAATTGGGTTAGCGCAATACGCTCACATATACGACAATTGTTCAATTTGTGGGTTACGCAAACACTCAGTTTCACTTGGACCAAACAAGAGGAAATCTGCGAGACGTTGCCTTTTCACACAATACATAATATATTATATCATACACTACATTAGTAAAGATGTACTGTGTTGAATATTTAAAATTATATAAAACTAAATGCTTTTCCACCTAGCTACAAGTTTAGTTATAGATTACTTATTTAACTTCAATATAATTATGGTATCTGAATATAGTAGTCGAAGAAAAATATATGTCAATAAACTTTACCGTAGCGTGAGTGTGTCATACACTCAGTCTGCGGTTGGCGCATGCAAAACACAAGAGCGAGGGTGTTTCACTGATTTTCAGTTACTTTACAAATTGTTAAAATAATTTCGTTTTTAATTTAAAATTGTCTCAATGTCTACATAAAATGAATTTTAATTGACACTGTCGTCAAAAACGTATTATCAATGTCCTTCATCTAGCACATTATTTAGCCCAATTTGCCAAAGACTAGTTTCGGTACATGAGCAATATATTCGAGAGTCCTAGTGCGTGTAGTGTGTGCACTCACTTCGTCGTTCTCCTTGTCTGTCTGTTTGTCGGAGGCGGGGCGCGGCGTCTCCGGCGTGCGCGTCGACTTCACCTTCACCACAAACATTAGTTTAGCATCGGTTAGTATGGAATCGGATGCACAGAACATTACAAATG
This sequence comes from Hyles euphorbiae, assembly GCA_023078785.2. Lineage (NCBI taxonomy): Eukaryota > Metazoa > Arthropoda > Insecta > Lepidoptera > Sphingidae > Hyles > Hyles euphorbiae. The sequence continues at coordinate 805,292 of CM041030.1, forward strand.
CGATTTTATGAGGTTGACACAGGGTTCGTTTTAGGATGACAAGATAAGCATGCTATGGATTTTTTGATTGATTTAAATCTTAGGGTTTATGGAAGAAGTATTGATACCATTCTGATTAAGGTGCATCTTACACTTAAACCAAATGTATGAAACTAAAACTAGTCAAAGGTAATGGTAATAATACTGGGTTGGACTTAAATCCAGGAACAGATAAATATCTTACTATAATGAAAGCCAATGACAACTAAAAAGCATCACACACACAAACAAACAATACAAGCATGAATTATCGATTCTTCAATATAGATATTCGACAAGACGATTTAGACAGGACTGATGTTTCATTATACGACCAATACAATATATTCTTGATTTTACAAATCAAATACCAAACCATTTCTTCCTTAAACCCCAGCAAATGTAATTTACAAAACATTTAATATCAAAAAGGCACCATTGAACAATTTAACCCCGACTGAATTTATAAATTCCAAAATTCCCAATTTTCCAATCCCGTCTAAAATTCACCAAACCTACAGTAGGGTGACAATCAAACACGATGACACAATGCAACCGGGTATAGGGTAGCAAGCAGGTACCGGAGCATGGTACCTGCGATCTCCTGGTGAGGCTGCGGCTGGGCGCTTCAGGCGTGGGCGCGTCGAAGCACTCCGTGTCTGAGGTGTCGTACGTCAGTTCCGGGAACAGGTGGTCGTGTGGCTCATCATCGTCGATCACGAGCATGACGTCGTCATCATCGTCATGCTCGGGACCACCGTTCAGCTCGTCCGCGCCGCCGTTCGCGCTGAGCGTCACGTCCGACACGCCGTTGTGCACTTTGCCTTTCTGTTTGTTCTCTTGTTTATCCGTCTGCAATTTACTGACGGTTTTACTTATGCTATGTCTTGATTTGTGTCTGAGTCGTGGATGTCGCTGTATTAATTTCTCGAGTTTTTGACGGTTTATATGCACCCCCAAGAGATATTAGTCTTGATATGGTATAAGGATTCCCAGAAAATTGTATACCCATGAATAAATCTAGATTTATAGGAAAATTTGCATCTTCTGGCGAGAATCGAACTCGCCATTTCCCATTGATTGGTTTCTTGTTCGCCTTCCTTAAAATATATACATACATCTATGCATGTAGATATATTTATTAGATCTTCCTAATTTTCAATGATAAACCTATTGATAAATGGTTAATATTGTACAGAGTAATGTATGTTAGGTAAGTGCCAAGCCAATCAGAAACATGACTTTTATCAAGAAATCCAATTTTTACAATGCAGAAAACCCTCTATTCTACAGCATCAAACCGCAGCATAGAAAAAGCAGTAATCATTGTCTAATAAATACCTTTCCATTTTTCTCTTTATCACTTTTACTGTTATCTTCTTTAGGTTTCTCTGGCTGTGTTTCCTTTTTATCTTTAGTTTCTTTTTTGTCCGTCTTATCTTTCTTATCAGGGTTCTTTTCCGCGTTCTTCTCCGTGTTTTTCTCTGGTTGTTTCTCTGATTTCTCAGCCTTCTCCGATTTCTCCGCCGGCTGCTTTTCCTTCTCAGACACCGCCATCTTTTTCTTCATCTCTTTCGCTGGGCTGTCCGATTGTCTCTGTAAATTATTTAAAAGTTTGATATTACAACGAGTGTAAGACTGTTTATTAATGTTTCATTGTCACCTGCATTTACATAATGCTGGTGTGAAAGATGTTAAAGATTTTATCACAACTTTAAATGATCCATTGAAACTGAGAAAATATATGTCACTTATAATTCAAACCTATGAAAGAGCGAAAACTTTTTGCGAAAAATTGAATCTAACAAATTAGTTTGTACGAAGCGAATTAAAATTGTAGAATAGATAGATTTAACTAACTAGTATAATTATTTATAAAACAACAAAACCAGTTGGAACCTCTGTATTCTTAACTGCACGTGGACAAATAATAGAAACATAAGGATGTATAATAATGTAAGGTTATCACTAAATAAAACACCAAGCAAAGTGATGTCAGTATTGGTGAAATAACTGAAATGCATTAATTTTATACCTTTTCTTTTTCTTCATTTATCGCCCCTTTGCGCGTTGTCACCTTCTGACTCATGATCTATCTGCGAACAAAATTACTATATGAAAACATTTGCATAAGGTAATTTATATGGACATTTTGTAACTATCGGCAATATATTATGTAAATACCGATTTTAAAATTCATTTGGCAAGTTTTTTTTAAGCGCAGCTGTTCCATGAATGGGTGGCACATATTATATACCTATATATGGACACCGATGTGTATGTAATCGAATCGACTTTATTGGCAATAAAACTTGGTGGAATCAGCAAATCATTGAATATCCCTTCAATTCAGAAATATATAAGAAACCTAACGGGTGATGTTGAGATCGGAAATTAAATTAGCCCCAAGACAACTAAAATTAAAAAATGGTGTACTCTGACGCAATATCCTGTCACTTAATTTGAAAAGCACTACAATTTTATACCCTATACATTCCTGGAGATTTGTTCTCATTCAGACAGCGAGATTACGAAGCCGTAAATATTCTAACATTATTATTAATGTATGTCTTCAATTTTCTTTAGGTATGAAGCGCGTAAAAAATTTAACTAGTCAAAAATATAGCTTATCCTCCGCCATTAATATTCCATTACGTTGATTACACATAACGTTAGAACAACGTGTAGGAGCGTCGATTCCTTTATCTGGAACCGGTTAGACGGCTCCATTGGAGAAATCGAGACCGCTCTTTACTTCCTGAGTGAAGACTAAATATTGTGAGCAAATATTATAAACTAAGTGCAGCCAATAAATATTAATATCACAGAAATATTAAATGTGAATATAATCATTACTAGTTTATACACTCTGCAAAATATTGTTGTTATCCTTACTAATATTATAAAGGTGAAAGTTTGTATGGATGTTTGTTACTCTTTCATGAAAAAACGGCTCAACAGATTTTGATTAAATTTGGTATAGTGATAGCTGACACCCTGGATTAACACATAGGCTACTTTTTATCCCGAAAAATGTAGTGTTCCCGTGGGATGAGTCAGGAAACCAAATATACATATTTTCTACTCTTTCAAATTCAAATTGTTGGCACGGGATGTCCTCTCCTACGGAAGGGAAATATAGTCGACGGCACGCGGGAAATATAGTTAGTAGACACGCGAAATAATATGTTCTTGATGTGGATTGGACTCAAAAACTATCTGCACCCGGGCGAAGCCGGGCCCGACAGCTAGTTGATAGATAAGTTTTCATGAATTAATGTAGGTATAGAGTTCAAATTCATTACATTCCACAAAATATTGTAGTTATTGATAGATAAGTTTACATGAATTAATGTATAGAGTTCAAATTTATTACACTTCACAAAATATTGTTGTTATTGATAGATAAGTTTCCATTCATTAATGTGTAGAGATTAGATTAGTAGTCAATTGAATTACATTACAATTTCAGGGCAAGTTAACTGTGTCGAATGTAAAGAAATAAGGATTTCCGACACTAAGTTCAGGCGCGAAATCATTAACAAACCCCAAGAAAATATTTGTAAGAATATTCGAGAACCAAATAAACCTCTTAGGACCCGCTGGTATATTGTCTCCGCAGCCCCTGCCTGCAGGTGGGGTTCTAGACGATCTACTGTACAGCTAAAAGCCTGTACAAACCATTTACCATGTACTTAAAGTGTACATGTGGAGCTATATACCATGCCATTATTACGTGCACGCGTACACCACTCAAAGACGCATTTATGATCCTAGGGTTTACTCCGCAGATTTTTATTTCATATTAGCTTCACAATTCGCATGTTTTGAGCATGCTACAGCACCAAGTTCTGAATGGTATTTTTATGAGCAGATATTAATCTTACCATAAGGCGAGCTCATAATGTTATAATAATACCGATTCGTCACTGCTCCGGGTTTTCATGGCAATTCATGCAAAAAATATTTTTTATCTGATATGGTCATCGTACGATCAGGGTATAACACAAAGTAGTTGGCAGGGACCCTATATACATCACAAAATATTTCAGGCATGGTAATGGTTTCCCAGAAGGGGTAGGCAGATGCAACCAGGACTCCCCCATTTCGCCTTGTATTTTCTGTCCCACGATGTGATAGAGGGCGAGCCTGTCGCAGTCAGGCGAAAATTCTTGACTCCGGGCTGATAGTGAATAGAAAAATCGAATGTCACTTTGCCCGACCCGAGATCCGAACCCGAGAGCTCAAATTCGTAACCATACTGTAATACAAGTACGCCACCGAGGCAGTCTTAAGATTTTCTTAAGTCCTACAATTCACGTTTTAAGAATTTTTAAATGTTCATGTAAATAGGTTTTTAATTGATTTGCTAATGTAGGTTAATATGAGTGGAACGCTAGGCGGAAGTCGTGGTGCAATGAACTTAGCTACTACGATGAATGATGTTGCTTGCATCATGTTTAGTACTACTTATCACATTCAGTTTTTATCCAAGGTACGTTCGTATCGTATCGTATCAGCCCATATACGTCCCACTGCAGGGCACGGGCCTACTCTACAATCGAGAATACGATTGAGAGTGGTTAGGCCATATAGTCCACCACGCTGGCCTAGTGCGGGTTGGCGGACTTACATACCATAGAAATTCTTATGAATCGCTATGGTATGCAGGTTTCCTCACGATGTTTTCCTTCACCGTTTTAGTGCGTGGTGATTGATTATCAATACACACATGACTCCGAAAAGTCAGAGGTGTGCCCTGGGATTCGAACCCGCGACCACCGTGAACATATTGGCAGCCGCGTCTAGTCCGTTTACCAACAGGCCACCACGCACTTATACAATACTTATACAATACAAGGTACGTTAATTTAGGTTAAGTTCCTCTTGATTCCTGACTGTAAATACATAGGATTTGCCGTTTAGCCATTAATTAGTACAACGTAACCGTTCTATGAACGTGTCAAACAAGTATGTATTCCTATATTGAATTAAAAAGCAATGCTTGGCATTTCACTGCGCTCATGATCCTGAGACATACGATTTTAAGTCTGCATATGTCCAATAGTAACTCTGGCTACAATGTCCTTCAAACTGATATGTAAGAGTGCACTTACACTGCTGTATGGCAGGAGAAATACCACCAGTAAAATCATATCAAGATATTTCATTTGTCATGTTACATCTTTGGTATACTTTTTCTTAGTGCGTTAGACGTCTGGTCATGTAACAATATTGTGCAAAAAATAGGCGGCACTACAAATGTATAGAGCACCCGCTAACCATGCAAATTACCCAGGTGCTTTCAGGTCATCTGTGGCACTTTCGCTTGTGACAATAGTGCAAATATTTCTTACAAAACACATGAAATCTGTAATGACTCATTGGTCATTGGTCAACCACTTTCATTTGGCCTGTTTGTCTACCAGAAGTTTTGCTGCTTGAATGGTGTTATCATTTATTTTCTATCTGTTTAGGTATTGACTCACGTGTAAATCCGCTACTGTGTTCCGCACAAGTATGTCACATTCCGGGTTTAGCTTTTGTTTTTTTTTTTACTAGCGAGAGACGTACTGTTCTCTTGATTTTTGTTAGCAGAGCCGATGTCAAGGTAGAGCGCCCGCAAAAGGGCGCCGAATGAAGAGATTTACTGTGATCTATATTGTATTATCCATAATTTACTCTACTTAACTTGGATTGGGATAGTACTTATAGGGTGCCGTAGAAGTCGCGCCCAGGGCGTCGTTAATGCTACATCTGCTACTGTTTGTTAGGCTATCATAAATAGCACTGATTAGAATTTACAATAATAATCATTGCATGGCACTGCACTGCAATTCTTGGTTAATGTTATCAAAGGATATCTTAATGCCTTCGAACCCAGACAAAACAGTGCTTACACCCTGCTTCTTGACAGCAGAAATAGATAATGCGATAGTGGCAATCCAACCAATCCCCTTTACTAATAAATTATTGTTATTTTGTTTGTAAGGTGATATAGCATTATTAGCCCAAACATCTGTAATCCTTAAAACAATAATTTTCCTTGTTATGACAATTGACAGCGCCAAAGCACCACTGGCACGGGTAAATTAACAAATCAACGCCTATAAAAACATGAGTAATGCTACAGACACGCGAAATATTACTTGATTCTTTGAGACTCCTTCGCACAAATATTTGTATGACCTAATCAAGTTTATACATTTAGTTATATAAATATTTGTACATTTAAATATATCCTGTATATATTTATGTTCAGGATACCGATTTATATAGGTAGAAATATATAAGTAGGTAGGTAGTATTTCATGATGGATACATGGAATGTGAACCTGGAACACGACATTCTTATGGAAGTCATGATAACAGCTGTTCGAACCTTCGAGTGCGATAATCCTATCTAGGAGACAAAACGTCCTAACAATTCACCAATTTAGTATTATAAATATTACGGAAAAAAAAACAAAAACACGAGACTATTACAAAACTTTAGTCAATTAGTTTTACTTCAAGGATAATTATACACACACTTCCAAATCGTAGATAACACAATGCCATAGTTTTTATACACTGACATTTGAAATGTCGACAAAAAAGCCTCGTGATTATTTAAAAAAATATATGGCTGTACGAAAAGTATACCTTGGACTCGTCATTAAAAAAAAAGCCATAATCAACGGAGCGTAGATCGTTCCCTTAAAAACGCAGCCACACGCCATGCCAGTAGGTAACACATAAATATAGATGGGCGGGTGAACGACCTCGCGCACACACACCACGACGATCATTGGAGACGGCTATGGTGCAAGTTATGAGAGGATAATGATAGTTGCTCCTCAGACTTTATTATTTAAGTGATTAATTAATGACGCCGGATACATGTTGCGGGATTTTTTACTTCCTTCATGGACAGACACGACGAATTGGTAGACAATTTAAATATTATATCATTTCTAAATTGTTCAGCAGTGATAGACGACCTGGGGATGACGATGGTGATATTTGACCAGACGAATAAATCTACGTTTGATATTCAGGGACATAAGAAAGGTTATAAAATACTTCCATGGGTCTCTGAAAAGATATGTTGCAGATATAAGGGATTACTCATATTAACGTAGAGTTAAAACTTATATCTAATGTCGGCAACAAAAATGATATAAATACTAGTAAGTAGTAACACAGTACTACAGCAACAGATATTGATATATTCCGATTGATATATGAGTCCGCCCCGTGACCACGAAAGCTGTAAAGTAATCGAAACGTCGCGTCGGGAACTTAAAAAATGTAAAAAGTAAACCAAATCCGCGATAAAATCCGTAAATAATAGTTTTATTTCAATATTGATATATTTCCAAAGTTTTATGGTAGTTCATGTGGGCATTGGTCAACAATACTGGTGGTATATACTTATATGTGATAGGCCGTCTGGTTAGGTACCACCGCAAAGTCTATTTCTCTAGGCATATAGCAGATGCAAATACACCGTTCCATTACAGTTTGAGACATTGTAGCAAGAGCAACTACTAGACATATTGAGGCTTATCATCTCATATCTCAGAATGGCGAGCGCAATGGAATGCCCAAGCATTGTTTGTAATTCATGGTGTTGCTTTGTTTTGTTACTGAGTACATGTCTAGTTACTGAAATTAGTTATGACAAAAAATTTCATTAATGTGAAGATAATATTTTTTATCACCGTTTAGACGAAGGCTATTAAATTAGGTTAATTTAATATTTATTTTAGCGAGATTTTCGCGGTCACCCTTTTGAACTAAAATTTTACCTATCCTTAGATAGATAGATAGACCTATCCTTTGTTTATAAATCAATGTTGACCATGAGCAGCCGCATAATTTGCAATCGTGGGAATGGCATGCTTGTCTTGCCAATAATAGCAATAAAAAATCTACTATTAATTCTATGACTTTTTAAATTTTATGTGTGCATATTGAGGGCATCTAGCATCCCTACTTCCATGATTGCCTATTTCTGATTTAAAATACTTTCCTCGCTATAGCTACTGTATTAGACTGCACAATACACTGCTGTGAACGGTTGAAAGGCCACGTTAGCGCCAAGGGCCCTCTTATTTAATAGCTTTACGAACAGATGCGAAGCCACCGAGGCGATCATATCAGTCTACACCATACACATCAGTAATCTTTTCACACTCAATACACACTCTATTATTTAATCACTAATATTTTCATGCAAAAGGCTTTCCCCTGGGTTCTAATACCCGGATGAAAATAGCGATTGAGTATTAAGCGGGCTATGGGAATTGCTGAGATGACTGTAGGTTGAAATAATATTATAACTAGGTACTGTGTTTGTTCGTTTATCCTTTCACGCAGTCTTTTGAATCGAAATGAAAGAGACTTTTTGCACGCAGATTTGTGAGGCGAGAAGCAACCATTTATTTTTCATAAACAACCTAAATCATTTAAGAAACGTGATGGAGACACTATAGGGTACATTTAGTCACAAGTTGCTGTGACAACCTGTTCCTCATCTTATCATGTTCTCAGGGCATTGAATCTGTAATAACACGCAATCATTTCGAGCAAGTGGAAAGCCATTATCCCTTATTCGTCAATCCGGACTGACATTGAAAGTTGTTCGACCGGTGCAACTGATTTTTTGATCAGATGCATTCTTGATCGGTTTTTTCCTCCTGTATGTAACAAATTTTGGTATAGAGGAAAGCGGTTGGTTTGAAATACCAACTTCAATTAATTTTATTTTTGATTTATTCCGTTGCAGGTCTGAGGCTATTTAAGCATTTCACAAGACTCGCAGAGTTCAGAGCTCTGTCTTATTGCGTCTTAATCCTGGTTTATAAGAATAGCATTGACGGCTATGAGAGGGAGTTAGTGAAATTTTGGTAGAGAAATATGCAAGTGCCACGTTTTGTTACATTCATTAAGACATTCAAGCCACAAATGGGTCATGTGCGAGATTAAGGCCAGCAACGGACATCTTTCAATTACTAAACGCCCGTTTAAAAGGCATGTATACAGATGAAATTGGAGACATTGAAAAAGAGCCAATAAGAAGCTTGCATGGAATTGATGACAGTTGATATATAAAAATCGCGATGTTATTAACGGAAAAATTTAAAATACAGTAAAAGCTCCTTATTCGCGCTTCCTTCATTCGCGTTTTCACTATTCGCGGATTAAAAAATTGTGACCCAATTCCTATATTCGCGGCTAGGAATTTCTTTATTCGCGGATCTAATCGGTACATATTACATGAATATTAGTAAAAATAATTCCAATATGTATCCAACCAAAAATCCTTTGTAAACGGGCCGATAAATGGACTAATAAAAAAGTAAAATAGACCTCTTATTACAACAATCTATGGAAATTCAAACTTTGGCTGCTAAAATAGCTGAAATTGCGAATGGACTGACATTCAAGAATTGCTTGAATCGCAAGATGAAGATTTGACTGAAACCAACTTGGAGGAAATGTTAAATGCACAGCCCATTGAAGAAGAGGCTTCAACAAACACTGGAAATGTGACATTTAATCTGAATAATCTTAGAGAAGGTTTAAGAATGGCAAATGAGCTTTGAGATTTCTTTATGAAAATTGATCCGTCTATGGAACGAGGTCTTATTTTTAAGAGGCAAATTGTTAATCTATCTATATCAGCCCATATACGTCCCACTGCAGGGCACGGGCCTCCTCTACAATCGACCGTACGATTGAGAGTGGTTAGGCCATATAGTCCACCACGCTGGCCTAGTGCGGGTTGGCGGACTTACATACCATAGAAATTTTTATAAATCGCTATGGTATGCAGGTTTCCTCACGATGATTTCCTTCACCGTTTTAGTGCGTGGTGATTGACTATCAATACTATTATAATTGTTAATACCACTGCTGAATATCAGTTTGAACTGAAAGAGCTTTTAAAAACTGCCAAGCAAGAAAAAAATACAAAATTCTGTAAACCGTTGCCTATGCCTGAAGATAATAATCACTTATTGATATGGTCAAAAACTTCAATTAAATTGTTTTTTTTTTTATGTTCTTTTTTTATTTTGTCACCAAGGAACGTATCCCCTATAATCCCATACAAAATACCATTCCATATACACGGTTTCTGTATTCGCGGCATATTTACGGAACCTATACCCCGCGAATAAAGAGCTTTTACTGTATCTAATAGTAATTGAGTATAGTAATCAGAAATACTAAACATAAAGTTATGTTATATGGAAATAATTAAGTTATATTTTACATTTTAACTGCCTTCCTCACTGATATAGCAATTAAATACCTGTTGGTAACAACTTCTTGCCCGTCCCTGACTCGAGCAAATTGTGTAATTAGTAATTTGTACCTAACTATTATGTTAACAAGACAGAATATTATAATATTAACGTAGCTTTATGCAAAAGATTTTTGCGAGTCATGTCAGGCCTTCAATACTGAGGAAATATAAAGCGTAAATATTATAATAAGTACGTTTGGTCGGTCAATAGAGTGCGCACGCAATTCGCAAACAGAACACAATGCACCTGACCTTGAAATAATTTTAATGGATATTTGTAGAGCACATTGTTCATTCATATCTTACAAATTTGGAGCCTCTCGTGTTATTGCACGATTGAATATAAAAATATTCATGAAATAAGATATTATTCCGAAGTCAAGAGTAATATTGGTTTTTAAATAACTATTATAAGTTTCCGCTTCATGCCAGGGTAGGCAGCATATAGCGTCCTAAGTATACAAATAAATGCAACTTAATCGATCTCAACCTATGATCGTCTTGCACTTAACTCCCCACAAATGACAACTTTGAAGGCGGTTGGAACCCTACGGTAAACGCAACATATTCATTGATTCTAATAGCCATTGTGGCTCGATTTTTAATGTATAATCAATTTCTATAAAAGACTCAATGGAATTTAAATGCATAGAGAATGTGTTGCAGAAACCAGACCATTATAACGGTGTAAGCACCATCTTATGTGTACTAATCAGGTACGCTGCAAGTGTCTTATATGGAATGCTTCTCTCTAGCCTTAAAAAGTTTATTGATCTTAGATCGATTACCTGCTCCTTGGCTCAAAATCACAAATAAGAATACTGACTTCAAATTAAATGGACAAGATCGATACATCCATTAAAACTTTGAATCAAAGGTTGATAGTAACAAATAGCTTTGCAATACAACGAGGACGCACTACATGTATTTAGAAACGTAGGTACATCCGATTGCTGATATTTATTATGACGATGAAAAAGGCACTGCTGGACCTAAAGCACGACTCACGGCGAAGAGCATAATCAAGTCAGTAGCCCGTTCGATCCTCGCACCGAGGCAAACATTTGTGTGATCCACAGGTTTTTGTTTCGGATCTGGGGGTTTTAAAGACCGAAAAGTCGCAATTAGTTCCTGATCACCACGAAAGAAGACTCAATCTTAGTGTGTACTAGGGCTACGTATGTGACTATTACGTGTATTTATTTATTAGTAGCCACAATGTTAGCCGAGAAAAGAGTAGCTACAAATATCAACTACTTACTATGAATATATACGTAATTTAACTTTAAAATATGTAGAGCTCGTTCCACTAACACTTCCCACACGTACTAAATCTAAATCAATTGACTATCGACATAGAAACAAAACTTTTTGCTTAGCCTACAAGTCCGGCCTTGAGTCGATGTTTCCGACGCGGTCGCTCTATATTAGGATACAGTTCGGAAGTTACGGGGGCACCTGATGCTAGATTTATCACTTGATATTATATCCAGGTTATTTATATTTCACTGCTGCTTTCCAATGGTGTATGTGTTACGGACAGAAAGAAGGATTTTAATTATAAAATTCTTTTTGTGCATTTTTGGCGGGAATGTAATTTTTGTTTACTAAACGTGATGTTAACAACAGGCCTCTGTGGAAATCATTGGGGGAGGCCTATGTTCAGCAGTGGACTTCCTTTGGCTGATGGATGATGATGATGATGAAACGTGATGTCAACATACTTAGGGCATTTTAGTCGCCTTTTTTAAAGAGTGGAAAGGCTTCTGGTTCCACTTCGAAAGGCGAAAGAGGTACGCTGGAGTCTTTCAGTTTATTACGATTTTGGATTTTGTCGACTGAAATGGGTCCCAAACAAATCCTAAACTTTCAATCACATTAGGAATGGTGCTCGATAACCCATGTCTAAATTTCAATTGCCCAGAACACAGGATCATTTTAAAGTATCGATTTCATTAAAAATAGAGAAAATCTACTCAGTTTGCGCACATTTTTACAATTTCACTAACCTAACAATTGCTTTGACAAAACGCACGTGGCGAATACGAGAAGTTTACGTATTCATTAGCGTCCACGTTTTTGGACAGTTGCCATTGTTTGCTGGGTTCGATGCTCCTAGCACGGCACTTCATGTACTCACGAGTACTCGTAAGTCATAAGTGAACACACTACATTTAATAACCTTGTGAATTAATCCAAATTACAGCGTGGAAACACTTGAGTTCCGTGATATGAGAAATTAAACCATGACATTCTTTTGATATTGTCTCAACCGGATTCTTATAAATGCGTCGCGAATAGAAATATATTTTTTATTTTTCGGGCAAAATAAAAGGAATATCTCTTTCGTCCTCACATTTAGGACGTCTAGGACGACAAAGGAATTCGAAAATAGTGGAATGACTATCCTTTGGAGAATCATAGCTGTGTATCTATCAAGATGTTATGTTAAATTATACGAAAAACTAACTATTCGATTTGGTACCATTTTAAAAGTTCAAAATGTATTTTGCCAATAAATTACACTTATGTTCAATGCTAGCCAGGTGTCATTATTCGCAAAACAATGAAATGGAAATTAACAAGTTATTGCAAACGAATATACATATGAATAGGGAAATAAACAAATTAACAAAGAAATCACAAAGATAAAAGATAGACGACCAAGAAGAAAAAATACAACGAGAACATATAAGACAATACCATTTTAAACAAGCATATTGGATAATATCAGCAAACAAAAATGTTTTGATTTACACAAAAAACTTTGCTCGACATAAAATGACGCTCGCACACCAACGAATACGACCGAAAGGAAAACCATTAATTCAATTACACTTCCCACAATATTTAATTAGCATACTCGCATTATGTAAGCCAACGCAACGAGGGCATATTTATTATTCATGAATTCATACCAACTAAAGAAAAATGCAAATAGTATCAAGAAATACGTTTCAAGTTCTTAAATGTGGGCTAAAGTGCGTTTGGAAACTATATTTAGGAATTTTGGAGGCAATTTCATGAAAATGGATTAAATAGTTATGAATAGAATAGTATTTTAGGTCCTTCAACTCAAAGCCTCGCCAATACTAGTGTTGTTAAGATAATCTTGAAACTGATTACAGTAATGCTCATCAAAAACCGCAAGTGAGAAGAAATGTAAAATATTTAAAAGAATTTGTCGTAATAATTATCAGATAACTGTTAAACTTACTATACGAGTAAAAATTTTCGGTCCTATGTTTTGGAACGATTTGATATCCAACGTTGTTTCTAACCATAATTTAAAACGTTTAGAAATAACACAATGATGTCAAGGAAATATATAAAAATAAAAGGATAGAAACCATTCAGATCGGTCAAAAACCTTTTCAAAAAACGCTTTCGTCAAGTTTTTTTCGTGTCGACCACAACAGTTAGGTGCAGACAGCATTTACTGCTTCACTAGACCAGCAAAAAGTGTTAAAAGATTCCACTAACATCTAAAATACCAGTTCACTTCGGGTCATTTCTGTATTTTTAAAATAATGAAACTTCATCAATACATTTGCACCATAATTGATAGAAAATATTTTTACGACATATTCAACTGCAACTGAAATGCCTCTCTTTACTATCACTACAAAAATATTTCGGTAGCCATCGCGTTTTCAGTAATTTCAGCAATTTATAATTTGTATTGTGCTTTGAAACCAATGATATATTATACAAATACGACGTAGATATCGCACTAGCACTTCAAAAGTGAGGCGTTCAAATTCGGGCAATTGGTGTAATTTCATCTAGTCGCATAGCAACGGCGACAGAGGAAAGACCTCAGTGCTGTCAACATAATTTATTTCGAAAATATTGTCTAAAGTGTCGAATTTTGTGTTTTAAAAGTGTTAAAACAATGGTGCAAAAATATGAAACTAAATTGGACCTACACACCATACGTAAGTATATAAAAATCACATATAATTTAATTTTTATTTTAAATTAGTAAACACCGCCTTCAATTGTGTAAGAAGGATCGCCTAATACAAAGATTGTGAAGTGCGATAGGGACAAATAGCGTACGTCATAGATTAACAAGTCAGAAGCGAAACTGATCACACAGAAAATTGACGATGAAAGTTTGAATGGATTTAGATAGTAGTATATTTGTTTCTAATTCAATCATATCTAAAACGATTAAGTTATTTGTTATGAATTATTTTCATAATAAATTACTTAATCCAACCACGAACATTACAAAATACATTAGCTTCCCCATATATTTTGAATAACTATATTTACATATATCATTGAATGTTTCCAGATTTCTACGTGATGAGCTTTTGAGATGTAAATGGATATGCACTAAGCACAGCTTGGACAAAAGGAGGGGATCGTGACCGGATGCCTTTAAAACTTATTAATATTGGTTTAGCACATTTAATTATGAATAAAAATATACAACTACGAAAATATATATATCCACCTAAAAAAACCCTGCACCATCGGTTATAGTATCGGTTGTTTACAAGTGGCAGATCGCTCATACGTTACCACCATGTGTAGGTACGGTAAGGTGTCTTGGTTTCGCTTATGTCCACGAGCGGTCGTATCACTTGTCATTATTACAATAAAAAAATATTAATAAGAAATCGATTTTTCAGTGCATGCTTACCATAAACTAATATAAAAAACGGCAACGAATTTAATTTTTTATTTTATCAAGGTTATAAGCAAATAAAAATATATTTGTTTCAGAATGGCATACCACAGGTAGACTCATGTAGCAACCTAAAAGTTAATATATTAAATACTTATAAAACCAAATAGGTAGTTTTATTTATCGTCACCCTTCTGTTTCTATCGCTTCGATTCTATGTTTGGATAGCGCAATGCTATCTCTTTTCATCTCGCACGTTCCGTATAATCTGTTTCATTCACTAAAATTGTCATAAAGTATTAACAAATGAGTATGTATATGCATAGCAGTACAGTTTTTAAACGTCACGCAATATGGATATGCGTCATCTTTATTAAAACATCATTGTTTGAAACCTATTAAACAGATAGACCTCTCGCATTTATAATTTCATAAACTTACAATATAGTGTTATCTAATGAGAACCTTCAGAGAACTTTAGACTTATCCTAAACATCTGAATGGCGGTTGTAAAATTATAAAATCTCTACCACATAACCAAGGTACACAATCTTCAATATTGACCTTCACATTAATAATTTACAAATACCCATACAAACATATCCAAATTATTTCAATACCATTCCCAACAGTCTAGTCATAGCTATAATAGTCCAATACTAGTATGGTTAAAACAGTTTTGTTAAACTGTCCGTGGGGACAGGATACGGGCCACTATTGATGCATTCAAACAGTCGCGCGTGCCTGGCATTACAATGGCAACTGGCGTTGAATGGATTGGTTATGACACCACGGTCCTGCCGACTCCTGCCTCTGATATTGTGTGCTAATTAGACAGGATTTTTGACACCGTCTTTTGGCTTCGTAAACTGGTCATTTTTAAGCTAGAGTCCTCTACCTTCCTGGAGAATTTGAATTAGCATCTCAAAATTGCAACAGGTTTACGCCTACAAGCCGTATTAAATACTGAATTGACTAGTGCAAGAAAATAATTGTTTAAATTACTGTTTATAATAAAAAGCACGATCGATCGTCAGATACTCCGACGACTTTGATCGAAGTTAGTGTCGTGTTCACATTTAAAATTATGTATTTCAACAATTTACAACTATGTTTAACAGTATAAGGTTGGAAGTAACTCAAAAACTAACTACGACATAGACATTAAGTGAAATCCACGTGAAATCATAACACCACCTGTGTAACCCATAACAAACTACACAATCGATGCGACCTACAAATACGATTTGATATCATCACGGACTAAATCAATACTTTACCCGAATTATACAGTCATACCAAAAGAAAATTGATTAGAAAATAGATTCCAACGAGGAGTTTCAACCGTGCTTGTGGCAGCCCTTGGCTAGCAAACATTCAGAGACCCCATTTCAGAAATTACACTCGGCTTATACAAATAGTGGGCGGCAAACAAACGAGCGCAGCATATTCCATCTGCGATTTGCAAGTAAGATGCGCTGCTTACTGTCATATGTGACCTTTTCACAACTTAGGAAATGTGTTTGCTAATATTTACGATTGTTTAAACACTCTTGGCGAGATGAATAGCAGACTGAAACTTGAAAACAGTTTGTTTATGTTTGAAGATAATATTTATTCCGTGTTTGGTTTTTGTCGCCTCCAACTCCGACAGTTTTATGGCTACAATATATACCAGATACCATATACCAGAATAGAAAAAAACTATGTGTGTATGTGAACATATTTATGATAATCTTTCCTCAGTTCATAGTAATTATTGCCATGAAATAATTTAGGCCAATAACTATCATGTTATTAAATCAGTACTGTTGAAATAAAATTATCTATTGATAACTGAAGCTTGATTGGCTTACTGGGGACCACTGGTTCTGTTATCCTCGTGCAAGAATAATGCACCTGATAGTAAGGGTAGTGCAATTCAGATAGACTACAATTTTTTGTTTTATTGTACTGAATATCGAGAAGAGCATGCCGTTCGCCTGATGTAAAGCGATACGAGCGCTCATGAACCGTAATAAACCAAACAACACTTTGAATTACAAAACCGATTGGTTATAAATGCTTGGCATTCCACTGCACTTGCCATTCCGAGGCATTAGACGTTAAGTCTCAATATGGATGGATGTGGACAACCGGAGACATATTATCTCTTTCTATTCTACACAATAAGCAACAAACATACAGAGGTTCGATGTCGGAACATGAAATTCTACTAACTTTGGGTTTAAGGCTGTTTTGCACTTTTGTGTATGGATTATACTGATAGCTATCCAGTATCCCAGCGGATACAACACCGCGCCTACAACAAGGTGTGTCCTAAAGTGTAATGAGGTCGTAGGGCCTAGTGTGCAGGCTGGTCCCTAATCCAGTGACGCGTGTCGTGGCAGCCACTCATCCGTGCTACCGCTGTGACGAGTTATTGCTCCTACACCACACTTGGGAAATAACTTTCCATTTTTACACGCTTTATATTAGCTTCACTTGTATGTTTGTATGTTTGTATGTTTGTTTGTAACCGACTTCTTTGGGCGCGATTTTGACCCACTTTAAACGGCCAGATTTCGTTCAAATTTTGCACACCTGTCAAAGACCGATGACAATACAATAATTCGATTAAAATATATAATTATCCTGATTAGATTCGCCAGGATTAATTATTCTTATAATTGATGACCATTGCTACATTCATCGCTAGATGGCGTTAACATTGTATTCTTCCAAGAAGCTTATACCCAAATGGAGATTGCATTCCGTATATAAAAGTGAAGCACAAAAATTTGACCTCGAATGACGTTGCGACTGATTGCTATCCTTTTCTTTCGAGTGACAATGAATGAACAAAAAGTCATTTTCATTCATTGTCACTCGAAAGAAAAGGATAGCAATCAGTCGCAACGTCATTCGAGGTCAAATTTTTGTGCTTCACTTTTATATACGGAATGCAATCTCCATTTGGGTATAAGCTTCTTGTATTCTTCAAGTGTCAAATGTTACTACTGACCAACAGATGGCGTTATTGACTGGAAATACAGCCGTAGATGGATGTTTTTAGTCAAAACAATTATATAATAGTTAAAAAAAACTAAAATACACGCTTTAATAAGATATACAACTAAAAAAGTAAAAATAATTGATACTGAATTTAAGATAAGAAAATGGAGTAAAATACATATATTTTATTGTTACAAAGCGTGGGGTGCAGGAGGATAAGTAATTGTTGTAAACACCCCACGCTTTGTAACAATAAAATATATGTATTTTACTCCATTTTCTTATCTTAAATTCAGTATCAATTATTGTTCGTGAGAATCAAATTACATTTAATTTGAAATATTAACAAATATTCACGCTTTTGTTATGGAATAGAAAGTGCGACTAAATCAACTACGTATTTGCATATGCGATTTTGTTAACAGAGATTTTCGAAAAGCCTTTTTAATACCTGTCCATATATCCAAATAAACATAGTAAAAATAAAAATGTATGTTAAATAATTAGCAAGTAAATATAATCCTAAGTCTAAGTTGGTAAGTTGCAACCGCCACACTGTGGTACGTGCCGCTACTGAATGGATTTAATCGGAAAAGAGCTTAAGAGCGTATACACCTTGCGCGCAAAGTCAACTATAGGTATTTCTTCGTTAATTTCACGCACACATAAGCGACCAAAGCTGTGTGCGTAGAGCTGCCGCGTTGCCTCGTTATACAGTCAGCGCAACCAACTTTGATCCGTGCGCTTCAAAGTTCTAACATTCAATTGAAATGTAACTTATGATTTATATATTGGTAATATTATATCATAAGAATATTTTATTTGCATTATAAGTAGATAAATATTACTGTGCAACCAATGAACAATACAAATTTAGATACTAATCATATTTTCGTTATTATTACATTGTTAAATTGCATTCAAATCAGTGATCAATCAGTAGACACTACGGACGTTTATTAATCATTTCGTGTTCGAACACATGAAAAGAGTTAGAGGCCTTACAACCCCTTACAATTACGAAATATATTTAATTTTATATTCCAATACATAACATAATTTAGCCTCGGAATTACATCCCATTATATTACCTGAAACATCATTTATACTCACTACAAAATAATTGCAGGTAATAAAAAGAAAAAATATGTTTTACTACCAAAGTACTAAGATGTGGCAATCGCAGACCGCGCGTGGCTATTTTTACTACGCACGGCAAAAATCGACTGCAGCCAGGCCGGAGCGACGAGCGATACGTCCTCCCTCTAGAAGGCCTTGCGGCGGTCTGATTTGATGGACGGCGGACAGCGTGTTTTATAGTGGTTTTTAAAATTTTTGTAGAAAACATGAAAACAAATTTTGTTGAAATATAAAAATGGCAATTTATTGATAAGATGTTCTTCTATTATAATATGCAATTGCTATAAAAAATTAGGTACGATAAGTTGGTGAAAAAAAATATGTTCTTGACGAGAATTTCTGAATAATTTCGCATTGTTTAAATTTTTATTTTTCAGGAACTAAACATAATAAGATTATTTTTCTCAGCAAAATCCCTCCATAAGGGTATTATTAGTCGGATAATATTTTTATTTTCATCTTATATTTAGTGATTTCGGATATCTTAAGCTTCTAAATTGCCACTTAAAGCCTAAATAACGAAACTTGTGTTCAGTAATCCTTATAGTACTCACAAATTATCCATCAATCTATAATATTTTCCACCAAAATCCCTAGATGACAACCTTTTCTAAAATTAGTACTAATTATTTTTCCTTTAAATTGTTTATTGGTGGCTATTAACTCGTTTGAAAAGTCCTGTTTTTTAGCCAAAAAGCGCGCAAAGGGTATAAACGCTCTTAATACTACGTATATCGACTTATGCACGCAATATTGCGAAGTTATATAGCTTTACCTCCTCATTCATAAGGGCTGACGCTGTTTTCAAGTGTCGTTAATATGAGCTGACTTGAAAACGTTATCTCACTTAAAATAGCAGACACCCTTGTCGATGCACTGTCAACTGAATGAAATCACTTTTTTCTGTGACGTGGCAAAGTTGGAGATATTTTTTAGTCTCTGGAGTTATCACTTAAAATATTATGTAGAAAAACCATGATGAATAGCAAAACTTATGAATTTTTATCTCCTCTCAACATTATTTAACTAATTTAAGTTTATGTGGTTGGTTAGTTCTTTATGAATAAAGGGGTTAGTGAATTAAGTGAAATCTATTTTTTCCAGTATGTGATAACTATGAGGGGTATTATGCCATAATGTGTAGTGGCCACTGGTCGCTTTCCATGTGCATCTGGCAATGTCAATCACAAAACGGCACTCAAATATTAACTGTGCTGCGTTTTTTATTTATCGCCTATTACTGGCGTATGTAAAGACGACACTGACCAGGTAGAATGCCTGCCACCCACATCTGTCGACCCTCACAATCAGGCACCGTGACCGATGCTCTCGTACATAACGCCCTTGACCTGTTTATGTAATACTGTTATTACTGTGTCACTTATCGCACGGAATGTGCACTGACTGTTTATTAATATGAGCACCTATATACTACATATGCAATGTTACGGAAACGGGAAAATGTTGTTGGTAATCATAGGTAGGATTATTAGTAATTAATATCATAGGTAGGAGGATTCAAATAGTATTTTTATAATATTTTTACAACTATGTGCTCACCATGAGATTTAATATGAAATTCTGTCATAATTTCGAGAACCTAAATCTGAATGACCAGGACATATTTTAACCATTAAAAATAAATATTTTCATAGAAATATATGCTATCATATAAAATAAAAATCGTTCAGTTGATGATCACTTTCCATTTTGAATTCATGATAATCTCAACTTTGTCAACAACTTTGCTGAAAATAAATATCCATTTTGGTCTAAATTAACATGTATGTTGATAAAAATTGACAATGTATATTATAAACAATGTTATAGGCAATGTTGTTATCTCGTCACAAACACAAACATTAGGTCCAATGCTCGCAGATAAGCGGGTCAGCCAGGTGTGGCAGATAGTGACTTTATCAACACATTTTGGTCAAGTGTTTTGTGAAGGTGAAAGAAATGTAACATATATTTGGAACACTTTAATTTTATTCAGTAATTTGTCGGTGTACCCGACCAAGCAAAATATGTAGTGAGGATTAGTTGTTTATTGCAAGGGTTTATTACTAGAATTGTAAATCATTGGATAAGGATAATAATCTTAATGAGGATATTTTAAGACTCCTTTAAAAATACATTTTGTTACTTATAAAAATAATACTATTAGGCTAACAAATTACTGTCATTAGTTATAATAATTAGAATTAGTTTTGTAATAAGATAATATTGAAAATAAATGGATAAGTATAAGGACATGTCTGCCAGTGTTACACCTCATTACTTACTTCTATCAGGAAGTTGTTACCTTAAAAATTACTTGATCATGAATATCATAATACTTTGTACATGTCCATATACATATTATGCTATGTTTCCAAATACTTCACACTAATATGATCAGGAGAAAAGGAATTGCTATAAAAAAATAAATGACATTTAAACATCAATGTACAACAATAAAAAAACAACTCTGCTTTGTCCATAACTATGTTAAGCAAAGTGCACCATAAACTGTTAATGATTGTACTATAATTACAATACTTTGTTGTTTTTATTTTTGTCTTATCTTTTCCATTGTAGTATTTGGAACTGATATGTTTCATTTCATGCATGCAAATGTCCAGTAACTTATCACAGCAATACCATATGGAACAATTACTTAAAGATGTTATTACTAATTTGTTAAAATAATTCAAAAATTGAATATTGACGACAATATCCTTGCAAGAGACTAAAAAGTAATATCTTGTGATGCCTCTGCTATATGAAAAAAGATAAGATTATCAAATTTAAACATGGCATATGTCGGGGCAATCTTTATAATGACAGAAGAGTGTGTATTAAAAAATTTAAGCCTATCTGAGAACAATGGCCTTAAACCAGATTTTAGACATCTGAAATTTCGCATTTCTCTTGAGATGCTTTTATAATTTTTAATAAGTAAATATTCATATAGAAGCAATTGTAAGATTAATGGCATTTTCAATGTATCCTACAGTTAATAAAAAATTACATCTTTGGATGTCATCATTGATTTTGTGTGTAGTGTTTATTTACAAATTGTGTTTTTTTAAGTTTATGTTTTACATGCTTGGTATTTGTAAATGCTTTATGAACCACATTATTTTAAGATGTATCTGGATATCTTTGAAATTCCACTAAATCTCACGTAATGTGAGTTTCGTAGGAATAAAATCAAAGTTTAAAAAAAATTTGACGAGACGCCAATCACTGATTCCACGCTTGGTGAATATTTTTAACATATAAAACTGGTATGTAAATGTGCTCGGACTAGTTTCTAGCCGGCAATAGACTAAAATAAGCACTCTAAGGTCACGACAAATCGTAAAAAATGCATACACTCAAGCTTCCTTGTTGTGAGCGAACGCAATTCCAACTCGATAACAAAGCTCAGTTCCAGTGAAAATATCACTAACACCGTGAAATATGACCGGCATGAGTGCGAATCGCTTAGTAGCGGTTTTACAATAGAATCTACAAGCCAAACCATCTTATTTACGTCCCATTATAGTTCGCTTTAATTTCATAACCTATTGTTACAAACTTTATGCAAATGTAGCCGCACTTAGAACTAATATTAATTATTTTACTAGTTTAGACACTTGCCACTTACTTTCTTAACTTACTTCAAATTAAATCACGAAAGAAAAACAATTATTGAAATAATGGCGGGCGGCACAATGGCGCGACAGTTTAACTAAATAAATACACAAAAAAAACAACAAATACTCACGGTTTTTGATTGTAAATAATCCTCACACACGTTTTGATAACACAAAATGTAATTATCACACAAATTGGTATGTTACGATCAAATAAAATTTATAATTAGCGAGAAAGCGTCGTTATAGCACATCGTTTTTCCGGAACAATGTGAATGTGTTGCCATGTTTATTAACATTTATTAATAGTAGTTACCTTGCCAAGCTACAAAAATATAGCTTGGTAAGTGAAAAAATATATGTAAATATTGATAAATCATCACAAGATTCCAATATTTACTACATTTTAAACATACATAGGTCTATACATCTTAAATTGCCTTAGGTTCTTATTTAAATATCTGTTTAGAAATTATTATTTCATCAAGCTGGTATACACCTAACGTGAAATGAAACGGAACCTGTAGCTGTCAAAATGCCCAAGGTCAACAACAAAATGTCAAAATAACCAAAAAGTTTGAAAAAATAACCATGTGCGTACGTATAGAAAACTAGTTTTGAAAATTTTCTAACTTGGAAGCGTTGTAACTAAGCCATGGATTACGTTGTCGGTAGTGTGGCAGCTTTGATATCTGGCAATGTGACGCCAAATCGTCCTCGCTTGATCAGAAAGGCTTTAACCCCGACGAAACACCAGCCGTCTCCAAAACGTAACGCCGAAGAGCGAGGCGGTCGACGACCGCTCCATATTCCTGTCGCCGACATTACAGAAGAAGAAAGCTATTGTAAAAAAATCACCGAAAAGGATTTTCCAAAACCCAGACTTGGACACGACTAGCAATGAAAATGAGACCACCATCAGTCCGAAAGCTGAGAAGGTGAAAAAGCACCTAAAAGATGACTTAGAAGCTGACAGTTTGCCCAAAAAGAGTCCGGCAAGCAATAAATCTCCTAAAAATAAAAGAGATAATTTAGTATACTGTGACCTGAATGAGGCAAAGTCAACTAATACCAGTCTAAACTTCCAAGCTGAAAATGAGAGCACTCCTAAAAAGAAAAAGAAGAAAAGAGAATCACAGCCTACAAATCAAGAAGGTGAGATAATTGAAACCCAAAGTAGTGACTTAAATGCTGCCATCCCAGAGTCAATTACATCAGAAAGTGCGACAAAAAGCCCTAAAAAAATGAAACAGAGGCGGAAGTCAATTTTAAATTTACCTCAAGATATGGAAACAGAAGATCAGCCTAATACAGAACCCACAGAATCCCCTAATACAGAGAATAAAACTAAATCTCCTAAGAAAAATAAGAAAAGTGCACAGCAAGTAGCACCTGATGACAGAACAGAAGACATAAATGATACCGAAAATACAGTGGAACAGTCAACACCAAAGAAAAAGAAGAACAAAAAACGCAAAAAGAAATCAAAAACACAGAACACACCTGAAGTGACACAAGATCATGAAACAGATAAAGAAAATCAAGAAAAAGATAATGTTGTGCAAAAGAAGAAAAATAAGAAGAAAAAACCGAAACAAAACAATCAAATGGAAACAGAAACACAAGAAATGGAACAAAATCAAGTAAACAAAAAATCAAAAAAGAAATCACTTGTCAATCCCAATGCCATTACAAATAAAGATTCAGATTCAGAACATGAGTCTGATGATGAGATTGAATCAGAGAATGAAAAAATAAATAAAAAGGTTTTGGACACAGCACCAGCTGAGTCTTCCTCTGATGAAGAAGAAGAGGAGACACCAAAAAAACCTGAAGAAATCAAGAAGCAAGTGGAGACAGAAAAAGAGAATGATGCAGAGGTTGTGAAGAGAACCCTTTTTGTTGGCAATGTACCGTTTAGCAGTAAATGTAAGAAAGAAATAAAAAAGATATTTAGTAAATATGGACAGATTGAAACCATCAGGTGAGACAAATTAAATATAAAATAGTTTATATAGAGTTTTTGGTTAATTTACTTGCAATGTTCAATTCAAATCAGTGCTACAGCATTTATTGGATATTTGTAATCACTATATTTGTTTGGTTTTTATTATATTGGTACCTACTTAGTTTCAATGTTAAATTGATCTACATTTTTGACAGCCTCCGTGACGCAGTTGGTTAGACGCCGCCTGTGAAACGAGAGGCCGCGGGTTCGATCCCCGCACCAAGAGAAATGTTTGTGCGGCCCACCAATATTTATTCCGGGTCTGGGTGTTTGTGAGACCGAAAAGTCTCTCGTTCCTGATACCCACGACACAAGACTCGATCTTAGTGTGGGGTCAGAACTATGTATGTGACTGTTGGGTGTT
Source organism: Hyles euphorbiae (assembly GCA_023078785.2). Taxonomy (NCBI): domain Eukaryota; kingdom Metazoa; phylum Arthropoda; class Insecta; order Lepidoptera; family Sphingidae; genus Hyles; species Hyles euphorbiae. The sequence goes on from CM041030.1 coordinate 830,375, forward strand.
ATTTATTTTATTTATTTACATTTTCAGAATCCGAACAGTGCCAGTGAAAGATGCCCGCACAACTCCCAAACTAGCTGTGATAAAGAAGGAGCTGCACCCAGAGAGATCCACTGTCAATGTGTACATTAAGTATACTGATCCCGATTCTGTAGAGAAGGTAAGATATTGGGCATAGAATAGCAACAAAAATGAATTTAAACACCTAAAGTATGCATGATGAGTGCCAAAATATTCTTTTTTTTTTTTTTTTTTTTTTTTATATTATAGGGGGCAAACGAGCATGCGGTTCACCTGATGGTAAGTGAACACCGCTGCCCATGGACATCTACAACACCATAGGGCATGGAGATGCGTTGCCGGCCTTTGAGGTGGGAATACGCTCGTTTTTTGAAGGTCGCCAGGTCGTATCTGTCCGGGAATGATGCCGCTGGCAACTGGTTCCACAGATTTGTAGTATGTGGGAGAAAGTGCCTGGAAAAACGTACTGTAGTAGATTTCCAACCTCCAAGGTGATGTGGGTGGTATTTGGAGGTTTGTCGTGTTGTACGGTGGCGGAACTCAGCAGCAGGGATAAGTCCGAACAGTTCTTGAGAACACTCCCCGTGGTAAATGCGATAGAGAATGCAGAGCGAAGCTACATCTCTACGCAGAGCCAAAGGATCAAGCCGGTCGGAGAGAACCTGATCGTCAATGATTCGAGCAGCCCGACGTTGAATGCGGTCGAAAGGAAGAAGCTGGTACTGGGGTGCCCCTGCCCAAAGATGGGAGCAGTATTCCACGTGGGGCCGGACTTGCGCCTTATAAAGTTGCATACGTTGACCCGACGTGAAATATCGCCTCGATCTGTTGAGCACACCAAGCTTCTTTGAGGCCAATTTGGCCTTACTTTCAAGGTGACCGCGGAACTGAACGTCACTCGATATCTCGACACCAAGAATTCCGATACTGGCTGTGGCATTTAGAGGAGTGTCTTGAAACTGAGGTGATACGACGAAAGGCGATTTTTTTCAACAACACATAAAAAATATAAACAAATCTGTTCATTATTCGACTGTTTTAAACAAGTTTAATTGTTCTAATTATATTAGGCTCCAAAATTGTGCCCTTAATCATTTTAAATATTTTTTTAAAGGGAATATAGGTTTAAATATTATTATATATTTAGGACACTAATCGTTAATAATGTCGTCATATAATGAAAAATACAACATTTTTTTGTGAATTATACTAGTAAAAAGTGAAAAGGGGCATTCTCTGCATATATATATACAGATTATAATCTGCTCTCTAAACATAACAAACGATGTATCTTGCAGGCCTTATCAGAAAACAACACAATGCTCAACGAACACCACTTACGAGTGTCGAGAAGTGACCACACTGGGGCCGAGCATGATCCCAAGTGCTCGGTATTTGTCGGCAATCTGCCCTTCGCGCTAGAGGACGAAGCACTGCGAGCTAAGTTTGAGAAGTGCGGCGAAATCGATTCGGTTCGGATTATAAGGGATAAGAAAACTAATGCTGGCAAAGGTGAAGATAAATTCTGAGTTTCTTACTGTATAAAATACCCAGAGATTAATTTCCTTTTTTAATTATTGTTACTTATAAGGGTAATCCAAATTCACCATTTGCAGATAAAATAACAACAAAAATATATTGTCCCGACTTTTCATGCTTTCAGGTCACTACAGTCAATAATTGGCTTCGTAAATGACCCTACAGTAACTTACAAATATTGCGTTCTAGACATCTGGAACTATGAATGAGCGTTCAGACTCACCAAAACCCAGAACCCAAACAAATAGTTTATCACACATTTGTCTTGATGTGAAGACCCTGCAGCTTGTGCACGTCGGACATCTAAACAAAAGTGTTATTTTTTAATATTCCTTCTTTCAGGTTTTGGCTATGTAAACTTCAAATCCAAGGACGGTGTTGAACTCGCCCTTGAATTGTCTGAAGAAGACCTCACAATAAAGAACAGGATATTGCGAGTCAAGAGATGTACTCAAACAGGCCAGAAGAACAGACATCAGCCTCATCAGAAACGAGAGTTTAAGAAATTTGGTCAGAATCAGGGAAATAAATTCAGTGGGCCGGGACATAAAGAGGACGGCGCGCATAGACGTATAGCGAACAAGCGGAAAAATCAGGTATGTGATAACATATTTGTTTATAATAATTTTAAAGAAAATATAAATGTAATCCTGACTCCATACTAAGATCGAGTCGTGGGTATCAGGAACTAAAAGAAACTTTGAAAACCAAACCCAAAGCAAATAACTATGGATCACACAAATAATTGCTTTGAAGTGGGGATCGAACTCAAGGCCTCACGTTTCACAGCCGGCGTCCAACCAACTGAGCCATAGAGGCTGTCAAATATAAAATATCAACACTATAGAATATTATATACGTAACTTACAAACTTACGGTTTTCATCGCTAAAATGCCAACAGAGTTGGATAAAAAAAATGCATATTTTTACTATTATCTTTAAAGATAAGCAAAGTTTATTAACTTCCCTAAGCAAAAATGACGGATTAAAGCCTAGTCAAGGTGTGCAGCCAAGATACAGTCGGTTTTAAAACAGCATGGGCCTTATCTATACATATAAATAAAATTGAAGTGTCTGTTTGTAAAGTGAAAATTAAAGAAAATGTCCAACTAGATATTGTTATATACACGATACCTATAAAGAAAATGATCTTAGATTTTTTTTGTCTGTCTGTTTGTTCCGGCTAATCTCTGAAATGGCTGGACCGATTTTGACGGGACTTTTTTTGTCAGGTAGCTGATGTAATATGGAGTAACTTAGGCTACATTTGTTTTAGAAAAACTCTTTTATTTAAAAAAATAACTTAAAAAAACTAATTAACTTTTTTGTTAATATCCACGCGGATGAAGTCGCGGGCACAGCTAGTTATGAATAAAATAACATATCAAATTATTCAGGATGGCAGCGGAGACGGCCCGGATAATAAGCGACAGAAGAATTTAGTTCAGCCGAGCAAGGAGAAGAAAGCAAGGAAGGAGTTCGTCGGCATGACGGCAGAAAAGAAAAAGGTAATTATTATACTAATATTTCCAACAAAAATGTTTCAAGCATGATCATCAGTAGAATGATGATCGTAGTTTTGTCGTCATGAGAACAAGGAGCCAAAAAAGTAACTTTGTTATAAATCATTTATCTTCTGTTGAAGTGTGGCGGAATTTGGAACTACAAGAAAAAGGAAGAAATATTTATTCAACGCATTTTTTGATATATGTTTTCATAATATAAACAACAAAAATGTATAATTAAATGTGAAAAGAGAAAATCTGTATCTAATATTTTGACAACAGCAGGGAAACAACGCATTTCGACGTCAAAAGATCGTAGACGATCTGTATTCTATTCTTCTGTCGTTCGAAATACACCCAAAGATCACATACATTCAGACCCCACAGTCCACAGTAAGATTGAATCTTATGTCGTGATTTTTCTAATTAATCATGCAGGCAGTATTTTAACTTGACGCATCAACTGACCGTAATTTTATCACTATCAAATTTATTTTAAACCCTTTCCAGCACTCAAATACATTGTCTCTATGATTTTATATATTTGTCATATCCTTGTCCAGAAAAAACTTTTCTCATATTGTTTTCTATATTTTCAGAAACATAAGTTCAACAAGGGTCAAAAGAAGAAGAAGGCTTTGAGCGAGATCCTGACGAAATGATTGTGATATCAGATATGTAACCACTTGTAAGTTAATCATTTCACTAATAAATATGTTATCCTATACATTATTTTATTCCAATATTTAACGCTTTTTTTACCTAAGACATTTCAATATTATAACTTATCTTTTAAGCAACATTAAATTATAATTAAATTATCGAAGGAAAATACTGTATTCAATACTTATTCCAAATATGCTGGAGTCCATTATTCCATGCCATGCAGATACTTTCATTTCTATGTATTATGGATTTAATATAAGCACTGTGCGCTACACATGACCATAAATCAACAATAACATGCGACTTTTCCAGTAACATGCTTAAAACAAAGATAAGGACAAAACAAAAACACAAAAATATTTATTTGGTACTGTATTATCATATAATTGTCATTACAAAAATATCAATGTTAGCAAAAACAATCACAGTCCGACACTTCTAAATACAACTAAACACACGTCACCGATGCATCGATATCGATAAACATTACCGATATACCGTGAAGAACTAGACCGAGAACTGACAATCGTAAGACCCTGTTTTGAAATCAGATTTGTTTTAAACTACTATTTACATTATCGATATATTTATCGATATCGGTAAAATTGGTTGTACGTGTGCTGTAATATTATAAGATTTGTATATGAATTCGGTAATTTCCTAGAATTTAATACACCGTTTTCATAATAAATCTATTTAAATCCATATCACTCTTAAAATATACTATTCGACATTGATATACAGTTTGCAGTACACACATCACCTAACTTACTGTACAAACGCTACGCTAAACAAAGCTAAGCGACCATAGACAATGTACTTTCTATTTGTTTACTTTAAAGTTTGTTAGTTAATAGTTTGACAAGATGGCGCTCTTTTATTATATCAAAATTGAGACTACTTTATTAAGGAATGTACCGGTGCAGATTATCGAGTTTTATTTCAAACGGTAATAAATAATATGCTTGACAAAATCCTTTTATTTGAATAATCAAGTCAAAAATGTTGTATTAATTAACTCAATAATTACTGGCCCATTGCCTTCTTTAGAAAAATATATTACTCGATAAAATACACATAGAGCATGCAAATAAAAAGAAATACAATCGGAATGATTCGACATTAGTCAGAATAAAGTATCACAAGTCCCACGTTTCAACAATCGATTAGCATGCGATAATCGAATGATTTCATCGATTTGTTTTGTTATTTCCTGTTTTTCTTACGAACCATAGTTGCTTATGGCACCATCTTATGCTATGGTAACTTGTATTCAGGTATCGTAGAAACTCAACATTTAATGTCAAAGTTCATCTTACTCCATAAAGTCCATTACCAATATTTTCTACTATAATAATGTATGTCCGCTGTGCTTTTGTGTACGAAATCTTATTTCACTAGATTTTTTAAATAGTTAATCTAGATTCCGTATTGACGTCTATAAAGTACAGGATCCTATTTAACTAGAATTTTTGTATAATTTTCGTTAATAAGAATCGATATTTGTAAATATATATAAATTCTTGCTTTATGTTTTTAAACATACAGAATATACCCAGAAAGTTAAACATTACTTCTTTTTTAAATTATAACAAAACTTTATGTTCTAAAATTAATGTTTTTATTTTGGTGTAATATTTTTATCGAAATATTTAATTATGTATTTGCACAATCGATTTAAGATACATTCCATATACAAAAGCACATCGCACAAGACTAGCCTAAGGAAAGCGTTCGACCAATCATTATTGCTAACATTCCCGCTACCCTAACGAGTACATGTACTCAGTCATTATAAATACAGTGGCTTACTATGTACATAGCGACTACCAGTCATTACCTACCGCTAGTTCACATATTCAACTCACTAACTTTCAAACCTATTGTATTCACCTGAGTCATCCAGCGAGTCAAATATAAAGTTCACATATTTGTCTCCAGAGACTAAATTTTAATGTAAATATGTACATTTTACATGTTTCTTAAATTTGAGTTTGTTTAATATTTGACGCGGTTAGTGATAAGGTCTAGTTAGTGAATTTAATATGTGAATGAATTTTGTTCGTAATAGTTTGAGCAAAACGTTAATTGATATGCATAAATCTGATTACATGATTTAATGGGTAACTGTAATAATTTATTGATATATTCATAGTCAAGTTTTATACGATTTTTAACTATTTAAAATTTTATTGTTTAATATACATTTGTATTAAATTTAATGTATAGTAATATATTTTAAATATGTGTTGTAATACTTCACTACTACAAATGAACAGTTACCCACATCGTAATTATTTTACGTCACATTAAATTTAGATTATAATTTTAAAAGTAACATTTAGATGATTTTACTTTATTAGTACGTAAACGAATTCCACATGTCACGATCGATGAAACAATTCCGTATAATTCATTAAAAACAATTAATTCTGTACTTATAATTACACTTTCGTTTCGTTGATGAAATGACTTTTACTACTTTAAAAAATCACGATAAAGCTTTAATAATTGGACGATTTCGAACTTCCTCTCGTCGATTTCGATATTTTATATAATCGATATCGATGATTAGTGATGCCAATAACTCATCGACATCGGTGACATTGGCAGACCGATGTTTAGTGTCGGTATGTATCGATATCACGAGGCGTAGTAGCCTGGATATCGATAAGTATCGAGGTCGACAAGAGCCGATTATATTAAGTTGAGCAATACAGATGTCTAATTCCGTTTGAACTTGAGTATGGTGAGCGTGACGACGAGGAACAGCGCGATCCAGGCGAGCGTCGACACGAAGCCCATGTACACCTGGAAACAACATTCTAAATGTAATGAGACTGAAGATTTACAACAAAACTCAAAAAAGTCTTTCGAGCCAAGGAAAAACAGATGTTTTTCCTGGCACTAATAATTTATAAGGAATACAGGACAATATAAGGCATGTTTTAAGGCCATGGGAACCAAAATGCCATAAGCCAGCTTGGTGAACTATGGTCTACACCTCTTAATACTTTTTTTAATTACGATGTAAGGCTCACGGATAGTAGCAAAACCAAACAACATCTTGAATTACAAAGCAACGCTTGGCATTCAATTGCGCTCGCCATCCTGAGACATAAGTTACAATATGAATACCACTGGAACACAACATTGCATTTATACTGCTGTATGTCAGGAGAAATAGACATTGCGGAGGTGCGTACGCATGCGGCCTCTCACATTTGAGCAACCACCAGTAAATTCTCGATGAATTTGATTTTAGAGGAGTCCCATGCCTTGTAGTAGGGTGTGTCTGGATTATTGTAATTAGTATTTTTTTTCTTTTTTATTGCAATGAATGGCGAGACTAGCATACAGTTCAACTGATGGTACGCAATACGACCACTCATGAACAGTAGCAAACTGCAAAACCAAACACGTTGAATTCAAAGCAATGCTTAGCATTCCACTGCAACTAGGATGTAGGTACCTCCGAGTCCTCGATGGGCCAGCCGCGCGTGAGTATGGAGCGCAGCGAGTTGGTGGCGAGCGTGAGCGGCAGACACAGCGACACGTAGCGCAGCACCCACGGCATGCCCTCGATGGGCCAGATCACGCCGCTCAGCAGCAGCGTCGGGTAGAACGAGCCCAGCGCCAGCTGGATCGCGTTGCGCTCCAGCTCGCACGCCGCGGAGATCACGAAGCCGAAGCACATGCCGCACAGACCTGCACGCATACATTAATATTACTTTTCATTTCGTTATTTTTCAGCGATTTCTCAGTGTTGTCAAACTCCAGAAGTGGCTAAAATTAACGCTATTCGGACTACTGACTGACTTTTATTTATTTTTAAATAAATAATCGTAAATAATACCCAACAGTCACACAGTTGTGGGGACTATGCCACAATAAGTCTTGTGTCGTGGTCTCAGGAATTACGAGGGACTTTTCAGCCTCACAAACACTCAAACCCGAAAGAAATATTTGTGGAGCGCACAAACATTTCTCTCGGTGCGGGGATCGAACCTGCGGCCTCTCGTTTCACAGCCGGCATCTAACCGACTGCGCCACGGAGACTGTCTACCAATCACCATCAACACCTACATATAAAGCATGACTTACGTTGAAATTAAAAAATGTCCATAATGAACTTTTGCAACGACCTGTAACGCGTCATCAACATGATCGGTTTCACACATACACAGCAAGTCTAATTTTTAAACATTCTAAATTCTCTAAGGCTACCTTTTGGAATAACCTACAACCTTCTGGCCGTCAATATCAATGAAACAAGTTAAATGGTCTCCAACAATTTCACTTAACAAACATATCAAGTACGTATATTTTACTAACTCATTATAATGAGTTGGAGTCAGTGTGCTAGCATTTCTTATCATCAATTTTTCATTCATAACTCCACCTTTACGAACATATGTAGCTTGGAAAACTTCGAAAATTACTAAGGCTACATTCAACAAATCCATTATAATTTATCCAAAATGTAATCTCGACTTACCCTGCAGCAGCGTCAGCATGATGACAAACACAATATTGCCATTATTCTTGACGCCGAACACTGAGATCATGAAGAGCAGCACGAGCGCGGTCTGTCCGCACATCACCACGAACTGCGTCACCACGTGAGAGAACAGGATCTCGCCGGGCGCCACGCCGGCCACCCACGAGCGATCCAGCAGACCCTCCATGCGCTCCACGATCAGCGCTGATGATGTCAACGCCACCGCCAGGAAGAACACGATACTGGATGATGGAGATATTTGTGTTAAAATTGGAAATAATATTGTAACTGATGGGGCTGAGAATTAGGGAGAGCCTGATATAATTATAGTAACTAGCGATATATTTGTATCTCTCACCGTACATAATTACCAGGCAGTTAATGTACTCAAAATAAATAGCTATTTGAAGCTTAAAAACCCAATGTGGAAAGTGGACAAGATGGAAAGAAAAGCGCACTTGATAGTACCCTATAACTCCTTTATGCTTTCGAGATGTTAGTGACTACAAAGCTGTGGTACCGTAAGCAACCATGAACAGTTCTGCTAATGAAAGAATAAGCACTGCTATAGTAAAAACCGAAACATTCTTCAACCAACGCATTTATCATGACAAATAATTATACCAAAATAAATGTAACAGGTAATTAGAAAGTAGTTGCTGAGGTAGAAAATGCTTATACTGCTAGATATTGTAACTTACGTGAGAATGACACCTGGCGCGACGAAGTCAGTGAAAGAGGGATTCTTGTTGCCGTAGATAGGATCCATGAAGTCTATGGGGATGTCGCCCAGCTTAGGGTTGTAGTGACACGTTTCTAATAAGTCCTGGAAAGAGAGCAACATGATTAGCTAATTTTAATCGACTGCATTTCTATTTAAAATAATACAGGTACATAATGTCTAAAGGTATTGGTACAATAGATTTCGTAACAATCTTCACAAAGATTACAAACACAAAACATTAAAGGAGCACTAAAAAATAAATTATCAAAACCCTTCGAGCAAAGGTTTTTGCATTCAAATAGAGTTTGTTAAAGAAGAAATGTCTTCTACTACCATTCACTTCCCCTCCCGCGGGTGCACAGTGTAGTGACGTGTTTACGTGCTCGTCATTATTAATTGTGTTTTGTGTGTTTTAACGGCGATTATCGGTTCGTGAGTTGTTTATTGTTGTATGGTATCGTATTGTCAGCAGCGATCTGTAAGTTTTTTAAAGTTTTATATAGTTTATTAGTGGATTTACTCAAATTTATTTCTCGGTAAGTACTTTTATTTTTCTAAAGTGGGTATTGCGAAATAAAATATCGCCCGGCCGGTCAGTCAGCTGATTTGTTTAACATTAATTAGTTCGTTTTAGTTTACGATATATATTGTGAATAACTTGCATTTTATTTCTGATAAGTAAATGTCGGTTCAAAATGACGATCCGCCCGATCGGGGCCCAAATCCATTCGGTCAAAGTAGACTCACGCCTCGGTCACCCAGTTCGGCCAAACGTTTATTTAGCGATGTTAATTCGCCCACATCTGTTTCCCCCGTTCAATCGAAACGTCTGCAATTATCAGAATCGGCAGATACTTCGTCTGTAGACAACGGCAGCGACGCGAGCCGCGCGGACTATTGCGATATGGTGTTGGAAGTATCGAGTTATTTGTCAAAGATAAACGAACTCGTCAATGACCAGGGCTCGCGCATGAATATTGCAAATAGGTCGGCCGTGTTAGATATTACACAACGCGTAACTTCAATTGTTTCGTTACTGGCTCTAAAATCATCGTGTAATGAAACCAAGATAGCTAATATGCAACGCGAGTTGGATCAATGCAAACGCGTTAACGTGTCCACTAGTACATATTCGGATAATTTAAAATTGCGTTTAGCGAAACCCGCTCCGGTAGTGCAGCCGCGCGCCCCTGCCCCGTGCGTAATAGCTTACCCGACGAGCGAACGGTCAGCTGATTTGCAGACGTCATCCGCGACGAAACAGGCGCTCTTTAAGGCAATTAATCCTAGTGATGACGGGTTCCAAATCGTTGGGGTTAAAAAAACCGCTAAATCTGGTGTTGCTCTGCGTCTTGCAAATGACAAACAAATAAAAAAATTGGAATCAGTCGACGCGATAAAATCGGCGGGGCTGCGTCTTGAGAAACCAAAGGGTCGCCGCCTTCGTATTTTAGTTAAAGACGTGCCATCCTCCATGGAAGACCGCGCTTTCTTAACAGCATTATATCGTCAAAACATCAAGGACGAATTGCCCATAAAGGAGGATGACTTTTCAAAGTCCGTCAAAATAACTCGCAGACGTCTTTTAGATAACGGTCGTAAATGGATAGGATTAGAATTGGACTCAGAGATTCGCAAACATTTGATGAATACAAAAGATAAACTTTTCATTGATTGGGCCACCTGCCGTTTTATTGATGACATAGAAGTAGTACGTTGCTTAAATTGTCAATATTACGGGCACGTTCAAAAATTTTGCACAGTTAAAACACCAACGTGCGCCATTTGTGCTGAGTCTCATGAAACTAAGACTTGCCCGCATAAATCGAACCCGGAATTTAAGTCAGTGTGTGCGCCTTGTAAAAGATTTAAAAAACCACATGACCATCGTTGTGGGTCTCAAGAGTGCCCAACATATAAAAACAAAATCGAGCAATTACTTCTTTCGACCCAATACTAAAAAATATGGATAAATTTACAATCGGTCAGTTAAACCTTCATAACGATAGGGTAGCGACGTCAGAATTAGACACGTTAATTCATGATTATAAATTAAATATCGTTCTAGTTCAGGAGCAATACCAACATGCGCGATTACGTAGTAAGGTAGTACAACTCGATAACAACTCACGAGCTGGTATTTTTGTGTCGGGTTCACATCTTACCATTACCTCAGTGCGTAATCTTATGACGTCACACTGTGCTGTCGCTGAGGTGTCTAGTCCGATTTGTAAGGTTTATGTTGTGAGCTGTTATTTTCAATACTCAGATCCTGTGGGTCCTCATCTGCATCACCTCCGCTATGTCTTGCGGTCCCTCGCAGGACATAAAATTATTATAGGTGCTGACGTTAATGCGTCATCTGTCCTTTGGTATGGCGACGTTGCGCTGTAGAAGATTTCATTGCAGAGATGAATCTCGAAATACACAACACCCCCGATGCACCACCTACTTACAGTAGCCCTACGGGCGAATCTTCTATTGACGTCACACTTTCTAGTGGAGACGTCCGTATTGATAGGTGGCGCGTCCTGCCGGACGCGTCGTGTAGTGACCATCGCCTGATTGTGTACGAGTTCTTGCCTAGATTGACACAGGGTCCGATACAGAATAATTTTAATTTTAGATATAAATCTAGAGGTGCTAACTGGGATTTATTTGGCTCGCTATTTGCTCGGCATGCTGGGGACTTCACTCGCAATGATCTATCAGCTGAAACCTGTGCTGAGATTATGTCGGACACTTTTACATATTGCGCAGACATTACCGTCGGTCGAGGTTCCATCACTAACACTCGGAGGTGCGATTGGTGGAATGAATTACTGGTCCAACTACGTCGGACTTTTCGCAGAGCGCGTAGGCGTTTCAACGGGCTTAAGAGACGTTGTGTCACAGGGGAAGCAATTACATCTGCTTTAAATAAACTGAGAGTTGCCAGATCACATTATAAAGCGGCCGTCCAAAAATCGAAAGGTAACTTGTTACGTAAAATTGTGGCCCGGTTAGATAGTGAGGGTCCGTGGTCTCCTTTATACCATGAATTTAAAGCGAATAGGTCAATCAATTTGGCTTATATTGAGAATTAAAAAATTGACAACATCTTCACAACTGGTATTGAGGAGACAACGGAGGCTCTGTTACAATCGTTAATTCCGGATGATAATATTGAAAATGATACGGAATACCATAAGCAGATTAGGATGTGGGCCTTGGAGGTACCGAACTCCTCCGATTCAAATCTCGCGTCGTTTGATGAATTTAGCGAAATTGTACGAGCTTTGCCCCTAAACAAGGCTTCCGGTGACGATAAAATAACTAATAAAATGATCAAAGAAGCGTGTAAATCGGCCGGCGATGCATTACTCACTGTTTATAACAGATGTATTGCTGAAGGGGTTTTTCCGCGGGTATGGCGTACCGGTTTCATTCGTATAATACCCAAGCCTGGCGATAAATCTCCACATGATCCTAAGTCGTATAGACCTATTACACTCTTACCGTCTCTAGGTAAACTTTTAGAACGTCTTATCGTCCCTCGATTGCTACCGGGTGGACCAAAGTTTCATGAAAAACAGTTCGGATTTACAACGGGTAGGTCAACTATCGACGCGGCAATATCGGTTAGAAGAGCTGTAAGTACATCAGCGCGCAAATATGTACTCGGTATTTTCCTGGACATATCCGGTGCTTTCGACAACGCTTGGTGGCCGATGCTGCTTCTTAAGTTGAAATTACGAGGTTGCTTTAAAAATATATATTCACTTATTTACTCGTATTTCTCGCACGGAACAACAAAACTTAAACTTGGACACTATGCTGTGTCGAAACCACTTACGATGGGCTGTCCACAAGGTTCAGTTTTAGGTCCTTATTTGTGGAATTTAGGGTTCGACGATTTTCTTGCAATTCCCTTGCCGTCAGGGTGTTCTTTGACCGGATATGCGGACGACGGCCTTTTGCTTATAGAGTCAAATAGTAGATCGGGATTAGAAATTATGTCGGACGCGTGTTTAAAACTAATATGTGACTGGGGCCATCGAAATCGCTTAACCTTTGCACCACAAAAAACTTTCCAATTACTTCTGAAAGGAAATTTAAAATCACAGCCGCGAATTAAATTTAATAATATCAATGTTAAAAAAAAGGAATCGGTTTGTTATCTTGGTTTAATTTTAGAAAGGAATTTTTCCTTTCTTGAACATATTAAGAACGTCGGGGAAAAGTCGAAAAGGAACTTTTTTGCTTTGACAAGAATATCAAAATCAACGTGGGGGCTATCTTTCAATACACTAAAAGTCATCTACGGAGCAACTTACTTAGGATGTATCTGTTATGGATCTCCCGTATGGGCTGATAGGGCTACTATCGGTGCTGTGCGAAGAAAACTGCTCCAGAGCCAACGTTTGGCGTTGATATTCTTGTGCAAGGCATATAGAACTGTTAGTACCGAAGCTTTGCCTGTCCTAGCGGGTGTACTTCCAGTCGACCTGGAGGTGCAACGTCGCGCCGCGATGTATTACTCTAATAGAGAGAATATGGATAAAAGTTTTTTCACCGCACGTGAACTTTTAAAAGTTGACAGGTTATTTAAACCGGTTTCAGTGGTATATAGCGAACTATTAGATGAATGGCAAAATAGATGGGAGGTATCTTTGAAGGGCCGGCATCTATACCAATTTTTTCCTTGCGTACGTGATCGTTTAACAAAGATGTCGATTATTGCGTATCACAATTTCTCACGGGCCATGGTAACTTTAAGTCTAAACTATACTCTTTTAAGCTTGTTGCGTCGCCTGCGTGTTCATGTTCAACACCTAATTGCGAGTATGAGCAGTCCGCGCATCATATACTTTGGGAGTGTAGTCTTTGGCATAATGAGCGTAAAATCATGCTAGATAGTATGCAAATATCATCTGGAGTTGTATACTACATGGACCTTGTAGAGACTAGAAAGAACTTCCGTGCTTTCCGGCGTTTTTGCCATACCTATTACTGGAATCAAGCATAACAGTTCACATAATAGGTCCCATTTAAATGTAATAATAATTTGATCCGTGGTGCTTCACAGCTGGCTTCTCCGGCTGTGAAAGTCTTTTTGCGAGGTTATTTACCTCTTCAGTTCAATGTTTTGTCACCCGCTTTGCACGGAGGGAAGTGGACAATAATTTATTTCCAACTCCTCCTATTAATTTAACTTTCTGATTAATTTCGTTGCGGGTTAAAGACAAGTTAGACATTCCCGGAGACTCGCCGAGCTTCAATGCTCGGTGTCATTACTTTGCGTGCCACTGTTGATCCTGGCTCACAGGAGTTACAGTGGTGGGTGTGAGGGCGGGACAGTCTCCTACCATTCTTTTGGTTGTAATCAAGGCGAACTGATCACCTATACTAGGTCTGCTAAAAATGAAATTATTGTAGTACGTACCTTAGCGAAGTCCCTGTAGGAGAACTGTATGTCTCTGTTGAGCATGAGGCCGATCTGTTGGTTGGACATGTCGAGCCACACCTGCACCTCCGACGACGTGATCGTCTCGTTGTCGGCCGTGTCGGCTGCAATGCACACATTACTTATTAACTATTGATCTTCATTATTGTAGACTTATGTATATTGATATTTCTACTTGGTGTTCTAAAAATGCACAACTTGAACTAGGATCTACTCAGCATGAAAATTTCAACGATAGAAGGAGTTCTCTGAAAGGATTTGCCAAAATGCGTAAATTGATAACTGAAAGTTTAATTTTGGAAATAAAAATATGGAATTTGAGCACTGGGCTTATAGTTTAGTCTATTCAACTTAATTCAAAGAGTGTCAGATTAGTCTCTAAAAAAGTGTGTGTGAATGCTTAAGTAACGTGTAGTCACAAAGACATGGTAGCAACTTGCAAATCTTCATTGCGTTAAGGACAAATTAATCGAAACTAAAATGGCAGGTAGAACCTCAATCAAACTGAAAAGGGCAACAGAGTATTTGATATAATTAGTATTACTAAGCCAGCAAACTGCCGAAACTGTATGATTACTTACCGAGTGCAAGCCTAGCTACAAGCGAGTCGGTATAATTTTCATTGAAGTACAGAGCTCCCCAGGCCTCGCCCTTCCGCACGGCGTCGAGCGCGGAGGTGAGGTCGGCGTAGTACTGCTTCACGGTGTGGTTGTCCAGGTGCTCCAGGTACCGACACGACAGGTTCTTCATCGAACACGACCGGTTGAACGGACAGTAGTCGTCTATCACGTGCACGTCTGAGTTTACTATAGCCTGAGAACCATAGGTTACTAGGTTAGAGCTTACAATTCAATACTTGGATTAGTGGAAAATACACATAAAGACTATTCATCATCTTCGATCACTGAGAGTTCTCTATTGCACAGAGGCCTTTTTTTTTTTTTTTTTTTTTGTTGACGCGGGGAAACCGGATTACCGCTAACGCCCCACCTTGGGGGAGGGTGGAGCGATTATGTTGGGTTCACCGATAGGCATACCAACCAAAACCCCGCGTTGCCCTCTTCAGCGCAATTAGAACGGCCCCGGGAACCCGAAGCAAGAGCGCTCCAGCTTCTACCGGGACCATCCCTGCACAATGCCGCTCAATTTGCGGCACGTACCATAGGTATGTTGGAGGCTAGGAAGCCTCCTCATTTCCCGGCAACAGGCAATTGCTTCCTCCTCCTCCTGCTGCCGAACATCTCGAGGTCGCATTGTACGTGAGTACAATGGGCGCAACAACAGCCCCCCACTGCGCGCCCGCGACCTTCAGTTCCCCATTAGTCGCCTCCTACGACAGGCAGGGGATACCGTGGCGGGATTCTTGAAGCGCCCCCATACCACAGGGCGCATTGCACAGAGGCCTGCCAAGGAGCTTAACAGTAATTTGTTGGAATTGGCAAGTTCCTGTATCTTTTAGTATCATCGCAACTCCTATATATTAATAACACAGTTGTACACTAATAACATCGCCACATAAATAATTGAGGGAAGAATTAGATCTGAAGAATATGTCTGGCATACTACTGAGAGTAGAATTTAAATACAATCCACATTTCTATAAAAATCGGCGATTACAAGTTTGGAGGACTATGCAAGCGACTAAAAGAAGTATCTTCCAATCTGTTGAAAATGATGCAGCGACGTTAATATCTTAATATCATCACACTCACCAATTTAAGTCCGCTAGGGTCCCGTCCTATGGCGAGGCAGAAGAGGATGACCTGCATGACGGGCAGCACGAATATGAACAGCATCACGCCGATGTTACGCCACATGCGCAGGAAGTTCTTCTGGATCAGCGCCTTGATCTTGCCACGGGAGGTTATCTGGGGATTGCGATACAGATTTAAGATTAATGATCCTCGTTTACGAAACATCATAATATTATTACGTTCTTTATGGCAAGATGCATTTCTTCATGGTTCTATATTATTCTTTACGTTTAGACGTTTTTCTTTGTTAGTTGCAAACATAAAATTTACCTTTATTATTAGGGTAATAAAATAAATTTTATTTAGAATACTGCGCAATAGTTCTATTGTTGCGAGGTATTATTCGACATATTCACAGTTCAATACCATAGTGATAGGCATGATCTAAGTATACTTATGGTTTAACAATAGGTCAGACCCGGCTTCGTTCTCGTGCAGGTAGTCTTTGAGTTCAGTCCACATTAACAACATATTATTTCGTGTACTAAATGTTTTATACTCAAACTTAATCCGCCTTATTACAAAACGTGGTTTATCTAAAAACTTTAGTTTAAATCGCAATAAACTATGGTTTATATGAAATTCATATTACAAAAAGTGGTTTAACGATAAACCATGGCCTTTTTTATGGTTTATCGCTAAACCTGACCGCCCCCTAGTTTAACGGTCGACTAAATTGTTTTTCCCGTTCGATTCCGTCTCTTTCTGTCCCATGAAGAAAAGCATGCAATCCTGTTCTCTTCTATACTGTGTCATCCAATCGAATTTGAAAGAGTATCGGTCTTGCCGTTTTTGCGTAAAAGAGTAACAAACATCCATATATCCATACGTATAAACTTTCGTAATTATTAGTAAGGATTTCAGTGTCACATGTCAAGTGTTAAGTTAACTACTGCTATAATCAAATCGCAAAGGGTGGAAAGGCTGAATTCAGAATCTTTCTGACCCATGGAGGATCAAGATTTTCATTTTTTTAATCTGCTCCAAAAATCTTCTAAGAATCATTAACAAACGAAAACAATATCTGTACAACAGAATCCACATTTGATGCGGTGAAAGTAACAAGATCACGTGTATAAGATCTTTTATCGAATGATATGCGTTTATTTTCAAATTTGGTGGCCATTAACAGTTTAACGACCCGAGTTTTAGTTAGAGGACTTGACGTCACTATCAGGTTTTGTATCCTCTATATTAACAGGTGTTGCAGAAACATATTAAATAAACACGTTAATGATTTGGAAATACACAATAGGTAGCTAAAGTAAACACTATTTTATTGCCCCTTAATTTAAAATAGAGGTAGTGACAAAATATTCGAAACAATTCAGGCTTTAATTTTGTCCAAATTACTCTAAATTCTAATACAATACGTACATAGCATTTAAAATATTTTATTGAAACTCGTTTAACCTTCTATTTGGAACTTTATTGGCTCTTCCTATTCATTGTTTCCATACAAGTGTAAAGTGGAAATTTTCTGTATAGACATCATAAAAAATGTTATGAGATATTGAAATGTCTATTACTTACCGTTTGATACATAAAGTGATTAAATAATACATACATTAAAGCAGCCCGAGCAGTCGTTGCATTCTGGCGTCACAGCGCTCGTCATTTTGCCGGGGATCTAGGAAAATACAGGAAAATATTAAGATTATTCCCTGGAAAACACTAAGTATTACTTGCTTAAGTATCCAGATGAGTTAGCCCCTTTGTGATGATCATCGTTAACCGCCTTATATAGTTTTTTTTAATTCATATTAATAAAATTGTGTATTAAATCTTTCCTTAAACTAGGTAACAATTTTTTCTACTTAAATCACAAGAATTAAATATTTTTTCGTCCACCTATTGTTATGAAACATATGTATTTTCGTCGGTTCACATGATAACCATTATGCGTGACGCAGGAATAATATTTTACGACCATCCGCCTTCTGACGTTAACTGTGACGTCAATCTAGTTTTAAGAAAAAATCGTACATTCTGAAAAACACGTGACGAGAAATGATTATCACTAATATTGATAAATAATTAATCCAAATGGATGGTCTGTTTTCACTGTACTTGTCACTTGCTGAGGGCAGGATATTTGTGATCCTAATACAATCAGTTGGTCTATTCTTAGTACTCAATGTCATCAAGTTTAATATTTGAAGATTGGAACCGAAAACTTGTAGTTCGTTAGATATTCAAATATGTAGGTAATATAATTTGATGGCATTGCACTTACCATCAAATGATAAAGCTAGTCTTGCCTGTTTAAAAATAATTATAAGATAAGTATTATCCCAAATCTTTTAAATCGAAGGCTAACAGATGAATAGAGGAATGGAAGTCAGGACTTTGCTTATAAAAAAAAACATTAGTTAAAAAGAAAGAAAAACGATGACGAGCCAGGAATTTGTGCGCGATATGGCGATAGGCTCGCCACCTATCACATCGTGGACAGAAAATACAAGGCGAAATGTGGATGTCCTGGCACAAAAAAAAAATGGCTGAAAAAGGCGTCAGTTTATGTATGCATGTATGTAGTACTCACATCGCCATTGGAAGCTGCTCCATGGTCGACGATGAGCACCTCCTTGCTCTGGTGGAAGTTGAGTCCGACGACCTGCGCGTCCTCGGCCGCGTAGGGCGCCTCCTCGCGCTTGGACATCTTGGACAGGCCGAGCGCGCCGCCGCTCACGTTCAGCTCCACCGCCTGGTTCGCCTGACCTGGCCCGGACACTACGGAACTCAGACTACAACCAAATGCTAGCAGGTTCTTATATTTACGCGAACGTTACTTTGAAATAAAATTTATTCTTTCGGATTTTGTCACGTATTTTGTTAATTAATAGTTTTACATTTTTTTCATTCCAGATGGCACATTTGGAATACTTTACAGCGTCCGTGTTCACAGAGCGAACTTACCTATATAGTGTATTATCTATGGAGCGAATAAGATATTAAGTTTAGATGAATCATCCACTCAGTGACTGTAAAATTGACTACCTACATTTTATTTTATTTAAAATAAAGATAATTAATTTAAAAATTTAACTGTTCATGATCCATTTTACGCAGAAGAAGCTCAGTGTGTCTTAAGGTCTAGTAGTTGGTCATAAATCAATTATTCATCTCGTTTAACGCGGATTATAAGGAATTAGCATCTTTTTTTTTCCTCCTATGTTGATTGATCTAGGCTCGGGAGAATATGTACATTCCATGATTCATTTTATAAGAGGCTATCTAATCTGAGTTTCCTTAAGATTCGTTCATAAATTCGTGTGATTACAATTTTGAAACATTAGAAGGAATTTATGACAGTAATTGAGAAAAAAAATAAGAATAATGCAAATGATTCAGTACGCAATATTCTAAAAATATTCAGGAATAAACCTAATTATTCCTTTGTCTTTTTGTTAACACCGTTTTGTTTTTATTCGCCTTTGACCTCGACCCAAACACTGAACCCATTCAAAGTGTGTCAAATAGTTTGATTCATCATTGTTTGCCAAACAATTGTGAACAATTTGGTCCAAAATTACATATCTGACCCACCAGTGTCGCGGCTATTGTGTTATGATAATGCGTTGGCACTTGCAGTCAAGGCATCTGCAGTATTGCTACATCTATTTATATTGTTTGATAAATTGTGAAACTGACAGTGCTTTTAAACATTACCTATATTTCATGCATTAACTGTTAAATCAAAGAAAACATTATTAGAAAAAAGTAATTGTGTAATAAAGTAAATACGAAATAGCATAAGAAACTCTCTTAGTATCACCAATTAGCTTAATTTTAGCCTTTGTTTTGTTTTGGGTCGCTATAAAATTGTGGCAAAGGGGCGGAAATTTTTCAAAGATCTAAATAGCTATATTACTTCAGTTCTATATTTTTTAACAAAACATACGTAAAATATTTAAGTACAAATTATAATCTAGTGATTTGTTAAACAAAGTGTTGAAACACATACATAACTTGGAAAGTACTTGACCATTGTGCATAAGACAAACTGGCTGCCAAGTAATGGTCGCCAAGATTATTATCATAGGAGCTATGCATAATACATACATAAAAGTATTGAAGTTTTATTCTTTGTCCAGTATTATATACTTTACTATTGTTATAGAAATAAATAATCGAATATCTCTGGCGTTGTCCGTTTCTTACAATTACATATTAAAGTGTTACTTGGAATGGGATTAAATGTAATCCGTAAAATAGGTTTTTCCTACAAGAAAATGTAGGTTAATACTAACTTATTAAATTAAGTTATCACATAGGCCACCGACGGTTGCACTGGGGTAAACAAAGCACTTAGTTCAATGCTTGGAATATTTTTGAAAGATATTTTTATATTATTTATTTATCCTTAATTATGATTGTGCTCTATGTCATTCGCATGCGTACTATAATTGATACTGGCTATTCAGTGTATCTATAAGAAATATATTGGATTCTTGATATATGTACATATCAATCACAACCCTTCAGAATTATTTTTTGTTTTATTGAGACAAATGTAATTAATTTAGGTTAAAGTATTATCTATATTGTCTTGTAAATTGTATCTCTTTTAAGTTCTCTATGTTTGTCTGATTTTGATGGAAATAAAGGAATTTAATTTTTTCATGTTTAATACGTTCAGTACGCTCCTTGGACCTGTAGCTGACAATCATGATTAGTATGTGTAGTGTATTTACATATTCATACTCTCTGCATATGTCATCTCGAACTATGCACAACGCGAAGGGGTGAATAAGGGGTGAACATATGTATATAGATGTTGAAATCGGAAATATTGTGAAGCCGTGTTGTATGGCAAACGAGCCGATAAATATTAATAATTGTATTTACTACAATATTACACAATACCCATAAATAGTGAGTAGTACAGTATGTAAGCTTACCTTGTTTCCTAGAGAGCTTGAGGAAGACGTCCTCGAGTGAGATGCAGCTGTACATGGTGAGCAGCGCCTGCGGAGACTCCTCGGCCAGCAGCCGCCCGCTCCTCATCAGCCCGATCTGGAGGTGACAACGGATATTAACTTTAAAGCCTCCGTGGCGCAGTCGGTTAGACGCCGCCTGTGAAACGAGAGGCCGCGGATTCGATCCCCGCTCCGAGAATTTTTTTTATGCGGCTTACACATATTTCTTTCAGGTCTGTTTATGAGAAGAATAGGTTAAAACGCCGATAGTAAAATAAGTGACTACAAATCCTATTTTTAACCGACTTCAAAAAAAGGAGGAGGTTCTCAATTCGACTGTATGTTGCTTTTTTTTATGTTTGTTACCTCGTTTCTCTGTACTGTGTGAACCGATTTCGACCATTTTTTCTTTGATTGTAAGCTGGTGCTTGTCATTTGGTCCCATAAAAATATGGTGAAAATCTGATGAATATCTTCGGACCTGGAGAGGGGAACTCCTTAAAATTAAGTAGGATTCCAATGGTTCTTTTTGTATTAGGTTCATTATAAAAGTGAAGTTACAGTGAGAGAGGGAAACAGGGGTGGGTGAGGGGGGGGGTAGGTGATAAAATTAAAATACACGTAAATTCTAATATCTTCGGCAGCTTTTAACCGATTTTAGTGATTTATTTTTCATTGGAAGGAATGTATTGACAGGTTGATCCCAAGAACACAACATGAAGATCTGATGATCATGTTGGGACCTGGAGTGTAGAACTCTTCAAAATGTAGTAGGATTCCAATGGTTCTTTTTGCATTGGGTTCAGTATAAAAGCTAAGCTACAGTGGTGGAGAGAAAAGGGGGTAGGGGCAAAGGGAAGGGGGG
The DNA here is from genome assembly GCA_023078785.2 of Hyles euphorbiae. NCBI lineage: Eukaryota > Metazoa > Arthropoda > Insecta > Lepidoptera > Sphingidae > Hyles > Hyles euphorbiae. The sequence goes on from CM041030.1 coordinate 852,316, forward strand.
AGGGGAGAAAAAAAAATAAACATGTGAATATTCCATTCTCCAATATCTTCGGCAGCTTTTAGCCGATTTTTGCGATTTCATTATCATCGGTAAGAACATATTCCTTGTGGGGACCAAATCTTCTTCATTTAAATTCCTATCAACACTAAAAGGATAAAAATAACTAAAATTTTTAATAAAAAAATAAAAACCGACTTCAAAACAAAAAACCACTAAAAACCAAAAAATAACAAAATAATAAGTAGCACTGCAAAGCAAAAAAATAATATTTATTTCATGGAACTTGCGCTTGTTGATTAATTTGCTGAATGACTTGACTAGCCAACAAATCAAAATATATTAGTTATTTTTTGGTTTTTAGTAGTTTTTTGTTTTGAAGTCGGTTTTTTATTTTTTATTAAAAATTTTAGTTATTGGTGAAACAAGTGTTTTTTGTTTGTCTACAGATGTATGTATTGGGTCTGAGTGTTGTGAGACCGCAATTTTTCTTCTAGTTTCTGATACTATCGACATAACAATAAACGGGTAAAAAATGCACTCCGGGAGTGCCGGCAGAAGTGAAAACTTGATTATTAAGAGCGTTTATACCCTGCACGCGCTTTTTGGCTTAAAAACAGGACTTTTCAAATGAGTTAATAGCCACCAATAAACAATATAAAGGAAAAATAATTATAACTAATTTTAGAGAAGGTTGTCATCTAGGGATTTTGGTGGAAAACATTATAGATTGATGGATAATTTGTGAGTACTATACGGATTACTGAACACAAGTTTCGTTATTTAGGCTTTAAATGGCAATTTAGAAGCTTAAGATATCCTTAACCACTAAATATAAGATAAAAGTAAAAATATTATCAGACTAATAAGACCCTTATGGAGGGATTTTGCTGAGAAAAATAATCGTTTTGTGTTTAGTTCCTGAAAAATAAAAATTTTAACAATGCGAAATTATTCAGAAACTCTCGTCAAGAACATATTTTTTTTCACCAACTTATCGTACATAATTTTTTATAACAATTGCATTTTATAATAGAAGAACATCTTATCAATAAATTACCATTTTTATATTTCAACAAAATTAGTTTTCATGTTTTCTACAAATATTTTAAAAACCACTATAAAACACGCTGTCCGACGTGGATCAAATCAGACCGCCGCAAGGCCTTCTAGAGGGAGGACGTATCGCTCGTCGCTCCGGCCTGGCTGCAGTCGATTATGCCGCGCGTAGTAAAAATAGCCACGCGCGGAATGCCATTACCACATCTTAGTACTTTGGTAGTAAAATATTTAATTATTTTTATTACCTACAATGATTTTGTAGTGAGTATAAATTATGTTTCAGGTAATATAATGGGACGTAATTCCGAGGCTAAATTATGTTATGTATTGTAATATAAAATTAAATATATTTCGTAATTGTAAGGGGTTGTAAGGCCCCTAACACTATTTATGTGTTCGAACACGAAATGATTAATAAAACATCCGTAGTATCTACTGATTGAACACTGATTTGAATGCAACTTAACAATGTAATAATAACGAAAATATGATTAGTATCCAAAATTTGTATTATTCTTTGCTTGCACAGTAATATTTTTCTACTTATAATGCAAATAAAATATTTTTATGATATTATATTACAGTTACATTTCAATTGAATATTTGAAGCGCACGGATCAAAGTTGTTTGAGCCGATTGTATAGCGAGCCGACGCGGCAGCTCTACGCACACAGCTTTGGTCGCGTATGTGTTCGTGAAATTAACGAAGAAATACCTATAGTTGACTTTGCGCGCAAGGTGTATACGCTCTTAACGTTGAGCATGTTTGATATTTTGGAATGGTTAGGGAATAATTTTGCACCAATTGTTTTATCAGTATAAAAGTACTATCATTTATGTGGTAGAATACAATATTCATTTATTGCGCTATCGTACACAAACATGACAATTTATATTACATAAAAAATTTAACACTTTAAAACTATTACAATTATTTTACATTAACAAGTTTATCTCTCCGAAAAATCAACTTTCATCCATAATTTCAACGACTTTTTCACCATCATCATTACCAGAACTATCATCGCCAATCTCTAAAACTGATACGATAGGTTTATGGTAGCTGAAGTAAGAAACGAACCTATTTAAATGTCTAATAAAAACCGCATCAATAGTAGTTTTGTATTTCGTTGTGCTAAGATTGCGATCATTCGACATAGTTAAACCAAATTCATTATTTAAAAATTCAATTAATAGTTGATTTTTATCGTCTTCGAAGTTTATGTTGAAATCTCCACTCAAAATCATTGGCAATTCATCAAAGCTTTATAAACTGACAGCTAACTGACAGCTGTCTACTCTCCATCCGTCTTACGCTTTTTCGATCAGGTCACGTGTCCTGACGCGAGTTTAAGATTTTATACCCATTACAGAAAAAGTGCTCAACGCCGCTAAAGAAGTTTTCACTTCAAAAGTGTAAACAAAAATTGCTAGTTATTTTGTTGATAAGTTTAATAAAGAGGTTAATGAAAGTAGTAAAAGTGTGAGGTATGTTCGTGCCATATAGCGTTCTACCTACTACAACGGACATATATTAAGTATGTATTTATGTACTTATATATAGGAAAATGAATTGATGGTCTTAAACATCAGGGAAATAAGAACACTAAAATTCTTGTTTTAAATAAAAACACAAGGAAAATACCCATAATTACTTCAACTTCAACACAAATACAATGTATTACGTATGTACAAAAATACAAAGTTATGATGTAAAATACATAGAGGAAGTAAATTAATGATATTTTTACGTAAAATCACACGCCCAAAAGCTGTTATTTTTTGTATGGCTCACGTCGTGTTTGTGTTTATTGTCAGCGGACTCCGTACCGTTGTTATAAAATGTATGTTTTGTAAACTCAACACTGACGAAGAGAATCGACATTTCTGGAAGTTTTTTACCAATACGCGGGGTATAAGATTGTTTGTGTCGGGTCACTTATGTCTAGACATCATAATAAGAACAATTTGAACATTAATTAAGATATTTAGAAATATAAAAAAAATGTCTTATAATGTGTAAAATGGTAGAATAATATACAAGGTATGACCAGATTGCGAACGAAAACGAAGTCAGGTGTTAATTTTAGTGACTTCGGACAACAAGATGATATTTATTCGTATTTAAATATTTTCCACCAAGCGTTAATCAATAATAACAAAATGTGACGTCTTTGAAAAAAACCCTGGGGCCTGTATACGTATGGAAATTACAATACATGATAATTGATAAATAATGTTAATAATGCTAAGACAGTGAATGACTAAGAGTTTTTCCCATCAAGTATAAACTTGTAACGCAAAAACGTGAGCCGAAAAGCGGTCTCATTAAATTCAGGAAAAATAACATGTAATATTTAATGGTGGAATATATTACGCATCATGTGCGTACGAACGCGTTATCAGTCGCACGTGTTTAAGATATCTTTTAGATATGTTAAAAACCTGTTAATTATTCAGAAATCCAATAAATTCGCATACATCACTTTCGTAGTACATTAATTAATAAAAATACCTGATCTAGTGTTTGCGCCGAAGGTCGCGGTTTCGATTCCCGTACAAAAGTCAAGGTATGTGTGTATGTAATATGTATTATATTATAAATTGGGTTTATAAAAGAACCCACGATAAAAGAGGTATCAAAGTGAAAACACCTGCTTTTAACTAATAATAATTTTAATTTGATACCCAGTCAATGAAATTATGAATGACATTAGTAGGTATACCGTTAGAATCATACGTGTTCGTATATTAATTCGAATGATGTTGATTAAGTTAATCAAAACAAATTATGTATTTAAAAAAATGTTTATGAAGAATTCTTAATAATTTTAATTAAATTATCGATTTGTACGTAAGGGACACTTATAAACATATATATGCCATAATTTCTATAGTTATTAGGTTTTTGTGGCACAATTGTGTTGAAATCAGAATCAACAATACCGGTATCTCCCGGACCAGTTAAAAACCTGATAGTAATTTAGTTGTTGTTAGACACGGTTTCCTATACAAAAATGTAGCGGACCATGCGAAACAAAACGTTTTTACAACTTCACATGTTTTGAATTGTGAATCGGAGTTTTTCCAATATTCTAATACCGCAAATGATTATCTTCTGGTGCCAAAACCCCACTAATCAATAACTAAAACAAAATTTTCCACATCATATTATAGTCCTGACTCCAAACTATGACACAAGTCTAGTGTCGTAACATCAGTGACTATGACAAATTTGTCAATCTCATGACACGTTGATTAGAAACAAGTAATTCAGTATCTCGTGCTGGAATCGAATCTACGACCTCTCGTTTTTCAATCATCATCTAATCAACTACACCAATCTATAATCTATACTCTAAGTTTCAACCATCGAAAAACTATCAGAAAACCTAGCAGTAAATCTATTATAAGAAACTTACACAATGCGCCTGCCGCGCCTCTTCGATATAATGCGTGGTGATGATGACAGTCTTGTCTCCGGAGCTGGTGATGCGCACCAGATGGGTCCAGATGGACTGGCGCAGCAGAGGGTCTACGCCCACCGTGGGCTCGTCCAGGATCAGCAGCTCAGGGTCGTGCATCAGCGCCACGGCGAAGGACACACGACGCTGTTGACCACCACTGAAAAAAAGAGGGGGTTAGTGGGGATTTCATTATGTATAGAAATATGTAAGATTTTGATGAAGTTGTAAGAAGTCGCTGAAGTCCGCTTTCATGAAAAGGTAGTGGAATTTCTGTGGTCAAAGAGAGAAAGAACAATATAACAGAGCTGAAAACAAACAGGTTCAGTGCAAAACTAGCTTAAGGGGTTGTTTGTATGCCATGTAAAATCTACTGGGGTCTTTTTCCTAAGCAATATCATTCAATGATGTCCCAACTAATGTCTTTACGTCTTTAAATGACACCGGTAATAAACTGGCTACTTAACTGTTTACGACACTAAAATGTATTTTTAGTCCCTAGTTAACAGTAAGTACTATTTTATCAGTAAGTTCAATAAACCGATGGTAATAAAAGAAAATACTATTTGTTTGTTAATCAACTTTTGCTAAGACTGGAATAACCAAATGATTCTCGTCGTGAAATTTGTCAACATGCAACCGGGCCACGAGCGTCGCGTAACCGGGTCGAATTTTATATTACGCTCTCATAATATAATAACATTGCCTAACATTTAATGAACTCGCCTTTCTAGGCTAAATTTTTATTTGATCTACTTGAGCAACATAAACGTAGAAGTTCGTCATAGGCGTTATGAGATCTAGAGACTGCGCTAGTCTTTTTTTCGTCATCTTTCTGAGTCACAAGAACATCAACATCATGATCCCTGACCATTCCGCAAATAATTTCTACTACGATTCGTATATAGCACGTTATAGACTGATAGAGTCGAAAGGTCTTCAATCAGAAGTCAATCAGAATCAGGCATCGGGCAATGGCAAAATCGACCGCCCAACCACAAGGTAGACAAGCGATTTATGGTCAATAAAGGTTGTAAGCAAGTCGAAAGACCTGAAACTTATTAAATTCTACGGAGGAAGGCAGTTGAAACAAAAATGAATTTTATATAAGCGATTGAATTTCATATGCCAGTAAATTAAATATGAAATTTATTGGGCTTTACTACGATTAGTTTGATTAACTGTTTCAAAAGCCTAACGAATGAAAATTCATATTATGGTAAGAAAAGCTTCAAATCTTAGACAAAGAAACCGCCGCAACAATCGTAAATAAAGTTGCGGTTCGGTTTCAATCTGGATACATGAGGTTTCAGACAAGCCCGCATAATTTAATCGAACGGCATCAACGATGGATGCTGTACCTGCGCTGCACTGAAGTTACCATCATTACATTGAAGTCAGTCAGTGGTATTTTTTTATTGCATTTGATGGTATGGCATGCTATTTGCCTGATGGTAAGCGATACGATCGCTCATGGACAGTAGCAAAACCAAACATCAATTACAAAGCATTGCTTGGCATTCCACTGCCCTCGCCATCTTGAGACATAAGATGATAAGTTTCAATACGTACATTAGTTACTCTGGAATCTGGATATATTGAGTAGTAACTATTTACATAGTAGTCTACGCATTACTAATTAAATGCATTAACAAAGAAGGCAGTTCGTCACGCTTATCATAAAGACCAGTAAACGTATTTGTACAAATACACAAACAGAACCCATGAACGGGTGTTAGCTGAATGAGCGTGTCAATTCCCCAGTGTTTGTTTCAGAACGGAACAGTCATAATGAACTGGCCGATGTGAATGGAGTGTGAAATTTCGCTTGAGTATTGTGGTTTTGTTTGTGAATTTCGCGTGAAATTCTTAACGTATTTTGAATAATTGTAATTTATTATAGGTACTAATGGATATTTCATTATTAAATTATATAGTAAAATGTGGTATACTCTTTTAAAGGGTGTGGACATTAGACTGAAACTTTATCAAACAATCCTTGCATGTACTTACATCTAAAGAACCTGATATACAAACTTATCATACAAATCGAAAACGAATGTTAGAAGTTAAGAAATAATGAGAACGAAACCATTTATACTAATTTAAAATTTCTGATTGAATGTATTTAAAGAAAATGTAGGTCAAATTATCCGTTGTATTCATAGAGATTTCAAATCAACTTAAGCTATCAAATGTTTTGTTTTCTTTGCTCAACTGAATATCGTTTAAAAGGGATAAAAAGAATAAGACCTTGGTATTTAATTTATGGTCTTTAAAAACCTGTATGAAATTCTAACTGCGAAACTGCTTACATTTAAAATACACAACATAATCATAACAATTAGCAGACAATAGTTTAGAAAGCTATCATAAAGCTTTGTATCTCAATAGACTAGCTCAGGGGTCGGCAATCTTTTGTCACGGAAGAGGCAAAAATTACAATTTTCATTTCTAAGTTTTTAAAGAGCCACAATTTTCTGACGACTGTTACGAGGGAAGGATGCAGTAAAAAGCGAGGACAAGTGGCTGAGAGATAGATATGGTGCGTAATCCTCATTAATCGATTGAAAATGATTTTTTAGTATTTATTTTAATAAATTTTATTGGCGTTTGGAATTAAAGAGCCGCAGTTTCACATCCAAAGAGCCGCAGGTTGGCGACCCCTGATCTAGCTGGTAATGTCGTAATATGTAGATGATATACTCTGTGCCGTGATGACTCAACATTATGTTATGCAATTAAACATACTTTCGCTCATTCTTTCTTTCTCAAATTCATCTTTGTCTAAATGTTAAAAGCGTTCGCACTGCTTTTTTGTCATTCTGGTGTTGCAATTGTTAATACAAAAAGGTTTTATTTAGCTTTGGGAATTGAGGCCTTTTGAATCAAAAATAATACAATAAACATAAGAAGTGTTTCATCTGTTTATTTTCCTATATGAATAGTGATAGGCAATGTTAATTCAATAATATTTGAAAGGATTCCCTACAATCTAAAGTTACTTCTTATAAAATAGCTTTAGCAACACCTCTATTAACACCCCGTGATGATGCAATAATGTCTAAAGCTTCAGTTAAATGTTATTAAGAATATTAATTTACACCAATATGAACTCATTCATTTTTATTATCAAACTGTTTACGTTCTCAACGATGATCCGAGCGCATCGTAAAGGTCATCGTCAAGGTTGAACTGGCCCTTGTGTCAACATTTTCGGCGTTCCTTCCGAGAATCCATCAGTCGTGAACAAACCTTATTTATAATGGCCTTTTTATATATGCGAGAACGTAAAAAGGGTATAACCTTGTGAAGTGTTTTTAGGATTCCAGAATGAACATAGGATCTGCAAACATGTGAGGATGTGAAGTTAAAGCTACTCTAAGTCTAAGCTGTTAAAAACGGTATTGTAACATAATATTGAGATGTTAATACACGTAATAGTTCCGTACAACACCTGATATTATGTTGCGCGGCAAGATTTATGGGTATCAAAAACTACCAGACAGCACCAAAACCAGAAGAAATATTTGTGTGATTCACAAACATTTGTTAATTGCGGGAATTGTACTTAATCTTTTATCACAGTCAGCATCTCACCAACCAGAATCCAGACCGCCATATATACTTATGTACATACTGGGTATCTCAAGACTGCTACCGAAAACGAAGCCGGGTGGTAGTTTTAGTGGCTACAAACACAATTCAACTAAAAATTTCGCAAAGAAACGCGGCAATTATTTTTTTATGAATTTTTTAATATCGTCATTTTTGGGTGGTAAATCCATAGTTTTTGCTAAAATAATAATTTAAACTCATTTATACCTTAGATTATTTAAAAATAAAAGGGTATACACTATTATTTTAGGAAAAAATGTATTTACTACTCAAATATGATCATAGGAAAAAAATAGCAAAAAAGAATTGTCGCTTTTTTTGCAACTTTTTCTGTTGCATTGTGTCTGAAGTCGCTTAAACTACCACTCGGCTTCGTTTTCGGTAGCAGTATTGATACTTCCCTCTGAATATGTTGTTTCATTATATCCTTTCACAAATACACATTGTTGAGCCCGTGCTTTATAAACAGTCGGCGTCACATCCTTACTCGCAGACAACGAGCGGCAACAATGTGATTGTTTATACCGATTTTAAAGAGAAATTGGTCTCACAAACAGCTGGCACATCGCTACACTCTCGCAATATACTCTATTGAAATGCTTAAAGAGAAAGGTCAAAGGTGAGGCGTGTGAGAGTTTGTTGCTAAGGATTTCAAAATCTTTTAGATTTTGCAGCCAGCATTATTCAGCATTTAGCGACCTAACAACTACTATACGGGGGTGACGAACGCAGTTCAGTGTAGAGCTTAAAAATACATTCAATTATAGTTTTTTTTGTATAAGACTGGCAAATCAGCTAAAAGGTCACCTGATGAATGGGTATTAAATCATGTTTTATGTACCTGCTACCTTTAATTTAAATATTTATGAAAATATAATTTCACACGCAAATTAATATTCACAAAAAATGAGCAACAGGATATAAATTAGTAAATTATTTACTTAATTAGTTTAACCACAGACCACTAGTTTCCCTAAGTGATTCATTAAAAACAAAAGACAATAATTAATTATTTCTTAGTAAGTCCACATTCAACTAACCATTAAATTAATCACCGATATTCACAGTAATGAGAAAGTTAACTTATATTTTGTATTTATTCACCTGTCAAAAGTTTTGTGTTTCTAAATATTTCGTATCATTTTGTAAATAAGTATTTTACGAAAAACTACTAATGCCAAAAACATCTAAGTTATAGAACGATTATGCATTTCGCACGTATGCGGACGCCTGTTTAAAGTCAATCTACTCAGAATCCTATCGAATACAAAATATAAAGGATTTATTAATTTATATCAAATCAAAAAACCTGTATAAATGGATTGTGGAACGAGAAACCTAGGACCCACAGATTAAAATCAACGTTAGCTGTATTACACTCATTGGGATAAAATACACATACCAGACCAGACTATTGCATTTACACAATATAATTTCGAAAACGCAATTTTGCAAGCTAAAACTAGTTTACGATAAACAACTACATTAAACAATAGTATTAACTATTCCTCAGCAAATAAAATTCAAAATAATCGAAGTTCTATTAACGGTTCACAACCAAGAACTGCCATAAAAATGTGACGTCAAAGAACTGGCTAATTACACTATTAATATTATTTTACCTTCTTCGTTGTGGTGAAAACAAGTTAATATTCGCAAGTGTGAGTCATAACGGTATTTCTAAGACGTAAGTTCGAGATCATTATAATGTACCGTAATATGGAAGATCGAGAAGCATCATCACAGGTTAAACATGAGTCAATACTGATTGCACATTTTGTGTAAAATCATTCGTCATAATAAGCAATAGTATATCTTTTTTATCTACTAATCAAATATTCTCTAAAGCCAGTTGGGAATACCTTGCATGCAGCGACATCAGGCCGTTGATCGTTTTGTTTGGAAGGCAAACATTTTATTTTTTTGACAAATTAACTAGGGGAATAGACTCTAGGGATGATGACGGATATAATTTGCTCTCGTCTTAATCATATTTTACGAGAAGCAACATTAAACCAAATTGCTGAGTAATTCTTTGCAGGAAGCTAACCATAAAATATTATCTGAGGAATGAGTAGCTGTACCTTCTCGGACCCACAGAATTCTTCACAACATTAATATAATCTATACTTCCCACGGTTGAGCCCAATCTCGACGACTATCCCCTCTCTCCGACTGTGAGGAGTTGAGGTAACATTCAAACTGGCTTAGTATTAATGAAGAACACTCACCTCAAATTCTTAACCATTCTGTTCTCACTAGGCAGGTCGAGGAAGTCGAGTAGGAACCGCAGGCGCTCCTTGATCTCCCTGGTCTCCATGCCGAAGATCCAGCCGAAGTACATCATCGTCTCTTTGATGGTGAACTCACCGTACAGCGCGATCTCCTGCGGCATATAGCCCACACGCTTGCCTGGAACTCCTGACCCTGGGAACATAAGGAAATTTTATGACTTCAGTTTCATCAAGATTCAGAGGAGGAAAAGAAAAGACATTGAAATTAGACTATAATTGATTATTTAGTGTAGAATGTAGATGAGTTTTTTATAATCATTTGATGATCAGGAGAAATTACGAAGGTGAGAAAGTACGATTATTTCCCAAGTAGTGGCGCACCGGAACTTTTGTGGTTCTTCCTAGCAACAAAAAAATGCAAATCATCCCTGATCACAAAATATCAGCAACCACTATTCTACTATCTGGACTCTCTTTCAAAATGACTCATGCTAAATACTCATTCATGAAGTCATTATCTTAAGCATCTAGAAAGCCATCATAATCAATAGACTGACCTTTTGTCCCGGGTTTGCCTCCCAGCACCCATATCTCTCCGCTGTTGAGTTTCCTCCGGCCCACTATGCAGGACAGTAGTGTGGTCTTGCCGCAGCCAGATGCACCCAACAGGCCGTATCTGTGGACAAACAAATAATAGAGAAATATATAGGTAGTCGATATTTGAATGAAGACTGTATAGAGAAAGGTGATTGGGAGGCTGATTTCCGACATTGTCAGGAATGTTAGTTTGGTGAAACAAATTAGAATCAGGCCATATTGTTAATCAGAAAAATTACAAAAAGTTGATATACTCAAGACGCAATTCTTATATCTTACAAAGAAGCCCTAAATATACATATAAATTAACAAATAAAAGGTGGATAATGTGAAAACAGTCGTGTCGTGTCGTGCTTTGTAGTACCCTTCGATCATATCGTCCTAAGTTTTCACGAAATAAAACTGCCTAATACCTGATATTGATTTCGAATCTGCATCTTTCGAAACAACGATTCCACACTAAACCATACCTCACTTAACTGCCGTTTATGAAATTTGATACGGATACCTCTCCAACATCGCGCACCACGCGCCAACTGCTTCGATAAACAAACCTCCAACTAACTAAATCCTACCTTACACCCTATGTCAGAAGGTTTAAAATACAAGTAAATTGTGATCTCAGTAGAAGGTATAGAGGCGATTTCATAAGAAACGCGTCCTCGCGCTAACGTCATTAACGTGCGCAAGTGACTGGCTAACACCGGGTGGAACATTCAGACTATTCTTTTATATCGTAATTTTCCATCCATCCATCCATCAGCCAAAGGAAGTCCACTGCTGAACATAGGCCTCCCCCAATGATTTCCACAGAGACCTGTTGGAGGCAGCCTGTGTCCAGCGACGTCCCGCGACCTTTACCAGGTCGTCGGACCATCTTGTGGGTGGACGTCCTACGCTGCGCTTTCCGCTACGCGGCCTCCATTCGAGCACTTTCCGACCCCATCGGTCATCAGATCTCCGCGCTATGTGCCCTGCCTATTGCCACTTCAACTTGCTAATCCGGTGGGCTATGTCGGTTACTTTAGTTCTCCTACGGATCTCCTCATTTCTGATTCGATCTCGTAGGGAAACCCCGAGCATAGCCCTCTCCATAGCTCGTTGAGTGACTTTGAGCTTCCTAATAAGGCCCATAGTGAGAGGCCACGTCTCGGTGCCGTAAGTCATCACTGGCAACACACAACTATCGAAGACTTTCGATTTAAGGCACTGAGGTATTTTGGTATTTTGGACGAGAAGACGTCGCGTAGTTTCCCGAACGCTGCCCAACCGAGTTGGATTCGACGATTGACCTCTCTCTCGAAGTTGGACCTGCCTAACCGGACCACTTGTCCTAAATAGACATATTCGTCAACAACTTCGAGAGTCGAGCCCCCAACACCGATGGGAGTGGGCACAACATGGACATTCGACATGATCTTCGTTTTGTCCATGTTCATTTTAAGACCCACCTGTTGGGAGACTCGATTGAGGTCTTCGAGCATAGTGCTAAGGTCTTCCAGCGATTCTGCCAAGACTACAATATCGTCGGCAAACCGAAGGTGAGTGATATACTCGCCGTTGATGTTGATGCCGAATCCTTTCCATTGCAAGAGCTTGAAGGCGTTTTCCAGCGCGGCAGTGAACAGTTTCGGAGATATGACATCACCCTGTCTCACGCCTCTCTGTAGTGGAATAGCCTTCGTACTCTGATCCTGTACTCGGACCGACATGGTGGCGTTGTTGTATATACACTTCAACACTTCGATGTACCGATAGTCGATATGGCACCGCTGGAGAGACTGTAGCACAGCCCAAGTCTCGATCGAATCAAAGGCTTTCTCATAGTCCACAAACGCTAAACAAAGCGGCAAGTTATATTCCTCGGTTTTTTGTATAACTTGCCGAAGCGTATGGATGTGGTCTATGGTACTAAAGCCTTTTCGGAAACCGGCTTGTTCGGGAGGCTGGAAGTCATCAAACCTGCGTTCGAGACGATTTGTGACGACCCTCGAAAACAACTTATAGACATGGCTCAGGAGCGAGATGGGCCTGTAATTCTTCAGCAAAGTGTTATCACCTTTTTTTAAGAACAGTACCACCACGCTCCTGCTCCATGCCTCTGGCGTTGAGCCCTCGAGGAGAACGGAATTGAAGAGCCTCTGAAGGACTTTCAGTATCGGCGTTCCGCCCGCTTTCAGAAGCTCTGAAGTTATTCCGTCCTCGCCCGGTGCCTTGTTGTTTTTAAGTTGCTTCAGGGCCATCTCAATCTCACACAGGCTGATGTCCGGGATATCATCGCTAAAGTGTCGGATCAACTCGGCTCTCGGGTCTTCGGCCGAGCTAACAGCAGGTTTGGCAACCGAGGTGTAAAGCTGTCCGTAGAACCTCTCGATCTCCCTTAATACCTCTGCCCTCGTCGATACTACGCGGCCGTCCTCCGTCTTCAGCCTAGACAACTGGCTTTGCCCAATAGACAAGTCTCTTGCAAACACTTTGGAGCCTCCGTTCCGCTCGATTGTCTCCTTAATGCTCACAGTATTGTGAGCACGGACATCGTGTCGCAAGGACTTCCAGATCTGTCTATTGAGCCGCCGATATGCTTCGGCGTCAACGGAAGACTGCAGCGTCAAAGATCGACGTTCGGCCATGAGGTCAAGAGTGTGGATCGAGAGTTTTTGTGGTCTATCTCTACGGCGAGGTCTAAAATACTTAGATCCCACCGTATGGACAGCTTCTACCAAACCGCTGTTTAGCTCGTCCACTGCAAGGTTTTCTCCTAGACAATCAAAGCGATTTGTCAGCTCGAGTTGAAAGCTCTCGGGGTTTTGGATATGGGCGCGAGTAGGTCGGAGCGTAGATTTCATCAAGCGACGCCTTTCCGATTGGACATTGATATTCAGGGTGCCCCTAACCATTCGGTGATCACTGCCGGTTTTCACCCTGTTGATCACAGAGACATCTCTGAATATCCGTCTATTCGTCGTCAAGATGAAATCTATCTCGTTTCTCGTAGAACCGTCAGGACTCAACCAGGTCCATTTCCTGTGAGGCGGCTTCTGGAAGAAAGAGTTCATCGCAAAGAGTCCCTCTTTCTCCAGAAAGTCGGCCAGCCTCTGACCCCTGGGGTTCCGTTGCCCATGTCCAAATTGCCCCACTTTCAACTCTGCATCGCTTCCCTTGCCCAACTTTGCGTTGAAGTCTCCCATAACAACATTGAAGTAGGTTTTGGAAGTATGTATGGCCCGACTTATGTCCTCATACATTTCCTCTACTTCTTCATCTGGGTGTGTCGAGGTCGGCGCGTATACCTGTATGACCTTCAACGAATATCTTTTAGATATTCTGAGTATAAGGTATACTACCCTGCTCGACACACTTTCGATGGATACGATGTTGTTGATGAGAGACTTGTGGACGAGAAATCCGACACCTCCTCGGGACTGTTGGTCGTCCCCCCGGTAGAAGAGCAGGTTACCAGACTTCAGGGTTATCGTATCCTCCCCGATTCTTCGGACTTCCGATAACCCCAGAATGTCCCAGTGTAACCTGCTCAATTCTTCTTCCAGTTCGACAATCTTCTCGTCTGTCCTCAATGTGCGTACGTTGTGTGTTACCAGGGCCAGTCGTCGTCGGGGGGGGTGGTAGCCGGGGCCAACCCGGGGATTCTTAGCACCCCCTGCCCCACCGTAACCATGACCGCTACCATAGCCAGGAATAGTGGGGCTGCCGGGGACTGGGGGCCTGGTCTCTATTTGTGTCGCCATTGTGGGGGTATTTGCCGTTACTCGCCACGCTTGGCAGGCGGGTTGGCGAGCGCAGTAGGGGACTGGCGTTAATGACGCTGCTGCCCGCCATTAACCGGGGAAAGGAAATAGGATTTGTGGGTAGAGGATGTTATAGGAAAGGAGTGTATGGCCTGAGGGAGTGGATACTGCAGTCACGGACGGGAAGTTAAGGTGACTGCAGTAGCTCGGGGGCCGAGGTCGCGTACTCGTAGCACCTATACTAGGACAGGCCATGACCACTAGATAGGAGCATCCCTGACCATATCGTAATTTTACTAAAACAATATGAATGTGTGTGTTGGCTTGTTGATGACGCACCAGACGCGCTACCAACATGTACACGGTGGTTGCGGGCTTAAATGCAAGGGCAAACCTAATTTTCGGATCCGTATGTGTTTTGATACCTAGTCAATTACCAGGCACTATAACAATGAAAACATCGTGAGGAAACCTGCATACCATAGCGATTTCTAAGAATTTCTGTGGTATGTTAAGTCCGCCAACCCGCACTAGGCCAGCAAGGTTGACTATATGACATAATCTCTCTGAATCGTATCCTGCATAATAGAGGAAGCTCGTGCCCTGCATAGAGATGTTGTGGTATGATACAGAAGAAAACGAATGATAAAACAATCGTATTCCGTTGGCTAGGGAACATCGTAAACAAGGTATAAAACTTGCGGTAGGATTGGAGAGTAAATCATTCTCAGATATTCTAGTGTTCATCCGGGTGGAGACGCCTAGATATGTGGTCTTACGAAAGTTGATTGGTTAGAGATGAGTATTGTTAAGAAGCATTATAATAGAATACAAAGTAGATAAATTATTAAGCTATTATTAATTCTTGTTGATGTGTGATAAAGTTGTGTCAGCAATTGATATAAATAATAATTGATTGCAAAATACGCAAATGTGAGAATGAATTTTTTAATCAAAAAATGAGAGGTGATTGAAGTGGATTCCCGACCCTATTAATATAACTTACTGAGATGAAGTGTAGTTAGTTTCACACAAGTATAAAAACGAGAAATAGTAGGTGTTTCTACAACGAAGCAAATATTTGCAGTGTGCGGATGTGATTATTTGTCCAATATTTAAGTACTGAGAGAACAAAGTTCTTTTAAGATGGCAATGTCTTTTCCATAAATGGCGTCGAGAGGTCCACACGCTCCTTTGTACCCATATTTTGTTTTAAAAACAATAGTCTGAAACTAACTAACTAACTAATGAAATATATAATATTTTTTATGTATATTAAGTATGCCATCTCTGTTTTTGCAGTCAATTTCCTGCCAATTCGTTTAATCGCTCCTTCAAATCTGTCCTTCTGATCTCACTCTTCCGTTAATAACAGACCATCATATTCAAAAAATAATTGAGGAGAATCCTGCTAATGACTTCCGCACTATAAGCAATCAATTAATCGCCACGCATTCTGGACATACAAGGAGCGGGTCCCTACGTAGCCGCCATTATGATGGGCGACAATGCTTGACGTCACAACACTGCCACAAAAGAACCTTCCTGCTAAATAGATCGATATAATCGATCATATTAATTGATTGTACGTCTTTATTGATTAGGAGCTAGTGTTGAGGCTTTTAACGTCATCAATTTTATTGAATTGTCAAGCCTTATATTTGAAGGTAACAACACATTACAAGGATTATTTTTTTTCAGAAGAGGTGCTCTATTTGCAGGCTCACGTTTCGCCCAGTGCGTTCCGTCACACGAGGTGATAGAACGCGAACCTATTACGAACCTATTACGCGAACATATTGGGCAAATATTTCTGAATCGGGCAGACAATAAATAAATAAAAAGAAGCACTTTTCCCGACCCGGGATGTAATCATACCGTAGTAGAACTTCGCCATCATGGCAGCATACTTAGACTGTCTGTGTACACTAAATGGGAACTGTGAGGAATAAGATTCGATGTTAAAATCAGCAAACCCGCTTCACGTGAATAACCGATCCTAGAGTCTCATATCTCATTGGATATTGTAAAAGTTTTAAAACTCGAAAAGCAAGAAGGAAACAAAGCTTACACAGGATTCGAACCCACGACGGCGGAACAATTACGCATGAAGTGTTCCCAGCAGTTGCTAAGAAGCACGCAGTGTTCCCCACTCAAACCGATGACTGTACACGCGTTGCTTCACCGCGCATTTAAATTCGATCGCAAATCCACTACATTCTTAATGAATATATTATACAAGACTACCCACTTTCCGTGACTATGTTCGTATGTCAAATAAGTAGGTCTTCATCGCTATCACATTTTTGGATCCTAAGTATACGCGTCTTTTCATTTGAAAAACCACCTTTAGCAATGGTTTTTTGTGCAAATATCCAAGTTAGTAAAATATCAAATAGAGAAAGAATACAATACAAAGGCTCAAACCAAAACCATACACAAAGCTTGTAAGCTTAATTTTATCTCAATTATAGACTTAAGCGTTCACATTTTTGATACATTTTGACGCAGTTTAACGCAGCCTCTGTAGCGCAGCTGGTTAAAACACTGGCTTTGAAACGAAAGGCAGCAGGCTTTACTCACATACAAGGACAAAAATGCGTGTTTAGGCCACATGGGTTGATATCTTGGTGTTATTATGCCCAAGTGTTTTAATAGCTCTTGATACAACGACAGCCTTGTACAGTCTGGACTATATACTCAAGCATCGAACTAGCAGAGCCCAAAGCGCCTCACACGGTGTTGGGCAACAGTGAACAAATTCAGCGAGGTCGCCCCGAATAAACCGGCTTGCGTCAATTACGCGTGGCCAACGCTCGCGCCTTACATAACAGCTTCCACTGCCGTCAGCCGAGGATCCTTGTATATATACCTTTATTGACCTTACGATGCTACGGGTTTTTTTAAAGTTATTTTAGTGTTTTTATTGTGATATGGTTTTTTTATTTCAATTAATAGGGAGACGTGCATGCCATTAGCTTGATCGTAAGCGATACGACCGCTCATCGACGGTACGGAACCAAACAACATCATGAATTACAAAGCAATGCAAGGCATTCTACTGCGCTCGCCATCCTGAGACATAAGATGATAAGTCTCAGTAGGTATGTCCAGATAAAATAAAGCGCACTTAATGTAATTGATGCAAAGTCAAATGCAATTCAAATAGAACACCCAGCCACAAGCTGAACTAGAAACGCCATTTGCATAGGTCCCTACGACTGGCTTTGTCTATCGTGAATATATATAATAATTCCAGGCAGACAGAAATATCTTTCTACCAGCAATTCTAACAGCAGTTACTTGGACTAAACGAAAATAATGATTTACACCAACAAAAATAACATGGATATAAAAATAATACTATAATTATCATACAAAGATTCAGCATGATTTCATCAAAACAGGAAAATAATCTGCTAATTACCGAGAGTTTGGAGGATTGATGTAAAGATAGCCATTTAAATGAATACTTGATTTATATAAATAACAAGGAAATATGCTTTAGGTTTGCGTTTTATTAACCGGTCGGCTATAAATATTTGTAAAAGTAGCATAAACCGTGTTTGCATGGAATTCTGCTAGTTACAAAAGGGTTGCTATAATGACTACCGACGAGAGGATAAAAAACTCATAAAATATTTTCAACAATACTAAATACGCCCAACAATCACTAATGAGGCCCTTCACTTTATTATAGTCTAATGGTTGGAGTAACAACATCCGCTCCCGTAATATCTTAAGCTTGTGGAGCACGCAAATAATGTGTATTCCACGGCAGATTCAAAAACTTACTGCACTACAGACGCTGTCATTATATCGTTTTCATCTATTTATACATTAATAACAAATGTGATAAAATCTATCTCTCTGATGTATAGATAAATAATAAAGACAAAGAGATGACAGTGGCACACTAGCTCTCAGCCCACCCAAGCGGCGGCCAGCGCATTGTTTTCGATATAATTGCTTTTGTGACAGGTTAACAATCTTTTGTGTTTTGCCCTTGAGGTCGAGTCGTTGGCTCCCTGCCATGGCGCTTCCTTACCCACGGGTATGGAAGACAGCGACCTCTGATTAATTACTCACATTAATATAGGAACATCGATATACCAACTTCCTTTTTTGCGTTTATATATTCACTAACTCTAATTAGTTTTTTACGGAAAAACTACATCCATACTTTTGTAAGCAATTTTCCTTTGCCTATTTAACTGAAATTGACATTTCAACTAGAGACATCAGTCTCGATCTTAGTGTGGGGTCAGGACTATGTATGTATGTGACTGTTGGGTGTATTTATTTATTTAAAAATGAGTTGATTATGCCTATGAATGCCTGGCCGACCGAAAAACGAGTCACAACAAATTGGTCACCTAATGGCAAGTGATCACTACCGTCCATGAATATCGACGACACTTCGATCATGGAGCGGGAAGGAATAAGGATGGGGAGAAGAAAGAGGTTGATACCTCTTTCTTGAATTCCGGATGCCTGATGGCATCCGGAAATCTCGTTCATGAAATGATATGCGACTGTGAAGCTATCAATTTCCAGTGAGATAGTGGTAGCGCACTGGACGAGCCTGCCCATTCATGCTGAGTCATGGCTCCGAATAGAGTGGCTCTACCATTTAAAAAAAGATTGATGAGAGTCAACGGGGTGAATCAGATATGTCAGGAGCGAGCAAAGACGACGTCTACTCTCTTTTACCCGTATGAGATAAAGGTGTGACAGTTAAGTCTGTTTCACCAACTACCGCGACATTGTCAATCATAAATAATTTCAGTACAAACCCGTCGTTATTACTACAAGCCCTTAATTATTTAAATAACATGCAGTAACAAGTACATAAATAAGAAAGTGATGGTACTCACATGGTCCCCTTGGCGACGGTCATGTTCAGGTTACTGAGCACATGATTGGGTCGCTTGTTGGAGCCGTAGTGCTTGAACGCGTGCCGCACGCACACCGCCTGCTGGCGCTTCTGCCATATCTGAAACAACGACACTGTTAACTGCTGCACTTCATAATGGTTTCTCAGATTTACGAGAATGTTACACATTGAAATAAAACTATTATTCAGTCAGGCGTACCGTCATGCCAGTCCGCCCCGTGACCACGAAAGCTGTAGTAATCGAAACGTCGGGAAGTTAAAAAATGTAAAAATTAAAGTAAATCCGCGATAAAATCCGTAAATAATAGTTTTATTTCAATACTGCACTTCATTTAATAAAAACAATACTTCAACAAATAGTTCTGGCTCATACAAAACTAACATAGAGCGACGGTTTTTATGTCGTGTTTTGTTGGTTAAATGAGATCACTCGAGGTCCACAACCCTTTCCCTCTCGAGATTTTTCTTTGTCTCCTACTTTGGAACCCACAGATCGCGTTAATTTTCCACCAGATGATCCATTTGCTAGTTTGCTGGGTTTGTAAAAAAATCTTCACCTCGCAAAATACCTTCATGGCAAAGTTAGATAATAAACCACGCCTTTACCTTAATGGAGGTTCGTGCAATCAGCAGGATGTATGCAAACTGCACGGAAAGTAAGATCAGGTGCATTATACAAAAATACTTGAAGTTAAAATATTTAGAAAGATAAAAATCAAGACAGGTCCACCTCAAAGGTCGGTGAACTGCCCACGCTCTGTTAATACAGGTCCTTTTGACAAAGGTCAAAATATAACCGCTGTTGTGTGACTTATATGCCTAGTATTTTATGTGTTTATGTAGTTTGTATGCTTTTCCGTCTTGCAAATAACAAACATTGCAATTTAAATGGAATAATTGTGATCATTTATTTAATGGTTTAATTGTATATTATGAGTATTCATGTACAAGCTCACGTCGGTGTCCCGGAAGCGTAGAGTAGCGGTGTCACTGAGGTCACCCACTATTGGTCGATATAATGTATGGAAATAGGAAAGCTCAAGTGAGGGTCTACCACCATGCCGAGTATAAAATTTCACTCCCAAGTGACACACCCATGAAAATTTTCAACGTGAGAAATATATTACACTAAATGAATTGCCTGATCTGGAATTTGAACTCAGTTCATGAGGATTCGTTTATTTTAATAAATTTACCCATTCAGATAACATTTTTTAATTATGAATTATCGTATAAAAGAAACCAAAGAAATAATAGTTAAAAAAACTAATGCGAGAATTTAAAATGGATTTAATAATATAATTTTACTGGTGGTAGGTCTCTTATATGTGAGAGACCGCCTCCCACCAAACAGCAATGTAAATGCACTGCTGTGTTTCTATTTGAAGGACATTGTAGCCAAAGTAACTACTGGACATATTGAGAGTTAACATCTTATGTCTGATGGTCTTTGTAATTCAAGGTGTTGTTTGGTTTTGCTACTGTTCACGAGCGGTCGTATCGCTTACCATCAGGCGAACGGAATGCTCGTCACGCCATTTAATGTAATGAAAAATGAATCCCTTATATTCTCCCTCAATTTCTATATCCATCAGGGCTTCTAAAAATCCTTTCAATTTCCACGAGGCAGCCCTCAATGCCGCCACAGAAGCTCATCAGCGCACATCAATAAACCGAGTCAACGAGTGAATTAGATCAGAACTCATAAATAACTAATACTATGTAACCAGTTTGTATTATGTGAGTATTATGATTGCTTTAGTAGGCTATAGAGGCAACATAAAGACTGTCTTATTAGGGCTTCTATAAAGCTAAAATTGTGCGAGCTTCATACATTATACCTACGTCAATTATTTATCAATAAATACAAATTTAGAAAAATATATGTGAGCCTATCAGTAATGGAAAACCATGTTATTTTAGTTTTTGTTATTCAGACTACAAAAGACTGTGAATGTGATACAACTAAGGAAAGTGCAATGTATACTAATTAGATTACTAGATTTAAACCAACTTAAACCAAAACGCTTGCAGTTTACCATCGCACTATAGGTTCATGCCTTTAGAATTCTCACTCATCTAATATAATGTTCATAACATAATATTCTGCGATAATGGGACCACTCGGATTTAACCGAACCATGTGTATGGCAGATTTAACGACCGACAGCAAGTTTTTACCACTTAACCCAATTGTTTTTGGGTTCACGCCAAAACGTATATAATTTGTCGATCTTGCTAATTGAGTTGATCTAAGATTGTTAAAGGGGACTTTTACTCTGATCCCAACTCTTTCTCACAACTAGTTTAAATGTTTCGTACCTAACCTACAAACAATGTATTACTGCAAACTCAAGCAGTATAAAAACGATGTTTTCTTTAGGTCATAATAATATTCCTTCGACTTAAATGTGACGCCATCGGTAAATAGTCATAAAACGGTAAACATAACTAAAGCAATTGAATAAGGTGCAATAAAACAGATCAAACAGACATTATTATGTTACACAATGTTGTCTTTGACATAAAGGTGGCGATTGCACTGCCGCGAATACAGCTTCAAACAGAATACCGATATCATTTTAAACGCGTACAAAAGTATGTATGCGTCAGGAGATGAATTATATCGCCTAGATGTTTGGTTGAATAAGTTTATTAGCCTTTATTTCGGTGCTTTCTAGCTGATGAAATCCATAGAGAACTCTGAACAATCGCAAACACTTTATTTGAAATCAACTCTATGACAGAGATAATAATATTTTAAACAGTGAGTGGACGAACGGAGACGATAAATAATTACTTTTTGTGCTTCAATACTGCACCGGTTTGGTAATTTTATTTCTCTTGGAATTAGAATAAGCGAGCTTTAAAATAAATATGATAATCTTCTAAAATACCTATACACTTACTCGTAACATAAATAGTAAAATGTTAACTGAAGAAACAAGATTTAAGAAATAATGAAGCATTCAAATCTATTTATCATAATCTTAAAAGCATGAAGTGTTGTCCGTATTTTGTTTACAACTAGCCAATAAAGGCAAAGCAGATATAAATATAAAAACATGCTATTATGAAAAAAATTGAAATAAAAGATACACCCTTCTACTGATTAGATGTTGTATTCCTAAAGCAATTAAGGATTAGTTTGGAAGTATTATTATTTATTATGAATATATTGCTGAATAAAGAATCAATATTGAATCAAGTCAGTCGGCGGCAACACATCGTTGACATAAACTTTACGAGCGTCTGCCTAATAAGTGGCCATTGTCTGGCTGCATTGACTAAGCTATGTTAGGAAACTACCAGTAAGAAACATACTAAGTAACTGCATACTTGGAAAAAGGCTGACCACAAACAGAGGGAAAATATGTTTAATGATTACTTATTGGAATTCCTGTGGTTTTATATTAGAGCTGGCATCGTTTACTTTGAATAAATGCATAGGGCATGATCGTCCTCTGCAATCAAGAGTAGGATTGAGAGGGGTTAGATAACGTCGATCTAGTGCAGTTTGGAGTTTACATACCATAGAAATTCTTACAAATTGAAGAGGTATGCAGGTTTACACAAGACTTCGAAAATTCAGAACTTGTATACCGCCTGATAAAGCAATTGAATAGATTTTTAGGAACAATATAGGATATTTTTTATTATAAAGGTCCAGCAAACTAACAAACGCACCTGATGGTATGATCATAAGTGCGCAGATGCCGCAGACTCTCAAATGGGTATGGGACAGGGATGAAAAAGAACGGAAGAAGCAATGTAGCAACTCTTTGACAAAACTCAATAGCAAAGTCACAGTTGATTTTCTGTAGCACAGTGGACAGTGGTATTACCTCGGATAGCCGACGCAGGTACTTTAGTTCAAAGTAAATATAGAAATGATCATATTTTGTGAAGTGTGGACTTTCTAATTTCCTTGACTCGCGGTTCATGAACAGTTTAACAATATTATTAAAATTATGCAAGCATCCACATTTATATGAAAATACGATAAAAATCAAGAAGAAATTAATTTCAGAAGTTTACAATAAAAGTGCAAAGCACTTATTAGGTAAATACTACATCCATTTTTTAGCTCTATCAGCAAACAGTCATACCTTGGGTTCAACTCACAACCTGGCTTTATTCCTATCTAAATAATTATTCCTTTTCCTTTCCTTTGCCCTTATATTTTTTCAATTCTGTGCGCTGTAGTGTTCAAAAAATATCTCAGATTTTGGATACAATATTTTATAATTGAATGTCGAATTCTTGTTAGGTTTGTGTCTATTTTTAAATATTACCTTATTACCTCTTAACATTCTAGATTATCTTTTAGCCACCTTAAAGGCTAACCAGGTCTTATTACTAAACGCTAACAAGCCTCCCCCCTTGTCCCCTGGCAACCACTCCGACGCAAATGACGTAGGAACCGTCACAATCTGCTAATATACTTCCTGCTACAAACGTGTTGTTAGCCGTCAACAACTGTGTATTTATTTCATTATGTTTCTTCTCAGAAATACTCCGGGCCGTGATAAATGCAATTTATGTTATTGCCGAGTTATAAACAATCTGGCAAATTGATGCAATTGGAAAAACTATCTAGCTCAGTTTATAAAATGCTTTTTTCTTTTACTGCGCTATCGTGACATAAAAATCTTGTGTTACAATTATTAAACCTCCTTTTTTCACAAACCGATGTTTAGTGATATGTAGACCATCTAATCCCCATTATATCTATTTTTTCCTTTCTTTCTCCTGTTTTTGACTTCCTTGTCCCCCCGCCCCTTTCATTTTCAAAGTATCTTTCAATACAAGTATTGTGTTCATATGCGAGGCTATCACTTACCTTCAAGTGATCTGTTTATTAATATTTGCTAAAGCACTATACTAAAGAATCGTTTACTGACCGTGCTGTCTTGTTTGTCGAAAGGTGGTGAGAACTGTATCTGGCTCATTTTGGACTCCTTCTCGTCGCTCAGCGGCGACGGAGGCGAGGTCTCTCTGTAACAAACAAATATTATGTTTAATACATGGGCTACATAATGGTAATACAGTAAGAAATTATCACATTGTTTATGATAATCTGGATCGTCAATTTTATATCAGACCTTGTAAAATGTTGTGATTTGTGCATGTTTTGATTGCATTACTTATAGGTATTTTAAATATGTAGATTATGTTGACACCGTTTTTTCCTGTTTCCTTTATTTATACTTTAAGTTAAATAGTCATTGTTCGAGCTATAAACAAAATTAAAAATTAACTGTAATTAAAATAAATCTTAACATTTATAGTTTTTTTTATAAATGCAATACACGGATCTATCACATCACTAAAACATAATATTCTTAGCATATTCAAAGCGTTAATTTATGCCAAATCAGATGTTTTGCGAAAGCAACAAACTACTCACTGACGTAGCTACCAGCTTATGATAATGTGTGTTATGTATTAGATCCTATTTTTAGGTGTAGCAGTTTAATTCTTTTTTGGAAACTATGCCATATCAAGAATGCTAATAATAGAAAATACAAATATATATGCAAACAAGCGACCGATGCAATATATTCACGTAATAAAATGTCATTGGAACTAACAGTACAGAAAGCCTCTTAGATATCGACAGCCTCCGTGGCGCAGTTAGTTAGACTGGCTGTCAAACGAGAAATCGCGGGTTCGTTTCCGCGCCGAGACAAATGTATGTGAGGCCCACAAATACTTGTCTCGGGTCTGGGTGTTTGCAAAGACGAAAAGTCTCCCTCTAAGTGTTTGATAGCCACGATAGAAGAATTAAAATAATCTTAATGTAGGGTCGGGAGTTTGTGTGTGAGTGTTCGGTGTAATAACAAAAGTAGCTCACCTTTTACAAACACTAAAGAGCACTTGCTATAGAATGGAAGATTTTGCTCACACCTCTGCCATTTATTTGTTAATGTAATTTGGCATGGGTTGAGCAATTATACCTATTGATATCCAAAATTAAAAATATATTTTAAGACATACTGTAAACAATTTTTTTCGTTATTAGGTGACCTTGGAAGAGCTGTTCATAACACAAATAAATTTGTATGTAAAAAACTTAATCATTTGAATTACATCGAAACATTCAGTGTTAAAGACAGTGGATATCTCCTTAGTTCTAAAACTAATATAATAAATAACACCCAACAGTCACATACATCGTCCTGACCCCACACTAAGATCGAGTTTTGTGTCGCGAGTATCAGGAACTACGAGAGACTTTTCGGTCTCAGAAACACCCGGACCTGAAACAAATATTTGTGATCGTTTCACAGGCGGCATCTAACCGAATGCGCCACGGAGGCTGTCTAAATCTGAATAATATAATTATGTAGGGATGTCTAATATGTCTGTATATACAAACATTGGCGAAGAACACACTAAGATCTCACGGACTTTCAGCAGATGTATAACAAACACGAAAGGCCTTTAATAACCTGCATAAAAGGTTCGTTTCAATTCTAAAAATATCTTTATACTCGTCGAGTTCCGTGGAATTTCCCCACTTATTGAACCTCAAGTGGAAAATTACTCGATATAATAAAAGCAAGGTATTCTTTGCGCATTCGAGGCCAAAGACCTGCGGCAATGAGGTAAGGGTAAAATGACCATCAAAACTTGATTGATTTAAACGTGTTCTCAGAATTTTAAGGTACTCTAAAAATAGCTCACATTTATGTTATCAAACATTCATTTTTAATGCAGTTGTTATCCGCAAGTTGAGATTATTAATTACCCAGTGAAGTAAAAAAAGTGTTTCTCAAAAGACGCAGGGTTCGCCATTATATAGAAAATTCTTTAACCGATTTTATGGTTTGATTTAGTGGCATCACTGATTCTGATCGAGCCTGATGCCATCTGATTTATGTAGCAATACCAACCAGAATATTAAATATGAAGGTACATCTCACATGACGTGAAACATCCCTTATTATTCACGTGACATGTATATATTATGACGTGAGATTGTCGATATGTGGTGTCCAATACAACTACGATACAATACCAATATAATCGTTAATAATACGATATATAAGAAACGTGATTGAATTAATAAAGAAGTAACTAACCAACGAACTTCAGAAACCTCTAAAGATATAAAGTACAATGTTTTTGGTAGGTCTTTCGGGTCACGTTTTATACTTTATACCGTTACTATTCAGGTGCTCGGTAATAAAACCATTACGGAATTCTATAAGCGATTTAAAGACATCACTTCGAAGATTATAGAAGATTATAACCGCTCAACCATGCACGTACTTTGAATAAGCGTCGGGGGAATTGACCCACACAATGTTATATTATAATACTTTTCGCCTCTCGGATAACGTAAATTGAGTTAAAAGATAGACAAGGATTAAAAGCCGAACGGACACTAACATTACAAAGAAACCAGTTTATTAACAAAACATTTTACGTTTTATTGGACATTCTTACCAAACCTGATAAAATCATTCATACACAAGATGTAAAACCCGTCAGGTGATCATAATATTGTATGGTATTTAGATCACTTCACAATACCCGACTTTTATAGTCCATATCGCAATAAGGACTATATTTATCATTAGTTGTCGTGAGCTGGTTGAGGGCAAAAAAGAAAAATATTTAATCAAGCCAAAAATTTGACCCCCTTCTCCAATCCTGGCTCCACTCAACCCATGAAGCAACAATTAAACATTTTTACATAATCCGTCAAGTGGACAGTGTCAGGACAATTAAAGCTCTGATTTCTGGCGACGCAACAGCGCCACATAGGGTGCTCACCTCGCACCATCGAAGGTCAGGTTGCGTTAGAGAGGGACGGGTATAGCGCTGCTGTTTCGCCACGGGTCGGCCGTGAGCTATGTGTCAAAACGCGTCGGCCACGCGGTGCGAATAATGATGGCCGCACGTCGATGCAAGTGTTCTCTGAAGGCCGATTTTGCTATGATATGAATATTTTGATTACTTGCAAATTGGAGTGTTTCATGGTTTTGCAATATAGTAAGTAAAATACGCAGTCTATGGTATCGGGGTAGATTACAATTTCAACTTTTTTTTTTTTTTTTTAGTAATTGAATTAAAGTTACGTAGGATATGGATGATAAGATTCTTCTTTCGATGTACTACCATGGGTCAAGAAAGACTGATTTCGGGGATTAGGGATGAGTTCTGAATTGGCTATTGTCAAATACTAAGAAAAGCCGAGGAATTATTGAACAAAACTTGGAGATGAGAACGAATTGATACTATGTTCCCTCGATCCACAATACAGGCTTTAACCTTAATAACCTTTGCTAAAATGTTACGATGCCTATGTATTACAACTGTGCGTACGCGTATTCTCTGGGGGCGACAGACGTGAAGCTATGTTTAATGTGGTGCGCTAACGCAACAGCCTAAACTCTACGTCTTGTCATCATTTAAAATAACAAATCAGTGACAGAATTTATACAAATCATTTTGGGGTAGTTGGGCATCTCGAACTTCTTCCATTAGTAGATAAACAATGCATCCTGACATGAAAATGTGATTGCAGTCCACTTAATGGTAAATTCGATTTGTTTGTTTGTACGCGCTCATTTAACAACAACGAACAAACAACAAAGAAACAACTGATTCGAATAAAAATATATATATATATATTTAAATTTCGAATAGCCATTCTATCGAGGAAGGCTATTAAATCACGCTACGACCAAGAAGATATCAATCAAGGAACAATGATGCAAAAGCAGGGATAATTCCGGGCATTTTATCGTGTGAAGGGAAGTAAAAGCGTACGCCGCCGCTGGGTCGGGACGCTAGTAGACTTATGTCAATAAATATAGAGAAACGATCACTATACAAGATGACAAACGGTTCTTTGCAGACTGCCCTTTGTTCCACCTTCACAATATGGAGACACGCGTGCCAACTTTATTGTCGAGTGTGCAATAAAACTAATCGATAAACATACAATGTCTTATTATTATGTTGAATTGTAGCAAGCATCAATAAAAAGCGGATGTGCAAACAAATTAAATATATAACAAAAAATAAGGACTAAACATGTACCTTTAAAAATATCCACATCAGGACAAAATAATAATAAAAACGTCTGTTCGCGAAGGTGATTTCGTGCACGAATGTCACTTTTTAAAATGTAACCTGATTAATTATTCCGATTGACATATTAATTATACATTGTGATTAAATATTGAGGAACGAGTTATGAATAAACGCTGTTATTGAAATAATATTGTATCAAATGCCAGAGTAGTTCGTAATAAAATAATAAAAATATGTTTTTGTAAGATTTTGAAAAAGTTATTCTTTTTATATGAAACAAAATAGATAGCCAAGTTCTGTGTCCTAACATCATCATTCAAGTGAACATAATCTACAAAAGGATTTATAATCAAGAAAATATTTTCACAGCCTCCTTCGTATTGTCGCGTGTGGTGACTGGCACTAATACAATGTGTATGTCTGGTATGTTGGCACGCGATGAAACTATCATTATTTGTAATGACAAATAGGAAGAACTGCAATTGCAATCACGCAACTTCTCAAAACTAAACACGAAAATCATATGCGATATACTTATCTGATTCCTTCTCTTTCCATTTTATTATTTATGGTCACTAAACTATTATTATATAGAATTTTCATAACATTTACAACCAATACTCCTCATCATTTTAGGTAACTAAATATAATAAATTTGCAATCTTATAATTTAATTAACACTTACTGTATTAAGACAAAAGTATTTCGCAATATTCTTTCATAAATCGCCACTAACAATATTCTCCCGCCACAAACTCTAAAACTATAGAGAGAATTAACTTTATTTTTTTATAATTTGAATTTGGAACGTTCTTTCTTTAAGGTCTGATATTTGCTAAAAAAAAGGTTGTCAATATATAAACATTTTAAAATAAATTAAAAAGTATTTCGGCAAAGGCATAAAACATTTACTACGGATTACGGTACTTTAAACTATGTAGTAACTATTTAACACTTATTGATTAATAGTTTTCGGTTCATCGAACGCTTTATGTAGTGATCATTATTTTGGGACTATAAGTCAAATATACCATCAATAATAGGCCTCCAACTGGTTGGACAAGTCCTTTACCTGTTTCAATATGCTAGATAAATTCACGTGACTTATGGAAATAAAACGATCATTTTATTGTACATGGATAGACAAACGCTTTTTATATTAAAATTTTATGATAGTTTTTGCGTTATCCGGTTCGAGTTATCTACAAAGTTGGGTATTGTCTGACAGCTAATAATGAAGTGTCAAAATTATTATGGCTAAACTTGCAGTATTTACTGTGTAGAAATAAATATTTGCCACCAAACCACGGTGGGAGCAAACATGTTTGTTCGAAGCGCAACACAAAAAACACATTAAGTCACTATTCCCTTTTTAGTTAGTAGTAGGGTAATTACACTTCGTTCAAGTTACTTTTTATCTTCTGAGTACAATTTTCATTTCATTCGCTTTTAGGGAGACTGGATTGCTTATTAAAGAAAATCGTTAACTTATTGAAAAAAAAAATAGTTTTGCAGAGATTCTAAACTCTTTTTGCGATCTAACATTGATAAAAAAGATATTTTACTATAAAGAAATATACAATTCTACCAACATCAGAAGCACCCAAACGACTAAATTTAATGTACACCAAAATGAAAGACGCATGCAAAATACTTAAAAACTAAAGTCATGGTTACAATAGGCGGCCTTATCGCTAGCTACGTTCTCTTCCAGGCATTGGACAGGATTATGTTTAGTTATAGCCCCAAGTCGAAGCAAACAACGCGCATCGCACAAGTCTCATCGCGCAGTACAGCGCGACCTCGGCAACGCGTTTCCTCGCGCAAGCAAATTGCATGCTCCGCGCATCCGCCGCGTTGCCACATCTTATACGCTACACGAGAATACTTGTGTAGCGGTTTTTCATACATAAACTCACGCATATTATAAAGGGTAGGCAGAATTGCCACCAATACAACGTACTGCTTCTTAGTTTTTTATCCGTTGTTAAAGTTAATCAAATATTCACTTTAAGTGGATTGCTTTAAGGACTTGGTATCTCATATTTTGTTGATCATTCATGGCATATGGAAAGAACAATGAAGCGGCTTGGGTGTTTTAAAACACATTTGGAGGATATCAAAAAAAATAAGTAACAAGAACAAATAAATAATTCAAAAATCTGAGAATCAAACATCAATCTCATGGAATCACAAAAAAATCAAGTTTGTCGCAACGAGTGAAGTTAAAAACCAAGCACACACCAAAACGCAAACGTGACATCCCATTAAAGCAAAAATCTACACATTTTAATGCGAAAAACAAACAGGCACGCGCAAAAACTAATGCCTTTTATGTTAAAGACAAACAATTTTTCTCACAACTAATAAACGGCGACTTTGAACCTATCGACCCGCGCTCGCGTCACTGCTTCTCAGCCATCAGCAATTACCAAGACTGTAAATAATATTTGTACTTCACGCTTCCTTGTGTTTATGTACTGAAACTAACTAGCTGTACCCGAAGTATATTATCAGCTTATACACGCTTGTATTAAGCACGAGACACTGTTTTTATTGCATTGAATGGCGAGACGAGCATGCCGTTCGCCTGATGGTAAGCGATACAACCACTCATGAACAGTAGCAACACCAAACACCTTGAATAACAAAGCAATTGGCGTTCCAATGCGCTCGCCATCCTGAGACATAAGAAGTTAAGTCTCAATATATCCAGTAGTTACTCTGGCTACAATTTCCTTCAAACCGAAACACAACAGTTAAAAATCTGTGGGTTGCCATAACAGGATTGTCATGTTAGGCCTAAGAACATCCGTGTTTATTAATAAAGTCGTGAATACCGCGCTATTCAAAATAATTCAGTCAATTCTAAAACCTTGGGCTAGAGTTAATCCCTTGCTGATACGAGATTATTAAAAAGTCCCTAAGAATTTCTTTGTAAAGATCTATACAGGTAAAACCGTTCCGACCTGTGTTCTACGCGATGCTCCTTAATATAAAGCTGATGGTCGGTTATACTTATTCGTAACGAATAACGTACAGCGTAAACATTGGTGGAAAACCCGACACAATGAGTCATAAAAGTGAATTGTGATTTGGGTTCAGCGACCGGCCAGGCTGTCTGCTTTCTGCCACACATCAAGCCCTTTAATCTACCACGCTTGTGCTTTTTATAGACTTCTTACTTCGTTTTTATTGTCGAATATAAACTTCAATAATCTAAATCTATGCTAATACGAGTATTATAAAGAGGAAAGATTTTGTTATTAAGCTCTGAAAATATATTTCCACATTTGAATCCTAAATTTACCCCTGATGAACATGGGTGATAGAATATATTCACAAAATTGTGTCTAAATACAAATATATAAAAACTAAACAAAAGGTATATTGGGAACAAAAATAAGGTGGGTGAACAATTGGTGGGACTTGTTTTACCTCCGCCAATACCATTAGATATATAGTTGTAAGCTTATGTACTTATGTAATATACATATGTTTAAAAAAACAACGTAGTGAAACACGATTTGTAAATTAATATTAAGAGCGTAGTTTTATTGCATTTTAGTAAAAAATACTGCCTCGGTGGCGTAGTTGTACTCCGGTACGGTTACAAAGCTGAGGTCTCGGGTTCGAATCCCGGGTTGGGCAAAGTGATATTGGATTTTTCTATTCATTATCAGCCCAGAGTCAGGAATTTGTGCCCGATATGGCGATAGGCTCGCCACCTATGACATCATGGGACGGAACATACAAGGCGAAATGTGGGTGCCCTGGCACCTCTGCCTACCCCTTCTGGGAAAAAGGCGTGAGTTTATGTATGTATGTATGTAGTAAAAAATATTCGAAACGAATTCACCTTTGTATTAAACATATTAAAATATTTTTTTAATGCGATAAAAAGTATTTAATGGTTTGTTTAATTACGGTAATAACCTTAATGGGCATAACATTTTATTATTTTTTTGTGAATTGTGAACACAAAATTGTTTTAGTTTGAACAATATTGTATGTTCTCGGTTCATTACTTTTCATAGTACCGTGTTGGCGAATTGTGTTAATTTAGAATAAAATGAATCAGCTTAATATATAGGTATATATGTACATACATAAACGAAACTATAGCCTAACTCGTGCTAGGCTCACAGTTGCACATTAGAGAAAAGTAAGCACTTTTTTCCACCTATACAACAAAGTGACAACATTATCATCATCATCGGCTGACAATCAAGTCAAGCCCACTGCTGGACATAGACTTCCTACAATTTGTAACAATACAACAGTGGAACCCAAATAAAGCATCTCTCTACGAGATGTTTGACATAGTTCCTATAACATCATCTAATGAACCATGATCATGTCTTTTGCATGTGCAACAACAATTTTAATTAGTATAGTTGATGTAATTACAATTGTAATTAAATATGATAAATAGCGGATGTAGAAAATCTATAGGTACTCAGTATCTTGCATAGTTTTATTCTCAGTATATTATTTATCATATCACATTCATAGAATATTCTGGAATCTCGATTTATTTTTAATACTACAATCGAGATACCCAAATGCGCGTCTTTGATCGGACAGGGTTTTCTCATATTGTATGAAATAATAGGTACTAACACTTGTTATTTTTTAAATATTAATGTATGGCTTGAATATTAAGAGAAACCATGAGTTGGTATGTTTAATGAAGCATGAGACGAATGACTGCTTTGAAACGTGATTTTATAAAGGAGATAACCAATGAAAATGCTAAAGAAACTCCTTTATTTTTTTTTTATTTTTTATTTTTTTTTTTTATTTTAAAACATGGATAACTTACGTCTAATAACAGAATGATTAGACACAGTATAAATAACATAGAGCTAATAACAAGTTTTCACTTATAGATACGCTGATATAAAAATATATATATTCTAATGTGTTGAAAATAAATACCTTATTGGCTAACGAAACTTTGGCTCAAGCGCCTTCTCGCCATAGACACACTGGTTGCTCGTAAAAGCATCAAGATCATGTTGTTTACACAATTTGTTAAAGGTCCTGGTAGCACGCACCAAATAACTATTCTGTCGATAATTCGAAGATGCCTTGGATACATGTATTGGTGGATTAAAACGAATTGATCGAGTAGGAATATTAAGAAATATTTTCGCCAAAAGTTCGGGGCTGTCAATATCATTTTGCAATATTTTTAAAAGGAATATGCAGTCACTTATTTCTCTACGATTACTAAGAGGCAGTAGATGGAATTTTTTGCAGAGTTGGAAATAATCATCGGTGCTGTATGGGATTTGTTGGTGGAAACAAAGGTATTTAACCAAAAGATTTTGTATATTCTTAATACGTTCAATATATTTATGATAAAGTTGGTTCTAGACCTGCGACGCATACTCAAGATGGCTCCTGACAAATGTGCAATACAGTATTTTGAGAGTTTTGGCCTCAGTAAAAGATTTAGAGATCCGCATTATGAATCCAAGGGATTTTGAAGCCTTCGTCACAACAGCTTCAACATGTCTGTCCAAAATTAATTTGCAGTCATGATATACCCCTAGATCACGAGTGGTATGGCACCTGGGCAATGGTAGGCTTCCCAAAGTATAGTCAGTAATTAAGGCATTATATTTCCTTGTGTAAGTAATGACGGAACATTTCGAAGGGTTCAAATCGAGTTTGTTCAATTTACAGTACTCTTGTAGTCGACAAAGATCACTCTGAAGTGCTTCCATATCATTGAAAGTAGAAATAGTCCTAAAGATCTTCATGTCATCGGCAAAGCATAATAATTTAGAGGATTTAAGGCACAAGCCTATGTCGTTTACATAAATTATAAATAGTAGCGGCCCAAGCAATGATCCTTGTGGTACTCCACTAGGCACGGGTACCCATTTAGACATGTAATTATTTTAGCAACACTGTATTCTTTATTTTTAAAGCCATATAAAATCACGATTTTAATTTGATCTTAGAAAAACCCTTCCCTTCGAAAAACTCTAATTACAAAAATACCAAAGCCAGCACTATCATATTTCTAATTAATTCCTTCACAAGGTTCAATACCAATAGACACATTTCCCATACGTGATAAAAGTGCATGTAAAACGTCGTGTGGTTTGCATACAATGCGAATGAATCACGATACTGCCGCCACGTCCGCTGTCTCCGCAGAAACCCTTTGTTCGCACGTTTCGTCGACCACACGCATCAGCTGACCGAGAAAACACTCATTAAATGGGTCTTTTATAATATGATATGTATACATCATGATGGTGCGTGCGTGGTGCTGCTGCCAACATGTTCACGGTGGTCGCGGATTCGAATCCCAGGGCACACCTCTGACTTTTCGGAGTCATGTGTGTATTGACAGTCAATCACCACGCACTAAAACCGTGAAGAAAAACATTGTGAGAAAACCTGCATACCATAGCTATTTATAAGAATTTCTATGGTGTGTAAGTCCGCCAACCCACACTAGTCCAGGGTGGTGGACTATATGACCTAACCTCTTTCAATCATAATCTCGATTATAGAGTAGGCCCGTGCTCTGCAGTGAGACTTATATGGGCTGATACTGTACAATATCATGATGACTGTGATAACTATGATGGCAATTGTAAAACCCTTTGTATGTTTCAACTACCCCACATCAGTCGACCGCGAGATTAATCAAGCGATAGCGTTGACACTATCATACATCTTTAGAGATTATGGTACATTTGTTATGGTAATCATGATAGTCGTCAAGAAACCCTCGTTCTTCTGCTTTGATTACTAAGACCACGGTGGTTTAACTTAAAACAATCGACGACGAAATATAATCATCGTTTTGACTAACTTAACACCAGAGGGCGAAAAAGTCGTTGGTTTTAAGGGTTTCTCTATTTTACATACATTATATTTTACGCGGATATTATTGGCCCTAAATTACTTCTACCAGTATTGATTAGTTTATTTGCTGATAAGTTTATTTTAAAGCAATTATTAAATTCATTAAAATGCATACACATGCGGAAATGAGAATTGTTATGTTCGCATTTCTATACAAAATAATTTGTTTCAAATAGACAAAATTCAAATTGATTCCGTTAGATGTAATTCAGGTCCAAACCTCCCTAAATCTTTTCTTTTCGTATTAAAGCGCAGTGAAAGTGAGTATAGACATATTAATCGATTGTTTTTCTTACTTAACGCCAGAGGGCGCCTTGAATTGATTGAGTGACGTCTCTATCTTAGTATGTAAAATGTACTCTGTGACTAAGACATAAAATGATCATGGGAAGAGAGATGACGTACGTAGTCGTAATGAATACTAATTATGTGATGACTGTGATAGATATACATTACTTTAAATCTAAAATGTGTGTAATTGAATTATTTTTAAAACTATTTTACATAATATATAATCTATATTTTTTACCGAGAAATAAAAACTATAACAAGAAACTATCGTTTGTACGTAATAGCTTGCAAGGAATTAGAAAAACTTGAGCAACATTCAATATATATTTATGAGTAAAGTTTAATTAACGCACAGGCATGTGAAATGTTGAAATGCAATCATAAAATTAGTGTTATTATATATTTTTTATTAACATTAATGTCTGATAGAGAATTCGCAACTAATATTAGAAACATATTTTTCACGCATATTATACAATATAATGTAATATTTAATAACTAATTAATAACAGCCTGTTATTTTTACCATGCAAATAAAAATTAATTCGCATGTAGAATATAATTTGTAGGCTAGGCTAGATAGGTATTTCGTATCCGGATAGCAACCACCCCACGCTATGATGTAAGGCTCCTGATAGTTACACGCGCAAGTATACAGGGGTTTTGGTTTCTATGCCTATTTAATGCAAACATAATTATGTGAACCTGTGAGAGATAACAATCTGTTATTTTGAGATGCTCGTGATAATTTTAGGTTGTAATCATATAAACAAGTTCGTCAAACAAAAGCAACATAATATATTTTATATTAGCGAATAATTCATAGAGAAACTGCGTACAAAGCAAATATAATCAATATGCCAATACGTTAGCAAAAACTATCTGCTGACTGCACACAATTCACTATTATATAAAGGCATATTCATAAACATGTGCAGAGAACGGTGCTATGAGAATCTACGATTGAGTTGCCAGCGTTCATATTATATTTAAATCGATGTAGATTCGGTCAGTTCATATTTATGTTAAATAGAGTTGGCAATACCGATGAACGGGAACAAATGTCAGCTATTCATTGTGGTGAACCGCCAAAAGGATTAAAGACTTAAGAACTAAAGAAATTGGAATTATTAGCAATGATACATTACTAAACGATTTTTGAGACGATCGAAAATGAGTTTCGATCCTGATGAATTGGCGAAAAATTCTCAATATAAATGTCCTTAAAAAATATCTATAACGCCCAAGATTCAGAATTTTCATAGAATTATCAGGAAGCACAATTTATTTCTTAATAAAGTCTGCCTTTCATACTAATTCTGGAATCTCATGTTTCACAGCTTTTCTTAGCTATAAAATTATCCATGAGATAATCAAAACTGTATCCTTCAGCGCAGAAAACAGACTTCTTATTACCAATAAATAAATAAATCATAATGCAAATATGAAACTCCGAGCACATAAGTAAAAGAGCAGTTACCATCGCTCCACCGGCAACTATTTAATCTCGTCACTGACTGACGCAATGCTTTCGACATAGTTATAACACGTTACGTCACGACTTGCACAACCGCAGACGCTCAGCTTCCGTTCTTGCACATATCTTGGACGACCTTGGATTATGTATGAATCTGGATTGGAGGGCCTTAGTCGTGGACTTTAGCACAAGATAGTTACTAGAATGGACCTTATGGTAAAAACAGAAGAAATGGATTTTGCATAATTATGACTTGTTAGTAGAAGCTGAAACGCGAAACACGTGTTAATTACTTATAAAGTTTTTCCACCATTCCATAAAAAGTTGTCCATGAATTTGACCAATGACTTTTAAATTTATTTTTATTATATCTAAACTTATTAGCATGATTTGATATAACATAAAATGACTAAAGATTTTTTCCGATCCACCAGGTAATGCAAGAAATTAGCACCTTTAAACAAACTCTTCATCTTACATTACATAAATAAATACATATTACGTTTATAGGTCAAACACACCAAAGTATGTTGCAACAAAAACCATATCAAATGACCAGTCGCTTTGTTAAACGACAACGCCTGTGCTTAGAGTGATTGGTTTCGTCACAAGCCAATTATTTGGGGTTACGCAAGGGTATGGCTATGATATAATTGAACGTAATAATAGTTGCCTTGGGCCTATGAGCATTGAGACATCGGCTCTAGTTGCCAAATACTTGGCCGGAAACTTTGTCAAGAATTTAGACAGCATCCGTAGTGGAGAAACGTATATAAAAATAATATACTCACTAATATTACTGGGACTAAGATGGTGGCAAGTATGTTATTAAACAGAGGAAGAGTACACTTGGAATTTATAAGGTGTCACCTTCTAATAAAATAGTATATATATAGTTCACTTTTTGGATACAAATAAATAAATTAATTTATAAAATATAATTGAAAACTGAAATGGATAGAGTAAGAAGTTTTATAATAAGAGAATACTAAATCGATTCCCACTCGTATTTTTCTTAGTAGTATAAAAAAGCGTATGTCTGTATCTCCAAAAGGAGAACTTCAATTCAGAATTTAGTAGAAAAAAATTTCTACTCTCGGCCAACCTGAATTGTAGACGAAAAAGCCATAAAAATGACATGACACTTATGCGATATTTGCATGGTACATTCCTATGCACCTATCAATTTACTTTTATTAAACAATAAAGGGTAGAATAGATAAAGAACTTGTTTTATGGGATGTTCCACTAATTTATTGCTGATAACATTTTACAGCTGAAGTAATAAAGCATTTCGGATGTAGTTACGATTTTATTGTTTATTAGTAGGTCACAGTATTAAAGTTTTCTAGGATATCTATTATTTTATGAGCGATCGATATCCACATCCGCCCTTATAGCGACCGCTGAGAATAAGGGCAAAATTCTAACCTACGGACGGTCAAACTTATCGGGTTCGCCTGATTTCGAGTGGGCCGATATTGGGTAGACCAGCCTCATATAACCATCGCTCGCCATTATTTGTCATGGGAGTTCGGACACAAATATATTAAATTCAGGTGTTTGTGGGACCGAAAAGTCTCGTAGTTACTGATACCCACGACACAAGACTCGATCTGAGTGTGGGTTCAGGACTATGTATGTGACTGTTGGGAGTTATTTATTTATTTGTATGCCTATAAAATACTTATAATTCGTAACAAAACTAGCCTCAATTGACATTTAATTTACATTCATTTGTTTTACGTTATAACGTAATTAATAAAAACCCAGTGTTTAAAAACAGAAAGACCTAAATAAAGTAGTAGTAAAAACACTTAGTGAATTCAAGGCAATGTCAAGTGTTGCGAAAAATTTGGTACCAAATGGTGCTAATTTCACTCTATAACAAAAACGATAATAGTAATTTTTTATACTTAAACAGGTCCAAATTTGATTGCTTATTTTTGAATATAGTGTTTTTCAACATTTTATAAGACGCAATCCTATCGAACCGACAGATGTGGGAATTTTCAAACTAAAACACTAAGGCAAGCCGATTGGCTCAACAATAAAATTAAAGCTAAATCCATACGGATAGCAGCTCATATACGCTGACATTAATAAAATACATTCATCAAAATTGTTCCCTAAAAATAATAAGGATAATAATTATTTTAAACATGCTTTCATTATCTGTATTATATATAAATTTAAATATGATTATTTATTTCGATAAATAATATTCAAATTATTATTCTAGTTAAATATCAAGTTGCTTTGTACAGCCGAGTTTGTTGTGTACAACCGCCTAATACACGTATTAAATAATTCATAAAGTAGACCGGAGAGGAATATATTTATTTTAATTATAATTACAATTATTACAAGCATTGCGCTTAGTTTGAGGCCACAGTACGGTGTAGTCTCAAGATACATTTGTTAATTTTTCTGATTAGTTATTAATAAAAATAAAAATTGTAACGAAGCTTTTAATAATTATGTTATTATTAATTGCCACTGTATATTCCGTCTCTATAAACCTTCAACAATTAAACATATATTTGAAAATAAACATTTTATTGCAAAAAAATTTACTTGACATAGAATATTCAACTAATCACGATAGCCGAAATTCCGCAACACGCACTTGACCGAATTTCGGCCTTAAATCGCAGCCGAAAGATGGTCGCCGACCAAACACGGAAACCGGGTAAGTGTGCCACGTCACATCCGAGCGTTGCGTAACGAGACCTTTTCGAGTTAGCGCAAATATTTGGCAACATCGGCCAACACGTGTTTGGACGAAATACAGGTGTGGCGAACACTCGTGAGGCGAGCGGGCGGTGCGGCGAGAGCGACTGAGCCTATGCTAATTTGTGACTAGTTTGTGTGTGAATAAATGTAAAAGAAATATGATGTAAATTTTGTCAAACTGAGACCTCATTCAACAATTCTATGCATAAAATCAAATGCGGTTAATTTCTAGGACTGCTTTAATGTTTCTTTAACGAGATTTACTATACATTTTGTCTTCTATTTCCCTATTCAAATAATTCCACAGATACTAGAATGGATAAATAAATCTTTTAGTGTTAATCTATAGTAATTTATTCCTATTTCAGTCCCCCGCTGCCATTACAACCGAAGTCGACATCCGTTCCACATTTTGATCCTTATAGAGCTCTGCCCTTCGTCACAAATGGTCAAGTAATTAGCGATATCCTGCTAGAGATAATAATTCCAAATACTTGTGAAATTCTGCGCTAAAATTACATTTTACTGCTTATGGTGCGGAGATGGATTTTACGTTCATTAATTTTATAATGGTTGTCGGTTGCAGCTATTTTGGGAAAGGATTTG
This sequence comes from Hyles euphorbiae, assembly GCA_023078785.2. Taxonomy (NCBI): domain Eukaryota; kingdom Metazoa; phylum Arthropoda; class Insecta; order Lepidoptera; family Sphingidae; genus Hyles; species Hyles euphorbiae. Next base: position 892,986 of record CM041030.1, read on the forward strand.
TTAATATGGTCTAGAGGATATTTCTTGGTTAATGATTTACTATACTATGCCTAATTGGCTCTATAAGGACTGATTTGTACATTGTTTTGTCACGTGCACAATTTTATGTTTTACTATATATCCTGGCATTTGGTTTAACGTATTCTTTGTCATAAGCCTCACAGATTACTGGTCTGGTAATAGCACACTTCGCATATCAGCTATAAGTTTCATTTCCAGATCAGGCTACGCGTTATTTCCTAGTTTAAATAATAAAATAATAATAAATAACACCCAACAGTCACATACATAGTCCTGACCCCACACTAAGATCGAGTCTTGTGTCGTGGGTATCAGGAACTACGAGAAACTTTTCGGTCTCACAAACACCCAGACCCGGAAGAAATATTTGTGGGCCGCACAAACATTTCTCTCGGTGCGGGGATCGAACCCGCGGCCTCTCGTTTCACAGGCGGCGTCTAACCAACTGCGCCACGGAGGCTGGCTGGAGTTTGTTTTAATAATTTATTCTTCATAGGCTATTAATGCAAATTATTGTCAATTCTAATGTATATAGGTTAAGTTTTTTTATTATATTTTTCCCTTTTTGTTTGTACAATAAAGTGTTATAAATAAGTAAATATTTGGTAATTTCAGTCCTACCATTCATGTCATTTACTAACAATTTTCAGTCTTACTTTTCTATCAAATTATACCTAAGAAAAACAAAGTTTATGTAAATATTGTTAGTTTATATTGATTTGTACATGCTTTAACATTGAATCAATTCGAAGGCCGACCAGTCGATGGACTTACTCCAGTTTCGGTACATTCAAAGTTTTATTTAACTGAACAGCCTTAAACAGTTTAACGCTGTCGGAGACACATTTCAACTGATCTTGTACTTATATCCATATAAATAAACCGAAATAAATACCTAAATTAACGAACCCAAGAATCATACCAATAGTTCTCACCCCACAAAAATATATTAAGTCAAATGCGCAAGATAACTGTTAAACCGCCATACGGTCATAAAATGTAATTTTGTTGCTTCAGCATACAAAGAATTGACCTGCGGTAATTTAAAAAAATAAATTCCATTAGATCAAGGTCTGCTATCAATCGATGGTTGTATAGAGTTAAGGGTCAACCTGCCATGTTGTAACATTTAGATTAAAGAACCTGATTTTTGAACACTTAGGAAGACTTGTGCTACGAAATAATATGAAATTAATACTGATAAAGTTTACAAAAAATCCCTGGAAGGAGCCCGTTTCTAACATATTTCTGTGAAAATCCTATATTAGTACTACCAATCAGCCTATATTAAGAACAGAACTTCCAGTAGCTGAAGAAGAATACACTTCAACATACTGAAATTTCAGATTTTCCTTCATCACACTTTACAGGGATAAAATATGGAAACTTCGTTGATGCAGAATTCATAACACGTAAATATGAATCAACCATCACCCCGCATTAGGCCAGCGTGGTGAACTATATGGCCTAACCACTACAATTGTACTATCGATTGTAGAGGAGGCCAGTGCCCTGCAGTGGGACGTATATGGGCTGATAAAGAAAATTAATATGAATTATGCCGATAACGTGACCAAGAGCGTGTTCCACGTTATCTGGTCAGACCGTGGTTCGAGGCGAGACTCGAGACCGGGAGGTCGTCGCAATTTCACCGACCTTGCGACGTGCGCGCCACGTGCGTTACAACACCGATGATGATTTGACAATGTGACATTGAATTACTTGTGTAATAAAGAAAGTACATAGCATGGTGTTTGCAAAGGTCGTGCTCATCCAAAAGCAGCTGTTAAGACGTTTTTGTTGCATTGGCCCAGAAAATGACCAAACGGAACGTAGATCGCGATCACGTCATCCATGAAAATAACTGTCAACTTTTTATACATTTATACATTTTATATATGGCCATATGACTATATGGCCTAACCACTCTCAATCATACTGTCGATTGTAGAGGAGGCCCGTGCCCTGCAGTGGGACGTATATGGGCTGATACAGATACATTTTATACATTTGTACATTAACTACGACTAATACAGTAGTGGATTGAAGAGGGTCATATAGATAGACAGACCTACCAGAACCAAGAACAATACACATTGACACAAAGTATATAAAGAGAGTTTCTGGTTGCTTCCCACAAAGTTACAATCAAAAAAGGTAGTTTCAAAGTTGTTTAACATTGATCTTGAAACACCTTATATATTTTGTTTTAATTTACAAACAAGGAATTAAACCAAAAGGAAACTGGACAATGTCAATTTGAGTGGGCCAAGCTGAAGGAAAACCGCCGCCCGGCTGCGTTTCATTGGTGCTTCCTCCACAGATAATGCTGTGTACGGAAATGAGATCGAAAACAACATCAAGTGCATTTTAAATTATTTTTTATAAACAAACTCAATAATTATTTTCAATGAAATTTTACTGGAAGTTAAATCGACTCGGCAATATGGTTATTTTTGCAGCACACTAGCACATTTTTTTGCAAACCAGCACCTATTCAATTCTTCTATTCGTCCGAATGACAATTATTATCAAAAGAACTTAGCAATGAGTTATCGAGAATCGGTTAATAATCGGCACAGATATTATATTTGTTTTAAGTATAGATCTTATTAGATTAAAAGAAATAAAAAAATAATCAAGCACAGGTGAACTGGCAACAGTCTGCTATCGTATCCTAGCGTAGGATAAAGATATCTAATATATATATATATATATATATATATTAGATAGCAGACTGTTGCCAGTTCACCTGTGCTCGTATATATATATATATATATATATATATATATATTTATAATGGTTTCTTGGATTTACGCAAATGTTACCTACCACAATGTTACATGAATGTAATCAAAACGTCGAGAAGTGAAAAAATATAAAAATTAAACCAAATCCGCGATAAAATCCGTAAAAATAGTTTTATTTCCATATATATAATATGTGTACGTATATATGTTTAAATGTTCACGCATATTGCCTACCGACCACATCATGATGTCAACACATAACTTAAATGCTTATGTAAAGCCATGAAAATATTGAGCAAACACAATAATATGAGGAACACGGTAAACATTGTAAAGTAATTTCGCTAAGTTATGTGCACACGCTAATAAACACTCGACACAACCTTGTGTGCACATTGTTGCATCTAGCAAAAGAGGAGGGAGTGACTTTTCAAAAGTTTATAGGAATTTTGAAAATATGTATCGATAGACTTTCATAGCCATTCGCCAGGGTATTGATCGCAAGAGTAGAGAGCTCAGTCCAACTGTGACTTGACCCCACTATGACTTTTGGAGGAATTTCACAGGCATGTGAAGTCCATCGAACCACATTAGGTCAGAGTTGTGGAGGCCCAGAATTCATTTCTATCATTAAAATCACGATTTCCATTGGTTAGGCTAGGTATTGTCCACCACACTGGCCTACAATCAATTGTAGAGGAGGCCCATGCCCTACAGTGGGACGTATATGGGCTGATACAGAATTCCCGTATCAACGTAGTCTACAGAGTACAGGTGTATTAATATGGTAGGCAACCAAATCACATATTTAAATATTACAAACATAACCGCTGTAATATCTAATAAACAGCAGATTTTTTATTACTAATAACAATTTTAAAATAGCCTTCGGAGTACATAGTCCTTACTTATAAGGAAATAAGGTGCATATTTCATAACAGCAATAAAACTAAGCAAAGAAGTAATATTTATTCAATGTGCGAAATAAAAACCTTACGAGAGTCGTCGCGAGGTCGCGCGTTCGACCCCGAATAATATCTGCCGTGTGACGTCATTTAAATGCGTAAAACAAGACTATAACCAAGTACTTAGAAATAAAAAAATGAAGTTTTTACTCTCTTCCTACCTTCTTAAATAGTTTTACTATAAAACTTGTGTTTTTCTGACGTAGTTTGTAGATTCGAAATCTTAGTACTCACGCAGAATAATATTGTGGCTAAATATAGCAAAAAGTCGTTAGCTTTTCTTTGTAACACAGTTGGTTACGATGTACCTAACCTGGACATTAGTCCAGTCCAGTTATGAACCCGCGGTCTTTGTCTAACGATTGAAGTATTTTTTAGTCTGGGTGTTGTGACACCGAAATACTTCTATTAGACGTAATCTGTGCTTTATAATTACTTAAAATATAATTATTTAAAAAATGCAATTATGCCCCAGGAAATTAACAAAATTATGGAAATTGTTAATAAATTACTTATTGTCTTTGAAGTAGGTGTCAATATTATTTTTCTCATCCAAAAGTGAGAATTACCATTAAACACAGAATACTAAACTAACAGAAGTCAAGCTCCATACAAAGCGCGTTAAAACAACGCACACATTGACAGCGTTCACCGACACGATATTTCAAACCAGTCGAGACCACTGCGAGCGCGAGTGTCACCCGCTCCGGGCACGCAAATAGTGAGATGTTTTGTGCAAAGATGGAGCAAATGAATAAAAGTTATTACACTTGTATATAAAACACCATATTATAATAATTGAATATAAATTTAATTTAAAAAAAACGTATATTATACAAAAACAATAAAAAAATACTTAGAATAATTACATACACATTCTCAGCGAGTTCATAAATAAAATTGAAATGTATTTATTGTATTATTGTGTTTTATATATTTAATTTAAAAATTCAATCAAACTATACGGGTGCTATTAACACGATACGTGTTTTCGCATAAGCCAGAGTTAACAACCCTTGCGCGAACGCCGAGCGTAGTGTGAGTGTGGCAATAAAAGTGAAGTACATATACAAGCTTGACTTCTGTTAGTATTCTGCGCATTAAATGTTTTGACGTCACGTCTAATTTAACTTCCGTGATAATGTATAGCATTTAAATTAATAACTTAAATGCCATAAGTAATAAAGTAGATTTTGTAGAGACGTGAACGACAAAAAAAGACAAAAAAAAGACGTGTGGCACTCGGAGACTGCCGCGGTAAAGCTATTGCATAGCATTTTTTATCAACTTATGTAATTATATATATTTTTTTTTGTTATGCAGTTTTTTTTTCCTTTGTTTTTCTTTGATATTAATTGTACAGATATTCACTGTTGTACGTGCGAGCTTCGTAAAGTCATACCATGAAGTAAATACAAAGAGGAGGTGCCCTAACGCCGAAACTCTAAGCAGGCATGAGTCACCAGATTGCGGGGCGAAGAGGGGAATTATGCATGCGCAGTAACGCCGATATAACCAATGCCACCTACAGGCGAGTTATTGAACTAAAGAGATAAGCGTGATATTTCAAAAAGTCATTAAAAGTTCTGCTATTTATCGATAGATGGCAAAACTAAATATCTAAAGAGGTTATATTACAATTAATCACGCAATAGCTTTGCAATTCGCATTTAAAAGTACTGGCACATATTTGAATCAAAATAAAAATATTAAATTCAAATTTCGGTCGGACTTAGGTTATTTTCGTTACGGAATTTCTGGAATCGGTCTCCACGCTCAAGGCCCGCGATAGAAGCTATGCAATAGCTTAAAAATTAAAAATAACATAATAGAGGTTATTATTTTACAATTTAAATTATTTATAGAGTTGTTCAAATCATTTTTTCTTTGTTTCGTAGGTAAACTTTGATATATTATGTATGTTAAAAAAATGTGCATTATTCGAGGTTTTCACGAATACTATAAAACAGTTCCGCTTTAAAATCACCATTATATCTTTAATTAGATTTAGCATAAAAAGTGTTTTTGAAATCAGTCATACTTTGACCGAAATTTGGAAGCGACAATATTTTTTGAGAAAATTGGGACTAAGGCGAGCGCGTTGATGTCTTTTACTGGAGCAATGTGCGTGTGGGCGTGTCCTACAAAACATTATCACATTGAAATATGATAATAAATGCTTCGGTTATGTTCTGTTTAACGAAATAATACATTTTATTATTTTATAATAGTTGTTAATAATAATCCATTCCAAAATGTATAAACATAAAATGTTTTCTGATATAACAAAGAGTGGATACTTAGCCACTAAACATATCGCTTAGCTGGGATTTGGAATACTCATATTTTTATTAGTTAGTGAGAACAGAGAAAATAAAGAACCAAGCACTGCGCAGAGCTTCACTGCACTCAATCCTCAGAGTCATTCGATGTCAGGGCTCAATGCCTACTAATAATAATTCCACTCCATCCCTACTTGATCTTATTATTGTTTCATCACTAGAGCATGTCGCCAAGCATGGCCAATGCCTAGCTGATTGCTTTTCCTACCATAATTTAATCTTTCTTTCGTATAAACTTCGGCCTCCAAAATCTAAACCTACAATTCTTCTGCGACGCAATTTTGGTGGTATGAATAAAGAGGCTTTTTTGCAGGATGCCAAATCTCTGGATTGGAGCCCTGTGTTCAAAGCTGATACTATCGACGCACAAGTTGCAATTTTTAACACAGCGATCATAAATTTATATGACACCCATGCACCTTTGAGAGCGGTTAAAATCAAGCATCTTCCTGCTCCGTGGATCACGAACGAAATTAAGGAGCTCCAAAGAAAAAAGTCAACAGCTAAATCTAAATATAAAATGCAACCTACAGAGGCGAATAAAATGCGCTATGTAAAGGCCAGAAATCGCTGCAATATGGTGTGTAGGGACGCTCAACGACGCTATATTCATGATTCAGTCCAAGTCGAGGATCCCGCTAAGGTGTGGAAGTTCCTCAGGTCATTGGGAGTTGGAAAAACCTCGTCAAGAGACAATTTCGAACAATGTAAACATTAACTTATTAAACCAACATTTTACTTCAACGTCCTTTATTGATGACGTAGCTAAAGCGCACACTATTAATCATCTCTCAAACATTTCTGCTCCTGACCATTCTTCATTTGTCTTCCGTCCTTTCACTGCTAGTGATGTTCGAAGGAGCTTACTCTCTATAACATCTAATGCAGTTGGGATGGATAGTATCAGCCGTAACATGCTCGTTCCTATCCTTGATCTCATTCTTCCGGTCCTCTGCCATATTTTAAATTTCTCCATTTCCAATGCTGTGTTTCCTTGCTCATGGAAGGAGGCACAGATTATCCCTCTACCCAAGAAACCTTCTCCTAAATCTTTCTCTGATTACCGTCCTATATCCATTCTCCCCTTCCTTTCAAAGCTCCTTGAGCGCCTGGTTTATAATCAGATGAGCTCCTTCCTTACCAGAAACGACCTACTTAATCCTTTTCAATCTGGCTTTCGTCCTGGACACAGCACAGTTACTGCGCTCGTTAAAATCACCGATGACATTCGTCTAGGGATGGAGAACGGTCAGCTAACTGTGTTGACGCTTCTTGACTTTAGCAACGCCTTTAACACGGTTGATTTTGATATCCTCCTAGCTATACTGCGCTCCTTCAACATATCTCCAAGCGTGATTGACTGGTTTCAAAGTTACCTGTACGGTCGCCGTCAGTGCGTGCGGCTAGGGGAAATGATTTCCTCATGGCGTACTACATCTGCCGGCGTACCACAGGGTGGCGTCCTATCTCCTCTTCTTTTCTCCGTTTTCATTAACTCCATATCTCGTAATCTCTCTTCCTCCTACCACCTATATGCAGACGATTTACAACTGTATTGCCAGTTTCCGCTCAGTCAGCTTAATCACGCTGTTCATGTTATGAACAGTGACCTTCACAAAATATCAGAGTGGACTAAGTCATACGGTCTCAAACTTAACCCTCTAAAAACACAGGCCATTGTTTTGGGAAGCCAGAGAACTCTCTGCAAAGTCGATTGGACACTTCTGCCAGACGTGATGCTGGACGGGGTTGTTATTCCGCTCAGTGATCATGTCAAAAACCTGGGCGTAATAATCGACCGCAGTTTGTCTTGGGGACCTCAAATAACGGCTATGAGTCGCAAAATATTTGCCTCTGCAGGGTGTTTACGTAGGTTGCGTAATTTTCTTCCCACTACCACTAAGATTGCGCTTGCACAGTCTCTCTTGCTCCCTATTCTCGATTATGCCGACGCCAGCTATCTTGATCTTACCGAGGCCCAGCTAAATAAGCTTGAGCGTCTTCAAAATTTCTGTATCAGGTTTATATTTGGACTGCGCAAATATGACCATATTTCTGAATATCGTATTAAGCTCAAGTGGCTTCCTATACGCCGCCGCCGGGATGTTCATATCCTATCTCTTCTCTACAGTATTCTGTTTAATCCCTCGTCTCCGCGCTATCTTCAGGAACGCTTTAGTTTCTTACATACTGCTAATTCTCATTCTCTTAGGTCGTCAGAAAATCTTATATTAAAGTTTCCAGCACATAGGACGTCGTTTTATGATCGGTCTTTTACGGTAGAAGCAGTACGGTTGTGGAACGCACTGCCTCTCTCTATTAAACGTTCGTCCTCACTGGAAACCTTCAAACTCCAGTTAAAGGGTTACTATCTCTCGCAATAGTATAATGTCCATACCCTATTAAGTATATGTATGTATTTGTTATGTATTTTATGTAAGTTTATTGTTTCATGTTTGCTTAATATATATAAATCTAGGAATATCTATTATATATGTAGGTATTGTTTATGTTAGTTTATGCATTTATTTCTGAACATAAAGCACCGCCAATGTCTCCTGGTATTTTTACCTGCTTGAATGGTTGCCTGGAAGAGATCGCTTTTAGCGATAAGGCCGCCAATTGTTCCACCTAATATACAGTTGCTTCATATTTTTATTTTTTGTTTTGTGGTGTAATAATAAAGAGTTTTATTTTGATTTTGATTTTTATAATATAAATGTGAATGTAAGTTTGTTTGTTACACTTTCACGCGAAAACTACTTAACTGATCATCATAAAACTTTGTACACATATTAATGGAGGCATTCGAAGTAACACAGGAAACATTTTGCGAAAAAAAAATACGCTGGATAGAAAAAAAGATTTTACCCGCCAAGACCCGGGTGGAGCTGGGCCTTAACCTCATACAATATACACTACCAAGTACGAAAAATTAAATGCGGTACTTTTATAATATACAAAGGTATATCATATACACCAAACTAGTATTAAAAAAACCTGAATTGTCACAATGGCCGAGAACATTAAACGTAATATGCCATTTTATTTTTTCCTCATGGCTCTGTTGCAAAACCTGCAATAAACAGGTCCAATCGAGCCCGAAACTACATTAGAAGGAGGGTAATGTATTTACACTAACATAATAGATCTTGTGTGAAAACGTGACTTGAATGTAAATATTTTGTTGCTAGAATTATACAATTATTTTTAGTCTTTGTTCTATTTAGGATTTTTATGTACATTTATGGCGCTACAAAGAGACATTTATAAATTCAAGTTATACTCTTAGTTAACCACAACATGCATATACATATGTATAATGATTATTTCATCATAATTTTAAGCCACAAAATGTATGTATAACTTCGCCCGATGAATTGCATACTAACATAATAAGAGTAACTATATGTAGTCTGCCTACAATGTAGATGGACGCTTGATAATACATCCATATATTTAGTTACTATGCTTATAAAGAGAGCGTCATTTTTTATATTTCATCAAGAATTTAAATTCAACAATACTAACTTTGCGGAATGACGTGTCGAGGATTTTAATTCTGGATGAAGTTACTAGCTTCAAAGTTGTATTGTTTTAGTCATCATTCAAATTTTAGTTGACAATGACGTTTTTTTATTACAAAACCTTCTGGAAACTCAATATTAAACCTATTGATATAGAGTTAAAGAAACTATATTTAATACGTTTATTTTTGTCTAATTCCAAAACAGCCTTCTATCGCCTTTATCGGCCATATATGCATATGGCCTAAGACTTAACCACTCTATCTTGCTAAGATTTTTATCCTTTAATGAGACATATTATATTCAATTACTGAATATACTGCCCACACTAACTATACTCCAACATTCCTTCAACAAGAAGGGCGTGAAGATTTACACGATAACAGAACAATTAATTACTAAGATGTACGCTTACTAAACTACAATCAGAGCAAGAAGGTATCTAGTTATGCAACTTCGTTCACTATTAGGTAACCATTCTGTACGAAGCTGTGGAAATGCACTTTGTATTGCGTTATATTTTTATCACATGCTAATGACGACTGTGATTTCGACTCATTTGTTTTAAGTTTAAAATATAATTTACATCAGGAAATACGTCAAACAGTGACTGATTTGCACTAAGTGCAGTTGAATGTGTCCTGAATTTTATCTGAATATTTTTTAGTTAGTAAACGGACTAGACGCGACTGCCAACATGTTTACGGTGGTCGCGGGTTCGAATCCCAGGGCACACCTCTGACTTTTCGGAGTCATGTGTGTATTGATAGTCAATCACCACGCACTAAAACGGTGAAGGAAAACATCGTGAGGAAACCTGCATACCATAGCGATTTATAAAATTTCTATGGTATGTAAGTCCGCCAACCCGCACTAGGCCAGCGTGGTGGACTATATGTCCTAACCACTCTCAATCGTACTCTCGATTGTAGAGGAGGCCCGTGCCCTGCAGTGGGACGTATATGGGCTGATACAGATTTTTTAGTCAAAAAGTTGCTTTAAGCGCGTCACTAGTCAAATATATTTATTTTTTAATGTTAGTGCTTCTATAATAAAAATAGTTGCATGACCTCTGTTTAATACTCATGTTAATTTTTAACACGGAACTTCTTTAAAGCTCAAAGCTAATATATCTTTGTCAAATTTTGCACATTATTGTTTATTAGCAATTTTTTGTTTAGTACTAAGATGGCACAAAAGACGACATTTGCAAAAGCGTGACTGTGTCATTTGCAACACTAGTTGAATCATCAGGTGCTAGCCAAGAGATCAAGGATAGTTTTTATAAAACTCATTAGCATTAAATCATCTAATTGTTTCAATCTGTTTGTTGATTACGCCTATCAGGGACTATTAGGATAAAAAAGATAAATTTGTAATTATATTTCTTGCTATGGCTATATCGTAATATCTACAATTATTGTTTAAGCGTTTTTTAATTATTAAATTACATTTGCCTAATAATACATATTTCCTTTCTCATACTTGCTCAATATAGTCAAGTCTACTCCAGATCGCAAATTATGATTATCTTTCACCGATCGATTGAGTTACTCCAGTTTATCAGAGGAATATAATAATACAGGGTAATCTCAGAACGTAACACACTTAAGTATCACGCTATGACGGATTTGACATCTTATACATCGATCATTAGTAGAAGAAAAACAGTTTTCTTATGCTTTACTGCACAATGTACTACTCTATTCAATAATATTTTTCTAAATATCTCATTCTCCTTATAATAAAAAAAATATCACTAAATATGCCTAAAAGTAGGGTTTAGAACTCATAATCTTCTACCGGATATCTAAACGTATATTAATGTTTTTATAATATTTTCTAGTAATAAACCGTTTCAAACAATACAATACAATACAATTATAATTCATAATTATCTAAGCCATAAGCATAACCTAAGCCATTAAATGTTTTTCTGCGCATCGTTTTTGCATCTCAAATTATGAATACGTGTATTCGTTGTAAGATGTGATAAAAAGTCTAAGATTCAGCCATTGTGGGACTTTTTGTGCGTATAATTACTTGTCTTCCACTATGTAATAATGTGCATAAAATATGAGTTAATTCACAGGCAACGGTTATAGATGGATTCCATAATGTATACTTATAAACTTATAGATTTGTATTATTGTATCCACTTTTCGACAGGAGTTTTATGACTTATTAGTATTTTATGTTATAGTATAACATATATATGTATATATTTACAGTTTTAACAATACATTAGTTTACTGGAAGACTGCGGTAAACAATTTAATATGATCAATGAACTCTGTAGAGAAAAAATCAGTGCTTCTACCATTTAAAACCCAAAACTCCAAGACGAAAGAACCTGTCAAATTCCTGCGATGTATGAAAAGCAATTCTACCGTAGAATATAACAGCTTGATTGATTAGAACAAGTGGATAAATCATAAATTCTTAGGTGTTTATTGAACACATTCCCAGACGTCTCGAGTATTTTTTTAATTTATTGCGTATTGTCCACCATAAGCGCTTCGTATTGATTAATACTGATAAATCTTTATTTACCGGAAAATTACTTAATCCCTATCCGGTTTAACTTATAAGGATTTTCAAATTGCATGTTTTATTATCGGATTTTAACTTGGCCATAGTTTATGAAATTACATCGCAAATAATATAAAAATATAATTATTATTAGAATGAAATCATATAGCATTAGTAATATTATACTGCTTATCAATAACTGGCTCCACATTATAAAATAACAATATGGTTTATTGTTAAAACATAAATTACACAGAAATATTAACCATCTCATTAATATTTGTAAGTTTCATGAATCAAAAAAGCAAAACATATTTTACTTTCCTCAAGCCAATTTTTCCTACGTGATGTACTATCCGATGCTCAACATCCTCAAGGATAAGTATAACATCTCTAATGTATAATTTGTATTGGCCGCGGTGCACACGCGAGGCCAATGACGAACTCTCTGCACTCCACTATAATTTAGACTTTATCACAAAAACAATTGAGTTCACAATCGTGTGTGTGGCTGGTGAAATCACATCCTCCAGTTACAATATAATGAAATTTATAATCGAGGTGATTCGATCAAAAATTCAAAGGCTAGATGAGGCGATTAACTTGTTAATAGACGATCAGGTGATATATCGAGTGATTTTATTGTGGATCAAAACATGGGCATTATCAGTGATAATAAAATTGATGACAAAAAAGAAATAAAAAATACTTTAAAACACATCTTTTGAACCTAGTATAACACGACAAGGTGACTAGAAATGGCGAGAGAAGTTACAATTGCAATACCATCCAATGAAATTAAATTATATCCTTTGGCGCTGGACACGTATAATCATATTTAACACAATTGTAATTGCGAGGACTTTTTTTTTAATATTCTCCTTGGATAGCAACACACCTGTCATAGGGAGCATTGTAAGCGGTTTCCCACCGGTAGATCACAATTCAGGTCACTAAATTATTAATACTATGCTCTACCATACAACGACATCCCATACACGCCATAAAATTAGCGTATATAACAATCACGTGACGTAAGTGATATTCCAAACTATTTCGAGAGACATTATTAACACGTCATAGGTCGCTAATGCATCGTCGCCTGTTTATTTAGCACAGCCGCGTGAAACTTAAGATATTTGTGATTTATACAGTTGTCTGTGTTTTGTGTAAAATTCTATCAAGCAGTTAATTGATTTATAAAGTCTTTATACCTTAAAATGTTAGTTGCTAGTGTTAAAAACTTTTAAATGTTTTCAGCAGTGGAACGTATGTACGAAATCGTCTTTTATTTTATAATATTCATCTTAGATTCCTAAGCTTACATAACGATCAGTATATACTATGTTCCTATGTTCTCTTCTGTTTGGTAAGGCTGGCTATATTTTTGATATACTTGAGTATTTTTTGTTTATACATATGTCTAAGTATGTATGGCCATAACACGCTATGTTTAATACAAGGTGGTTCTGAATTCATCTCCTGCCGTAGAGTCGCATCTTTCTCACAAAAGGATTTAAAACCCAAGTGACATCTTTGGCTATTTTGGCAACTTAGCGTAGATTTATAAAGTCTTACGCCCGAATACGGGGACGCAACTTAAATATAAGTTACGCTTAACTACGTTAATCCTGCTTAAATGTACTGGCTAAGTGGGCCATGCGCTGTTAACAGCAACTTATTATTTGAATGGCGTTCCAGTATTCGGGCGTTAGAATATCGTAAGAGACTCAAAAAAATTATATACAACGTCACGATGTGCAATCGTTAAAAAGCAGCACCTTCAAAAATTTGAATCGATATTACTTTAAATCTACATAAATCCTATTCTCCGAATGAATTTAAAACTAATTTAGACAATTTATGAAACTATCCTAGCATAAGTACAGTGCCTAAGCAAACCAGTTAGGTAATATTGAATGTATTTCCTCCACAGGAGGAATTCTCTCACTCCTTTCACACCATTTTCCTCTTGCTCAGCGTAAAAACCCAACTCAAAAGTAATTTTGCAGCCCACCAATCCCGAAGGATGTAAAACAACCGTTGACTTTACCGGATTTCATTGGCGCCTCACGATATTGTATATGGTGTTACGTGCATCAAAGCATACAAAAATCTTGCACCGTAATTGTATGATTATGAAATATAATACTATAGACAAATTGCTGTTACTGATAAAAGGAAAATTTTAAGTTTTATTCTGAAAAATTTGATGTCAGGCTACAGCGGAAATGTGTTTTTCGTCAGATAATTTTTGATATAATGAAAGGATTGGACTCTTAGCAAATCATACTATAAGTAGGTTTATCTTATCAAAAGTCCCTAAAGTTGTATAATGGTGGTAAAAATCTAAACCACTAAGGTTTTGAATTGATAAGTTACAAAGCCAAGATCAGAACGACTTCCTTGATGTAACATTGTACCGTCCTTAACACAAACAAAGTGACATTTAATGGCATATTAAAATGACGTGAACAAATAACAAAGAAAATTTAAAAAGAACACATCAAGTATTAATATATCATAACCTTTATTAATAGAACATATTCACAACTGTGCAATGCTGACAATATTGAATACATACAGGTCGAAATGATAATCGCCTTTTTCCAACGTTGATTCAATATTTATCACCTACTTATAGCATTTTCATTTTTCTTCTATATTGACCGTGATAAAATAATATTTTATTTCATTTATTTGCTGAGTTTAAGTGTAGGACATAAATAACGTGCTTATTTTCGATCGTGGGTTACAGTATCACAATAATCCCCGTGAGAACGGGATTGTTTGTATACACGCCATGACACTGACAAATTTTATACATTTTTCAACCCGTAATGGAGTAATCACTTTTCCTAATAAGAAAGGAAACTACGTGAGTGTCATTGACGTAAATATATGGACAGGGTGGAGAGCGCGTAAAGTATCCCGACGTAACCGATGCGTCGCTCCAGTGAAAATGATTTTAAAATAAATGTTTTGATAAAACTAAAAAGTTTAATAAGAAAAAAGAAGATTATTCTTAACACTATTATGACAAAATCTATTACAGTGATTGAATATTTATTTTAGCATTTTGTTAGACATTTCATGAATTAATCTTATATATAATACAATTTTCACGGCCATCTTATTGCTAATCGAAATGTACTGAAGGACCTATTCTTATTTTTAAATTAATGTTAAGTATGCAACATTAGGACGTCTGATAAAAAGGATACATGTACATATCATAGCAAATATTACATTACATCGATATTAAAATGTCCCACTACGTAAGAAAGCACAGACACAAAGCAATCACATCCTAAATAGCAGTAGGCGGTAACTGATTGTGAAACGAAAGGCCGCGAGTTCGACCCCCGCTTCGATACAAACGTTATATAATCAAATGTGTTTCAGATCTGGGCGTTGTACAATCCAAAAGACTTCCAATAATTCTTATAATTCTGACAGAAAATGCGTATTTTAACTACTATTGAATTAGAATATACTATGTGTCATTGCTAAGTGCATTTTATTCATAAAGGGAAAATATTTATTTATTTATTTTTAATATCTCATTTGTGAGAAACCGCATTGTCTATTTCTCCCGCCAAACACCAGTGTAAATGCACTGTTGTGTTGCAAATTGAAATACGTTCTACAAGCGTTGCTTTGTAATTAAAAGTGTTGCTTGGTTTTGTTACTGTTTATGAGCGGTCGTATCGCTTAACATCAGGCGAAAGGGAAACTCATCTCGCTATTCTTTAAAATAAAATAAAAACACTCAAAAAAAACTATTTACAATTTTAAATTCCTACGTCAAATTCCGCTCATATTGAGTAGCAAAAAAAAATAGATATCTGAGATGTAAAAAGTCTAATGAATCGGTTGACTAACTCAGATATTATCTCAAGAATTCAATTATAAATTAATTTCAAATTAACATACATAAAACGGAAAACATAACTTAAAAACTTAACATCAAGTGTCTTCACATCATGGACCAAAATACACATAATGGACATAAGGAATTGGACATTATATTTTATATAATTGTTTGACTTGGCCCTCTACATGTTATTACCTTAATAGTTATAAATAATAGTTGAATTTATTGCACTTGACACACTGACATAAATTGAGGATTAATCACTTAATTAACCATCCAACGTTCCTCAGTTGAATATAAAGTCTTACTCGAGTTGAATGTAAAATATAATGCGATTTGTTGATCATTCTAGAGTAGTATCACGTGTTGCTAATCATATCAAATAGTCCCTTGATTAATCTCTTTCAATTTAATGGCTTCTTATATTTACACGAAGGTTCACATTCGAAAGGCTATTTAAATTGTAACATTCACTGAGCAGATGACTAATACCTCAGTTCGTCCCGTGACCAAGAAAGCTGTAAAGTGTTCAAAAAGTCGGGAAGTAAAAATGTAAAAATTAAACCAAATCCGCAATAAGATCCGTCAATATTAGTTTAATTCAATAGACCTTCAATTGATACTTCTATGAACAATCTGACTACGCTAATTTGGCTTTGGCCATCTAAATTAAGATATTTTTTTGAACATTTCTTTATTTATAATAAGGAGCTAACATTGCATATTTAATATACTATTTTTAAGTTATTTGTTTCTGCCTGTGTATTCATTACAGCGACATATTTTTTAAATGCAAAAATACTTAACTCTTTGGAGCGAATACTAACGACTACTTTTTAGGTATAGACAAAGCTATTGCGCTTTTATTAGTGTTTCTCTATTACCTCCATATTTCCAAGCCAGTTTTCATCTGAGAGTTTTATATCAGCTAATAAATATACCTTTCTTACATGAACCTCTACAAAGTGACTTGAATAAGATTTAAATTATATAAATTGAATTTTATAGCATATGAAAGACATAAAACTCCCAAGTTAATTTCATTAAAATTCAAGTCAAAATTTTTACTCATATTTGCTTAGGGCTAAGAACAACGAGGAAAAAACATACATTCAAATATTCTCTGATAAATAATGATGCCTCTCCTGATTAATTTAAAACGAGTGGAAATACAAGCGTTTTCTTTTTATTTTTACATGATTATGATTTGTTTTCTTGTATATCCTTCCTTCTATCATTATTTCTACCTGCCAAAGTTTTAAAGATAATAAGTACCTCACACTTAAGGTAAAAAGTAGGTACATATATTAATAATAACATTAAAATCTCAAACACATAATCCTGATTGCTCAGCGAATAACTGTATCTTAAATCATGAAAAGCTGAAACTAATATTTAATATGGCTTTTTTAATTTGTGGACCAAAAATATTTGTTCTAGAGTAGTTTTTAGTTGCATAGTTCTTCACCGATAGCGCCATGGAAGCAATCATAATATGATAAATCTGATACGTTTTTCACTTAAAAAAAAAGACTTTAAAGTTTAAACACGATTCGTACGTTAGGGCACCTAAAACATCTCTTACAAAACTTTAAGCGAGTACGGCTCCAATCTGGTTCTCTCTGAGCTCCTATTTGAACGAGGTTTTATTTTTAATGAGTAATGCTTTAAAAATAAGCTATTCAGGAGATAGTTTCGATCTCAAACGCACTGGCCGTAAAACAGCAAGGATATTAAACCCCAAAAACAATTAATTCTAAGTAAAACACAAGAATTCAAGAAAGAGCAAAAATATACTAGAGACATTATATCTGCATTATTATTGATATCAGTATTGAAATGACTTCATAACATTCATTGTTCTATTGCTCCTGAACTTTAAACCAGTATAGAATACCATCTATTAACTCATAGCATAAGCCAATTGTTTTTTAATTTAATCCAAAATTAATATAATAGGTCCATAATTGTACATAATTTCACGCAATTTGGGCACATCAAATTAATTGGAGGTTTAGGTGTCGATTTCCGCGTCAGTTTTTAACCGACTTTAAAAAAGGGAGGAGGCTCTCAATTCGACTGTATGTTGCTTTTTTACCTCTGTTTGATATATCAGAAGAAAGGCTTATATCCAGGATGTTGGACATACATGCAGAGTGTTTTAAATTCGTCTATAAATCGGCCAAAATTAATTTAATCTGAATTTATTCATATTTAATTACATGGTCACCGAAAATTTGTTTAAGCATGCCAATATCAATGAAATTCAAATGATGAAGCGAATATACTTAATTGTGATTATCACGAGCGCAATTTTACTTATTATTTTTTGGGTAAATTTTAAACCACGTTCACAAATAATCAACAAACATCACAAAAACCGTCAGATGTGATAAAAAAATAAAATACCGATTCTCGTACTAATTTTGTAATCTGAAATAATGACACGTTTAAAACGTAAATGTACAAACTCGTTTTTGATACGCCAAAAAATGCTTGCGTCAGTTGTTATTTTGCTTACAAATAACATACAAAAAGTAGATTTCAGCAATTTGCTCGAATGGATTATATTTTGCGTCATCGATACGATTTTTTGTATTGGAAGAATTAACATTTATTGAATACTTTCAGTTGGAAAACGAATAATCAGTTTTGAATAAGATTTATATAATGATAAACCTCAGACAATACTCTTAATTGACCAATCATATCCAAAATAATTCTTGGATCAATGTACTAGTTTCGTCAAGTTTTACTAAAGGCCCTCTTTTCGTAATAAATAGTTCAATAGGTACTACAACATAGGTACAACAGTTACTTCAATTACTTTAGTATTCTAGCGGTATTCTACTGTATGGTATGTGAGCCTTGGTTCAAGGTTCTATTTCCACACCGTATTATTCAGTCCATGTAATCTTTGTATAAATTAATATCGTTTTTAATTGGCTGATACTCCATTAATATTGACGTCAGAACCGATCGTTAAGTTATAAATGCAGTCTTTGCAAAATGAATAATAAAACGTGTTCCGTTGACCCTTTGTAACCGGAAAAAAAGATTAACAGAAAAATATAAACGCTGTTGTGGGTTCAGTACCACTCTACCTGATCAAGAATCAAGACGGACTACAAAGTCAGCGTATTAGGTGTTACTAAAAAAAGTAGTTTCCCATCTTTTTGCCCTATATATGCTTAGAACTTTAAAACTACGTAACGGATTTTAATGCGGTTTTTATTAATAGATAGAGTGATTCAAGAGGATGGTTTATGTGTATAATATATATCCAGGACGTTCCAGTTTGGAAGAAAAATAACACGTAGTTTGTAGAGTAGATTATGTATTGTAGAGTGGAATCAAAAAACATCTGCACCCAGGCAAAGCTGGGAGAGGCCGCTAGTTAATTCTAGAATAAGACAATGAGACGAAGATTATTTATTTATGGACTGTTTCATGTCAAGTATACGTAATTTAATTATGCAGTTTCAAGTTGTATTTAATAGTTTTATTAAGTTCATTAGAATTTATAAGTTTATATGTTATATTTATAGAAAATTAATGGACTCCACAAATAGCCAGTTAGGTTATTTCTGTTTTGATGACTATCAGTCTAATAAATTTAATATTTAATGATACATGGATATAATACGATTAACGTTGTTTTTTTTTGTTTCAAGCAAGTGTTTTTTTGTGATGGCAAATGATGACCTGTTAACATCCATGACACCTGAGGATTGCAGGTTCATTCCGAACCTTGGAAAATGTATCGGGAATGGGAATAATTAAAAAACGGAGGAGGTAAATTTTGTAAATGTTGTAGAGGAGAAGAATTTGCATCGAATTAGTATATGTCGTAGCAAAATGATTGTCCGAAATTAAAATGTTTGCATTGTGCAACCATCTTAATGCTGCCTGAACGAAACGTAAGAAATTCGTCTCTACGCAACCTCACTTATATTGTTGCACACCTCAAAAAATATATTATTATCATTCGAACTTGAAAGTGGATACAAAAACTACCTATATATCTTAGAAAATTAATAAGTATTATTAAATGCCAGGAGTCAAGAATTTGTGACCTATATGGAGACAGGCTCATCCCCTATCATGTGATGGGACGGAAAATATAAGGCTAAAAGTAGCATCTCTACCCGTTCTGGGGAAAAGCATGAGTTTAGGAATGTACATATGTATGTAAAATGTCGTTAATCCAAAATATTTCTAAGCTTCCAAGAATCAGTATCTATCAGCTACTGGCAAATTCCTTCAGTGGTTCGCCTGACAATCATGATTGTCATTAAATAAACTATAATGTGATTTTCCTTGTATTTAACAAGGAAATGATTACGTTAATATGCAGAGTATCAGCCCATACAGCTTGCCACATCCCCCCACCCCATTCCTCTCGCGTCCACGCCGACCCAATGCGGATTACTAATATGTTTGCAAAACTCATTTCTGCTAACATTCAAGAATTTCTTTGATACGAGGAAAAAAATTAAAATACGAAAAAAAAATATAATATTTGTGAGTGTTGGGGAGATCCGAAGTTTTCCTGGTCATTTCTTTGAGATTGCTAGCTTGTTTTTGATACTTTCACTGCCTTACAGGTATAAGGCTATATTGATAATTAATATTTCAGTCCACAAGAGGCACGCTTAACATTGTTTAATATAATGAAGTAGGTGAAGAACGTTATTTTCGTAACAATCCGTCTGATCATAAACTGGACTCGGCTCTTACGAAACAAGACGGACACGCGACGTGATTGTCTATGTGTACACGCGCGCGTGTCTGTGTGTTCGTCATTAATAAATTTTTGTTAATCACAATTCTAATCACACATTACTTACGTTATAAGCATCTCGCGGCCTTTGGTCAGGTTCCGTGTATCATGCACTCAGTAGCACAATCACAAACACCAGAGCGGTCAAAAAAAATGATTTTTTTTCTTAATTTTCGCACACACTTACACGGTATTTTGGATACGTTCAACGTAACTTTCTAATAAGTTCGGCGGGCGGGCGGCGCGACGTGCGGTGTGGAGCACGCTCGCTGTTCGACTGGCGAGTGGCCGCGTTCCGTTTTCGCTTGCGTGTTGGTTTTTTCTTTTTTTCCTTCCAACCGGCCAGTCGGTGGACCGCGGCGCCGTGCAAGCCACTCCGGTGTGTCAAGACGGAATGACGCAAGCTGTTTCGGCAACCCGCTGTTGGGTTTTTTTACATTGCCCCAATCCGCATACACATGCATTTGACCTTACTGTGCTAAGGGTTGAATTTGACAAGATTGATGAAGGATCTAAGGATTAATGGAAGACGAAAAAAAAGGATTGTGTGTTGTTTTTTATTTTTGTTAAGGGCGTAAACAAAGTTTGCGTAGGTTACAAATAAGATACCATTGTTTTCCTCATCATATGATAATAAAATAAATATTTACTAACACACTCAACTACATTGCCTATTAACAATCTGAACAGACAGCTAAGCAAACAACATTTCCAAAGACTGGGATTTCTATGCCGCATGGAGGTAGACCAGATCAACCACCAAGTTCTCCGCGCTTACTGCTCTACTTGCGACCAATTCATCTTTGTAATTCGCTTTACTATATTAACACAAGTGACAAGTGCAGCATTGACGGCTACCTCGTGGACAGACGACCTAGTTAAGGTTCCAGGATTCCTGTGGATGCAGACCGCTTCCTACAGGTGGCTGTGAAAACCTTTACAATAGACTGTGTTTATATGATCTTTCTGTAGTTATATTGATAGTCATAGGCTCGCGTCCTATCAAATCTTGAGAAGGAAATAAGTTCAGCAAGATTGCTGGTGGTAGGTCTCTCATTTATAAAAGGCCGCCCAGGTAGTTACCACTGAATGTCTATTTCCCCCAGCAAACTGCTATGCAAATACACTGTTGTGTTCCGGTTTGAAGGACATTGTAGCCAGAGTAGCTATATATGATGAGAATTAACATCTCATGTTTCAGTGGCGAGCGCAGTGGACTGCCAAGCATTACTTTGTATATATATATATATTATTATTATTATTGTTCCTGAGTAGTCGTATCGCTTACCATCAGGCAAATGGCGTCCCCTTCTCGCCATTCATTGCAATAAAAAAAATATGGCAGTTGTGGCATCTAACTCTGTATATTCAAAATTTTATATACTCGTATACATCAAGGCAGAGCTTATGCTTAATATGTAGTAGTAACGACGGAGTTAGCACCGCGCATATATTTCATAACTCCTTATTGCTTCCATAACATATGTATGTGAAAAATTATGCTGAGCGTACGTTACCCAATCCTAACGAAATATATTTATATAACAATTTGCACGCCGCTAATTTGTACCTTGAAATACATTCACGTGGCTCGCGGATCATAACGAATATTATTATTAAAAATAATGTTGGTTAAATATTTTACAATACATACATACATAAACCCACGCCATTTTACCAGACGGGTAGGAACAGGTTCTCCTAGTAGCAATCAGGACACCCACGTTTCGCCTTGTATTATCCGTCGTGCAAAAATTCCTGACTAAAGCATACTTTACAATATAAATGTCGTATTTACAGTGTTTCATTTTAGGCTCTACTACACTCACTTGTATTTTCTATTGATATTTCTGTTCATATTTCGTTTTGTAGCAAAATCACATACTAGAGTTATATACAGGGTATATCAAGACTGCTACCGTAAACGAAGCCGGGTGGTCGTTTAAGCGACTTCAGACACAATGCAACAGAAAATGTTGCAAAAAAAGCGACAATTTTTTTTTGTTATTTTTTTTCTAGCTCCACATTTGGGTGGTAAACACATTTTTTTCCTAAAATAATAAATACCCTTTTATTTATAAATACTCAAAGGTATAAGAGAGAAAAAAAAGATATCAATTATTATTTTAGCAAAAACTATGGATTTACCACCCAAAAATGATGGTATTTAAAAAATCATTAAAAATTATTGTCGCGTTTTTTGCGATATTGTTAGTTGCATTGTGTTTGTGGTCACTTAAACTACCGCCAACTTCGTTTTCGGTAGCAGTCTTGATATACCCGGTATAGTATAGCTTTACTTGATAGTTCTTATCTTGGATATTCAACTGTTTCTACTAATTTGTCAGAAGCTTTTAATCCCTAGATATTGGAATATACATAGCAAGGCAAAGAAGCAATTTCATACAATAGCCACTCCTAAGAACATTTCAAAGCTCTAAAGTATGGAAAAGCATCCTAATTTTACCATATTATGGCTCCTTTAATTCATTCTTAGGGTAGGCACTTCTTATGTACTAAACATAAATGATTCATAAGATTGTTAAGCTCTAACATGTGCAGAAAACATATTTAACCAGCTCTCAGAACACCTACGCGGTACAAGCGCACTCTACACGACTCTACCGTAGCGTAAACTCTATCCATTATCCGCAGTGCG
Source organism: Hyles euphorbiae (assembly GCA_023078785.2). Lineage (NCBI taxonomy): Eukaryota > Metazoa > Arthropoda > Insecta > Lepidoptera > Sphingidae > Hyles > Hyles euphorbiae. Next base: position 916,442 of record CM041030.1, read on the forward strand.
ACGGACAAAAAATACTTGGACAAAAGCGAACGGTCGGTGGTGACCGGTCTCTACCCTCTGTGACCTGCAGTTAGACATGCGATAGCAAATCAATAAATAATATAATAATCTAGGACAATCCAGTTATGAATAAAAGCAACATTTGGTCTAGAAATAAATATTTGGGCGCCACGCGAAAAATTAATAAGAATACCAATTAACAAATAAGAATTTTTTGTTTCCCAGCCAACTAAATACCCACTGCACTATGGGGTTTATGCATAATGATACATATATAAATGTTAAAGATAGAATTTTAAATCAAAATACCACTCCATTTCTTTGTACGAAAAGTTTAGTATATATAATATGATAAGTTTCAAAATACCTCAGTGCCTTTAATCGAAAGTCTTCGATAGTTGTGTGTTGCCAGTGATGACTTACGGCACCGAGACGTGGCCTCTCACTATGGGCCTTATTAGGAAGCTCAAAGTCACTCAACGAGCTATGGAGAGGGCTATGCTCGGGGTTTCCCTACGAGATCGAATCAGAAATGAGGAGATCCGTAGGAGAACTAAAATAACCGACATAGCCCATATACTGGTGGTAGGTCTCTCATATGTGAGAGGCTGCTTGGGTGGGTACCACCGCAATGTCTATTTCTCCCGTCAAACAGCAGTTCAAATGCACTGTTGTGTTTCGGATTGAAGGAGATTGTAGCCAGAGTAACTACTGGACATATTGAGACTCAACATCTTATGTCTCAGGATGGCGAGCGCAGTGGAAAGCCAAGCATTGCTTTATAACTCATAAAAAAAAACCCACCGGATTAGCAAGTTGAAGTGGCAATGGGCAGGGCACATAGCACGGAGATCTGATGACCGATGGGGTCGGAAAGTGCTCGAATGGAGGCCACGTAGCGGAAAGCGCAGCGTAGGACGTCCACCCACACGATGGTCCGACGACCTGGTAAAGGTCGCGGGACGTCGCTGGATGCAGGCTGCCTCCAACAGGTCTCTGTGGAAATCATTGGGGGAGGCCTATGTTCAGCAGTGGACTTCCTTTGGCTGATGGATGGATGGATGGATATAAATTGTATTCCCATAAATACCAATGCTTATCCTATTGAAGTGAAGTTACTAAGGAGCAGTTATAGTGTTTCATTTGACATGATAACGCGCCATCATAATGCAGGTTTTTTTAAGGGGTTGGTTACCCTACAAAAGCCTGCAGCAGAAATTCACTTAAAAAATTCTCTTCGTTTACGTTTGTTTCGCACATGGATAGGGTCGTCTGATCGTGGGTTTATTGCACCCCAACATATACAACCCTGAATCGTAGATGCATTATAGTTCTCTCAAAATCATCAGGAAAGGGATAGGATAGAAAAATCAAAGATGTATAGGGCCCTTAGTAATCTTTATCACCGAACCAAACACGACAACTAAGCCCTCGCTTTACATCAATTTACTATGAAAACTCACAGAACGCCTGTGGTCGACACCACTTTACATAATTGATCTTTTTGACCTTCCTCAAGTATAATAAAAATAAAGTTTCCAAAGAAATACGCGCACGGGATTACCAGATCTAACCTTAGCCCTTCTTTGTAATGATTAGATACTTTACACATTTGATTTTAAACCTTGCGGATTTGATATAAGGTAGGAATCACAGTGTGCTGGAATTGCCATAATTATTTCATTATGTGTTAATTTGTGCGATCTTGTTCTACTAAGTAAATAATTCATCTATCTACCACAGATACCAACGCATATATTGCGCAATTCTTTTGTTTGTTAATACTAACAAGCGGCTGACTAACAAACATCTAAATTAACCAATACAGCCAATAGTTACACTTGATAAGTTTTAAAACAATTCTAAAACAGATGTAACACTCCTTATTAATTATCGAATGCTTGTCCCTTTCGAACTTTTTAATTAAGTTTGAGCGAAAAATACAAAGCATTTGATAACTAAAATAGATTATAAAACTGTCTCTTACTAAGGCCGATAGTTTTTATCCCATAGTAGCATCAGATATTGTATCGTAGGTATTAAAATCTTGAATAGATTGTTCAGTCAAAGAACTGACAATATCCAGACTCGAAACAATTGGTCTTCAATCGCATTAAAAATATCTTGATCGTTGAATGCTTGAGGCATCATTTGAGGCTGTCAAATGCCTGATAAAATTAATACAATGCGTCGAGATAGAATACAAACAACACAAGAATAAAGTCAACAAACGATTATGTTTTTATATTAGTTACAATTATGTTAACTCTAAGTGTACTTTTATTTGTACTTGAGTCATGTGTGTATTGATAGTCAATCGCCACGCCAACGGTGAAGAAAAACATCGTGAGGAAACCTGCATACCATAGCGATTTATAAAAAAATCTATGGTATGTAAGTCCACCAACCCGGACTAGGCCAGCGTGGTGGACTATATGGCTTAATCACTCTCAATCGGACTCTCGATTGTAGAGAAGGCCCGTGCCCTGCAGTGGGACGTATATAGGTTGATACAGATACTTTTACTTGAGCAATTTTCTTGTTATTTGACCTTTTATAAAAAACTAATAACTGTACCAAAATGCGCTCCACATTGCCTTAACCTTATCAAGTTTAATGGTTATTTAACGCCAGGATAAAAGAACGCAATTGAATTAATTTCCATATAGAAGGGCGAGCCTTCGAAGATTTCGACACGACACGAATACGGACAAGTGTAAGCGATACACGCGCGTGTTGGATTCCGTACTCACGGTTGACTATTATATTGGGAAAATATTTGACGATTTGACATACCTTGCTTTACTCTGACGGCTTAATGTATGTATTTACTAAAAAACTACTTGAAAATATAGGGTATTAAAGCAAAGATTCGGTATTATTTAACTTGATCCGGAAACTTCTTCAGCTTTTCAGGAAAAATTCCACTGAATTCTAGTTAGACTGGGATTGTGTTACTTCAATCGAGAGCTGTTACACACAGGCTAATCTGGAACGCAATACAATCGTGTGAGTGACTATAGAGGTTTCACACCATGGGTATGCACACAAACAATGTTAGAAGACTATTACAGGCAGCTTGACCAAAACCATTCACAAAACAAGTCTTCCATCGACACCACCTCCCAACGCCAGCAGCAGATATAAAACTATAATTACAGACATAAAAACAAAGTAATATTAAACAGCATGGCAAGGACGCCGGGTCACCGAGCTTCACTTCTGATAAAATTCACTGGCCACGAGCTGCCGAGGCTATAGTGTTTACGTAACGCTGTTATTTAACGCAGTATCCCTTAGTGGGCAGTGTTGATAATAAATAGAACAGATGAGATGGAATTTATCATAATAGTACACCGGAATGAACTGAAGTATCATTTTCAAAGGTTGAAAGAAGGTAAATCTTTGTCCAGAGTCTAGTCCTATTTAAGTGAGTGTTGGATGTATATAATTAAAGTACAAAATTATAATGGTTTGTTAGATTTACGAGATATACTTGTTTGTCTCATGACCAAGAAAGCTGTAAAGTAACCGAAACCTCAGGAAGTTAAAAAAGGTAAAAAATAAACTAAATCCACTAATAATTATTATTAATTTTATAAAATTATATTTGTTATGTTGCTTGAGTTAAAAGTCTCACGTTTTTCAGATTCCTGTCGCAAAACTTGGCCTTGTGTGTGGACGTCGTATTACGTGGACGGGTGTATTTATACATTATTTCGTTCAGATAAGCCGCTGACTCATTTCCCACTATATAAACACTCATATATTTTATTATGGGTTCAACTATGACCTGCCCCCATCACATGTGCACTACAAGCGTATATAACATGCGACACGCGACATGCACATAACCACATAGTATAACATAGTGTATCGAGGAACTAGATGCACATGACTGAAGATATACCGTGTCATAGGTCACACTGTCTCACCGTTTCACTTCCACTCGGATGCTAGCCATATCTAATATATCGCTAATTAATCTACACTTGTATAAAATTATATCTTTATTTCCCACAAATATGCATGTAAAAAATAATCATTAATAAACTCGGATGAGCGAAGGATTAACTTTAGGCATTGGGCTAAAGAATCTATTATTATGAATAGCTAGATAGTAATGACTATATTAATAAAAATCTATATTCTTCAGCCTAACATGATAATCCTGTTATGGCAATCCACTGATTTTAAAAGTAAAAAGAACGGTCAAAATAAATTAGTCAATTTTAAAGTTTTGGGCTAAAATTTAATCCCTCGCTCATCGGAGTTTATTAATAAGGCCCTAAGGGCCAAAGTTTGTTTGTTTATGCCAAAGTATGCAAGCCTATCCAAATTTTGTGAACCATCATCATGATGGATGATGAAACACGAGCACAATACATACGATATCTACAAAATACCTACCACACACATACAGTTTTCCTCGGCTCTTATGAAATCTCGGTGACTTTATTCAGTTTAAATATTTTATTTTGGTCTCTAAATTGAACATAATATCTTATTATTTTTTTGTTTTAGTTTGTTCACGGATATCGAGAATATTAAACTTACCTGCTATGTTTAAATGCTTTTTTTTTCGTCTCTAAAACGCATGATATTTTGTATAAGTTATAGCATAATTTTAAGTTTTTTTCACGGTCTATTATAATTAGTGAAGTGTACAATATTCCATTATATTTATATGTATGTAGCTTCTTGTTCTCGAGTACTATGTACGTGACTGTTGGGTGTTATTTATTTATTATTTAATTTATATGTGGTAGAGCCACGACTCAACGAGAGTGAACTAAAAATGTTAGAGATCACCGACGATGATCCAAAGACATAAAGTTTGCCAATCTCATTCCCTGTACTGTATATGGGTTAATGCAGTAATATTACCGTAGACACAAAAGCCTAAAGATACCTGAAATAGATAGATACACGAAGCTATGTTTTTTTGCGTCAATGAATGACGACACTAGCATGCAGTTCACCTGATGGTAAGTGATTCGACCGCTCATGAACAGCAGCAAAACCAAACAACACCTTGAATTACAAAGCAAGACTTGGCATTCCACTGCGCTCGCCAGCCTGAGACCTACCCAGCCGCTCTCTCACATATGAGAAACCTATCACCAGTAATGTCGTGTGAATATTAATAAAACTATATATATTTGAATATTAATTATTTCTATTAACACAGGCAATCCGCGTACAATCCCGGTGCTAATGCGTTAAATACATATCATTCATGACGGATACTGTGACATAATACGAGTAAAGACATGAATGAAATTTTAAAATTAATTGCTTACATCATTATTGACATTCAGGATCTTCCTTTGAAGTTATAACCTTATTAATGCGCTTTATTTTTTCAAAATTCAACCATTCTGTTTTAATTTTGTGTTATAATATTTATGATATGCAGCCTTCTCCACAATATTTTTTTTCCTTTTTAAACGTGCGTAATTTATTATTTATACATAAATATTTTTGAAACTTGAGGCAATATTGATTTGAATCCGCGATAACGTTGTCTGTATCTTGCGTAAATTATTAGTCTCTATGCAGTAGTCAGGACTCTAGAATTATTTTCACAGTTGTCTATCTATTAAATAAATAGTCAAAAGTCTATCAAACTAAAGCGCCTATCAAACCTTGTAGTGATTTATAAACATGGTTTTAAGGCTAGCGCAGCGCAATGTTTAACACAATCCATTGTCTGCACTCTGCGCACAATGTGTTGCCCTTCGTGACCCGCACGTTTTGGTTGTCATAACACTCGCAACAGCTGCAAATAGGCACATTTGTAACACTGCAAGCCGTTTTAGAAACTTAGGATAGTTTACAATATCATATCCTCATGGATTCAGATTTTAGTGGTTAATTGTTATGTAAACACAATTCGTTTTTGCCGTGTATGACTAGGTCATGATTTAATTCCTTTCTCTAACTGTCGTCAGCTAAAGGAAGTCCACTTCTGAACATAGGCCACCCCCAAGGATCGCCACCTAGACCTGTAGGAAGCGGCTTGCATCCAGCGAATTCCTGATTTAATACCATTGTTAGTCGCCAAATATTCTCTCATCTCTATGATACTTAACATTCACTCCAAACTTAGTTAAAATTTACGACGTACGATACAGGATTCGGACTTTATATAAAGTATTTAGGTATATTCGTACAGTTTTATGTACGAAATTCGGACATTCATCATCGTGTGGGAGTATAGAGGGGCTATTCCCAGAGAGTACCTCAGTTCAAAATTATTTCACCCTATCTAAATCATAGTCAAAAACTGACAAAAACGGATCACTTGCGAATTAAGCCCGGAAAAACGCATTACGCCAATTACAACAATTTACTACACCAAATTAGACAATGGAATCACAAATGCAGTAAAAAACTATGTTCTCTAGAAACAGCACAAAACAGTAGTTGCTCATAATACAGTTAAATCACAGACCCTGTATAACTGAATGTGACAGTAATAGAGGTTTTACGTTGAAAAGTGTAATTTTAGATAATTTGTAAAACCATTACGAATAGCCTTATTGTAACGAAGGGAGAAAATGCGTTTTACTATAACGTACCCATCTATATTGACCCCAGTATATACAGATTTTTACTAGTAATAATTAAACGTTTTAAAACGTTTTATTAGTATTTGCTTAGCCTTGTACCCTTAAATAAGATATTTATTTAGCAGATAGTTAACACCACCATATATTAACATTCACATTTCTTAAATTTACAAACTTTTGTATAATAATTGTTATCATTTCAGTCTTGATAAGTCTCACCAAAATTTTAAAATCCATCAAAAAACCAATTACACATCATCACAATATGCTGAACGTTTCTAATATAATTACATGTAAGTTTTTGAATTAAACAAAATTAGTGTTTTCGTGTGAATTTTCCGCTTTCTGCTCCCGTGTCGGCTCTCACTACGCAGGCCGCCTACCGCCGACGCGCCGAGTTGCGGTGGCTTGGTGGTTAACGGTAAGGTCACCATTTGAACTCAATTCTGGTAAAGTGCAGTACACTTAATGGTAAATACATGTTTCATACATACAAGTATCCAATGGCATCAGGTTAACTCATATTTTATTTTATCTAAATACTAAAAAGTGGCATTCTATATTTCTCTAAATTGTTATTGGCACTAGATTGTATACTGTTAGGAATAAGATTCATGAGTCGCAGGTTTCTTTGAGAAAGATTGGAGAGTGTCCGACACAAAGGAGGACTGTTGAGTTGCCTGTAAAATTATTAAGATCCAATAGCACAAACTAAGTTTGCCAATAGATTTGACTTTAACAATATCAATCTTAACATAAGCGATGTCATATACGTGTCAAATGTTTGGTGACGACATTGTCAAAATTAAAGTTATCGTCAAAGTTACTATAGGCGACCAGGTCTCATCATCGTCATCATATCAGCCACAGGAAGTCCACTGCTGAACATAGGCCTCCCCCAAGGATCTCCACAATTACCTGTTGGAAGCGGCCTGCATCCAGCAACTTCCTGCAGCCTTAGTCAGATCGTCCGTCCACCTTGTAGGCGGGCAGACCAGGTCTAATTTTGCTACATAAAATACAACACCTAACAGTTGCTTCAAAATGCACATAGACTCATTTCTGTGAGATGATATCACGCTGATCACTATTAGGCACAATATAACTATAGCTATAGCTAGTGGTAAAGTAACTCCACCTCTATCCATTCTTTTAAATTCTAAGCTACTTCAAACATATTTACAAATTTCAACATAGCTTTCATTGCTTAATTACAACCGCAAAGAATTCCTCACATTCTAGTATATATTCTCGGAACACATCGCATTAGGCCATATCATATTTTCATGAAACTCAATTGAGTTGGCAAACAGATATGCAAGAATGGCGCAACAATAACATCATAACAAATATGGGCATTTAAATTTATCTGCTCGTGGTTTCCTTATAGAAAGTGGAACAGGACTTCCCATGCGCCTAACATTTGAGTTCACTACGCCCTGTGTAAGCATTGTGTAAAGGCTTTTATGATATTAAATATCTCTTAGCCATTAGATAGATATAAAGCGCAAAATCAATAAAGTTTTGTTCCCTTATTCTACCACTATTTAAATAAATTGGCCTTAAAAATATATTATTTTTCAAAATTGGTATATAATTAACATAACCAGATACACGGCTAGACAAAATAGCAAACTGCATGAATTTTTAAGTAAAATAAAAATATTCTTTATAGCGGCTTGGCCCAGCTTCATCCGGGTGCAGATAGTTTTTGAGTTCACGTCAAATACATATTTTAGTTTTCGCAGCGCACGCTATGTAAAGATTTTACTGGATATTTTTACACCCTGGGTGGCATTATTGGAGTTTTATTAAAGATCTAGGTGTTTTTGAACATATAGCCTATGCCACTCGGGGATTTTGTAGCTTCCTAACATTGAAAGATTTAGTTCAAATCAGTCCAATAGTTTTGGAGTCTTTTCAATTCAAACAATCAAATCTGTCCTCTTTGTATTAGTATAGATTAGTCACACGATCTTTATAATTGTTAGGTAACAATATCGCAAAACATGTTACAAATTGAAATTAAAAAGGCAAGAATATACGAAATACTTGTGGACTATAATCAACCTTTTTAAACTACACAGTAATAACACGAAATAATAATATACGTATACATCCAAGAGCCAATCGGTATCAGGACAATAAAACAGCTGTTCTACCTGGCTAATGATAAAGAAGAATACCAGAAGCTGGCGCCCAACCTTCAACACTGAAGAAGCTCCCAAAGAAGAAGAAGAAATAATATAAGCAACAGAAACAGGTAAAAAATAGTATTCAAATATTCATTGCAAAACTACAACCCCAATTTCGAGGTAGTTTCTAAATATTAAAGTATGTAAAACAACATCAAAGTAGAACTAAACGCGGAAGCTAAGCGACTAGTAACTAGCGAATATTCAGCGTCGCCGGATGACCCGCCACTCGCCTTGACTCCGCCGACCAAAGTCCACGAGGCTCTAACAATGTTCTCAAGCTTACATCACTATTAGTTTACATGGTTTTTTTTCTTATACCACATACATACATAAACTCACGGCTTTTTCCCAGACGGATAGGCAGAGGTGCCAGGATACACACATTTGGCCATGAGTTTTCCGTCTCATGATGTGATAGGGGCGAGCCTATCGCTCTATCGGGAACAGATTCCCGACTCCGGGCTATAATGAATAGAAAATACAATACCATTTTTCGTGACCCGAGATTCGAAAACTCAGCTTTATAACCGTATCGTAGTGCAACTACACCACCGACGCAGTCTTATATTATTGCAGAAAATGCCTAGATTGTATGTATGAATTACATATGTACATATTTATCTCTTATCGAGAATTGAGCTCACAGATTCACATTTTACAACCGACGCATAAACCAACTGCGCCACAAAAGCTGTCCAATGATGTACTATGAAGGGTTGTAGCAATTGTATACAACAATGGGTATCTAAGCAGAATATTATAGCAACTTTAAATGAATTCAATACAATAGGACTTTAATTCTTCATAAAGATCTTATACTACGCGTGCGAACGGTCAAATATATGTTGTATTGCTAAATCTCAAACTCAAATTATATTCCACATCTATAAAACATGCTGTAGGGATAATAAACAACGATTATTATGGTCTTATGGCGCGTTTACACAATCGTCGATGTTCGCCGATGATAGGCGATGACACGTTTGCGCATCATTGCCACAAATTTTGCGCACCTCGCCACGTATTCGAGCGAGTTGTCAATAGATAAGTCGTCAAAAATGGACGTCGATCGACGTCGATGCATTAGCGGTTGCCACGACATTTATTTAAAAAGCGCGTATAGATACGAGTTTTATGAATATATATAAAAACCAAATAATACCGAGTAAACAGATAAGTAGAAGATGGTGGATGTTAAGAATTTACCGCAACATAACTAGGTATTTGTAATCGTAAAAACAGCGTTTTTTCTAGGGATATATTTAACACTACATAAGAAAACAATATGTTCTTATTATCGCCCTTGAGTTGTTGTTGTTTTGAATCATCATTAACATTTCTGATTGCTTCCCGTTACATCCCGTCTTATCAAGTTTCATTCGATGCCATACCCCAATCCTGTCCTATTTTATTCGCCTCATACTTTCTAGCATACCATCCACTTACATGCAAATAGAGCGTCGTAGATAGCCAGAACAACCCTTAAAGTAACTTATTATTTGTATTACGATTAATATCATGGTTATAAACACAAAATAGAAAATAATACATTATTTAAATAATTATTGAAACGATTATATTGAATAACAAGAAGATAGACTTATATAAATTACGACGGATATATTTTTTGAAATTTATTAGGATTAAAAATTTTGCCTTATAAACGTAATAGATAACGTAACTTTACCCGTTTACACAGCTCACACAAGGCAATTGGTTCAGTGGTGTAGGCGTAAAAGTTTAACAGGCACTAGACTGTCAAACAAACAGAAGTGTTAGAGCCACGCTGTTGTCAGTTATTGCTCAGCATGAATGATCAACGTGAAGTAACAGCTTTTCCATTGCATTCGGTAAGTGAGATTGCTGGATGCCCAATGCTCCTTTCTTCTTCCCATCCTTTCTCCTTTCCACTCCTCTGCCATTTCATGGACACGCAATACATCTTTGATCCGAACGTTATGGATGTTCATGGGCGGTAGTGATTACTTACCATCAGGTGATTTGTTTTCTCATTTTCCATTAATAAAAACAGACAGACGACAGACAAAGAGTTTCGTTTGAATTTATAATATTAAGTAGACATAATAAGATGAACAGAATCAGAGCAGCACGAGCAGAGACATAGAATTAATTGGATTGATAGAATTGGCTGGTCGTAAAATTATAAACCAAATAACTCTGGTGGATCTCTGGTGAACATCTGGTGGATGAACCCTTATTCATCACATAGCTCTGAATTATAACAAGTACCACTAATACCTGGTTCAAATCAATGGGTGAATTGGCTATGGTAGAATGCTGGTTTTGAGATGAGATGTCATAAATATAATGAAAATAATAAATAACACCCAACAGTCACGTACATAGTCCTGACCCCACACTAAGATCGAGTCTTGTGTCGTGGGTCTTTTCAGTCTCACAATACCCAGACCCGAAAGGAGTATTTGTGGGTAGAACAAACATTTCTAGCGGGGCGGGGATCGAACCCGCGACCTCTCAGTTCACAGCCGACGTCTAACCAACTTCGCCACGTAGGCTGGCATATGATTCAACGACATTTATTTTTCATTTTGGAAGTCAATCATTTAACTAATCGCAAAGCCCGCAATGCCTAGTGTTTTTTAAAGCAGGTACTCATAAAACTCGTAGTAGAATTTCATAAAAAAACGAAGTTATTAATAACAGACATATTAATTGGATTAAAAACTTGAATTGGTAATGGACGATGAAGGTTTTTGGTCGTATATATCCACAGACGTCCACAGATGTCAATTGTGTCATCTTTGTCAAAAATATAAAAATATACGAAAATTATGATTATTTTATTTAGTATGGGGTGTAATTAAATAATAATGTACAAACAGTTTATATAGAATTATTTCAATTAGTAATTGTGCTTTTTACGTACAATATATTGCATGTAGTGAGAATTGAACAATGGTGTGGAATTTTATAATAAGAAAATGAAACCGAAGAAGTTGCAGCAGGCAACTAGGCGCAGATACAGCTGAAACGCACGCGTGCCCTGTCCTATAATTCGACTTATTTATTTTAAAGTATTTTTTGTATATTCTTGTTTGAAATAAACATTTTCTGTACATCTATAATTTTATTTATTTTCTTTTAGTATATATTGTAGAAATATCAACCCGCAATAGCAAGCTAAAGTGGAAGTAGGCGGACCTTATAACAATAAATGAACAAATATTTTGAGAAGACCGGGTTTCTGTAAACGCAATGCACGTCATCGGCATAAGCGGAGTGATATTCATACAGATATAAATCATAATATTCAAATATATAGTTTAAATCATGTACAAACACTTATAAACTATGATACTTATTTCTGAATAGATTTCGTATTGTGATCAAACTGAACCAATTATTATACGGAAGTAACTGATAGCTCCGGAAAATGCTAGCTGTTGTTACTGAAACTTGTATTTCGATATTTTTTTAATGAAAAATTAAATTTCTATAGCAATACACTGTCACAAACCCGCGGGGCATGTGGCTAGAAATCCATAACTAGCGGATCGTCGACGATGACAGGCAAACATGGGTATTCTCACTTTACTCTCACTCTGATTACCGACAGTTGGCGAAAAACCCCGAACACGAATGTTGTAAAATTTTATCAGGGTTATAAGTTTTGGAACAAATCCCTAAATTGTGGGTGTATATCTTAATAATTTAATTGGTTCATTTTATGATAACGAGTTAAATTATCAGAGTCATTACACTGTAATGTGAGTTATTTAGTATTATAATAATATAAGATTAACAATAAAAATGCATTACAAAAAAAACACTACACGAGTCAACATTATAAATAATTTGTTACTTATTTTAACATAAGCATATTTTTATTTACTATACTTCGCGGAACCGCTACATTCTCCAGATTTGGGAATGAAAAATATTTCGTTAGCAACACTGCTTGATGTACACGAATATCGGCAATGAAAGGCAATAAGCCGTACACATTACCGTCATCGCCTATAGTTGCCGATGTTGGGCGATTATGTGAACGGGGCATTATAAAACACTAAAATTAACACATATTATATAATTGAATTCACTCGAATTTATTTTCAGATTTCGATAAGAATAATTTTGTTAGTCAGATATATCCTGGAACATTCGAGATACCGCAGTTTTTATAAACATAAGAAGCAATTGCAAATGCCATGTGTATATTGCAATGTTAATTAAAATGTGACGTAAGTGTCTTGTGAGTTTTTGTTATTTTTAGTTTTAAGAGACGAGTTCAGAGAACTTTGGTTGTTTGTTACAGCCAGAAGATTCGATAAAAACGACGGCCGACAGATAAAAACTTGGGTAAAGTCATTAATATTAAACATATCGTAATTAGAGCGTTTTTCTCACCGAGGTGGGGTGCGCGTACAGATGAGAACCCAGTGAAGCGAGAGCAAAGATGATGCTACTGCGTAAGTGCGACAGTATTGTATGTTGGGTGTATTTATTTAACAAAAACACAATAATCAAATTAGTTACAGAACTACAGTGTTGACAAATATGACAGTGCATAATAAAAAAAATACATCCATCCATCCATCCATCAGCCAAAGGAAGTCCACTGCTGAACATAGGCCTCCCAATGATTTCCACAGAGACCTGTTGGAGACAGCCTGCATCCAGCGACGTCCCGCGACCTTTATCAGGTGGTCTGACCACCTTGTGATTGAACATCCTACGCTGCGCTTTCCGCTACGTGGCCTCCATTCGAGCACTTTCCGACCCCATCGGTCAAAAAAATACATGCAAAAAACATATCAACGTATTGTTATATATATTCACATCACACTAACAAAACAACAAAACATTCTATATCACGATAAAATGGCAAGCAGTCTCCCAGGACGGCAAGATGTTTCACCAAAAATTCCAGAACCTTCACCAATTAACAACCCGCGCACAATAAACTTGAAAGTATGAAATAATTTGAGGCAAAACAAACAAGTACATTCACGTGCCAAGGCGAGCCGGTCGGCCAGCTCACTTTCCCATTACTACGTATTTTGTTTAATTTCAGTAAAAATATCTTATAACAAATAAGTATGTTTTTATACAGGTACAGGCAAGCGAAATGCCGGACGCCGGCCTACAAGGTGGGCGGACGACCAGGCTAAGGTTGCAGGAAGTCGCTGGATGCAGGCCGCTTCCAACAGGTCGTTGTGGAGATCCTTGGGGGAGGAATACGTTCAGCAGTGGATTTCTTGCGGTTGAGATGATGATGATGTTTGTAATGTGAAGAACTAACTTTGTAAATGATAAAACCACGCTCTAGGTAATCTTTATTATTATTCTTTATTCTGCACATAAAAAGGAAAAACATTTAATGAAATTACAAATAATAAATAGTACAGAAGGCGGTCTTATCGCTCTAGGCGATTTCTTACAGACAACCTTTGGATGGATACGAGAAAATCTTATTCTTTTTTTCTTTAATTCAGTTTTCCGCAAGATAATGATACCACATAGTTTTAGATTCTCATTACCTGTTCAGATACATACTTCAAAACTCATAAGGGCTATGCCGATTGCCGGTATTAGCATTCATGTATCATCTTACATGCTATACGACTCTCGTGAGCTATGGTCACGGTTGAGCTTATCTAAAGCTATGAGGTTGTTACAGGATGTTTCAAGGGAAGAAGCAACCCAAACTATTCTCCTTAGCAACCCATGGCTACACAATAATAATAAGTCCTTCATCTTAAGGAGAGTAACCTAACTTACTACATTGTTATAAACATCCAATGGTGCCTATGACCCTTTTAGGTCACCCATAAAACTGGTGAGAGTTTATTGCTTGCTTCGCTCGCTCTATCAAATCCTACTAATATTATAAAGGCGAAAGTTTATGTGTTTGTTACTTCTTTACGCTCAAACGGCTGGACAAATTTCGATGACATTTGGTATGAAGGTAGCTAGGCTTCTTTTAATCTTGAAAATAATGGGTGTTCCCGTGGGATGAGCAAGGAACTTCCGTATGTAAAGTTTGCTACCCTTTTAAACTCATATTGATAGTCTGAAATATAATATAGAGCGAACGAAAAAAGATATAAGGGACCATGATTGCATGCTTTGAGTCATGGAATAGATTGAGAGGTGATAAGACGGGATGGGACGAGAAAAGCAGAATAAAGGAAGGCAGTGCCGATGAGTTTAAATACAAAACAGTTAACACACTAAATAATATGTGTCTGGCGTGGATTTAAAAAATATTTGCACCCAGGCGAAGCCGGGCCGGGCCGCTAGTAGGTACAAAATATAAGCGCTTATAAAATTATATACTCAAAGGTAACTCTTAATTATGCATTCGTGCCCGCGTCTCTCGAACGTATTAATCACGAAATACCTTAGGTAAGGACCGGAAATAGGCAAGTAAGGGTTATTATTCTTTAGGCTAATGCCTGCACCACTTATCTGATTGAATTCATTTTAATCCGATTATTTCAATAAAGGTTGACGGCTTTGTTTAGGACAGCGATTTTGCATGAGAACTGAAAATTGAGATTACACTTTTTAACAGAAGAAACCTTAAATAGCTCTACCAGAATGGTGAATAAGTTGCCTGTAGATTGAACTACCCAGACTCAATAAGCAAACAGAGATTTCTCTCTATGATGTGTGAACTGGATGTGATGTTTTATGGGTTACTTTGACTAGTTTTACTTAACGTTTAAACTGGCGCCATGTTTGTTAAGTGATCCATTTTGATTCAAATTAGTTCAAAAACATGGTACAGACTCAAAATTCTAAACAAAAATCACATCATGCTGATATCTTAACTTCATAAACCATGTCTGCATTATTATATCATAAACGCAGGATAAGCGTAGGAACGTTAATTTAACTGTTGAGTAACATTTAAGTATTATAATTCATGTGGAATACAAAGCAACCATAAAAATATTAGTATATGTAATAGCGACACACTGACCCAGTCCGGTGACCTAGTTAGAACAGAAATGCTAGAGAAGCAAATTATAATATCTAGTTATGAAAACTAAGTAGCTAAAGTTGTAAAGAGTACTAAAGAGTAGTTTTATCGTAAAAGGGGAAATGCTCGCAAAATCTCGACAATAGTTTCTTCAAATTATACAAATAAATGGGTCCGAAAGAGCTATTGACATATTACTTTACTAATATTGGGATGGACAGCTATTGGGGAGCACTAAAAATTACAACATCTAATGCAGAGGCGCAATCTATTGTCCATTTACGAGAATTAGTCATATTTTCGCTGTATATAACTTCGGGCTCAGATGTAATAAATGCATACATACATACATACATACATACATAAACTCACGCCTTTTTCCCAGAAGGGGTAGGCAGAGGTGCCAGGGCACCCACATTTCGCCTTGTATGTTCCGTCCCACAATGTGATAGGTGGCGAGCCTATCGCCATATCGGGCACAAATTCCTGACTCTGGGCTGATAATGAATAGAAAAATCCAATATCACTTTGCCCAACCCGGGATTCGAACCCGAGACCTCAACTTTGTAACCGTACCGTAGTACAACTACGCCACCGAGGCAGTATGTAATAAATGCCTAAGACATTATTTCCCATACGAACCTAGAGAGATACCAAAATAAATAGTAGGTTCCTGCATGAATCTCTAAGGATTATCCAATATAAACATATTGGATAATCAACATTGGGAGAAGACTATGGACAGAAATACAGGCTACATTTACCGTGGCTTCGTACCGCTAATAGCATGCACATATACAAAAATATTAAAATCACATGGCCACTTCACGTGACGACCTCAAATTATAAAAAAGGTGAACAACTATCAGTTTCAATAGCGGCTACGTAACCGCATTTCCTATTGTATTGGTTTGATTTTAAATGCTTTTATTGATTATTTTAGTAATTAGGTCAGCAATTACGCGTTTATTAACTGTTTTTCTGGTTTGTATGTAACGTCTTGCATATTATTAGTTTAAATCCGGTATAAAATAGGAATTACCGCCCCAGTGGCTCTGTTATAGGTACTACTATATGATAGGAAAGCCGAGACCTCGGGTTTAAACCCCGAGTCAGGCACAGTGATATTGGAATTTTCTATCCATCATAAGCTCGAAGTCCGGAATTTGTGCCAAATATAGCGATAGGCTCGCCCCGTCCGACATCGTGGGAGGGAGCATACAAGGCGAAACATGAGTCTCCTGGTAGCACCTCGTCCTACCCCTTCGAGGAAAAACACATGAGTTTATGTATGTTTTATATACAGTAGGAGTGAGATATTATATACATAGACCGTAAGTGGAGGCGCAGGTGTTTTAAATGTAAAGAGGTAATCCTTTGTTACCATTTGTCCAATTTTATGTCTTCCTACACCAACCACCAAAACAAAGTTATTTTATCACTAAGATAATTTTATAAACATGAAATATAAGTGCTACTTGTTTATAAAATCATATGTAATATGTAGAAAAAATGTGGCAGGTTTTACATACGCATATTACTAAAAAACGACGTTTTTATAATATGAATACGTACATACATTTCCTCAATAAAATAAAAACAGGGCCTAAGACGAAGTAAACAACTGTATTATTCGTAGTCTTTGTTGTAACATGGAATGATCTTCTCTATCGTCTTCTACCCTTCAATATATACAATTCAGTACACTTATCACTTATAAATTGCAATATTTCACAAAATATGTAAATGAGAATGGCCATTAATGGTATCGGTAAAAAATGTTGTTGATGCCGATACCAATACTGCTTAAAATTAATTATAGCAGTTTTTATGGTTTGTTCTGAAACATTTTCCTGTTTTATCCCGAGCGACAGATTTTAATGAAATTAAGTAATTATTTATCATCACATTTTACATATAGTTGACAGAGCCGAAGACACAAAAATATTTTTTATTGTATTTCAAGTTCATTTCTCCAAGAACTCCGGAACTGGGTCGCAATTGTGTTTATATTAATGGAAAATATAATTTATTTTTCCCTACCCAAAAAGGTAAGTTTCCTCGAGGGACAACAATCTTCGCACCGATACTAAGTTTCATAGTAAAATAGGCATTTTCCTTACTTAAGATAACAATAATTGCCTAACAATAATCCACTAATTTGGTCTAGTAACAGCATGTATGGGCATTGAACCGTAAGACCCTGGGTTAATTATCGGATCGAGTTCTCCAATTTATACTTCTTCGCGATGGCGATAGGCTCGCCCTTGTCCCATTTTGGGACTGGAATAATATGTACTCGACGGAATCTGGATGCCACAAGATTTCCCCATACGTACCGCTATGAGGCTACGAGAGTAAGCTTTTGTACGCAAAATAACTATATAAAGCTAAGTTACCAATATCCAATACGTTCAGCGCGTGAATCGATAGTCTCTACAGGAAGTGAAAGATGTGGGAACATAGAATTAACGTTTTATTGTCTCCACACCATACGTTGCGCAATGTAATGAATAGTACAGAACTGTCATTAAACGCCATCTGTTGGCGGAGTGTGCCAACACCGCAAATAACGCTATTACGTCTTAAGCGGCAGGCGAGTTGGAAATTAGGTTTTGTGTCTATTGTATTGATCTGACTGATTGCAATTTGGGTTTTTCAAATGCCAAACGTAGATTTAACGTCAGAGGTTTTTTGTAGAAATATTTCAGGGTACATTTAAAAATAAGCTATAATAGACATGACTTTCTTTATGTATAACTGTTAACTTGTGTATAGTTTTATGACTACTAGACGCAAAATAATAATACCTAATGGTAGAGATAAATTATATTGAGTGAGTAGTAGTGAATAGTGATAAACTAAAAATAATCGAAATTATTTTAACTTCACGTTTGAAGACGTTATACGAAATAGCCTACTTTACAACATACTTGCAATATTTAATTCAAACCACTATCAATAGATGGCAGTAAATTGCGCAATGTCAATAACCGCGTGCAGATGGCAGTGTTATACATAGAAAAACTAGAGAAAGGTTTAAATGATGAAAGTGAAAGCCATAAGGTTGATTATCGCGTGAAATAAATTCAACATTTAGGTTATTAGGCTCGCGCGGCGACCTCTCAGCTTCGTGCGAAAGTGTGTCTTGCGTCAGCCAGCAGGTCAGCATCTCATAACAGTTGCATCATTGAGAGGAAATTATGTGATGTGTACTATCTGTTGTTAAAATAAAATCATATGAGCCTAGCATTACGTGCTAGCATGCGTTTAAATACTAGAAATAAAAAACATCTGTCTTATAATGTTTGTGCTACTGTTTTGTGGAGTATTTGTGACAAACAATAATTATTGACACGAGAACTTGAAATTAGTAAGGTATCACTAGACGGATATAGTATAATTCAAACATTACATTATATTTATTTGGATTGCTTCAATATATTAGCGAAATTTTCCAAAACACAAACAAATATAATTAACTTGTCTGATAATACTTATACTTGGATAAAAATAACAATTTCCAATTAAAAAAGTATTTAGATTATGAATCCATCGATAAATATACTTTTGTATTGAAGAATGAACATGCCGTCGCGACATTGATGAGGACTTGCGTCTTGCGTGTCACTAAGTGAATTGAGAGCACTGCAAGTTCCAACTTGTGTAATATTGTCATAAAAAAAGAATTATATAGAAAAAATTAAATATACACCAGCGTCAATCAATGAAATCCTTATAAAGATATAACCTTATAAATAAAAATTACAAGCGGTTTAAATCCATGACCGTTGACACTCAAATGACAAACAAAAAGCCCTCAATTATTTTCGATCATCGTAAACAAGTGAATTACGAATAATTATGACATTATGCACTGTAATAACTGAATACTGAACGACCCATAATACCGTCCTGGTATGAACGACATAATTATAATAATAGAAAATGACGGGATAATTGTAGTTTTTTGGGTGATCTCGGAAAACAGATGACAAAACAAATACCGAATAGGAATAGGTACACTTTTAAAACTTATTGGTACTACTTATACATAATATGAAGTTGTGAAAAACAGGACTATTTTGCAATAACCGAATGTGAATGTATAAAGAAATATTTAATAGAATCTTACCCCGTCGTCCAACTGAACATTTGCTTCACTCGGTCCGATCGTAAATCCGCTGGATGCGCCATTTTGTCTGCAACAATAAAATATATGATATGAGCTATCTTCAAAAAAATCACAATCTTGTTCAGTCGGTTAACTTGTCTGAACATACATAAGCTAATACTTCAAGGGTTTTAACAGGACACAGGGCATTCTACTCCTAGTCGCAGGTCGCCACTCTTTAATACAGTATCTATTTTTATTGCAATGATTCACCTGATGGTAAGGAATACAATCACTCATGGACAGTAGCGAAACCAAACAACACCATAAATTACAAAGCAATTATTAGGATTCCATTGCACTCGCCATCCTGAGACATACGGTATTAAGTCTCAATATGTCCTCTAGCAACAACATTTTTTAAACCGAAACAAAACAGTGCACTTACACCGCTGTTTGGCAGGAGAAATAAAGAGACCTACCACCACAAACTAGGTATTAGCAAGCGCGATGTTTACCATCATGTTTACCTTCATCACTATTCACTGTAATCATGGCTCGTACCTACCAATTTTATAGTTTAATGCTAAAAATGGCAAAAGGGCAATAATCATTACTCATAATTCCTTTGCTGCATGCAAATTTGACACAATATAAATCTTACATTTGCCTACAAACGATTCGAGTGAATAAGTATCGCATTTTAAAAGGGAACACCAAGTAGTATAATATTAATGGTATAATGAATTCAAATCTACAGTTACTCATGGCTACTAGACCACGGTATGCTGGTAATCTTTTTTTATTGGGATGAGAGGCGAAACGAGCGTACCATTCGCCTGATGGGAAGCGATACGACCACTCATGGACAGTAGCAACACCAAACAACACTATGAATTTTAAAGCAATGATTGGCATTCGATTGCACTCGCCATCCTGAGAAATACGGCGTTATGTCTAAATATGTCCAGTAGTTATTCTACCTAAACATCGGTTATCATCGTTCTAAATCCCGAAATAATACTCTAGGAAATATAAATGAGTTTCCCAAAAACAATGTGACGTATTAATTGTAATAATAATTGATATAAAGAACTGTTAATAATGGTTATAAATATATTTTATGTGCATAATGACGAAACGAAATAACCAATATTGGTACTTTTATAGCATAAGTAGTTCACACAATGATTCGTAAGTTAAATATTAATGTTATTGATATCGAGTCTGTAAGTATTTATTCAGATGTATCATTTGGATTTTGAAGATAAATACAAATGATACATCTGAATAAATATTAATGGTAAATATGAATGGTATTATCATTTGGATTTTGAAGATAAATACATATATAAATTCTCGTGTTGATGACCTCGCGATAACGTGCATGTGTTCTGTAGTGCGATTCACGTAACTTTTTGACGCGCCGATCAAGTTGCAGTGCGGTTACAATTAAGTTTACGCTTTGGTACAAAATGGTATTCTTGTAAGTGTTTAGCTGCGCGTGAACTGCGCGTGAGCTGCGCGTCAACTGTACGTCAGATGTATGAAATTTGTTTGACATTGACATATAGGCGCAGCTTGCGCGCAGCAGTAGAATACGCTAAAACGTTTGCGTGACGCGAACTTGACGCGAGCGTATTTCGAGAATACGAAAAGGGCTGTTTTGATCGAAACTTAACCGCAACTGCACTACAGCTGAACTTATTTTATTACGTGAATCGCACTACTGAAAACGCGTATGGACTTTAGTTCGGTGAGTTTCTGGGTTCGAATCCCAGCGGGCAATGGGCGATCGGCTATACAACTCTAAAAAACAAAACTAATCTAATATAAATATTCTATATGAATATATCACTATGATAGTCTACCTATCCCTTATAAAAATATTTTGTGCGTCAACTTACTCCCAAACCTTTACAAAACACAAAACAACGGCACTGATTCGTGGAAGCTAAAACACTTAGTTGTGAGTTCATAGGTGTCGTCTGTCGATTTCCAAAATATTTTACGTGGAGGCCCATTCGAGTGACCAAACCAGTTTGTTGGTCAGTGGCCCTACGTAACAATCCGCTTATCGCGTCAATGGAGGAGATCCGTCTCAAAAGAATTTCTAAATACGTGCTTTTAACTTAGAATAATTCTCGTCTTTCTGTATAGTAAAGTAAAAATCCTGTTTTTAGATATAAGATTTTATGTATGTAACAACAAAGTTCCTTAAAGAAAAACAAAATTTAAGTGATGGCAGGCATTCAGAAGAAATTACTATGTAATTAAATAAGAAGATTATTTATTATTAATTATTGTTTAATCTCAGATGGACCACTAACCGAATCCTAGATCCTAACTTGTATCGGCCAATATACGCCCACTAATAAAATGAACGAAACACAGGACTTCTCTACAGTCAAAAATATTTACAGAATAACTAACTTCCCGTTGCAATATGAAAACCTCCCCAGGGATGTCATCAAATGTATTTATGAATGCATTTGGCATTCATACCTTAACCAAACACAGTGATTTGTTAAAACTCTACTGCGTTTAAAACAAAGCGCCTCATACATTTTTTTATTCAAGCATCATTCGGTTGTTTTTGCTATAACGATTGTTGTAGGCGTCATTATAAAGTAACAATGTACTGCGTAATGTATGTACGCAATATGCATAAGTCGCCTTTGTAACCCACTCAACGACTGTAAAACGAAACGACGCAGGTTCAATTCTTGTTCAGTTCAACTCCAAAAGGGTTCATAGTCCTAACCCACACTAAAATCGAGTCTTGTACCATGGGTATCAGGAATTGCGAGAGACTTATCGGTCTCACAAACACTCAGACCCGAAACAAATACCTGCGGATCACACAAATATTTGTATCGGTGCGGGATCGAACCCGCGGCCTCACGATTCACGGCCGGCGTCTAACCAACTGCGCAATTGAGCCTGTCAATATACATGTACTTAAGTAGATATATAATATTTATGAACTTAACAAATGGCAAATATTTTATATCTTACCTAGATATTTGCAGACTTTAAAATCATGTTGCAAAATGATTTGGCTTATAATTTTGTGACTGGTTGACTGCTGTATGGCAACTTCCTCATTTGCAGTATTTTTAATACCACACTTAAACTGGATCAACATAATATATGCATGATAAATTTCAAATCGAATAAGTTGAACTAATTGTGATAATTATTCACACACAAAAAGTTAAAATACGTATAAAACACGACAAACAGCCGTCATTTTTATTATTGTTTTATGTATAATTAATTTAGATAGACGTAAATCGCTTAGATAATTAATTTCATTACGAGTCTTGTACAAACAGCTCTATATTCCAAAGTCCGCTGTGTATTGACGTGGTGTGAATCATTATAAAACGAATGTTGCCGCAACTCGTTGACAATGGACAACGCCACAAAATTTGCAATTATAATATTTTCCACTACAGATGCAATTAAGTCAACTCAATTATCAATAAAAAAACCATTAATGAGCTTCAATATCGTAAAATATTCATAACCTATCCTTTAACCACAGGATATTCTTTTAAATGCCTCGGTGGCGCAGCAGTATTACTACGGCTGATAATGGATTTTTCCATTAATTACCTATCAGCCCGTAGTCAGGAATTTGTGCCCTAAATGGCGATAGCCCCCCCTATCATCGTGGGACTGAACACACGAGGCGATACGTGGATATACTGGTAACAACTCTGCCTATCCATTCTGGGAAAAAGGCGTGAGTTTATTAATGTATGTCATATTCCCTTAAACTTAAGAAGTTTTTTAATCAAATATTTAATCTTAATATTTAATTTCCATGTATACAATGTACTCTGTGTTATTTAAGTACTTTAAATATGTTGAGATAAGTTGTAATTAATCGTGCCTTCCTTTTAACAACAGTATAGTAAGGTTTTATTATTTCTACAGTTCAAATGTCATATAACCTAGTACCTTCGTGTTTATGTATTGATGTACTTAGATATACGATATCTAAAAGGCCACATTTTGACACATATTATACGTATGTTCTATAAAGACTTTTAAAGTAGAGACATCAGATTAATAAAAGCTGAATTTTATATCCGTTGTGACTGTGAGACATTACGGAAATAAAATCTGAAATCCGGTCGCTGTTTGAGTTCATCATCGTGAATCGGCATTTCTCGGACTGGTATAATTATACGACTATAATTTATCAATTCATTTAATTGTGACCTACAAACATACACAAATGTTGTGCCCTATGCATCAAAAACTACAAAACAAAAACTCGAATCCTGGTTCAGTTGCAGGCCGAAGCTGGATGTGAAGCAAATAGATAACAAATAGTGGCATAATATGATAGACGCCTATACCCAGCAGTGGGACACTACTGGCTGTGGATTATGATGACAATGAAATTATACTTATTCACCTGAAGGGGTAGGCAGTTGAACAACTTATTAAGTCAAGTATATTTCACCTAGTGTACACCCATGTATGATATGGCATGCCTATCACCATGGCAAGCATAAGCTCTAATACCAGGCATTTCATAAGATTTTTTCAAAACCATTTAAGTGCTTACATATTACTTTTATATAAGATTTTTATGTGAGTAAAGTCACATGTTGTATAGTTTATACTACCATAAGAAACACGTGAGTGACAAAAAGGTTAGGTCACAGATCATTGCTGTAATTGTCTACCACTGGAAAATAACCCGAGACAATTACATGTTATTTACTATGTTATTTATGGATTATTTATAATTAATTAAATTATAAACAACATATTCCTTCTGCGTCAGTTTCAATAGAATTCCATTGACGTTTGATGACACATCGACATCCTAGAAGCTAACTAAAATAGATATTTTTCTGTGGTAAAGATTTTTTTAAATTTAGACATGCTACCAGGCATCCACATTTCGCCTTGTATGTTCCATCCTATGAGATGGGGCAAGCCTATGGACATATCGGGCACAAATTCCTGACTCCGGCTGATAAAAAATCCAATATCACTTTACCGACCCTGGATTCGAAACCGAGACCTCGGCTTTGTAACCGTACCGTAGTACAACTACGCCACCGAGGCAGTCAATAATAACCAAAACTATTATTATTCAAAGTTTATTCCTAACTAGGAGCTTTATTCAGGCGGTTGTCTTAAAGAAAAATAGCGTACAGTTCGTATGCATTCAGAATAGTAACATCCGTATGAAAATTCTACACAGGTAAAATACATAGTCAACAAGGACAATTTTATGAGCAAATACGAACAAGGCCTCTAAAAGAAATACAAGTAACAACTTTTAAAGAAAATAAATAACAATGAATTTAGTCAAGACTCAACAGTCACATCCAGAATGATTTTAAAGTAAGAGATGTTTTTAATCACAAATATCAGAAATTACAAGACACAATTATATTTATCTCATATAGACTTAATTTTAATTTATTGACCACTCAAATATTTGTTTCTTTTACAGCTGTCTTGTTGTATGTATGTGTCGGGGTGTTCTTGTGTAAAACCCATATGATAAATAATTGTAAATTGGCCCTAAAGAATCTACGGGTAGTTGCAGAAGTAACTTTATTAAAGGAAACCCTGTTGTGGTTCTATTTCACTACCCACTGTCAGAGTAAGGGTGGGAGCATGACAGTTTGCAATATAAACCGCCTCCGGATCGTAGACAAGGTATATTCGAGATCCAGCAGTCGGAAGTGAAGCATAGACATACGCGTGTTTACTATAAAGTAACAAGTTGTCGCAGATATTCGGATAAATCGTTAATCTGTTAATTATAACGTGTGGTGATAATTACAATTAAATAATTAACACAATGGATTTTATATATCCGTCATCCGACATCAGAAGTGGGATCGTCCTACGCTGTATTGCCGCAACCGCTTGGTTATCAACATCAGCTGGCGCAGATTCTGACGTGAGTACCAAAACTAATAACTTAAGGTAAATTATGATGACTGGTGACTGTTATGTGTAGCTGTCGTGTGTGACTGTCATATTGGCCCACGTATGTGGCTGTCATGTGTGGTTCACGTATGTGACTGTCATGTGTGACTCACGTGTGTAGCTGTCGTGTGTCTTTCATGTGTGACTTCCATTTATGGTTATCACATGACTATCGACGTTTAGATAAAATTACTTCTATCCTATCCTATAAACATGTCTCGTTCGATTTTGGTAAAACTTGAAACTAAATCGCTGCAGCGTAGAACAAATAATTAGTCGTCAAATCAAACAGTATAACCATGCAGCGCTAGATCGCTTTCAGGATGTAGTTTTCTCGCGACCAAAAGGTCGAAAGCGCCGCGAATGTCATGGCGCTTACGCGTTTTTGAAAGATTCGTCTGCGGTACATGCACTGCACCTAGGTGGGACACATTTCTCACAAAGAACGTCTTATCTAGTGTAACATTGATATCGATGACTATCAAATTGTAACTACCTACATGTAAGAGTTATACGAAAAAAATAAACCTACTACTAGAATCTATCAAGAAAAATTGATGGGCATCTGTTCAGCTGTGCCCTTGGTATTGTAATAGCCCATGTGCTGCGGTGACTGCTTACCATCAGGTGACACACCAACTCGTCTGCCTGCCTAGGCCATTAATTGTTATCAGGAGCAGTGACATGGAGCTGTGACTGTGTGCCCTGGAAGTTTCAAGACACCCGCATCTTCAAAGGAGGCTTTGAACTTGGTGAGATCTTCCCATATTTGTTTGATTTAGTTCATCTATTCTACGTGTGTCATTCCGTAGAGTAATGTATTGGTGTACCCGTTATCGATTCCAAGAGCTCGTATGGTCTTTAAATAGAAATAGAATTTAGTAACAAGGTTTTGAAAGGTTAACATTTCATAGACCAAGTTCACACGAAATAACTTTGTCGTTTTTATAGTTTTGGAAGGGTTAAGCTGGACTTGAGACCATTAAGCTAAAGGGGATTATCCCGGTCTAGTAGTCTAGTCTAGTTTTCAACCTGAAGGGACAATGAGAGCCCCTGAAGGCTCTAAGACACTGGTCCAGGTAGAAAAAGGTTAAGTTGTTGAAGGGTTTAACTGGTCCAACAACCATTAGGCTAAAGGGGAACTATCCCGGTCTAGCATAGTTCGGTCCAGTTTTCAAACTGAAGGAACAATCTGCGAACTTGAAGGGTCTGAGAGACTGGTCCATGGGAAAGTTGTTGAAGGGTATAGCCGGTCCGACAACCATTAAGCTAAAGGGGAACTATCCCGGTCTAGCATAATTCGGTCCAGTTTTCAAACTGAAGGAACAATCTGGCACCTGAAGGGTCTCATAGACTGGTCCAGGTATGCGTTGTCTGAAGGGAATGCTTTCCGGACCAGACTGTATCATAGAAATAATTGTAACTATTTTTCAAATTTTTATATTATGTGAACTGAGTCAGGATGAACGAACGAATGATTTCCTTGTCTTCAGATGATGCATAAACACGCACACGAGGACGTGTGCACGTCAGTATGGCCGTGTCGGGGTGTTCTTGTGTAAAACCCATATGATAAATAATTGTAAATTGGCCCTAAAGAATCTACGGGTAGTTGCAGAAGTAACTTTATTAAAGGAAACCCTGTTGTGGTTCTATTTCACTACCCACTGTCAGAGTAAGGGTGGGAGCATGACAGTTTGCAATATAAACCGCCTCCGGATCGTAGACAAGGTATATTCGAGATCCAGCAGTCGGAAGTGAAGCATAGACATACGCGTGTTTACTATAAAGTAACAAGTTGTCGCAGATATTCGGATAAATCGTTAATCTGTTAATTATAACGTGTGGTGATAATTACAATTAAATAATTAACACAATGGATTTTATATATCCGTCATCCGACATATGTTTAGTCTTATTTTGAATGTTATTGTTGATTCAAAACTGAATTGAATCTTATTGTTGGATCTGTTGAATTGCTGATTCTTTTTGAATACTATGCCAATATATAAGTGTTGCCAAAAAGGTACATCTAAAGAGTGGGTGTTACTCAACGACCTCATATATAAGTATAGAGACAATAGTGTAAATTGAAATTATAAAAATCTTTCATATAAGAAACAGCACTGCAAATAAATTAACAATTACTTAGGTAAAACTTAGGTATTATCATATCAATTTTCATTTAAGTACTATGATATTTTGTAATGAGATACCGAAACGTAGGCCCAAGAAAACGTTTGAGAGAAACAAAATAAGACATTTTGATTCAAAGCCAAAAAGGTTCTATGCCAAAGTTATGTATAGAAATATAATAAGTAGATAGGCTGGTAGCATATAATTCGTGAAAATAAAATTGCCACTAGATACCATACATTTTGATAGTGTATCCTATTTTGACACACACATATCTATGTATCTTCATTGATTAACATATGATCAAAATTAATATAATCAAACATCCCGTGTTACAACGGCAAAGAAGAAACGGCACAAGAATAGACATATACTACATAATAGACTACACTTGTTTATCTATTTTTTTAACCACAATTCAATCGGACATCTTGGACAGCGTATCGTAGAAGAAACAGCTGGAATGTCTGCAATAAAACCACGTAAATACCATAAAACAATCGAACAAAGAACATGGTTGTGAAAAAAAACGACATGATTACGCAAGCCGAGTCGCCTTGCCGATGTTTGTATTCGCGACGCGTGGATCCCGTCGTATGCCGATTTATTTGGTTAAATTACGACATCAATAGCCTGAGGCTCACTGGGTCAACATCAATTTTTATGGCAGCTCAGAGACACGTTTTTAGTGGTACAGACAATTATAGACAGTTCGTAGCGGTAAAATTCGATGGTTAGATAAAACTATGCTTATAAAACTTGTTACTCACCACGGGGACATCGGGTGTTCCTAAATTACTCAGCTATGTGTTATTGATCCTTCTCTGGTATTGATAGCATCTAAATCATTGTCTCTAAATCTGAGTTTTAGAGGAAATTGTAACGAATCCTTATTCCATTTTTTACGCTTTCGTATAAATAATGTTAAGAATTTTCTAGTTTAGATTGTGGCTGCCATAATTGTTTCAAATTACTAAAAAATATATCTAGGATAAGTGTAAAGGCATTTAATTTCGTGAGTTTTAGTGACACACAATTCAAATAACAACCAATGAATTCAGAACGTTCACGGTAAGAATTTAAATGTTGAAATATTATAACAAAAGAAACACTCTGAAACATAATTTTATTGATTCGATGCAAATCCTGTTACTCCATGGGCAAATTAACTGCGCGTAAAGATCAGCAATTGTACTCTGATCATCAATTATTTCGCGACACGCAATGTTAACTACGAGCAATTATCTGATTAATATAGCGGTGACCAGTGGATTGGCACATCAAACCGTGAACTAATGCTATACACGACAATAACTTGATTCGCAAAGATAGATTGTAAACTGAACCAGTAGTTATAATCCCAAATTCAGTTAGCCGTAATTCAAGATGCTGTTATAAGTACTGATACATTACGCTTAATGTTAAACAAAAAAAAAACAAATGCTGTCAAGATAAATACAACATAGGAATGCTGATTTTTTCTAATATAAATTCCAATATAAATAAGGAAAATAGATCCAAATGGATACCGTACTTTATTTACCATAGTAGGTAAAACTATCCAAGCGGGTAATCTTATTAGCGGTGAAGTTTTTAAATGTTATTGTATTGTTTATGTAGAAATTCACCATTTAAACAAAAAGTTTATTTTGACAAAAAGTTAGTTTTCTGATCTTTATTTTTAGAAAGCAGATTTAATGTTGACCATTGATGGGAGACCGCAGCAAGTATTACATAAAGCATCGGCGAATGGTCAAACGACTTCGATTGCAAAATTGATCTCAATATTAGAAATTAAAATAAACTAGTTGATATTTTGTTATAAACATAATTTAACCGAAGGTCTGGTGGTCTTTGACGAACTATATGAGGTATGCGGTATACTTGATATTGTCTATAATCTAATCAGGAATTAGGAGGATAAAAATTATGAATAGTAAGTTGAAGTGGCGTGGGCAGATCACATAGCTCGTTAAACCAGTTCTATTATCATAACGTAATATGCATGAGATTTTTGATTTTGCTTTATTTTCTTTAATCTCAAAAGAATTATTCAAAGGTGAACTTGAGCAGACGAATCTCAAAATTAATTTCAAATTTTACATATCCCATCATGCTTCAAAGGCTATTGAAGCTGACGTAACATGATGACCGGAATTTTATACAATGGATTTCAACTCGGTTTGACGGTTATGACATGAAAATATGGGGAAATATGTGGCCTCATGTTGCCTGATGTGTTGAATAATTATAACGTTTGTGGGCTCAAAGTTAATTTAAAAATCAGAACTCTAACTTTTATAATGTCAATTTTAAGTCGAGCCTAATTATAAATGTAATAATATTGTAATTAAAACATTGTCTAAAAACATTACGAACAATGGTGACGGTGAATAAAATAAATTATATGTAAGTATGTCCATTCCAATTGTTGCCAGATTCACAAATTCCGGGCTCTAGGCTGATAATTAATAGAAATTTAATGTGTATTTTTAAATTCATTGGACTGTACTAGAGTAAAATATCCTAAGTTATAGATAAAATATAAAAAGGCGATATCAATAAACTCTTACAAATTAACGTCGAAATTATCTTTAATGAATGTATGGTTCTATCCCACATTTTAGTAAATGGTGTAAAGTATGTAAGGATAACAAACATTTTAAGATAATATAGTAATGAATATTATACGATCCAGATAAAAAGACAAAGAAGATAAACAATGGCATGAAAATAAATTATTTATATCAAACTTTTACTGGTGGCAGGCTGCCTGGGTAGGTTTCACCACAATATCTATTTCTTCAGCCAAATAGCAGTGTAAATACATTGTTGGGTCAAAGTTTGAAGAACATTGCAGCCGAATACTACTACTGGATATATTGAGACCTAATTTCTTATGTCCTAGGATGGGGAGAGCCGAGGAATGCCAAGCATTGCATTGTAATTCAAAGTGTTGTTAGGTTATCCTACTGTTCAGGAGCGGATGTTTGCTTACCATGAAGCTAATGGATGCTCGTCTCACCATTCTTTAAAATAATCTAAACCAGATTTATACTTTTCATAAACTTAATAGTTCATTGAAGTATTTCATTTTAGGGATTACTTATTTAATGAACAATAAAATCACACTAAACACCCACTAACAAGAAACAACTAAGATTTAAATTAAATCGGAAAAAAATATTTGTGAATCAATTTATAAAAATGTTTACAGAGATCTGAACAAAAACTACTTTCTTCTTATTTACAAACGAAACAGTGAACTGAATATTCGATCAAACTTAACTAATTATATAATAGTTTTGCTGTAATGATATAGAATTCCATCCATTCATCGAGTGGCTTCTACATTTTAGAATACTAAGCATTCTCAAACAACGAGTACGACTTGTTTGAACCTATTACCCAGCATTTGACGATTAGCAAATGAGACTGAACCAGGTACATATGTACATAATACATATATATCTAGATATACTTAGGTGGCTCAAAACATATTACTAAAATACATCCAATATGTCTTTGCCTTAACTAAATACATTCCATCCCAGTGGTGGCCTGTTGGTAAACAGACTAGACGCGACTGCCAACATGTTCACAGTGGTCACGTTTCGAATCCCAGGGCACACCTCTGCCTTTTCGGATTCATGTATGTATTGATAGTCAATCACCACGCACTAAAACGGTGAAGGAAAACATCGTGAAGAAACCTTCATACCATAGCGATTTATAAAAAAATCTATGGCATGTAAGTCCGTCAACCCGCACTAGGCCAGCGTGGTGGACTATATTTCCTAACCACTCTCAATTGTATTCTCGATTGTAGAGGAGGCCCGTGCCCTGCAGTGGAACGTATATGGGCGGATACAGATACAGAAATCCATTCCGAAGCTGTGAAAGTAGGTACTGATACAAAGAGCTTTTCCAAATCATTAAGGACATCCCGAATCAGGTAGTATATCGTCAGGAAATAATTGATGTGAAATGTCACAATAATTCCGTAAATAGCAAGGCTGTGGCGACGTTACAGCTGAATAAGAATTAAGAGTCGCGTACACGAGTGTTCCTACATTACGTCAGTTAAGACAAACATTGGCTTTATTTGTCTTCGTGTTAGCAGTATCACATGTGGAGGAAGGGAATTCTTATTCATTTATTATTAGTCTAAAGTCTTTATTGTATAAAATAAATATAACAGTATATAGAGACAATGAAACAACCAAGTACAAATGGCAGTTTTATCGTACTAAAGCAATCTCTACCAGACAACCACTGGACGGATTTATGAAAAGGAGAAAGAAAGAAAGGGCGTTATAGGAAGGTTTGAAGTACCAATTATCCTCTTAAACAATGGATGGTGGATGTTTGGTGGTGATTTGGTTTTATATTTAAGGTCTTTTCTTTGACTAACTAGGTAATGTATTCTTTTTTCTATGAGTTCCGTCAAAGATATTTCTAGTTTCTGCTCAGAGATCTCTTTTAGTAGCAAAAACTAACTAGTGCTCTTTTAAAGATTTTGAAACATTACGTACGTAGGCTGTTTTTAAGTCTCATTTATAAATCTGTATCAAATCTTGCAATACTGATTGTGAGCATGAGTTTCTTTCGATGCATTGAGCAAATGTCTGTATGAAAATTGATCACAAGTATATATTATAATTCGACAATTAGAAAACTAAGGCGAGTAAAGGTTTGCTAAGATGTTTCGTTTGCTGACTGAGGATGAACCCAATATTTATTATCTCTTCGTTAGCGAACATAACACATAATGGTGGGAGCACCCGCCTCTGTAACTCCTGTGGGCCAGGATCAACAGTGGCAGGCTTTGTTATGACACCTGGCAAAAAATCTGGCGAAAACAGCCATGTGAACAGGGTGAAAAAAGGTGACTAAATCTAAATAATTAATGACTTTTTATAGATGCAATAAAAATGTACATTTCATTTCACCGAGCCACCATCACGGATCAGCAAGTTGAAGTGGCAGTGGGCTGGTCACATTTGTCGAAGAACCGACAACCGTCCGGGTAGACGTGTTCTCGAGTGGAGACCACGCCTGGGCAAGCGTAGTGTAAGACGCCCTCCAACGAGGTGGAGTGACGATATCCGAAAGATGGCTGGTAGCGGTTGGAGACGATGGGCTGAAGATCAAGCCCAGTGGCGTGCCATAGGAGAGGCCTATGTCTAGCAGTGGACGCGAATAGGCTGATGATGATGATAATGAGCCGCCATAGTGACCCACGCATCGTTGTCAATATTTGAGTTTCTTGTTCCATGTATATACCTGGTTTTGACTAAGCCGGCTAAATTGTGCCGACCGCTGAAGAGAAATTATCTCTCGCCAGTAAAACTGTTATATATACTTGTACGGATACTTATTAGTTACTACGTCAATCAAACAAGCAGGTTACAGTCACACTAATTTATTCAAGCGTTCGGACGTAGGACCCGGGGAGCGGGACGCGGGGTGTGGGCTGCGGGGTAGGAACGCGGGGTGCGGGACGCAGCCCGCCACATGCGACGTTCCGTTTATGCATACATACATAACATCCCTCCCTCTTATAGAAAGGGACACTACGTCATAAAAAAATAAAAACATACATCTAAACTAAACTTAACACTAATTGACGGCTGAGTCCTAAAAAGTCGGACTGATTTCTCGTCGCCTCCGAGACACCGGCGCTACGCTCGGCGGAGTTGTCGGCAGATCCATGTCTCCGTGCGGTGCAAGCTGTCCTGTACTCTCCTCTCCCTCCTCTCTAGTTGGTGAGGCGGCTGCACAGGATATAGAGGTTGCTACTGTCGGTAAGTCTGGTACTGCATCCGGGTTCCAGGAAAGATCGTCCGGTGAAGATTGCAACCTTGGTCTGATCTGGTCGATGTGTCTCGTTAACTCAGTTCCCATAGTTGGGATATACACCTTGTACATGACCCGCCCGACTTGTTCCCTGATTATACCTTGAATCCAGCTAATGTTTTTATTTTTTCCGTATTGTTTCACCCATACTTTGTCCATTTCCTTAAAGTCCGGTCTGCCTCTGCTTGTAAAATATTTAGCCTGTAAGAACTGATTGCGTTCCACGGTCTGAGTGAGAGCTGTGGACGACGGAGGCGGTGTTATAGGATTTATTAAATCCAGCCGCGAACGTAATGTTCGCCCGAATACTATTTGCGCAGGTGACATGTCAGTGGTACTATGCCTAGAATTCCTGTAGTCAAACATGAATTTTGCTATTTTTTCTTGAATTGTTCTTTTATTAGCACCTTCTAAAATTATACCCTTAATTCCCTTTTTAACTACTTTTACTAGACTCTCAGCCTGTCCATTGCTGGCCGGATGGTATACCGGGGATAATACATGATTTATTCCATTACTTGAACAAAAACTTTTAAACTCCTGAGAAGTAAAAGAGGTACCATTGTCACTCACCAACGTGTGCGGAACCCCGAAACGTGACATGAAGTCGTATAGTTTAGCGATCACTACTTTCGAACTATATGTTGACGTCAAATCATAACATTCCGTCCACTTGCTATAAGCGTCTACAATAATTAAAAACATATAATTATGAAAAGGTCCCAGAAAGTCGACATGAATTCTGTAAAACGGTTGCGGCGGTAGCGGCCAGGGTGCGAGAGGTGCGCGGGGCGGCGCGGGGCGCAGCTGTGTGCACACGCTGCACTGCGCCGCCAGGCGCTCCAGCGCCGCGTCCACGCCGGGGAACCACAACCGTTCGCGGGCCTGCGCTTTCATTTTGACTATACCAAAATGAGAACTATGCAATTCCTTACAAATTAATTCCCGCAACGTTGTAGGAATTACAACCTTATGTCCACGCATCAAACACCCTTTTTCCACAGACAACTGGGAACGACAAAGATAAAAAGGTTTCAAATCCGGATCGTTTATTGTTTTAGGCCACCCATTTAACACGTACCGCATAACAATTGCCAATGTGGCTTCGCCCGCGGTTTCTCGGCGTAAGTCGCTCAGAGTTACCGGCAGAGTTCCGTCAGTGACAAAGTTAACGTACACCGCTTGCTCGACACTGTCGGCGAATTCGTCGGACAACATATTTTGCGACTCCCCTCCTTCGCATGCACGAGATAAAAAATCCGCGCAGTTATTTCTGCTACTTATATACTCTATAGAATAATTATAAGCCCCTAAGAATATAGCATAACGTTGCAATCGATTCGCGGATACCTCGGGAATGCCTTTATAAGGTCCGAATATAGATAGCAAAGGCTTGTGATCCGTTCTTAGCACAAATGGTTGTGATCGACCATACAAATACTGATGAAACTTTCGTACGCCGAATATAATAGCCGTCGCTTCCTTCTGTATTTGCGCGTAGTTTTTTTCCGCTGGCGTGAGTGTTCGGGAGGCGTAAGATATAGGCCTTTCTAGCGCGTGCTCGTCTACTTGCGATAACACCGCCCCTAGCCCCGTGGGTGATGCATCAACCGTTAAAATTAACTTAGCATGTGGGTCAAAATGTGCTAACGTGTTATCTGACGCTAAAATATTCTTTATTTTACTAAACGCTTTCTCATGTTCTGAATTCCATTCCCATTTTGATTTTTTATTTAGTAAATTATATAGAGGGCTTAATATGGAAGAGGCGTCAGGTACAAAGTTGCGATAATAATTCGTAAGGCCTAGAAAAGACTGCAATTGCGGTACCGTAGTTGGTCTAGGAGCTTGTAAAATAGCTTTTACTTTATCCTGTGATTTCCTAACCCCGTATTTATTAATGATATGGCCAAGATAAGCAATTTCGTCTCTGAAAAAATCGCATTTCCTAGTCTGAACAGTTAACCCGGCATCATCCAATCGCTGCAGCACCGTAATCAGACGCTGTCTATGTTGTTCTTTATTATTCCCCGTAACAAGAATATCGTCTAGAAAAAAAATAATTCCATCTATACCTGCGAGTAAACAGTCCATAGCGCGCTGAAATATGGCAGGTGCGCTGGATAACCCAAAAACTAACCGACTGAAATTAAAAAGGCCACGATGAGTATTTATACAGGTTAAGTTTTGGGACTCGTTACTTAAAATAAATTGATTGTATGCCATTGAGAGGTCAATTTTGCTAAATTGTTCGCCCCCGTGTAATTTAGATAATAAATCATTAACGGTGGGCAAGGGGTACTGATCTATTAATAACTGTTTGTTAATCGTTACCGAATAATCTGCGCATAACCTAATACTACCATCTTTCTTTAACACAGGAACCACGGGGGAGGCGTATTGTGAGTGCTCAACAGGTTTCAAAATTCCCAATGCCAATAAACGATCCAGCTCCTTATCTATCTTTTCTTTAAGTGCGTAGGGCACAGGCCTAGCTTTATAAAAAATCGGCTTAGCATCTGGTTTTAAGTGTAGTTGGATTTTGTATTTATTAAATGATCCAAGACGACTAGAGAACACGTTAGGGAACATTTTTATTAATTGCTTTACGATACTAGTGTGATTTTCGAGATTTTGCGCGAACACCGAGTAAACGGGTGCCGGCGCTAGCTCAAGGTCGAATGCGTTAATAAAATCGCGCCCTAACAGCGGCGGTCCGCCGTGTTGTACCACGTACACATGTAATACGCGCGTCTGAGTCATATAACATATTGACAAATTAACAACCCCGATCGCTTCAATCTTTTCACCAGTATAACTAAAAAGCTTTTTCTTGGTAGCTGACAATGGTAACCGTTTAAAATAGGTATTGTATGTTTGTTTAGAAATAACACTAACAGCAGAACCGCTATCAATCTCAAACTGTAATTCTAGGCCACTGATCATCACGCGCTCCGTCATTGGTCTCCCTTTTACACATCGGATATTAAACAAACGCTCACCGTCGTCTCCATTGTCCACAGCGCCATCATCCACGAATTTCACTTTACCCTCGTTTGGGCACATCCTACGCAAATGACCTTTGTTATTGCACTTTTTACACTTGTAATTTTTGTAACGACACTGGTTAGAACTATGATTGGTAAAACCGCACACACTGCACTTTGCCTTCTTGGAGATATTGAACACGCCGTCCGGGCCCGATGCGTAGGCGCTTGCTTCGCCCGCCGCTGCCACCGACGAAGCCTGGCGTGCACACCGCACGCTCTCCG
Organism: Hyles euphorbiae; assembly: GCA_023078785.2. Classification (NCBI taxonomy): domain Eukaryota; kingdom Metazoa; phylum Arthropoda; class Insecta; order Lepidoptera; family Sphingidae; genus Hyles; species Hyles euphorbiae. Next base: position 953,539 of record CM041030.1, read on the forward strand.
CCAAATCGATAGCCTTCGCCAAGGTCAGGTCTTGCTGAGCTTGAGCAAAGAGTTTGTCCCGCTCGTGTCCTGCCGCCATGCCCATGATAAATTTATCCAGCAGGGCCTCTTCCAAGTTCTTGAATGCACAGTGCGCTGCCAATCCTCTTAATCTTGCCGCCCACTGAGTGTGACTCTCGCCTGGCTTTTGGAATGCGGAGTAGAAGACCGATTTCTCCGCGAAGCCAAATCTTTTAGGGATGAAATGACCGTCGAGGAGGTCGATAATTTCCTCGTACCGCAGGTCCTCTGCTTTATTCGGCAAGGCCAGGTCGCTTGTTAGCTTGTAAGTAGATTCACTCAAAGCGCTTAATAATATCGCTCGCCGTTTGACGGTTGTTTTGTCGGTTTCGTCTGTTACATCATTGGCGATAAACCACTGATTTAACCGCGACTTATAACAACTCCAATCTTGGGAGAGGTGGTCAAAAGTGGATAAAACGCCAAAAGTGATACCCGTAGCCATTATAAATGAGTCCGGTCGTCGCCACGTGTTATATATACTTGTACGGATACTTATTAGTTACTACGTCAATCAAACAAGCAGGTTACAGTCACACTAATTTATTCAAGCGTTCGGACGTAGGACCCGGGGAGCGGGACGCGGGGTGTGGGCTGCGGGGTAGGAACGCGGGGTGCGGGACGCAGCCCGCCACATGCGACGTTCCGTTTATGCATACATACATAACAAAAACAAAACAAAATATAATCCAAATATGCCACAGTTTGGTGACTTCTAGTCTGTGTAGTTTAATAAGCCAGTAATACTGTTTGTCAAATTATAAAGCAATTGCCGTATTCCTGTCTAAATGTAAATTTGATGCATCCGAGGCATGCTGTTGCACCACAATGCTGACAATACAACAAATTATTACGCCATTAGACACGGTTTGTGGGTGCAATTACAGCTACTAGATATAATTAGCTTCAATCTAATTTTTGACCACTGAAAATAATGATTTGATTGGCGCTGTGTAAATGTGGTATTCACCACATGATGGCCATTTATCATACTTTGAAAATACAAATTTTAGAAACAAAAAAGCATTCAAATTTCATGAATTTGGTATTCACATTTTTTTTTACTGTGTCATGATGACAATTAACAGCGTGGCTCTACCACATGTATCATTTTGGTATCAACTCAGTTTGTGCCTGGTTATATGCAGCCTGATAATGTCTAGTTCTAGCATTTAGACACGATGTTAAATGATTTCTAAGATGATAACTACTTCCAGGACTAGAAAATCACAAGAAGGCTTAATGAATCTTTAGTTACGGTTGTCTTAACATCCCACTGAACTGAATGTAGATTTCACTAATGAAATGGCGTGATATTTTTAGTACAGCGCAATTATGGTGCTGCATAGAATTTGATCACTTGACAAACATCAATAACAAAAAAATTACATGTGACGATTGCGTGATATTAAAAACAAATACATCGAGCGGAAAAGCATTAAAGTTTTGACCTAAATGCTAAAAGTATTGAAAAATATCATTTCGGAAACATTACCAATTTTGTAGTAAGATTTTGGGAGGTTTCCTATTCCAGGACCAAATGAAGAAAAGATGCTAATAACAAACCTGAAGCCAGGTGATACAGGATTTATTTAAGGGTTAAGTTTGAAAATAAAATATTATTTATTGGTTCCTTAGATTTACGCAAATGTTACACATTGAAATAAAACTAATATTTACAGATTTATCCGTCCAGTGACCACGAAAGCTATAAGTAATAGAAACGTTGGGAAGTTAAAAAATTTAAAAAATATACTAAATCCGCGATAAAATCCGTAAATTATAGTTTTCAAAATACTACTTTAAAACAAGAAGGACGAAATGTGCTTTGTATAATTTTATTTTATACCGTAGACAGAGGTTAAAGCGGCCCAGCTGATGGTAGGCGGCCACCATAGCGCATGGATGAACTCAATACTAAACGAGTAGCTGCATATGGTAAAAACTCTAGCCTCACAAAAAAATAATTCCAGAGTTTACACGTGCGTGGTAGGACCGCGAATCTTTTCAAGGACTTTCTGCCATTAATTGAATCGTAAAAACCCTAGAGTATCGCAACAAGTTTTACTTCTACAAATAAATATAACCTTTATGTTGGAATCAACATCCATGACCCTTCCTTAAGTCGGATGTCCCACGGCAAAGTAATACTGAAATTGGTAAACACACTCAATTCAGGGTGATCAAGTGGTATTTTTAATTTTTGCCCAGTTTCCGCCTCGAATTATAAGCGAGGTGATATCGTGGCAATGATCTTGAAGGAACGTTTTGAGATGAGTAATATAACTTGTCACCATTTTCTTTTGTGATGATCGAAGGTTGGTATTATATCAAATTCTTCATTCTACATGATTCATAAATCGTACGTCTCATAACCTGTTTGAGTATAATCTCAAAATGGATTTCCCAAGAAACAAAATTTGTTTAGTTGTTTGTGTTAGCAATGGCAGATACCCGACTGAATCAAAGCTTTACTACGAATCGTAATGACGTAGGTAAATTATGAATACTTACTGCATCAAGTCGGTTGAAAGATTGCCAACATAAGTGGAATGCAATATCATATTAATTACTATCACGAATGGAAATAAAATGATGCTTTAAATTATTTTACAGATCAATGATATGTCGCTATTATATGTCTAAAAACAAGTCGTAAAATATAACATGAAAATTTTGGAAAGTTTCGATTTTTTTTTTCGGAAATATTTCAAAATTGAAAAATTCAATTTTGGAGCTTTATTGGAGCTAGTAAATTATAAAATTGATGTTATGCTTTTGTATTCTTGATTAATTCGCTAATAAAGTAAACTATTGTAGTGTAGTCTGTAGAGTAGGTACAAATTCAGGGTGGCACCTTTTTGAACGATCAAATTTGATGGCACCTTTTTGAACAAGAAGAGTCATTTTGATAATCATTTTTTATCCTGAATTATTTGATTTTAAACATTACGTCCAGTTTATTTCTACTAACTACTGACTGCCTCGGTGGCGTAGTTGTACTAAGGTACGGTTACAAAGCTGAGGTCTCGGGTTCGAATCCCGGGTTGAGCAAAGTGATATTGGATTTTTCTATTCATTATCAGCCCAGTCAGGAATTTGTGCCCGATATGGCGATAGGCTCGCCACCTATCACATTGTGGGACGGAACATACAAGGCGAAATGTGGGTGTCCTGGCACCTCTGCCTACCCCTTCTGGGATATAGGCGTGAGTTTATGTATGTATGTATGTATTTCTACTATTCCCTGAGTTTCGATTCATTCCATATATCAATAAAATTTCTAATTCCAAATTTCAAATGGAAAAATATCCCGAATTTATTCCACCTTTTCCGTAAATTTTCCTAATGGAAAATTTCAATTTTCCGGAAAATGTTCATAACCAAACAGTAATTTTGAATATCAAACATAAATTAACATTGATAAGTAATTTAAAGAGATTTGATGACAATAAGTTTCATCAGAAAGCACCTGCGCACACTCTACCACAAAATACACATTAATTAATTAATTAATTTCGAGATATATTTATTTAAGTAGTTTTACATACAATCTGTATAAGATTTTATTCTTCGCTTGAAATAATAACTCAAGTTGGTAGATTATTTTTATTTGTGAAATCTGAGACAAATTGAAGAAATAGACATCTCATCATAAAATCACAATTTATTTATTGTGTTAAATAATGTGTATTGCTGATCTGTTCGATTGTGTTGTTAATAAGATGATTGTATCTATAATCTAGATTCTAGAATTATCGATATAAAAAAAAATGTATTAATGATAGCGTGACATCATACAACCTACACTCAACCATCAAGAGGTAAATATAATTCCATTGAAAATAAGGAAAAGCTCTGAGAAAACTCTTGACCAAGCATTAGCGCGAAGGTTTGTATATTCTACCGTGTTGACAGATTGCTTCCCGCCACTTTTCTGCAGTCACGTAATAACCACAGATTAAAAAGGATCAGAGATAAGTGAAAGGTGTCCATATGGCTACTTGGTGTGGCGAAGTTATGAAGTTATATAATCATTTACTGCAAAACCAAACGAGTTTGTAAGTGGGACGTGTAGTGATTTATTTAATTTTATAACTAGTTTTAACGGCGTTTTAGATGCCCTGATTTAGTTGATAGCTACGTGAAAAGTCGTAAGGCAGCATAGCATAGAATAACACAAAAAATCATAGTCAAATAACTTCTTGAATATGGATGGATTTCAGTCTCTTGATAAGTCTGATTAGGCATTTAGCAATAATAAAAATGTAATGGAAGATAAACCAAGTAACTATGCAATAATGTGTTTTCGCAGTAGATTGCATTTTTATTATAATCTAAAAGAACTAAGTAATAAGTATTATATAAACAGACAATGCATTACGAAAAATAAACAAATTAATATCTTAAAAATTATAACTGAATAATGGAACAAAAAGTACCTAATTTTGTCTCATGACGTCAATTGAACAAATTATATATTAAGTTTTCAGTAAATAATTTTGCAAATAACAATTTCAACAGCTGATGACGCTAGGGTATACCAAATATCGCGTTTTATTAAGGTACATAAACAGAAAATAAAGAGAATGTTTCGCATCCAGCTAGCAAGTAAAAGGTAAAAAATTGTGAGAAAGCAAAACGATCTTGCGACCAGTAATTGTCTCTTTTTAGAGTTCAGTTTGGAACGTGTCATAGATTTGTGGTAATTAAACTTATGCCTCCGTGGCGCATATTTTTTGGACACCGGCTGTAAAACATGAGGCCGCGGGTTCGATCCCCGCACCGAGACCAATGTTTGTTTGAACTGGGATCCACAAGTATTTGTTTCAGGTCTCGGTGTTTGTGAGACCGAAAAGTCTCTCGTAGTTTCTGATTCCCACGATACAAGACTAGATCTAAGTGTGGGGTCAGGACTAAGTGACTGTTGGGTATATTTATTTATTTATATCTGTTATTTATTAGTTTTCGGTGGAATCTGCTATACTACTGATCCGAATGAATTTACCTATAGTTTTATAAATTACTTATACCAATTCCTAATTGTTTTAGATTTATTTCCAAGCGAGATATAAAGTTTACACCAAAGATACAACGATACTTTTGTAATTCGCTGTCTGGGTGAGACCACAAATACATTTATGTGTCGAGATTTGGACAATAACTGTATTTGTTAGTGCACTGGCTAGATCTTGGCAAAGGTCACAAAATAAATCAAGTTCAAAAACGAACAACAAACATGTTTTAGAATGCTTGTAGTTTGCTCGTGGTAGATATTATTTCTACATATTTCCCAAGGAAATTTCCATAGGTAAATTGGAGTAATTATTTATTTATTTATGCTTTATATACAGAGTATAAATGCGGACTTAATGCCTGAAGCATTCTCTGCCAGTCGACCTTTCGATGGTACAGAGAGAAAATTAGTAGGCGCATTTTTTTTTATTTTTTATTGCATTGAATGGCGAGGCGAGCAAGCCGTTCGCCTGATGGTAAGCGATACGAACGCTCATGAACAGTAGCAACATTCCACTGCGCTCGCCATCCTGAGACATAAGATGTTAAGTCTCAATATGTCCAGTAGTTGCTCTGGCTACAATGTCCTTCAATCCGAAACACAACAGTGCATTTAAGCAGTGTTGTTTCACGGGAGAAATAGACATTGCGGTGGTACCTACCCAGATGGCCTCTCACATATGAGAGACCTACCACCAGTAAATAAATTCTAGAAAGTTGATAATTGAGTGCTTATACGTAAACAATACTCAAATACGAGTATAAAAATTTTTAATTGCGAAGTTATACGAAGTAAGTTTATATTTGTAATCAAGGATTAATAGAGGCACTAATTTAATGACATCGAGCATTGAATCTCGGCGAGTCTCCGGGAATGACAAACTTGTACTTTAACCCGCAACCACAGATCACCCCCAATAGATACCTAATGCAAGGCAGCGGTTGCGCGCCACACATATAAGCTATCGGATAGATATAAACCGACGTCAAATGTCGCGTCATCAGTGTCATCCAAGTAGTGAACCCGCCACCCCGCAACAAATTCAATCAAAAAGTTAAATAAATAGAAGCTGGAAAAATTTTTGTCCACTGCCCTCCGTAGCAAAACGGGTGAGAAAATTGAACTAAAGAGGATAAAGAGTTACAGCCAGAGAAGCCAACTGTACAGCACCACGGATCCAATCATTATTACATGATCTGAATTCAGCTGTATTGTAAAGTTGTTTTGAAAAGACTAGAATTTCTTGCCCATTCTTCTCCCGCGAAAATAGCCCAGAGAATCGGCGGTGGTGAAAAGAAAGACTGAATTCAAATAATGTATGACATTTTATGGATTCAATAAAATATTTTCATGTCATTACATTTTACTGGAAGTGTATACTATTTAAATAATATGAATTATATCAATTGTTATCATTAGAACATTTTAAAATTAACAAATGGACCACATCTATCTGATTGTAAATGCAATAGAATCCAAAAGGAGTATCTATCAGCAAGATATGATTTTCTCTCGTCAACCGCCATATTTGTACGGTGATGATTCTAACCGGGTATATTTATTACATGTATTTTCAACCGACTTAAAAAAATTAGGAGGTTCTCAATTCGTCGGAATCTTTATTTTATATGTAGGTATATGTATATTAATGTTGTCTCTTAGTAGTTGATGTTAGGTATATTTCAAGTGACCGTGTAATAGTTGAAAATACCTTAACCAACTCAATTTATTCTAGCCACCTCGCCATTTTTATTCTTTTCTTACCGTATTCCTCATTGGCAAAATCGTCTAACATCGATGTGGCCATACATCTTATAAAAAACCGTTTATACATGGGTTGGAAGTGAAAAACGACACACTCGGGTGTGTCAATATGACAGCCTTACCACCAACATGCACAGCGGTAATTCTGGCGGATGTGAATATCCGATCACCAGTAATAGGATATAAGGCAACCTCAATGCACGAAATGCAACAGTAGAGCTGTTACTACACTACGATTGGTACTACTCCGGTAAAACGCATCCATTTGTAATATTTAACGAGGTTGACCATTCTAAGGAAATGGCTTGCATCGAGACACAGAGTATCGTAGTAGAGACACAGAGCATGGTAGGTTGTCTACAATGCCCTGTCGCTGTTGTCACGATATCAAAAATAGTTTTTCTCTCTCCACATTTAATTACATTGGAATGTGAATACTATTAGATTAGGAATATAAATGCTTGTTGTTTAAATTATTAAAACATATCTCAAACAATGCGTTATTATAGATATTTCTTAAATTTAGTCGTAGTTCCAAATTTCGCTACACGCCAAGAGATAATAAACTAGTTATACAGGGTACATATTATTTTTAAAGACGCATTGGTACGCAAGAGCTTAAATTAGTATTTTAGCTAAAACTATGGATTTACCAATCAAACACAATAATATTTAAACGTCACAAAAAGTTGTCGCCTTTTTTTGAGAAATTTTTAGCTGCATTGTGCTATTAGTCACTAAAAATAACCACCTTCGGCTTCGTTTTCCTTCGCAGTCTTGATATAACCTGTATAAAAAATCGTGCGTACTTATATATGATTTTATTTTATTATAACAGTTTGCCTTGTTTACTCCAAGCTACAACTGACGTCATAATGCCTGATCACTTATGTACGCGATATTTTTTATTACTAAACAGAAGCGACATCTTGACATGACAGACCACCTGGTAAGGACAATAAAGTGGTTTATATCTATGATGCATGACTACATTTAAAAACAATTACATTTGTATGCTGTAGACTCGAAATCCTGTTAAAACTATTTTCGAAATATCGAAATTCCATGCAAAATCAAACTTCACTTTTTACTCTCTTTGCAGATTATCTTTTACAATGTATAGTATGTATGCAGAAAAAGCTGCTAATATAAGATTTCCTAATACATCATTTAAGAATACATGTAGGCTTTCATACATAGTTATTACATCGAATACCTACGTGTAATAAACTTCAACACGTTTAATACAGGAACAGCGGCGATATTTATCAATATTTTCCTTATTTTACCATTAACCTCGAAATGAAACCGACTGTAGTATTTAGTTTGTACGCAATTTCACCACAGCGAAGCGATACTTGGAATCGTAACATAATTATTAATTATTACAAAGATTGAGTAATTTCCTGCGATTAACTAACGCACCTTATTAGTTGATGATTCAGTCAATTATAATTAAATTTTACAGTTATTAGATCAATTTTTGGTAGTAAAAATGATAAAAATCAGCTAGTTAGTGGTAGTTAAAACTCTCTAGTAATAATGGGCTCTACAACAGTGGGAAATAGAAAAGTGCTGCGAATTTTATAACTTCTAAGCATAATCTAGATTGCAGGCGAAATTAATCTTTATTATAATATATTGGATTATTTCATTTACAGAATCGTTATCAAAGAACATGCAAGACCCTAGATCCCACTTTATCTAGATACAATTCGAAGACCAATGCAGAAATATGTCTTCGACATTACGTGAGGGGTTTTTGGAACTTTTCCATCCAAGCCTAATGTATATGGCTGATATTTGTTCATCTCGTGGTCCGTGGAAGCATCCCAAGTAGGCTATTCCTAACCTGAGGCCATTCTTATAAAAATATGCATGTGTTATTTACCAAACAAATCAATCAACAAAGTGGTCAATGGCTAGACAGAATATTTTTTTGTCAAATGGTCTCATGGCTAAACGGCTAAGAACCCCTGATCTAGGTAGTATAAAAAAAAGCATTCCCTGACTGTAACAGATACAAATCGGAAATTAACACAGTATTTAGCGCTAATGTTTCATTGTTATTTTTATCAAAGTTCCAGATTCTTCCTAAGTATTGTCGTCGTAGAATTGTAGTTGGACATTAAAAACTCTTTAGGTAAAGGATGATTCATAAACTGTATATGATATTGTGATTCTTTGTACTTGTATTATATTTTTTATGCTATATTTAGTAAAATCTTGTATCCGCGATGTGGCAGATAAACTCTGAGAAACCCATTTAGGATGCTTGGTTTGCAGTTGATGAAAAACACAGAATTAAGTAGATAAAGTATAACTGGGTCTCGAAATAGCTGAACTGGCGCCTCGAGCATACCAAAGAAGCGTTGGCTTGATATCTACAAGGAAGATATAGGTGTCAATCATCTTTCAGTCAAGGATATTACAGACTTCGAAAAATGGGGGAGGCTGAACAACATTGAATTTAATTTATTAGTGGACGAAACAAGTGTAGGTAGTTGAAATAAAATTTAGCCATATCACGCTGGAGACTTCCGTCCGTGTAACACCCAATGTAGACAAGATGGGAGACCTGATTTCCTGCGGTCGGCTATATTTATAGTTGAGTTACCCGACGAAAGATAATCATCTGTCAACAGTTAACTCTACCTGGATAGAACTACGCTTATACGTGAACATTCCGGGGGACCAGACGTCACCTATCACTCACCACACAGGAATTAAAATTGAGTTCAGGGTAGGATTGGCAGATATAACAATGGAGCATCAAAATTTACGTGAAATTAACTATTTTGGGCGCTTTTAAGCATCTGCAAAGCAATATGGCCGAAGGAAAGTGTCTGGGAGTATTGACGACTTATTTTTAACTATATTGTCTAAAACATACGTGAAAATCAGCCATGAGAATTCACGTGAAGTAAGTAATGTTTTTATGTACCTTAATCACCTGATACCTGGAAATTGGCCGTTTTGACAAGCTAGCAGGTAGGCATACGATCGTAGTGCATACTAACACTCCTCAATCGTCTACATTTCTTCCGTCCAAAAATAGGTGACGTCTGGTGCCCCTGGGATCTTGGTATTTTACTATCATGTACTGTGTATAATTACTTTCCAAGCCAATATATATTAAAAATAGCTAATTTAATACACAATAAGTTTCCTGCCTTTAGGGGTGTATAAACTCCTTATGCCAAAGTCCCTACGTCACCTTAATTATCTGCAGTAAACTTTTTATTACTGGTTAGAATTCGGATATTATCTATTACTGTCTTGGCTTGGCCAATCCAATTAGTTTTAATAAAATTATTTGATGTTATTATATTATTTCATGTTGTTTGTGAAAGTTTATAATGTCCTACAAAAAGGTTAATTGACAAAACAGTCAGATTAAATATTTTTATGGCAACTACTAAAAGCACGACATGACTACAAATCACAGTAACAACTTGTCTTATTTTAGACACAGAAAAGGGCAAATAAAATGTAAATTTTTATTTGGTGTCGTTTTTGCTAAGATGATACCCAAGATATCAAATAAAGACTTGTTCTGCCTTTCTTCCTGAAGTTTTGAACTAGTTCCAAGTAGCAAAAGAAAATAAGTTTTTCTTTCTAAGTATGAAACCTATATACACTGGGAAATTAATAACAAATGTAAGTTATCTTTAAAATTTAAGAATAAAGAATACAGGTGGCCTTACACACCGCAAAAAACAGACCCAGATATCGCAAAATCATCAAAGACCGACTGGTGGTAGGTGTCTCATATGCGAGAGGCAGTGTAAATGCACTGTTGAGTTTCGGATTGAAGGACATTGTAGCCAGAGTAACTACTGGACATATTGAGACTTAAAATCTTATGTCTCAGGATGGCGAACGCAGTGGAATGCCAAGCATTCCTTTGTAATTCAAGGTATTTGGTTTTGCTACTGTTTATGAGCGGTCGTATCGCTTACCATCAGGCGAACGGCTTGCTCGTCTCGCCATTGATTGCAGTAAAAAAATATATTGTCCATGTTATGACCCTCAGCAATGAGGAAATTGACTTGGGGAGAGCGAATAATAAATTAAGAATCACCATATTTGTTTGTGATAAGATATTTATATTCCCTAGTTAGTTTTAGCTAGTCATAATAAATGGCGCGGTAACTTATGAACCCATTATCATTTTCTAATAATTAACCTTGTGGTAATGCACCTGAATCAATAAAATTATACAAGGAAAACGAATCAATTAAGAACGAAGGTAATTAACGAAATGAGAGTGAAACCGCGGCGGAATCCTCTAATTAATTAACATTTAAAATATTACATAACATTCGGTTCAGGGGAACAATGCTTATTTTCTTATGGCTATAACCTCTAGTTTTATTTTATATCTTAAAATACATACTTTACTATGAGTTATAGTCTAGAACTCTCTCGGAAACATATCCGTACAGATTATTTTACGCTCACTTCTAACTAACCCCGGATTGCCATCAATTCATGATGAAAAAAATAATTGTAGTCAATTTAATGCCTATTGAATAATATACGCAGTGTCCTATCATACCACGCATGCCTTCACGCCCCTATCCCCAAAAGGACAGACAAATATACTACAAATAGACACACACATACACACTGCCATTGGTATTTCCGTCCCTATGGACTCTTTGACTAAGTATATCGCCATAAGACGCAAATGGAATTCCAAGACGAACTTTAATGTCTCTTGAATATATCAATAAAATCAAGAACTTGTTCAAGGCCTATCGCCTGGTTCAAATAAGTATTCAAATGTTTGTGAATTGTGACGTCGAAATATATTTGTGTAAAACACGTATTAAGGATTATATAGGTACATATGACTGTTGAGTGTATATTATACATATGCCTGTTGAGTGTATTATTCAATTTATTATTTATTGTAACGAGATTAGCTACATCTAATTTTATTGAATGCCTATTTATAATGATAATTTAAATTATACTAGTTCTAATGAATCGACGTCGAGTCATTTTACGCCGTTAGTTTGTACTTTGCACCGACATCCTCGCCAAGTCGCCAGAATCATTAACAACAACCTTCGTTTAAAATTTTCATATTAATCGTTTTCTTTTCTATATTTTTTTAACCTATATCACCCCGCCGGGACTGAAAAAAATGCTCCGGTTCCATGCCTATTCAAGCCACATGGGCTTGAAAACTTTCAAATCATCACACCGTTTTAATGGCATACTGCGATACCGTTGTATTAGATTTAACCTCTTATCTATTGATTTTAAGATATTAGCCGTGATATTAGTCTCCTATTGTTTTATTTTTAATTCGATGTGGTTTTAAAACAGGATAATTTCCCTCAGAGACTCTCCGAGCTCTAGATCTCGGTGTCAATTCTTTGCGCGCCACTGTTGATCCTGGCTGACAGGAGTTGCAGTGGTGGATGTGGGAAAAAATTATCTCTAAGATATCAAGGACTCTCCAGCTTCATTTACTCATATAGTTTCAGATTTGTACAGGATAGTGAAGTCACAATTCCACTTTTCATTATGTGATATTTAGGCTTTCTTCACCAAGATACTAGTTTTTAAAAAACAGAAAACTTTGGCTTAAATTGTATTCCGACTCCATCCTACAAGGTAAATAAAACACTTCTCTAATAGCATAGCTAGCTGCTGTACTTGTTTTAAGGTGGATAATCTAAACAAAGGGTCAAAAACTTCTAGTGAAAGTTCTGGCATAAAGATGTATAACTGACATGGCTACTTTACCTATAAAGGGGGCAGCTATAGCAGTTAGACAAGGTAACCATCGTGTATTGCAAAAAATATTAAATGAAAGATGTAGGTAGCGTTTACTGCCATATATTTGGAATTTATTCTTAAAGTATGTTCTGCGTGGCCTTGTGTCAAAAAGCCAATAAAACATTGACGACTCTTTGTACTTCCTTAATAGGTTTATGAATTACCTCCAAATACCAGACAATGATATTAAATCAAGGCAAATAACATCCAACCGGTTTCAGTTTTCGCATGGCTCTGAATATAAATATTGTTGACGTGTATTTATTTTATATTATTTAAAAAAAATTAAAATTGTACGTAAATAAAAATTGAGAACAAGTTTTGATTGTCTACGTAGAGCATTTGTGAAGTTATTGAAAAAATCGTGGAAAATATTGAAAAGGCGGCAAGATGCGACACAATTGGACGAGACCTTAATAGTACCTATTTAGGGCCAAGGTCTAGAGCTATTCACGCAGGTGAATCATCATCAGATTATGATGATCATCACTATAATTTGGCGACACGCAGATTCATATTTTCGATACGTTTGTAACGACAATGAACTATTGAAGCCACGCTAAAAATATATAAGTACACATGTAAAGGAATAAAGTAATTCACTAATATACATATTTAACTTTCTCAAAAGCATAAACACATAGATATATTTAAGTATGTTTTATTTTATTTTGCCGAAGATTAATAATGACCACGATGGTAATTATGAAAATTTGGCGTTAACGTGATATCGGTGTAAAATTATCGCCCAAATACTGGAACGCAACTTAAATATAAATGGCGCTTAACTGCGTTAATCCCGATTAAATGTACTGGCTCAGTGGGCCGTGCGCTGTTAAAAGCAACTTATTATTTGAATGGCGTTTCAGTATTCGGGCGTATGTCTGTGCTCAGGTAAATACATATGTACCCGACGTATATATAATGAAGCGAATAAATATAGTTTAAAATAATCGTTTCCAAGTTAGCGAACCTGTTTTAATTATGTCTTGATTGTTTTGCATTTTAATTTAAAGATTTATCGATGGCGAAGCTGTTGCTTGACAGAATGGCAAAACAATCGTAAAATGTCTTCATGTTAATATTATTTTATATCTATTGTAGCTACTAACATTTTACATACCGCATGTACTACGTATCTTTCTAGTGGGTATGTACCGATATTTACTATCGTTATATTTTTGAATTCAATTACAGTCCTTGTGTATTAATATTATTTTCTTCAGGACCTTTTAGGTTTTCTTAATCCATCTCTGCATCACCTTAAGGCCGACAGAAAATCCCTTTGAAATTAAACCCACCATTATGTAACAGTAGTAAAACAACAGTAATAAAATAAGTAATTTTCTGCATTATTTTGTGAAAATTTAACGATTTCCCATTTTATTACTTTACAACGGCCTCTGCAAAACGCCAGTAGCCAGCATAGAACAAAAGTTTGCGTAACACAGGAACTTACGATGTGCAAAATGCAAATATTTATTCCTGTCGTAAGCGTGTTTTAGGACAAAACTTTCTCGTTATTTAGGCATGATACTCGCAACACGGCCAGTGTGGGATTAGGAATCTATATGCGACTGTTGGATAGATTTATTTACATATATTACGGGGATTTAGAAAGTCAACTTATGCATAGCACGTCTCTTTCGACTTTGCAAAGTTATACGTATTACTATAAAGTAAAATATTATTTAAAACATTAGTCATAAAATAAAATATAAGTATTATATTTATACATCATTGCCAACTAATACTGTTATTTTTTAACGTTTGAATTTCGAATGCTATTCAATTTCCCGCTCTTTAGTGGCAACAAATGTGGAACTATCGTTCGTGTCGATATAAAAGAGTTCACACATCCGGAATTAGGAGCGCAGTGCGCACTATAAAGAACCCAGCAAGCCATCGCACACTGGCGAGTAGTGAGTACCCCTCAATCGCAGCTGGGCCACTTTCTCTTCGCAACCTTGATTTCTTACGCGCAACTTAACACTAACGCTAACTGATGACATTTTTGTCAATCACCGCTAAAAACTTTTACTTTTGCCAAGAAAGTGCACGGTAGTACAATTTTCCTCACATTTCATAACACGAAGATGCGACGTTATATAAAATTATTACCTATCATCACTTGCATAACAATCGAAGAAATGTACTTGCTTTCCCAAATAAATCACTGTAATGATCGTAGACTACAAATTAAATTAAATTAATTTAAAATTAATACTTTCCGTATAGTAAACACTTACCAGATTCGAAAAATAAATCCAAATTCGTTAATTATTTGTCTAAAGTCACTGATACACAACACAAAATTAAACAAAAAGGTCACTGTCACTCAAAATTAGCGTAACGTTAAGCACCAAAACTATACACGATTTTTTTGAAAAATTATTCAAGACGAAATAATTTGTCGACACATCGGATCGCCACGTTCTGTGCGGTCAGTGGCTACGCCGGTTGTGGTAAGGAGTTTTCGTGTTTACACATCAATCCGAGAAACCTGAACGGCTAACCGTTCATAGAAAATGGTTATAGGCGTAAACGCATTTCCGCATTGCGAGAGTGTTGTTTCAAAATGGTTGAATTATAACCACCGACCACATTAGACGTTTTGCAATAGTCACAGCAATAGTTGTCTTGTCCGTTTTTCGCAATTATGCAGCGGGTAGACAAACACATCGGCAAGTTAGTAGTAGACACCTGCGTAATCATCCGTAAAAAAATGGATTTATAACAAAGCTCCTGTGAAAGATATAAAATAATCGTTAAATGTAAATAAATAAAAACAGAGCGATATGTAATTGAGCTTTCTTAAAGTTGTTATGTTGTGCTTAGTGCATAAATATTACAATAAATAGTTAGGTACACGATATTATATCATGTTAGAATAGATTTATACAAAAAATAACCGTTTTAATGAAATGCAACCAACATGTGAAAAACTAGGGAAATAAAGAAAGCGGAATAAGTTATTATGACCGAATTAATATGCTGAATTCATTTTGATTTTGTAGATTGCTATATGAAAACATACAGGCGTTAATATAAATAATACTATTATCTAATAAGTTCTTGTTTTCTGCTATTAATCGGAAGTAAAAGTAATTAATGTGGTCAAATTTTATGGAAATATATACATTAAGTTGATGTCCTGAACAATAAGTTGGCTGTTCAGATCGACAAACCAATAATTGAAATTTTGAGCACGATGCACATCTTTGACATACCTAATCAAGTTGTGAGAGTATTCATTGGTATGTGGAGTATTCGTTGTAAAATACTATCAATCACATTAACGAATCTATAGTCGATAATCTGTATACGGCCAGTGAGATATCTCAATGATATTTGGTATACCCTATAAAGCACAAATCTAAAGGTATGATATGAATCCGCACTACTACACAATTCCATTGGTCATACGCAATGGCAACGCCTTATTTATTTTATTTATTTATTTAAATGCTTTATTGTACACTAAGTTAACTTAATTACAGAACATTATAAATATTACATAGTGGTACAAAAGGCGGTCGTATCGCTCGAGGCAATCTCTTACCGACTACATTGGGATGGACAGTAAGAGATGGAAAAAAAGAGAGGGCAGTCAATAGTGGCTATAATGATTAAGGCTATAGTGATAGGTCTTAGCCCCTTCCAATCCGAAAAATCCCTATGTATGCTTCTGTTTATAGAAATTAGACGCCCGATATATATTTGCATCGATATCAAACATTGTGATTTTTTTTTAAATTCGAAGAAAGTACTTATACCCGTGAATTGTTATTCAATTTATTGGAGTATTTTTTTATTATATTTTCTTTTTGGCTTCATAATAATCATTTATAAAACAGAAAAAAATTATGTTATCACATTTTTCAAAATATATTAATTAGTTACCCTACAATACAAAATAGCAATAACTAAACGTTAACTCAGAAGTTAGTAATTTTTAAGGTTATGTTTTCAATTCCTAAAATCTGTGGTTATTAACTTTCATAGTTTATTCATTTTTTACTATTTTCTAAAACAATCCTAACAATTACAAATATGGCATTGCTAAAAACATCAATAACACGTTATATATGTAAGTGGAAGCTTGAATTTCACACTCCAAATTATAAATTCCTATTCTTGAACAAATCAATTTTATTTTCAGTCAATAACGTACACCGAGGAATAACATCCTTAATAAGGCCATCATCTACCGAAGCTAAGTGCAGTGCTGATGAAGATGCGCCCGTGGAAATGGAGAATCCATTTAAAAAAGAAAGACGGCAATGTATTTTATGCAAGCTAAACATCACACCAGATTACAAAAACTTTAGACTATTGTCGCAGTTCCAATCTCCTTACACTGGTCGTATCTATGGCCGCCACATCACCGGACTATGTAAATCTAAACAGGAGCAAGTTGAAGCTGAAATAACTAAAGCACAGAACTGTGCATTCATGCCATATTATTATAAAGACAAGGTGTTTTTGAAAGACCCCAAATTGTTCGACCCAGAGAACCCTATTAGGTCACATAGGTTTTAAATAGTTTTAATTTAGATGTAGAATATACTTCTTGGTTTTTCCCAAATTGTGAAGCCTGTTAAAGTAAGCAATTTTGTTTAGTTTTTATCATGTAGTTTGCAAAGAAACAAGTGTACATAATGTTATATTGTAAAACACTTTAGTTGAATTGAAATAAATATTCAATCAGTGTTCTTTATTTTTGTATCTATTTTAAGTGCAGTACAGTTACACATATTGCAGCCCCGGTGCGACAATTACACTTTTGCAAAAATGCAACTTTAAAAATAAACATTTGAAACATTGAACATAGACAAGTCGAACAGCTTCTATCACCATATCAACTTTTAATTTCTTCTTCTTCTTTATCAGCCCATATATGTCCCACTGCAGGGCAGGGTCCTCCTCTACAATCGACAGTACGATCGAGAGTGAACTTTAGAACTTTTAATTTACCGTTACAAAAATTATGACCACATAATAATCTAAAAAATATAAGATAATTTCTTTGTACCATCCAACCTTGCAATTTTTGCATTACTGACATTGCTGCACTGGGGGTGCGATATGGTTAATCATTCCCATACCTTAATAGCCTGAACAGGGAGCCACATTGGAATCTTTAATTGTACTTGGAGCTTTATTAAATAATCTCATATATGACAGAGACTTGGCAAGTGGCAACACAAAACACATGTATGTAAATATTAAAAACTGCATATGGTGTACTCTACTTCAGTCAGCATGTTAAGGTAAAAATTTCGAACATGGCACTAAAAATATCTACTGAATGGTGGTATCATGAAGTAATGTATATTTGCAAGATAAAGCCAGAATGACATAAATAAGAATTTTTACTAATCAATTCACAAATTATTGACTTGACCCAAGACAATACTTGAATCATCTGGAGTACAAAAACAATCATTTTCTGAATCATAACCAACTAAGGATGCTGGTATATGTAATGACTGCAGAATTTCTGAATAATCCATATTACTCTTTTCTGGAAACTTCTTTTTCATTAATTCCATTAACTCCATTAGAGCATCTTGGCAACCTTTTTGCCATTTTTTTATTAAATCTCTCAATTCTTTTGTGTCCTCTGTTAGTGTTTTCGATAATAGAATTTTCTTTTTAACTTCTATTCTGGCCTTTAATTCATCTATATCTCTTTGAGAGATAGAACCAGTGGATTTAGCTTTTAAAGGCTTAGCTGTCTTTTCATATGTTTTTCTCATAAGGATAGTCTTTTTATTGTCAAAGTCAAAATCTTCATCATCATCAAATGTATCCACTTTTTCTGTTTTGATAATTCTGTTGTCACAAGGCTTTTTAGGTTTTTCTATTTTTCTCTCAGTTTTCGGCTTTTCTTTAGAACTTTTGTTTTTACTGGTATCTAACTTTCTTATTTTACTCTTATGTTCAATGAAATCATCATCTTCTTGTGCAGTTACAGTTTCAGTTGTTTTTTGTGATCCACTTTGGTTTATCTGGCACAGAGGCAAATCATCCGAGTCTGAATCAAACAGTGTTTGGGATTTAACATTGCCTTGTTTATCTTTAATACAATTATTTATTTGATTAAAGGTTTCTTGGCAATTCCTACTTTCATCTTTAAATATTTTTCTCTGTATGACAACAACACATTCTTTCTTCAATTCATTCGGGCTTTTGTCTTTAATGCAATATCTTATACCTGTATCAGTATTTTCCTTATATTCTTTAGCATCTAAATCACACAAATTTTCATCACAAACATTTTTTACTGGTTCTGAATTTTTACTACATGTTTTTATTTGAGATAAATTTCTTTTCGTTTTACTTTTAGACTTTTGTCTTATAGGGGTTTCCGTCTCAGTAGGCACAGTTTTCTCATACATACATTCTTCTTGTTTATTTTGTTTGTTGTTTTCTGTCACTATTTCATCCTCTGTGGCTAATTTTACATTTTGGGATTCAGTAATAGGTTCTTCTATGTTTAAATTTGTTATTAGTGTTTTAGATTTCCTTTTACGAGGTAATTCGATATGTCGAGAAGGAGTCGTGTCCACCTTTGACTCACTTATGGGTATATCAATATTTGAACTTGCAGGACTTTCACAATTCTTGTTCAAATCTGTCTCCTTACTTTTTCTACATTTGATTTCATCGCCACTTTGACTACCATCAGCAGTACTGGCTAATGGTGATATAAAAGGAGATGGTCCACTTCTTTTCCAATTGCGTGATAAACCAAGTCTTCTGCAAGGAGTTAATAACGATTTGCTAATTCCGCCAGGAGTTTTCGGGGAATTGGTATTATTTGATTTCAGAGAAGCTACAGTTTTCATGACTTCTTGAGGAACTTTTCTATTTATTATTTGTGATTATTCGCAATATTTTCTGAATTGCTATATAATATTTTCATTCCCGCCAAAGAATGAACTATTGTACGAAAACAAAATAAATTTACATCATCTGTCAACAACGTTTTGTTAATTCTATTAAAAATATCAGAACCAAGGTTGAATAGCCTTTTATAATTCATAAACGATTATATTTGGCATTATAAATTGTAGATAAATGCCCATTTACAAAATTATTTTGTAACCAATAATATTAAACAAAATATAATATGAATTAAAATTCAAAATATACGCATACGGCATAAAGTGATCTATTCCTTGGGCATAACATTCGATAACTACACCCATGTTTATTAATCTGTGCACCCATTCAACATTCGCTGTCAAAAAGTCATTCACAGTTCACTCCCTATCATTTGAAAAATAATTTGTATTGAAGCGTGAGTGTAACGAATCATTGATTTCTATATTTAGTTGAATAATCTCGAACCGAAAAAAAATACGTTTGAATCGAATTGCGAAGCTCGTACAAATCATACGAAGTGCGAAATAATTATAATTTAGTGAATCAAAATATTACATAATGCCGCTGCTGCGCCTGACCACTGGTACTTTTGGGCAGCTACGTACATTTGCTACGTCACCAGCCCTTGGGAAACGCGTGAAAACCTTTGCCGTATATCGATGGAATCCGGACGAGCCTGACAAGAAGCCTTACACTCAAAACTTTGATGTGGATTTGGACGACTGCGCACCTATGGTCTTAGATGCTTTATTGAAGATTAAGAATGAGATGGATCCTACCCTGACTTTCAGGCGCTCGTGCCGTGAAGGCGTGTGCGGCTCCTGCGCGATGAACATCGACGGCGTCAACACGCTGGCTTGCATTAGCCACATTGATCAAAACCTGTCTAAGCCCACGAAAATCTACCCCTTGCCGCATATGTACGTGGTAAAGGACCTGGTGCCTGACCTAACTAACTTCTACCGCCAGTACCAATCCATTGAGCCGTGGCTGCAGCGCGACAAGGAGGCTGTCAAAGGTAAGGAGACCCAGTTGCTGCAAGATGTAGAAGACCGCGCCAAACTCGACGGCTTGTACGAGTGCGTGCTGTGCGCGTGCTGCTCCACTAGCTGCCCCTCCTACTGGTGGAACGGAGACAAGTACCTTGGCCCTGCTGTACTCATGCAGGCTTACAGATGGATCATCGATTCTCGCGACGAAGCCACAGAGAAGCGTCTCTCTAAACTAAAAGACACATACTCTGTCTACCGTTGCCACACAATCATGAACTGCACTCGCACATGCCCCAAGGGTCTGAATCCTGGTCGTGCCATCGCCCAAATCAAGACACTCTTGTCAGGATTGGTCAAGAAACAGCCTCCGATCATGGATCCCGCCGGTCTACAGAAACAAACTGCTAGTAATTAAAGGTAATCTGACAAACGGTCTCATAACATAGGCTGTTTTCAATGGCAATTTTATGGATGGTTAATTGCTGTTGTAATTTGAATGTTATTTAATATTATGCAACATAAACCTGTTAGTAAAAGTTTTGTCTTAATGTGAACCAACTATGCGTTACAAGGCTTCTCATTTTAAGATATCTATTTAATAAAAATAATAGCTGCTTGCTTAAATATTGCATTATTGAGAAACCCTTCTAAAATCACTGTAAAAGCTACAATATATTATGTGATACAAACTAATAAATTTTACAATCTTGCCATGAAAAATATTTTTCAAACTATGTGATATGTTTAACAGATTAGTTTTAAGTCGCAACAGCAATTAGAATCCTACATTAAATACATTTATGCATTCTTACATAAGGTTCTCGTGAGATTAGCCATATAATCTCACATCATGAACCACAGTTCAACTTGTAGTGAAAATCATGGATAATTGTTCATTAGTGTATAGATTAGATTTAAGATACAGTGAGGAAACTAAGACAGACAAACTGGCTAAAGTATTAATTTGAGATTTATTAAAAATACTACCAAATTTATGAGGCTTTGCATTTTGTAATTAATTATTTTAATTTGCTAATGCCTCAATACATAGTTTAATGTTAGATTTTACTTTAAATTCATGGACTGTCTGAATTTTAAACGTGCATGCTTACACCACTGACAATGTTCTTCAAACAATTCTTGTAGTACCACTACTTTGACAATATTTTAGTATCATGACACTGACCATTTTTTTATGCCTTAAATTTGGGACAACCATTGACATTTGTAATTCAATTGGACGAAGTTATATCAAAATGATTCAATTCAGCCAAAATTCTAACATTGCATGGCCATTGTTTTATGCATGTAAACTTCTAAGCCACCAAAAGGCATATCATTTTGGCTACATAATTTTCCTTGGGTGCAAAGGATTGCATAGTATATTAAACCTGCAGATATTGAAATAAAATAAAATAAATATTTTTATCTCATTCACTAGCCATGGTCCAAGTTATTATATTACGGCCACATATTATCCCAAAAATGCCTGGCTTTAGCTTTTATACGTATTCATAATATAATGACATCTGCATGTCTATCTAGCTTCTATTTATTGCTAGCAACAGCGACAATATTACTTGCTCTATATTGCAGTTAATCCTGTTTCGTAGATATAGATGTGGCCAATTTATATGAAGTTGACAATTTTTGGACAATTTACATATAGAAAAATATTACTTACTGAACTTTTTTAGATACAGTTTTTTCATTGTTGATAACTTCGTTCAACTTTTTAAATTGTAGTTCAATCACTCATGTAGAGAATATATTTATAAATAATGTAATGATAAATGATATTAAAATTTCTTACAAAGTATTATTTGAATTGAAGTATTGTAATTTAAATCGTTTTAAATTATTTTCGTGACATATTTATTTTTCATCTCACCCGACGTTACCGGAGCCATTGAAATGTGTTATATATATAGTTGTTGAATAAAAACTATTTATTATATTTGAGTTTTATTTAGTTACATATAAATTATAGTCACTTAACATGCATAAAACGCGACGGATCCGAAGAGGACTAAAATCATTACAATAACATATTTTTGATTGGGAAAAGTATAATTCAATTATCATAAACTCATAAGATTGATTAAACCAACCTGATTACATATAAAAATAAAATTTGTTTACATTAGTTTATTACACACCTACTATACAAATGGAAAATTACTGTAGTAACAGCTAACATGGCAACAAACGATAAAACAGCTCAAGAACACTCATACTTTCGTTTAAAAATATTCACGCTTGTAGATAAGAAAAAAAAAACATTGCCCGATCCGCAAACGTTGCAATTATCCGATACAAGGGGTCGTAATAAGCGACAGAGTTCCGTAGGGATCTATTTCCATATGTACTTACCTACTTGAGTACAACTACTAGAAAGTTAAAAGTATTCCAAATGGCTGTTTCGAGATTTACCAATGGCCGTTTTATGGACCTTGAGACTGATAAGCGTGTCTATTAACGGTTCCAGTTATGGATGGTTCTAACGCATTCGAATTTTCTATAGCAACATGTGGCGATTTCATTTTAATTTGAAATTCAATTAAAAAAGGCGTTGGTTGATGAGTCAAGGAATTTATTTTTAGTAAATAATAAATTGATTACTGTGACGTTGTGAGAGTGTCACCTCTAATATTTGCGGTCTATGATTCAATAGTCGGCATAAATCCTATTATCTATGCCGATCGACGCCTCCGTTGCGCTGATTGGTTAATTCAATTCTGACATCTGTCAAATTTGACGTGCGAACTGTCATCGGCGCTCGCATATAAACGCGTGTAAAGTTGAAAACACATTATAGGTTTTCGTCTTACGTATAGAGTAAAGAGCGGTAACTACGGGGCCAACTGACCAATCAGGACAATGGAACGTAAAAAGTTCTTTCTATGTAGTCTGTGGTCACGTCTTAAGCGTATGGCCTATAATGTGGACACAATAAAAGAAGCCATTGTTCAGATCGCTCTAAGACGCGTTGCTCTAGTATTTATGACCGCTTCTTTACTTTATGCGTAAGACGAAAACCTATAATGTGTTTTCAGCTTAACGTCGCTCGCGTCCTTTTTCCCTAACCTACAAGCCGCGTGCTACCACGCGTCTTTCCGAACCCGCTGGGGTGAGTGTTCAGTGTAATATTAACTGCTAACCGCTTTACTGCTTGTTTGTCAGTGTATTCTGTCTGCCGGGCTTGTGAGCTACCACGAGTCGCTGGCACGGAATGCAAGCCTAGTTTGCATTCCGATTTCTTGGACGCTGATTCCAGGTTCTTCTTCTTCCACTTGGCGTTCTTCTTCTACTTGGCGTTCTTGGCGTCCTTTTTCGCCTACTTCGACTGCTTCCGCCACGGAGAGCTGACTCCGTGCTTGCTGCCCGCTTTGCTCCGCACCGCTTCCTGCCGGACTGCATCCGAGCCTGCGCCTGCCGCTGACCTGCGCACCGTGTCCGGCCACGTGGCAGCAGACTTCGCCGGCGAGCTGTCGCCGGGTTCCGCCACGTGCTGAAGACCCGGATCAGTGTCCAGTGAAGGCCAGTGACTCCTGTTGCATACCACCAGCAACAGTGCCGGGTGTAATCAGTGATGCGAATATATTAAAGCCCGAACCACGTAACTACCCTGAGTTCTCATTTACATACCTACCCCTACCTGCGGGCGGCCTAACCCGCCGCATTACCTACGACACTCATGCTGTCTGTATCAGCCCATATATGTCCCACTGCAGGGCACGGGTCTCTTCTATAGTCGAGAGGACTATTGAGGGTGGTTAGGCCATAATATTGTCCACCTCGATGGCCTAATGCGGGTTGGCAGACTTACATACCATAGAAATTCTTATAAGTCGCTATGGTATGTAGGTTTACTCACGATGTTTTCCTTCACCGTTTTAGTGCGTGCTGATTGACTATCAATACACACATGACTCCGAAAAGTCAGAGGTGTGACCTGGGATTTAAACCCGCGCCCACCGTGAACATGTTGGCAACCGCATCTAGTCCGTTAACCAACACGCACTTAACATAAACACACTCAATTATAAAGTAAGTAAATGAAATCGGCTTGGAAGTATTCTAAGCCATTAAATGGTGTTCTGTCACGCATTTTAAACATCGAAGGATATGTAAGCCAGTTGTATAGCCAATCGATACTTGGCAAAACATAATAAGCCCGTAATACACAACGAATTTAAATAGGTTTAGAAATAAAACCGGTCAATGGAAAAAAAATCGAGCCAATGTGTGTTGGACAAGACGCTTTATCAATTCAACCGCTTTGGGATATATACATAAATCAACACCATAATAAAACAAACAGGTGTGGAAGACGTTCAATTTTGAAGTAATATCAGACAGCATACTTTGTCTGAAATGTTGATAAAGACAATTGTATCCCGTAGGGTACGGTCATATAGGCTCTTTGAGTTTGTGTAAAGAATTATATTTACCGCGATCATATGATAAAGGTACTAGCTACTACTAATTGTTAGCATAGAATGCTCTCAACAAATATAGACACCATAGAACAGCGCGGATGAAAATGTGTTTGATTACCTCAAAAGCAAATAATCTAGTGAAAATATCATTAATTATCAGTCATAAACCATTTTTAAATAGAGAAACACATAACCATACAGCATTAGATTAATCCCCAGCTTTTAGCTCCCTGTGAAAATATATCTATCCATCCACCAACCATCTTTGCAAGTAAAATGCAATGCCAAAACTTATTCGTAACATGAAATATTTTATTTGTAAGCATAGCATGGAAATCTGTTCCTTTAATTACTTGGGGTAATATGTTTAAATTTCAAAGGGAAGTTATACAAGTCTTACTGGGTTAATTAAATAAATTCTTAGTATGAAATGTAAGGACAGCCTCCGTGGCGCCGTCGGTTAAACGACGTCTGTGCAATGAGTGGCCGCGATTTCGATCCCTGCACCGAAATGCAAGCTCGCCTCAAATATTTTTTCTGGTTTGGGTGTCTATGAGACCGGAAAGTCTCTCGTAGTTTCTGATACCCACGACTCAAGACTCGATCTTAGTGTGGGGTCAGTACTATGTAGGTGACTGTTGGTTGTTATTTATTTAAAGTTCATATTATCGAGTTTTTCATAAAATAGAGTAATAATTTATTGATGTAAAAGTGACAGTCGTAAAACAACATGAGACGCAACAAATAAAAGCAACCCTTAAACCGTACAGGCAAACAATAACGCTCGAAATAAACTTGAAAATCTTATTTGTTTTTGTTCACCCTAATTTACGGTATACTTTGAAATCCTCGATTTAAAAACCAAGACAACAAACCTTCACTTTTAATTTTTAGAAACTGTAGGAGGAAAGATTCTCGTACATATAAAGGCAATGAATTTACATATCCAACCCAAAACAAGAATAACACGGTTCCTATGGAAACTTTATATTTTTTTATTGATCTCCAACGAAGTCCGGTTCTGTTATCTTCAGAGGTCAGTGAAGTGTAGACGACCCGCTTGCGTCACACACACACCTCTTTACAATTTTATTATCTTAACATACTAGTTTTAAATCTGACTTCATTTTTACGTAAGAGAGACTGGCACCTTTTAAGTTAACCATTCAAAATCAGGTATTGTTTTAAACTGCTTTGCCTTCCATTGAAAAGAAACTGTTATGTCCTCCGTTTGAAAAATATTCACCCTAGGTACCAAATAAAATATTACGACATTAATCTGGTTTTAGGTACTAAAGTAAGATACCTAAGGATTATGTACGTGACTGTTGGGTGTTATTTATTTATTTGTTATTTATTAGTTTTGATCCGAATACGAATATTTTGGCTCCTTTCACAAATCTTTCGAATTTTTTTGGCTGAATAATAAATAACTGGTTTCAAAGATGCATTGGTGATTATGATGCCAGGGTTAACTTTGTAACAATGATGATCACAATTTCAGTCAAAAAGTGAAGAATCAACCAACCGAGCTAAATGGAAGTGGATCTAATATCACTTATCAGTCCAATTATTTATTTTAATTAATGCGGTTTATCTATGCTAAACAACATAGAATACACTTATGATAAAACGAGTGGAATATTCTAGTATATAATCATAAAATATCCATCATGAGAAGCAGTCACCAGACTACCTATTGTATTATTTTTTTGTTTCAGTGACCTCGTAAGTTATCTTTTAGCGATATTGACAAATATGGTAATTATATTAAACGCGAGCACACCACACACAAAGTGTCAATCAGTTATCGCATCTTTTTTGGATGTATTCATTGAATTGATATCGATGGATGTATTACATATTTTTAAACTTTTATGTTATATTTACTCCCTATATGGTATTTTCGGCTTTATCCTCCCATTGTATTATATTTAATAGCCATTCCGAATACTTTTAACTTTCTAGTAGATGTACTCAAATAGCTATTTATGCTGTACTATTTAAAGATTATCTACTTTTCCTTTGAAGATAGTTATATTCATCAGCGTAGTTTTGTTTTCAAGTACCTATTTGAAAATATTTCTGATGTTAAGTTATCTGGAGGTCTTTTATTATTTTCCTCTTCCAAAGTAACGCCCTTATAGATCAATCAAGACTCACCATTTTATAAAAGCTGAAAGTTTGTCTGGGCATAATTCTGACATAGGCATCACACTCATCAGTTCAGATCAGTTGTCATTTCATTTCATTTCATCTGTTTTAATGTGCCTGGCAAGATGAAAGAACCATCAAAAGTGTCTGACTACCAAGGAAACAGCTTTTTATAGTTGACGAAATCCTCTCAGCTCAATATTTTATCAACGCTTTGCTGCGGAGGGAAGTGGACAATTATTTGTTTCCAACTCCTCCTGTTTGATTTTCTTTGTACCTATGTAATTTCGATGCGAGTTAAAGACAAGCTAGTGTCCCAAACAGACTCGGCGACTTCCGGAGCTTGGTGTCAATTCTTTGTGTGCCACGGTTGATCCTAATTGACAGGAGTTGCAGTGGTGGGTATGAGGGCGGGAAAGTCTCTAAATGGGCGAAAATCTGGTGGCCATGGGCTCTTTGTCTAATGGGTGCTTACAATCCCATTGTCATAACTCATATATATTCGTGGGGAATGGTGGTGGTAATAACTTGACACTTACTATAGGTAACGTAAGCCATCGCGTCTAGTCGCTTGCCGAACCCATACAACCATGGGCGTAGCCAGGGTGGGGCAGAGTGGGGCGCTTGCCCCACCCTGGCTTTGACCTGTAAGGTACCTAACCAACTCTAAAAAAATAAATTATCTAGGTAAAGTACTAGGCAAATGAGCAATAACAAAGTATTTAGGATAATTCGAATTATAAACACAGAAACAGGGTGTTATAGAAGAATACCGTGGGTACAATTTGCTAATTACATATGATTTAAGGCTGTTGCCCCACCCTGATCCCACGGCTAGCTACGATCATGCATACAACAACAAAATTTTAGGAAACTATTGTTTTACGTTCGGCCTTCTGGCTTCAAACCTTGATATCATGTTTTGATAAGCATCTTTTATAGCATATTCGTTGGATGTCGTAAAGTAAAATGCACTCCTTTATGTTTAGCACTTCGATTATTCCACAATAATAATCAACTCCCATCAGTGTCTGATACCTATACCATCTATTACTTTATTGATTTAAATTTGGCGTTATCGGGCTTTCAGCCGCACTCAGAGACAGTTAGTAAAGATTTTGTACGTTAAATATACACTAAATGTTTCTGAGTACGGCAGTTTGACTCGTAGTATTCCTGCTTACCCCTTAGCAAATACAGACGCGAACGTAGTAGATGTATATATATTATATACTATATACTAATGCATTATTTAGTTGTAAATAAAATTGCAATTTTATTTTTCTAGTTATTTATGTATCTAGAGAAAAATGAAATAATATGCGTTTAGGTAATATTTCGTCATGACAGCAGAAATAGACGTAGCAGCGAAATAAATTGTGTCCATTTGCGAATCTATCGCGTGTCGTTGCTTGCGATGAATAACAGGAAAATAGGTAACTTTTATTCATTTGTAGGTTAAATACGATAAAACTAGAATAATTTAACATCTACAATAAAATTACAGTTGTACATACAACAGCATTATTGAAAGAAAACAAGTTGCATTGTTTGCAAAATGCGATAACGAATTCAAACATTATAATCTTATGCTACATACCTTTCTCTGATCTGTTCAGCATGCTCGATGCTTATGTATCGTTGGCCTCACATCCTGGCCCTTGGGATCAATGCGCTCGGGTCAACACACATTTTTATAAGTATTTGGTTTGTGGTTTAAAAAAGTGCGTGGTGGCCTGTTGGTAAACGGACTAGACGCGACTGCTAACATGTTCACGGTGGTCGCGGGTTCGAATCCCAGGGCACACCTCTGACTTTTCGGAGTCATGTGTGTATTGATAATCAATCACCACGCACTAAAATGGTGAAGGAAAACATCGTGAGGAAACCTGCATACCATAGCGATTTATAAAAATTTCTATGGTATGTAAGTCCGCCAACCCGCACTAGGCCAGCGTGGTGGACTATATGGCCTAACCACTCTCAATCGTACTGTCGATTGTAGAGGAGGCCCGTGCCCTGCAGTGGGACGTATATGGGCTGATACAGATTTGGTACCTACCATGGACGTTTTATACCAACCCTCCGTGGCATCTAGTATCTACACAATATGACCAAATTTTTTTTAAAGTTCTTTGCATATGAAGGAATTGGTTTTATTTATACTACCTATTCATTATCGTATTGAACTTATTCAATCATGTATAGAACATATTTTAAGCATTCACGTACAAAAAAACGTCCTATGAATGACGCTTCAACTCATTAGGTGTGTGGGAAATACCAAGACATAAATTTTACGTAATTTTAAATTATTATTTTCAACTCCGATTTATTAGCATTCATGAAATGATAATTTTATTAACATTATTATATTCCAGATGTTGATAGCTTTATGTATACAGCTGTATTGTACCAGCCTATATACGTCCCCTTTCAGTGTACGGGCCTCTTCTAGAATCGAGAGTAGCATTGAGAATGGTAAGGCCATACAGTCCATTACGCTGTCCTAGTGCGGGTTGACGAACTTACATACCATAGAAACTCTTACAAATCGCTATGGTATGCTGGTTTTCTCACGATGTTTACCTTCATTATAGTGCGTCTAGTGCGTCACTATTAATACACACATGACTCCGAAAAGTCAGATGTGTGCCCTGGGATGTGAACCCACGACCACCGTGAACACGTTGGCAGGTGAGTCTTTATCAACAGCCACTTTTAGCGCGTCATGCTTTTATTCGTTGTCTATCTATTTACCAAATGCATGTTCAACGCATCACGGTGTACTCAATATGGTATTAAAATGTGTATGAAAAGATAATTTAGGTAAAGAGTAATTTATCGGATTAGTTAATGATACTATAAGTAGATATGAAGTACTTAAATCCATTAGCGTTTTTACAAGTCGTTTGAAAGGCACCTGTTATTAAAATACCCCCCCGCTCGTCTTAAATGTATATAACATTGTGCACTATATCTGTAGCTATTAGCGACGAATACAAATCTACAAAAACCAAGAGCGTAATGTAGACAAACATTCCAAATGTTAATCTAGCGATACTCAACCTTTTTTATACGGGCTACAAACACGTTTTGGGCAGGGCGTCGCAGGCCGACCCAACGCAAGTCATCACGGTAAGTTTGTCTAGTTACCTTGTTTTTTACTCGGCGCAAGCGTAGTTTCTATGATTGGTAATTTAAAATGGTTCGCAATGTTTGCAAGCCGTAGGTTGATTATGGCTGTGTTAATACTTATTAGAATGAAAAAATTGTTTATATTAGTAAGGCCAGCTGCCGAGGGATTTGCATAGAAATCGTCAGTTAATTGTATCATTGGCCTATAATCCCACATAGTGACTTATGATAAATGCTATTTAGACATTTGAATATTACTTCTTTCATTATTGCTTCTACCTATAGAAGGGATCGGGTTTCTACACTAGTATTCTCAGTACCCAGGTAGTGTCCACCCTAAGTTGGGCTATGAGACCTGGCAAATTATTTTGTTTCAAGTGATTTTCAATTGGTCTTTCAATAGGTCCCTACTGTACAAGGGTAATTTTCAGACGCACTAAAATTAAGGGGAGTGTTCTGGCACAGTATAACAAATTTAAAAAAAAACATAGAAAAACTTTGAATTTTTTTAGTAAAATACAATATAATGAGAAAAAAATGTTTATTTTGTAACATATTATAATTTTGCAAATTAATTTATTTTCAGTATAACAATAATTATTCTAGTCTATATACATGCGTTCGTACACCTATAGATTTCTAATTACACTACACTGTCTCCTCGAGATGCGGTTTGTGATCTTTAAAACAATTCCACTTTTCGGATTCAACTATGTGATTCAGATTCTAAAAACTCGTTATACAATCTCAAATTATTACAATAATATACTTATCATTACATATAACATATAAGTTCTTATATTTCAAAAACATTTTAACTATCACTAATCACAAAATTATATACTACGTATATAAAGAACTATTCAATTATTATACTTTACTGTAAATAAATATATTTAACATCAAATCCTTAGTTTTTTTTTAAAACACGAATCACATACTTTTTACAAAACTAATAATACAATGACATCGTTAATTTAAATTTTGAATAGTCATTTTACATTTCTATGAGATTTTACTGATAAAATGTCTCTTTTATTGAATTTAGATTCGGATTATTTAATTTAATATTTACGGTCTTTTTAACTTACAGACGTTTTTAAAACCCACTATATTACTGATAGATTTGTCTTCTTCGTTTAAACTTAATTCAAAACTGGTTAAAACAGACAACATTTGATAACAAAAATAGGTTTTGAATATGTCTATGCATAAGCCAGTGTAACACGTCGCATGGCCGAGGCTTAGTCGGAGAATTGAGTAAATCTCTCTCTCTCTACGATTGGGAAGGTTAGACTTAAGTTCACACTGGCAATAGCCAGTAACAAATTAATAAATTGACTTATTAAATTGATATGGGACACCTTTGAAATCCTTGAAAAGGTATTAAATTGGCAACAGCTAAGCACGTAGTTTTTTTATTGCAATGAATGGCAAGACGAGCATTCCGTTCGCCTGATGGTAAGCTATACAACCGCTCATGAACAGTAAGTATCAAAACCAAACAGCTTTATAAATCAATACTTGGCATTGCGCTCGCCATCCTGAGACATAAGATGTTAACTTCTAATATTTCCTTATGTTATTTTGGCTAAGTCTTTCAAACCGAAACACAACAATTTACTTACACTGCTTTTTAGCAGGAAAAATAAACATTGCGGTGGTACCTACCCAGGCGGCCTCTCACTTATGAGAGACCTGGCACCAGGCATTTTCATTTATCCACATTAGATATATCGAATATTGATGGTACCACGGGAAGTTTAATTTTGCCTTATTGCGTTCATAATTGATCAAAATTTTCGGAGCCAGAACTTCATAGAAAATTAAATCATTTACATAAGTATTATAATTAATCAATTCCATGTTTTCATTGTATTATTTGAAAGGCCTTCTAGCGTAGTGGGTTAGTAGGCGACAGTATAACAAGAAACATCTGGTTCTATTCCAGTACCGAGACAAATTATCAATACGATTCTTTCAAATCTGAATTTTGTGGGATCGAAATAGTCCCTCTTAATTTTTGAGACACGACCCAAGTCTTGTATACTACAAGCAACTATGGGGTCAATAGTCTTTGTTACGTATTTATTTACAACCAATGATAAACGAGCCTTTAACTGCTAAGAATATTTTAGACAATCCCTTTTCGAATACTTTCCATGGCAGTATTGTTACACTATATTAAAACTATAGTTTACAATAAAATTACACCAAATAAATTATATAAACATACATACTTTTCAGCACATTAGAAACAAATATAAATAAAATATATTTCTTATCTCACAATAGTTTGCTTATCAGGCTATTAGCACGACGATGTTCATTGTTCTGGCGATCCAAACCGCATCTTAGGTGCTTCATAACAATTGTTAAATAAGTGCTGTATATTTAATATCACTTTCATAGTGCGTTTATACCTGAAGAGAGTTGCGATGTTCGAAGCAACATCTACGTATTACGACCATGGTATAATTAAGACTTGTATGCACTAGGCAGTATCAGCTTTATATATGTCCCACTGCAGGGCACGGGCCTCCTCTATAATCGCCAGTACGATTGAGAGTGGTTAGGCCATATAGTCTACGTTGGTCTATCTTGGTGGTGGACTTACATTCCATCGAAATTATTATAAATCGCTATGGTATGCAGGTTTCCTCACGATGTTTTCCTTCACCGTTTTAGTGCGTGGTGATTGACTATCAATACACAAATTTACAGGCAGCTACTGCTTATTTTTTTTTTGTATTGCAATGAATGGCGATAGTAGCAGGGCATTCGACTGAAGGTAATCGAGCCGACCACCCATTACAAAGCAATGCTTGGCATTCATTGCCTGCCCTTATACATTTAAACGAGATTAGAGCAACATAATTTATTTTGTCATGTTACAGAATACGTTGTTGTTTACAAAAAACAACCATTCTAAATTTAAAGACAAATAAAAATAGACGTGTCGTCACTCAAGGGCAAATAATACGTACGACAAACTAACGAATAAATAACTCGCTCAGAGAAATCACCTCAATTAGCATCGAACAAAGTCGCTTTTTAGTTTATTTGTGCCTTATAACAACAAAAAAGTATCTCGTAGTTTCTGATACGCACGTCACAAGACTCAATTTTAGTTTGGGGTTGACCCCATAGTCATGAGACTATGTATGTAATTGTTGGGTATATTTATTTATATCAGCTCATCCGAGTCTATGAATAAGGCCCTATGAATTAAGTATAATTTTAGCATTTAGACGTATGTCCTAGTGCATACAAGGCCTTATGGATGCAAACAATAAAATTGGGCCCTATTTCTGTATGTAATTGTGACACTACACTCTAACTACATCTAAACTTCCATTTAACGGCAGATTACAAACCACATCACTACAACGAAAAATATTTCTGAAATGAATACATCAAAACTGCATCACGGCTAATAATTGGCTAAGTTTTACTCTATTTTATCGTGCTTATAGACTTTGGTATATGTGGAGTTAATACCCTACTTAACATATTAGTAAGATATAAGTGATTTTCTTCTGGTATTAAACATGGACCAGCCAGTTAATTATTGTACCAGAAAATTAAGCACTTGTATCTCCTATATTTTTAATTCTAAATATTTAATTTACGCTTTAGTTGATAAAACTGATGAATTTTGAATAATTTTGTTTGCAATCTCTTATAACAAGGTATTTTACGTGAAAATTGCATTCAGTAATAATATTAAATTACTTCTGTTTAGCAGACAAAGAAGTATTTTAAGTATATAAATACGATAAAATAGATAAAACGTTGTATACAGAATGATTTGAAACACATAAACAAAGGGACGGACATAACTATGTCTTATTCACTATAGATTACTTGCATCTATTTATATTAAATACTATTATATTTAGTTCGAAAGATTGTTGTAATTTCACGTTAGTTATTATTTCTTCATGCGCTTTCATATAATTGGTGTTATTGGGTAGGAAACAAAGTATTCTTTACAATAATCCTAATATTAATTTATGATAAAATACACGAAGCCTAGATCTTAAAATGGTATTTAATTCCGAGATCCCATATCTCTTTTTCAATATGTCCTGTTAACGTCAAAATATCGAGTAATCTCCAAACTTAATCGATATTTATCGATACTGTATTCCAATTAATTAATCTCTTTAGCTTTTTGCAAGACTTTCTTTATTCTGAGGCATGGTGTTTTAAATAATATCGCCCAAAAAATAGCCTGGTTTTATTATACATGCGAATCTATTAAAATAACAACTATTATCTATTTCAAGAAAGCCAAAGTGTGTGAATAACCGAAATGGCACGTCTCCTTATATCCATTTAGAACTATTTATAATTGTATTAAAATGTAGAGCACTAATGAACCTTACTATTGATATATGATATTTCCTTACATATTTGGTGTTATACATTTGGTTTCTTAACTATATATTGAATTTTTTATGTAATGTGAATACAATATTTAGCTATGTATGGATAAATTTATTTAAAAGACATAAAGAAAATTATCCCAAACAAATGTATCTTATAACTAAGCGTTTTTATTGCTTGCAAGTCCATTTTCATTCAAGGCAACGTAAACATGTAATTCTATGTCACAAACGCAACTACCCTCAAAATAATCATGGCGGCTCAACCCATTTCTACCAATCACGCCGCTTTAGAACAGCGACATCTAGCGGCAGTGTTAAAAACCAATCGGTCCTAATGAATACCTTTATGTAATAAATTATTTCACTTAGCTAACATTGTTTCTTCTGGACAGGTAGTGCAATTTCGGTTTGTACAAATCTGTGGTGTCGTATCGTTGGAATTTGGATCGCTGCGGCGTTTTTATCTTTCCATTGGGCGTGTGTTGCGTCGTATCTTCCTCGTAGTTCTCCACTGATTTGTCACTTGATGGACTGTTAGGAAGATCTGGAACGCGAGACAATGTAATAAATAGTTTAACACGTAAAAACCAACTCCTTCACACGTAATTTGGATAAAGGACATGGCCAGTTTTTGTATGGCGCTGTGCCTAGTACTTCGAATCTCGTCTACGTCAATTAGTTTTGTATTGTTGGGGTAAGGTTTGTTACAAGATTAATACAGAAAAGTTACAAAGCCTAGGAAGTTCAGTGTTTTTAGATATTTACAAAAACATATCTTATTTTCAGGTTAGGTTTTGTAGGTTATCTGTCAATTTATTGAATCGAATAAAAATACGTTTAAATAAATGCTTTATCATCGAATTTGGAATTTAAAGGAACTAATATTTTATAAGTTACACAAAATATACACCAAGACGTATTTTAATTGTGCCACAATGTAAACAAATAAACAAAGCATGGTTCCTGTCAAGCAACTGTCAAGTGTCAAGTATTTTACTGCAGCGTTTAGTTGTTGCAATGAATGTGTGTAAAGATGGGAAGAATATATATATAAGTATATACTACAAACATTGCTTTATATATATTTAGTATTGTTAATTATTATGACTTATTTCCTACTTATAGATTATTTTTAGGAATATTTTAGACAAAGTTATTATTTTTTTCCTACACTTGCTTTACTGCGAACGAAACGTTTATGCGGGGCCAACAATGGCGGAAATGGGTCATCAATCAATGCAAAATCTTATTAAACTTTATATTACTCCCTAAACTTCTACAGAAATATGACATATTCTTAAATTAATAGTTGATTTTTTATATTCATTCAATTATTGCCTTGTTTTTGTACATGATAAAAAGTAACTAGGCAGAAACTGTCCAGGTCCTTTATGTCCTCTATAATCCGAAAAAGATAACATTTTATGATGTAAGTCAAAAAACACCTTTAAAAATCCCGTTTTGTCCCTCCACCTTATATTAGTTTTATATTATGTACCATTTCTATATACCTCTTCATTCTTCTCTTTTTCCTGGATCCTACATACTAGTTTATAAACCAATGTTTGCGATAGTTTTGATCCTTGCTTATAAAGTACAGGCATGATTAAGAGAAAACGATATTGTTACATGTAAGTATTATGTTATCTATTAGTATATCTAATGGATGAAACTAAACTACATCTTGAAGTATGCCCAATACTAACTACATCTGAAAACGAATCTCCTGCTAATGAAGAGCAAATCCTCGTTTCAGAGACAGCGTTGCTACCTCTAGCTAGACAAAAAATTATAAATCTAGGGTCATCAACAAGTTGTGTAAAATAATTTACATACTTTGACAGACTTCCCTTGAAATACTGATATTAAATTGTTACTGCAAAGCCATACACCACGCCTATTGAAATGCGGTGTAGAGAGAGAACCAGAGAGTCAAAGCGGCCCAAAATCAAGCTATTTTGAATTACATTTGAATCACATTACTCACTGGTTTTTCTCGGGCGCGGCAAACCCACCCGTTTGGCGCGACCCAAGTATTTAGACCTCGTGCTGATAGGAATTCTGTTGTTATTCGATACTTCTTCTGGCTCTGAAATGGTCCAAAAATGTCTAGCGCTTAGCATTGATATAAAAAACCCTTATTCATTTAAATTTCAGTCGCTTTGTAGCTTAGAGGTAATAGCACAGCCTTTGAACCGTTTGGTGCCCTGCTGAAATCCTGCTTAGGAGGACACATTTGAGGACACTCTATATACTGACTCATGTTATTTTTGAGGCACAAACTCAATCTTAAGTATATACGTTGACAACGGCGTCATATTGATAGGATAAACATCTCTACGGTTTTGATGCATTAATACCAGAATAACACTTATGATAGCCGGTTTAGGCAAAATATGGATGTGTCCTCGGCAATGTTTTTAAATAATATGATAATGCATAACAATATATTCAAACTATAGACATAGAGAAATGCCTGAGGGCTCCCGGGATATAAATAAGAACGGAATAGTGTGAAAGGGGCAAAATAATCGTGTGACATTAATTACTATTTCTGAAAAGCGATTGCACTATTTTATGACTTTTAAAAGGCCAACTAAGTCAATTAAAACTATAGAAATATTCCAGGGAATTCTCTATGTCTACAATTCAAAGATGTCTTTAACAAACGCACAGCCAAAATAATACTTTATAACTTGATACTAAAACAACTTGGACGTGTATGTATATTTAATTTGCTGGAAATAAGCGCAGTTACTTTTGCCGGATATGAAACGAAACTCAGTTGGCGAACCGCGCCAAATGTTTGTGGGATCCACACATTAATGTTTTTCGGGTCTAAGTGTTTGACAGAAAACTCTTTCGTATTTTCTGACACACCCGACACAAAAATTTTGGTTCAAGACTAGTGTGTGATTGTTGGATGTTTTTTAATATACTATGTCCAAAGTTTTTAGATCAAACTGAATCCTGTTTTATATTAAGATACGACTTACCTTCAGTAGTGGATGTGATCTGGTCGGATCCGCTCAGCTTCCTTATTTTATTGGTCGTGGTCAACACGTGCTTGTTGTTATTCATAGTGCTGTCAACTTCATTCACCTTCCTTTTCAAAACATTGTCATTAGATATGAACGGATCCACACAGTAGTTAATCTTAGGCGCTTTACTAGGCGACTCGTCTACTGCACTACCAAGAATAATCTCCATTATCTCTTGCCTGGATGTCTTATTAACCATCTCTTCCAATTTAGCATCATAATCACTGGACAATTCAAAAGAGCATTCCGATTTGACTGGACTGAATACTGGCGTATTTGAAACAGTTGTGTCACTGTCTGTATTCTCTACAGGTAATGTAATTTCGGACTCTAAATTGACGTCCTTCACTATATTTTTGTTGGGTAATTTCAAATGTCCGTTTCTGTGGTAATTCACTACTTCATAATTCCCAAAAGTCCCGGACACTTCCTTGAAAATATTCTCTTCGTATGCACCACAATTGATGAGATACATTTTATTGTTGCAAGCCAAATGTGTGGGGCATCTTTTTAAGAAATTCCTGAATTTATGCCTCCGTAGCTCTGCGTCTATAATTTCTTGTTCATCAAAATAATGCAACAGAGTTTCTTTTGGACTTTCTTCATTTTCTAATTCACTGTGATCGTTTTCAACTGCCTCGTTTTCAGACAATTCTTCCGTGATAATGGTCACTTCGAATAGATCACTTCTAACCTTCTCTGGACTCTCACAATTTGGTTTTTCATTATTCAATTTCATTCGCTCTGAAGCCTTACCGTACTGCATAATTTCATCCACGAGCTGCGAAAACGGTTTATTCTCTTCATACGTTTCATTTTTAATTTCTTTAACATCTTTTAAATCACAACCATTTTGTGTTACTTCATTTGATTTCATGGCATCATTTCCCAGAACTTCACTATCTTCGTCTTTTATAACACTATGCTCATTGTCAATATTTTCTGTTTCTATTACAGTATGTTCGATTTCCCCTCTCTTATCGTGAAAATTGGCATCGCTTTCCTCAACCGGTTCTTCTACTTGGTTGGTGACACCAATAATGTCTTTAATAGCATCCGCGTCTAAATTCTCAAGTAATATTTTTGGTTCAAGATGGTTTTCAAGGATCAATCTACTTTGTTGTTCACGTTCTCGTTGTGGCGGCTGATATTCTATATGATTTTTATTGATGCAGGCAAATTCTAATTCTGGCCCGGGTATACTAGAGTATACTTGGCTTAAGCTAGGCCTGACATTAGCTTGAAATTCTAAGAGCAGGGCAGCTTCTTGATTCATCCGCTTTTGTTCTTCATCCAAAAACTTTCTCATTTTAATAAACTTTTTGGCTTCCTCAAGGTTAGCTGCAAATTTTGGTTTCCTTAAAGTCAAATCAGGGACAAAAGGCAGTCTCGGGGGCGATGCTATTGGTGTTTCCAGATGTGTGTCTACTCTAACAGGTTTGACTGCAGGTGTATTGACCGAATCATTTTGAAGCTGCGCTAGAAGTATTTCTTTGTCACTAGGACTCGTAGATTCACCACTGGTGGAAGTATTGTCAGATTTGGAGCTAGATTCCTTGCTTTCTTTACTTTTATTTTCTGAAGACTTGGAACTGGCGGGGTTGTGCGAACTCTTAGAAGACGAACTGCCATCGTTAGAATCTCTGTCAGTCGAACGCCTAGTATTGTTTCCTCTACCTGAGACACTATAATGATCATCGGTATCTTTTTTATCTTTCTTTTTGTCCTTATCATCGGATTTGCTTTTGCTGCTGCTTTTCTTATCTTTATCAGATCGATGCGAACTGGACTTAGAATCTTTTCTATCCTTACTACTTTTGTCCGAACTCTTGTCATTCTTATCTTTGTGGCTGGAAGATGATTTCTTATCATCGTGTTTGCTTGAATGTCTCTGGCTAGAACTGGAGCTTCTGTGAGATTTTGAATCTTTGGAACTACTCGAGCTTTTGTGAGAACTTCTATGTTTTGAATCGCGGCTGTCTTTTTTGTCGCTTCTGTCTTTTAATTTCTCTCTTTCTCTGTGACTTGATTTTGACTTACTACGGTCATCTTTTGATTTTTTATCGTGTCTGCTACTTTCCCGCGAGGTTGAATGTTTAGAATCAGATCTCTTATCTTTGCTGCTTGATTGTCGATGCGAGTCACGAGATCTATGCGAGCTCTTGTGGCTACTTCGTTTATCTTCAGACTTTCGTTCCCTCTTAGAATCTTCGGAGTTTTCAGTTTCCATTTGTTTATTCTCAACATTTATTTTACTGTTAGCGTCACTTTCATAGTCAATTTGCAAATTATTACTGTTCGAACTATCATCATACATTGGTGTGTTAAAATTGTTGATGTTTACTTGATTATTAAATTGGTACGCCAAGTTAGCTTGGTCATCTTTTTTCTCAGGCTTGACCACATCACTGCTATTTTCAGCTGAATTATTATCTATGGAAAATCTGAAAGTACTTGGCTGCTCTTTCTTTTCTTCGTATTTGTTGTCCGAGTCATTTTCAAAACCTTGTTGTGCATCACAGGAGTTTTCATTTATGAAATTTCTTATGGGCGTTAGAGGAGACATGTTTCGTCTCAGTGAAGAATCAGAGCTTGACTCATCATCATCACTGTGTGCAGTAATGGGTTTAAAGTAATTATCTTTATCTCCTTTAGGTTCTTCCGGAAGAGGAATTGCGATCGGTGGTTTAAGTTCAATAACTTCCTTAGGCAACTCAATTTTTTCCAAATCAATCTTTGGCGGAGAATTTTCCGGAGGAATTATATCCTCTAGTTTAATTTCGGCCGGCAGTGGAATGGACTTTTTGTCTATTTCCTCCAATTCACTGTTTACGCATTCCTTAGACTCAGGCATTTGCACGTCTTGAACTTGTTCAATTTTGTCTTTTTCATCTTCAATGGCTAATGAGGCTTCGTCATCTTTTGGTTTTACTTCATTAGTTTCCTGATCAATTTCCATAGGTTCCTCCTTATTTTCATCAGTCGGATCATCATTTGCGCCGTCATGGCTTTTCACTGAACCAGGACTAACTGCTTCCAAGTCCGTAGGAAGAAGGTCATCAAGAGAGTTTTCGGTTTTCTCCGGTTTTTCATTGGAAGTTTCAGCTGATTGCTTCTTTCGACTAATGCCGAGGAAATTGTAAACAAGATCTTCCACTTGGGGTATAAAGACTGGAGCCACCTTAGGGTTCACGACTTGATCCACGATTCTTTCTAGACCCTGCTCTAGGTAGTTTCCACTGCAATGAAAAATGTTTGTTAAATCTTTTTTCTGTAAATAATTCTCATTAGAAGTTATGATCTCATATACTAACAATCAAAAGCTCAAATCGTTTATTGTCCATATTTTTATTGAGGGTTAAATTGTATGGAAAATAAGGTACAAGTCGAGGTACTTGACTTGACCAAAGTATGCTGATGGACACAAAAATATATGTATTAAGCCAATCAAGCACCAACTGTTTAATTGTGAAATAGAAAATCATGAAGTATAAATATACAGAATTGTTTTTGACATAATATTAATAAAGAATTAAAGTTCAAATGAAGGACAAGTAAATAAATAAATAAATAAGTAAGCAAAATAATACAACTGACAGAACAAACTCTTTCTTTACATTCATTTTTTTTAAATAAATGAAACTGGTGTGTTTACTTTAAATAAAATCCCAAAGCTTACTCTAAAATGTGTTTCCGCAGCTTCTCTCTCAGCTGATTCTTGTTGAGGTCTGGTTTCCAGCACTGTCTAGACAGGAACGAGGATACGGAGCTCTCCACACGCTGCCGCAGGTTCTGGTACGCCGGCCGAGTGTCCACATCTGCTATGCATTCTTTGCGAAACTGGAAAACAAAAGAAAAATTTATCAACAATATCATAAGGTAAACTGAAAATAAAATTAACAAATGTAATATTTTGTGTTTTATTT
The DNA here is from genome assembly GCA_023078785.2 of Hyles euphorbiae. Classification (NCBI taxonomy): domain Eukaryota; kingdom Metazoa; phylum Arthropoda; class Insecta; order Lepidoptera; family Sphingidae; genus Hyles; species Hyles euphorbiae. The sequence goes on from CM041030.1 coordinate 995,157, forward strand.
AAATGATCTCTACAGAAAATATAGTTGAAGATATATGATGGGTCATCATCATCATCAGTTCATTGCAGTCTACTGCTAAACATAGGTCTCTCCCAAGGTACACCACAGGCTCTAGTCTTCTACTTTAGGCAACCAGTCAATACCGGCTCTGTTGTGTAAGTCAAGTCACCTAACTCACACTAGGTCAATATAATGAACCCCACTTAATCTAAAAGAAACTCCATTCACAGGTGTTGAATTTATGTATGTATATGGACAAATATAGAAATAGATATTTTATGCTAATTAGAAGGATTAGCAAAATCCAATATCACAAGGTTATGCGCTATTCAATACTCTGCCTGAAAAGCATTTGCATTTACCATTAGGCACAGTGTTTTCATTATGCCTGGTCAGTGTAAAAAAAAAACAGAATAAATAATATTTTCTTTAACTTTAATCATTGGATGATAGCTGAACTAATTTGTTGGACATTGTCTACATTTTTTCAAAGATACAATACACAAATATACCCAAAAGTAATCCTATAGGTGCTTAAAACAAGAAGCAGGCTTTAAAATTAAGAGGGCATAAGCTATGTGTAATACTATAGATGTAGGTTAATAAAATTAAATGAAATTTGTTTATTAGTCATGTAGGTAATTAAATAGCTTTCATGAAAAGTCAATACATTGTAAACATGATTAACAAATACAAGTACTTATACTTTTTCTTAGTAACACTTGGATAGGAATGCATAATTTTTACATCGTTTATACAATTTATGCACTAACAACAGAATGTTTAAATTCCTTGTCCTGTACAAAGTGTTTTGATAACAAACTCCAATCATTTGAACGGCTTTTGTGGTAGTATTTTAGTACTATACATGGTTAATTAAATGTCATATTTTATTGATATTTTGATACTTCTATTATTTATTGTTTTGTATCAGAGCAGCTCATTAAACTAATTAATTTAACAAAATTTTAAACCTACTCCTTTTTGTGAAGTCAATGAAAAAGAGCATGACTGTTTTAATCAACTGGTGCTTTGTAAAACTGACAGGAATTTTGACAACGGAGAAACACCAAGAAATTCAGTCATTGTCTCTAACTACAGTATTTGTATAATTCAAATTCAAACATCATTAACAATTGTTCGGAATATTATAACTATTGCAAACCTAACCCATACATACTATTTTAATGTTATTATTATTGAAATTACTAAATTTGTTCCACTGTATCATCCACATAAAAATCAGGCTAAAATAAGTGTATATCTTTTTCAACCCTTGAACAAATATTTTAGAGGTTAGTTATGTATTTCATAATCAAATCACAATTTATTTGTCCCTAAAAAATTAGGGAACACTTATGTACACACATTATATCTTGTTTTTGCATCCTCCTTATATGAGTAATAACATAATCCCGACTTGATCGCAATAGTACAAATCAAAATTATGAAGTTACATATCTTTTACACAACTTAGATGCATACATGTGTGCAGAAAATGAGTGATATTATTGGTGAAGGGGATAAAATCTTTGAATGTCAATGTTATTTGTTGGTTTAACATCTTAATGAGCTATTGTTTCTATGCTGAAATTAATTAATAGTCCTGAGCTAGATTTATCTTATTTTTCTTCATAAAATTGAAACATTCACTTTTTTATAGAATTGTTTTCAAAGCTATACAGTTTGTTTTAATTCTCTTATATTATTTATTATTATTTAGTGTCCTCTCTTTTAATTATTTATTTTACACTGCCCTCTCTTTCTCCTTCTCTTTAAATCCATCCCATGGTTGTCTGCAAGACATTGCTTTAAGCGATAAGACCGCCATTTGTACTCTTTTTTTTTAGTTTCTGAATATTGTATTTGTTTTTTATGTGTACAATAAAGATTTAAATAAATAAATAAGTAACTTACAAAGTTACAAACTATTTTGTAATCATTTTTTTATTAGTTGTGTAAAAAAGATGTTTAATTCTGCAAAAAATATTAAAAATTTACAAATACAATGAAATACAGAAAATTCCAACATTTGCACCTATTGGGATGTTAAAGTAAATACATAGTGATTTCTGTCTTACAACTCAAACAGACAAGAAATAACATTTACATGAAGATAAAAAATGTACAAATTATCTCTCTATTCATATTGAATTACTATCACAAAATATTTACATGATATTGATTGCTACAGTTTTTTTTCACATTAAGATAATTACATGTAGCTCCTTATGTTGATATATTTGTTTGGGCACAAGTCATGAACATTAGTTACACAACATAACATAGATAGCCGTGTTTTTTCTTTGCCGAAACACAAAATAAAGATCAAAATTCTTAAATAAATTAATATCACCGTCTCTAAATTTATAATGCCTTGTTGCTTTTTTATATTCATGAATAAAAAATAAAAGTCTTAATTTTTTTCACCGGCATGGCTAGTGCATCCTCAGAAAGCAGGTAGTATAAAAACTAATCATTCAGTTTTTTTTTAAATGCCAGTATTTTAAAGCAAATATAATTTATCAATAGATTTAATCATGCAGCCTTTGAACAATTGTACCAATCTGTTTCTATGTATATGCTACTTAGAGAAAGTCAAATGAAATAATTGGTTTGTTCAATATGATTTCTATAATTAAGCATTCATGATACCCATGTTTAATGAAAGTCATTTAATATCTATTCAAAAGACGCCATTGATAAGATAGAGCCTTACATTAGGTATCCCAATGATCAAACCATTTCTAAGTTTTTCAACAATTGAAGGACAAATGATAGACCCAGATTAAAACAAAATGTATAACTTAAATCATTAGCCTTGTCAGAAATGAGTTATATTGTTAATTTTTGTAGTATTTGCGATAGATTTTCATTAATATCAAACTTACCTGATCAAATATCCCTTTAGACTTGAGCTCGTAAACTAGCTGGTCGACTAAACGAGGATCTCCCGGCATATATTGCAAATGAGCCATCTTACACGTTATTCAAAACATACAATTGTTATTACTGCACTCGATATATTAAAGACATGTGATAATTAAATAATTGTTGCCTTTTTTCGTTTAAAGAATTTAGACAACATTAGAATAATTCGTAGTGCAGTCAATAAATTAGAGGTGACAAAGTGTCTAGTAGATGTCGATCATCGATGATTCAGTTAAATAGTTGCTTTAGCTATATAGCACGTATGTTAATAATATTATGTAAATAATGGTTTGGGTGCAGTAATAGTGTTTATAATTTTGAGCTAAATTCATTTAGAAGATTTCATAAACTCAAAATGCGTTCATATATGGACTTAGGTAGAATAATATATTTAAATTATCGACAAAACAAAAGTTTGGGGTAACTCTAGTGGTTATAAGTTGAAATAAATACATACAGCCTACGCTTGTACCAGATAAAAAAGTATAAATTAGAAAATCTAAATTATTAAAGCCGTAAAATAAATTATTTAAAAAACATATCGCGTGTTTTTATGATATTTAACTTTACCCATTCTGAAGCTAGGAGTACAAGATAAAATGGAATGCAGTTATATTTCTCGAGATTCGTACCTACTGATAATTGCCACCAATTGCCACTAGTTGGCGCTGCTTTCGGTTTGTGTTATGTGCGGTTTGTCAAATATTATAAATAATTGAAGTTTTAGAGATTTGTGTTCAATTAAAGGCAAATCTCAAAATGAAGATTGAATTAGAATATAACAATGAACATGAGCAAATTATTTCAAAGTTAATACAGCGACAGAAAGAAGAGCAACTTGCTGCAGGTAACAGTTGTTTTTGAAATTAGACGTTAGGTATTAACCAACAAAATTAAAGACTCTTTTGCTATAATTATTGTGTGGGTATTATTTCGTGGATTTCGAATTGCGACGTATTTTTAATTTTGACGTATAATATCAGCTGTTTCATTTTGTTTATAACCTAACAGACCGAAGATAATTTTTTCGTACAATATAATTAGTATTTTAAGTGAAAATGAATAAATTAACATCATATACGATAAAGGAAATACACAAGACGTATCGAGACAAGTTGTTAACACCGACAAGTTTTGTCGATTTGTGTCTGCAAAAGGCCAAGCAAATTAACGAATTAAATGCATTTATCACCATTACTGAGGATACAGCTGAAAACCAAGGTGTTGAAAGCGAAAAAAGGTTTTATTTAGACAAGAAAGCAAAGCCCCTTGATGGAATTACAGTGGGTATTAAAGATAATTTCTGTACTAATAACATACGCACAACTTGTGCTTCCGAAATGCTAAAGAACTTTTACCCTGCTTACGATGCTACAATTTACTCTAAACTGAAGGATGCGGGTGCTTGTCTCATCGGCAAATGTAATTTAGACGAATTTGCAATGGGATCTGGAACTATTGATTCTATTTTCGGGCCAACTAGAAATCCGTGGAAGTATGACAAAGAGAAATGGAACATTACTGGGGGTAGTTCAGGAGGAAGTGCTGTAGCTGTCGCCACTGGGTCTTGTGTAGCTGCTATTGGTTCAGACACTGGAGGGTCAACTCGTAATCCGGCAGCATTGTGTGGTATTGTGGGCTTGAAACCAACTTATGGTCTTGTCTCTAGATATGGTCTTATACCATTGGTAAACTCAATGGATGTACCAGGAATACTTACAAGAAATGTTGAAGATGCGGCCACCATCTTAAATGTTATCTCAGGACCCGATGATCTAGATTCAACAACAATTAAAAGGGTAACAAAACCAGTTGAGTTGCGTGAATTAGATATGTCTAAGATAACTATTGGTATCCCTAAGGAGTACCATTGCCCAGGAATGAGTGAGGAAGTCATTGATACTTGGAAATATGTTACAGATTCATTAGAAAAAGAGAAATGCATTGTCAAAAGTGTTTCATTACCGCACACATCAGTTTCGATAGCTGTTTATTCGATATTAAATCAGTGTGAAGTAGCAAGTAATATGGCAAGATATGACGGTATAGAATATGGTCTAAGAACCAATGAAACATATTCAACTGAAGAATTGTATGCATCAACAAGGCTCAAAGGATTTAATAATGTTGTACGATCAAGAATATTAGCTGGGAACTATTTCTTGTTGACAAGAAATTATGATAAATATTTTATTAAAGCTTTGAAGTTAAGGAGATTGATTTCGGATGATTTTAAGAATGTGTTTAATGGGGAAAATAAGGTTCATTTAATTCTTACGCCAACTACATTGACAGATGCACCATCCTATGAAGATTTTTCAGCGAAACACAACAGAGATCAATGTGCCTTCCAAGATTATTGTACTCAGCCAGCAAATATGGCTGGGATACCTGCTCTGTCAATTCCAATAAGATTGTCAAAGAATGGCTTGCCATTATCATTGCAGCTAATGGGGCCAGCCCTCTCAGAAGACTTGATGTTGAATGTAGCAAAGAAAATAGAAAGCATTGTTAATTTTCCTGCATTGAAAACTATTGATTAATTTGTAATTTTGAGCTCAGTAATTAGAAGTATTAATTATAATTAATAATAAATTATCTTCCAACTGTACATAGTGTTTTTTTATTATTTATCAACAAGTTACTGGGTAAAAGTATGTATTTAAATAAAATATGTATAGTTTAAGTAACAGTGTAGTAGTGTAGGAAATTTAATTGCATTTTTAGTGACCAAATAAAAAGGCTTAGTTATAATTATTATTAGGTTATTGCTTTGAGTCTACTGAAGGTTTTAAAAGTAGTCAAATTTAAGTATTGCTGGACTTTTGGACCAATATAAAACCCATATAAATAATTTTGTAATTACTTGTATGGTGACTGAATGATGTGTAATAATAAAGTAATTCAAATACATATGAAAATACATTTTTACTTTCTCTGCCAACTATTTAAAGACCATGTAACCTTTTATAATACATTCACACATACATCCATAGACACATACAAATATAAATTCATGTCTTTCAAGGGGTAGGCAGAGGTGCTACCAGGATACCCACATTTTCTTTTGTGTGTTCTGTCCCACGATATGATAGGGGGCGAGCCTATCGCCACGTCCAGCAACTAATAAATGACTCCATACTGCCACTTTGCCCGAGCTAGGATACAAACCCGAAACTTCTGCTTGGTAACCAAACCGTAATACAACAACGCGACCGAGGCATCTTTTATAACCATAGTTAAAATTGTGGGAGTGGCTTATTTATTAACACCACTCCACTTTATTATTACAACTTTAATAGTTTTAGATGGATTGATGTATTAAAAGTTAAAATGTATTTTGTTTTCTAGCGGCACTGGTATCAGAAACTCTCTCAGCATTAAACATCTCCATTGATGCCCTTCCACAAAAATGTCAACAAACCCTACACCGCCTGGCGGCAACGCAATCATCCCTAAACATGGACCAGTTGGACCCTGTAGCAATATCTCTCCAACAAACAAAACAACTTACAGAAACTTTGGATGATGAGTATGAAGTCTTGAAATTGAAACAAAAGAATGCAGAGTTACAGAGAAAGATTGATGCTAATAACAAGTTTATAGAAAATCTGAGAAGGGAATTGGAATGGTCTAGAGAGTCTCTGGCTAATAGGTCACCAAGCCCAGATGATATCCAGGATTATATTAGGCAGGTGAAGCAGAAAGTTGCATCTTATGAGGAGAACTATGAGAAAGCAAAGGTGAGAGTAGTATAGTATGTGTAGATTCTGCTATATATGATATTGCAAACAATTCACATTGCATGAAACTTTTTTTTCTTGCCCCCGATATGGTAAACACTTAAACTATTAACGCCAAGTATTTCTAACATTTTTAGATTATTGATAGATTTTAATAATACGACACGTATGTACGACTTAAAACTAGCTAGTGATTTTTTATTAATACCTAAATAATTTTATTTTTCAGGCTAAATTAACAAAACTATCAGTCCCGGATGCTGTCATGCCGAAGTCGCTGTCTGGTCTAGCTGCATCTCTAGATACACTGCGTGAAGAGGCTGCGTCGCTACGGCAAAGAGCCGATGACGTCACACTGGCAAGAGACGCCATAGACAAACTGAACAGGCTGAGGAGATAACAGTGGTCCTTCAAGCCGGATAAAATATTTAAAATAAGGTTTAATGTAAAATTAATATGTATGTTAAATGTATTGTTAAGATATTCATATTTACTTGTAATATAATTATTCAAGATCTTTATTAGATGAAAGTTTCATTGAACACTCTGTTTATAGATACAAAGAAAAATAATGCAATATATTTTTAAATCTAATACTCATCTAAAATATTGTCTAAGGAAACAATTTTACTAAAAAAGTATCTATGGTTTATAAAAATCGACATCGACTTCCGAAGTGGTGGCAACAGAAACTCTTCTTTCATCGCACGGCCAGGTGCAGACGGATACGGGTTCAGCTGCAAATATAAACAAATGTTTTATTACGAATATTGCAAAAGCACACCTTTCAATCGTCCTCTCGATTGTAAAGGGAACCCATGCCCGTGATATGTATATAGGCTGATACAGATAGACAATAAAAATATAAATTTTGTCATCATTTATTTTGCATAAATTCGTAGTCTTTAGAGCTTTTTTTTTTTTTTTTTTTTAATAAAAAATGAACTATAAGAACCCAAGACTTTGCAAAAACTACCAGTTACAAAGTGGGAGGACAACTTGAAAAAACTCACATTAAAACCTGAAACAAATCCTCGCAGGTATATGTTTAGAACGGATCATCTTATGGCAGATAATGATTATATGTATTCGAAAAGTCGATTAGTCTTAGCTATAACATGCATACAGACATAAACTCACGCTTTTTCCCCAGAAGCGGTAGGCAGAGGTGCAACCATGACACCCACATTTCGCCTTGTATGTTCCCACGATGTGATAGGGGGCGAGCCTATGGCCATATCGGGCACAAACTGATACCAGGCTGATAATGAAGAGAAAAATCCAACTAAAAACAAAAGTAACTACTGGACATATTGAGACGTAACATCTTATGTCTCAGGATGGCGAACGCATTGGAATGCCAAGCATTGCTTTGTAATTCGAGACGTTGATTGGTTTTGCTACTGTTCTTGAGCGGTCGTATCGCTTACCATCAGGCGAACGACATACTAGTCTCGTCATTCATTGCAATACAAAAAAGTTGTCATTTTGCCATAAGAAACCCGAAATATTTATTCCTGTAGAAAAAAACTTGTGGAAAATAACAACAGGAAAATCTTTTACCTCTCTGCTTTTCAGGCGAGTGTGGAGCCCTAAGATCCATCTTGTGTTGTCCGCCCCCTTTCTGTCCCCTCAAACCCCATAGAAAGTAATGGTTGCTAGTTGTATTCATGGAGCTGTCCTTCTTAGTCTGTAGCCATTTGTCGCGCTGCTCGAACGTCTGGCAGTGGACTTCAGAGCGCATGTGGCTGTGGTCGGTTTGAGTTGAATGCGTCACGCAGTTAACTATTGAGGCCTGTTGGGTGGACATAAATATGTCATCAATGAATCGATGTCCTTTCTTGCAGTCATTCTTGCTCATCAGTCATGTTGCTAATTGGACTGTTAAGGCGGTAGTAAAAGGCAAAGACAAATGCATAGGATTTTGAAAAGTTGTATTCATAAATTATATAGCAATTTTTTTAATGGCGACTGAAAACATTGAAAAACTTGCATATGTTTGAGTTTTCGACAACAAATTTAAAGGTATTCAAAGTCCATCTAACCGCATTAGATTAGCATAAGTTACTCAATCATGGGGTCTTTCAGTCTTTCAAATCCTTTACACAGTTAATGGAAATGTTAACAAATATTTTCATACCCATTTGCAAGCTCTTCTCTTCCATTCCCATAAATCCCAGGAATAATCTTTTTCGATATATTCTTCCAGTGGATGTGTTTCTGTTTGTATATCTTTATCACACAATTTAGCTGCAAGAATAAACAATTATTGTTATTTATCCTTTAACATATCGCGCAGAAACATTGACACAACAAAAACAACTATGCATAAAATTAAAGTAACACAAAACTACAAAGATAAAAGGAACGTGCAATGCTTGTATTACTCTACTTGATCGAATGCCGAATATAGAACTCTGACGAAGAACAAAGGTTGTAGACGTAAGAGATCGCATCACAAAGTGGAGTTGGGCCCTTGCCCAACATCTAACTAGATGCCCTCATCTGGTTAGATGTTTAGACGACAGATGGACCCTAGTCAATCCTAGTCACCCTAATCAGTGTCCTAACATTGACGGAATGGTGGCTAAGAGGCAGACCACCTGCCAGATGATCGAATGACATCGTGGAAGTCGCAGGAAATCTGTGGATTCGCTTAGAACAGGACAGAAAATGAGGAAGCCTATAGCCAACAACGGGTTGACTTTGGCTGATATAGATAGAGATACATAGATCCTAAATGTAACTTAAGGCAACTAAGATTATGTTCAATTTCTTGACTACTACATTAAAGATAGTTCTTACTTTTTGGCACATATTTGGTGATCAAAACGTCAATATCCTTCACTTTGTACACATCTTCAACAATATTCAGCAAATTTATTACGTAAGGGTTGTTTCGAGCGTAGTCCAGCACTTCGTTGATATATCTGAAAAAAAAAGTAACCAAATGGTTCCTGTTGTAAAAATACTTTTTGTAATAGTCTGTTAGAGTATGTTACTTGATCAACAAGTATAATTATCAACGTTTTTTATCATTATTAGTTTGGAGATTCAGCAGTGCAAGAAACTTCCTCAGCTAATCACTTTTAAAATGATATTGAATATATTTTCTCGCCTAATGGAAAATTGCCAAATAACGTTGCGACATACAAAATATATGAAATTCTATATAAAGTTTTTCCTATTATTAATGATAAATAGAAGGTTATCTCTTTATTCTTCCAAATCGAACAACTACCGCCTTAAGTTAAGTTTAAATTAATTATGGTGAATATGTACATGTGAATCAGGAGTATCACCTGTTAGGATCCTTGCTGAACCTCGCAGCCATCTTGACACTGCAGAAGCCATAGCGGCTGCCGTTGTTTTTGATCAAACCCACCTTCATGTTGCTAGGAACGAGAGCGCCCACGGTCAGGCACAGAGCGCAAAATCCTAAAAACTGTGATCCAAATTATACCTTTAACACTCGCTGGAGCATACTTCCTTGATGTTTCCCCTTTCTTTAAGGTTACAAGAATTAACAAGCTATTCATTTTAAAAGCAGCAGAAATTGTGTGGGAAGGTCAGTGCATTTGTTAAAATCAGTTGATTTTCTATATGCCATGTCTAGTTCTCTCTCCAAGCAGTAGTGTAAATGCACTGTTGTGTTTCGACTCGAAGAACATTCTAGCCAGAGTAACTACTAGACATATTCAGAATTAACATCTTATGTCTTAGGATGGCGAGCGCAATGCCAAGTATTGCTTTGTATTTCAAGGTGATATTTGGCTTTGCTACTGTCCATGAGCGGCCGTATTGCTTACCATTAAGTTAACGGCTCGCTAATCTTGCCATTCATAGCAATAAAAAAATCTATATCAATATACGCACCTGCACATGTTTGTCGTGGACATTTGTGAAACTATCGTTGTAAGCGACGTAGTTCTTCAAGGAGCCCAAAGACAGTCTATCCTCGATACTGACTCGACTGCCCATTCTATCCTGTTTATCAATAAACATATGTTTATTGATTGAGCTTGTTAGAAATCAAATAACTTGGATAAAGATACATCAGAACAACTACCTTTAAATAAAACTATTATTTAAAAAGTTTATCCAATCTCTACCTGTCGTAAGTATTTATAAAATAATCTGATATATAATTTTGTTCCACCGATTGCTACTACACAATATTTGGACCAAAACCTCGTTAATATTCTACATATTATGTTTTACTCACTTGATCCGAAACTATCTTCTTACCACTGACCATCTTGTCGACAACATTGTAAGGTATCTTGATCTGATCCTGGATGCCCGACAGAATGGACATCAGCCTGTTCACAGTGGACACCAAATACATCACGTTTTGCATGGAACGCCACACTTGCCATAGCTTAGCGAAGAGAGGCTGGTGAATATTAGTTCATGGATTAGGAGGATAAGTTTAAATAAAAACATTTGAGTACAGTATTGTTGGCTGTTTATTGATATTTAAATCTAAGACCACAGATCTATCCTAAGGTACCGTTTTATATTCCTTCCAACTATCACAATTTATAACATTCAGTTGTTCTGACCAGGAAATTTCATCAAAGAATGATAGGTTCTGAGAAATGGTGGATATTTACAGCCTGTCAGTCTTTATAGTGTTAGTAGTTTATCATTTGCGAGTGAACTTCCAAAGTTTTGTTTTTTCTCAAACATAACAGATGCTATTACCCCCATTTTTTCCAAATATAGATACCGTAACGGTAATTCACAGATCCGTAAATACTTACAAAAACAGTGACTACAGGCACCGCGGCTTTATATTTAACTGCTGAATGAAGTTCTTCCAACGCATTCTTGACTTTTTCTACGTATTGCATTCCCTTCTGCACCATTGTCTCAACGTCAGCCAGTAGCTTGCGTATAAACACCTCATACTGCCGGTTGAAGGCTAGTAGGTCGAAAATTTGCTTGTAGTTTTCTCTAGAATTTATGTATTTTGATAATGAGTTCATTATTTTAGGAAAGACTAGAATATACTTAAGATTATAGAAAAACAAGAGTGGAAGATCAATAATAAATAACTGTACACATTATCTCCTCTTCATAGAAGCGCTGATGGCCTGTCGTAGGAACAAAAATGTAACCCAAATATTCTCGCAATATGTGGCAACAAATATTAGTTCTTAGTTATAAAGAATTGTTCCAGAGTTAGAAAAGGTCCTGCAATTACTCATTTGAAAACCGGTTTTTAAATACACCCAAAATTGTTAGTGGAAATTATTAAATAAGTTGCGATAGGGTAACACCGCAACAGAAGAGCGTAAGGGGTAAGAACATAGACTCATTGAATATACGAGCTTACATTCTTACTCCTTACCCCAACGCACGTTACAAACAAAACATAATGTTCTAACATAGTCAAACCAGAGTTGGGCATCACATCAATCAACACATTTCCAGTCTCGTCCTGTATGGTAATGGTATCTTCTATAGCTGTTGTCAAAGTGTTTACTCGCTGCATCACAGTGATCAAAGAGTTGGACAATGAAGTCAGACATGCCTTGCCGGCGTCCACCAGGTTGAACGGCACTGGAATGAAGAGTAACTTAGCGCAATGTCATCATTAGACACAGAAAGTCCAACTGCTGGTACAAAGAGCATAAGCCTTTTGCAGGGTAATCCATTAGAAGCGGCCTTCAATCAAAGAAATCCTGCAAACTTTACTGCGCAATTAATTTGTTCTAGTTTGTAGGTGGCCGTTCGAAACAGTAGGTACTTTGCCGATATCTGCTTTCCACTAGTGAAATGTTTCGACCAAAGAATAGATGGTTTCGACACTTTCATATCAACTTACAAAGCAGTTAGGTGATGTCTTTATATCTGCCATTAAAGCCAATTTATTTAAAAAATGAGGGTAGTGTTGTAGTTGAAAGATTTTAAGCTTTTAGATTTATTTTGGATATTTTATTGATAGAGGTAGTTTTTCAGACCAAAGGTTCCTGAAAATAAAACAGAGGTAATTTTGGTAATCATAACTTCCACTTACAGTCAGGTATGCCTTCTCCCCCCTTCTTGCAATCTCTGTTAAAAAGTCTGACACCTGACACAATCTCCATGAGTTCAGTTAGTTGCGTCAATTTCTCAGCTCTTGGTAAAGCGACGAACACTTTGAGATCATCTAGGGAGAACACGCTTTCTAAGGCTGCCATGCCTTCTTTTAGTGTCTGTAAATTTATAGGTATATTTGCATACTTCATTAATTTCATAAGTATCTAAATTATAAACATATGGAATTTTCCCCTTATTGATCTAGTGGCAGCACGTAAAAGCTATGAATCGTGTCATAATTCTGATTCCTGGGTGAGATTCCTGGACTGGAGAGTCCACTGTGTATAATTTTTGCAGTTTCAGAAATATGTTGTCGGTACTGGAATGTATGCCATGGCAATAGACTCACCACTCTAAAACACTTTTATTACACTGAGAACATAACTTAAGTGGATACCTGACTGGAGCATGACTAACATAATTCAACTACCGACGTTTATATTTACCAGTATAATCCCCGGGTTGCCTAATCCGCTGGCCAATATGATATAAATGGATATCTTCCTAAACAGCTTTCTGAACTCAGCCTCATCACTCGGCTCTGGGTCTTCTTCTAAGATTTCGTTCACGAGCGGCCGCAGACAATTATTAATCGAGTCTAGGTGCTTGTCTATCAGATTCTGCAGCTTGTCGTAGTTCGTTTGTATGATGAACTGCATCTTTAGCGTGTTTATTGGCGTGTCACCAGCTGTGAAAATACCACTATTGGTTCAGATATTGGTATCTTCTATTATTTTACAATTGGCATTTAATTTAAAGGAATTTGAAAATATTATCACAAAATGTCAATGTTTTCTGTTAATGGATTTAACAAGCTAATGTGTACATACATAATAGGAATTAGGAAGTTAATCGTCATTTAGAAATCGGCAGAGTTTTGCTTGTAAACTATTATTGTACATAAGCAGTACCGTCTTTACACTAAGGGCACACGGGGCCCGTGCCCAGGGCCCCCATCCTCAGGGGGGCCCCGAAGAAGAGCAAGTGTAAAAAAAAAGACAAACCGAAAATTTTCCTCACACATTTACTCACACGTTTCTCGACTTCTATCATCTATGTACGTATATTTACAAAATTGTAAGAAGTAATAATCATCCATTTCAGTAGATTAGTGATAATATAACTCCACATCCTAAAAGAGATCCCTCCAAACTAAAAGTGAAATGCTATAAATGTGTTCTCTTTCACAGAAATAGTAAATATACTATATAGGTAGTATGTTTGCATCATAAAAACATTTGTATAACACCAAGGTAGGGGCCCCCGGGCCAAGAGGACCCTGAGCTTGAAAGGCCACAGGCCCGAAGGGGGCCTCGTCCCGAGATGCCGTAAGCAGAGAAGGAATGTAACATTGATTTATAAAATTAGTAAGATACAATCAACAATTCGATGGATTGTTTACCAATTCTTGGATAATAATTCATAGAGTTTATAAAGTTAAGTTTTTTATAGTAAGGGAGCGCCCCATCTGATGATTTTGCCACGGGCCTCAAATAGTATAGACTTACCTACGCTACTGACAGACATTAATTACACACAAAAAACAGTTCAATATGAAATAATCGAAATAATTCCTAAGATACTACTTACTATTTTTTACGTCTGTAAAGCGTGGTTTCTGTAAACCAGATGTACTGCTTCACAATATTTTAATCCATATTTCCATATTTTCTCAATTACCACGTCCTTGGGTTTGCTGTGGTTTGGAAGTGGAAAGTCTTTAAATATTCATTGTTGAGATTATATGCTCTTGTATGATGTTTAAAAAATATGATCTATGGAGTTTGATCTAATGTAAACTAGATTTCCGACGATCAGTTCAAAAATAGCCAGTAAGACAAGTAAATAACTATATAAATTAATTTTAAAATTTGTGAAAATAATTACCACGGTACTATTTTAGAGGAGATATCATTATGGATAAGTTAATGTCAATAACTATTTATTTCTACACTTGGACCCAACTGGCTCCGCCCGTGTGCAGATGCTTTTTGAATGATGAATCAAACAATCAGCAACATATTATATATATCAAAACTTTTGACAGCCTCCGTGGCGCAGTCGGTTAGACGTTACGACGCCTGTGAAACAAGAGGCCACGGGTTCGATCCCCGCACCGAGAGAAATGTTTGTGCGGCCCACAAATATTTCTTTCTGGTCTGGGTGTTTTGTGACACCGAAAAGTCTCTCGTAGTTTCTGATACTCACGACGCAAGACTCGATTCTGTTACATCCTTTCCTGTCCCGTCTCATTTATTCCGGATAATAAAAAATAATCTTTTAATAGATCTAAAATACCTAAATAGGCCAACAATTTTTTGAGGTCCGTGCCAGCTAGACTACTATTAAGCTTTATAACATCATGCTACAAAATTTGCGAGTAACGGTTTAATCCTTTTAAATTATTTTCTATTTGTTATTTTTTAAATTTCTGTTGTAGTAATAGAAACTTATTAATTATCCTTACCTATCTAGGTTAGGACGCTGAGACAAAATAGTCAACATGTAAGCACGTCGCGAACTGAAAAATGTTGGACACAGACACCTCACAGAGTACTTTGTTTTATAGAAAACACTCCTGCTTTATCTTAAAAACTAAGTAGGTAACAGATTTTGATGAAACCTATACAACTCCTAAGTTGGACTATATCTAATCGAAAGCAAAAATATTTTTTGAAATCCGACTTATACTTTTTCAGATATGCCTGGACAAACAAACAAACATGCATACATTTTTTAATTTGAAATTCGTGTTCAGGCGTTGGTATAGACTAACATATCCAAAAGCTATGTAACTCTGACAAAATTACATATTTACACATCAATTATCTACATAATCTCCTTTTTTTAAGTCGATTAAAAAAACGAAATTATTTTGATAAGGATTAATACCATATAAATTGAAAAAAAAAACGTTTGCAAATAATACATTGTTAAAAAAACCTTATTAAGCATTTTAGTGGTAATCAGTACTCACTAATAAAAACATTTTAGTGCGCCTGTGTAATGAGCTAACCTAGAAAGCTCTAGAGACATCATACACAGTTTCTTACATTACATCCCTTTGAGAGAGACAATTCCGACAAGATTGATGTTAGATTAATTTTTTTCTTTATTTTTCAAAAGGGCCCCAAATTCTTGTGTGCCCAGGGCCCCATTATAGGTAAAGACGGCCCTGTACATAAGCATTGAAATATGTTTCCTTAATTACTTTGACTACCTACCTCGCATATCTTTGTTAAAATTAAGTGAACCAAAGCATCTTCCTTCTAGTTTATTCATGTATAAACATTCCCACTTACCAGCCAACATATTAACACATTCTTCGACAAAGTATTGCAGATTATTTCTGTTTATCGTCTTTGCAAATAGCTTGCCGTACTTCGGGTTTAGCAGCAATAAATCTATCAGATATATTACAAATTCTGGATCTACGGTTACGTTTTGGGATTGGCAATTCCTAGTTACCTCGTTAGCCATGTTTTTTATTATGTTCTCGTTGCAAGCCATTTTTACAAAAATAAATTAAAACTACGCGATAGAAACTAGCCTGTTGTAAAATGATGGACTTATTTGATCGATATTGTCAAGGTGATGTATAATTAACGGTTTATAAACAAATAAATAAGGTTTTATGACTAGCTTGTAGCTTAAATGTAGATCATCATCATCAGCAATTAAAATCTACGTGAGGTGATTAAATATCGCCTAATGGAAATGTTATGATTGGAAAGTACACCTACGCTGGTGACTGATTAGACCGATTCGTGCGCGGCAAGTACAACCACATTTTGGACAGTTAAACCCTGTGCCTGTATGTGATTGTGAATATGCAGATACTGCGCTTCAAATACAGTTTTTTGCAGTAAGCATAAACATAATGCTCGACCTAGAGATACAGTATAGAACATGTTCTACCGTCTCCATGCTAGGTTTGCTTTGATGTTAACTAGGAAACCTTGTATATATTTTTCATTTCGAACCTTGGTAATGTAGTAGATGTATGAACTAGTGAATTATTTGGTTCGGTATGAGATGGCAGTGAACACAAATATATGACTCTATAGGACCAGACTAGAGGCATTGGAGGAAAATTAAGTGTAAGCATTATTATATTATACTAGAGGGGACACGGCAAATAGCTGGAGAGCTAGTGAACCCTCCGACTAACGGTCTTCCTGTAAGGTTAGAAATTTGTTCACTTATGATTTATAGCATGCTAAGGCAGTGGCGGCGTAACGTAGGTTGGCACCCGGGGCGATTTTGTATTGAGCACCCCTACATAAACATAATACCCAATACTAATACACCGGACATATCGTGCACTTATCAAATCTGACTTTTATCAGAGGAAAGCTATTGTGCTCTTCTTTCGGTGGCCCGGAGGCGGCTGGAACTCTATGTTAGTGTCACTGGCCTTCCAGCCTGGCACGTTAAGGATGTTTCGGCCGAGCCGGGTCCCTCACATAACCTCCGCTAGCATACCGACTAAATTCCTTGGATGACCGTCACACGCATTATAGGCGGCCCCAGACATCACAAGGCTAGAAGCGCATGATCGATGCCTGCCTAGGCATGGCCTTGTCATGGCCTCAGCGTCCTATAGAAAATTATTGCTGGTTCTTCTTTTGAAGGGTGCGACTGTTTCAAGACGCTGCGCCGATTAAAGATGTTTAGGTCGTCTACGTCAGCGATGAGGCTATGCGCCCTGTCGCTCATATCCAAGTTGCTGTAGGTAAGGGCGCACCGCCCCCTGCACTGTATGCCCAGCCCAGCGTAATGTCGCCTCTTATGACGATTAGGAAATACCGTGGCGAAATTCTCATACCCTAAGACGGTAGAGGCGCCGCAGCGGTTCAGGCATTTATTGCCCGGCAACCCTTTTGTGCAGGTGGCGGTAAGCGGGATCGTTTTTCGTGTTTCCAACTCCTCCTTTTGTTTTTCTTTCTGATTAATTTCGATGCGCATTTAAGACCAGCTAGTGTCCCTGAGTGACTCTCCGAGCTCTGGAGCTCGGTGTAAAATCTTTGTGTGCCGCTGTTGATCCTGGCTGACAGGAGTTGCAGTGGCGGGTGTGAGGGCGGGAAAGTCTCTCAAAAAGCGGGATCGTTCACCTCGCGATCCCGTCTCGTGCTCTTCTTGTCTTTCTTGCAAGCAATGCTCTCGTATTGCTTGCCAAGCCTTCCCAATCTCGACAATGGAGGGCAATACGGTCGAGAGCGAGAGGTCTGCTCTGGTGGCCGCATGGAGTATTCTGTTCTCGTCACCCCGGAGTGGGCAATCCGAAAGAGTGTGTTTTTTCATAATGATGGCACACAGCGGTTTAATTCCTTCTTGCCACCCGCCACATACATACCGGGTATATCAAGACTAGTATGTAAAATGTACTCTGTGATCAAGACTGCTACCGAAAACGAAGCCGGGTGGTAGTTTTAGTGTGTACAAACACAATGCAACTAAAATTTTATTTTATGATTTTTTAAATATCGTAATTTTTGGGTGGTAAATCCTTAGTTTTTGCTAAAATAATAATTTAAACTCTTTTATACCTTAGAGTCCTTATAAATAAAAGGGTATACACTATTTTTTTTGGAAAAAATGAATTTACCATCCAAATACGAACATAGGAAAAAAATAACAAAAAAAAAATCGTCGCTTTTTTTTTCAACCTTTTCTGTTGCAATGTGTCTGAAGTCACTAAAACTACCACCCGGCTTCGTTTTCGGTAGCAGTCTTGAGATACCCTGTATATCTAACGAAGCAACCGTGCCCTGATAGAACCAGTGTCAGATGGGCCACAACATGCTGTGGCGCCTGTTCGGCCACTGGTAAAAAAAGGACGCGTTGCCAGATTGGTCCACTCACAAGCATTGGGATGATTGTCCATCCTAGGGTACCACTCCTCCAAGACGGCCAATGTATTTCTCTCTTCTTAAACTTTTTGCAGTCACGGATCCCTAACAAAATTTAAAATAGTTCACGGACCCCGCCAAAAAATATTTCAATAAGAAAAACAAACTATTTATTGAATACTCATTTTTATTGAGCACGGACTTTTATTGGTAGTTTACAATAGAACTGGGTCTTTCATTGATAATAATTTCTACATGCTTTTCAGTGGGATTTTATAATTATAATTCTTTGCTTTATAGTGTTTTTTTTAATTTTGAAGTTTTTTTTTCAATGTCGAATTTTAGTTATATTCTTTTTAATAATGATCATTTTCTGATAAATACATATTAAAAGTTTACTGAGCTCCTGCGGACCCCTGGCACACATGTTACGGACCCCTAAGGGGTCCGTAGACCCCACTTTAAGAAACCCTGCTCTAAGGGCTGGTGGCTCCCCTTGACATGACGATTCCAGTCGCTAGTAATAAACCGACGACGAAAGGGCTTTGGCTTCTACGTCCGTGGGAAGGAAACCAGCCAGAAAACAGGCGGCCCCTTGGGAGATATCCCTTGAATAATGATCATCCGCTACGCCACCACTCGAGAAAACAGCACGGTCTGTTCAGAGATTCAACCGAAACGGTATATGTATGTTCGAATTAGCCTCAGAGAAGCTTGATATACTTAACAGATCGAGGCATTATATCACGACAGGTCCGCAATGTTATAAGGCGCAGGTTTGGCCCCACGTGGAACATTGCACCCATTTTTGGGTAGGGGCACCCCAGTACCAACTTTTTCCTTTCGACCGATTTCAAAGTCGGGCAGGTCGATCATTGACGACCGAGTTCTTTCCGATGTTCGGAATTTTTTCTACTGCTGAGTTCCGCCAACGTACAACGCGGCAAACCTCCAAATACCACTTTACCTTTCTCCCGACATTTCCTTCTTCGTACAACAAATCCCGAGATCCAATTGCCAGCGTATTCTCGCCTTAAAGATCGCAACGCATCTCTATGTCCCATGGTGTTACAGATGTTCATGGTCGGCGGTGATCACTTACCATAACGTAAACCGTATGATCGTCTGCTACCGATATATGATATATAAAAAGAAACCGTAAAAGGCTATCGATCGCACAACTCCCGCGTACAGCCTCTGGTAAGGAATGCCGGAATCTTCGAAGTTGAGTTGGTTAGACCAGGACCTTCCAAGTCATTTGTACGGTTCACAGATAGACAGACCCTTAAGAAATTATATTTTTTTTACGACTCCCTCAGACCAGCCCCTAATAATAGATTATCAGAAAAACTCTTACTTTGACATGATATTTTAATTAGAAAAAAAAAGAACAGATATAAATTTATTTTACTTTTGGTTAACTGATAATGGGAAGAATGTGCTTGCTTTTCTGGGCCAAGCTTCCCAAAACGGGGCTCCAGTTTGGCTCACTCGACTCGATCGCCCCTGGGACAATGCTGCGACGCCCCAGGGCGTCGTGACGCTTTATTTGGGAAGCCCTAGGCTAGAGAATGCGTCTGCTGCCTTGACTAGTTTCAATCTCAGGCTTTTGAAATGGACACGAACATTCCACCGACTATACAAGACAACTCTAACATACTTCACCAGGAGCTGATAGAGACCTCCACGCCATTAACTGTGATGTGGGCCACTGCAAAATGCCTAGACTCGTGCAAGCGGATAATCTCTCAAATGTATCCACTACGAGGCCCAGCTACCGAATTTTGGAATTCATTATTTTAGAGAATGAGACATTATATTTAAAAAAGACGATATTTACAGTTGCGATAAACTTCAAAATATACTATTAGTATACAAATAGCTAGATACAAGGGTTGGTAGTTATTTCTGGATACAGGTAGGTTTTGTGTGCTTTCTGAGGATGTCTTTGGCACCCCTTGGTGCTTGGTACCCGGGGCGGACCGCCCCCCCCGCCCCCCCTTTACGCCGCCACTGTGCTAAGGGCAATAGCGATGACCTGGCAGGCGTCAGCCCTGCACGTCATCAGCCCCTTTATTTTTTAAATTGTAAAATATTTAGAGAAAAAAACTTGATTCTGTAAGCTTCAAAATTTAATAGGATGTAGTTTATTAATTGTAAATCTTGGAAAAAAATTGCCAGGCGGTTACAATGAGCATAAGTACATACTTATGTCACATGACAGGTGCATTGAAAGGAGCTCAGTTGATGAGGTAAAATAAACTTTTTCCTGTATAGTTGAAATGTGGATATGTTTTAGAGTAAACGTTTTAGAATAAATATGTACAATGACAGGCGGTTTTGAATATCATAAGACTTTGACAGGTGAGGGGAAAGCTGCTAAGGGCGTGCGAGTAAGAGGTGTTTCGTAAACGCATATAGTGCAATACCTACATTTTATTAGTTACTAGTCTATGGTTACTAGCTATTGCCCGCTACTTTGTCTGCATGAATAACTGTACTTACAATATGTTTTACACACTTAAAAATCGATAAATACTCCTTTAAATAAGATATTACGTCCTCATTTTCCACCAAAAGATGAGAAAATGCTAAAATTCCGAATTACGTCACTATTTATAAAACCGTAAATGTAAAATTCTAAAACTTATGAACAACTAACAAAATAAGTAACAATTAAAATATTGCTTTCCCTACCATGTTCGTAAGTTGAATAGTACCATCAAGTTCAATTTTAAAGGGATTTTTTGTACCCACAGAACCTTAATTATTCTTACAACACAACAAATCGAAGAAACATAATGAACTCAGTCACCCGCGTGTCATAATTCCATATTTCAAAAAAAACTCAAAGTTTTAGGGCTTGCATTTTTTGTGTGGAACCCTAATTTGTTTTTTAAAATTAAAGTAACCTAAGTTACTCGCGCAAAAATTAGCTACCTTTCAGTGAAAGTCCCGTCGAAATCGGTCCAGTTGTTCTTGAGATTAGCGATTACAAACATAACGACAGACAGACACTCAGACAAAAAAAAATTAAGATCATTTTCAGTATTGGTATCGTGTAAATAATGATACATATATTGTGGGTCATTTTTTTTACTTTCACTTGACAAACAGACACTTCAAATGTTTTAAATGTATAGAAGATACTCGTATAGATAATGTAATCTACATTTGTTTTTACATTAATTTTCTTCATCATTATCCTACACTTCACTACTAGGTACTGATTTCATCATCATCTGACTCTTCGATAATTCGATTCTTTCCTCATATGAAAAGAGAAAAAAATTGTTTTAATAATAAATCAATAAGGTCATTAAAAAGTGAATATCAAGCTCAATTACATAGGACTGTATATTAAATCTTATTACTCGTAGATAAAATAATTGTATGTTACCTGAAATGTATTCCTCAGTTTTAGATGATTGTGCTTCGGCGGTATCAGTAGGCTCTTGTAAAGTATATTTATCATTTAGAGAAGAAGAAACCTTATTCCCCTCAAACTAATTGAAATCGTAATGACTATCAATTAAGTTCCAACCGTTATTTTTAGAGGCAAGAATTTTTGGTTCCTTTAAATGACAATTTCGCCATATATTTATAATATATGCAGTTCTTAATACTCGTAATTGTTATTGCAGTTCGCGTTGTAGGATTCCTTGTGTTATATATTATAGCAAGGAACTTTTCATAATGCGCATCATTTAATTTTGAACTTTTCGAACCGTACATTTGGCATACTAAATAAATTTCTCGAATATCGGATGTTTTTTGTTTCTTTTCTACTTCTGCATTTCCTAATGTTTTGAACGTCTTCTGCTACTCACTACATTTATTTTTATTTCATGTTACTCGCACTATATGCGTTCACGTAATACCTCTTACTCGCACGCCCTTAGCAGCTTTCCCCTCGCCTGTCAAAGTCTTATGATATTCAAAACCGCCTGTCATTGTACATATTTATTCTAAAACGTTTACTCTAAAACATATCCAAATTTCAACTATACAGGAAAAAGTTTATTTTACCTCATCAACTGAGCTCCTTTCAATGCACCTGTCACATACTTATGCTCATTGTAACCGCCTGGCAATTTTTTTCCAAGATTTACAATTAATAAACTACATCCTATTAAATTTTGAAGCTTACAGAATCAAGTTTTTTTCTCTAAATATTTTACAATTTAAAAAATGAAGGGGTTGATGACGTGCAGGGCTGACGCCTGCCAGGTCATCAGGTCATCGCTATTGCCCTTAGCATGCTATAAATCATAAGTGAACAAATTTCTAACCTTACAGGAAGACCGTTAGTCGGAGGGTTCACTAGCTCTTGGGCTAAAACAAAATATTAGTAACAAAAATGATTTGTAATAGAGTGTTACGGTCCTTCAGTTGCTGTCTCTGTTACGCCAACGCAGTATCATAATATAAGCTTTCGCTTTACTGGGTTCCTGTACCAATACAATGCGCCGAGATTCCTTTTCGTCAGCTCTATTTAAATACTTCAATCAGTGTTAAACTAATAAAACACAAAAATATTTTCATATCTTTATTGCCGTCTCATTTGAAATGTTACATCTCAGTTTGACTTACACTAACGCCTTGATGGCGGCTACTTGATATCTAATTCTTATAGCATAGCATACAGATTAAATGTTATTTACATTGTCAACTTTTAAACCGAAAGCTAAGCTTATAGGAAACAAAAATAGATTTATAGATTAACTATATTTTTACTAAATATTGAAACAAATCTAATTATACATAATTTTGATACAAAAATATAAAAATATTTCCAATTTTTCGAAATAAGATCTTTATGTAAAGTAATTTAAACACGATGAAAACTAAATTAGATGCGACTATCTGAATCAAATTACGTTTAACATGTCAAAATATTTTAGTACCCAGCAGTTTAGGAACATTATAACAGAAAGAAGTACAACATAAACTTAATTATTAAATTCGTACTCAAGAAATATTAGGCATTCTTATGAATAATATGCATTACTATATTGTAGTCTTAAGACAACTTAGGAATAAAAAATATGCAGAAAAAAATATAAGAAAATGTCGCAATTTACAATTTCGTCCCAATTTGGCACTGGCAATATTATGACAGCAACACACAATGTTGGCAACACCATATTTTTGTATAATATAAAAAGAAGATACACACATGTCGATTGACAATATTTTGTTTCTTGAAGTTACTTTAAATTATTGAAATGTTTAAAAAAATATTATGTCTTCATTTATTGTTATACTTTCATTTACTCACTTAAATATAAAACATTGAGAAACAACAAATAGCTATCAAAGTAGTCACAACCTTTTAGCCCTTCTCATGAGACCACTGATGCTTTTAGTTTGAGATTTAAACCATAAGATTTGGAATCCTTAAGTTTTTGAAGGTATTTGTAAGGTTAATTATGACTATAGACCAGACTATATGTTACATCAATATTTAATAATAGCTTTTTTAGGCAAAAAATAGTCCAGAATTTAGTCAACACTAAGAAAATTTATGATATTGAAGCAAAATAACAATAAAATGCCAAACAACGATAATTTTACACCAGAATCTTTAACCTTAGTCAATAACATTATAGTTTATGAACTACATTATACAGAACTGATAGGCACATGATAAACATACATACTTTAGTGTAGAAGTTACTTAAAACTATGACTTCAATAGATGTTGTATATTAAATGCATTGTCCAATGCAAAAATACTTTTAAAGAGTTAAAACTTTATATCAATGATGATGAAACTTACATCTAATTACTTGCTAGTATATGCTGCCTTAAACAACAAAGGGAAACATGTTTTTAATTATGAATTTCTACTGTAATAAAATGTGTATTTGAATGTAGATTAATTTTGAATTGTTGACAACCTCTGTTTATTTAAATACGTCAAAATTCCACTTTTCCAAGATCAATCAGAATTTATTTCGGCATCTCCGGACCACATTAAATTAAAAGTAGTTTTGTAGCATACTTACCATAGTGTTTTAATCTAAGAAGTGTGTCTTGAGATACTTCATCATGCCAAAAGCCCTGAACCGCGAGGTCCCGATGACCTTGAGCAGGTCTTTGTCGCAGATGACGAATCTCCTGTTGTTTGGATCGTAGAGGTTCTTCTCCTTGATGATGCCCCATACTCTCTTGACTACTTCGTGGCGAGGCATCTCGTCGGTGCCCATGAGCTCGGCGAGTGCGGGAGACAGTTTGTAGGCGCGCGTGTAACCGCTGCCCTTGGCGCCACCGCCTCCGGTCTTCTTCTGTTCGTTTGTGATAATTAAATTATTGTTACTGTATTGTGAATACACATATTGATGAAGATATGAGATATTGAATCAAAAATTAGGAGAGACTTTTCGGTCTCACAAACACCCAAAGTGTTTTTACAAAGACCTGCAGATAACACAAATAATTGTCTCGGTGGTCAACGTTTCACAGTTGGCATCTAACCAACTGCGCTACGGAGGCTACCTAGAGAACTAACAATGTTAAAGACGATACATAATTTCTTTAACTCGTATCAATCTCCTTAACAATAGGTCCGTTGAAGATTAATGCGAAAATTTAAAAAATAGTTTACCTTCTTGGCTTTGGTCGCAGGCTTCTTCTTCTCCTCAGCTTTCCTCTTCTTGGGGCTCGACTGTAAAAACATGTCATCAAATATGGTAGTTTTATTGTTACATTGATTAAAAATTTGCTAAACTAGTTAAATGATGCATTTTTCAGTATGTAGTAAAATTTAAGAAAGTGTCACAGCGAACCAACACGCAAATTCTATCCTATTATATGTTTCCATTTTTTTCGTATGCCAAATTAAGTTGTGCGTGTGTGTGCAACTAACACAGTTGTATTGTTGTGATTAATAAATCTGTTTCATTTCTTTCACAGACTGAGGACTACTTCATGCAAAACATTTTATTTTTTGAGTATAGTATATTTTATCTTATCTTAATTAAAAAACGAAACTTTGCACATCAATGTCGAATCACCAACGTATAAATTTAAAATTCTCACCTTCCCCCAGTCGCTATCATTCTTATCGTCCTTCTCGTCGTGTTCTTCTTCCTCCTCCTCCTCTTCTTCGTCTTGTTCTCCTTCTTCGGAGTCGAGGTTGTTCACGTAATCCATCACCAACTCATCAATCATCTTCTTTTTCTCAGACAAATCGACTCCCAGATCGGCTTCTAGCTTCTGTATCACTTTCTTAGTGGACGTGTTCGCCAGTTTCGCATTTTTGAGGATCTCTGGGGAGATATATTTTCATATTAAAGTGAATATAATTCATGTTGATTAGTGCAGTGGTATAGTACTATTAGCGATAGATACAGACAATTACCTTTCGCCACGCGACACAATTATGCCGGTTTCCTCCATTACTTTCAATGAAACATGCACGTAATTATTTTTATACTTAACAGTCAAGTTCTTTGTTGCATAAATACACTGTGGTTTACAATTGTTTCAATAAGGTACGTAGAAGAAACGACTGTATTGATAATAAAACATTTTATTATTTTTTCGGCTTACTTAATAAAAAATTCTTTCAACAATGACATAGTAGAATTATCATCACTTAATGCAGCAGATTCTTCAGACTGTGAAGTCGATGCCTTGATATCTTGAGTAGGTGTAGATACTCGTATCCTTTTCATTGAAGAAGACGGAATATTTTTTGTTGGTGACCAAATTATTTTAGAAGTAGTGGACCGACTACCAGTAGATAGCCTGATCGGTTTAAGAGCTGACGATGATAGAACAATTTTTGGTGCGTTCGCCGGCTTAATAACTTTTTCTGACGACGATATACATTGGGATGTTGGAGACAATCTTATTTTTTTAAACGTCGTTGATGTTTGCACTATTTTCATTGCTGGAGATGACCAGATAATTTTAGGTGTATTTGACTGTATAGATTTAGATTCAGATGTCGATTCTACCTTTTCTGGAGAAGGTACATCGATTTTTTGTATGGGGGATGGGTTTCTTTCTGGTGAAGACTCGATTTTACGAGGTTCAGGCGAGGGAGAAGCTTCAGGGGACAATGATAATTTAATATACTGAGCTGGCGAATTCGACCGGCTGCTCTCCGGCGACGAACATGGTTGAACGAATTCTGGCGTTAAGGGCGGTTTGACTTCTGGTGAAGAACTTGGGCCGACTATTGAATGAGCAAAACTAGTATCTGTATGAACCCTAGAGTCTATATTTAAGTATTCAGTTCTTGCAAGAAATATGACATCAGATATCAACTTTTCTGCTATTTGCCTTTGCTGATTGTCAAGCTGTAACAATTGTTCGCCGACATATATTCCGAAGTGGTTTGTCTGTTTGCTGGCTTGTTGTATGGCGTCCTGCGCGGCTTTGAGGAGTCTGTGTTTACTGTGTTCTAGAAAGTGTTCATTCTCTCGCTTTCTTTTAAAGTTTACACTTGAATGCGTGTTCACGAATTTCTTTGGACTCTGAAACAAGTATGATTAACTGTATCATTAAAAATAACTAAATATTACATTGCAACACAATGAAAGTATGTATTAGCATTCCCCATTAGGGAATAGACATTGTTTCTTTTTAGGGTTCCGTACCTAAAAGGTAAAAACGGAACCCTATTACTGAGACTCCGCTGTCTGTCTGTCACCAGGCTGTATCTCATAAACCGTGATAGCTAGAAAGCTGAAATTTTCACAAATTATGTATTCCCGTTGCCGCTATAACAACAAATATCAAAATGAAAATATTGCTTTCATACAACAAACGTTATTTTTAAGCAATTAGTGTATTAAGTGTAATTTTATTAACTCGATCTTAATAAACAGGAACAAACGTGTTTTTTAGGGTTTTTTTATAGATCATGGTAAGGAACCCTTTGTGCGCGAGTCCGACTCGCACTTGGCTTTTTTTTTTATTTCTCATGGTGTAGACTTAATTAATATACAGTTCATTGTTGTATTTTTTTTATAATTCCTTACCGTTTGGATTGACTCTGTTTGACATGGGACTGCATCATTTTCGCTGAGTGCTTCATCTTCGTTAGGGTGTATGAAGCTCAACAAGTCATAGTACCACAGACATGGGACGTGCAGTCTACCTCCACTTTGTTTTGAATTTAGCACCTAAAAATGGAAGGATGAATAATTTATTCATTGAATACATAAAAAAACTACAAAATATAATCAATAATTGAGATGAAGTTGGATAAAACGCAATTATAGAAAGAGGCCTCGTGAGATAGACGTTAGTCTAATGAAAGAAAGCTTTGTTTTTATTTAAATTTCAATACATTTATATGGAGGTATTTTATTACTAGAACAATAATTCAATCTATGTTGTAAATCGATAAATAATGTTAAAGAGGCATTTCAATTAGCCATGTTCCATTTTAGGGGGGTCATGATCATTATGACCCCCTTTCGGCCCACTTCTGCCTTTTCACGTAATAAAACGTCATAAAAATACTAATCTAAATTAAATGTATAAAGAAACGAATATTACATTAATTTTAATAAAAATAGATTACGTTTAATAAACGAAATAATATAAATTGTTCATAAAATATAAAACTCGTAACAGATCAATAATTAATTGGACAAACCAATTTACCTATATGAACTACCAACTGCACATGACACTATTATTGTCAACCACCCATCCAACTCAACCATCCATTGGATGGTAGATAAACATTAATGAAAAAACTTACCTTTCTATATTCTCGTTTATACGCCGTACGCAAATGCTCGACTTTCTTCTTAGCTGTGGCAACATTAGCATTGGGTTCGAACTCTTTCAATTTGTCGGCTAATATACTCCAAGCAATATTCCTTTGCTCCCTATCTTTGTATGCTTCTAATTCGGCGTTCCACAAACACGGAAAACTACGATACAACTTTATAAAGTCTACTAATACCAGGCGTTCTTTGTAACTCCGCATTATTGAGAAGATCGACAAATATTCATTTATCCGAACAACGATCGACAAGTTGCCGACCATTCAACTCTACATGCTCAATTTACATCCAAGGACACGAATCGTCAACCACAAATGTCTGTTGCCAACCGAGTTGTTGACACAGACGACTAAAAATATTGAGGTTGTTGAGACGCCACGTCCATAGATTCCAACTTGAACCACAGACCAGACAACCAATGTCGTCGGCGAATATTTCAGATGGAAATGATAAATAAAAATTGCCTCAAGTTTTCCGTCATTGTATTACGAATGGCAGATTATTCATACATAATATAATTATAGAAAATTATTTATTTATGAACCTTGGTAGAATTACGTGCGGACTGAAACAGAATATAAACCGCGGCAAAATGTTATAAGCGTAAACCGGAACGTAACAATGGCAGGTCTATACATTGATAAAACATCAAAGTTATTTATAAAAAAATCGAAATAACTACAAAATTACACATATAATTTACCAATGTTGTTAATAAAACATAATTTCATGTTCGATGCGCGTCAAATTACATCGCCAAAACATTATTTAAGGTCCTCATTATCTCAGTTCATACTTGAAAATGAAACATGTTGAATAAAAATAAATCATCAATGACCAGACTTAACCACAAAATATTGGTTTTTGATTTACACACCAATCGGTCCGCATTGCATTGCAAAACAACTTTCCCTTGAAACATTTTCCTATAATTAGTGTATTAACAGAGATATTTTGATTTAAATAAGCGAAAAGTCAAGTTTGGTACTACAATGTATGGGAAGCCATTTTACGGATTTTTAACAAATCTATACATAAGTGTTTTATGTTATAAACGATGTTTATTTCATACATGTATGAGAAATAAAATGTATTGACTTACTTTCGATCTCTTTTTTGAGTTCTTTTTTGCTAATATCTGCCATTTTCCTTGAACAAGTAGATTTCTTCGGTCTTGATCACAAATAGAACAGTCAGCCACACAATAATAAACCTACGCGCTAGGTGCTACACGGCGTCGTTCCGAACATAGCCGAATGTGCCTTCGGAGCCGCTCGTTTCTGTTGGTTACGCCAATGGGACTTTAGTATTTGTTTGAATTCTGTAAACTTATATTATACATTAAACACGTGTAAACAAGTTTCGACCCTAATGAGAGTGTAGTAAAGTACATATTACAATGTCGAAAAATATAAGAACAAAACAATGTGGGTGACTGTACAGTGCTGCATTCGCACGCGTTCAGTATTTAGTTATATGTTTAGATTCGCATTTTATTTCAAAATACTGCAAATATTAAAAAAAAATTAAACACTGATTACTATATATTTCTTAATGTTTATATTTGTAAATGTATATACTTCTTAAGTTTAATATCCGTCACTGGATAAATTATTCTCATTCAATTAAATTGATTACATCGTTACTTACGTCAAAACCATGTGCGTGATGTTTTTGCTGTCAATGTCAAAATTCTTCATATAACCTCAAAGTAGAAAGTTTAAGCTTTAACATCGAAATCATTAAATAGAATTGTATTTATAAATCAACAATGGCGAAAGTAAAAAACAAGAGAAATGCTGGATTAGCAGACAGAGTCCGCAGCAAGAAAAAACAAGAAATTATTAAGAAAAAAATAAATCCCTTTGAAGTTCACGTGAATAGAGAAAAGATTAAAGTTTTGGGCAAGAAATCGAAGCACGACAAGGGTCTTCCCGGTGTTTCCCGAGCTAAAGCTATTCAAAAGGTAAATAAGCTAATGACTTCCTTTAAAATATTAACAACGAACAAACCTGGTAAAAATGTGTAGGTATTAAAATATACCATTTTTATTTTAGAGGAAAGAAACCCTTGGTACTGAAATGAAATTGATGAACAAAACAAATGCATTCATAGATAAGCGTATTGGAGAGAAAAACGCTCAGTTGTCTGCCGAAGACAAAATGGTAGCCAGGTTCGCAGCTGAAAGAGCTCTAAAGCACACCAAGAAAAATATATTTAACTTAGCTGATGATGAAATCTTGACCCACAGGTAATATGGTTTCTGTGTCTTGTGGTGATGGTCACACTAGATTTTATTTAATTACTTACACTCTTTATTACACATAAAAAAATACACATTAAATGTAAATTACAAACATTGAAATGAAATTGGGATTGGTGATCTTATCATTCAAAGGCTTATACAGTCCACCATGGGATGGATTTAATAAAAGGATAAAAAGAGGGCAGTCTTAAGTGTGAAGGATCAAGCAAAAAATAATTATTTATAAATAAAATACACACTTAACAGCACTTATGTCAACACATTTTCTTGGAACTAACTTAGTACTTGTGTGAATTAACTTCATTCTTATGCCACTTTTAAGATTACAGTAGAAACTCGATTATCTGGCCCTCAGTTATATGGATTCGCGATTATCCGGACTTCAGACCAAACCAAGTTTAATTTTAAACCAAATTAAACTTATTATTTTATTTTATTAGTATTACCCAAATGCAAATTACGAAATACATATTGTAAACAAATTATTTGTCATACAACATTATTACATTAATATATTTTTCTTAGGGGTCAAACTCTAGAGCAAGTAGAAAAGTTTGATGATCCAAGATCTGACGAAGAAGATGAGGATGGCAAAGGATTTGGTGGCTTGGACGGTTTGTATAATAAACTTTCATTTGATATTTTTCCGCTCATATACCCTCCACTGTAATATCAGCCAGAATCAAACATACATGAAGAATCTGTCTTTAATTTGCAACTACAATTACAAATTGAAAAAAATCAATACAACCCACAGTTACATATGAAGTCCTGATCCCAGATTAAGTTCAGTTTAGTCTTTTCTTCTGAGTATCAAAAACTACTAAATGAAACAATTATTTACATATTTTATCCCAGATTTATTTCAATGTGTAACATTCGTGTTAATTTAAGAAAGCTTTAACCATAATAAAATGAAATTTAACAATGTGCCTCAAAATTTATAAAAGTATGTAACATACTACACTGCTGGTATGCCATTGTAAAATAAATCATTAGACAAATTGACAAATGTTCAGTTAATTTGGTTAATCAGATACTTGCGCACATTGATGTTTAGATGTTTTCCTTCTTTTTAGATGAGTTTGTGTCAGAAGGCCATTTTGGTGGTGGTATGTTATCCAGAACTGATTCCAAAGATGGTGCCAAATCACACAAAGACCTCATAGAGCAGTTGATAGCAGAATCCAAGAAGCGTAAAGCAGAAAAACAGAAGGAGAAAGAACAAACCCTTGACTTAACAGAGAAATTGGACAGTGAATGGAAAGATCTTAGGCCTGTGGTATTCAAGAGGCCTAAGATTGAAGAGAAAGAGTCTGCTATTGACAAAGTACTAAATAAGGCAGAGAAAAATAGTATGGATTATGATAAAATGATGAGAGAATTGAAGTTTGAGAAGAGAGGAACTGTAAGTAGTAATAACATTTTTATAATATTTTACTCTTTCTGATAGTGTAGAAATTGCCAGTGAGCGAAAGCTGAATATTTTATTTTATTGGTTAGTAATAATTCCTATCCAACGTTATATTTGATCCTTTTCTTTTTATTTCTATTACAATTCTGCACATTGACCTGATATGATTTGATAGAACTTCGACTTATTTGATATGTATGTACTAAACCAAAATTCATAGATTTTGTAACAAAATTCATTTTGCATACAGCAATTATTCACTTATAATTATATAATTTAATTTCCAGCCCTCAGATGGATTAAAAAGTGACGAGAAACAAGCTCAAAAAGAGAGGGAAGAATTGGAGAAGTGGGAAAAAGAGAGAGATCAGAGAATGTTGGGAGATGATGAGTTTACTATCAGTAAGCCTCAACCAACTGCCAGTAAACACAGGTTAGGCGTCAGAATATTATACCATAGATATCAAAACACATGATTATAAAACAGATATTGTGAATTTAAAGTTGAGAACTTTTTAAATAAGCCAACAGGCTTATTGCTTCTGATAATAATATCAATGTGCAATGGATTACTATTTAATACCAGGCAACATGTTAAATGTTGCTGCGGCACTGTTTTCAGAGGAATTTCAGTGGGTTAGAGACAAACTAGATCTCGTAACCATTCCAATCCATAGTATGTTATATTTAACATGCCACATTGGCTGAAAGTCTTATTAGAGACCTAACGAGCTGAACATGTTAAAATGATTGTACTTAAAATTATAAAATATATTTGCAGGTCTGCAGAAGATTTGGATGACAACTTTGAACTGGACAATGAACACGATTTCATGCTGGCGTATGACAAAGATGGCAACCCGTTGGTTCCTGAAAATGTTTTAAAAGATTTTTCAGGTACTGTCGAGATTCTCGACTGCTATTGTTGCTAAAATTAATTAAATAACAAAATTTGTTTACAAGGTTCCCATGCTGTAACATACTTTCTTATCGTTTTTACAGTTCCAAATGCAAAACCTAAATTTGAAGATGGAATATCGGACACGTCATCTGAAGATGAGGGAGATGATGATGAAGAAGAAAGCAGCGAAGATGATGATTCTAATAAAGAGGAAGAAGAAAAAAAACAAAGTAAACCTGAAAGTACTGATAAGAAACCTGAACAAAAAGATGAGTCAATACTGTTTCAAAATTCTCAGAGTGATGACGATTCTGATGAAGAAAGTGAAGAAGATGAACAACCCAAAGAGAAAATTGTACAAGAGGAATCAAAGACCAAGAAAAAGGGAACTAATGCTGAGAGTCCGAAGAAAGCTGTTATTTCCAAAGAAGTTTCAGATGAAGATGATAATGATGAAGGAAGTGATGAAGATGGTGAAGAGAGTGATGAAAATGAAGAAGAAAGTGATGACAAAGAAAATGGGGAAGATTTTTACAATTTAGATGATTTGAAACAGTCTGATGTTGAGAGTGATGATGAAGCAGAAGCAACAGAGGATAAAGACAGAATTACTTCGTTCTTTAAGTTGAAGTCATCAGAAGGCGATAATTTAAAGGTATGTTCGAATTTCTGATTTAAACGTAGTTGTGTAAAATAGTAATATGTAAATCTTCAAAGAGTGTTCTATTTCAAGAGCAAGTCTTTTGGTAGACTTTTATATTTTTTGCGACTCTAGGTCATTATTTCTCTATAAGAGTATAGGAAAAAAGTCAATTTCATATTGGAATTATTTTTAGGAACTTCTCACTGGTAAAACGCCGGCACAACAATCATCAGCACTACAAAAGTTAATAAAAAGCTACGACCCAGGCCTCGCTGAAAACAACAAAGATTTACTAAGCCGACTATTCGCACATCTACTACAATACATAAACGATATATTTACAGATTTAAAAGATGAAGGATCCGTTATAAAATCATTCCTTACATTCGACAGATTAGTTCCACATCTATTCGATTTAATGAAAACAAATAAAGTGTCCACAAAGAAATATCTAGTAGAGTTATTGAAAGAAAAATATGCAGACTACAAGAAACATTTAAAAAAAGTTCCAGATTTAAACACATTAGTATTTTTCAAATTGATATCTCTCTTGTACCCCACTTCAGATTTCAGACATCCAGTCACAACACCTGCTTTGTTATTCATGTCTGAAATATTAACTACATGTAGGTTCAACGATGCATATTCAATATCACGAGGATTCTTCCTAACAGCACTAATTTTAGAGTACACAGTATTATCAAAAAGATTAGTTCCATCAGCTATCAATTTCTTAAGAGGAGTTATATATTTAAGCGCTAATACATCAGTTTTAAATCCAATCCAAGTAATCCCACCGTTTAGGTTGCATAAAGACGCCAAAATATTGTATTTAGAAAACGATTGTTCAAAAATAACTGTTAATGCCAAGATGGCGGCCAAAGATTTGGCGGGAACAAGTATAGATGATGATTTTAAAATTCGGTGTTTATCGACGTGTACGTTCATGTTGAAAGAGTTTTTCGATCATTTTGGTGATATTGAAGCTCAGGAATTTCTGTTTGACCCTCATATAAAGTTGTTAAGTCGAGTGGATTTGGAAATGTACCCACAGAAGGCAGCTAGTAAAGTTAATGAAATAACTAAGTATATGAAAGAGACTTTGGAGATGAAAACGTTCTCACCGATATATCCAGAGAAAAAGAAGATTAAGGCATTGAGGCTATATGAACCGGACGTTCAGGAAGTGTAAGTATTAACAACATTATTTTATTTGACATCTATGGCAAAAGAGAAAGTGGTTTACCTGATGGTACATGAACTGTTTATAAACACTTCACACCACTTACTTTAGTTGCATTGACAAAAGTTTTTGATTATCGAGGGGAAACAGCTATGATAAGAAAGAGGAAAATATTTAAATCATTTAATCATTTCCGTTTTTGTTTTTGATCAGATATTTAAATTATATTCCTTATACATTATTTTGTTTTGAAAATGTTGTAATGCCTTCCAACACGCAATATTAATGCTTTTTTTCCGTCCGACAGATTTACAGGTAGCAAGAATGCGAAATTGTCTCGTGAGAAGGCAGAGAGCGCGCGACTGAAGAGCAAATACAAGAAGGAAATGAAGGGAGCGCTCAGAGAGATACGAAGGGACAAAGCGTACATAGCGTCTGTGAAGATCAGGCAGAAGATACACAGGTATGACTTAGATATACTTACATTATATATTTTCTTATTATATATGTCCAACAAAGGTCAGGCAAGTCACCTGATGGCAAGTGATCACTGCCGCCCATGAATATCCACAAAAGTTTGGATGATCATTGTGTTCTCGGCCCAGCAAATCGGGAGTGGGAAGAAAAAAGGATGGGAAGAGGAGTATTAGGCATTTCACTCATCGAACGAAACACGAAATAGCTGTCGCTTAATTTCGATTTATTGTGAGACCGTGGTACCGGCCCGGAAGAGCCTGCCTATTCATCCTGAGCGTTTACTGACAACAGTGTGACTCTACCATTTTTAAATTCAATCATATATACAATTAATATAAGGGCGGCCTTAAACTTACATACATATATATGAACGATGGACCTATTTAAGCCACGATAGCTAAAGTATCAAATAATATATTCGAGATTTCAAGAGTTAATTGTGTCACCAAATGTTCTCTATAACTTTTATAATAAATCTTAATGTAGTTAAAAATAATTGAATGTCTACATATTATATTCATGTTTCATTATTTTATTACAGTGACAACGTGAGGAAAGAAAAGGTGAAACAGATTTACAAGGATGCCTCGATACAACAGGGCGAATTAAACAAATTGAAGAAATCAAAATAATTTACATTTGCATGGTTAACCTCAAAATACAGCTCCGATCTTCATTGGCCATTATAGGATCGCAATGCGGGTACTTCTATAATGATTCTCTTGAGTAGAATTGTTAAGTTATACGCTACATACGTAGTGCTCAATAATGTAAAAAAGTATCAACATTATTTTTTATAAACCGTCAGTGTTGATACATATAAATATGTTATATGAATCCGAAACGTATTTTAATTAAAACTAAATCGTGACTGACATCATTAATAATATGAAATACATATTATTTTACAATACTGTATTTTATTTATCTGAAAATAATCTTGACACTCGCGTTATAGAAATTGAAACATCTGATCAAAATTATAAATATTTTATTAAAAGCATATAAAACTCTTAAGCATGAACATGATTCCTTACACCACGAAAGCAGTTTGAAACGATATTATAGTGAAATAGAATATGTAGTATATTAAATACTTAATTAGACCTCTTGTTATTCTTATTGAGTTTCCATATCGAGTAGTTGAGACACGTGGCGAATGAGAGCCATCCCAGGTAAGGTATCATTAAAAGGGTCACTGTTGGGTTGATTTTGTAGAAACTGATTGTACAAATTACTGCAGCGAAGTCTAGAGCTATCATGTGTAGTAATCCCTGCGAAAATAGAAAAAGATTAAGCTGCCCTCACATCTAAAAGTATCAAGAATGTTAGGTATATTATTTCGCACTTAACTACAGAAATCCCGCTTAATTGTACTGACTAAGTGGGCCATTCACTGTTAAAAGCAACTTTCTCATTTGAATGGCGTTTGAGTAATCGGGCGCTAATCTTACACTTGTTCAGCGGATCGCCTGTCCATTCAAAATTCAAATTAGATTGGCTTTAGTACTGTTGTCCTACATTACAGTTGCCGTTTTCTGATCTATCACATATGAGTTTTCCACATTGTTATTCTAAAGGAAATTAGAAATTGTAGGTACCTAAGCTTTGATCATAAACTATATTAAATTTTACTGTTCAACTCCAGTCTCCAAGGTGGCTCGCAATAGGAAAATCGTACCTAATTAATTTAAAAAGGTATTTCGATTTGTCTTAACTATTGTCTCAGAAGTTTTGGAATGTAACCAATTGTTTAAAACATTAATTGTCGTAGTTAATTAAGATTAAGATTGTTAAGTATGTTATAGACTTTCAGAGCAAGTGAAGGAGAACGATAGTGAAGGTCGCAAAATACAAGTTCGATACGCGCTATTAACACTAAAATAAGTTACAATAGTCAAAAATATGTGAATTACCGTTCCAATTCTATGCATTCCAAAGAATACTGGTGTCCACGTCCAGTTCAAGACAAGCTGGCATCCGTATAAAGCCAATGGTACCATTGATTTCTCTGTAAAATAAAATGACACAATGAAAAATATTTATTAAATATCCCACATATCTCTTTTCTTTCTGCCCGTATCGGACCAGTCAGATCAGTGCACTGCGACCTACCTTTTCATCCAGGTTGCAAAAATAATTTGCTTTAAAAAAAATTGGTTTCAGCAGGTAAAAGTTAATAACGTAAGAATATACAAGCAATTACGAAAAAACTCCATTGTATGCTCTGAGTTTGAATCCGCGACTTTCGGATTGCTGTCCGATTCTACACTACGTTCCTTTATGGACAAGAACCTGTCATATGCATATTTAAATGATAGCTTTATTTTTCACAAATGTATATTTTCAAATGTTAGTGAAGTCTTTAAGAAAATTTTATAGCTTTCATAAACTTTGTATTTCAGACATCAGAAGAATACATTCTTATGAACTAGTTTACTTAGTAAGCGTTCGTATGATAATAATTTGTCGATTATTACCCGTAAATCCTTCGCAATCTCTATAGATTACGTACGAAGCATATCCCATGCAGCAGTACAGAACCGTCCAGGCAGGACCAAATATCCAATTGGGCGGTGTCCATGATGGTTTCTTGATCTTTTGGTACCAGGCGGTGCCATCTGACTTTTTCACTTGGCCAATCATTCCCAATGTGCTTATCCAACCGCCAACATTTGGGAGCAATATAGAACCGATGACAGACCAATTTGGCATTTTTGCTGAAAGATATTGAATCATTAGAAAATAATTAAATAGACTATCTGCTAGAATAGGATATGAAGATTATCGTATGTTTTTTTAAGTATTTAGTAACTATAGGTGTCCAGTAATTTGACTAATGTAAATTTTCGAACTGTGACCATTTTTTTTTAATCTAGAAAGATTGGACTTCATCCTAGCCATCCCAGGGGGGGGGGGGATTGTGGGGCAATGCCCTACCTTGAAAATACCAAAAACTAAGATAAATTATTATAATTGAATTGTTTGTTTATCGTTTGAGATAAAAAAAAAATATCTCTAGGTCATACATGGTGTTTGGTTTAGGAGCCCGTGCTTCGGAGCAGATCAATTATAATAAAAGTTTTACTTCCGCCCTACCTGTAAGTGTAACCAATGCTGACCCACCTCAAATTCTACTCTAGCTACAACCCTGGCTTCATTCAATAAAATACTCGGGTATTTAAGGTATTTATTGTAGTAAAGCCATCCTGTCATGACTCAGGATCAAAGAATAGACCTCCACTTAGCATGAATGGGCAGGAGATCGATCATCGACATGAATCGCTTCGTTCGATTGAGATTGCCGGATGACCAATACCTACCCCTTCCCACTTCTAGTCCTTTTTCTTTCCCACTCCCCTCTAGATTTCATGGACCGGCAACACATTCATTATCCAAGCATTATGGATTTTAATTGGCGACAGTTAGCGGTCTATTCTTTGGGCGGCAGTGATCATTTACCATCAGTCGTTTGCCAGACGTATTCAATAAAAAAATATGATCAAAATATTAATTTTTATTTTAAAATAAGTAAATGTGAACTTTTGAGTATAAATAATATTAGGTATATTATGTGGTATATTATCTTACCAGTTGATTCACAGAAGTAGAAGTTGATTTATTTTTGTAAAAATAAAACCACTTGTGTTATGTGGGGCGTTTCTATTGATACTGGGCTTAAGGCCTCGCAAAACAAGAAAGGTACTTTTAGGACTATAAATAATAAAAATTATCGCAATATGTGTTTACAAAAAGATATTCAATTGATAATGGGTAATAAAAAAAATATTAGTTGTTACATTTAGTTTCATTGCCTGCGATGAAATTAAGATGAAACCTATTAATCAGTCCCAATTTTAAATACTTATTTTCAATAATGTCCTGCTGAAAAGTTCATTTTTAGCACATTTTAATAATGGTGATTGAAATTGTTTAAACTAATCTTTACCAACTTGAAATGTTTTGCATAAATTGGAATGTTAAAGTCATCTGACAATTAATATCACAATGACGTCACGTGTTTAACGCCAAAGATTTAACGCGACCAAATTGAAAAGTTAGATTTTACCGTGACATTGTTTTTTTTTGCTAACCATTTTATCTAGTCGTGCAATATTGTTCCGCTAGAAGAATCTACAACTTAAAACGCATTTTTAGTGCATTTTTTGACTTCATCGAGTGTTTTTGGAAGGTTTTATCAGATAAAACGTAAGTACTTAATATAATTTTGAAGTATGCATCTCCTACCTTTCTAGAACTATGCCGGCGAATTTATATAAAACGTAAACACAGTTGCGTAATTCCAACGTTGATTAATGTAGGTAGGTAAATGAGTGAACCCGTTATTGTGCGGTCATCGCTGATAATAGTAGGTACTTTATCTACTAATCAAAACTCTAAAACATTGTCTCTAATTGGTAACAATTTGAACACACAGGTGTGTAAATATTATATTTATCGCGATAAATGAGTGTTAATGAATAACTTATCATTTCGGTCTAAGATACCGGTTTTAAGTTTTTTTTTATCGCCAAAATGTTGTTAGGTATCTAAATTCAGTATTAAGTGTTTGCTTTAGATAAGTGGTTGTGTGCTATTTTTCCTTTTAGCAATGGAAAACATTGGGTAACATTTTTATTTTACTAACCATAATAAGCCAACCCGCACTAGGCCAGCGTGGTGGACTATATGGCCTAACCACTCGCAATCGTACTCTCGATTGTAGAGTAGGCCCGTACCCTGTAGTAGGATGTATATGGGCTGATACAGAACCATAATAAGTATTTAAACCTGTTAATTAATTTCCTGTCTAATCAATAAAATAAATATCCGACTTATTCAGTATCCCTTATGTATACATTTGTTGGCATTTTACTCAGTCCTAGTCATGGTTTAAAGTTATCCCTTGCCTAGCCAAGTTAACAATTCACATTACTATTCATAGACAGAGTATTAGGCTGATGAAATATGTTGTAAAACAAACTGGTTTGTTTTTATATTTATTTATTCTATTTGGAATCCAATATGAATATTTTACATCCTTTTTTAAACAGACTATGTAGATCCATAGGTTTATATAAATATTATAATACAAAAAAATTGCCCTATGACAGCTTCAGTAAGATATATGGGTGAAGACAATTATTTATATAATTAGATTTAAAAAAAGGGTAAAAAAGAAGATTGTTATACAATATAGGAATAGTAATTAAAATGTTTTAATAAGAATTTAATATTCTAATAACTAATTCACATGTAAATTAAATTGTATATTGTTTAATTATTCTACTAGGATACAAAGGTCTATAAAGTTAATAGTGATAATAAGTCAATGTATAATAATAGGCATAATAGGTCTTTCAAGATTCCATTATACAGATCCAATATGCAATACAATTTTTTTAAATTTATGTTTTACTCAACACGCTTATCTCTTTTGATATAACAGATTATGCTCATATCTGTCGCATGTTTGGGGATAACAATGTCTGTTATTGCCACATATTCAGGAACTGTTTGTGCAGGGTTCTATAATGCAACTTAGTCTTTAATTAATTCATTTTTATTATATGATTGATTTACATTTTGCCCTAAAGTTGAACCATAGTATGATACATTATTTGTACAGTTTTAGTTCATTATTTTATGTGCATATAAAATAAAGTACTAATTAAAAATACAATATAAAGTGTAATATCAATGAAATATTGACTGTGCCTCAGAGAGTCTCAGATCAGTAGGTGAATACTGACAGATTATTTTATAACTATTGAATGTGTTTGTTTCTCTTATTATTGTCATAATAGCCTCTTATCTATGCATAAAATAAAGTTATATGCAATATCTATGAACACAAGTCATTGCACTTGACATTAGAGCTAATAAAACATTTGTTTCAAATATCTACATTAAAAAAGGTGTGATGCCCAAACAGTAGCAGTTTCACCATTAATGAGGCTCTTGGCGAAGAGTACAGGTGGCTTTGACCACGATTTCTATGGCCATCTCTAACTACTATCGTCTTAGCAGGCCGGCATAATTGTGTCGAATGGCTTTGGACTGCAGTTTGATGCCACGCCATCGAAACTCTGCCTGGATAGCATTTGTGCTTACCATCAGGCGGTGTTGTAATTATACCGGGCTTATGTAAAACAAAAACTATCCAATACCAAGCAGAAAATTGTGAAATCTGCAGCACCCATTGGTTACTAGTGCACGAATAGTTATTCGGGCCAACGCCCAACCGCGACCTACCGTATCGACTCTGTGCCTGAAAATAGCTATTACCAAAAATATAAATTGCAAAAAAAAACATCGACTTCGCGGCAGATGCATTCTGTAATTACCTAATATTGTCTTTAATTTTATATGCAAACAGAGGTAGGCTGATATTCTGTATTTGCAGATGTAACGCTTTTACATCATGTATTAAAATTAATCTCATCAGCTTTTCTAATCAGTTCTAGGCACTTTGGACCTAAATCTATTATGCGAAACGAAGTTCAAATGTTCGGACATTCGAAGTTCGAAGTTCTAAGATTTTCAATTTTAAAAATTCAGTATCCATTTCCATGAAACTTATCATCACTCCGAAATTAGTCTAGTTACGACGTAACATATAGGATTTAACTCCAACCGGAGACGTTGAGCTGAAGATCGAGCCCAGTGGCGTGCCATAGGAGAGGCCTATGTCCAGCAGTGTACGCGAATTGGCTAATGATGATATTGAATCCGAACATTTTGTTGAGTACCTGAGCATAATATTCGTACAGTTTTACGTACTGCATTCGAATATTCGAACATCGCTTCTGATCATAGAGCATCCCCGCTGTATTTTTGATAGCGTTTCAATGTATTCACAAATATAAAAATCTATTCAACATCTTACTCTTATTTACAGAGAACTAATCATGGCCAATTGGCAAGTTCTTGGTTCCATCATCCTTCCCAACGTTGGCGGTTGGGCCAACGGTCTGTACTTCGCCGGTCAGATTCGCAAGGGTGACGATAAGGCCTGGTACGACACACTGAAGAAGCCAAGCTGGAACCCCCCTAAGTGGGTGTTTGGCCCCGCATGGACAGTGCTGTACAGTAGCATGGGATATGCTTCCTACTTAGTTTATGAAGAATGCGGTGGTTTCACTGGTAAGTATATCAAGATAATTTTATATCGTAACACTTTAATTTGGAGGGGACTATTGTCGAATGGTCTAGTTCCGTTTGTTTTAATAAGACGAAGACTGCTGCTTCGAGGCCTACACATGTATAATTATTCGAACTTTTGTGTTTATTTGTATTTTATTATGACACACTATAACAGTTATGAAAAATAATATCTTGAGAAGACTACCAACAATGTCAAAGATTTTTGAAGGCCAACAACTCGGTCGGTAGCATGGCCCATTGCAAAAAAGGATGACGTTAAAAAGTGGTCATTACTAAAATTATAAGCTAGCTAGGTTAATAGGGAAATAATCCTTCATCACGAACGATGTCGTGAATGTATGTACTAAGTGTAGGATAAGGACAGACAAAACAATAAACAAGGCTATCAATTCATTTGCATGAGTATGAAAAAACAAATTGTGTCAATAAATTGTCAGTTGAGACTACGTTAAGATACGAATAGCAATAAATTAGATTTATTGGACGCTTTTAATATTCTTGGCTTATTGCCATAATATATAGTGCCTTCTCAATTTAAATGCTCCAACGATAGACGTATTTTTATATGGATTTCGTTAAAGTTTTGCTGTAGACAGTTTACTTCTGTATCTGCCCAAATACGTTCTACTAAAGGGCACCAGCCTCCTTGACAATCTAGAATACGATTAAGAGGTCCTAGGCCATATAGTCCACTTCGCTGGCCTAACGCGGGTTGGTGTCCTTTCATTAAGATAATATACTAGAGGGGACACTATAAACAAAATGTTTGTAACAAAATGAAAGGTACATTCTATTTCTGTCTCTGTCACGCCTACGAAGTAACATATCTTCCCTCTCGCTTCAATGTATACCCGTGTGCACGCACACATGCAGAGATTTTGTTCTAGATGTTCGCTCTAGTATAACACCTCAATGCGGCCTTTACATAACCATAGGTCTTTTTTATAAATCGTTGTGGTATACAGGTTTTCTCACGATGTTTTGCTTAACTGTTATAATGCGTAGTAATTGACTATCAATACACGTATGACTCAAAGTCAGAGGTGTCGCCTAGGATTTGAATCTGCGACCACCGTGAATGTGGCAGTCACGTTTGGTCTATTAACCACACCATTAGACGGAGTAACTACTGGACACATTGAGACTCAACATCTAATGTCTCTGGCGAGCGCAGTGGACTACAAATATTGCTTTGTAATTCACGGTGTTTGGTTTTACTTTCCATGAGCGGTCTTTTCGCTTACCATCATATCATTACATGTTCGTCTCGCCATTCATTGCAATACAAATAAAAGACTAATACAATATCAATTAACATACATAATATTGTGTAAACTAGTGTTAAAATCTAGTAGACTTTACATATTTGTCGTCACGCCTTAAAATGCCATTGAAATAGCACTTAACAAGTGTTACATAGTTGATAACTAAGCCTTTGAAGTCACTACGAAAACCGCCGATGTAACGTATCTGGAGTTGCAATGATAAGATATTGCTTCTTAACTATGATGCAGTTTTAACGTCAATATTTTTCCACAAAGTCTAACTTTGTAATTAACTTTGTTACTGGTAGAATAAAAAGAAAGCTAAGCGAATGTCACGGATTGCATATTTGTGTGTCCCGAATGTTGGTGTTCGGATTGAAATACATTGCAGGCAAAGTAACTACTGGACATATTGAGACATAATTTTATGTCTCAGGATGGCGTCCGCATAGTGTTGTAAAAATGAGCGCTGAGAGTCGAGCGTCGAGCGCTGAGTCGACGC
Organism: Hyles euphorbiae; assembly: GCA_023078785.2. NCBI lineage: Eukaryota > Metazoa > Arthropoda > Insecta > Lepidoptera > Sphingidae > Hyles > Hyles euphorbiae. The sequence continues at coordinate 1,039,343 of CM041030.1, forward strand.
TTTGGAGCGTTTTAGACTCGAGCGTTAAACGCTTGAGCGTTTAAGGCTTGCGAGCGTTGAGAGCTTAGACTTTCATGCTCGAGTTATGCGCTCGAGCGTTCAAGCGTTGTAGTTTTTAAATACGGATAGATGAAACAATTGTGATAAATAACAATGTTAGGAGTTGTGGGGGGCGGTAGGTATGGTGAGTATTACTTATCTTTTGACTTTGGTCGTATAAGCTGGCCTTATCTATACATATAAATAAAATTGAAGTGTCTGTTTGTAAAGTGAAAATAAATAAAAATGTCCAAGTACATATCGTTATACCGGGTATATCAAGACTGCTACCGAAAACGAAGCTGGGTGGTAGTTTTAGTGACTACAAATACAATGCAACTAAAAATTTCGCAAAGAAACGCGACAATTATTTTTAATGATTTTTTAAATATCATCATTTTTGGGTGGTAAATCCATAGTTATTGCTAAAATAATAATTTAAACTCTTTTATACCTTAGAGTATTTATAAATAAAAGGGTATTCACTATTATTTTAGGGAAAAATGAATTTTTCGCCCAAATACGACCGTAGGAAAAAAATAACCAAAAAAAAATTGTCGCTTTTTTTTCCAACATTTTCTGTTGCATTGTGTCTAAAGTCGCTTAAACTACCACCCGGCTTCATTTTCGGTAGTAGTCTTGATATACCCTGTATACACGATACCTATATCGAAAATGACCTTAGATTTTTTTTGTCTGTCTGTCTGTCCGTCTGTCTGTCCGGCTAATCTCTGAAATGGCTGGACCGATTTTGACGGGACTTTTTTTGTCAGGTAGCTGATATAATAAGGAGTAACTTAGGCTACATTTGTTGTAGAAAATTTCATTTATTTAAAAAATAACTAAAAGAACTAATTAACTTTTTTGTTAAACTTCACGCGGACGAAGTCGCGGGCTCAGCTAGTCATAACTAAAAGAAGGAACAGACTTAGTAACGAAAATATACAGGCCAGTATGTGACTTTTCTCATGGTTAAAAAAATTATAGTGTTGCAAAGGTGTGTGATGATTTTAGGTAGGTATTTAATTTAACTTAGTTGCTAAGAAAAATCAGTAGGTAGTCAGGAATTGTACAGAAACTTCAGCTATTTTTTTTATTGCATTGAATGGCGAGACGAGCACGCCGTTCGCCTGATGGTAAGCGATGCGACCGCTCATGAACAGTAGCAAAACCAAACAACACCTTGATTTACAAAGCAATGCTTGGCATTCCACTGCGCTCGCCATCCTGAGACACAAGATGTTAAGTCTCAATATGTCCAGTAGTTACTCTGACTACAATGTCCTTCAATCCGAATCACAACAGTGCATTTAAACTGCTGTTTGACGAGAGAAATAGACATTGCGGTGGTACCCACCAAGACAGCCTCTCACATATTAGAGACTTACCACCAGTAAAACACAAAAACCAAAAACAAACAAAAAGCTAAACCACACTTGTAATGTAATTTGGGCCTTATGGCGTAGATCATATGGCATATTGTATACTAATAATAAATAAGTATTTTTCTACTATTATGATATAAATATCGTTAAAAATAAAATTGAAATTGTCTTATTTCAATTATAATATCTTTTTTACGGTGGTCGCGGGTTCGAATCCCAGGGCACACCTCTGACTTTTCGGAGTCATGTGTGTATTGATAGTCAATCACCATGCACTAAAACGGTGAAGGAAAACATCATGAGGAAACCTGCATACCATAGCGATTTATAAAAAATTCTATGGTATGTAAGTCCGCCAACCCGCACTAGGCTAGTGTGGTGGACTATATGGCCTAAACACTCTCAATCGAACTCTCGATTGTAGAGTAGGCCCGTGCCTTGCAGTGGGACGTATATGGGCTGATACAGAAATTTGTCTTCAATTATTTTTATATTAATTATAAACTGTGCATTAATCTTTCAAGAAATCTTTTTTCCAGTTTCTCTAACTATGTAATCTAAGCGCGCTCTCAAGCTCGAGCCGAGCGCTCAAGCCACTGCTCGAGCGTCGAGCGCTTCAGTCGAGTCCCGACTCGAGCACGAGCAATCTGCTTGAGCGTCGACTCGAGCGTTTAAGCGCCGACTCGAGCTTTTTTACAACACTGCGTCCGCAGTATACTTAATGCCAATCAGTGCTTTGTAATTCATGGTGTTGTTTGGTTTTGCTACTGGTTAGGAGCTGTCGTATCGCTTAATCATCAGGAGAACGGCATTCTCGTCTCGCCATTCACTAAAATAAAAAGAGATAGAGGGAACAAGAAAACCCTTAGTTTTATATTGGTAAGATTACTGTGAATTGATACGGATACAATTACACACTTACTAAGTTTATTTATTACAGTAATTGCAATTTAAAAGTACCTATAAGCAATAATAATGTAATCGATGTGATTGTACTTTTAATGTGCTTTTATCAACAATGAGAAGTAATTAATGACGTAATATGTCTAGAATATCCGTGTAATATTTTATAACTGTGATAAGATTTTAAAAACATCGGTCAATGTCACTCTTAACGATTGGAATTTCTATGTGCAACCGCAGTTTTTTAAATATCGATAGGTTTTTGAAGTTTTTCACAATTACTTACACATGAATTGAACTTTATATTATACATAGGATGGCAGGATCTAAAGTGGTATGCATTTTAATGACTCGAAGTAAGGTCAGTGAGTCTCTATAGAGGTGTGACTTGTCTTCAACTCTATTAAAAATAATAAGAGGCATATTTTCATTACAACACGTAAATCAGTCGTCTACTACCATAGTCAATCACCACGCACTATAACAGTGAAGGAAAACATCGTGAAGAAACCTGCATATCATAGGGATTTGTAAGATCTATGGTATGTAAAGTTGATTGGACTATATGGCCTACCCACTCTCAATCGTACTCTCGATTGTAGAGAAGGCCCTTGCCTTGCAGTGGGACGTATATGAGCTGATACAGTACAGTACAAAAAAGTCAAATAGGTAGTAATTTAATTAATAATATTTTCAGATGACGCAGTACTGCCATTGACTCTGTATGGTGGTCAGCTGCTCCTCAACTGGGCGTGGACGCCAATATTCTTCGGAATGAAGGACTTCAAACTGGTTAGTATCGTATATAACGTGAATGTTGTTAAAAACTGTGTTATTGACACAAGTGATGGTTTCAGCTACCGCGTAAATCATAAATGTTATACAGAAAAATATTTTCGTTAAGTGTGACACACTATAGCTGTAGTATGACTATCTATAATCTACAGTATCACTATAGTTATAGTAGTTAAGATATTATCGTGCTAGTGATTTTATTATCTAGTGATGTTATATGAAGAAGGTAGTTATGAATGTTTTGTCTTTTTCGCTCAAACTCAATTCAAAAGTCGTTTGTAAGAGATCATACATTCGTTCTGAATAACTTACTTAGTTTCCGATTTCCTACCCACGCAGTGTATGTAAATAATGCATTTAATGGGTAATTTTGCCCATCATTAAATCAAAGTAATTATGATTTATACTCATTTGATTTTGGAATAAAATATAGGCACAATAACTTATTCAATAAACCTAATTATATTCAATATTATCAATTGGTGCATCGCCACTAAAACTATAGTCATCAATAATGAAATAACACGGATTTATATAGATATGCACGCTTAACTCTGCACAATCATGTGTGTCTTTTAAGGCTGATAGCTGCTATAATATACTAGATGGCGCTATTACCAATTGTTATCTATACTGAGGCGAGTAGTACTAAACTACCCTCAAGTCTCAACTAATATATACCCGTCATGCGTATTTGCAGTCGGTCTAATCTTACTCAGTCGAATTATTAGTTTTTAAGGAGGCCTGTACTATCTACCAAGTAGTGGGAAGTAGGGTTAGATTATTATCACACTTTTAAACTAATATTACCTTTATTAATATTTTTAGGCGTTCATCGATATCGGCTAGATTATTATGTGGACTAAGACTAATATGTTATGTTAATATTTGCAGGCGTTCATCGAGATCTCATTGTTGACTGGCGCGGCTGTGGCGACGACCATCTCATTCGGCAGCGTGAACAAGACTGCGGGCTTGCTGCTGGTGCCCTACCTGGCGTGGCTCGGCTACGCGTCGTCGCTGTCCTACTACATCTGGAAGAACAACCCCAAGCCTGCCGGAGACAAGGCGCAGTAGACGTGAGGAGTTTTACCTTATCTTTTGTCTTCGTAGGCAGACGATTCTCATTTTTTTTTGTGCCGCACCGTCAGGCTGTGGAACTGTCTTATCTATTATTTATAACTAACGCTACTTGCCGTAAAACATTACCTATGTTTTTAAACCCAACTTGATAAATTCACCAAGGCGATTGTGGTTTAAATTTAGAAAAAAAAACATATCAACAGGGTTACTAAGGGATACTAAGTGATAAAATATCAGCTTTTGATTTTAAAAAAACTATTCAGATAAGAATATTATGTTGTAAGTGCGTGCTGGCCTGTTGGTAAACGGACCAGACGCGGCTGCCAAAATGTTCACGGTGGTCGCGGGTTCAAATCCCAGGGCACACCTCTGACTTTTCGGAGTCATGTGTGTATTGATAGTCAATCACCACGCACTAAAACGGTGAAGGAAAACATCGTGAGGAAACCTGCATACCATAGCGATTCATAAGAATTTATATGGTATGTAAGTCCGCCAACCCGCATTAGGCCAGCGTGGTGGACTATATGGCCTAACCACTCTCAATCGTACTCTCGATTGTAGAGTAGGCCCGTGCCCTGCAGTGGGACGTATATGGGCTGATCCAGATTATGTTATATCCTTTTCACTGGGATGCTAAAATAATACGTTTCTTTTGTTCCAGATGCTGTTATCGTACATCGCTTTAAATCTTGACTATAATAATTCTAAGTTACAAAGTGTTCTTAGTGGTAGATGCGTTATGACGTCACGGAGACGGCACAATTTTCTTCAAAGTACACACATTTGTAGATAACTTACTAATAATAATTAATATTACACTCAGTGACTTATTTTGAAGAATATCCTGCCTCTCTGTCTTTCACGTGTTCATTATAATCATCACAACTAATTACGGTAAAATAGACAATTGAACAAATAATGAACAATATTCAAGGGCCGATGAAGTTATAAACTATTATTGGGGAGGAAAAAATATGATTGAATAATACCAAAGGCATTGTTTTTGTGATTAAATCCAAAAGCTATACAAAGTGCTAAATAAAATAAAAGTACTTAATGTGCATTTATGGATTTCTTAGAAATAATATCATAAAGCAGCACATAAAGTTTACTGCAATAATTTAATAATTATGGTTATAGTAGCCGACGTTTTGTCTAAATATTTACTTAATAAAATTATTACAATTTGGTATTGGGAACTTTTTCAGCTCTAATTTCTAATCAGTATAGTATAAGATATAAGTGTCCTTCAGCTATAGCACAAACTTGAGTCATTCCGTTGTCGACCGCATTTATTTTGTTGACCAAAACGACTGGACAATATTCTACATTTTTCTTATATTTTTTTTGTTATGAGCGCAGTATTTTTCTGATTTTTCGAATATATTTATTGTTAAAATTAGTGTTTCAATAAATATTGTACTTATATTACTTGTTTTATTTTTTATTAAACCTGAATCAAAGATGCCAACCCGCCCTAGGCCTGCGTGCTAGGCTATATGACCTAACCACTCGATTGTAGAGGCCCGTGCCCCGCAGTGGGATATATGGGCTGATACGTCCATGGCTGATACAGATAAAAGAAGTCATATTCTTGAGTGCCGATAAATACCTCAAAACCCTGATGTAAGGGAATGAAGCAGTGATATGTAAGGATCAAACAAAGTAAGACACATACTGAGCTACATAAATTACCCGTCTTAATGTAAGTTTCATTAGGATACAGGCTTGATCATATTGTTAACTGGTGGTGGTAGGTCTCCCATATTGTGAGAAACCGACTGGGTAGGTACCACTGCAATGTCTATTTCTCAAGCCAAACAGCAGGTGTAAATGCACTGTTGTGTTTCAGTTTGAAGGACATTGTAGCCAGAGTAACTACAGGACATATAATATTAATACTTAAAATCTTATGTCCAAGGATGGCGAGCGCAGTGGAATGCCAAGATTTGCTTTGTTATTCATGGTGTTTGGTTTGACTACTGTTCTTGAGCGGTCGTATCACTTACCATCAGGCGAACGGTATTTTCGTCTCGACATTTATTCCAATTAAAAAAAAAAACTTCACAACCTTTAATTACACTGCAAATATTAAATGAAAGCGAGGTTTGAAGATAGTGCTCTCTTTGCGGTAGATAGCGACCTGGTTGTATTAGACCCCTGGCACTGCGAAGGTCTATCAGGCGGACCGCGTAAACGCATGCCTGCGAATTCTATATTTAAAAAAAGAAAAGTATATCAGAATCTTAGAGTATAATATAATATATATAGAGGGAGGCTGGTACTTCAAAAACGTAGATAAAAATGGTGGTGCCGGGCCACCTTTTTCTGCCCTCCTATTGGCTAATATTGGAACAGGTTGTGCAACATACATAAATTATTTGAAAAAAAAATTAGAAATAAATAGTTTAGGTCTATTTAATTCCACTCAATTTCGTTTTAAAAGGATAATAGCTAAATATAATTTCGGCTAATAAAGGAATTTATAGAAATTTATTGCTAAATAATTAATTCAATTTTTATTCATATATTGGATAAAATAAATTTTAATTTAAAGGAATAAAGTTGATTGTTACCTGAAGTTGATTATAATTTAAGACTGCTACATCTCGTGTTCGAAATTCAAATTTATAAGTATAAGCAACCTCGGCCACTTTTGGCGTATGATTTTGTTCCGGACCCTGTATCTAGAATATACTTGATAGAACGTTAGTATATTAAACAGATGTAGGGTAGTTTTGCCCTCGCTTGCTGGGTCATAATTCGAGGAGTGTAATGCACGTTTCCGTACGTGTAGTGCGCGATCCGTTCCTGGGTTTGATTTTCAACCAATTTTCGGTCGTTTCATGGTCAATATGGTGCAAGTAGTGTTTAGTGTTGGTGTTTATTAATAATCGTGTCACTATCCAGATTCCTGATTATAGTGCAGGTGAGTTTTTTAGATGTACTTTAATATTATTCGGTTGACTGGTCTGTATTTAGTATTTGTTCCCTGTTTGTGCAACTTGATTCGTTTAAGTGTATCTTCCAACTATTATATACAAACTATTATTAAAAATGCATGCAGTATGAAGACTCAAGCACTCTTAAGAAACATCCGCAATTTTAGTACAGATACAATTTGTTTATTAGAAAGATTATAGAAACTTACCACAGTCAAAATTAACGCTTCAATGATTGACTCTCGTCACCTATTCGCGAAAGTGTGGTGATAATTATTGATCATCATTATATTACTTTATTTTTCAAAGTTTTTATTGTTCTGATTATTTATAAATTGACTCTAAAATTTAATCGAAGTATGTCAAACATTCGCCAATAATTCCGCATTACGAATAGAGTATATTCCGTAAATGCTTATAGAGGGAGTTTAAACATTTTCGTCGCTAGCTTGTCACGGCATTAGCCAGGCCGCGGGATAGGCGTTCAGCTGTCAAACATTATCCTGATTTATCGTCAAACGGTCACCTGCTTTTCGCATACTACCTACTATTTGTATGTTTAAAACTTAGGTTTAAAATGATAATTAACTGACTTTAAAAATGGAGGTCCTGAATTTGACATGTGCTCGTATGTTTCTATTGTCGTCATGACGATTTTTCTCAAAAACTCTTAATTTGATTTCAGTATCTATAAAGGCTTTTCGTTATACAAAAACTAGTTACTGAAGTGCTATTTAAAAAAAAAACAGTTTATGAAAATTTTATTGAATTTGTTGATGGCTTCAAAATAAACTGTTCTAAATGAGCTTTTACTCTAGAGCTGTATTTTGGGTCACATCACAACTACTGGAACAATTTTTATCTTATTTTAAAATAAAAATACGTGCCATCTTATTTACGTAGGTAATAACATTTTCTTAAGTATTTGTAATACATTTAGTGATTTTATACATTAGTCGTTGATTTTCTTGGATTAAAAACAGACTTCCCCAAAAGTCTAATTGATTTTCAGTGCTCCAAATGTATAAAATGCGTGTGTCTTGCAGTGGTGTCGTGAGGCCGGGACAGTCTCAACTCTGTGTCAATATACCGATGAGAAGTTTTATGGTTATTGCTTCTTTCTTCTGACGAACACGATATAAAAGTTACTACCAATTACTGACTGATCTCGCCAAACGAAAGTCAAGCGAGTATTTCGTGAGAAACACTAGTTACACCGATAAGAACGCCATTTAGGTTCGGATTAAATCCTTCCGTCTGATAGAGGTCATGTTTTTGCTCTTAATCACTATTAGCATAAATTCACCGCTAAGAGTGACGCCAGCTAAATCACACCTTTAGATATCCTTGCCAAATTAAGTTATTTGCTAACAAGAAATAGCCAGTGAATTTTGGTTACATTGTCTTGTATCTTACTCTAGTTATCTCAATTGTACATCTGATTTAGGGCTTACTAAACAAATTCTAAATGTTGAGATTATAATAAGAGTATATAATGCTATATACTTAGATATAAAATAAAGACTGGTTATTCAGATAGGACACAATATGTACCCTACATTGTGAGTCTAATAAATAAAGTGATATCTGAACTCTCTGTAGTGTGATTCATGAGGCGACTTGATTTTATAAATGTTGTGGGATAATCACGAACTAATTAACACAACATTACGAATTCGCTTATGTATTTTTTCATGGGTTTCGTTGGTGGTTCTTTCTCATACTCGTACTTAGCAAAAGCTAAGTGCTGATATCAATATCCTATTATCTTAAGTTTTGTGTTTTCTGCTACGGTAGCGTAGTTGTACTACGGAACGATTACAAAGCTGAGGTCTTGGGTTCGGACCCGGGTCAGGCCAATTCATATGTATTTATCAATTCAATATCAGCTTGGATTCAGGAATTTGTGGTCGGTTCCATATGGCGATATGTTCGCTCCCTATCACATCGTGGGACGGAACATACAAGGCTAAATGTTGGTGTGTGGTCCTTGGTAGCTCCTCTGCTTACCCCTTCAGCGTGAGTTTATGTTTTGCTTTTCCGGGACTGTCATACAGTGAAGGAATTGCCACAACCGAGTTGTTGCTTCACTTTGGTTTTGTTTGAAACAAGGTACTAATCCAAGTTGAACCGATCACTATTGTCATTTGTAAATAATTTATTCAACGACCTACAACAATGCTCAACCACAACTTTTGTTACTGGTGTACAATAAAGCTTTTTAAATAAATAGCCCACGTACAAAATGGTCAAAATTATAATTGCCTAGTAGTAGTAATTCCAGTCGCCCCCTAATTAAGTCAAAGCAAATAAACTGATTCGCTATCCGTTAATGACATTTGCAATTACCGCGTAGTTAGTAACTATAACCGCTGCGAGATTTCGCGGGAATTGCGCGCTGTCCATCTCGGGATTAGTGCAGTGGAGTGCTTAGTTCTATTACATGTACGTGTCATATCAGTGGACACTCCGTTTTATGAGATACAAGCTTTTAGGCTCTAGTATTCTGTTTTTCTGTTGGTTACTTAGAAGTTCTTGAAGAAGGATCCTCACATTGGGTATATTTTTTTAAAGCCGTGAATAGCGAGCCAAACCACACAAAACCATACAACAATATTAGGCATTTCACTGTTCGCCGTTTTTTATACTGGCCCGGCGGATTGAAGGTACGAGTCTACCACACTGTCTATTGCTAATATCTTGTCCGATCGTTTGGTGGTCTGATAATGTATGTAATTTATAAAAGTAAATACCTTCAATTCTCTTAAAGCCTCCATTTACATCCGCGAATGTTAGGCCTATTATTAATGTGGAAGCACATTATTTCACGCAAGCATAATAACAGATCTGATTTAGCAAAATGTCAATGTCAAATGATTTAGATAATATCACGTTCGCATGTATCGCCTTAATTTAAAAGCATCGTTTGTACACAAATAAACGGTTTTATACAGGGTCACATTGAAACTCACTACATATTGTGTTTCCATTTTCCACCATGGCCTACCCACTTGCAAAATAAGTTTTACGGTTACCTTCATAGCTTAATTTAAAAACCATGTTCTAAAATTAGCCTAAAAATGTGCTGAGTAATGACGGGTGGTTTTGTAACAGCGACAATGATTGTGCGGGAGCCACGTATGATTGAACTCGGCCGCTGCGGTGTATTTACATTTTGATTGGATTCCGCGGGTACGGATCGCGGTCACAAACACTAATTGTAATTAGTATTTATGTGTCCAAATATCTGTAAATAGGCGAAAAAGTAAATGAACGAATGATTTGCAATGAATTGTTACTGTCAACTGTTGTTTTTGGTATGCTAGGAAAAGCTATTGGAGCGTTTGTGTATTTTAAAATCTTACTTTAGTTAAGTAATAAATGTGATTATATTACTAAGAACCGGCATTTTTTTTATTCAATTAATGTATTTTAGATTCCTTATGCAACCATGTATTTAATGATAACAAATTGCGTATTGACCGCAAATATCTTATGGTAACCGCATCGTCTTGGTTTCAAAGAGATATGAGTATAAAATACAGCGATTTTGATAGTAAATTAACACTGTCTCTTATAAATTTTCGTAAAGCTTGGTGACGAGCTTATTACCATATCGGTCACAAACTCCTGAATCCTTCTAATGAATCGAACAATCCAATATCATTTTACCAGACCCGGGATTCGAACTTGAGACCACAACTTTGCAATTATACCGTAGTACAACTGCGCCACCGAAGCATTCTATATTAGTCTACTCCTAAAGATCTGATCGTTTCTCAGTATAGCTAAAAAGTCACTGCACAAGACCTAAATGTAGAATAAAGGCATAAAACAATATGCGATAGGGTTAACAAATAAGCTCAGTATATAATATTCGGCATCCCAGCTGCAAGACATTGTTACTCGCTGGTAGAAGCTGGTGGTAGTCGGCGTGCCTGCGATCCGCGCTGTGCTCAAATTTCACTGCATGTGTGTTGTGCACGCGCACAGCTGGAGATACGCTATGCGGGGTTAGGAAGATATTTTTACACTTATGCAAATGTATTGAGTTTCTTATTTCTGTAGCACTATGCATTTACTATCATCATATTTGTCACACACATGTTGATCATCATATTAATTTGCAACAGTTTTACTATCCTCATTCATCACGTAATTTAATATTGAAGGGAACCAACTCGCAAACTGTTGAGATCTTTACGAGAATTGCTATGATAAAAATGAGTTAATACAAAATAGTATTAGGACTAACCTTTCAACTAAACTCTTAGTTACTCAGCGGTGAGTGGTTGTCACGAAGGTAGCTCTACTCTCCAAACAATATAATATCGAACACCCAATGTGTTAGAGTTTTTCCACTTGTGTCTACACAAGTGGGGTGGGGTAATGTGTATATTCGGTGGCACAAATGTATAACGTCTAATCCTCAGGCTAAGCTCTTCCAATCATAAAGGAGTCTCGTGTTCTGTCACGGGAGGAATATAGGCTAATTTATTTATAATACACACACACATACATAAACTCACGCCTTTTTCCCAGTATGTTATGTTCAGAGGTGCTGGTAACAACCCATGTTTCGCCTTGTGTACACCGTCCCACGATGTGGTAGGGGGTGTGCCTATTACCAATACCTATCACCATGATCTCCTATTTATTTATTATAGCAGTGAGAAATAACTAGTCAGTAACAGCATATCTAGCACTGCAACACAGCCTAGAATGGGAAGCTCGGCAGCTATGCGTGATCCGGCGAGCGCGTTCCGCCGGTATATGCGACGGGAAATTTCTGGCCCCTCCGTGCGAATGTCTTGGACATAACTTAGCGGGCGGCTAATACTCCACGATACTTTAACTTACGATGTTACCTGCTGACGTTGGAACTTCACCGGGGAAGAGATTAAGTTTAAACTTTGGTGTTGCTTCTAGGATAGTTTATCTTAAAATGGATTTTGTTTTTATTATAGTTAGTTATTTATAATTGAGACATTTCGTAACAACTGAATTATATTTTAATACATTTTTTACTTATTGTTCTGTTTATTTTTCAATTCCTATATGTGTGTAAATCTTAAGAATAATAATGTAAACCTGATTATTTCTGTTACGGGGCTAAATACACACAAGTTAATATGTTTTCCTGGATCGTTATAGCTCCAAGAACTAGCATAGATAGTTTTGGTAAGCAGAGAACTTCAGACAATTTCAGTTCTCAAGACAAGGTGAATTTAGATGTGCTCACTTTATTTATTTTTTTAAAACAAATGCTGAATATTCTGAAAAACAAAATGCAGAAATAATTAAGAGACTATTTAAAATATCCGCTCGCTTAAATTCCTTTAGAATAGTTGGCACAGTTAGTGTAAAATAGATTGAATCTTCCCATGCATAAAAAGAACACCAACATTTTAATTAAATTCATAATCGCTTGATGCTCATAACAGTTTAAATGGCTAGCAAAGTCTGCACTGAAAAAGACAAGACGGCGAAGTTTTGTTTAAGAAAACATTCTTAGATAATTTGGCAACAGTTTTATACTATACCGAAATGTTTGTTACGATGCAAAGTTGTAAATGACGTCACTCGCTCTCATCCGAGCGTATGGCGGCCATTTTGTTTTACGATTGCATTTAAGATGGTGGAATATTTAGGTGTTTACTCGAAATTTTTAGGTTAATTTCGGTGTAAAATGAGTTTATCCTCAACCTAAGTGTGTTTTGGAGCTGATAGTGATGATGCAACACTCGGAGTTTAATAAAAGTTGTGTATTTTTATGTGGTACTTCTTTTTTACGATTGCTTCCGTGTTTTAAGTGACTGTTTCCTTACAGAACTGCTCAAGCTATGTTTTTATTATATTTATGTACGTCATTGAGCGGAAACCTAATCCATCTATATATATTGCTTTGATTTTTCTCAGTTCTCAAATATTGTAGTACTAAGTAATTTGAGAGAGCCAAACAAAGTTTTACCGGGGAGGAGATAAAAATAGCCTTTTATAGACCTAGTAAATAGTTTATTTCGCCACACAGAAACTGTTACATTAATTATGTATGATGTAAGCGGCGGCAGGAAATAGAGGTGAAGCGACACGTTTGATGCTGCGTTCGGTGAGTGAGATTTGATCCGCTCTTCTCTAGATTTAGTGGTTCGGCAACACATTCGGGATCTACGGGTTGTGGATGTCCATGGGCGACACTGATCAGTTACCATCAGGTAAATTGACAGCTCGTTTTCTGGACTTATGCGAAAAAACTTCACAACTGCTTTATGTCCGTTTTTGTGCACAAAAGTAGCGTAATGCCAAGTTCAATTACCACGTAATATTTCGGCGTAAAACCTCCGCGAGCGCCGAACGAGGTACAACAGTAGTAGAGCTAAGTTTTTAACTGGCAGGCACAGACGGCTGATTTAAATAATCTGTCGAGGCGGTGATCTGCCCGCGTTAATTAGCGTCGCTGTAGATCGTACCGGGCACGCTTACCATACTGTTTATGACTTCGAATTGTTTATACAAATATTATGGAAAGATATTGTAAAAAGTTACGATGGGGTTGGCATGTCCATATAGACAATAACCGCAAAAATAGTTAGATTAACAATATCTACTGTTTAAAACACGCTATGTAACTAGCCGTACATGGGACAATTTATGCCTGTGTAAAATTTAGCCAAGTTTACCATTATAAACACAATCCATCATCATCCATCCATCCATCAGCCAAAAGAAGTTGGCTGCTGAACATAGGCGTCCCCCAATGATTTCCACAGTAGTATAAACACCAAGTTTGAAGAAAATTTTACAAATTCGTTCTCATACCAATTTATCAACACTGAACTCTTTTTCTTGTAAGAGGTTTAATTTAAAAAGAAAAAGTAGTTTAGGTGCATCATGAGGTCCGAGGCCATCATTAGGATATGTTCAGTAAATACGCCAAAGCCCAAACTCACATTCAGATTACAGTTTCAGTGTAAAGCACCTGATATTATTATCTACTTTTGGAAATTTCAATTATTTTTATATGAGCCATAAGTTTTTGTCGAGATTTTTGTGTACTTTGATAGTTGATTCCCGAATTAAAATTAAATTAAACGATTGTTAAATATTACACGCTACCATACATCATTCAGTATTATTAACTCCACTTCGATCCGAGAATACATCATCAGACTCCCCCTAATTAATCTCTCTCTCTCTTCCCCTTCCTCTACATGAAGTACCCTGCAAACCATAACCTTTACATCTAGTCATATTAAATATTGATTTAATAAAACCCTTATAAAAACACCACACAACGCAAGTTACCTCCTAGATCCGCAGAAGTATCGTGTAATTGACTTAAAACTCGCGCAGAAGTAAGTTTTCTGGAAGACGTGAATTAACATGGGTAATGGCTGGAACTCGACTTGTCGTGTTTTTGTACTGGGGAATTGTTAAACTAGGGGAAAGCAGGGAGACACTGCCAATAATGCAGTGCAAGCAAACGACAACTAGTTTAACCTATTTAAAGTTCCAAGTTGAGATGTAGCTACCAGGAATGTAGGTAATGTGAGTAGTTTTTAATCATATTAGTAGGTAGCAAGACGTAGGTTACCTACCTATGGCACCGATCTAGACATCTAAATCGATAATCGATCGAGTGTGTTGTTAAATCAATAAAATAAAATTATAAATAGACCTTTGTGTATCTGTTTTTGTACGTCGTTTTTAATGCTTGTGGCAAATAAAACTATTTTTCTTTCTTTCTTCTTTCTTTCTTTCTAAAATAAGCGATCTTTAAACAATATCAAGTATTGGTTGAAATAAGCTTATCTTTTAGTGGTTTAATAAGTCAAAAATGTTTAGCATAGTCTTGTATACTAATATTATAAAAAGGAAAGATTTGATCGTTTGCATAGAATTCTTTCACCATTAGAACCCTATATTATCCCTGAAAAAAATTGGCAATAGAATATTTTCAAAAAAGTGTATTTGAACCGAGGCGGAGCCGACGGGCCGCTAGTCTCCTATAAAAAGAACCCTAAAACATGCGGACTTCAGTAGTTACTTCAGGCAATTTCATAACAACAGCTCACGAAGAACCGAGGCAAAACTAATGGGCTGGAATATTAATAAAGTAAATATTTAAAGAGTTATGGCGGGAGCTAAGTGAAATTTATGCCATCAAAGGAAGGCTTTTAAAACTTGCCGGTCTTCCGTCATGCTGGTTTAAATATCCTATCGCCGTTTAATATAAAACTGGGGAACTTCCATAGGCCAACCGCACGCTTGATTCTTACATTATTTTACTGTACAATATTTACTATTAGCGGTCCGGCCCGGCTTCGCCCGGGTACAAATAGATTTCTGTACAATAATATGCACGTATTATACATATAAACCTTCCTCTTGAATCACTTTTTCTATAAAAAAAAACCGCATCAAAATCCGTTGCGTAGTTTTAAAGATTTAAGCATACAAAGGGACATAAGGACAGAGAAAGCGACTTTGTTTTATACTATGTAGTGATTAGCGGTCCGGCCCGGCTTTGTCCGGGTGCAGATACGTTTTTAGTCCAGTCCTCATCAACAACATTTAATTGCGATTAAAAACTGTTTAATAATTAAACTTAATGCGATCGTCATCGACTATATTGCTTTTTCCGTCCCGGCTCTTGCCGTTATATCCTTTTATGGCCCGTTGCTTTCCGTCGCATGACAAAAAGCATCCAATTCTGTCCTCTCCTGTCCCGAAGCATCCATTCAAATTTGAAAGAGTAGCAAATTGGTTTATAGGAATAATTAAGCAATAAAATCGAGTTAATGTAAACAATATCAATTTAGGTATGGTAATACTCTCTGTATATCCGGAAAGTAATATTTTCTCCAGAACTGCTTTTACAATAAGTAAAGTACCTAAATTGGCATGTGTTATTTATCTCAATACATATGAATTGGTAGTGTATGGCAGGCCTAAGCCATAGCGAACCTCGCGAAATTAAAGTGACCCGATTGTCTTTGTTGTTCTTGTGAACGCACTTCAAATGCTTACGATTAAAAAGATTCCACCTGACTGTTTTTGAGGGCTAATGAAAATGCCTTTGTGTTTTAAAAACTTTTTCTATTTTGTATATATTTTAATGAAAACCTCTCCAGTTAGGTATTATTGGGATGGGTAATTGAAACGCGAATGCTGGCGTTTGTCGTAGGTTTTTAAAAAAACAACGTTAAATATACAAAAACATCGACCAAGTACCTTTACTTGAGTGACTGTTAACTTTATAGTTCTTTTTTATATCAAATAGATTGGATTGTATATGAATCTATTACAAAAATTAGAATTTAACGTGCAAATTTAAACGGGGATTAAGTATTATTTTACAATATAAGCGCTCATACTTGTATTCGTGAAGGTAAGCAGAAGTGTCTCTACTTCCACCTACATTTTCTGTGCTTACTTTGATACAAATTATAAACCTGTTGCCATAGCGGGCACAATTTTCTGTTCTGGACACTTGATTTATTTAATTCTTTATGTTTTTCATTTATTGGGTACAAAAGAAAATTTTACATAAATCATATCATGACGAGATGATATACGAGATTTCTTAAACTGTAAAGCTTAAACAAAATAGAGTACCTAACCTAGCATTTGAAGGCAAAGCGTCACAGCTCATACATATTACAACCTATACGCATGAGGCGAAAATAACAATAGTACCTGGAACCTGAAATTAGTCTTAAAATCTACTCATCATAGCTTGCAATTAATATTCTAGAGCGACGTCGTGGTATACCATATGTATGCACCAGCACGAAGATCTATCTAAGAAGCGGGAGTAACGAGACAACTGAAAAGAGTTTCAATTAATTTCACTTCTATACACCTTAAATTCGCCGAGTTTGAAGGTAACCAATGGATGGGCTCCCCTTTGTGAAAGTTTAATTGTTTCTGAGCTATTCTCAAGTTGCGACGTGAAACACTCCTTTAGATAGTAGATTCAGTGTTGCCACGTTCCGTTTTTCCCGGGACTGTGCCAATTTTTAATTCCGGTGACCCGATGACCTATCGTTCATGTCTCGAGTTTTTATATCGAATTACGATGGCTTAATTAATCGATTAATAAAGAAAACTTTACCTAAAATGCCAGACGATTACTTGGATTACTACATTGGATACTTCAATCTTCAATGTATTAATTCCGAAGACTTAATTATTATTATTGTCCAGATTATTGTCGCTTGAATCGTGGTAACTGTAAGTATAACCTTCAATTCCTGATAGAATGTCAAGATGGTCCATTATATTATAACTTTGTGGGTTTTGAAGTTTAATGTGATAAGTGTTAGATTGAATTTTACTAAATTATTTGTTTAAGAAGTTCTGCCTTATTTATTATTAGTCAATTTTTCAAGATATTATAAGTGGATCAAGTAAGTGTTTTAGTTATTCCTGTTTGTTTTTGTCGCAAAATATTATGTAAATCTCTGGGACACCTATGTAGATTTCCTCATGATGTTGCTTGCAAAAACTTATAAATAAATAATAAATAAATAAATAACACCCAATAGTCCTGACCCCACACTAAGATCGAGTCTTGTGTAGTGGGTATCAGGAACTACGAGAGACTTTTCGGTCTCACAAACACCCAGACCCGGAAGAAATATTTGTGGACCGCACAAACATTTCTCTCGGCGCGGGGATCGAACCCGCGGCCTCTCGTTTCACAGGCGGCGTCTAACCGACTGCGCCACGGAGGCTGTCAATACGAATAATTAGCTTAGTACGAATGCTTCAACTATGAATATAAACGTATTTTAGAAAAGTCAAATGTGTGTGGTTTGGGTTCCGGTTTTAGGTTTATTTTTTACCAACTGGCCTAACCACCACTTATATATTTTAAAGACAAGACAAATTCACTACACGGGATACGTCAGGGACCGCAAAAATTGATGTACACTAGATAACCTTTAAGTAGACAACAAATCTCTAACGGTTTAGCACAAGGTCTAACAAGTAATACCCCGATATAAGGTGCAAGGTGATGGATGGTACGAATGGAGGTGAAGGTCAGAAATGCGCTCCATCAAGGCGATGGGCCAAGGGCGGCTAGATGTATTGCCTCTCTGATGTACAAGGACTTCATGGACGGACCAATGAGAACACATTTCCGACGATATAAGGTGACAGAATGTTCAATGAAAGGATTTTGTAGTAAGATTTAGTAACACAGCCGTAGCGCATGTGTTTGTGACAACGATTGAGATATGAGCGCGACCGTTTTCTGGATCAGGAATTTCTTCGCAACTATGTCCAACATTTTTTGGTTTTTGGATGAATTGATAGATTGCAAAGAAATCTATTCATGTCGTTGTGGAGTCAGGCCCATACTATTTATTAAAATTTCTTATAATTTTATTAGGACTATGTAGTGTCCCACTGCGGGACAAAGGCCTCTCGCCTTCCATGCATCCCGGTCTTTATATGACCAATCCTTTAAGTAGACACCCAATTTAGCAAATAATTCTTGGCTGCATTTATTATTGCACAAGACTAAAGTTATAGTACAATGTTTATAAGTATAATATGAGATACATATAAGCCATTCAATAACTGGTCAATGAGCATCCGTAAGAACTTCAAAAGAGGTTGAGTGAAAATCCGTACAAATATTTGTTTTTTATGCTGAATGCAAGAGGTAAACATTTCTTAGAAAACTGGACGATAACTGAATGCAAACTCTGTTATGTTCCGCTTTATCCACTTGCCCGTAACTTAACTGTTTATGAACTTTCAAATTGTTAAGGAGTTCATGGTGTTTTTGTGTTGCACACATTGTTTGATTAATTTTATTATGGCTTCAAAGGATTGTATATACATATACCTATATAGGTGATTGCTGTCCCATTGCAATCCAGAAATTGTCTGTATATTTTTACATTTAATCGAAAACACCTTTTTTTCAGAAGTTATTTGTGAAACGAGAGGTTGCGGGTGCAACATTTTATGTTTAAAATTAAATTAAACGGTATTTTATAAATGAGTTTGTCTATGAAATAGAAAATAGTAAGTTGTTTCAATATTTTTATCGTATTTTTCCTTTTTTTTTTTTTTTATTTTTTTTATTGCCTAGTAGGCAGACGAGCTAGCGGCCCGCCTGATGGTAAGCGGCTACCGCTGCTCATGGACTTCCGTAGTGCCAGGGGGCTAGCACAACAAAGTCGCTGCCTACCTCAAGGATAGAACTCTCCTTAAACCTCGTTTGAAGAAGGACAGGTCATAGCGCTGAGGAAACACCGATGCAGGGAGTTCATTCCAGAGCTTGCACGTACGTGGTAGAAAAGAACGCTGGAAACGTACCGTTCGGGAGCGGTACGCCTCCAGGTGGTGGGAATGAACTCTACTGCGGAAACGTGTGGTGCGATGGTACATAGGCGACGGTGGTACCATCTCAAACAACTCTTCGGAGCACTCCCCATGGAACAAACGATAGAACACACAGAGAGATCCGAAGTCTCTCCGCAGTCCTAACGGTTCCAATTTGTCCGTGAGATCGGGATCATTGACAATTCGACAAGCTCGTCGCTGCAAGGAGTCAAGTGGGTCGAGCTGGTATTTTGGGGCACCTGCCCAGAGGTGGGAGCAGTACT
Source organism: Hyles euphorbiae (assembly GCA_023078785.2). Lineage (NCBI taxonomy): Eukaryota > Metazoa > Arthropoda > Insecta > Lepidoptera > Sphingidae > Hyles > Hyles euphorbiae. The sequence continues at coordinate 1,059,122 of CM041030.1, forward strand.
CCACGTGGGGCCGGATTTGCGCTTTGTAAAGCGTCAATCTATGGCCCGACGTAAAGTACCGCTTGGCTCTGTTCAGGATTCCCAACTTTTTGCTCGCCAGTTTGGCTTTGTCCTCCAAATGACTCCTAAAGTCGACCTTGCTTGATATTTCGATGCCAAGGATTCCAATACTCTCGGATCCTTGGAGAGTAACTCCTTGGAATTGCGGCGCCATGACAAAGGGGTCCTTCTTCGCAGTGAACACGCAAACTTGTGTCTTCGAAGGGTTAAATTGAACTAGGTTCAATTTACCCCATTCGGAGGCCCGCCCCAGAGAGCTCTCGACTTCAGACACAAGTTGAAACCGTCTTTCCATAATGGAATCCCGAGAGTAGCTCCGTTGGCCGATGTACCGCGCGTCACTCGTACTATCATCTGCATAACAATGCATGCCGTCAATAGACAACATATCATTGATATGCAGGATAAAGAGTGTCGGCGATAGCACCGAGCCTTGTGGAACACCAGCATTAATGGTCTTGGTCTCGGAGCAACAGCCGTCAACTACGACTTTTATGCTCCGACCATCCAAAAAGCTGGCGATCCATTTGCAGAGCCCCTCAGGAATTCCATACGCAGGTAGCTTCGCCAGAAGGGCGCGATGCCACACTCGGTCGAACGCCTTCGCAATGTCAAGGCCGACCGCAATCGCCTCACCCCCACTCTCCAAAGCTTCCGCCCAACGGTGCGTGAGGTAAACAAGAAGATCACCAGCCGAGCGACCGTGACGGAAACCGTACTGGCGGTCACTAATCAACTGGCGATCCTCAAGATACCTCAGGAGCTGAGTGTTTATCACTCGCTCCAAAACCTTGGAGAGTAGGGATGTGACAGCAATCGGCCTGTAACTCGAAGGGTCCGAACGGTCACCCTTTTTGGGGACAGGGTGTACATTGGCGACCTTCCACGAAGCCGGAACCCGGTTGGCTTTATAGGAAAGACGGTAAAGGCGTGTGAGCACGGGTGTCAACTCAGGGGCGCACGTTTTAAGAACCACTGCGGGGATACCGTCTGGCCCACTCGACTTATGGACGTCTAGAAGCTTGAGCTCCCGTCTGACAGCACTCTGGGTGATTTTTATGTCAGAAAGGAGGCTCTCACAACGCGGGATGTTCGGCGGTGTGGCGCCCCCGTCATCCAAAGTCGAGTTCGAGGCAAAGAATAGGGCCAAGAGATCGGCCTTCTCCTTTGCACTATGGGCCAAACTGTTATCGGACTTGCGCAGTGGTGGGAGACTGGACAGGCAGAAATTACCCTCCACAGCCTTAGCGAGCGACCAAAAAGCACGACTCCCAGAGGGATAGCTCTGGAGTCGCTCGCCAATTCTGCGGATGTGCTCCGCCTTGGCCTTAGCTAAGGCTCTCTTGTTGGATCTAGAGGCGGCGTTGAATTTCCGTTTCTCCTCCTTTGAATTTGGATCCCGACGCCTCCTTGCGTTTTGCCACACCGCGTATGTGGACTGCTTTAGGCGCGCAGCAACAGCACAGGCACTATTGTACCAAGGCCGGCTGCGACGCCCTGCGGGTATTTTCGAGCTAGGTATGAAAGTTTCCATACCCAAGCTAATCGTATCCGCGACGCAGTCCGCACAAGCGTCAGGATCATCGGAGGAGAAACAAAGCCGCCCCCAAGGGTAGGACGCAAAGAATTCTCGCAGTCCATCCCAATCTGCTGACATGTACCGCCAGACTGTGCGAGTTCCAGTCGTCGAAGAGCGGCTGGGACCCACTCCAGGAGCCCACGAACGGACCAGGCAGTGGTCAGATGATCCCAGGGGAGCATCAACCGCTATCCTGTATCCGTCCGGGTGGGTCGTCAGCAGAAGATCCGACAAAGAGGGCTCATGGCTCTCAACGTCTGGAACACGGGTGGGCTGTGTTACCAGCTGCGAGAAACCATAAGCCAAGGCCATCTCGTAGACAGCCCGACCGGGGAGATCAGTGGTCTTGGATCCCAACCACTCTTTGTGATGAGCGTTGAAATCACCGAGGACCACCACCTCCGCGGAAGGGAACTGCTCGAGAATCTGGTCAGTCCCCACTTGAACGCTCTCAAATAATTGAGTTGATCCCGTATCACTGGCGTGGGACCTGTACAGGCATGCGTAGACTCGGGTCCTACCCCTGAATTCTACTCGCAGCCACAATAAAGACAGGTCCTGACGCTCGAGGCCCCGAAGGCGGTGACAACAGATATCACCCCTGACGAAGACGCATACCCCGGCTTTACGTAGGAATCGATGTTCCAAAACGTAACCGGGATAATTTAGGTACGATACATCGTCAGGGGCGGATATTTGCGTCTCCGTTAAAAAGAGCAGGGCAGGCCGCGCCGTCTCTAGATGGTGGTGGACGGCGTCGAGGTTGCTATGTAGACCCCTGACATTACAGAAGTCCACAGAAAATGTGGATAAATTTCCCGCCGTGGAGAACCTGCTTTTTTTGTGCCTTCGCATATTTTAAAGAGAGTAGGATAGGGTAAGGACAAGCGCGGTTGAACCAAGACGATACTCGAGAAGGGAGGATATAGTGTGAAGCGGGCACACGGCATTAGGAGGAGCCAGCGTGAAGCACGGAAGGGCCCCCGATGCCCCCCCGTGTGCAGTCGCCGGGATCCACTCCAGTCTCCCACTCTGGCACGACGACTGCGCAACGGGATTTTCGCCGGTTGGCGGGACAGCTTCCCGGGGAGGGAGATAGACAGTTGTGTATCCCCGGGTTCAGGTCCCCTACTAACCGGCAGGCGGCCGGCGGTGACCGTTCCCACCGGGTCTCCCTGTACTCCACACCAGCACCCCCACCCGAGCGCCCACTCCGACACCCAACCACATCAACGAGCATCGCTTGCAACAACCAACACCTATTATAAGAAGAGGAAGGAACGGATGAGGGAACGGCTGTCCAGCCCTTCTACCGGAACGCATTTCTACTTAGCGGTAGAAATAGACCAGACGGTGGTACCAACCCGCTCGGATTCAGCATTGAGTGAAAAATATGACTCAATACAAAAATCCTGCCACCAGTAGTGGGGAGGGAGCGGGACACCAAAGTCGCGGATTGGGAAGTGGAGTGCGACAATGGTGGCTCGAGGGGCCGGGAGCGCGTGCCCGTGCCATTCTGTAAGACAGCCGGACAGGTTGTCAAAAGAATGACCCTCTGACCAAAAACCTTTGACGGGCATTGAATCTCTGTAACTAATCTATCGATAACTTTATTGTTTCTGTAATCAGGTATAAATGACCAGTTTTCGTTTACTCCACAATTGCAATAGTTAACTGAAATTGTGAGAAAAAATATTATGATTAAATAAATATTAGTATTTTATTTTTTTTTTGCTACAAAATCAACATTTGGCTAATAAGCATAACTTGCTTACCTACCCGTTTACAAACCAAATCAAACCCATTTATCTAAATTATCACACATTACACATCTATAAAAACATACCCACAGGGACAATCCGTCTCATTTATCCCCCTGGTTCGACATAAATGAAGTTTAAAATGCATAATTCCAATGATTCTCTTGATCGCTAGTTGCAGTTATCAGCCATTTTGATTGAAAGCTAGTAATGATCAGCTGACTGGCTGTATATTTGATTATATACTATAAATGCTTTGAATTAGTTTCATTGTTCTGCGCGATAGTTTGTCGCTCTTGTGTTCGATAGATGGGCAAATTTGTCGTATTTTATGGTTGTGCGATTTTAATTCGTATTTATGCAGTGTGACTTATAGTTGTTCACTTATAATCATGTTTTATGTTTAAATATTGACTAAGAATGGTAACAATGGGTAAATTAGTTGGTTCTTCATGTTTGTGTAATATCTAGTTTGTCACGGAGTTAGTGGACCGTGGGTTCGTAGTTATGACGAGATGTTATGACAGAATTCTGTGAGGTAGCGAATATTTTAGCTCTCTCTCACTTTGGAAAGTCCATTAAGTTTGACATTGTTGTTATCAAAACCACTTTGTCTACATTCTTAAGTATAGTGATAAACTATGCTTTAAACCAAAAATGTATTCCATAGTCATTTTATATTGAGACCCTCCGACAGTAAAACGTATAGGGCGAATCACATACAAAGAATAAAATATAGATATTTTAAAGTTCCAGCCAGCATTCTAAAATAATAAAATAAAAATTGTAATGCACCCGAGGGGTGTCGGACCGCATCCGGCGGGCGGAAACAGCTCCTACTTCCGGTGTGCCCGGCTTTTTGCTTTCTTTCACATGTCCCGGATGTTGATCGATGCGTTGCATATACTTTGTTTAATTAGCTTTCAACAGAAACAACTGGATTGCAGGAGTTTTTGTTGCTGTTTTATTTTTAAAGTACGGAATTGGTACTTATGGATTTTTTTTGTAGTTTTTGATATTGAGCGGGATTTAATGTTAAGCAAAGATAGACTAATTGGGAAAAGGGTTAAGCAGGTAATATGTCCAAAAACTTAAGTACCTTGTAGAGAGTACAAAGTTAGAATTTAGGAAGAGATATCATTTTGGCATTATTAAAGTCCATACAACATTTTATTTACTGCCATACTTTAATGTACTCTAAAACCAAAACGATTAAAATCCATAAAACTGCTTCAGTCAATGTAAAAGTCTCCAAAATGACCAGTATTACAAAGTGGTGAGAGTACAGAAGTTCTTGTAAGAGGTCGTGAAGTGAGCAGCTGCCGGACAGTTAGTAAACACTCCAACACTGCGCTTTTAACTCGTGGTCACTAGCGAAAAATACTACTACTATACTACGCTAAGATTACTACAAGTATTACAAAGTTTTTTTTGTAAGGAATGGCGAGACGAGCGTACCGTTCGCCTGATGGTAAGCGATACGACCGCTTATGAATAGTAGCAAGACCAATCCACCACTTGAATTATAAAGCAATGCTTGGCATTCCACTGCACTCGTCATCCTGCGACATAAGATGTTAAGTCTCAATATATGTCCAGTAGTTACTCTGGCTTCAATGTCCTTCAAAAAGAAATAACAGAGACCTACCACAAACCAATCACAGATCAATATTATTAACTCTATATTGGTAGGTATAGAGTTTGGTATATAGGCAGTAACTTGTACTGCAGTGTGCAGTTATCCAAGAAAGGTATTTTTAAATACTGGTGGTAGGTCTCTCGGTATCACCGGATTATCTATTTCTCTAGCTAAACAGCAATGTGAAAGCTGTTTGTTCCAGTATCAAGGATATTGTAGCCAGAATAACTACTGGACATATTGGGACTTAACATTTTGTGCCTCAGGAATGCGAGTGCAGTGAAATGAAAAAAATGCTTTGCAATTAATGGTGTTATTTGGTTTTGCTACTGTCCATGAGCGGTCGTATCGCTTACTATAAGGCGAATGGCATGTTCGTTTCTCCATTCCTTGCAATAAAAAAAATACTGAAATGATAGAGACACAATGCACATGATTGTAATTGTAGGGAATTGTAGACTGCTCAACATAACACAAAAGATTAAACCCGAAATAAGTCGTCAGGATTTTTTTTGCTATCACTATCTAATCACATAAAACAACATTAGCAGGTTGCATTTTAAACCCAGATGGATATTTCCCACCCTTAAGATATGTAAGTACCCTTAATAGCTGTATTGGGAGCAAGAAAGGTTAGTCAATTATCTATTTTGACGAGATGCACCATCGCGCGAGACTGGTAGGTAATCGAGTTTTGTACACAACTCAGGGCAGTCAATTTTACATTTATGATTTTGTGCTTCAACTCTTAGTATGTAAAATGTACTCTGTGGCTTCAATGCCTTTAGAAATTCTCAGCGATTCGGATGTAAAAGGGATTTCATTGTGTAACTGGTTTACAGTTGGTAGGTTTTTCATATGTGAGAGGCCGAGTGGCTAGTTGCCACAGCAATTTTTATTTCACCCGCTAAACAGCTATGTAAATGCAATGTTGTGTTCAGATTCGAAGGAAAGTGTAACCAGAGAAACTACTGGACTTATTAGGACTTAACTGTATGTCTTAGAATGGCGAGCGCAGTGGAATACTGAAAATTATTTTGTAATTCGTGGTGTTGTTTGGTTTTGCTGCTGGCCATGAGCGGTCGCATCGTTTTTCATTAGGCGAATATAGGCATGTCTTGTTGTTCATTACCATACAACTAAAAACGGCTAACTAGTAGTTGAAGAAATGTATAAGTTAAGGTATTTGATAATAATTAAATGAGCGTCGGCTTACATGATAAATTATTGGCAATACAGAGGTCGTAATTTCGAGCCCAGAGCACACATTATACGTATAGTTATGTATTTCTAATTGTATTTTTCTAATAAATAACAAACCGGTTGACCATTTACACCACAAATCGCATACATAAACATGGTAAAAGCTAAAAACTTTACTAAAGATGATCTCTTAACCACATTTATAGATCCTCATTAATAGTTCTCTCTTAATTTCAATAATTGTAGAGTAGAACAAAAGCTATTTTAATCCGAGTGTATGAACGCGCTAAAAGGGTTGGCGATCACTCACGACTCGGGAGCGATGTATCAAAATAATGAAACCCTGGGAGTAGTTCGGTGCAAATTGGACGTTCCGTTCTCAACGCTACCCTGGGTTTAATTGTTGATTTGTGGGCTTCACACCTTCAAACTAGTTTAAAGGATAACTTGATCAGACAATAGTGATGATATAGGGCCCCCTTTTTAATATGCGAATATTTTTGATTGAATATTTTTTGTATACCAACTTCCTTGGTGGCACAGTTGTATTGGCCCCGGGCCCGGAGTCAGAGCTTTCTACCCGATGATAGGCTCGCCCCCTCACATCGTGTGACGGAACACACAAGACGAAACGTTGATGTCCTGGTAGCACCTCTGCCTACCTTTTTTTGGGAAAAAGCCGTAAGTTTATGTTTGTATGTACGTATTTGTTTATTACGTAAGTCCGGCAAACACGCAAACATTTGACCCGATGGTACGTGATCACTGTCGCCCAACAACGTCGCCCAACCAATCACAATTCATAATGCTTTGGTGATGGATCATAGATGTGTTGGCGGGCTGCCGGACCATTAAATCAGGAGTAGAGCAGGAAGGAGAAACAATGGGAAGAGGGAAGGGGTACTGGGCATCCGGCAATCTCACTCACTGAAAGAAACACAACAGCAAAGCTTTCCCTTCGCATCGATCTCCTGGGAGATAGCGGCACTGCCCCGGACAAGCCTGCATATTCATGTGAAGTCATAACTGACAACAACGTGGCTTTTAAAATAGCATATTAACCATAAGTTAGTAAATACTTATAATAATATAACTTATAATTTTAGTCTCCCGATGTTCACTTCTGCCAATCTATTGACTCAACTTGCGTTAGTTTGTCAAAGGAGCAAAAAATAAGTTTGTACGCGACCAAGATTGATCGTGTAACCAGTTCTATTAGGTATCAAAGTACGCCTGCCTCCCGGGAGAGCACAGTGAGAGGGGCGTAATAAAAACTATTTGTTGAGTTCTGCTCCGTTCTGTAACTGGCAACGTAAATATCTCAACCCTCAGGGGAGCAGCTCTTTTATCTGCCTTGATATCTTCGGTTTTTCGAATTGCGCACCGGATAAGTGGAATATCGGATATGTTGCGTCACGTGTTACTTTCCAGTATCTATCATACCGTCTGTTTCGAACCAGTTGTATGTTATATTGTTATTATTCAATTGAAGTAAATGCGTCAGAATCTTAAGGATCTCCAGCTTTGGTTTGTTACTGTGGTCTGGACTTCTTCACTCGAAGATTAATACGAGTGTTCAGTATTTTGTTAGCAGCGGCGTGGCCATGCCTCTAGTTTTGGGTATATGTATTGATATGGTGATCGTATCAAACGGGCAGCATACGTTGTTCGCATTCTACATAAGGAATCAAGAATCAAAAAAATACACAATAATCAGTAGTAATAATTTATTATCAAGACGAATAACGTTTTTTAGAAGAAAATGACTAGGTTTCACCAAATGGACTCATACGCACACCCGTCAAGTTTTGGTATCGACTTACCATCGAGTGCAATTTTGTCACATTGTCGACTTTTAAAATATACCACTTCATAGTGGTTCTTGACTACTGGTTGAGATACCTCCTGGCGAGTATAAGCCTGCTGGCAGGCACGCGACAGTCTGCTAAGGCATGGAGTCTATCGCTACGGACATACGCAGGGTCGGCTGCTAACTCCGAGAGAGCTTGCAGACTCTGTTGCTTGTTGAAGGGAACCTCGGGGACGTCGCACACGCGGGACAACCAGCGAGCTTCTACGCATCTGTAATCGTTTAGGAATTTGCTAGAAGAGGGAGATGTGTTAAATTGACTGTTGACGGATAATTATTTGTTTCCAATTCCTATTTGTTTTTTTTTCCTTTCTGATTAATTTCGATGCGGGTTAAAGACAAGTTGTGGCTCTAAGCGACTCGCCGAGCTCCGGAGCGCGGTGTGAATTGTTTGTGTGGACTGTTGATACTGACTGAATGGAGATGCAGTGCTGGATATGTCGGCGGGAAAGTCTCTGACTGTTGATGGAGTGTGGGTTGCGTGTTATTGTGAAGAATTTGGAGATGTGTGAGAGATATAGAGGCTGTGCGATCAGATGCCTTGCGGTTTTAATACAATAATGTTATAAAAAGTGGTAAAGGAGCAATTACTGTGCAGCTCATGACCTACCATAATATGTCATAACTTGTATCCGGGCTAGATTTTCATACTACAACAGTAAACCACTAAACTTAACTTGAATATAAATGCAGCATTAAATTGAAAAGCAATTCACACCAATCGACAGATGCTTTTATCATGTCAAATAATACAATTATGTCGTTGATCCCCAAACTACGAGTAGACTGGTTGACATTGGAATACGATTCACTTTTGATGGTCCGAATGATTTTATGTAATATCTAGCAGTAGTAATAACTATTTATGCGGATAAAATTTTCCTACACCAAAAATTGATGAGGTGCGTAAATTACATTCTAAAATCAATTATTCAAAATCTGTGTTATACTACCGGTGAAACCGATTCAGTATAAAGGAAATACAGAGAATAATGTTGTATATATTGGTGGTCGGTTCGCCGGCCGACCAAATGGTCCATACAATTCATTACCAATTCTAATTGCCGCCAGCATCAGTTATTAACGCTCTAATCACATATTCGATCGCATATCTTAATTGGTATATTTTATCTGGCCGATATTATCAAATCCTTTGGCGCCAATCTCTATGATAATTTGGATTATAATTGTCGATAATATTGGGTTATTAAATGTTGGAAATGTTAGAATTTCATAATTTCCGATTTATTTCTACTGCCTTTTGGAACATGAACGATTCATGAAAGGCATATTATGTCGTGTCTACTGTCTACCAGTTTGGGAATGATCTGTGCTACCAGTGTAGGTGTAACAGTTTCTTAAAGTACCTTATTTGTATCATTTTACTAAACCCACATTTGTCCCAATGCAAGGCACAGACCTCTTCTTCATTAAAATGAGGTTCAGATTACACGACCTTACCGCGAATTTGTGAATTTTACTCAATCCTTTTAAAAATCTTGTAAAGATATGTTAGTAGTTTGTAGTTTTTTATAGTGTTCCTTTGCCACGATCAATCACCCTCAAATGTAATTTAAAAACTCTGGTGTGTAACGCTGTGTGCGATCAGTCAACCCTGTGCGTGTTACTTTTAATTCTGAAGTGTCGGTGCTCTGATCTACTTTTTTAAATGATGTGTATATTATACTTCACATCAGAAAATCGAAACACCTTGTAAAAATATGTTTTGTAAGGCTTATGAGAAAAATGTGTATATTCAGGAATATAAGTCAAATGTCGTTCATTAGTGATTAATATGAGGTTTTCAAATCCTAATGTTGATGTTCTAAATTCAAATGTTGATACCTACACATTTTTCTGATAGTCCGCACAAAACATGAGCTTGCAAGATGTTTAGATTTTTATGATGAAGCTTGTATTATGAACTATATCAACGCACGCTGGACAAGGGTCGGCAGGCACCATCACGTTGATGGGCACTGGCTTGAAGTACCCGCGCGGCTCTGCGTACACAGTGAACTTCTTCAGTCGTGACGCACTCGACTTCAACTTCTTCTGCATTACTCGCTCCTGGACAAGATAGAAAGGAAAGATCTTCTGTATCAGCCCATATACGTCCCACTGCAGGGCACGGGCCTACTCTACAATCGAGGGTACGATTGAGAGTGGTTAGGCCATATAGTCCACCACGCTGGCCTAGTGCGGGTTGGCGGACTTACATACCATATAAATTCTTATAAATCGCTATGGTATGCAGGAAAGGAAAGATCTTGATTTTGTGGAATACTTTAATTTTTTTAAATCCTTGCTACATCGTTTTTTTAATCTAACAATTCAATGATGGAACCGAAAAGATCCCAAATAGAGACACATCGTCAAGAACAACATTAACATCGATGTCAATAAAGAGATGGAAATCTTAATAAAAATTAAGAATGTCGCTCGATGTCAGCCGTTTATCTTAATGTTAATGTGTAATTCCATATAGATCAAGAGCCCGTGCCCCGCGAGCCCTTCCTAATTTTATAAAACCTGAAGTTTGTGTTCGCATGCCTCTAACATAGGCATTGCACAATCAGCTATTATGAAGTTCCGATCGTGGTTGCTTCGGAAGTTATGAGCTTTAATGTTTCTGGCAAGATGAAAGAACCATCAAAAGTGTCTGAATACCAAGGAAATATATAATAGGTCTAATAGGGAATGTAATGTTCAGCTGTGGAAATACTTTCATGGAACATTTATTCTGGCTCCAGGCAATTTGGTGAGTCGTATCATTGGTCCAGTGGCATGGGCTATACTCTCATGAGTATCAAGCACTCTCAAAACCCAACGCAAAATGCAAATTTTTTGAACTATTAGTCAGTCAAAGGAGCGAATAATTCCTATTTAATGAATTTCAGGTGAAGGGTGCCCGTGGCTTGTTGCTATTAATTGGCCTTATTTTAACTGCGACGGCCCGCATTCAAGGGTTGTTTAAAATCTCTATAAAAATGAATGATGCAAGTGCGACTCTGGTTTGGGAATCGTGGGTTCCGTGTTGAACAATATTTTTTTTATTCCATAGTTCCGGCAAATGAGCAAACACCTGTTGGTAAGTAATCACTGCCCGCCATGTACATCCACAACGTTGGTATCTTGAATGTGTTGCCGGCCCATCAAATCGGGAAGGGAGCGAGATGGACAAAGGATGGGAAGAGGAAAGAGATATTGGGCATTTGGCAATCTCACTCACCGAACTAAACACCACAGCAAAGCTGTCGCTTGACGTCGATTTCCTGTGCGGTAGTCGTAATGCCCCGGATAAGCGTGCCCATTCAGAGTCATGACTGACAGTAGCTTTGTACCGATTCCAAAACAATATGGATTAATTTTACAATATGACGAACATATTTCCGTCCCATGATGTACACATATTCTTGCAAAGGCCATTCATGTAAGGTTTTTAAAACCGAAAAACTCACGGATAGTAGGTTTAGCTACTTAGAAATTGAACTTAGAATTAAGTGGTTCACAGCGAAAATCGAAAGCTCATTCCCCATTCTCCATTCAGAAAATTCTACTTTTAATTTTTCCAAATACATATTTTGCTTCTCAAAGAGCCATATTTCACACATATTTTTATTATTCGTAGTAATAAAAGGATTTGGCTTATAATTTTACGGGCGGCCGGGTACGTGACGTCAAATCTTATGGGAAATAACGTAATTTCCTCTAGTTCCTGTGTTTTTTCCAAAATCACACTACAAGGGCCACGCTATGAATTAATAAACTCTCGAGTCCCGACCGTCACGCTCATATTATATACTTAAAATACGCTGAATAACATCGTGAGGAAACCTGCATACCAGAGAATTAGTATGACTGGACTGGACTTTGCCAGCGTGGTGGACTAAATAGCCTAACCACTCTCAATAATACTCGCGAATGTAGAGGAGGCCCGTGCCCTGCAGTGAGTCGTATATGGGCTGATACAGGCGTTGAATGAAACTGATATTTTCAAAGTAGATAAAAGCGTTAACAAAATACATTTAATGTTTAAACAGAGCGCTGTTATACATTTGCGTCTTAAAAAATTTGATATATGTTTTGTTCGTAATGTTGATAGCAAAGTTGTCAGGCACTCCTCTGCCATTCGTTAATGTAAGCGTAAGCCTATCTATCTACCTATCAGATGGTAAGGTGATACGACCGGTCATGGACAGTAGCAAATTCAAACAACATGAATTATTAAGTAATGCTTGGCATATCACTACGCCCGCCATCCTGAGACATAAGATGTTGTCTAAATATTATGTCCAGTATATATATATATATATATATATATAAATAGTAAATATTATGTCCAGTAGTTACTCTTGCTATAATAATAGCAATAGTAACTACTGGACATAATATTTACTATTTATATATATATATACTATTTTTATATCAGTATCAGTATCAGTATCAGCCCATATACGTCCCACTGCAGGGCACGGGCCTACACTACAATCGAGAATACGATTGAGAGTGATTAGGCCATATAGTCCACCACGCTGGCCTAGTGCGGGTTGGCGGACTTACATACCATAGAAATTCTTATGAATCGCTATGGTATGCAGGTTTCCTCACGATGTTTTCGAACGAATGATGTAGTATTTTTATATACTATTTATATAATTTATAACTATATTTAGTTCAAACCGAAACAATAGTGCATTTACACTACTGTTTGACGGAAGATGTTAGTACCTACTTAAGCGGCCTCTCCCATAATATGAAAGACCTACCACCAGTAATTACCATGTAACTAACTAGTAACATAACTTTTTATAAGTATACGTGTACTATAATTAATTGCAAAGCCAGTGACAGACAGATAGACAGCAACGAACAATAGATTTCCGTCCGGACCCTTCGAGTGCGAAACCCTATTACCCATTACAAAGACAATTAACAGTGGAGTTCCTTTTAACCTATTTTCCACAATGAGTTGTATGGGTGACATTTTTATAGAAGATATTTTATTAATATGCTAGTACTTAGTGCAGTGGCGTTAAGGGGATGAATTAGAACTTGAGTCTAGGGATTTCTAATGTTTGAGATTATCGAGAATACTATAGGGGGAGGTTTATATCCATAGTTTTTCTATTGCATAACATGATCGAGAATATAGGGGGAGGTTTCTTTGCATAGTTTTGTTTCATTGCATTGAAAGGCAAAACGAGCTTGCCATTCGCCTGATGGTAAGCGATACAACAGGCCATGGACAGTAGTAAAACCTAACAACAGCATTAATTACAAAGCAATGCTTGGCATTTGACATAAGATGTTAAGTCTCATTATGTCCATTGGTTAATAACTTAATCTGGTCACAATATCTTTCAAACCTGAAGACAATAGTGCACTACTTTTTGGCAGGTGCAATAGACATTACAATTGCACCCACCCAGCTGGCCTCACACATATTATGAGAAGCTTGCCACTTGTGATATTTCACAAGTTTCGTCGTTCTGACACTGAAAGCTATTTGTAGTTTTTTATACACTTAATATATTTAAACTTGAGTCTTGTAATTGTAAGTTGTTGTGATTTGAATATTCCAGTATCACAAATAGGTGAAATAATTTTTCACTTTATTTTCATGATATACTGAAGTGACGAAAATAATAATTGAGAGTGAATGAATCTAAAACCGCTCTTAAAAATGGAATACATAAATTGAAAGTTAATTTGGTGTAAACTACGCATAGGCTCCGTGGCGCAACGGTAGCGCGTCTGACTCCAGATCAGAAGGTTGCGTGTTCGAATCACGTCGGGGTCAAATATTTTTTCCTGTCCTTTAAGCAGCTGAAACTTTGATGAATCTTGTTGAAAATTATCAACGTCTATTTGAATTGTGAGAGTAGTGTTTACGGAGCGAGTATATTTTGTGACGTTGAACCTTTTTTAATAGAACAAAGAGTGTTATATTTACACCGCTTAATCTAAACTAAACAATTAAGTGATCAGCTTTCCCAGTTGTGCGTTGTTATCCACTTTTCCTATTAGTTTTTTGGTTAATTGTGTGTTCTGATTGTTGATTCTCGGTATTCAATATCATTTTTTGTATACGGTTGATCCCAGTTTAATTTGCTTTGCGATGGGGTTGTGATGTGGTGTGTGATGGTATAGTTATGGTGGTATAGTTAGTTCATACTTACAAAATAATACACAGTTTCTATGCACTCCTTGATTTTGTCCGCAATAAGGCACAGCGTAAGATTCAGCTGGTGTAACGAAGGCTCTTTGTCTCCTAGAAGGTTCTGGAACGGTTCTAAACTGCAGTCCAATATTCTGGAGATAAAAATATTATAATAAGACTAACTAACATTGCACAATTCATAGAATATTTTTCAGATGATGTGAATAATTGATATCACACAACTGTCCTATTAATAGCGCTGTTTGAAACATTGTTTAGAATATTAAAATAAATGTTTATACAAGTTTCCAGCTTATTTTCTCTAATTCCCAGTTTAACCCTTTCTTTGCCTTGTTTGACTGGGTCATTGGTTCAGGTACCAAAACTAGTTTTTTATATCAGTAACTACACTGATATTCGTAGATCAGACAATATTTAGAATATTTGTGTAAAACTAGAAAACCCCGTTTTCAACCGCGACTTTCTATAGCTGAAAAAATTATAAAGGTATCTTGCCGCCTTATCAGTCATCGTTCTATTGTTTCCGTATGCTTTTCCTTCATTTAACTATCTAAACAATTACCATAATATTTCCCTACTTATTTATAGTACAAGTGCAATGGTTAAGTAGAGAATCATTGGCAAGGAGCGCGGGTGTCCGATGATTGCCAGGCCATTAGCATTAAAGCGACGTTAAGCGCGTCACTCACACGTCACCGCTCACATTAATTACACCGCTACACGCAGCCGGCGCATGCGGTGCGGGTTCGATGTCTGGGCAAGAGTTTTTGTAGGGATTTTGGTAGGATGAAGGTTCCCGAAAAGAGAGAACTATACGCTAGACTGATTGTTATAAAATCGTGGAAGAGGAAAATAAAGTGATTCACACAAGTATGACGCGTTTCGGGAATAGTCAATGTACATGAATGCTGAATTGCAAATCCTGTATGATCATTGTATTGTAAACTTATTTAGAAAAGAGCAACGCTAGAGTTTCTTGCCCATTCTCCTGTGGCGAAAACAGCCTTGTAGACCGGGTGTTAGTGGAAAAAAGTGACTGAATCTAAATAATGTATGACATTTTATGGATTCAATAGATATTTTCATTTCATTTTATTTCAGTTCATTATACTACAGTGTACACCCAAAAACAAGGCATTGTCAACTCGCGCGAAAATGATTTCGCAATAGAGGCATATATACGTCCATGATTGGAGTGTTAATACAATAGATCAAATCAATCTATCCAATGATGCAAAACAATATCGTCTAAAGCACCAGTAAAATGATTACTGCAGTTTAAATGAAATTCGACGCGGAGGCAACACGGTTGTGCTTGGCGGATAGATATTTTAGTAAATTAGCTTCTGTTAGGCATAGATTATAAAGAGAGCGCTTTGTTCCCATTTTTAATCAATATTATCGCATTAACAACTCGTCGTATGGGGGGTTACTCGGTGAAAAGGAACTCGAATATTTGGACTTCGACGTCCGAAGAATGTTATAAGTTTTCCTCTTCTGAAAATCATACTATTATCTATGATACTTATCGTTTACTTCGAACTTAGTATATAGTGATAGTTACTTATGATCGAGGAATCAAACATTTTACGTTTATGTTCGAACATTCGAGTTACATATCGAATCGTAGAGAATTCAGAAGTATAATTTAATGATAACTATGCATCATCATCATAGTCATCGTATTCTTTAACCAATACTGGTTTTCATCTCAATATAACCTTACTTTTATTTTCATCCACTCTAACTTTATATTCAGGCGTAAAGTTTAAACAGCGTTTGCGGACATTAAATAAGAGAAACACGTAAATCGGAAACATAAGATTGCGTGATGGCTGAAATGGAGACGATTTTTCCCATTTCCTTAGGCAATTTGCGAACGTCCAGTCAATGTAACGAGCCAATGATTTTGTAAACGACTATTTGAGCACACTAATTTATTTTCTCTTTAACTAAATGGACCGAGCGGAATATAATAAGATCTGGCCTAGTTGCGACTTTCGGGCGGAGGAAACTGTTAAATGGCTTAATGTTTCGGCGAAGAAGTATCCACTTTTTTGATGGCATGATAATGTGACTGCAATGCAGTTCAGATAGGACATGCATTGGAGCGAAATGGTAATCTTATTAAATTATCAGCCACACTTATTAATAAACAAGAGCAACAACACTCAGAAGTCATAAAGCAGTAAATGGCACTGTATTGTACTCATCGTCCTGAGACATTAGGTAATACTCGTAGGTCCCTCTATCGCCTATGTCGCCTAGTAATTGATAAATGAATACGACCATGTGTCTTCTTATCGCTCTGAACTTTGGTGGTTTCCCATTCGTCAAGGTCGCAGCGTTCGCTCTCTTACTACACTTTTTTCTATATTAATATTACCTACTGCACCATCTTACTTAACTCGTCACTTTCAATTCCTTTGGTCTAACCACAATAGAAATCTCCGCTCGTCTCATTGTCTTCTTCTTCAATGCCACAGTTCTAATTTTATACATCCCTCCATCACGGTGCGATCTATTCTTTTATGGAATGCCATCCCACTCGAAATTAGAACGGCCAAAAACTGTTATGCGTTCAAAGTAAGAGATCTGGAATTGTTTCCGGAGAACAGAAAATAATTTGACAAATTAAGTTGGTTATATATAATTATTATGTGTGTATATGTATCTATAGTTTATTTAAATTATGTACCATATTTTTTCCTTCTTTAACGACAAATAAACCTGCTTTGCTCTATTTTCGCTTCACCCAATGGTAGACTGTAGGAGAATGCCTCTGGCATTCAGTCCGCCTGTATACTATTTGTATAAAAAGCAAATAAAATAAAATAATCGTACTTACAGTACTACAGGCAGGAACAAAACAATGCTGCTTGGCGTCTAAAATTGGAATACACAAACATTTGTCTCGGTGTGGAGCTTTTATAATTTCACAACCTACACACGCTGCTCAGTAAAATAAATTCCCAAATACCATCTCTATACAAACAGTTCCTTGTATAATCTAACAACATTAATTAGCGCCGCAGCTGGTTTAAAATATTTAGCCGCAGACTAAGTGCTGGTGTTTGATTTATAGTCGGCGATGTGTGGAAAACTCCAATCATTAGCAACTTTGCGCGAGTGTGGTTTAACTACTGCTTCTAACTATCTTTCTATACTGAGGGTTTGCGTGGAGTTGCTTCGTATTAAGCGTGTATTATCTCGCTCAGAGATTGGCACTGTAATTTATGTCAGGTAGGGTAGACGGTGGCATTTTAATATTATTTTTTTATTTAATAGATGTAAACGAGTAAGCACGTTCACCGATCACCTGATTTTGAGTGATCACTGTCGCCCACGAGGCAGAACATCCACAACGCTTTGATTATAGGTGTGTTTGTTTTTGCTCTCTGCTCATCAAATCGGGAATTGAGCGGGAAGGAGGAAGAATGTTAAGAGGGAAGGCGTATTGGACACAATCTGATTTTTTTATTACTAAGAATGGCGAGACGAGCATGCCCTTCGCCTGATGGTAAGCGACACGATCGCTCATGAACAGTAGCTAGACCAAACAACACTTTGAATTACAATGCAATGCTTGGAATTCCACCGCGCACGCCATCCTAAGATGAAAAGATAAACATAAGATGTTAAGCCTCAATATGTCCAGTAGTTACTCTGGCTACAATGTCCTTCAATCCGAAACACAAAAGTGCATTTAAACTGTTATTTGACGGCAGATATAGACATTGCGGTGGCACCTACCTAGGCGGCCTCTCAAATGTGAGAGACCTACCACTAGTAAATCTTAATCTCTGAGTGAAACGCAATGGCTAAGCTGTCACTTTACGTCGATCTTCTGTGAGACAGTGTTACCGCCCTGAGTCTGGCTATTCGTGTTGAGTTATCACTGAAAACAGCGTCGCTCTGTCGCATCTTAAATCATCTAATGGTACCCACGATGGTAATCACGATGGTAGTTTTAATGGCATAGTGAATGTTGTTTTTTTCCAGGCAATTGTTTGTGTGGTTCACAAATATTTGCTTCGGGTCTGGGTGTTGTGAGATCGATGGAGTGATGATTTTGACGACCCTCTCGTGGAGTGATGATTTTGACGATTATGATGCTGTCAGATGCATTATTTTGTTTATTTTTAACTCAAATTATACTACTCTACTCGTTGCATCCAATTAATTATATTTAAGTAGCTGTTAGTTCCATCATTCGTCCAATTAAAACAGAAAAGTTGTGAACGATGGCCCTGGTTCCAACGCAATTGCATAGACATTGTTGCTCAGTGGAGAGAAATAAGGAATTATGAAGATGCAGTCGCTTAGAAAAATTTTACTTCGGTCATAAATACTTTAATACATTAGCAGGTAGCAGGGTCTTAAGGAAATCTACGCAATTTCTTGTAGCCCCATAGGCTAACGAAGATCAAATTTCATAAGTATTTTAGGTGTCCTACCTACGAAGTTTTGGTAATTCAATCTATGAAGTCAATACTTTAATATTGTAATCTTTGTTGTCTTTAAAATATTCTATGGATATTGAATGCGTGGTTAACTGATGGTAGGTCCCTCATAAGTGAGAGGCCACCAGGGAAGGTACCACCGCAATGTCTATTTCACCCGTAAACAGCAGTGTAAATGCACTGTTGTGTTTCGGTTTGAAGGCTATTATAGCCAGAGTAACTACTGGACATATTGAAACTTAACATCTTATGTCTCAGGATGGCGAGCGAAAGTCAAGCATTGCTTTGTAATTCAAGATGCTGTTTGGTTTTGCTACTTTTCATGAGCAGTTATATTGTTTACAATTAGGCAAATGGCAATTTCGTTTCGCCATCCATAACAATAAAAAAACGTGTACTTTAAAAAAGTGGAACCCAACTATACGAGCGAGTACAACAGTTATACTATAAGATTTTCTTACAAATTCCAACATAACCTAATGCACAGAAAATTACTACTGATAGAATCGACGTTGTTAGCCATTTAAACTTTTTTTTTTTTTATTGCAATGAATGGCGAGACGAACAAGCCGTTCGCCTGATGGTAAGCGATACGACCGCTCATAAACAGTAGGACCGTTCCACTGCGCTCGCCATCCTGAGACATAAAATGTTAAGTCTCAATATGTCCAGTAGTTACTCTGGCTACAATGTCCTTCAATCCGAAACACACCAGTGCATTTACGCAGTGTTGTTTCACGGGAGAAATAGACATTGCGGTGGTACCTACCCAGATGGCCTCTCACATATGAGAGACCTACCACCAGTAAACGTGCGAAAAGTCACTTATACACAGCAACAGAAATCGTTTTCGTGGCGTGATCAATTTTAAAACCTGTTTGCTGAGCAAAGGTGGTCGCTAAATGGATTGCCTCGGCATTGGGCGCCCGTTGTATTATTTCCTTTTATTTCACGTCTTGGACGTGTCAGGGTGCTATATTGGACGCCCAATCCTTTACCTTCATAATGTTCTGGCAGGCAGCCATGTCACTTGTCTTATTGTCATTTAAAGGTGTTTTTAAAAACGAAATTAAGACGTAAATTATGATGTTTGTATTTTTGAGAGACTTCCTGGCGCCGAAGGTTTGTAAGTAGCGGTTATTATTATTTATTATTTAATCCTTTTTTTCAGTTTACAAAGACTCTACCAAGATATTGAACAATAAAAATAAAAGTACAAGTGGCGACCTTATCACACTAGGTAATTTCTCACAACCATTTGTATGTCCGATTCGTTTTAGATTCATTTTTTGGTAACAGTCATTAAGCGGATGATTAATACCTCAGTCCGCCCCGTCACCACAATACCAGTAAAGCAATCGAAGTATCGACAAGTTAAAAAATGTATCCAAATCCGCGATAAAATCGGTAAATAATAGTTTTACTATATTTTTGATGTTCTAAATCAATACCGCTTTCCTCTTCTGATCATTATTCGTTCTCTCTTTCCTTTTATTATGAGCGGCTGACACACCTCACATATTAAATCTCGGAAATGTATAAAACGCAAATGTCTTCGATTTTCATACATAGTGATAATCTTAAACCATCAGTGTCAATTGGCTAGATTTAATAATATCTAAAGTTAATGAATGCTCCACCTGGAATACACTAAGTGTACGACTACTTTGTAGTCAATTTGTCAGTATAACTAATAAGAAATGTAAATGATTTCTAATATCTGTGAAACTAAGCTAAAAGGTCATACTTGAATATTTCGGCTATTTTATCCATAGCCCCTCTAAGCATCTGGTCTTTTTCCTCGTACTTGGACCTCAGCAGTTCGGTTCTTCTCACCTGGTCATCTAACTCTTGTTGTAGTGCCTTCAGTTTGTTTTCTCTCTTTGCGTCCATCATATCATTCCAGTCCTTGCGGTCCACTGTTGGGAGAAAAACTTAAATCTTAGAAAATTTGTTACAATTAGGTGCTTATACCTGTAAAATATCAATATTACAATACGTTCATTAAATTCGGAAAGAACATAAAAATACTCTAAAACGACGATCTTATAATAATTATCTATGACTCCTTTTGGTGGCAGTCACTTTTCATCAGTTTATTTGCTTGCTTATAGCAACTATTCTAAAGTTTTTACATCAGCCTCCTTTAAAAGACTCAAAGTTTTGGTTTTGTTTTCATTATTCTTTCATTCACACTTGCATACACTAGTCCGAATAGTAGTAATATTCTTGGCAATATTTGTTATTTTTGACTGCCTCCATGGCGCAGTTGGTTAGACGCCGGCTGTGAAACGAAAGGCCGCGGGTTCGATCCCCGCACCGAGACAAATGTTTGTGAGGCTCTCAAGTATTTGTTTTAGGTCTAGGTGTTTCTTCTTCTTCTTCTTTATCAGCCCATATACGTCCCACTGCAGGGCACGGGCCTCCTCTACAATCGAAAGTATGATTGAGAGTGGTCTAGGTGTTTGTGAGACCGAAATTCTCTCATAGTTTCTGATACCCACGCCACAAGACTTAATTGATCTTAATGTGGGGTCAGGACTATGTATGTGACTGTTGTGTATTTAGATATTATTATTATTTATGTCGTACTTATATCCCGCTGTATGCGTTGCACATCTCTGCTCAACACTTCGTTTTCAGCACAGAAGTCAGTCAATAGCTTGTAGATGGAGAAGTTGTGGAACTCCCTCTTAATGAAATCCTTAATGATTTCGCTGATTCGCGTTTCTTTGGTATAATTCTGTAGTGTAAGAAAGTAAAAGTAAATAAAAATATGTATAATACCTCTATCCATCCGGGATCCTCTATGTATATCATAATAATTCTACAACAGAATCTCATTGCTAGTAAAATCGAAAACTACTTAGGATATTATTGAGAGGCAGTTTTAAAATCTATTGTAGTCAACAAATGTTTTGTATTCTTCGCTTATACTGAATACGATTGTTATTCGAAAGGGATAAGACATAATTATGTTAGAGTAAATAACATGCCAAATAGGGGTCCAAATGTAAAACATGATGATTTTTTAATCCCATGAATTGAAAAAACAACGGAGATCTTTGAAAAGAATATCCGCTTAATATAGTAGAACATCTAATTAGGAAGCATAATCTAAAAAAAGAACGCTAAGTTGGCTATCCGAAACTCGGATTTAAATCCAAGCCTTTTTTTTTTTTTTTTTTTTTTTTATTGCATTGAATGGCGAGACGAGCAAGCCGTTTGCCTGATGGTAAGCGATACGACCGCTCATGGACAGTAGCAACATTCCACTGCGCTCGCCATGCTGAGACATAAGATGTTAAGTCTCAATATGTCCAGTAGTTGCTCTGGCTACAATGTCCTTCAATCCGAAACACAACAGTGCATTTAAGCAGTGTTGTTTCACGGGAGAAATAGACATTGCGGTGGTACCTACCCAGATGGCCTCTCACATATGAGAGACCTACCACCAGTAAAGCCTTCACAATACACATTACAGTCACAAAACCAACACGGCAATAATTAGTCAAAGTATTTGCGCTTGGCAATCAACGTAAGTACGTTTTCATTATTACACTCAATTAAAATGTAAAAGTAAAAGAAAATGCAATGGTCGACATTTAGAATTCCCTTTCTTTAATTATCCATTAAGAATGAAGGGAAATTTGCAGAGAGAACGGAATATCTATACCGTCCGCCGTTTGTTTGAGCCTGTCGTTTTGTATTATGGGTTAATAACATTTTCAACAATGTTATTTCAAAGTGTAGTTATTTCGTCGGGATGATTGGTGGAACAAATTCACCTTTCTAATTTATTTAACATACATTGTCTACCGTATTTGATGCTAATACGAGTTTTCATGATAGTGGATAATGTGAGTGTGTCTGCTTTGAAATTAGACTACTTATACTCGGTTTTGGGCAGGCCGGCATGATTGCGAAGACTTGCAACAAACAACTGTTCCTCGTTATTAGATATTTTCGATGGCAATATTTTCACCATCAGTTGTTGTGAAATTGTAAAAATATTGGCAATAAATAATTCTTTTGAATTATGGCAACGATCCCTTTGAATGATAGCCACGACCTTTACAATTCTTAGGGCTAATCGCAAATTTATGTATTGCTAATCGTACTTCCTAATATCATTCTTCGTCAGAAGGCTGACTACTAGTGGTAGGTCTCTCATATGTGAGAGGCTGCTTGGGTGGGTACCACCGCAATGTCTATTTCTTCCATCAAACAACAGTTTAAATGCACTGTTGTGTTTCGGATTGAAGGACATTGTAGCCAAAGTAACTACTGGATATATTGAGACTAAACATCTTATGTCTCAGGATGGCGAGCGCAGTGGAATGCCAAGCATTGCTTTGTAATTCAAGGTGTTATTTGGTTTTGCTACTGTTCATGAGCGGTCGCATCGCTTACCATCAGGCGAACGACACGCTTGTCTCGTCATTCACAGCAATAAAAAGAGGCTGATAAACACTGCCAATGCAAGAAAGTTGTTCGATAAAATTATAAACAATTCATATAGTAGTACTTACAGTAATCTCTTCTAAAATTTTCACGTGAATGTCGAATTGCTTTATAGCTTCTTCTTCCTCTCTTAGTTTTTCTTTTTCCTGTCTCTCTTCCTCTTTCTTATTGATACGAATGAGCCCTTTTTTGGCTAGGAAATTGTAGAGTTTTTGTTCATTATCATATCCGCGTTGAAGTTCACGCATTTCCTGTGAAATTTAGAAAATATGTTGTTGTGGTCATTATTGTACGGACATACATATGTACATAGGATTATACAGTATACAACTAAAAAAATCGTGTTAATAGATTTCAAACCATAATGCAATTCAATTAACTTTAGTATTATAACGTTTGCGCATATCCTTTTTTGTGATATACATATATGGCCTATGTTGTTAAACTATCTTCTAATCCGGGAGAGAAAACTGTGATAAGTAAAAATCCGTCCGTATAAAAAAATAAAAATCCGTCTTCCTCATACAATGCCACACCATATGCTTTCAAACCTGGACTTGTAGCATCTGGTCCATCCGGCCTTTCTCCTGCACAGATTTCAGCTTGGCGCACCACTCATCACGCTGATCGTACGCCAGGGTCGAAGACTCGAAGAGATCTGTCAGGAACTTCTTGCCTTTGCCCAGAACGTGCATCATTTTGTTCCAGGACTTGTTGAATATTGCTCTGGGATTAATTGAATATATTAATAAAAGGTGTATTCAGTGGCGGCGTAAAGGGGGGGCGGGGGGGGCGGTCCGCCCCGGGTACCAAGCACCAGGGGGTGCCAAAGACACCCACATAAAGCACACAAAATCTACCTGTATCCAGAAATAACTACCAACCCTTGTATCTAGCTATTTGTATAATACTAATAGTATATTTTGAAGTATTTTAAATATAATGTCTCATTCTCTAAAATAATGAATTCTAAAATTCGGTAGCTGGGCCTCGTATAGGATTAATTTGAGATTATCCGCTTGCACGAGTCTAGGAGCCACTTGCAGGGGCCCACATCACAGTTGATGGCGTGGAGGTCTCTATCATCTCCTGGTGAAGTATGTTAGAGTTGTCTTGTATAGTCGGTGGAATGTTCATGTCCTGCCATGAGCCTAAGATTGAAACTAGTCAAGGCAGCAGACGCATTCTCTAGCCTAGGGCTTCCCAAACTAAGCGTCACGAAGCCCTGGGGCGTCGCAGCATTGTCCCAGGGGCGATCGAGTCGAGTGACCCAAACTGGAGCCCCGTTTTGGGAAGCTTTGCTCAGAAAAGCAAGCACATTCTTCCCATTATCAGTTAACCAAAAGTAAAATAAATTTCTTTCTTTTCTAATTAAAATTAAGAGTTTTTCTGATAATCTATTATTAGGGGCTGGTCTGAGGGAATCGTAAAAAAAAAAATTCTTAAGGGTTCAGCTTCGGGAGGTCCTGGTCTAACCAACTCAACTTCGAAGATTCTGGCACCCCTTACCAGAGGCTGTACGCGGGAGTTGTGCGATCGATGGCCTTTTACGGTTTCTTTCCGCTGTGTGCCATCATTATGAAAAAACACACTCTTTCGGAGTGCCCACTCTGGGGTGACGAGCGCAGAATACTTCATGCAGCCGCCAGAGTAGACCTCTCGCTCTCGGTCGTGATGCCCTCGATGGTCGAGATTGGCAAGGCTTGGCAAGCAAAACTCTCGTTCTGCGAGATCGTGATCTCGCAGAAGAATAGCACGAGACGGGATCGCGAGGTGAACGATCTCGCTTACTGCCACCTGCACAAAAGGGTTGCCGGGCAATAAATGACTGAACCGCTGCGGCGCCTCTATCCTGTCGTAGAGTATGAGAATTTTGCCACGGTATTACCTAACCGTCATAAGAGGCGACATTACGCTGGGCTTGGCATACTGTGCAGGGGGCGGTGCGCCCTTACCTACAGCAACTTGGATATGAGCGACAGGGCGCATGGCCTCATCTTTGACGTAGAGGACCTAAACATCTTTAACTGGCGCCGCGTTTTGAAACAGTCGCACCCTTCAAAAGAAGAAATCCGGCATACGGTCTGCCCAGCAACCTGTGTTCGTGGATTTCCGGCTTTCTGCACGGGCGTAGAATACGTGTAGTCGTCGACGGACACGCTTCGGCGCTCATGTCGGTAAATGTCGGAGTTCCACAAGGCTCGGTGCTGTCCCCCGCCTTGTTTATTCTGCATATCAATGACATGTTGTCGCTTGGCAACATTCATTGCTATGCAGATGACAGCACGGTCCATGGGCGATACCACTGCGGGCCTCCGGGTTGCCGAGTCGAAACTGTGAAGGGACGCGAAGATCTTGTCATTGAGCTCAACCGGACCTTGGATCTCATTTCTACATGGGGTTCCAGGAATATGGTTGAGTTCAATGCCAAGAAAACCCAGGTGTGTGCGTTCACGTGCAAAAAATCCCCGTTCTCTCCCCTCCCCATTCTTCAGGGTACTCCCCTCTCAGTGCGGAATGACCTGTGTATCCTTGGTGTGGATATCCGCTGTGATCTCAATCCAAGGAATCACATCGAGGGCGTAATATCTGCCACATCACGCAGGGTTGGACTCCTGAACAGGGTGCGTCGGTTCTTCACGCCCGGTCAGCTTTATCGCTTGTATAAAGCGCAGGTCCGGCCGGGTATAGAGTAATGTTCGCACCTCTGGGATGGATCCGCCCAGTACCTGCTCGATGCCTTGGATGGATTGCAGCGGCGGGCCATCCGCATTGTGAATGATGCAGACGTTACGAGCAACTTAGAGTCGCTACAACTCCGGAGGGATGTCGCCTCTCTAAGCGTGTTCTACCGCCTGTATCACGGTGAATGCTCTGAGGAATTATTCAACTTGATCCCCTCCACTCCATTCCTAACCAGAACCACGCGTGCTGGCTTGCGAAGCCATAGCTTGATGGTCCACACCATCCCGGCGCGAACCAAACGGTTCTGAAATTCTTTTTTGTGCCGCACCGTCAGGCTGTAGAATTGTTTGCCGTCTCACGTGTTCCCGCCTTCCTATAATCCTGGGTCTTTCCGCCATAGTGTGAAAAGGCATCTTAGCAGGCCGGCATAATTGTATCTATTGGCATGGGACTGCAGTCCGATGCCAATGGATACTCTGCCTGGGTGGCATTTGTGCTCACCATCAGGCGCAATGCGGCTATTATGCCGGGCAAGAATAAAAAAAATAAATAAAACATCCAGTAATGATTTTCTATAGGACGCTGAGGCCATGCGCTTCTCGCCTTGTGATGTTTGGGGCCGCCCATAATGCGTTTGACGGTCATCCAAGGAATTTAGTCGGTATGCTAGCGGAGGTTTTGTGAGGGACCCGGCTCGGCCAAAACATCCCTAACGTGCCAGGCTGGAAGGCCAGTGACACTAACTTACAGTTCCAGCCGCCTCCGTGCCACCCAAAGAAGAGCACAATAGCTTTCCTCCGATAAAAGTCAGATTTGATAAGTGCACGATCTCGAGTATCCGCTGTAGGCTTGTTTAGTATTGGGTGTTATGTTTATGTAGGGGTGCTCAATACAAAACCGCCCCGGGTGCCAACCTACATTACGCCGCCACTGGGTGTATTAGATTGTATTAGCCCTTAATTAAACACTTCACTTCTTTAAAATTGAGAGTTCGGTAGATAAGACGTTAAGCATAGTCCACCACGTTGGCTTATAGCATGTTGTAGTTGAGTTGGTAGACTAAAGGTTACAGATATTACGAGAACTTTTTAGGTTGCAATAGAAAAAAAATATAAATATTTACGTTGGTAGGCTTACAGAATGTTAGGCGAGTGATGTAAAATGGTGGAACAGAGGTCCAAATTAACTATATTTAAGTTCAAATATGTTCACAATATGCTAACACCTAAATACTACAAATTCTTTTATAACTTATGTAGCCTTAAATTAATTTTATTTGAATGAAATTGTTATCTCGCATTTCGGGACATAATGCCATTCAGCATTGAGCGTGCTAGCAAGACGCGATGGGACAAAGTTATCTTGTTAGCAATCAAATTCTAGTTTACGAATGAACGTTGAACTTCTAAGACTGTTTTCATTATATATTCACAGTTTCAACATATAAATACGTTATGAAAATGTTAGGTTAGGAGTTTCTACGATATATTAATTTAATAAACATAAGACATTCTATAGTCATACGTAAAGTTTAATGCTTTAGCAAATTAGAACAAAATGTATCAGAACAAAAAAGTTTGAAGTCAAAGTAAAATATTATTAATCGTACATTTGCTACCAATATTCGACACAGCTATATTTTGATAAGACGAACATTTCCTATGTTGCAGAGAAAAGAACAAACAGCAATGTAGTACGTAGTTCCCAGATTATTATATTAGCATCAAAGATTCCACAGCTGGGCAAGGGCCTCCCATAAACTTTTCTACATCTCTGTATTGATAGCATTTTGCATCGAATTCCTTTATGTTTGAAAGTTTACTATAGCAGAATATCTGGATAAAGATTTAGGTTTCAAACACAATCCTCCTTACACGCTTATATTTAACGAACTAAATCATAACTATTACTATTATACCGGGTAAATCCAGACTGCGATTGGAAACGAAGCCATGTAGGTAGGTATGTGGTAGTTTTGGTGTCTCCAGATACTATGTAACTAAACTTTTTGCAGTGAAGCAGGGATTTGTTTAAATTGTTTTATCCTAACGTCGTCTTTGGGTGGTAAATACATAGTCTTTTCTAGAATAATAATATACACTCTTTTATTTTTAAAGACTCTTCGGCACGCAAGAGTTTAAATTATCATTTTAGCAAAAACTATGGATTTATCACCCAAACACTATAATATTTAAAAATATCACAAATTTCTTAGTTATTGATGTCTTATTATTGCGAAATTATTAGTTACTACTAATTACCACCCAGTTTCGGTTTCGTTCGCAGTCTCGATTTACCTTTTATGACTAAGATGGAATCATTTTACTCAAACCTTAGTAGCCAGGTATAGTTCTATGGCTTTATCGTAGAGGGATGTGTCAACAGAGCCCTTACTAACACGCACGTTGTAAGACCTTGTGGATCTATTAATGGAAGCATGTTTGGCTAAATTGCCTCTGAGGTTTGCAAGTGTGAACGTGTTACCGATATATCCGATAATATATGATGTATGTATAAGCAATAAGCATATATTGATGACCGACACGTGAGTATATAAATTGAATATATTTATAATGATGATTTCCTATCAGAGTATGTTAGAATTAAAAAATGAAAATGAAACGACTATAAAATTATGGTTTCTTTGATTTATGCGAATGTTACACATTGAAATAATACTATCACATACGGATTTTATCGTGGATTTGATTTTAATTTCATTTTTTACCTTCCCGACGTTTTTAATGTTTTAAAGCTTTTGTGGTCACGGGGCGGACTAAGTTGTTAGTCATCCTCAGTGTTACAATTTTGACAACCTTTATCAAAAATCAAAAAGCACCTGAAGAAAATTCAATTTTAAAACTGACAATTCTCTTTGGCGCTTAGGGTATTGGTGTGACCATGTACGAGTATATTTCGTCCAATGTTAGACATCTATGTACATCATAAGCTTTGGGAGTCCTTTTCAAATTAAATCTATTAGACCATCATTTTTCAGTCAATACTTTTAAGGACACACATTTCTAACGTAGCTAAGATACATTTTAATCAAGACGTGGATACGTTAATTGTAAATACAAATTTCATTCACAAGCGATGCATTCCCAAAGCAATAACCCACGTGTTCCCTCTCCGTGAACATCGCTAATGACACTCATTAAAGCGTCTGCACCCCGTAGTTACCTAGCCTGTACTCTCTAGACTCAAATCACGTAACAACTGGCATCATTCCAGCCTTCACAACTCCACAGTTAACAGTTTTAAGACATCATTAATTTGAAAAAACATTGTCTTTACAACATTGCTCTTTGGCAGTGTTAATCCCATAGTTTTTGTTACGTCCTGGCGGAGATCCAGTCTTTAGATTAGGTTTAAATCACCACAATTATTGTTAGTCTTTATGGGGTGTATGGGATAGGTTGATTGCCAGGCGGGAGGGAATCTATTTAATATTTACAATTGAGTACTCAATATGTCCAGTGGTTAAGTCTCAATATGTCCAGTGGTTACTCTGGGAATAATGTCCTTAAACAGTGCATTTATACTGGTGTTTTGTGGGATAAATAGACCTTGCGGTGGTACCCAGCCAGGCGGCCTCTCACAAATGAGAGAACTACCAGTAGTAAAGTAATATAAATTTGATTATCGCCAAACTTTCTCAAATATACCATACCCGGGATATGGAATGCGTTATTGGTTTTGGTTAAATGCTAAAGCATAAAAATAGTCAATATAACTACTTCCATCTAACGATATCTTATATATCTACATATATCTTTTTTTTTTTTTTTTTTATTGCGACGAATAGCGAGACGAGCATGCCGTTCACCTGATGGTAAGTGATACGACCGCTCATAAACAGTAGCAAAACCAAACAATACCTTGAATTACAAAGCAATGCTTGGCATTCCACTGCGCTCACCATCCTGAGACATAAGATGTTAAGTCTCAATATGTCCAGTAGTTACTCTGGCTACAATGCCCTTCAATCCGAAACACAACAGTGCATTTACACTGCTGTTTGACGGGAGAAATAGACGCTGCGGTGGTACCCACCCAGATGGCCTCTCACATATGAGAGACCTACCACCAGTGAATGAAAATATCTATACTAGATATCTCATTCATCATCATTTAACTAACAACAAAACTTCAAAATGAATGTCAGTGTGACCATTAACTCAGTAATTACTTTAGTGGAACTTAATAACTTAGGTCGCGGCATGAGTGGGTTATTCTAGGGATAATTATACTCATAACAATACGGTTATTACAAAACAAAGTTACAAATATACCTACTGCATGAAACTCAAAACATCCTATATTAATCTGGTCTATAGTTTTTTTATTTTTATTGTACTGAATGGTTAGACAAGCATGCCGTTCGCCTGATGGTAAGCGATACGACCGCTCGTGAACAGTAATAAAACCAAACAACACCTTGAATTACAAAGCAAGGCTTGGCATTCCAATGCGCACGCCATGCTGAGACACCGGATGTTAAGCCTCAATATTATGTCCGGTAGTTACTCTAGCTACAATGTCCTTCAATCCGAAACACAACAGTGCATTTACACTACTATTTTGTGGGAATACTGTATTACTACGGATCATGATAATTTATGAGGCTGTAAACCTACCTGTCTTGAAGCATGTGTTCTATTTCCTGCCTGATCTTCTTGTTTTCGAATTGAATCGCGTTGAATCTAAGCATTGCAGCTTCTAACTGATTCTCAGTGGATATTAGCCGATTTTCGCTTTGGAATCGTCTTTCTTCTAACTGTATTAAGTAACAACAGTGTATAATCAACCTTCTAGAATAATGTAGTTAAGTCTAATTATTGTAATATTTTAAAGTAAAAATGCTCATTTCCAATACCGAAAAATTACGTAGCTATAAAAGCATATACAAGGCTACGTAATTTCTCGCTTATAGTGACAATCACAGAACCGAAACATATTCAACTGTTCTGTGGTGATAATTATCTAAGTTATTCATTTGTTATAAAAGGCTTCCTAAAAGGGGTAGGCTGTGGTGCAACCAGGACATCCACGTGTCATCACGCATTTTCAGACCCACGATGTGATAGGGGACGAGCTTATCACCATATCCCGCACAAATTCCTGACTCAAGTTTGATGTTAATAGAAAAATCTAATATAACTTTGCCTGACACAGGATTCGAACCCGAGACCTCAGCTTTGCAATCATACTGTAGTACAACTCCGCCTCTGAGGCAGTCAGTTGGTGATATTATTTAAATTACGTGGCTTACAGACTAAAGTTATATATAAAGTTGTAGGTAGATGTAAATCAAGTATGAAAAATATATAAACAGGACATCAAAAATTAAATTACCTTTCCTTCAGTAGTGTTCGCTAGTTTCCTAAGATACAACATTTCTTTGTTGTTTCTGCGTAGGAGTTCCTCGAGCTTGTTCATTAATATCACACCCTCTAGATTGAAAAACATATTTAGATATACTGAACTGTATCAGCCTATATACGCCCCACTGCAAGGCTCGGACTCCCTCTTCAATAGAGAGTACGATTGAGAGTGGTTATGATATATGTATAGTCAATCACGCTGGCCTAGTGCGGGTTTGCGTACTTTACATATATAATTCTTACAAATTCGTTACAGTATGCAAAGATTTTGTCATTTTTTCTATCATTGTTAAAGTGCGTGGTGATTGACTATCAATACACATACGACTCCGAAAAGTCAAAAGTGTGCGCTGGGATTTGAATCCGCGACCACCATGTTGGCAGCCGAATCTGGTCCGTTTACCAACAAGTCACGAGGCAATTACGTACCATTTAATATAATTGTCCAATTGTGCCAGTGGCATAAAAAGCTAGAAGCACATAGTCAGGTCTCTAGTTTGATTTCTAAGTAATGCAATTAAGTTTTGCAAAGTTTCTGAAAGTTGTTATTTGATCAGGATTACTAACTAAAATTTAGTAGCTTAGTCAAATAAATATACTAATTCAATATAAATCACTATCTTGCTCTTTGGTCTTAGTTCAGACTTCGCTGCTGAAAACACTATTTTAAAGTAGTTTAGGATTGCGAATTTATTTTCATTATTCGTATTAGTGAAATATTATTGTAAATTGTTGATTGATAATAGACATTCTCATCGACATTATAATTAGACATCTACCGTGACGCAGTTGGTTAGAGACCGACTTTGGAACGTGTGGCCGCGGGTTCGATCCTCACACCGAGACAAATTTTGTGTGTTCCACAGGTATTTGTTTCGGGTCTGGGTGTTTATGAGCCCGAAAAGTCTCCCGTAGTTCCTTATACCCACAGCACAAGACTCGATGTTATTATGTGGTAAGGACTATGTATATGACTTTCGGGTGTATTTATTTATTTATTTACTCTCATCTCATCAACACACCCACTAAAATATCAAGAGTCTAAAAGTACACTTTCAATAAAATATCAGATCGGAAAAGATTCGTAATTGCAGACCTAATATCTCTCATCCTTCCATTTTTCCGTCTAGTCTAGTATATTCGAAATTAGGAAGTCCATCCGTAGGGTAGGGGTAGGAACTCTAGCAGTGCAAACATCATTAACGTATAGAATAGTCCGGGATCCCAATCCTTTGTGTGCCTATGATTATATAAGTTATGTTCTTAAAATGTAAATCCATCATTGGCCGTAAGATAAGCACACCAGTTGTATTATATTAGTATTAAGGGCTGTGGATTTTGTTGAATAAAGAAAATAAAATAAAATAAAATAGTGATGCTAGATAGATGGGCCCAAAAATTGAGAGAGATAATAATTGTTTCAGGGCACCGTGCCCTCCCTCACTTTTTACGGTACAGCCCCCTTAGCAAGGTTACAAGACCTTCCAATCTATTCTCTTTCTACAATCGTTAAAGCCTTGACGTAAGCGGTGACGTTTGTACTTCGTACAACGTCATTGGCTAACTCCCATACAAATGCTATCTCAGATGCAATTTGACTAGCCCAAACGAAATGTTATCGCTTACGTCAAGGCGCTAACGATTGTAGAAAGAGAATAAGATTGGAGGCGCTTGTAAAATGCCTTGGCAGGGCGCCGTGACCCACACTTTGGGAGGCCCTGAAATAGTATAGAAAGCGGATTTTTTAAAACTTGTATAGTTTGTTTTACCTTCGCATTCCATCTGGGATTTAGTTCTGAGCAGCAGAGCATTGTTGAGTTCGCATTTCATTTTTTTGTTCTTCGCCTTGTGCGCGCCGGATCTTGCTATCTAAGGGTTTTATATTTCATTAGATTATGAAATATATTGCGTCTATCATTTTATTGAGGTCCTTAAAATATGTTTTGTTGTTGGTTGGTGTATATAAGTTTTAACCTATTGATAAAGCCTCAGAGATTCGATATGCTCCGACATAAATGAGTATTATGTTATTGGTTACGCCATATTTATACATTTCGATACAAGGTCATTGTCTATTCGATGATGTCTCAAACCGCCATTTTTTATGTATTTCACGCGCAGTTGGCAGTATTGTAAAATCCTTACTATCCAACATTCCCGCTCTTTTCCTTCTCCCTCTAACGCACGCTTTACCGCATATTTGTACTCCTCGCGC
This sequence comes from Hyles euphorbiae, assembly GCA_023078785.2. Taxonomy (NCBI): domain Eukaryota; kingdom Metazoa; phylum Arthropoda; class Insecta; order Lepidoptera; family Sphingidae; genus Hyles; species Hyles euphorbiae. The sequence continues at coordinate 1,092,631 of CM041030.1, forward strand.
GTGACGTCACGTGAGGACCACGGGGACGCGCTAGCGCACCCCTCACGCTCAGTTCCGCAACTTCGCTCCGCATCGCCGCACGCGCCGCACACGCATTCGCGTTAAGTAAGTGTTCCCGCCGCCGCTACCCTGCATGTGTGCATATGGCGCCACCGCTAATCCGCAAATAATTAATTGATCGCACGCCGCTTAAATATTAACACCAATTAATTAAGGACTGAGGACTGTATAGTTGATGCCGGCATAGCTATTTTGCACGGGACAAGCCCCTGTTTGTGTGTGTCGTGTCACGTAGTGCTGCGTCGACGCCATCACGCCGGGACTGCGCGCCACCTCGCCGAGGATGCAGATGTAAGGTAGGCGTGCATTCCTCTACTTGTTCCCGACCCAACCGCATCCGCACCGCGAACCAGCCCCTTCTGAAGGGGACATTAAAATTTACAGTCCACTCATGATATTGCCAACTCCGCTTTACTACTGCTAGCATCAACCTCCAATTGTTTCACCGCTTATAAATTTCGGGCCCTCAGCCAACCCCCGCAACCGCCCCGCACCGCATGGCACGTCGGTCTTTCCGCATCACCATATTGTTGGTCCTTCGAGCCGGATTTATTTTCGTGACTATAGTATAGTTTAATTTGTATACGACGTGTCATATTTCGTTTCGAATAGTATTCCCGCGTCTATTACTCAGTTTTAATAACTTATTATTACTTAAAAAATGTCGCGCTCAAGGACAAAGGGCGCTGAATCACCCGCGCACGACCTTGAGCTTGCTTTATTAGAAAGTAAACGGAACACGTATTTTTCTATCTTACAAAATGTTTTCGATAACTCTCAAAAGGCTTTTACTAGTGAGGAATGCATGGAAACATTTCTCAGTTCAGTAGGATCGATAGACAGATTGTCCGAACAGTTTAGAGAAGCATTAGATGATTATAACCGCGCTTTGCTAAAGTCTGATCCCACTTGTAAACCCGACTTTCAATGTTTAATTTCGTTTGAAGATCTATACTGCCGCATAAAACGCGTTCTATCGCGTGTTGAATCCACCCATTCGGGAGTGGACACGTCTCCGAGTCGCAGCGCTTTAAAACATAAAAAACCATCGTTGCCGCCGCTAGAAATAATGTCATTTGACGGTGATATTCGTAACTGGCCTTTATTTTACGCAAGTTTTAAATCCATTGTACACGATAATTCAATGTTAACAGATGGTGATAAGTTATATTACTTAATTGGTAAACTTTCACAAAAGGCTAAACATGTGTTCTCGGGTATTACGCCGTGCGCAGAAAATTATATTATAATATTGCAGTGTCTCATTGACAGGTACCAAGACACTCGTACACTCGCGTCCACTTATTTAGACCAAATGATTAACTTCCAAAGTATTGGTTCCCCCTCAGCGTCTAAGTTCCAAGACTTTTTAGAACAGTTTATTACCGCGGCAAGCGCTTTAAAAAACTTGCAACTGCATGACTTGGCAGACTTCATGCTTTTGCACCTCGCCTTACGTAGGCTTGACTCTGAGACTGTGCACGCCTTTGAGGAAAGATACCGCGATGTAGAAATACCTACATTCCTTGACTTAAAAGAGTTTATGCGCAGTCAATTTAAAATATACACTCACACGCAAACAAGTTCCGTCGCTATCAATACTCCGCGAAGTAATAATTTTATTAGGAATAAACCCCGTAATCACGTACCTAACCCGCAGGCCTACACACTGGTCTCATCACCTAGTCGTAAATGTCTTTGTGATAATTTTGTTCACGCTCATTTGTTTAAATGTCCTAAATTTAACCAATTTACTACGCCTTCCGCACGTTTTAAATGCGCTAAAGATTACAACGCGTGCATAAACTGCCTTAGTTTATCTCATAAATTACGAGATTGTAAATCGAATTCCAGATGTCGAAATTGTAATTCAAAACATCATACGTTGTTACACTTCAACAAAACAGTTTTGCAAACACGTACACAACATGTAACTTTGCCCGCACCGGGAGTCGAATTAGCTGCCGCCACTCTCGACTCCGCGGCGCGCACTACGCCTATCGCGCGCGCCCCACTTCTCGATGCGTCATCGATGCCCGCCGACGCGGCTCGTGACGTTGCATCGCTGCACATTGCTGCGCCAGTATCGAACGCAACCGCTATTAATCACGTTAACGAGCGATCTACGCAGTCCACCATATTGTTGTCGACGGCTCAAGTAGTCGTGTATGATTCTCAAGATCGGCCCCATATTATTAAATGTTTACTTGATTCTGGTTCGCAAAGTAATTTTATTGCATCGGAATGTTGTGCATTGTTAGGTTTGAATTACAATAAACAAACGCAAACTATTGTACGTGGTTTCGGTGGTATAGAAAAAGGTATTAGAGGTTCCGTGCAATTTAAAGTATTCTCGCGTTTTAATAATAATATTTGGTTCGACGTATCTGCACTTGTTGTCGACCGCATCACGGATAGTCTACCTTCGGTTCCCGTTGATAAATCTTTATTCGCGCATTATTTAAATACGCTGCCGCTCGCAGACGCTTCTTTCGCCACACCGTCAGAGATACATGTGCTTCTAGGCGCGAATATTTTCCCTCATTTGTTATTGCCGGGTACTGTTAACAGTATGAATGGCTTACCGCCCGCAATTAATACAATTTTTGGTTACGTACTAATGGGTTCCGCTCCAGTTTTGATACCCAGAAAATCGAATTTAAAGTCAACGTCGGCTTGTTGTACCATCGTCGACCAGACTTCCTTGGACCTCCTTCTTAAAAGATTTTGGGAACTCGAAGAAGTCTCCGCTCCGCCCGCCCACAGTCAAGATGACCTTGAATGTGAGAATCATTTCCAAGCCACCACTACGCGCGATACTAGTGGTAGGTACAAAGTCGCCTTACCGTTTAAGGATGACGTATATAAATTAGGTAATTCATTTAACACCGCACACAGACGTTTTCTTTGCTTGGAACGCAAGTTGCAGTCTTCGCCTATGTTGCGCTCCGCTTACGACGATATAATTCGCGAATATGTTGCCAAAGGCTACGTTACTGAAATAGGACCTGTTGATAATGTCGATTTCGCCGCATCTTATTTCGTACCGCACCATTGCGTGCAACGTGAAGACAAGTCAACTACCAAGGTACGCATGGTATTGGATGCCAGTTGCAAGACTAGTTCTGGGCTATCCTTGAACGAAGTTTTGCATTCAGGGCCCAATCTTCAAGGTGATTTAAATTCCATACTTCTTAATTTTCGCCTTTTCAAAATTGCAGTTTCCGCTGATTGCCGCCAGATGTTTTTACAGATTCTTATGAACGAAAACGATCGTAAATTCCAGCGTATTCTTTTTCGCTTCAAGGTCACTGACCCTTTGTCAATTTATGAATTTAATCGCGTTTGTTTTGGAATGAAGTCAAGTGTTTTCCACGCCGTCCGCGTAGTCAGACAGTTGATAACAGACGAAGGACACAAATTTCCCGTAGCAGCCGCAATTGCATCCAGCTCAACTTACATGGATGATGTATGTTTCAGCATAATGGCCGGTGATTCGTTTCAGGATGACGAGTCTGCTGCTGCAGATGCCTGCATCCAGCTTATAGGATTATTTAAGTCCGGTCAATTTGACCTTGTCAAGTGGTCTAGTAATTCCGCCGCAGTCCTACGTGACATACCCGCTTCGCATCGCGCTTCCTCTTGTCTTGAAATTGATAAGAGCGCCATACCGCATAAAATTTTAGGCACGCATTGGGATAGTTCCGACGATGTTTTCACGTTTAAGGTTGCTGCGCCTGAGCCAGGGTGCACCAAGCGCAGCATTCTTTCCGCAGTAGCCCGTTTGTGGGACAATTTGGGTCTAGTGGCTCCCGTCATTTTGTACGCCAAACTTCTCATCAGAGAACTTTGGTTGGCAAAATGCGACTGGGATGACGCTCCTCCAAAACGCATCGTAACGCTCTGGGCGCAGTTCTGCAAAGAACTGCCCTCCTTGAATGGTGTACGCATACCGCGACATTTGGGTGTAGTTCAAGGTTGCGCCGTTAACCTGTTGGGTTTTGCTGACGCTAGCGAACGCGCTTACGGCGCCGTAATATACATGCAAACTGTAGTAGACTGCAATAGAAACGTCGTACTTATCTGTTCTAAGTCTAAGGTCTCGCCGCTTAAAACCGTTTCCATCGCTAGGTTGGTTGGTAGGTTGGAGTTGTGTGCAGCAGTTCTTCTATCCGCACTCATGAAGAAGGTTATCGACATATTTGAACCGCGTTATAAAATTTCGAACGTATTCGCATTTACCGATTCGAAAGTGACACTGTGTTGGATCAATTCTTCTCCGCACCGTTGGCAGACGTTTGTCGCTAATCGAGTTACCAAGGTGATCGACAACGTTCCTGCCAGCTGTTTCCATCACATAGCAGGAAGTGAAAACCCTGCTGATTGCCTATCTCGTGGCCTATCGCCCGCAGCACTTATTGACCATCCCTTATGGTTTTCGGGACCGTCATGGGCTTGTAAGGATCCAGCAGAGTGGCCTATCGCATCGTTTGATGAAAATGATATCGAAGATATGCCTGAATCAAAACCGTTGGTACATGCTGTAACCACACCCGCTGTCGATTCGTTAATTTACTCACTTGCGCTTCGCACTTCTTCTTGGTCTAGATTATTACGCATAATGGTTTATGTTTACCGCTTTTCGAAATTGTTACCGCGTCGATTTTCCGTAACTGCCTCTGATTTAGATTACGCCGAAAATAAAATCATATTCGCTCTTCAACGTGTTTATTTCGCCGATGACATAATTAAACTGTCAAACAAACAGAATTGTTCTCCCGCTTTGCAAAGGCTAAGTCCATTCTTGGACAAAGATAATATAATACGCGTCGGTGGCCGTTTGTCGAATGCGGTCGTTGACTATTCGCAAAAACATCCGCGTGTACTCCCGCGCCGCGATCACATAGTTGATTTGATAGTCGACTATTATCATAGAAAATATTTACACGCTGGTCCTGAAACTTTAATGTCTATAATTAGACGTCGCTTTTGGATAATTGCCGCTCGGCGAGTTATTCGTCACCGCATATACAAATGTAACACTTGTTTTCGGGCCAAACCGCGTCCATTATTTCCAATGATGGCTGATTTACCCGCTTACCGCGTCAACCAGGTAGATAAACCCTTTTCGCATACGGGTTGTGATTACGCAGGTCCTATAAAATACACACCCGTGCGTGGCAGAGGCGTCAAGAGTCGTAAGGCCTGGCTCTGTATATTTACTTGCTTAACTACGCGTTGCTTGCACGTTGAAATAGCTTCCGACTTAAGTACAGTCAGTTTCCTCGCCGCACTAAAACGTTTCCTTTCGCGCCGTGGCCCTGTTCAGTGTTTGTACACGGACAACGCTACGAATTTTGTCGGTTGTAGATCGTATCTGCGCGATCTTTATAAATTCCTCGACCATTATCGCCCGCACCTTGAATCTGAACTATCTGAAAGTCGTATTGACTTCAAGCAGATTCCGCCTGCTAGCCCTCACTGGGGTGGATGCTGGGAATCAATGGTGAAGGTTGTCAAAACTCACCTGTTCAAGGTCATAGGACAGCAGCTGCTTTCCTATGAAGAATTATTAACTGTACTCACGCAGGTCGAGGCACTTATAAATTCGCGTCCGCTTACTTCGCTTAGTAGTGATCCCGCAGAGCCTGCGGCACTCACACCCGCTCATTTTTTACATACCGCTCCGCTATTTTCGCTACCCGCGTCTCATGTAGACTCCTATAGTCTACGTGAAAGACATTCGCTTTTGGATAAAATGGTCCAATCCTTTTGGCAACGCTGGAGGATTGAGTATTTGCATCAATTGCAAGCTCGAGCTAAGTGGACCACGCCTTCCACTCCCATTCAATTAGGGACGGTAGTGGTTATAATTGTCGATAATGTCCCGCCTCTTTCATGGCCTCTCGGTGTGGTGGAAGCAGTCTACCCTTCGAAGGATGGAACAACACGCGTCGTCACAGTCAAGACGAATAAGGGGAACTTTGTGCGACCCGTCGTCCGACTGTGCCCTTTGCCAAATCAATAATTTTACGCCTCTCACGGTAGCTCGTAGGACTAGGACAACTAGTGGCTGCGGATATTAGATTCGTAGCCGATGCCGAGAGCCCCGTGGGCATATAGTATTTCGCATTTTCCGCTTCCGCTTAAATTTAAGAATAGGTTTAGGGTTATCCTTTATTACCGCGCTATTTAGTTTATTTTTATTAAAGGTACCCTTTAAGGCCGGGGGGAATGGTTACGCCATATTTATACATTTCGATACAAGGTCATTGTCTATTCGATGATGTCTCAAACCGCCATTTTTTATGTATTTCACGCGCAGTTGGCAGTATTGTAAAATCCTTACTATCCAACATTCCCGCTCTTTTCCTTCTCCCTCTAACGCACGCTTTACCGCATATTTGTACTCCTCGCGCGTGACGTCACGTGAGGACCACGGGGACGCGCTAGCGCACCCCTCACGCTCAGTTCCGCAACTTCGCTCCGCATCGCCGCACGCGCCGCACACGCATTCGCGTTAAGTAAGTGTTCCCGCCGCCGCTACCCTGCATGTGTGCATATGGCGCCACCGCTAATCCGCAAATAATTAATTGATCGCACGCCGCTTAAATATTAACACCAATTAATTAAGGACTGAGGACTGTATAGTTGATGCCGGCATAGCTATTTTGCACGGGACAAGCCCCTGTTTGTGTGTGTCGTGTCACGTAGTGCTGCGTCGACGCCATCACGCCGGGACTGCGCGCCACCTCGCCGAGGATGCAGATGTAAGGTAGGCGTGCATTCCTCTACTTGTTCCCGACCCAACCGCATCCGCACCGCGAACCAGCCCCTTCTGAAGGGGACATTAAAATTTACAGTCCACTCATGATATTGCCAACTCCGCTTTACTACTGCTAGCATCAACCTCCAATTGTTTCACCGCTTATAAATTTCGGGCCCTCAGCCAACCCCCGCAACCGCCCCGCACCGCATGGCACGTCGGTCTTTCCGCATCACCAGTTATGATTTTTCGTTTCGGGAACTCCGAGGGTTCTATAGTAAAAAAACATATTACATATCTACCTACCTAGGTAGATATAGTTGCTTGGTTGAGATTGAAAAGTCTCATGTTTGCAAATGTATTTTAAACTAAATGATGAAATAAGACTGTCATTATATTATTTTGTTTAATTATTCACTGAGTTTTATTTCAGTCAAATCTTTCTGCAAATAGTGCCATAAAATATATATAATAGAACAATGTCATATTATTTATAGAATTATTATACAATAAGAAACGTCAGCACTATCTTTCGTTTGGAAACAAATGTCTATTTACTTGAAACATTTCTATCGGTGAACTTGAACCTGTGACCTCGCGGTGCAATGCCCGCTGAGTTATGGCTTGTCCGCGCATCGATTCATCTCTTTCTTTTGGTTGCCATTTGACATGTTCTTTCAATAGTAAAAGTTTATTTGTTGTATAAATTATGACTGTCTACTATGACGGGTTTTCAAGTTTTCCAACACTATTTATGGTTGAATTGTGATTGGTGATAAAGTTTATTAAATGCAAAAAAATGTAATATAATATTCTCTTGTGATAAATATTTATAGATTCGTTCCAACAGGGTGATATTCACATATTATGGTATTTAATTTAACTCACATAATTTCCGTAACCTCATTTAATATTGTACAAAATATACGTGATGATATTTTGTCAAAATATGTAATTTCAATTTTCACGATTTTGGCGACGCCGCCGTTTAGTATGAGACCGTATAGACCCCGATATGTATTCAGGAACTTACTAGAGCCGTAAAAAAGAACCTATACGGGTTGATCAAAAGCCTTGAAAACTAAAACCGATTTTTTTTTTATCTTCATGGCAGTTTTTTTTAGCTTGGTGTAATATCACCTGGAATGTTTAGGAACATGTGGTATAAATTAAATACCATATATTATTATTATCCTGTGTATTCAACCCACTGCTGAGCATCAGCCTCACCTACGGGTACGAGGGATTTGGACGTAGTAATATTACATTAACATGCATTCAAAATTCTTTAGGCATTTAGGTAAGCAAAGCTATGTATGGGTTTTCCATACGATATTTTCCTTCCTTGTTAAAGTACGCAACTTGTAGAATTCTTGCCTGGATCTCAAACCTGCGGTATCTATCTAAATTGTCTGACTTGCTCTGAGCTAAGATAGCATTTTTTCAATAAGAATTATACTAATCTAAAACGTATCAAAAGACCTGAAGTAATTAGGACTTAATATCCGGACAGGCTATTTAAAACGAAGTTGAAGATCACTATACAACTATATCATACGTTTAAATCTTTGAGTAGGTTGACGTATTCCTCCTGAAGGCTTCTCAGCAGGTCGTCTTGTCTCTTGAACTGCGGGTGTACTCCCATAGTACGATGAAGTCTGTCTGTTTGGACCATGCGGACCTAAAAACAAAAAAGATTTGTAATATTTTACTGTAAACTTTGTAATGTAAATAGACTTAGAAACTGGATTAAAGGGACAGTACAAATAACCAGTTTACTTTTCCTTATTGTGCCTGTTCCGCAGAGGTAAGAAAGAGGCAATTGCTGACTTTAAGGTGTACATGAATTTTAACAATAAACATGGTCCTATTTTTTAAGTTCTCTCTCTCTCTAGCTAAGTCCACTTTTGAACCTTAACAAGGATCTCCACTTTGTTTCAAGCGGCTTTTTTTTATTGTTTATATTCTATATCAGCCCATATACGTCCCACTGCAGGGCACGGGCCTCCTCTACAATCGGGAGTACGATTGAGAGTGGTTAGGCCATATAGTCCACCACGCTGGCCTAGTGCGGGTTGGCGGACTTACATACCATAGAAATTTTATAAATCGCTATGGTATGCAGGTTTCCTCACGATGTTTTCCTTCACCGTTTTAGTGCGTGGTGATTGACTATCAATACACACATAACTTCGAAAAGTCAGAGGTGTGCCCTGGGATTCGAACCCGCGACCACCGTGAACATGTTGGCAGTCGCGTCTAGTCCGTTTACCAACAGGCCACCACGCACTTGTTTATATTAGTTCGTCTATAAATATTGTCCTCCTTATGGTAAGCACATCGCTATCCAAATATATGTGGTCGCTATTCTGGCGAATATTAATATATTGCCACCATAATACCATAATACCAACATCTAGGACATAGTCCACCTCGTCGCTCTAATGCGGGTTGGAAGACTTTACATGCCATAGAAATTATTATATATTTTTTTATTTCTGTACTCTATATTGTATCATCATCATGAACATCTTACATGAAATAATAAAATATAACTAAAAACCGGCCAAATCGCATTCAGCTTTTTCTTCCTGGCAGCCTTTCGATAGACAGGAATCTAGGATTATTGGCTTGACGGGCAACAATCAAATTATCTATAACTTACATGTCATACTATCTTATTGCCAAGAATAAACTTAATAGTCTTACTTGTCTCTGCAGCCTTAAATGTTCGTCCTCCATCTTTTTTATCATTTCCAAGTCGTTATGTGGGTCCGTGGGCGTAATCGCGTCCATTATAATTAAAAATCCTAATTAAATTATCCTCGAAATTTATGTAAATTTTTATCTTGTATAAAATTTGATTTTAAACGTGGCCTACTAGATTTTTCCATTTATCTGTAAGGTTTGAAATGAGTAAAAACTTATTTAAATAATACACTATGTCCTGTGATGTGGGTTTCTAAATTGTATTTTATTAAATATTTGATTGATCTGCTAAACGCAAACCTGTAATAAACATTTCTGGGTTGTACCTAAAATCAAACATGCTGTCTCTCTATCTAAAGTCGGTCTTTTAACTAACTACACTACATGTACTGTCATTGGTTTAACATATCGATATTATTTTACTGGTGGTAGGTCTCTTATATGTGAGAGGCCATCTGGGTAGGTACCACCGCAATGTCTATTTTTCCCGTGAACACTGCGTAATTGCACTGTTGTGTTTCGGATTGAAGGACATTGCAGCCAGAGTAACTACTGGACATATTGAGACTTAACATGTTATGTCTCAGGATGGGGAGCGCAGTGAAATATTGCTACTGTTTATGAGCAGTCGTATCGCTTACCATCAGGCGAACGACATGCCCGTCTCGTCATTGATTGCAATAAAAAAAAAATAGTTTACGAAAATACTAAAAAAAATTATGATTTATGAACTCATTCACTAATCGTTAATAATTATGTCTTTCACATAAAATATCTCCTCAATGTTTAGTTTATTATTCTTTAAGTCAAGATGATAAAAACACGGTGTTACTAATTTCAACATTATGTAGTTTGGCCATCAATTTCCTTTGATTGTCTCTTCAAACAATGTTTCCGCGGGTAAATGTTACAGTTAAACGATTTACGTGTATAAGGGACCTCTATTCCTTTAATTTATTTGTCAGTTAATGGTTATTGTAAAAACTCACGCTATTTCGTTAAGAAGTTACAATTACCTACTTTTAAAACCAATCAAATAGAACGATAGGCAATTTAAAAACTCCCGCCAAAAGTTTTTAAATGTCTTTAAAAGCAAAGGAAATAAAATCTTTAGACTTAAGTTGCTCCTAATTCCCCAACATTGATTATTTTTGATTGGTTATCTTGAATCTCCGTTGGAAAAAAATGGCTGAGGAAATACACGATATTTCGCTAAATTCATCTTCAGATTAATTAATTGTTCCTTAACTTTGGTAAAATATAATGTATTTTTATATCTACTAGTAGTTTAAACTAGGCACCTACTTAAGAAGAAATAAAATTGGTACGTGCGTGGTGGCCTGTTGGTAAACGGACTAGACGCGACTGCCAACATGTTCACGGTGGTCGCGGGTTCAAATCCCAGGGCACACCTCTGACTTTTCGGAGTCATGTGTGTATTGATAGTCAATCACCACGCACTAAAACGGTGAAGGAAAACATCGTGAGGAAACCTGCATACCATAGCGATTTATTAAAATTTCTATGGTATGTAAGTCCGCCAACCCGCACTAGACCAGCGTGGTGGACTATATGGCCTAACCACTCTCAATCATACTGTCGATTGTAGAGGAGGCCCGTGCCCTGCAGTGGGACGTATATGGGCTGATACAGATACAGAAAATTGGTACCGAAATTTGAATAGATTCTTTTTCTCAAGAAATGGGAGACAAAGAAAGTTTACTTCAGCCTAGACATTCGGTTTAAAATATGCTTATCCACGTAGATTAGTGCTAAGTACAAAAATAGAGGTGGCACTGTTTTAAAAAGTGCTAGAAAACCGTTTCTTTTAATATCGTTCAAATACAAAGGCGTTGGACGCAGTATAAAGTCCTTTGTGTACGCGCAGGCGACAAAATCTTCATTGTTATGGTATAAACACTTATTTCAGTGTTTAGTTGGAGACGCTTATCTTAGACCCTTACTATGAACTTGTTATGAAAATAATAATAATTTAGACTTTATACTGGGTCCCTGTACAATTAAGACGAGTTGGGTTATAGTTAACTACGGAGCTGTAGCACGTTGACGTAGTTTACATTTCATCAAATCTCTTTGGTTTGTAGAAATGTTCACGATATGTTTTCACTGTTAAGGCGCATGGTAATTGATTATCAAGTATCACTGCACACATGGTAGTAGAAAGTCGAAGGTGTACCCTGATAGTCGAACCCATGACTCAATAGTTGATAGTTGACAATTCAAGACAGCTGCGTACAGACTTGTACGGTGGTTTTATTATTTTGTACAGCTTCATCAAATGATGATGGTAAAACATTATCATTTGATGGTGGATACATCGCCAGTCATTCAAACTCGGAATAGAATGGGAAGGAAATAGGACGGAGGATATTGAAAAGCTGTTTATATCTATTAAATCATGATTATGTACTATCCGCGTGTCAATCAGTTGTGGTTATGTCACAAATCACATAATTGTGTGACAGTTGCACGCGTGCTAATACATTTCATTAATTTATTGTTGCCATAGATCACTGTACGTGTGGTCTTGCTGTGGTTGATGGTAATTATCATCATTGTCAAGTAACAGATTTTTGTGTTGAAGTTGGTTTTCTCAACTCTATTTTACTTATATTTAGTTTGTGCTAGGTTATTCGTGTCCATTTAGATAGCAACCGCAATACTCATCAGTAAAACCGCAATGTCTATTTCTCCCACCAAACAGCAGTGTAAATGCACTGTTGTGTTTCGGTCTGGAGGATATTGCAACCAGAGTAACTACTGGATATATTGAGACTTAACATCATGCTACTGTTCACGAGCTTTGTATGGCTTGCCATCATGCGAAGGGCATGCTAGTCTCAACATTCGTTGCAAAAAAAAACGTCTTAGTAAACCACGCTAGTGTATTGTGTTTTTTTTAATTTCAATGTACGACGAAACGAGTGTGCTCTTCGCCTGATGTATTCCACCAGTAAACAATCAGTTTCTTTATTATTACGGCACGGTATAGTAACTGCTGTGCACCTGATGGTAAGTGCAATGCCATCTGTACCGAATGGCATCAAACGATAGTCTCATGCCATTTGGTACAATTACGCCAGCCTGCAAAAGTAATAATTCATTATGGCGCGGCGGAGGGAACTAGATGAACTAGATATGCACTGTACTTACCATCATATGAAACAGCTAATCTATCTTACCATCTTAAAATCTCTTTATTAAGACCCATTTTATTTATCAAGTAAATGTCTATAAATTCGGATTACGTTCTGAATGGTTTATTGGGAATTGCGTCTGAGGCATCAGTACGTAATATTAGATTTGCTGTGATAAAGTAAACAACGCACGGATGCCGCAAGCGATTTGTTTTATATTATGTAAATTGGGAGAATTTGTAGGGAGTATATGCTTTCTGATAGGCGTAATGTAATTTTTGTGTTTTATAGCTATTGTTTGCTTTAAGATTTGTATTTCTGATTTCTGCACTGCGATATAATATATATCTATGTAGATTTTCGTGATTATCTGTTCTGTGTACAGGAAGTCCTCTGATGACAGTTTCATCTTCCTAGAGGGTATTTTTACATCGACAGTCCACCGAGAATTTCTGCCCCAAATGTAAGAGGGTCCTAGTCCCAGGCAACTTAAGTTATTTTTCTACCCGATATACCAAGTGAATTATTTGATCTAGATCTCCATTCTAAGACCTAACGACTCACAGTCCACACATATGTTACTAGAGTCTAGTGGCTTTTTTCGTAAACAGTTTGTAAACAAATTTCAGTTACCGCATGTTTCGTCCCTTTAAACGACTTTTGGATTCATTTTGAGCGAAGAAGACAAAACATTCGATGACTGAAATAGGTTTTAAAACTGTCAATGAACAAGGAAGTAATTTAACCAATGAGTCATTCAGGTCCTATGTCCCCTGGATGGAGCAAACGGCATCCACAAGGAATCTCCATCTCGATGGTCTTGAGCTGCCTGCTTGAAGTCGCTCCAAGACTTTACAACACTTTTGGCTTCGTCGATTACAGTACGTGGGCAGGTTTGCTTAGAACGACTAAGCTTACGCTTTCCTAGGGGAATCCTTGCCTGACTAGGTATATAGTTTCTACCTCTTCGAAGGGAGTTGCCAATCCATTTCCACTTGCGATGGTTAACTTTCTCGTCGATCGCAGTTTGCTGGCAGAGTTCTCGTAGTTGGATGTTCAAGATTTTCTCAGGCCAGTGGATACCGAGGATTTCACGAAGGCATCGGTTTACATATACCTGGAGCTGGTGGGAAATAGTTTTAGTTACCTTCCAAGCTTTGCACCTATATAGCAGCACTGTCTGTCCTCACCAATGAGGTAACGCGTCCAACAAGCGAATTACCAGCGACTTTCTAATGAGACGTCAAGACAAATAGTAAGGGTGCAAATACCAAGCATTTGATGCAGGCAGCTGTAAGTTTTAACTATTCCTTACATTGTGAGCTCGTAACTTCGATAATATTTTCAACTACAGCTACTATCTGCGGTGTTTCATGAGCCATCGTCGTGGGGATTTTTATTGCAATTTATATTATGATTATCTGGGTTATAGTGGCTGGTATAATGTTATTTGTGACGAAAGAATTTTATATATTTAAGAAGTATAAGTTGTGTATTTTACCCTCAAAATACATGCATATTTTATTATTATTTCAAGGGTACAAGAAAAGGAAATAGGGAATCCTGAGATATGAGATATATTTCCATAAGAATTTCAAAGATATGTGACATGACATTAGAGCAACTTTGTATGTTGATTGGCCTATTTACTTATTTAAAAAAGTGCTTACGCTGTGAGGAGACAGGATTTTAATGTCCTCGCTAGCTCAATATAAGTTTAGATTTTTTTATAAAACAATGACAGTTAAAGTGACACGACTCCATTTTCTTGAATTTTAGAAAATACTGTAATTTTTTTGTCTGTTTTCTTCGTATTTGACTTATTTCTTCATAACTACGGAGTCATAAATACTCCAAACCAAGAGAGAATAGCTTAAACTTGTTTTTATATTATTTATTTTCCCTAACGTAAAGTAGATTTTTGCGCTTGAATGCGTAGTCACTATTTAGTATTTTTCTGTAAATATTTTCTTTGGTAAAATATCTTCATTTTTACGTAAAACCCGTGATGTCATATTTTTAAGCGTGATTTAATATTTTTCTTATAAATCAATGTAGTGTAAACTGGTGTGAACGAAAGTTTCCAAAATACCGTGGTGTGTACCGTATCATCAAGTTAAATACAGGATATATCAAGACTGCTACCGAAAACGAAGCCAGGTAGTATTTTTAGTGACTAAAAATACATTGCAAGTAAAGATTTTGTAAAGAAACGCGTCCTTTTTTTATGATTTTTTAAATATCATCCTTTTTGGGTTGTAAATCCATAGTTTTTGCATAAATAATAATTTGTAACGAAAGTTGAGGAGTTGTATCTAAACAATGTTTGGAGCGGCTGGGTAAGGTGGAAGGGCGAGGAGTGGTGGTGCGGCGAGGAGAGGCGGTGGGGCGAGGTGTCTGGACAGTGGGGAGGAGAGGAGAGGGGATGAATGTATAAAAATGATGATTTTTAGTGAATAAATCCTTTTTTTATAAGTAAATACCCTTGCGAACCATAGCGTCTCTTAAATAAAAGGGTGTATACTATTATTTTAGAAAAAAATACCCAAATACGATTAAAGTCAACGCATTGTTTGCAAATTTTTCAGTTACTACTACTATCGCCGGCTTGGTGTAGTGTAACAGAAAGTTCTTTCCTACCATTTTATGAGTCATTCCGCCACTCCATTATTATGTCAGCTCATATCCACCCACAACTGGGTACAAGCCTTCTAGAAAAGAGAACAGAAGTTCATCCACATTCTTCTATGTTGAGCTAATGCATCCAAATAATTCCCATCATTCATCACCACGCACTAAAAACGGTGAAGGAAAACATCGTGAGGAAACCTGCATACCATAGCGATTTATAAGAATTTATATGGTATGTAAGTCCGCCAACCCGCACTAGGCCAGCGTGGTGGACTATATGGCCTAACCATTCTCAATCGTACTTTCGATTGTAGAGTAGGCCCGTGCCCTGCAGTGGGACGTATATGGGCTGATACAATACAAAAAATTCCCATCATTTGCCTCATAGCGACAACCGATCATGTGGGAATGATAATTTAAAGGAATATAAAGCGCGCTAATCTGCTATGGTTTAAAACATGGAGACTGAAGCCTATATATACCCTTTGATTCATGAAGATGGTTCGTGCCCGGCATTCGTTCGTAAATGCGTTGATATCACTACATAGTATAAAACAAAGTCGCTTTCTCTGTCCCTATGTCCCTTTGTATGCTTAAATCTTTAAAACTAAGCAACGGATTTTGATGCAGATTTTTTTAATAGATAGAGTGATTCAAGAGGAAGGTTTATGTGTATAATACGTGCATATTATTGTAAAGAAATCTATATGCACCCGGGCGAAGCTGGGCCGGCCCGCTAGTTACATATAAATTTTATTGCAATTAATGCCAAGACGAGCGTGCCATTCGCCTTATGGTGAGCGATACGATCGCTCATGGGAAAGAAAGTGGCAACAACATACATTACAATGAATTACAAAGCAATGATTGGTATTCCATTGCGCTCGCCATCCTGAGACATATAATGTTAAGACTCAATATGTACACTAGTTACTCTGACTACAATGTCTTCAAAACGGAACACAATAATGCATTTACACTGTTTGGCAGATGAAACAGACATTGGGAGAGATCTGCCACTTCCATCCATCCATCCATCCATCAGCCAAAGGAAGTCCACTGCTGAACATAGGCCTCCCCCAATGATTTCCACAGGGACCTGTTGGAGGCAGCCTGCATCCAGCGACGTCCCGCGACCTTTATTAGCCACTTACATTTTTATAACTAGATAATAATGATTTTTGCGTCTTTTGTGAGGTCGGTTATTGGTTTTTAAAAACGTACCCTGACTGCGAGACCAATCAAGAGTTGATCATTATTTCTGACTTGTTCGTTTTTTTTTCTTGTTTAAATTGTTGATTAAGTTTTTAAGTGCAAACTTGTTATAGGTCATTACCATTTTATGTATTTAAATATTATGTGTTTCACTAGCTGTTAGTTTTCTATTTAAACAATTCCAAATATAAAAAAAAAAACATTGGAACAGTGCAAGATGGACGATATATCCTTACTAATATTATAAAGGTGAAAGTTTGTATGTATGGATGTTTGTTACTCTTTCATGAAAAAATGGCTCAACAGATTTTGATGAAATTTGGTATAGTGACAGCTGACACCCTGGATTAACACATAGACTACTTTTTATCCCGAAAAATATAGTGTTCCCGTGGGATGAGTCAGGAAACCAAATATACATATTTTCTACTCTTTCAAATTCGAATAGTTGGCACGGGATAGGAGAGGACAGGATTGAACAGCATTCAATACGGACGGGAAATATAGTCGACGGCACGCGGGAAATATAGTTAGTAGACACGCGAAATAATATGTTCTTGATGTGGATTGGACTCAAAAACTATCTGCACCCGGGCGAAGCCGGGCCCGACAGCTAGTATGTTATAAAAGAAAAACCATAGCAAAAGCAATGCCTGTAATTGAGTTAGTTGTATCATTTACGGCATTTGATTGTAAACCTGGTTTAGTGTTATGTATGCGGTATAAACTAGGTGCAAATCTGCGCAATAATCATTAACGCTAATAGAATTATCAAGCTGGCCGTATTAGGGCGATTTGCGGGTAGATATCATCCAAGTACATTGGAGTAAGACATCTTAACACGAGGTGATCTGCTTAGTTCTTATTTACCCCATTTTATCCTATTTTTAACCGACTTCAAAAAAGAAGGAGGTACTTAATTCAACCGTATGTTGTTTTTTTGTAGTATATTTTTTATTGCATTAATAAGGAGACGAGCATGCAGTTCGCTGGTATGCGATATGACGACTTATGGACAGTAGCAAAACCAAACAGTACCATGAATTACAAAGCAATGCTTCCAGTCATACAGCCTCCGTGGCGCAGTTGGTTAGACGCCGGCTGTGAAGCGAGAGGTCGCGGGTTCGATTTCCGCCCCGACACAAATGTTTTGTGACCCTCAAATATTTATGTCGGGTCTGGGTGTTTGTGAGACCGTATTCTATCGTAGTTTCTGATACCCACGAAACAAGACTGAATTGATATTAATATGGGGTCAAAACTATGTATGTGACTGTTGGGTGTATTTATTTATTTATTCATTTATTTACTTAATGCTTGATAATACACTTTGCTCGACAGTTTGAGACATAATAAGTTAAATCTTAATATCATCATCATCATATCAGCCACAGGAAGTCCACTGCTGAACATAGGCCTCCCCCAATGATCTCCACAATGACCTGTTGGAAGCGGCCTGCATCCAGCGACTTCCTGCGACCTTAGTCAGATCGTCCGTCCACCTTGTAGGCGGGCGTCCAACACTTCGCTTGCCTGTACGTGGCCTCCACTCGAGAACCTTTCGGCCCCAACGGCCATCGGTTCTACGAGCTATGTGCCCGGCCCACTGTCACTTCAACTTGCCAATCCTATGGGCTATGTCGGTAACCTTGGTTCTCCTACGGATCTCCTCATTTCTGATTCGATCTCGTAGGGAAACACCGAGCATAGCCCGCTCCATGGCTCGTTGAGTGACTTTGAGCCTTTTAATGAGGCCCACAGTGAGAGGCCACGTCTCGGTGCAGTATGTCATCACTGGTAACACACAACTATCGAAGACTTTCGATTTTATTTTAATCTTAATATGTCCAATAGTTATTATTTAGTAATTATTTGTTGTTCTTATATATTTTTTTTTCCGTCTTAACTCCTATTCTTTACACTTTACGACTGCCCTCTAATTATCCTTTTATCAAATCCATCCCATAGTTGTCTGTAAGACATTGCCTTTGAGCGATAAGACCGCCAATTGTACTTTTATGATGGTGATTTTCATTTTATTTGTATTTTTTTTGTGCAATAAAGTGTATAAATAAATAAATAAATAGTTACACTGACTACGCTGTCCTTCAAGCCAGAACACAACAGAGCATTTACATTGCGGTGGTACACATCCAGTCGGCTTTTCACATATAAGAGACCTAACACAAGTAAATTGTTCATGATATTACTAGTAAATCAAATAAAGCTATTTCACTATGAATATTATAAGTTATTTTTCAAAGAGTCAATATTTTCTTACAAATGCACATTATTTGTTTAGCATATTTCCGTATCGGAGGCTAGACGGTTCTTTGTACAAATGGCCTCGGAATCCCCTTGTTTTCTATAATAGCTGCTTGAAACGTTTGCAATCAGTATCATTGATTCTT
Source organism: Hyles euphorbiae (assembly GCA_023078785.2). Classification (NCBI taxonomy): domain Eukaryota; kingdom Metazoa; phylum Arthropoda; class Insecta; order Lepidoptera; family Sphingidae; genus Hyles; species Hyles euphorbiae. Next base: position 1,111,581 of record CM041030.1, read on the forward strand.
TATACAAACTATTCAGTCGGGATTAAATATTATTTGTTTTCTAGTCGGTTAGAATGAAGATATATTTCTGTATCAGCCAATATACGTCCCACTGCAGGGCACGGGCCTCCTCTACAATCGACAGTACGATTGAGAGTGGTTAGGCCATATAGTCCACCACGCTGGCCTAGTGCGGGTTGGCGGACTTACATACCATAGAATTTTTTATAAATCGCTGTGGTATGCAGGTTTCCTCACGATGTTTTCCTTTTTAGTGCGTGGTGATTGACTATCAATACATAATAGAAGATATATTTACTAAGAAATAAAAAAAAGTATGTTCACTGTAAAGCTCCATTTACAGTGAAATAGGAAGCGTTTCTCGCCTCGAAAATATGATTACTGTAAGGATATAAAAAAATTGCATCATGTAAACAATTGTCAGAACACGATAATCTATGGCGGTTATGTCATGCGATAATGGCATACGATTTTGCCGCGAGAAACTCTCCCCATACTTTTTGGCCTGTAGCATGATGTAGCATGATCATTGACAGCCTCCGTGGCGTAGTGAAACTCCGACTATGAAACGAGAGGCTCGGGTACGACCTGCACCGAAACATATTTAGTGTGATCAAAATTATTTGTTTCGAGTCTGGGTGTTCGTGAGATGGAAAGTCTCTCGTAGTTCCTGATACCCACGACACAAGACTCGATCTTAGTGTGGAGTCAGGACTGTGTATGTGACTGTCGGGTGTATTTATTAATTTATAGTATAATAATGTTTGTATACTTTTATTTCTTCATCTATGGACCGATTATTGTTAGGCTCTCAACGTGTAAGTACATGCATACGATACTCTGAAAATTATATTCTACAATTCAAAAGATCATATAACACATTGTACAGACACGGGCGAATAGCACACAATTCCTATTGCACATATCACAAGCACATACATATCGCAAAACTTCAGACAATTCCACAATATTGATCTTGCAGTTGCAGAAGTAACAATGAACCTTGCGAATATTCGGGAATATCAACGAATAAATCCCTTTGTAGTACGCTCCCGAGGGAGTAGGTTACGTCTAGTTGCAATGCACGGTGATCGTACGCCCGAGCCTGCGCTTTATACATATTGATGTATTTTTCATAGATAATAGCCTTACGATGATTTAAAATGTATCGGTACACTGGCTCGGTATGTGCAATTTGTTTTCGAGCTCGTTGCAGCGATTACAAATTGGAAATTGTCGACGTTCGCCTTCCTATTGTGAATTGGATGTGATTTTCTTGTGTAAAGAAATTGGACGCCTTTCTTTAAATTGTTATATGAAATATGAAGTTTAATTTATTTTATAGAAAGATGTCAATGGTCTGAATACTACGTGCTTGTTATGCAAGCCATACTGTGCAAGTTTCTTATTGAACATTTGTCATATTGATTCTTTAAAAAAACAATGGTGTAACTCTTGAGATTAATCCCGCGACTTTTAAGCTATCGTGCTATGAAATAAATCGTCGCTCACTCATGACTCATATCAAACAATATTCCTAACAGAGCACAACTGCAAACATGCAGAGTATAAATTAATAACTGATTTACTAACTTCAAGTCCCTTACGTAGACACAGAATATAGGGCAGGGGGTAGGCCGGCGGCAAGGTCGCTGGAGGGGTAGAGAGGAGTAAGGGAGGGGGTAGTGGGAGAGGTTTGTCTTCGGTCGCAATCCTTCATTTGGCGCGGCAGTAATTGTTCGCTGTACTTTGTTGCACTCTAAGATGACTATTTGGCAAGCGGGTAACGATGGAACTTCGAGATTTTTGCCTCGGAAATATGATTTTAAACCTTTTATTTGAAAACACTGGGATAGTTTCTTCACAATTGAGTAAGACATCACTGATGACGATTATAAATAAGAGTGATACTGAAAATGGTTATAGCCAAAGCAATTAAGGGATAAGACATCTGCTACGCCGAGATACATTATTCATTTCTACGATAGACAATGCATGCAACTATTTAACGTCTGTCCACGTTATGAGAGGCCTTCATTTATTTATACTTTTAATAAAAATATATAAATGATTCCAAGCATAATAAATACAGTTAAAATAACGGCTAAGCCATTTGAATGCACCATTAATGCAATTAACTTTGTAGCGCACAGTTATTAGAATTCAAATACGAACAGTTAAAATGCATTCGCAGTCTCCCATTTAAATTACAAATGCTTTCTGAATGTCGTAGGGACTGCACAATTTGTGTTTGTCCAGTCATTGCATTAACATCGTCAGTTTTAATTCTAAGCCGGCTGCCTACTGTAAAACTGAGGTTTGAGGCCCAAGAATATCTGAAATTAACGAATTTGTTTAAGGTTGGGATGATATGAGACTCAATAGTCTCTTTTTATGTCGGAGACCCACAGTTCTCGATAAAATATTTCAGAATGTACAGGTTAAGGGACTGCTACTGTTATGATGTATGTATGTATGTATGTATGCATCAGCCTATATACGTCCCACTGCAGGGGACGGGCCTCCTCTACAGATGACAGTACGATTGAGAGTGGTTAGGCCATATACATAGTCCACCACGCTGGCCTAGTGCGGGTTGGCGGACTTACATACCATAGATTTTTTTATAAATCGCTACTGTATGCAGGTTTCCTCACGATGTTTTGCTTCACTGTTTTAATGCGTGGTGATTGACTATCAATACACACATGACTCCGAATAGTCAGAGGTGTGCTCTGGGATTCGAAACCGCGACCACTGTGACCATGTTGGCAGTCGCGTCTAGTCCGTTTACCAACAGGCCACCACGCACTTTCACTCGCGCACTTCACACGCGCCACCACTGTTATAATAAAATATGAATAATGCGTGACGCTCAGAAAATTTCAAATTATCCCATTGACCACAAGATTTCCCGTAGTTTCTTTAGTAAAATAATGTAGCATTTATGTAATTGTAAGAGTATCCATTTTATTATTCCAATAAGTTTTTTTTTCATCACTGCAGGATTCATTATCATATTTACCTTGAAGTAAGTCAGTATATTATTTACTTGTAGAATCAATATTTGTAGTCCTTTAATGAAATTATTTGAAAAGGAATAATTAAAACATAAACGGAACAAATTTGACAACATAAACGTTACATACAAATATGCAAACGAATCACTAATGAACCTTGCATAATATATGTCGTCCTCTGTGTTGTAAAGGAGAATATGTACGTATCTCATGTATCACGAATTCTCCCTAAGTCCCTGTATAATGATCTCAGTGGAATACGTCAGAATACGTAACCCGGCCTTTGTAATTTACAGGGTCTAGAATTAGACAATCCACGCCACTCATCTTGCCTCCTAGATATTACAGATGTTACTTCAGTCGGAAGAGAGCACGAACATTGCGTATACAAGGATGAAATTGTAATGTTCATCGTATCAAAAAATCCATTAATGTTTTTAAAAAGGCACCGAGTGAAGTAAATTGTTTAAATAATTGTTTTTCCTCAAAAGTGAATTTTTTACGTGGTTTAAATAATAAATTATGGTCAAGTATGGATTATAACCAAACATCATCAAAACATCATCATTTCTTGGGGGTCAGCGTCACTCGCGTCCGTAGGCTTTGACTCTAGATACCCTACACGTGACCCCTGGGTAGTGCCAAATGAGTGACATAGTGGTGGTAGGACTTATGTGTCCGCCCGGGTAGCTACCACCGTCCACGAGGCGTAAAGACCGCCATAGTGATCTCTGTAAGGGGATCGCGTTCCGGGATCAGCCAGTGGTTTTCCGGTTTCTTCGAGGGTCTTGAGTCCGGGCATGAGGTTGTACCGTGTGGGTATTTTCGGTCCTCTGTCGAAGGGAGGAAAGTTGATCCGCCGGCCAGGGAGACCCGTAGAAACGGTTGTCCGCTGGCCGCCCGCGGTATAGTACAGGGGCCCAATCGGGGCTAACCACCTCGAGAGGCTGCCTCACCATGCCGCGCATAATCTTGGGTGGGTCCGTCGTGCCGGTTGGTGACCGGAAGTGGGGTCCCGGCGGCCCATCCCGGGAGGGTACGGGGGCCCTTCCGTCCGGCGGATCAATTCGCTTCCTGCCGACCCTTTCGTGCCGGTGCCCATTCGGCCTTCTTAGTGCCCGAACTTAAGCTCCTCGTTGCCTCTTCACCAATCCCATCCTTAATCTACCATGACAGTGCAATTTAACAGAGCAGGTCCTTCAGCGGTGCTTAACCCCACCACCGCGTTCACTATGGAGTTCACTAACATCCGTGGACTCCATACGAACCTCAATGCCGTCCACCACCATCTCGAGACGGCCCGGCCTGCTTTGCTCTTCCTAACGGAGACGCAGATTCGTTGTCCGACCGATAATTCTTACCTGTTGTATCCCGGTTATTCGCTTGAAGTAAACTTCAAGCCTAAAGCCGGGGTATGCTTGTATGTTCGGTCGGACATCTGCTGTCGCCGTTTGCACTGCATGGAGGACCCCTCCTTCTCCGCTCTGTGGGTGCACGTGGATCTAGGTTCCTTGAGCCGCATCTACGTGTGCCTTTACAGGTCTCACAACGGGGACGATGAGACGACTCGGCTGTTCAGGTATCTTAGCCAGGCGGCTGATGACGCGCAGGCGCAGTTCCCGTCGGCCGAAATGGTGGTCTTGGGGGATTTCAATGCTCATCACGAACTGTGGCTGGGCTCCTCCAAGACTGACCATGCTGGCAGAGCTGCCCATGCATTCGCTCTGACTCATGACTTGACACAACTGGTGAACCAGCCCACCAGGATCCCGGATGTGGCGAGTCATGCGCCTTCTCTGCTGGACCTTCTGCTGGCGAGTCACCCAGCCGGGTATCGTGTGACCGTTAGTGCGCCTCTGGGCACTTCCGATCACTGCCTGGTTGGGTCGTCAGTACCGATCGCATTACCTCCATGTCCCGTGCAGGTGAGGCGAAGAGTCTGGCATTACTCGTCAGCTGATTGGGATGGTATGCGGGAATATTTCGCGTCCATCTCTTGGAGGCAGCGCTGCTTTGAGGGTAAAGATCCCTCAGCGAGTGCCTACGCTATTGCTGACGAGATCAGACTTGGAATGGAATATTACATTCCTTCCTCTGAGATCGCCAGTAAGGGCCGTGGACGCTCCTGGTTCAATCGTGCATGCGCCGATGCTGTCGGTGACAAACAGGCGGCGTATCGCGCTTGGATCAGGGGTCGCGCCATGAAGGATCCGAATATCAGTTCCCTCAAAGAAGCCTATAACCGTGCCTCCAAGGCCTGCAAGAAGGCCTACGTTAGGGCGGATGCCCAGCGCGTTAGCAGGATTGGGCGTGCGTTGGCCGATCACCCAACTAGCAGTCGTGCTTATTGGAGGTTGGCCAGGGCCGTTCAATCTAACTTCTGCCGTCCAACGTTGCCGCCGCTGAGGTACCCAGAAGGGTCGCTGGCCTACAAGCCGCAAGAGAAGGCTGCCTTGCTGGCAAATCTCTTCGCGGCTAATTCCCGCCTCGAAGACCGTGGTTCCCAGTCGCTGCCTACACTGCCTGATTGCGGTTTCTCAATGGCAGATATTCGCATCAGGCAGTGTGATGTGCGGCGTGAGTTACGGTCTCTCGATGTGCGGAAAGCCAGTGGTCCGGATGGAATACCGGCGGTGGTTTTGAGGGCTTGTGCAGCCGAGTTGTCTCCAGCACTGACTCGCCTCTACCGAGCGTCCTACCGCACAGGTGTTGTGCCGGAATCTTGGAGGGAGGCCAATGTGCAACCGATCCCCAAAAAGGGTGATCGATCGGACCCTACCAATTACCGCCCTATCGCTATCACCTCAGTGATGTGTAAGGTCATGGAGCGGATCATAAACGCTCAATTGATCCGCTACCTGGAGGATCACTCGTTGATCAGTGACCGACAATACGGTTTCCGTCATAATCGATCGACGGGTGATCTTCTAGCGTTTGTCCTGCATCGCTGGGGTGAGGCGATTGACCGGCGTGGCGAGGCTCTTGCTGTGAGCCTCGACATTGCCAAGGCGTTTGATAGGGTCTGGCACCGTGGTCCAAGCTTCCGGCATACGGTCTGCCCGGCAACCTGTGTTCGTGGATTTCCGGCTTTCTGCATGGGCGTAGAATACGTGTAGTCGTTGACGGACACGCTTCGGCGCTCATGTCGGTAAATGCCGGAGTTCCTCAGGGCTCGGTGCTGTCGCCCACCTTGTTTATTCTGCATATCAATGACATGTTGTCGCTTGGCAACATTCATTGCTATGCAGATGACAGCACGGTTCATGGGCGATACCACTGCGGGCCTCCAGGTTGCCGTGTCGAATCTGTGATGGGACGCGAAGATCTTGTCATTGAGCTCAACCGGACCTTGCATCTCATTTCTACATGGGGTTCCAGGAATATGGTTGAGTTCAATGCCAAGAAAACCCAGGTGTGTGCGTTCACGTGCAAAAAATCCCCGTTCTCTCCCCTCCCCATTCTTCAGGGTACTCCCCTCTCAGTGCGGAATGACCTGAGTATCCTTGGTGTGGATATCCGCTGTGATCTCAATCCAAGGAATCACATCGAGGGCGTAATATCTGCCACATCACGCAGGGTTGGAGTCCTGAACAGGGTGCGTCGGTTTTTCACGCCCGGTCAGCTTTGTCGCTTATATAAAGCGCAGGTCCGGCCGGGTATGGAGTACTGCTCGCACCTCTGGGATGGATCCGCCCAATACCTGCTCGATGCCTTGGATGGATTGCAGCGGCGGGCCATCCGCATTGTGAATGATGCAGACGTTACGAGCAACTTGGAGTCGCTACAACTCCGGAGAGATGTCGCCTCTCTAAGCGTGTTCTACCGCCTGTATCACGGTGAGTGCTCTGAAGAATTGTTCAACTTGCTCCCCTCCTCTCCATTCCTAACCAGAACCACGCGTGCTGGCCTGCGAAGCCATAGCTTGACGGTCCACACCATCCCGGCGCGAACCAAACGGTTCTCAAATTCGTTTTTGTGCCGCACCGTCAAGCTGTGGAATTGTTTGCCGGCGTACGTGTTCCCTCCTTCCTACAATCCTGGGTCCTTCCGCCGCGGTGTGAAGAGGCACCTTAGCAGGCCGGCATAATTGTCTCCATTGGCATGGGACTGCCGTCCAATGCCAATGGATACTCTGCCTGGGCGGCATTGACACTTTCCATCAGGTGCAATGCCGCCACAATGCCAGGCCAGTATAAAAAAAAAAAAAAAAAAAAAAATTCTCTTAAACTATTTACAACATGCAAAACTTACACCAACTTATAATAGCAAATGGCAACTCGTCGCAAATAACATAAACTCACTTTTCAAAAGAAACTGAAAACGCACCAAAACGCATTTCTTTTGTAACACTTCCTAAGCAATTAAATAAGGGTGGTAGTTGAATGCATCCCTTAATTCGTCACTTCGATTGGGGTAAGTTTTCGCCGGCGCTGTGCGGCGCGGAGGGCGCCGGGGGGGTCCACGCAGGCGCCACTTCCCGCCATTTTCTCAGCGCGGGGATGCCAGCCTCCGAATTAATTGTGCGGGTTGCGGACACCGGGATTTCGCTATTTTTTCGGGAATGTATTATTTGGAACTTGAAAATATCAATATTTTCCCGGAAATCTAATGGTTAGTTGTGTTTTAAGAGCGGTATAAATAGTGCATGGATGTATTTAATTTTTACTAGTAAATATGAATATGAATTAGATTAGAAACAATGATTTCGTTAATTTCCGATTAGAATTCTTTCGGTGTTTTACTATACTTATCAATTAATTACCAAGTTGCATCAGTAATAATAGAAAAAAATCGATTGCTACGCCCTTTATCTTAATAGAATCTCAACAATCACGTAAAATAAGAAACATTCAAACAATGAAACGAGATTATTTTCACACCTTTACTTACCGACCAAAAATAAATGTTTTTTATTTACCTTTGCCATTAAGTAATAATTTAGAAAATCCGGATCTATGCAAGTACACCCCGATTCCCGATGTCGGGTAATTGTGTCCCGGCGCTGGCAACGTTGCGTCCCGCCGGCCAGTACTCAGTAGTTTTGGCGGCGGACTCGCGCGCGCTCCACGCTCTGCGTCTTACTGACGCGCATCGTGTTCACAAACATATAATTATTTGTGTCAACTTATTATTTCAGTGATATAAACGTGTTGTTCTGTGTTGTAGTGCCTTCGTCTCACACTCCGTTGGAATTTGTGTTGTATGTAAGTACTAATATATCTCGGAGATGTCCAGACGACCCCTTAGTTTTCACGTTCTCCGCAGTTCTTGTGTTTCGTCGTAAATAATGCTCGTATGTAGGTTACATCTGCAGATTGTGATCTTTTGTTATAAAAATGTTGGCAATTTACTTGCTAAATTGTCTTTGTGGAGTGCTAGCGTGGAGAGGGGTTTTGGGATGGCCAAATGATTTCGCGTGGTTCGTCTGAATGGAATTAAAAATTACGTCTTTCAGGTTGATAACTTAAAGTTGACATAAAAATAAGGTAGTGCTGTATTTCAGAAATGAGATTTCTGAATTTAATTATATTACAAATATTTATGTTGCATTTTCCGAACGTGTAGGTCAGAACGCAAAAAAGATATATAACAGTTTTAGAAAGATGACACAAAAACACTCACTAGGATTTTATTTTATTCTGGAATACACATAAAATGACCCCGTAAATAACTTGGTTTTACTTAGGAAATGAGAAATATTCATTTCAATTACCCGTTCATCGTGTTTTGTTCTCGCGAAATTTGTATAAAAATGCTTTTACGCAAAAGGTTTTTTAAAACCGGGGCTTTTTCCTATGTTTTTAATATTGGAATATGTTTTTGGACCGAACATGAAGGCAATTGATAAATTCAGCAAGGTTTAAAAAAAATAAAATACCTAAATATAAATAAATATAAAGAATGTTTTGATTGAAAATTGCGCAGTTGAATAAATACTAGAATACCGTCGTAATGTAGAATATTATAATTTTGTAAATATTTGATATATGGGACCACACATTTCATGAATTAATTTATATTTTCATTTTGTTTTTATCCCCCGCATATGTGGGGTGGATGAATATGTTTTTGAAAGAATTACTTTGCTTCTGATTTTTAAACCCTTGGGCGTTTATATTCTCGAACAAATTAAGTTTTTTTGATAATCAAAAATGTGGTGAGTTTCCACGACTTAGGGTTGTAATCCTTCACTAATTTCTCTGAATTCTTTGTACCAATAAAGCAATATTATTCATACTATATGTTATTCTTTATTTTAAGGGTTTCGATGTAATTTGCGCTTATTACTCTGAAAACAAAAGTGGTTTAATTGAAAGATTAGAGCTAGGAGCTAGGTTAAATGATATCTGCGTGTAGAATAAAAATATATGACATAAATACATTTCAATAACTCTTCTTTTTATTGAGTAATTTCTTAAATATTTGATGTATCTGTGTTATTGAAAAACCTACTTATTAAAAATAATATCTTCTAATGGCCTCTAAAGGAGAAGAATCTCTTGAAGATGCATGCCGAGTCAAACAAGACCTTCTGTATTGCTCATTAATATAATTACTCTCTAAAAGCCAGTCTATAATAATGAGTCGATTAAATTATGATCCGTAAATATATTTTGGTATTCACAGACGCACTCAATATCGAGTTTGTATTATGTGGCGTTAGTGTTATTTACTTTAAGTATTACTTGAGTCTTATCTAGATAACATGAGGTTCTTAATTTCCCAATGTTTTCCTTTTACCAATTGACATAAAAATTGTTGAAAATTGAATTATTGAATTGAATTTATTTATTACTCTTAAAATGTTAGAAGGTTCGTAATAAGCACCTTCTTTAATGTATTTAAGATGTGTGATCAAAATCTAGGTTTTTTGTATTAATTCTAGACGTGATTAGTGGTAGGGTATTCGCGTCTTTCTTGATAATGGACTGCGTGTAAGATACTGGAAAGATCGCCATAGTGTACCTGGAAAATATGCCGTGTTACGATTTAGTTTATAAATAAACGGTTCCGCATAGGCCGATAATTTAACCGAGGAGATAAACATCTCAATCTGATTTGAATTCACCATTAGATGAATGTTTGTCAGTTTGTCATTCCAAGATAACAGAAATGTGTTGATTATGAGGCAAGACTATACCTGTGAATTCTTAGTAACCCTTTTTAATTATTTTTAGACCGTTACATTCCCACTTTAAAAATCTGTTATTTACTTGTTATCTATATTTAAACCTAGTCTTGTTGTTCTATTTTAATTTCTGTGAAATCTGCGCAACATTAGACATGACTTCTATTTTTTACATGATGATTACAATTACTGTAGATTATATTACGTATTTTGTTCCCCTTTACGTCGTGGAATTATGTCGGGCCTTTGAGTAATTGTCAAAATAGCATTTATAATACAAAAAATGATGGGAGCAAGTCGCTAGTCTTGTGGCTATTTTTACACCTGCCCTTAGTAAATAGGAGAAATAACACTCAGAACTTCTAATGAGTAAGCACGGCATGGGTTTGTGTGGGTTTGCACAGCCGGCATTGTGTGTACTAACACTCAAATAATATTGCACCTGATGATTATTAGGCATTGAAAGAGTAACTTCTAATGACATAGGTTGACGAACACACTGCTGCTTGGCGGCAAAAATAGATAGTTCGATTATACCTACTTGTCTAGAGAGTCTCTTATAAGAGATATGCTCACTATAATATTTTTTTGAAGCCCTAATCTAAAACTTTCACCATAATAAGAATAACTTTATGTACGGTCCCCTTGCATACGAGATTTAATATTTTCTGGAGGCTTCAATCCAGGCCTATACAGTGTACATACCATGACCGAGGATAAAGAGGAGTTAAGGCCTAGTTTTTCTATTTTAAGCACATTTTCAGTCGTGTGTAATATCACTCTTTGCGGCGAACAACTAAGATAACCAACATAATAGAGTCGTATTACGTATTTTGCACAAACTAACGCAAAATCAAGATAATGTATACATACAATGTCGCAAAAAAATGTGCTTACCTCAGCAATATGTTTAGACTGAAAATATATAGGACTTTTTAAGCAAAGAGCCTTTACACTTTTCTTAAAGGCAAAGCACATATCGACGCAGGAAAGCGATTTTGTCGTATCTCGAAACAAGCAATATTACAAATAATATCTCTAAACTAGAAAACTTAGGAATACCATTTCTTTAATAATAACATTTTAAAATAAAACCTTACATTTTCACGAGGAATTTCGATGCGGCATTTTTTTTATGAATTAAATAATATACAAAACGCATATACGCATTTTTTGAGATACCTACGACTAAATCGCTGTCCTGGGTCGATATTATGATTCTTCTGATGTTGTATATGTTCGTCGTAGGCGATGATAATTAACTAATAGATAGTCCATCTTATCCTTTGAATTTTTTGATTGCAAAAATGATTCTTGTTAGCCAATCTAAAAGTAAATTACACAAGGAAATTCTATGTGTGTATTTTCATATTACTGTATTAAATTAAACAAATTTAGAAAGAATTGGCCATATTTAAATTTAAGACAAATAATAATAGACTACCAGTATCTCCTCTTACACCCATTTTGTCTCATTTCTGCTTCTCCCAAAGGTTGACTGGTACAAAATGCCAACGGCATTAAGCTGTACAATTTTAATGTATGAAGTTTAATCAAAAAATAAAAACAAACTATGTGTATGTATGTACAGGCTTTATTTATTTAGGTGTGAAGTGAAGATCCCTGGGGAAGCCTATGTTCAGCAGAAGTCTTCCTGTGGCTGAACAGAGAGAGAGAGAGTACGAATAGAGATCGATATCCATCCTAAGATACTCGTTGCTCTTATTGCAAGCTTTAGAAACTATGATACGGGGAAGTTAATCCCCGAATTCTAGTCATTCAATATTTCAGTCATCCATTGTAAATAAAATGTGTGATGTATATTGTTAAAGCAGAAGCCCGTAGTGAAATATCTTCAGATTTACCGGTATACCCTACGTTTTACCAACTGAATAGGAAAGGTCCGAAAATACATTCGATTACCGTTAATTACTGTTCAAAATTAATCGCCCTAATACTTTCATAAAAAAAAAAGTTAGAAAAGAATGGATAGAGCCTTCTGAAATAATGCACAATCGATTAAGGTGCGGTTGGAAAACAGACTAAAATGTTAAAATAAAGGATACTAGATTTTTTTCTACCCATAATGTATTTTCCGGCAAGTCCTGGGATTTACCATTATTCTAACTTACACATAATCTCAGATCTTTTATTTCACAATTGGTATCACGTTCACTACGCTATACGATATGTCAATAAATTTTAGGACAGTCGCTACATTTGATCACTATATAAATTCGGCAGACAATAGACTATAAAAATGCGAAAAAATAAGGTTCATAAAAGTTAAAGTATAGTAAAAAGTATGAGATTTATATAGTTTCATCTGTTGGTATTTGGTGGTCATCCACTAATGCACTCACAATACTTGGGAGTTGGTGCCTTCTTTACCCCTTTTTTGCTGCACGTAGGGTATATGTATCTATCTGGATATCATGGTACTCAAACTTAAGGACCTGTTTTACTGGCCTACGTTATTGTCTCGGCTTCGTCCTATCTATTATTGTAGCAACTGTTAATACGTCGTGTCTTAATATGGTCCTGTGTTAGCTGTGTGGGCTAGTCTACAAAACTACGATGCGACGTCGTATTGTGAAGATCTACAAGCTTGGTAAACGCAGGGCTAGACCTTGCGAATGGATTTGCATCGCACATTGCTTCTTTTTTGTTTTCCATCCTGTATTTCTTTGGCAATAAGCGTCACCCGAATGGTACAAGATAGACGCCTTCCTTCATGAAATCGCATCGCAGCACTTCGCATTTTTCTGGGTTGCGAAATCGCATCGCGCTGATTTTCAATTTTGTGTATGAGCCCTTTATTCGTATACCATCAGGCCGGCATTCTGTTGGCTATCTAGATACTTAGTTACAATGAACCATCCAGTTTCGCATAGTAACATTGTAGAGGAAAATAAATCCACTACATGATAAGTTCTCGAGCGTAAAATATAATATACTTTAATATTGAATTTCATCAACCTATGAGGTTCTGTTGACCTAGATTTTAGAATATAACACGGTGGCACAAATAACGGAAAAACTCTGAATATCATACATTTCTAATTCCATGAGGACTTACAACTATTCCGTACTGGTTAAAGTTTCAATATGCTGTTCGGTATTGTGGGTTGAAAATGATTGTAAGTTCGAAAGTGCGTGGTCTGGCGGTGATCGCATGTAGCTGCCGAGGAGATGATAGTGGGTTCATTTCTCAGCATAAGTTTGACTATGCAATACACCCATTGTCTTCATAGTTTATTACCAAACATTGAAATGGCGAAGGAAAATATCGTGAGGAAACCCGCATAGCATACAGATTTATTCTTATTGTCTGCGATAACCCACCACTGTCGTCTTTCTCTCTCTCCCTTCAGTCGCAGAAAGTGCACGTTCATGGAACGCCACATTGCCCTGTAAGATTTGGTCTACTTTGGTTTCGTCTTCTCAAACCCACTGCACAAGAGTTGCTTGTTAATTGTTTCGTTTCACACCATAAAATCCCTAAATCTGTTTTATTTCATTGTGAATTGGGAAAATAATATTAAGATGTTAATATCAACAAAAAAAATATCCTCACTTTACAAATAATAAATATCTGGACTCACTCTATGCTCTTTAAAGCAGGGTATGAAACTCTTGCAACGGATTGAAAATCAAACAATTTTTATGCAGTACAAAAATATCTCCACCTATATTATATGAATAATGTATCCATGTACATGCAGCTCAAACAAATGTTTTACTGCAGACAGACTGAAATATATCTGAATATTGTATCGGGACTTGAAAGCACGGTCGGAGCGGTGCTCTCGTGCCGCCGTTCCGTTCCGTTCCGTCGAGAATTCGAATTTCAGCGTCGAGTGACTAAAATCTCAAGCTTTTGACTAAATTCTTCGATACCGGGCGCTATTAACATTGCGGAGATTATATTAAACTACAGTGTTCTTACTACAAGGACATGACAAGACATAACTGGGAATCTTCGTGTCACTGGGTAAATAGGTAAAATATAACAGAACGGCTTGGTTCTGTAAAATGATGTTGGGGCTTATCTATAAAGGATATTTGCTATAAACATTAAATGGTGGGCAGTGACATTCATATTTCTCCGATATTATTTTTGTCCTAAGATGTGGCAGGAGTGCGCTTAGCGCCGTATCGTGTATATTTTAATTTATTTTGACTCATTGAAATAATACTATGGTTTAATTTTACATATTTCAATTTTCCGGCGCGGCGTTTCGATTACTTAACAGCTTTCGTAGTCACGGGGCGGACTATTGACTCATATATTCACAGACTTTTCGAAACATAAGATTTTGCCAGTCGTCAGACTTGAAATTCGAACCTAGGACCATACAGTTTACTTAAGGGGCAGCTGTTTAAGAGCCGTTTTCTATAATCTACCCATCTTTAACAAGATATATTAGATATTTCGATGCATTTTATGTTTCAGAAATAATAGAATTAATAAGGTGCAAATATTTATAGATAGCTAAGTATGATAAATATATATGACCATCTCTGTTTAATGGTGCGTAGAATTGTACCGACATAGTATAATAGTAACTATTTTAAACCCTAGTTAAAGATAGATAGGTTATAGAGAACGGCGGTAAGTATAATAAGGTTACAAATAATATCCTTACTACGGGTATTGCGTGTCATATGACAGTGGGCGGTTTAACGAGTCCAAAGCAAACGCACTATCCCGTCGGGACAAGATATTTGTGGGCAGTGATCACGTGACCACTCGTATTTACTTTTAAAAAGTCAGGCTTTTCCAATACTCTTACAATAGTGAAGAACATATTTTTCATAATTTTACAGCCTTATTAGCATAGTTGGTTATATGCATTTACATGCTGAATTTGGTACGAGAGAACGCGGGCTCACTCTCTCAACTCACTCAAGAATTAGGTACAAGAATTTCTTTCGGATCTGGGTGTTTGTGGGACACAAAAATCTTTGGTAGTGTCTGATACCCGACATAAGACTTGTATCTTAATGTTATTTCAAGACTATGTGTGTGACAGTTGGGTGTATTTATTAATTTAGTTATGACATCTCTTCCACGAAGGGATCGTGATGAACAAGAAACGAGGTTAAAATAACCACTGTCATCACACAAGGTTACAAAAAATACAGGATGTAAGAGCTCGTTATTTTAATTATAATTTTCAACACAGTTATTTTACTCTAGTATTTTTATTTTAGTTGGGAGGATGTATTTTTCATGGTACGGGTAACATCTGGGTTTAGAATTTCACTTAATTATATTGTAAGAGCTATATCCTTTAGATAACATTTTGTGGTCACTATTTTTATAGTATATATTTAAAACGTAAAGGATTTTTAATATTGATATGATAACAACTTACGTAATAACTTAAGACAGAAGGCCCCTTAAGCAGGAACTAAATAAATTAACCGACTTCGAATAACATGGATCTCACAATTTTTTACGGTAGAAAAACTGAGCTGCGAGACTTGGATTTTTTTACAGGATGTTTTTGATGGGATCTCACTTCTTTTTGTAGAGTACTACTTTTTTTTTCCTTTTCGGTACCTTTTACTTCTAGAATATCAATAACGAATTTTCTTAAAGCCTCTGTCTTATGATCTTTTTCTTATTTTTGTAGTTATCAATTTATCAAAAATATAGCGCCAACCCGCGCTAGGCCAGCGTGGTGCACTATTTGGCCTAACCACTCACAATCGTACTCGCGATTGTAGAGTGGGCCCGTGCCCTGCAGTAGGACGTAGATGGGCTGATACAGAATAGCAGTAACGAAACGAAGTAATGTACTGCAGAAGTGTACTACATTTCTTCCTATTTATCCCTTAAAAATACAAGCGTGAAGATAAGCCCATTGAAATAACTATTAACGTAAATTATGACATCCGATTCTGCATAATGTACCCGTATGCAACGGTTATTATTAGTTCTACGTTCGTGTTACTGTTCGCAGCTCATTGTTACACAATTTTCATTAAAGCATACTATATTGTTGATTATTTATTAATGTTATTTAAAATTATCAATAATGGATATACAAATGATTTTGGTAACAAAGACAAATTGCTTTCGTATTATGACAACCGTGACAGTCAGGGAACAATAGATAGTATGTTTGAATGTAAAATTAGTTGGTTTTAGCTGATCGCCAGTGTGTTGGCTAATTTTGGATACTATTATTGTATTTAAGTTATGTGTTAAAGTGCTGATGTAGATTGTTAAGGCAAATATGTATATTATTGAATCTAATGTAATAAGAACCATTGGAATCCTACTCAATTTTGTGTAGTTCTCCTCTAGGTCCGAAGATATTCCATCAAATCTTTATGATATTTTTATTGGACCAAATGACAATCACCAGCTTTCAATGAAAGAAAGAATGATTAAAATCGGTTCAACCAATACAGATATGAGGTAACAAACATAAAAAAACAACATGCAGTCAGATAACAGAATTGAAAACCTCTTCCATTTTTTGAAGTCGGTTAAAAAGGATCCGTTCCACTGGAGTGGTATTAGTGTATCAGAAGACTGTGAGTGAGATTTCCCGAGACCGAAAAACTGGTGTGGCTGAAACTAGTATCGTATTGTCAGTTTTTCTTTTTTTTATTCCTTTAAATGGCAAAACGAGGATGTCATCCGCTTTATGGTCAGCGATATGACCGCTCATGGACAGTAGCAAAACCAAACAACCGTATGAATTACAAATCAATGCTTAACATTAAACTGCGCTCACCATCCTGACACATGAGATTTTAAGTCTTAACATCTAGTATTTACTCTGGCTTCAATGTCTTTCATACCGGAATACAACACTGCATTTACATTGCTCTTTGGCGGGAGAAATGGACATTACGGTGAAACTCACCCAGGCAGCCTCTTACATGTGAGAGACCATACCAATTCCTACACCAGGCTTGATTATAAATGCGTCACGCACTTCTTATACTGTAGGGTTTTTGGCTATAATCGACTTTTGTTTTATTTTGCATACAAACACAGACACATACCATTTTTACACGCTTTATATTAGCTTCACATGTATGTTTGTATGTTTGTATATTTGTATGTTTGTTTGTAACCGACTTCTTTGGGCGCGATTTTGACCCACTTTAAACGGCCAGATTTCGTTCAAATTTTGCACACCTGTCAAAGACCGATGACAATACAATAATTCGATTAAAATATATAATTATCCTGATTAGATTCGCCAGGATTAATTATTCTTATAATTGATGACCATTGCTACATTCATCGCTAGATGGCGTTAACATTGTATTCTTCCAAGAAGCTTATACCCAAATGGAGATTGCATTCCGTATAAAACACTGAAGCACAAAAATTTGACCTTGAATGCAATCGCTGTTGCCTGCTATCCTTTTCTTCAGAGTGACAATGAATGAAGTTCACGTGAAGTTCATTCATTGTTACGCTAAAGAAAAGGATAGCAGGCATCAGCGACGTCATTCAAGGTAAAATTTTTGTGCTTCACTTTTATATATGGAATGCAATCTCCATTTGGGTATAAGCTTCTTGTATTCTTCAAGTGTCAAATGTTACTACTGACCAACAGATGGCGTTATTGATTGGAAATACAGCCGTAGATGGATGTTTTTAGTCAAAACAATTATATAATAGTTAAAAAAACTAAAATACACGCTTTAATAAGATATACAACTAAAAAAGTAAAAATAATTGATACTGAATTTAAGATAAGAAAATGGAGTAAAATACATATATTTTATTGTTACAAAGCGTGGGGTGCAGGAGGATAAGTAATTGTTGTAAACACCCCACGCTTTGTAACAATAAAATATATGTATTTTACTCCATTTTCTTATCTTAAATTCAGTATCAATTATTTTTACTTTTTTAGTTGTATATCTTATTAAAGCGTGTATTTTAGTTTTTTTAACTATTATATATTTTCTCTTTCTTTGTTTCTTCTTTGTAGTGAAGACATTTTACCGTCTCTTTCACACGCGCACACTAGTGATGTTTTGTTTTGAGGCCCTTTTTAAGATATCAAAAAAAAAATTGTTAAATTTTGAATATAACTTTTCATAAATTTCGCTATTTGCCTTTGAATAAGTAAATAATACTGCCCTGGGCTCTCGCTCAACCGTGCCTGCTCTCTGACAGCGTCGATTAGTGGATTAAGCACATTATATTGTTATCTGGGATGATTATATTTGATAACGAAGCTTATTCTAATACGTACCGCAGGTGCTAAAAATAAATCGATGTCGCATTAGTTTACAGTCACGTCGCATGCATCTTAAAACGATTGAATGTCGCCCCTAGGCCGTCTGTGGATTCTAAATAAAAATGTATCAGCAAAACACATTAATATATCATCATCAAAAACAAGGAAAAGGGAAAAATCCTTCAGTACACATAGACATAGATAACCAAACACGATTACAACTATTTGATAAAACTGTTATCTAAAATTAGATCAAATATAGTGTGTGGTATCATTAGAAGGCCCGATTCTCCAGTATTAGTTCTCAGAAGCTCTTAATGTGAACGGTTATTGCAGCCGTTGAATGCAGCCGGTGCGATTGCGGACGCGTCTTTGGAATCGTATTGGTCCTTCCGAGCCGGATAAAGATGAGGTGGTTAGAAATGGTTTACAATTGAAAATTGTAGGTCCTGATCAAGGTTGCTGGATACAGGTCGCTTATATTAGGTCATTGTAAACATATTTGGAGATATATTGGAGATTGTGTTCAGCGGTGGACTTCTATTGGCTTAGGATGATGATAAACCCATGAATAATTAACAAGAGTGCCCACCAAACTAAAGTGTAAATGTACTATTGTGTTCCAGTTTGAAGAACATTTAACTAGAGTAACTACTAGACATATTATTGAGACTTAACATCTTATGTCTCAGGATGGAGAGCGCAGTGGAATGCCTAGCATTGCTTTGTAATTGAAGGTGTTGTTTGGTTTTACTACTGTTCATGAGCGGTCGTGTTGCTTACCATCAGGTAAACGGCATGCTCGTCTCGCCACTCATTGCAATAAAAACACAAGCTAAATTAAAAATGCGATCTATGCGTATGCGTATAGAGAGTTTCCTATCATCGTATTATCTGGTCATTATTCGAGCTACTTCCAAAGGAATATCTTACAACCAGCCTTTGAATATCCGCTCAATTAATATATTAGTTTGTATTTCCGTCGTTACGATCGTAACTTAGTCGGTAATCCACAATTATAATCTAAAGCAGCTTAGGGAACTTAACATACGGTCTCCGAAATTGTTGTGTAAACTTTAAGTTATGCAGGCTTCCTCAATATTATAGTTAGGTAGTTGTAATTACCTACGAATATGTACATAAGTTCAAATATTTTGGTCAACGCATACTATAAAATACCTAATTCTGTAATTTTTCTACTCATCCTCATGGATTAGATTTTAAATACGAAAATATTGGGATCGAATCCCAGGTCGGGTATTTCAACTTGTCTGTGTTTTAATCTCATGTTGCCCTGGAATTTGTGGTTATTTAACAACATGCCTTTTTCCCAGAAAGGATAGGCGGAGGTGCTACTAGGACATCCACATATTGCCAAGATTGTTCCAACCCACGATGTGATAGGGGGCGAGCTTATCGCCGTATCAGGCACAAATTCCTGACTCTGCAGGGGGCTGATCTGACCAGGCTGATAATAAATAAAAAATCCAATACCACTTTGCCCCACTCAGAATTCGATCCCCAGACCTCAGTTTTGTAACCATACCGTAGTACAACTACGCCACCGAGGCAGTCTATCGTCCTAATTTAAGTCAGAAATATGTGACGGACTGTAGATGTTACTGGAGACACCTCTGCCTACCCTTTTAAAGATACAGGCTTAAGCTCATATAATTTTACTCAACACGGATGTTTTAATTAAAGTAAGTTGCTATTCGTAATCACTGCAGGGCCTAATCCTCTTACATTGCGGCGCGGTGACTTGGCTATCGTGCTGGACCAGGTCGGCTTACGTATGAATGTAAATACAGTGTAATCTACTGCTCGAATACTAAATATATTCGATATACTCGAGATTATACTGATTTATCATTTGTTTGCTCACGTTGCTGGGCCAGGATTGAAATACATAATGAATTGGTTTACCCTACCTATGAAGATATATGTAAGATAATAAAATAAATTCTTTAAGGACGGTAGTATGCTTGGCAAATAATGGTATCTCTGAATTCCTTTATGTAAACAGGGCAATGTGTAATTGCGTGATGTCCTATTTGTAACGAACTAGATGTGGCTGCCAACATGTTCATGATGGTTGAGGGTTCAAATCCCAAGGCCTTTGACTTTTCATGTGTCACGAAGTCATGTGTGTATTAGTAATCATCACGCACTGTAACCGTGGGGAAAACATAATGAGGAAACATGATTAAATGATTCGGAATAATTAATGTCGTATTTCAAAAGTCCGCCAACACGCAGCATGCCAGCATAGTCTACACGGCCTAACCCCTTTCAATACTAATCTTGATTGTAGAGGTGGCCCGTGCCCAGTAAGACGTATATACCTACGTTGATACTGATACGAATGCATGTGTTACTATTAGTTTAATTATGATTTCAGTAGGTACTAGCCTTAAAAATAAGAAAATTGAATTTTTATCGCCACATCATTCACTACCAACACCTTAGGCACCTTTTCCACATAGAATAGACTCCAAAAAACTTCGTTCCCCGACTTTCCCCAACAATTTGAACAATAAACAACCGGTATTTAATTACATTCCCCGAATTTTGTGTCAAGCAGCACGTTCATTGTACAGATGCTACGGCTTTCGGGGATTTGAGAATCCATTTAGTTTTACAGCAAGGGAGGGGCTTTGAGGGGCGTGGGGGGCGCGGAGGGGCGTCGGTGAAAGGAAGCCGCTGTCCGATATTAAGTGAAACCGGATGTAATTGACCCCAGTGTAATGCCCTGTTCCGAGCAACAGGGTATCCACAGTGGATGGGAGTACACTAACCTGTGATATCTGTGTATTGGTGATAAAAAATCACTGGGTTTTGTTGATGTTGGAATAGCTAGTCGATAGGGGGCGTTGTTCAGGGACTTATTTATTTAATTAATCCTTTTTTGCACTATATAGAGGATTTACATGATAATAATGGTACAAAAGACAGCCTTATCACCCTAGGCAATTTCTTCCATGCAACCTTTGGATGGATATATAAATAGGAAAATGAGAAGGCAGTCTAAGGTGTTTATGATTTGATTTGGATGTACTATTTGTGTGTGATAGTGATTAAAATTGCTGGAGGTAGAAAACAGATGTGCCATGATAGAAAAACACATAAGTCCTTTGAGTATATACTTATTATTTTAATGAATTGCTGTGACTGAAATCGAGTGGGAAGAATTAATTAATTAAAATTTAATTCAAACTTTGCGTAATGTAATATGTGCATATTTAACAAATATTCGTTTCGAATGTAGGTGTTTTCTGACAAATAAGTCCCTTATGTCTCTTGTACCCTCGACAAAATATATCATTCTCTAGATTTACATTATAAATGTGGGTGTTGGGTTGATATGCTTTTATTGCAATAGTAGGTGTTTTGTTAGAATTATTCGTTTAATCTTGCAAAACAACAGATGAAACTAAAAGAGCTTGTTAGAAACAAAGAATTGTGAGTTTAATCATAAACAAAACAAACATATTCTCTACATACTCCTGAGCAATCACAAAACATAATTCCACCGTGATTTGTTACACGGCAAATTTAGCATGAGATTATACACAACAATAAAACAGAACTTCATTTCGCTGATATGTTGCAACACTGTTGCGCTGCAGCTGTGCTAGAACCTAGTCCCGAATTATCCCGACCGGTCCTGTTATCCATTTCATTTCAGCTTGAGCTCGTTCTTATTTAAACTTACATCAGGAGCATGAGAAGGGATTTTTTATTTAACGAGCTTCTGTTGCTTCCTCCGCGCCAGGAATATTTCCTAGTTTCTTTTTCGAGAGAAACGTAATGCACGCTCGAGGATTTTACGGGTCAGTAATAGCTGGAATTTCGAGTTAAGCCTTAAAGGAATGCAAATGAACTGTTTAGTGTTGTGTATCATATTGAATTTAGAATTGTTATTAGAAGACTAATGGACAGGCCCCGCTCGGTGCGGTAATCAAGTTCAAGTATCTGTATAATTTTAAAAATGATTTATTTTCTGGTTATATCTAAATATTAATTAGATATTATATGATATCCTTTTATGGTAAAATATTTTTTAGATACTGCCTCGGTGGCGTAGTTGTACTAAGGTACGGTTACAAAGCTTAGGTCTCGGGTTCGAATCCCGGGTTGGGCAAAGTGATATTGGATTTTTCTATTCATTATCAGCCCAGAGTCAGAATTTTTTACCCGATATGGAGATAGGCTCGCCACCTATCACATTGTGGGACAGAACATACAAGGCGAAATGTGGGTGTCCAGGCACCTCTGCGTACCCCTTCTGGGAAAAAGGCGTGAGTTTATGTATGTATGTATTTTTTAGATAGATAGGGTTGGAGATGAACCTTCCTTTTACCGTCCAATAGTAATGCTTGCGCCTAATGTACAGTGCCTGATTGTAAACACCCAGCTGATATAGTGCTCGGGGGATGCTACGTTCATTAGCTTCAATTAGCTAATTGAATTAGTAGTAAAATAGGTCATGATTTCCTTGAATAAATCAGCTTCAACCCTAACTATTATCTATGCTCTACTTCTGATTAAATTTTTATCAGTTGCATGTAGTAGCAAGATTTGGATTTAGAAGGAAACCTAAGATCAATCAACAACACAGATCAACTTTGAGAAATAATTAAATCCCAGGCGATGTTTTGAAACTTTAAGTTTCAATGAGATAAAATCCACATCCATGTCGACGTAGGAAAGCGATTTTGTCATATCTCAAAAAATGCGTATATGCGTCTTGTATATTTTTTAATTAATAAAAAAAAATACCGCATTGAATTTCCTCGTGAAAATGTAAGGTTTTATTTTAAAATGTTATTATTAAAGAAATGGTATTCCTAAGTTTTCTAGTTTAGATTTATTTTTTGGTTCTGGTGTAAAATTGCTTGTTTCGATATACGACAAAATCGCTTTCCTGCGTCGATGTGGTTAGCAACCGCCTAAACATCAAAAACAAAAACATAAATGTGACTATTTTTGTGTGTTTGTTGATCCAAGTGGGGTCTCTTATTTGTTCCATAATTAGAAGTTACGTCAAAGAATTGCAGTCGTTAAGCTAAGTCAGTAATCCTTTTACTTCCTCTTGGTTACTTTTATGGCAATTTACGACATAGAGTGTGGAATTACGGGTACGGTTGTTACTTTTCTTTCCATTTATAAGAAATAGGTGTATTTACTGTTGTCATATAAAGTACTTTCTATCTAGGATTAAGTTTCTAGGATTAATTGATAAGCTTTCTTTTTAAAATTGGTCAAACTAGAGACAACTAATTAAGCTGTTACATGAAGTTGAAGTTTCAGACAATAATTTCCCAATAGTTTCGCAAAACTAGCTGCACATCATTAGATTTACATAAATAAACATAAAACTATTTAAGGGGTAGGCAGAGAGGGGAAACGTGATTGTTACTAGAACAATCACGTTTTGCCATATGAGTGCTGACAGGGAGCAAGCCCATCGCCATATCGGGTAGAAATTCCTGACACTGGGCTGATTGTGAATAGGAAAATTCAACATTATTTTTTCCGACCCGTGATTCGAACCCGAGACTACCAGCATTGTAATTTGTAAATAATAACAATACAACTACGCCACCAAGGCGTTAACATTATTTTCCAAATAAGTAATTAGATTCGTATCTTCAATATCCACTCAAAACTCATAATCTACCTTCTATTTTGAAATTTCCCAGCCCACCGGTATCAAGTTTGTAACACCTTTTGTGAACACTTAATGCCATGTAATGTTCTTTTGGCAATTACACAACGTTACGAAGGATGTCTTAATACTTAGGATAATGCCACTAATCCGTGCTACCGGCGAATGATGCTAATTTAAATGTACCTTCGTGGTTCAGAACTGGTTATTATTTGCAGACATTCGAGTTTTGTTGGTTATAATAGGCAGTTGTGTTGTTATTGCCTTAAGCAGTTTAGTTAGATGATAACTGAATTTGTGTTATTAGATATTGTTGGGGAATTTTAAATGGATTTATTGATTCCTTGTTTCTGGTGTCTGATTTCAGAGTGAAGTTAACATTATCTATGTTTATTAGTATACTGTCTAGATTCATCGCCGTTTCTATATCCACTTTTAATCCAGCCTTGTACATAATTATGCATTGTTAATAAACAAACCACCTTGGTGCGCAGCTAGAACAATATCAAAAATTATATGTATATTAAATCATCTTAAAATTACCATGTGAACTTAACATCCCGAAATCCAGGGCTTTAAAAATCTCGCGTGGTCCGTAATTAGCGCGATTGACCTATTTAGGAGATCGGGCTTTCGACCTTGACAAATAGAGAGATTGCGGGCCCGACCGGGCTTACGGCAGGGGTGATTTATAGCTTGGCATCAATCTGGGCTCTACACGGGGTAAGCACGATGTGTACATAAATAACGATTATAAAAATGTATTAAGAGACCGTGAACGATTCGATAGAGGGTGCTTATGTCAAGTTTGTTTTGGAAGCGCTAAGTTCACGTTGAATAACATTTCCTTAACAAAATTATAGCATTACGTGTGCAAACATATTCATTTCTGTTAAATAATTATAAATGAAGTCTAACATTTGGTAATTTTGTGGTTAGGCCACATAGTCCACCATACTGGCCTAATGCGAGTTGGCGGGCTTTACATACAGTAGACATAAAAGTGCGTAATTGCCTATTGGTAAACGAAATAGACGCGGCTGCTATCATTTTCACGGTGGTCGCGGGTTTGAATCCCAGGGCACACATCTGACATTTTTGGGTTATTTTTGTACTGATAGTCAATCACCACGCATATAACGGTGAAGGAAAACATCGTGAAGAAACCTGTACACCGATAGTGGATTGTAAGAATCCTACAAAACTTGTAAGAATTTGTAAGAACAAGTAGCTCAAAACGATAGCCACTGATATATTGAAACTGAATCAAAACAAAGATACATTACCACATCTAAACTGAACAACTAAATCTTCAATATAAACAATTGTAGATATTTAAACAGTCATAAATTTGAAGAAGTTGCCTCTATTGTGGTTAAAGGTTGAAATTCATGGAATGTTACGTTAAGGCGCCTGGTTGACAGTGCCCTGTAATTTATTAGAACTTATCGCGCTGAATAGTTTCTTACTACCATTAGTACTAAATATAGACCGGGGTTGCGGTTGCTCTCTCATTTAATTGAAATGTCTTTGAGATATCTATTTGGGAACCAGAATGATATTTATGTCGCTAACTGGTAAAAAGACAACGATGGAGTGATATGAAGTAAATTGAGATTGGATTTTTCTATTCATTATCCGTTATGGTATGAGCTCTAAAAGTTAGAAGGTTCAAGTGGCAATGAGCTGCCAAATATGTAGCAGAACAGATAGCCGCTGGAGTAAGCTGGTTCTTGAGTGGAGACCGCGTCTTGGCAAACGTAGTGTAGGACGCCCTTCAGCTAGGTAGAGTGACGATTTGCGAAAGGTCGCTGGCAGATGCTGGATGCTACAAGCTGAAGACGGGGTTAAATGGCGCAATTTGGATGAGGCCTATGTCCAGCAGTGGACAACAATATAGGTTGATGTTAATGATGAGGTAGTCCAAGGTGATGATAATGTGGCTTCACTTCATTTAAAAATACGCGCGTTAAAACAAGCTGTTTTCCCCCATTAGTCCTAGTTAAAGTGGTATTAAGATAAGAGTGATGTATCGTTGCTATGTAAACGTGACTTTTAAGTCAACTATTACAGTATAACATCATTCTCATGTATTTGTTTTATTTCTATTGTATTTGTTTTATTTTGCTAATAATACGTTGTAAAAATATAGGAATTGCCAGGTATGAATAATATCGCACTGTTTGTACGTGTTTGTTGAATACATTTTACACATATACAGTCGTGATCAATTATTCATTCATTCTACATCATTAGTCCTTAAAAAGACAATCACTTTTGACATAGTTATATTAAAGTATAAGTTAAACACGTGAAGCACGCATTAATCGGCCTACTCCACAACAGTGTGTTTGTCTGCACGTTTTGTCGTCTGCGATCAATACATCCTTGTTACATCGCCATTGTGCCCGAGATGTGAACCGGCCTACTTAGCCGGCAGGGTTGCCAACTCACTTAAAACTAGAATTAAGTAACTATTCTTTGTTTTAGTATGTAGGTCGACCATTGTTTCAGGGGCGTGAATTTATGAATTTTGAGTTGTGAACTGTGTCATGCAAATTCGGCTAGTGTAGCCCAGATAATATTGGAATGTATTTTGTGACTGTGAGGTGTGTTTTAAGTGTAAAAGAGTAGACACGTTCGGTAGAAAGAATGGTACTCGTTTGCTTTGAATAGCTTATTCAGCGATTGTGTGCGACTGTCCACATTTAGCTATACGATATAATATTAGCGAAATCAAAACGTCAACTTTCGAAATGAGGTGTTTAAAAAAAATATCACTTGTTTTAATTGCAGGAAGGTATATATTATGAAGAATCTCGCTTTATTGAGGTAACTCCTTACTAATTTGGAGTTTTATGACGCACGCTAACCCTTGGCTAATACATATTTCTTTCTCCAACCCTATCTAAGGATACTTTAAAAGCAGGTAAAATGAAAGAAAAATCTGGCTTGGCTTCAACATTCTGAAACTAAAAAGGTTATTTATCATTAACAAAAGTTATTAGGTATTTATAGATCTAATTATAACCAGCTTTATTAGTTTCGCTACTATAAACTACAAAAATTAAGCTCTCCTAATTTTCGTAGTGTCAATAGCAAGGAAACGAAACTAACCTCTGTTAGTACGCGAAAATTAAAACCAAGCATCGCATAACTAAGATCCTAATAGGAGTTAAAAAATAAAATCCTCAATTTAACTGTAACATTCGAACAGCGAAACTCTCAGCGCACCCTCACCAAACATAACGAGAAGAAAACCCAAAATGCGAGAAATTTAAGACTTTTCATAACATTTTACTCAAAATTCGCGGTGAACTGAGCGGGCGCCCTACCAAGTTTGTCCAAGAATTTGAAACGTGGTGGAAATTTAGACTCACACGATATATTAACGTCAGTAGAGGTGAGAGCTTTTATTTCCTTGGAAATTGGACATGTGCTATATTCTGTTATGTAGTTTGCTTCAAAATGTCGCGTGGGGACCGCTTTCGAGAAGGTATCTCGGAAATTGTATCTTTTTGCGGTTCTTTTTGTAATCTTGTGATGCGACTATGCAGTACTTGGGATGCGACTGTAATCTGAAAATATTTTTGTATTCAGTAAATATTCGTGATATTATATATTTTAACTAAAAATAATAATTTGAATCATACTATAGTGCGATTTACTTCGATACATACATATTTGTAGATATATATTAATCGTAATCAACGACGCATAACATGTTCGAAAATATAAACGATAATCATTACCAGTCTTCTGGGCTTGCGACCCGGATATTCCATTAACAATTTTTATTTTTCCTCAAATTGCTGTCACTTTTAGACGCTGATAATAGATACAAATTTTAATGCCCAATTTTATAAGAAAATAGTAAATAAAAATGCTGTTCCTGAAATTGGGGTTGTAATCTTTGCACGGTTAGATATGCCAATTAATAATGATGTATTCCCCGCTTTGTTTACTTCTCAGATTATTTAGGCTTGAAACTGCGACTGTAACTATATCAGCCTATATACGTCCTACTATAAACCACGGGCATCCTCTACAATCGAGAGTACGATTGAGAGAGATTAGGCCATAGTGTCCATATTATTTTAGCTAGCAAAATATAAATAATTAATATTACTTTTGATACCCGACAAATTCAAGGCAATATTAAAAAAATAACTACAATAATTTGAATGGCAGCCCTAGCTTTCATTTGTCGATAAATAAAGCCGGATTTACATAGGCAAACGTACGCGACATCGGCTGTCAAGTTTATACACTGTCTCCGATTTTATACCGCGTACCGTGTCGGAAGCGCTGCATTAACTCGCGTCATATGAGATTTGCAATTTACCTTGGTATAGAATATAGTTTACTAGCGGATATTTAGATTATATTTATTTATATAGGTATTTAGACTTGGTTGATTGAAATTTACATGGTTCCAAAATTAGATAGACACCAGAATTTTGAATATTATGCGGTAAAGTTTTATATCGTTTTTTTTTTTGTGTTATGTCGAAAAGATGAACAACAATAGAGATTTTAATAAAATAATAAAATATACCCAAAAGTCTCATTATAACATATAGCTTTTTGAAATCCGCCAAACAGCAGTGTTTCAACCCTGCTGTGTTTCGGATTCAAGGACATTGTAGCTAGAGTAACTACTGGACATAATGAGACTTAACACCTTATGTCTCAGGAGGTCGAGCGCAGTGCAATGCCAAGTATTGCTTTGCAATTCAAGGTAATGTTGGGTTTGCTACTGATCATGAGCAGTCGTATCGCTTACCGTCAAGCAAACAGCATTCTCGTCTAGTTTCATTCATAGCAATAAAAAAGCGTATAAAATATTTACACGGAGAGACATTCTGGCGTCATGTTTCATAGGCAGCTAGAACGAGAAAAGCCGGCTATATTAATACCAGACACGAGGGCTAAATCTTATTTAATAACTAAAGTGCCAGAAAGTTTCTCAGAAAAACCTTTTTAGAATAGGGTAGGCTAGGGCGACATTTGAATCCAAATTTTTTCGTACACGATTAAAGCCCTAATGGCGCAATTTCCGCCCGCCCTCCTCTTAACCATTTTGCGGGACAAAGGAGTGGGAGATAAACATATTACTTAGTTAGCAACTCGGCACTATCCAAGTATTAAAGTTATTTTTTAATGCACAAAGTCGGTGTCAAGGCGCGCCATGGAAAAGTTTTAACAATGTCCCCGCGCTCCCCTCGCGCCACGTTGGAGATCGTCTTTTTTACAATTACCACTAATAACTTTTCCCTTTATACGCGCCGGGGTGGTCGCTACATTTGCGGGATTCCGGGAAAGTCCGGGCTTTTATTGGAAAAGCAAGTTAGGGTTGGCAATTATAACATTCTTCGCGGTGAATTGAGTTTTGACTTTTGGTTTCTTTTCTATTGCCTGTCTTTGTTTAGTTTTGTCTATGAGGAAAATAGATTAGGGATCGAGATTAATCGATGTTTATGGAAGGATTTTTTTCGGTGATAAACAACTTCAGTTAGGATAGCTTTTTGAAGTTAAAATTATTATGCACCTTTTAACTTTGATTGAAAGTGATAATTCTCTCTATGTGCATTCAAAACCTTAACCTTTATGTAGACATTTAATATGAATAAGTTTCGTAAGCATCTCGGCCACAGCCTCCGTGGCGCAATTAGACACCGCCTGTGAAACGAGAGGTTGCGGGTTCGATTTCCGCACCAAGACAAGTATTTGTGTGATCCACGGGTCTTTATTTCGGATCTGGGTGTTTGTGAGACCGATAAGTCTCTATTAGTGTTCAGGACTATGCATGTTACTGTTGGAATTAATTTAACTAGGGTACACAAACATGTATATTTTCCTAAATTATCTTAACTTTGCTCCGACTATCATCATCATCATCCACAGCCTGTAGGTTCCCACTGCTGGGTATAGGCCTCTCTCATATTCTGCCTTCTGCTCCGACTATACTCGTTATCAAATAATTTAAAAAATATTAAAATCCGCTAGTACAGCCAATTTGATTCCGCCCGCATATTCCGACTCATTATAAATCGCAACTGTAGTTCCAGCAGCAATTTTGTCACTTCAAACAGGAAAAATTTGCATAATTTAGTCTCGGAATGGATTTATTAGCTCGCCACCCCGCACGGAGCGCGATTGGGTGCCGTAATTAAAACCGATTTCCTTTGTCTTTGGTGTTTTCTCATTGGTCTATACACATATATGTATATATAATGGTAAAGACAGAAGCAACCGCAATTACCATCATTTTATTAGAGTTCCGTACCGAAAGGGTAAAAACGGAATCTTATTACTAAGCCTCTACTGTCTGTCTGTCACCAAGTTGTAACTCATAAACCATGTAAGCTAGATAGCTGAAATTTTAACAAATTATGTATTTCTATTATAAAAATTAAAAAAGTAAAATATCAAAGGGAGGCTCCCATACAGCAAACGTATTTTTCTTATTATCTTCGGTTCTTGAATGATACTCAGCTCCGTCAGCTGGATATAGTTTGTTAGCTGATCTGGGCCAAGTGGAAACTATTCATTATTTTACTGGTGGTAGGTCTCTCATATGTGAGAGGCTGCCTGGGTGGGTACCACCGCAATGTCTATTTCTCCCGTCAAACAGCAGTTTAAATGCACTGTTGTGTTTCGGATTGAAGGACATTGTAGCCAGAGTAACTACTGGACATATTGAGACTAAACATCCTATGTCTCAGGATGGCGAGCGCAGTGGAATACCAAGCATTGCTTTGTAATTCAAGGTGTTGTTTGGTTTTGCTACTGTTCATGAGCGGTCGCATCGCTTACCATCATTCGAACGGCATGCTCGTCTCGTCATTCACAGCAATAAAAAAAAAGCTCTTAATTCTCAGTCTCTCATCTTCTTTTTCAGTCTGTTCGTGGTTGTCAATTTGTTAGAATTTACGTTCTAACTTGCAAGTATGTAAGATGGCAGCCTTTTGTAACTGTAAATGTTTGATGGGAGATCTAAAATTCTATGAATTTGTGTAAGTATTTAGGTATGGCATGGTGGACTTTGGCCTGACCCGTCTCAAAGTAACTTTAAGTTGTATAGGAGATCCGTGCCCGGCAGTGCGCTATATATTTACAAGAATATTTATTAAATTAATTTAATTTCTACCTCTCTTCTAACCGTTTCTTAACTTAGAAAAATATAGGTTATATTTTGACCGAGTAGTTACATTATTGTTCTAATGTAAAGCGCAGTACTGTATGCATATTATGTATTTATATTTGAACATTTTATAATGATAGTTTTTTTCTCTAATTCATTTAGTATATTTCATGCTGTCCCATATTTTTTGTGTTATCCTTTCCATTCTATGATTATCTGGTAAAGATCACCAATACTTTGCTCTCTTTACTGTTTCCTGTTTTACTTCTCTTTACTGTTCACACCAGTTTGCCTATTAATTTATTCGAAATATTTTTTAAAACTTCGTTTAAGGAAACCTACTTAAATTACGAATTTATGCATGCTATTATTAGACTAATTTGTAATTTACAATATGGGAAATACATGATATTTCTTTGTTAATATTATGATCGCTTACTAGTCGGATTCTTGATGTATTTTCCAGGAATATTTCAAAAGCTCAAACTGGTATTTACATATCAATTTAAAATTGTGGTTATTCCATACAAGCTTGAACCTCCTATATTAACTCTCTTTCATTGTATGCTCACCTACAAACCGTAAACAATATTTTATACGTCCAAGACCATCAATTTAAGATTCATCTCAACCGAATTTGTAAAATTTTAATCTCTACTTCCATTATTAATCAGTCAGAATCTCATCAAGTAAATTATATTATTATATTCCTTAAAATTTCAGGATACTCCAACAAAAAAGTAAAATTTCTTTATCCTTGTCATGCATGCTACCAAGAGAATCCGAGTCCTCTCAACGTTCCATTAAAAGCAACACAAAGGCGCACAAACAGGTGAAACACTCGTAAAAGTATCATAACATTAATTTATATGGACATTAAAAAAGACAATCAAAAATTTCACGGGCCGGAGAAATTTTGTCGAGAACGTTTGGAATTTTGTGATTTGAGTAATATTTTGTTTGGTAGAAAAAGAAATATTTGTTTATTAAAACTGGCTTTGCTTTTTATTTTTTAGATACTTATTTTAAATATATTAGTCTGTGCATGTTGGATTCGATATTTTCTAATAATTTTTCAAACAATGCATTATTATAATTGATTTTCAAAGTGGAAAGAAATAAATAAATTCATTCCACAAATTTTCAGAAAAGCATTCCTCGGCCCTTGATATACAAAACCGGCGTTTTCTATAATACATCATGGTTATACATACAACTATGCTATATTTATTTTATCACTCAAAGTATTCAACAAATGGTTTCACACCTTCCCTGAGTACGTTAGTTAAAAACGACGTCTATTCGTCCACTTCAACTTTTAATCGTGGGGCAATTTAATGATGCTGTTAGACGACTTAATCCGGCCCTGTGTCGTCCTGAAACTTATTTATTAAGCACCTGAGTTTGGCCCTGAAGTTAGGGTGGCCGCAGTACGGTAACTTTTAAACGAAACATTTTATTTTCGTCGCCAAACTCTGGCTAGTGTGTGCCAAGTTTTTTAATTAAAATTAACTATTTTTATTGTTGCAAATGAGGAGGTTTGTGTTTGTAATGCTTGTTTGCTTTGTTTTTTTGAATGGAATTAAATTTGATTGTAGTTTAAAAGTTTCTGCAAAAATAATTATTATTAATATATTATTTGTTTAAAAACAGAAAGGAGATGGTTATCATATTTGTTTTTTTGTAATTAGTTTTTTTACGTATCTTTTTTTTTCATTAACCTGTTTCTCCCACTACTGGACAAATGTCTCTCTCAACTCCTTCAACTTATGGGTTATTATGGTCCGAACCCCCTCAACAACTTTTGTTGAAACTCCTTTTTTTGTATATTTCTAATTAACGCCCGAATACTGGAACGCAACTTAAATATAAGTTGCGCTAAACTTCGTTAATCCCGCTTAAATGTACTGGGTAAGTGGACCGTGCGCTGATAAGAGCAACTTATTATCTGAATGGCTATCCAGTATTCGGGCGTTAGTCTACCATTTTCATGCTAATCTAACTACACGGTCCCTAACATCAAGTGAGAAACTAGGCTAATACTCAAATACCTTCTTCTAAGACTTCTTCTAGGCTAATGTTATTCTAGCATTTCCGTAACACCATAAAACTAACTAAGAACACAAAGCGAAGCGACTCGACGCTGCGAAATTCCCCTACTTTGTATAAACAAATTGTATGTTCAAATTGAATTTTGTCACAATTTTCTTTGTTGGATTGTATTTGTGGCCCTACCACGCAACTTCGATAGTTACAGATCGTGTGACGTCTTCACTTTTTATGTTAATGCGTTCTTTTGTTTATGCCAGTTAAGACATTAGGGTGCTGACTTCTGCTGGCTCGGAAAGTGCTTTGTTACGATTCCTATGCCGTGTCGTCTATTGTTAGTGTATACGAATAAAATTGTAGCATACATTAAAACGCTTTTTTATGGCCATTGTCCGCTTTTTTAGGTTGGATGACTTTCATTACTGTATGGGATTCTTTTTGGAATATTGTGACGTTTATCTGTCGTATTGTTGGTTATAAACGGCCGTATTTTCAATACTAGACGGCTTTTTCGGGTTGTTTACTTAATGAGAAAAGTTTGATGTAGATGTGTGCTTTTTGTATCGGAATGTTGGTTTGACTTTTGACTTTGAGTTTCTTAAGTAATATGTTTGTTTATTTGTACGTGTTCTCTTCGATATTTGCTTTTTGCTCGTACATTCAAATCACCCAGTCATTTATTTACCACGTAAACGTGTTTAATTTTAAATTATAAATTATCTATGTATTTGTTTCGGTATTAATTTACTTTTTTGCCAAATCTTCAGCAAAGACAATTGGCTCCATGCTTTTATAACAAGCATTTGTTTCAAGCCTGGGTTGTTATAGTGTACTGCCCAAAACCTCTCAAAATTTCGAATTCTTATTTATTACTATTACATAAGGTTCTTATCATAATCAGCCGCCATGGCTGTGTAATTATTGTAATGAATATTTATCATGTGAAAATTGCTAAGAAATAGCGCTTAATGGCCAATAATTGTCTAGCACTTAGTTCGGCAAACATGTTTCGTAAGCGTGGGAGTTAAATAGTTCCCTAACTAAACAAGTTCTAACTTCTAACTTGGCTATCGGAACATGAATATTAGCTTTTTGGTGTAATGCTTATACAGCATAATTATTTTGTACAATGTATGCCCTTTATTGTTATTTCTGTATCAGCCCATATACGTCCCACTGCAGGGCACGGGCGTCCTCTAAAATCAAGTGCCCGATTGAGAGTGGTAAGGCCATATAGACCATCACGCTGGCCTAATACGGGTTGGTGGACTTCCATACCAATATTTTTTTATAAAATGCTATGGTTTATAGGTAATTGACTATCAATACACACATGACCCCGAAAAGTCAGAGGTGTGCCCTGGGATTGGAACCTGCGACCACCGTGAACATGTTGGCTGCCGCATCTGGTCCTTATACCAACAGGCCACCGCGCACTATTATTATTTTATATAATTGTTATTATTATTTATGAATTTTCCGATAAGTAGTTTCATTGTTGTAGTTTCAGCATGTAGCTATCAATAGAGACAGTTTGTATTTGATTACGAGGCCGGGAAATTAACTATGCATAACTAATTCTGTTAAATGAATCTCATACGAGTTACCGAACTGGCACTTATGCCTAGAAAGTTACATAAACTCACGCCTTTTTCCTAGAAGGGGTAGGCAGAGGTGCCTGGACACCCACATTTCGCCTTGTATGTTTCGTCCCACGATGTGATAGGTGGCGAGCCTATCGCCATATCGGGCACAAATTCCTGACTCCAGGCTGATAATGAATAGAAAAATCTAATATCAATTTGCTCGACTCGGGATTCGAACCCGATGCCCCAGCTTTGCCAGCGTACCGTAGTACAACCACGCAATCGAGGCACCCCGAAAGCTGATTAATGTATATTGCGTCGGAGTAATAACGTACGTAATACAAGGATGGAAGGTTCTTGACACTGGCAGTAATATTCTCAATGAAGCAGAATCAGTTACCAATATTTAAAAAAAAGGATTAAAGGGGTGAGAACGTAAATGCCTATATTTTATCTGAGTTTACGTTCTCACCCCTTACGCACTAATATTAAGCTATTACACCAACGCACCTTATATAGTTTTAATTTTACTTATTCCATGTCCTTCGAATCTCCTGTGGTCAGTTTATTTTAAAATCTCTCCATGCTTGGATTATTTTTAGCGCGGTCCCAAAGTACCTATAATAAACAAACCACGCAAACTGCTTAATAACTTAAAGTATTTATATCACAATTAAGTTTATAAATAAAAAACTATTGTAGTTAACGTTTCGATACTAACTACAGTAAGCAGACCATAGTACGGGTGTTTTCAGTGTTGCCACAATACCGTACAATTCCAACGAATAATTGACTAAAGTGTTGCCACGTTCAATTGTTTCGTGCTCTTTAATATTTTATGAGGCTACTTTACTTTTTTACGCTATATTGGCGGTACTTTACGGAAAAAGGGAAGTTTAAAAATAGTTCGTTCGACCAATTCAATTGTTTTGTTGCTGGTTGTATTATGGGACTGTAAGTTATGAAGATATTATTTTTAGTTTCATTGTGATGTGATTTATTATTTATTGATGATTGACAAACATTATCAAGTTTCTGTATCTGTATCTGTATCAGCCCATATACGTCCCACTGCAGGGCACGGGCCTACTCTACAATCGAGAATACGATTGAGAGTGGTTAGGCCATGTAGTCCACCACGCTGGCCTAGTGCGGGTTGGCGGACTTACATACCATAGAAATTCTTATGAATCGCTATGGTATGCAGGTTTCCTCACGATGTTTTCCTTCACCGTTTCAGTGCGTGGTGATTGACTATCAATACACACATGACTCCGAAAAGTCAGAGGTCTGTGCCCAGGGATTCGAACCCGCGACCACCGTGAACATGTTGGCAGCCGCGTCTAATCCGTTTACCAACAGGCCACCACGCACTTATCTAGTTTATTTAATTTTAAATACGTAGAAGTGTTGCATTAAGTATATGTGGGAATAGTTCCGTAAGGGGTCAAATTAAATAAAGATCGTCTTGGTAATCTTCAATGTATTTAATGTTAAATAAAACTCGTCTTCACTTCATACGTCTTCCGTCTTTCACGTCTTCCGTCGTCTTCCAGACTGTTCTCTTCTATATTCCGTCCTTGCATACTTCAACATCTTACTCATTCATTCTCTTACTCTTTCCATCTTAAATACTGTCACTAGTCATCACTTTCACACAAACCACGTTCCATATCAATCATTCGTGTAACGTTTCATTCTACTCATCTTTCTTCTTAATATTTAAATCCTACATATATTTTAAAAACTAATTTAATTAGCAAAAAATAAATCAAAGCAATGAGGTGAGTTTAAAAACTCAATATGATGTGGTGAATGATATTATTGTTCAGAATCTTTACACTAATACTACGTTACACCCTTTCCTAAATTTTATTAATAACTTCAAAAACTTAAACGTCACCATTATTTCCAGCTAAGTCAATCTCCCCATCCGAAAACAAAAAACAGGTGCATTAACATTTTCCGGCCGGCAAAAACTGTAAACTTTAAAATAAACTGGTGAACTTGCAAAGATTCCTTGGAGGCGGAGTACAAACTTCCATACTTTTTCAATTTATAACCTTATAAATCAAGGGGCAAGTGGAGGGGAGATAGGGGAAGAGACGGGGTGAGTAGGGGAAGTGGGGAGAAGTTCAAATAGTTGTGCCCTGGCGTTAATTAATAATAGCACTGTTATCGTCTGTGAAGCTTGCTCGCGTTTCGCTCAATTTTTATATTTATTTTGCCACGAGAGGTCGTGGATGACATTGAGTACAGCCTAGGACCTCCTTTGTTGTTTGCGTTACACTAAAGCTGAAGTTTAATGCAGTTGAAAGCTTGTGAATTTGATTGTTTTATTTATTGTCACGGTGATTTTCGGTCATGTTTTGTTTTGTTCGACAACATTGTTAAGTGAAAAATGTATGTCAGGATATGAAGCAATTTTAGGTTTTCGTTCTGTTGATGTGTGAAACTATTCGCCACGCAATTAAATCCAGATTGAGTATAGATCTAGTAACCAGATTAACATAGTGAAATAGTCTCATAACTGATTTACATTTTCAATATCAGACTGACCCATAGTGAGTTGACTGCCGATTTCACACATAAAATTTCATTTGAAATTCTTTATTAAATAGGTATGTTTATAGGTATTTTGTTCATATCTGTTTTACCGGTATGAGATTTAAAATTAATATACATCACTTCAAAGTAAACGTTATTTATGATTTACTTATTTATTCTTAACTATACACGAAAATAAAACAATATAACGAAAAAAATACAAATGGCGTTCTTATCACTCCATGCAATATCAGACAACCATTGGATGGATTTTAGGGCAGTAAAGAGAGAGGGTAGTGTAGAAAATAAAGAATAGTTGTTGGTGGGTTATTAAAAAAATGATCACAGATGGCAGTTGACGTCTAGTTATCTTGCACTACGTAATGTTATATTTTCGTTTCTAATATTTTATCATGCCTGTAACTAATCTACCATTGCTTCAGTCACGCAGTTGTGCTACGGTTTGATTGCAAAGCTGTGGTCTCGGGTTTGAATTCCGGGTCGAGCAGTGATATTGGATTTTTCTATTCGTTATTAGTCCGGAGGAAGGAATTGGTGCCCGATGTGGCGATAGGCGATCATGGGACGTAAAATACAAGGCGAAACGTGGGTGTCCTGTATCACCTCTGCTTAGCCCTTCTGGAAAAACGGCGCCTATGTATGTAGGTATGTATCTAACTAATTTATGTAAAATCATCCGCAATCTTATACACGTATAATTGATTAGTAAAACAGTCAATTTAGATGGCGGACAGATATCATAATGGGATCCCTTTGTTTCGTTAATAAGTCCGTTTGATGCCATTAATAGGGCGGGAGGGACAATGGCGCGGCGATAATCTGGTTATACTATTGGATAATGTTGAACCAGTTTTGTGTTCCGGTAATTAATTCTGTATTATACAATAAATTGGCTGGATTGGTTTGCGGTTGTAGGTTTTGTAAAATTATTTTCAATGGGAATGTGTTGTGTGATCTAAATTTTACGGGTTGCCATCATTTATGATTTTAATTTAGATTCCCCTCACCAATCGTATTCTCGATTGTACCCGATGTTCCATATCCCATTCCATTCCATAGTAAAGTAAAGTTCCAAGGTATAGTAACCATACTTTACCTTTATAATCTTAGTTTAGTTCAACTGCGCCATTGAGGAAGTCTAATATCAAATTTCACACTTAATTATCCTATATACCTCTTCTTTCTCGATATCAGTCTTAACAGAGTCGTTGTGGTCATCACTTCAGTTGTTGTTGCTTCACGCCGCCACTCTTCTTTATTGGCCATCTTCCTCGTGTATTCATTACACGATCATGTGTCATTCACTGCTTTATTATCTGGTCAGCCCACCTCATAGCCAGTCTTCCCCGTGGCGTGGTAACCTCCACATTTCTCTGGACCGCAAATCACTCAATATACCTGCCGTTTTCCAATTCCCAGTTCGTTGTAAAGTTATCCCCATTAGCATCATTAGCAGCAACGCAAATATTTAATGGAATCGATTGTCGAATGATTGGTCGGCTCGATAATTTGTGGCCGGGTTGCGTTTCGATATTGATGAATCTGAGCTGCGGTGGCTTAGTGGGGCCGCCATTAATCTACGGTGAACGGGTTTAACTCCCGAGGTTACACTTATTTGTAGATGTTTACAGGCTTGTTAATGATAGGGTTGGTTTGTGGTGTTAAATTTTAATCTTGTTTATTTGTGTCTGTTAAGAGTGGGCTAAACGGCAGTATTGATAAGAAAAGAAAAGGAAATACTATGTCTTTTTGAACTATTTCTCTAGTACAATAAAGAGAACTACTGTAGATTCTGGGTAGTGCAATACTGCCCAAATATATTTTATCTCTTGTCTTTAACAAATGCTTACCAGAAGAACGTGTTTTCTTTTGTTGTTTAATATTTATAGATTTCTTGGCTTTACTTTTATTTTTGGTTATTGTAACTATGCTTAATTTTAATCAAACATAATTTCCTTCGCTTCTATTTCTTTGATGTCCAAAATTGTCCGCAATTAACTGACATTTAATTCAATTCTTAATTGCTATCTTTTATGCCTAATTAAATAATGTTATTTTTCTTCGTCCACGCATCACTAATACCATAAGAACAGGCAGTGTATTAATTTCCCGCTGGATGGAGGCACGTCACGTCCGCCGCCAATTAGCCAGCTTTGTGGAGCGCGCTCAATGCCCGCTGATTCCACTAAAAACTGTTTGTTCCACGCGCCCCGATTGACCGTATTGTGATTTGATTCCCACGTAATGAGCTCGTGATGAGCGGTTTCTAATTTGTCTAATTTATCTATAATCTTTCTAATATTACATAGGTAATAGTTTGTTACTTATTGGCGCTCAAATTCCTACCATCCTACTTCCTACTAATAGTAAGCAGGCGGGAGATTTTTTGTTATTTCTTCATGCTTGAACAGCTAGACCAATTTTGATAAAATTTAGAATGGAGGTGGCTGGTACTCTAAATTAATACTTAGGCTAATTTTTGTCCCAAAATATAGCGTTTCCTTGGGAGGAGCAAAAAAATCTTCCCGCTGAAACGGCTAGACCAATTTTAATGGAATATGGATAGGAGGTAGCTGATACCCCAGGTAATAACATAGATTAATTTATAACCTGAACGTTCAGTGTTCGGGGAAGATTTGATATATGTGTATTTGATACTCCTTCAATGTTAAAGCAATGGTTAAATTTAAATATATAACAGTCTGCGGACGACAATGAGTCTCATCTGTCTAGAGTTGGATTAAACGGGGTAAAGCTTTATTCTACGAGGACTAATGACAGTGGAGCTTGGTAGATTTTGACACATTAATTTTTTTTGTAAAATATCATACTTAACGTTTGTGGTAATTAACTATCAATGCACATACGACATCGAATGACTGAAAAGTCAAGAATATAGGAATTAAACTCGCGACTACCGTCTCATATGTTCTTCTGTACCTGCTGGTCATAAAACACTGATAAAAATATTTTTCTCGTAAACATAAGTCAACGCAGTAAGTTTATTAAAGTAAGTCTCAGATGTGCCACACGTATTTGCAGTCTAAAGTAAATTAAAAAGGAGCCGGGCAGCGTTATCTCCGTGTGATTGGTGCTTTGTTCCCGACGCTCCCCTGGGAAGCGGAGTAACTGGCTTTAAATGGACTGTATCTGTCACTGCTGGGACTTAGATAGCCATTGGTTTCTGTTTTTATATTGAGGTGGGAAAGAAGCTTATGCATCGTCTGATGCTAAGCAGTTGCTGTAGCAAAGGTGCCACTCGCGTATTTCCGACCTTGTGAAGAACTTTTAATTATTAATTTATTCTAACTGTACATAAAAAGGAAAATAATAAAGATACTACAAATTAACAAAAAACAGTTCAGAACTGGTGGTAGGTCTCTCATATGTGAGAAGCCATCTGGGTAGGTACCACCGCAATGTCTATTTCTCCCGTGAAACAACACTGCTTAAATGCACTGTTGTGTTTCGGATTGAAGGACATTGTAGCCAGAGTAACTACTGGACATATTGAGACTTAACATCTTATGTCTCAGGATGGCGAGCGCAGTGGAATGTTGCTACTGTTCATGAGCGGTCGTATCGCTTACCATCAGGCGAACGGCTCGCTCGTCTCGCCATTCAATGCAATAAAAAAAAAAAAAAAAAAAAAAAAAAAAAGATGCCGAACTTATCACTCTAGGCGATTTCTTACAGACAACTTGTGGATGGATATAAGAAAAGAAAAAGAAGAGAGGACAGAATTCAGCAGCCAACAGTGAAAATAAATTTCTTAACATTTTCACTGGTACTGCACTCATATGTGAAAGGCCGCCTTGGTAGGTACCACAGCAAAGTCTATTTCTCCCATTAAACATCAGTGTAAATGCACAGTTGTGTTCCAGTATTAAGGACATTGTATCCAGAATAACTACTGGACATATTGAGAATTCACATCTTATGTCTTAGGATGGTGAACGCAGTAGAACACCAAGCATATTCATGGTGTTGTTTACCATAAGGCGAACGGCAAGCTCATCTTGCCATTAAAAAAAATAAAATTAAAGAATAACAAACTTGTTAACGTCTTATACCCGTATATAATATATGGTTAATTACGAATTTAGCACCTTAAAAGCAGTAAAGGCATTTTAGTTACCCTGGACTTTAGGAGTGGACACGCTCGACCGCTGCACCACTGTCATACAGAAAACCGATGAAGCGTCGGTTTTGCCGTCGTGTTTCGTTTGGTGAGTGAGCTTGGCAAAATGCCCGTTGGCCATTTTTTCCTTTTTCCTTCCCCTTTTAAAAGGGCAACAGTTATCACTTAGGCGTTTTC
Source organism: Hyles euphorbiae (assembly GCA_023078785.2). Taxonomy (NCBI): domain Eukaryota; kingdom Metazoa; phylum Arthropoda; class Insecta; order Lepidoptera; family Sphingidae; genus Hyles; species Hyles euphorbiae. The sequence continues at coordinate 1,153,294 of CM041030.1, forward strand.
TCTTTTACCGGAAACATGTCATAAAAAAACTAAAACCAGCGCGGGAAAAATGAAATATCCAGTGGACAAAAAAAATATTCGGAATCAACGGAAATATGCAAGGATATGAATATTTTCATATATCCACAGACAGCCTTCGTGGCGCAGTTGTGTAATGTAATATTTGTGTGATCCACCAGTATTTTGTTCGGGTGTTTGTGAGACTGAAAATTCTTTCGTAGTTCCTGATATCCAGTACACAAGGCTTGATCTTAATGTGGGGTCAGGAGTACTAATGGGGCTGTTGGGTGTATTTACTTATTTATATTTGAGTTAATATACTGGGTATCTCAAGAATGCTACCGAAAACGAAGCCGCGTGATAGTTTTAGTGACTACAAACACAATGCAACTAAAAATTTCGCAAAGAAATGCGACAATTATTTTTTATGATTTTTTAAATATCGTCATTTTTGGGTGGTAAATCCATAGTTTTTGTTAAAATAATAATTTAAACGCTTTTATACCTTAGATTTTTTATAAATAAAAGGGTATACACTATTATTTTAGGAAAAAATGTATTTACCACCCAAATGCAATAGGAAAAAAATAACAAAAAAAATTGTCGCATTTTTTTTGCAACTTTTTCTGTTGCATTCTGTCTGAAGTCGCTTAAACTACCACCCGGCTTAGTTTTCGGTAGCAGTCTTGATATACCCTGTATAGTTTTATTTAGTATTTAGTTGTATAATTATTTTTATTTATATATATTCATAGGTAAATTTATTTTAATGTATCCCATACTTTAATGTATCCCACATTATTTGTATTGGGTATGGTGGGATACAACGAGCTTAGGGTACGACGGGACTTCACACTTGCGGCGTATATAATAAAATTACTCCGTGGGGTAGCACATAACCCAGGGGTGCTGCGGCATCTGAATCTGTGCGTCCCAGACCGATACGTGTGGAAGCGACGGCTCCCGCAACTACTCGCGGTACCAGTTGCCCGAACCAATCTACTGGCGAAAACACCCGTCACGCAAATAATTAAAATCATTAATGAAACCCATGACAGAGTAGACATATTCTCAGGCGCTTTGAGTGAAATCACAAAGGTTCTATTATGTATAATTAGCTACAAGTAATTAGTTAATAATTGTTAAATATAAGCTTATTATTATTTTTGATATATTATATTGATACTTAGGATTAAATAGCAAAATAAGTTAAAGCGTCAATGTCGCATTAGGTTTTTACCTGTAAGATATTGTACTGTTGAAATAAATAAATAAATAAATAAATAAATTTTCAAATGAGCATATGTACCCTGCTTATGTCATTTCAGTACCATCTCAAGGTAGACTAGCAGAGAATATACAACATGTAACAGATTTAAATGTAAAAGCGGAAAGTAGTACGTTCAGAATCAGCTACTGAACCGATATCAACATTTTTTTTGGTAGGTATTTTTTTTCAAAATAATTATTTAAGACCAAGTAAATTACAGACACTCTTTCATTTACTACTCCGAACAAACGAAATTGAAACGTAACTCCAGGACATAAGATCATTTTTAAATGAATCACTAAACGAATACTCTAATAAACTAAATAATGAACAAAAATGAACTTTATTTCGATAGTCATAAAGTTTATTTAAGCAATCTATCATTAATCAAACGCACACAACGATAGGTCTCAATAAACGTAATAAGCTACCAAAATAAATATCTTATCATATTCTCTTTTCCGCACATTTAACTACAACTAGATAGAGCAGGATGCAGCTATTGTTTAATGCAATTTGATCCATCCGACAAACGATGGCGCGCGCGGCGCGGCGGTACATCAAAAGGCAACCGGTATAGGGATGCGCCGCGATAAAAATTACTCCCGGTATTTGCAAGACCGGGCGATCTAAATCCCGCGCAATACATGCACTTAAATGAAACAAATTAAATTGTAACAAAATCACTATGAAATGAAACAACAAGTAGGTATTTCTATGAAATTCGGTTTGTAATTTTGCTACAATGTATGCGGAATTCCGGTGTGTCTAATATCCCGTTATTGCAATCCCTAAATGGGCACCGGATTGTGCGTTTGACGGTTGTTGGAAGCACACGCGATTTCGGGGTTCTCAAATTGTCTGGTTATTTTTATTTAATAAAATATTGAGATTTCATTTGTAGTTATGTAAATATTCATCTCTGTAGAGTGTAGATATAGAAAATAAAAAATTTAGTTGTTTTATTTATTTCCTTTAATTTCATAACATAGTTATATCATTTAGTATTTAGTTTAGGAGTATTTTTTAGTTTATTTTTTATATTTTAGTAATATGAATGAGCCACCGGATCCTCCTGACCCGGTTCCTCCGGATTCTCAGTCTATCTGTTTTTCAGACTGTTTGTCTGATCTTAATTCTGGTTTTTCGCAACCAGGAGACAATCGTAAACGTCCGTGTCCTGGTGATTCATCTTCTATTCCATCCAAAACTGCTGTGGGCCCTTCTGCGTCCATACAAAATATTTTTACAAATCCAGAATTTTTAAATAAAAAAACAGTTTACAACGCTGAGGATTCTGGGCCCTTTTTGGTCCATGTTACCAAATCTGAAGCAGATGCTTCCAATAGTTCAGTTATAAAGAGCTTAAAATTTGCTCAATTATTATTTAAAAACCGAGTAGAAGGTATTTGCAATGGTGGTGTCAAAGCCCTCGGACGCAATCGTATGGCGGTTACATTTACATCGGCCGATAAAGCAAATTCCTTTTTGGAGCATCCCCTTCTTACTATAAATAAATTAACGGCGCTAATCCCGACTTTTCATGTCACTAGGATGGGAACCATTCGCAACATCCCCATTGACTGGACAATGGAGGAGGTTGTGTCTGGTATAAGTGTTTCGAATGGTAATATAAAGGTTATAAAAGCAAGGCGGTTGAACCGAAAAACCATAACCGACGGCTCACCTGTGTGGTTTCCGACACAGTCAGTCGTGTTAACCTTTCAGGGACAGCATCTGCCTGAGAAGATTTATTGTTACTCTATGTCCATTCCAGTCGAAATTTACAACTTACCAACAATTCAATGTAATAGCTGCTGTAGATTTGGACATGTTAAAGCTCAGTGTCGATCCCAACCACGTTGTTATAAATGTGCGCAACCGCACTTAGGCGAGTCCTGTTCAATCCCTGAGGAAGAGTCAGTTTGTTTGTTTTGTTCGGCTTCGCACTTTGCGATAAATAAAAACTGTCCGGAACATTCTCGGCAGAAATCCATAAAAGTTGTCATGTCTCAGGATAACATTTCTTATACTGAAGCCTCACAAAGATTTCCTAAGGTTAAGCGATCCTATTTGTCCGTTGCTAAATCCTCGCCAGCTCAGTTCGCTCATGCCCCTCTCCCAAGAGGGTTTCAACAAAATTCGCAGATCCAAAGTTACAAAAAAACAATTTTATGTAATCGTCCTTCCCGTCCTACTCTTGGCAAGTCATATGACAAATTTGCTCACAACTCTATAATTCGTACTCCGGTATCTTCTTTGCCTAATGGCTCTGTTTTGTCAGATTCTAATATTATGTCTCCACAGGATAATCTACTTTCTTTGCTTATTTCTACCCTAGTTAACATTATTAATAACTTTGGTGATGCCATACCGAACAATGTCATTGAAATGATTAATCAGTCGCTCTCATCAATCAACAAAATTCCGTCCCCTAACCCTTCTCCAATGGAATTGTAAGTCTATTCGTCCGAAAAAACATGAACTTACTCATCTTATAAATAACTTTCAACCATTATTCTTGGCCATCTCGGAGACTTGGCTGAGGCCGGGCTCGATTTTTCGTGTGTCTGGTTTCTCTTGTCTTCGGGATGACCGAGACGATGGTAGGGGAGGAGCTGCCCTTCTTGTTCGGAGGGATATTCCTTTCTCTCAAATTCCTATTCCCCCGCACTCCCCTCTTTTCAATATTGTTGCTTTGAAAGCAATGAATACCATCATTGTTTCCATATATATTCCTCACCCTTCGATTCCTTTAATATCGGAGTTAAATCGGATTTTCTCTTCATTTTCTGGTTCAGTGATTATTTTGGGTGATTTCAATTGTCATCACTCTATGTGGGGCTCAAATTCATGTGATTCTTTTTCTCCTCATCTAGTTGAAATGTTTGATTCCTGCAATCTTTGTATTTTAAATGATGGTTCACCAACACGTAGAACATCCCCTCTTCAGAATATAAGTGCATTAGATTTATCTCTTTGCTCCCCAAATTTAGCATCTCTTCTAGTGTGGAAAGTTTTGCCTTATTCATATGGTAGTGATCATTTTCCAATTGTTATTACGAATTCTGAATCTTCCTTCCCCATGGAACAGCCTACTCCTTTATTAAAATATAAAATAAATAAGGCAGATTGGGACAAATTTGCTGATGAGTTAGATAAAAAGTTAGCTTCTCTTGTTATTCTATCTGACTCCTCTCTTCTTTCTTGTTATGATAATTTTGTGGAAGCTCTTATGGCAGCTGCTGATATGGCGATTCCTATTAAAAAACCTTCTAAGAATAATCTTCCCTCCCCCCATTGGTGGGATTCTGAATGTACTGAAAGTGTTAAAAGACGCAAGGAGGCAGAAAGGAGGTTTTCTATGGATCTTAGTCTTGAGGCCTATTTAGAGTTCAAAAAAATTACAGCAATTACCAAGCGTCTTTTTCAAAAAAAGAAAAGGCAAGGCTGGATGAATTTTTGTGAGAGTCTTTCTCCTCGTACTCCATCCTGTCAAGTATGGAGAAAGATAAGGGCTTTTAGAGGCTCTACCAATAATTATGATGCAATTCATGTTGATCCATCTGAGTGGTTGGATGGTTTCACTGACAAACTGACCCCACCTTTTGTTCCTTCAGAGTGTTCATTTCCATCTTCGGAACAATCTGTGTCTTCTGGTTTCATGGACGACAGTTTTTCTTTTTCGGAACTGGAATGTGCTCTAAATAATCTACGAGACTCTACTCCAGGGTTGGATGGGATTCCATATTCTTTTATATGCAAATCTTCAAAATTTTCCAAATTGTTTTTTCTTCGTCTTATCAATAAAATATTTGAAACTGGTAGTATTCCAAATTCATGGAAAACTCAATTAATAATTCCAATTTTAAAACCAGGGAAGGATCCACATGACCCATCTTCATATCGACCGATTGCTTTGTCCTCTTGTTTGGCTAAAATTACTGAACACCTAGTTAAAAATCGTCTGGAATGGATTGTTGAGCATAATAATATTCTACCTAAGTCCCAGGTTGGCTTCCGTAAGTCTATGGGAACTATGGATAGTCTAAGTATTCTTACTACTTATGTGCGGTTGGCTCTTACTAGAGGAGACCATGTTATTGGTGTTTTTCTTGACATAGAAGCTGCATATGATAATGTACAGCTATCATTACTAAAGCAAAAACTGCATCGGTTAAGTATCCCTGTTAGAATCATTAATTTCATATGTAATCTTTTTATGGACCGTTGTATATCTGTGCGATATAGAGGGAATCTTCAGCCGAGTCGTAAGATTTGGAAGGGACTACCTCAAGGATCAGTGCTAAGTCCATTATTGTACAATTTATATACTTATGATTTAGACAAGTCTGTTAACTGTTTCTGTTCTATTCTACAATATGCTGACGATGTAGTTTTATTTGCTTCTAGTGATTCATTTTCTAATGCTTCCAATCGCCTGAATTCTGCTCTTTTCTATATGAACGATTGGCTCTTGTCCCATGGGTTGTCATTATCAATATCTAAATGTAAGACCCTTGTGTTTTCTAGAAAGCGTTCTATTCCAAACATCCAAATTTCACTGAATAATAATTTTATTCCGGTTCAAAATTATGTTAAATTTTTGGGGGTTATTCTTGATTCAAAGTTATCTGGTATTCAACATTTAAATTATATTTCTGAAAAAAGCGAAAAAAATTTAAATATTCTTCGTTCCCTATCAGGTGTTTGGTGGGGATCGCATCCATATTGTCAAAAGTTACTTTACAATGCTATTATACGCAGTCACTTTGATTACGGGGCTTTCGTTCTGGAGCCCTGTAGTAAATTGGCTTTAGTTAAATTGGACAAAATTCAGTCTAAATGTTTGAGGGTGATTTCTGGGGCTATGCGTTCTTCCCCTCTTAATGCTCTTCAGGTGGAATGTTTAGAGGCTCCTCTATTCCTTCGTAGGCAGTTTCTTGCTGATAGGTTCTTTTCTAAAGTTATACAATTGTCATCGCATAACCTCATTCCTTTACTTCAGAATTTATCCCGTGTTGTCCCTATCAGTCAATATTGGTTAAATAAAACAAAACCTTGTCTGTTGAAAAGCTATCTCAATTTCGTCAGTTCAGGTCAACAAATTTGTCAACTGCCTGTTAGCCCAATCTTTAGTGTTCCATTTGAGGCACTTATATTCCAACCTAAAGTGATTTTAAACTTCGGGATTACAAAAAGCTCCCTTGGAGCTAATCAAACATTTATTAGTCTTGTAGAAGCCAATTGGACTGACTGGTTCCAGGTTTTCACAGATGCTTCCAAATTGGAGGGTACAAACAATTTAGGGGCAGCTGTATGGTTTCCAAAATTTCGCATAGCACTTAGATTTAAATGTCCATCAACATTGTCTGTGTTTTCTGGTGAAGCTGTTGCTTTGTTAGAGGCAATATGCTTCATTGAATCACACAGTATACCCAAAAGTATAATATTTTCAGATTCTTTGAGTTGTCTCCAGGACCTTCTAAAAAATCCTTTTCGGAGTAGAGATAATTTTTGCATTACCTTAAAAATACGGGAAATGTTAACTAAATGTGAGTCTCGTGGCTTAAAAGTTGTATTGGCGTGGATTCCGTCTCATTGTGGTATAACTGGTAACGAGATGGCAGACAGTCAGGCTAAGGAGGCTGTCAGTCTGGGTCTTGAAACCTATCGGGACAGTTTTGGTCGTGACCTTGCTAATGAGGCGAAACCACGGATGTTGAGGCAATGGTACGACATTTGGGCTGAATCTTCCGTTTTTAAAGGGAATTATTATTATAATATACAGCGTTCCATTCCTGTTAAGCCATGGTTTTTTAAGTTTCGGGCATTTTCCAAGAAAGTCACTTCAATCGTCATTCGGTTGCGTCTGGGCCATGTTTGCTCTCCGGTTTTTTTGAATAAAATAAGAGTTCGGGATCACTCGTTGTGTGAGTGTGGTCTAGAAGAAGGCACTGTGGATCATATTTTTTTTAACTGCAGAAATCTCCACTCTTCTTTATATAAGTTTTTAAATTCTGATATCCCTAGACCAGTCAATATGTCTTTCCTTCTTACTCTCACCAATACTTCATTCATTCATACTCTTGTTAAATTTATTGAAGTAAATAATATTAAACTGTAATATTTTGTTGTAATTGTATTTAGTCCAATGGTTAGTTATTTTTTCTCTTTATGTGAATAATTTCGCTATGTTTTTAATTAAATGTATAGTTTTTTTTGTGTTGTTGTTTTAGTTTCATCAATGTTTTATTGTTTTCTCAATATTAATTAAGTTTATAATTTTTTGTTCCGTTTTTTATTCTCCCTATTTATACGCTTTTTATTTAATCTGTGCTTTCCAACACTTGACATTGGCAAAATTGTCGAGTCTGCGACAGAGCCATTAAAAACAAAAACTGAACTGAAACTAAATGGGCACCGACTCTGTGAAAAAAATCCAGTCGTGCACCGCAGTTATCTGTGTCTACTTGTGTTTAAGTGTTTAGTAAATATTTCGATAACTTTCGCATGCGATGTCTTTTCGGTATTCGAATATTGAATACACTGAAATGGTGAGAACTTTGGCACTGTGTGGTGATAATGTATCATTGGCATGCAGGACATTTAACAACAGGCACGGCCGCGGCACCAGTGTAGTGTCCGACAGTATCTCGATGCTGAGTTCGGAGAGCGCTGGATAGGTCGCGGCGAACCTGTGCAATGGCCTCCTAGGTCACCCGACTTGACGCCTCTTGACTTTTTTTGTGGGGACGTAATAAATCTCTGGTATAACTAGACTACTAAAAAGTAGAATAGTGGCAGCCTTCCTAAAAGTGAAAAGTGACACTGAAGTTTTACATAAATTACGTGAACAATTACGCAAATGTGCATCAAAGTGTATCAAGGTGGTGGACATTTCGAACATATCTAAAAAGAAATCGCCGCATGAGTGCCATGTAACACGTAAGTTAATTTTGTTGTTTTTTTTTTGTGTTGTGATTCGCAATCTAGTCTTCATTGTTAGATATTGCGTTATCTAATCATCTTATTCATTAGTAATGCAAAATAAATGACGCCCGTATCCTGCCCGCCTGTAGGAACGAAGTTTAGCGGAAGTGAAATTAATAATATTTTATAGCCGATTCATGCAAAATATTGTCTTACGTTGGGTTCGTACGCATTATATCTAGTAAGTAAAATATTTAGATTTTATAGCTACAACACAAATGTTATGCTTACAGATTAAATTAATAATAATTTGTTTACCAAACCACCCAGTAATCAGTTACGTACGTAATTTGTATTTCGTTTATTGTCAGCTGTTTCTGCCAGCGCGGCGCTCGCAGCGTTCGGCGTTAGGTACTCGTGTGAATAGATCTTGTGTAAATGTGTGCGTGTCCGAGAGCGTGTGTAGTAGTACTCTCTGGTACTCTCTTATTTGTAACTCGTGAGGTGACCATGTTAAGTGCCTACATTTGGTATAACTAATTTCATAAATAAAATATTTTGTAATTATGGTAGTACGATTTCAAAGCATAAACTATGATTGCAATAATATTTTAAAGTCGGGGTGTCTGAGGTTGTGAATTAATCCTGTTACACGTTGTATATGGTATAAGTCCGTCTATAGACACTGTCTGTGTACTAAGTTAAACAAATAAATATATGGAACTTTCTATTTGAAATTGAATCTATATATTAATACGTGATGCAAAAACTTTGGATCCCTTTTTACGAAAATTGCGCGGTCGCAGGAGCATAAAATTTGGCACACTTATAGTTTATGTGTAGGAGAAGTGGAGAATGCTAATATTTTTCAATAATAATGCTTATAAAGTACATTAAATCAAAAAATAAAACATTACACACACTGCCATGCATTTCACACACACATCCATACACAAGTATACATACTCTGGTGTCAAATTTTTTCTTTTCTTTTTCATTTTGTTCTTCTGACATAGACATATCAAAAAAAAGGTTTTATTTGCCTAATGAGGTAATAATATTAATATTAAAAGAGAATATTAATTTTAAATGAGGCAATAATATTAATATTAAGCCTAATATTAAATGTAATATAAAACAAGATTTTAATAATAATGCATAAAAAGTACATTAAATCAATAAATAAACCAGCATGCATTTGACACACGCATACACAAGTATTTGTACACGTATACATACTCCTTGGTCAAATTGTTTCTTTGATTTATTATAGACATCGTTGAATGTCAATCAGAAAAAATTGTTTACTGTGGTTTTGTTGAATGTCAAACAGAAAAGATTTATTTAACGAATACTACGTGAAATGCTGAGCGCTTATACAAATTGTGTAGCAGTAAGATACATTCAAATGTACACGGACTATCATTATATGCATAAAGAAAGTTCTGTAGCAGCAATCTGCAATAACAACATTCAGGTACAAAAAATGTGCACGAATTATCAGAATAACAACATCATCATACAGGTAAAAACTTTTTATCTTCTTGATTTGGTCGAATTTCGACCACTAGGCGACCACTAGTAATAATAATTACCTATCAATTCTACTTCATTATTCTATTTATCAATATTTCATTAATTTTTACTCGCAAACTCCTTTTACAATTACTAACATAATACTAATCACAAGGCATCAATGCTCATAAAATTACAGTAGCGTTATTTCTAAAAGCAGATCTCATCAAATAAACTGATTAAAAACATAAACATAACAAATTATTAGAATTATCCGGTTGTTATCGCGAGTTATAAGATAAATTGGGCGTGGCTCGCAAGCGGGACTCAAGGCGCCACGCCGGCCTGTTAATTGGACATTGATTATGTTAATTAAATCGCCAATTAATTCGTTAAATTGACATTATTTTAAGTCTGTGTTGAAGGCTTTGTACTTATTAATCTCCCGTAGAGTTTGTAGATAGGGAAGGGCTGATAGTTTGATTAAGTTTAGTATTTTGTTTTCAAATATTAAATTATTAAAAAATATATAATTCAGTGGCGCAGTTGGTTAGACGCCGACTGAAACGAGAGGCCGCGGGTTCGATACCCGCTCCAGACAAATATTTGTCTTTAGTCTCATGTGTGTATTGATAGTCAATCACCACACACTAAAACGGTGAAGGAAAACATCGTGAGGAAACCTGCATACCATAGCGATTTATAAGAATTTCTATGGTATGTAAGTCCACCAACCCGCACTAGGCCAGCGTGGTGGACTATATGGCCTAACCACTCTCAATCGTACTCTCGATTGTAGAGTAGGCCCGTGCCCTGCAGTGGGATGTATATGGGCTGATACAGTCCAGTCTCTTATAGTGTCTGATAGCCAGGACACAAGACTTAATTGAACTTAATGTGGGGTCAGGATTTGTGTGTGTATATATGTATGTGGCCGTTGGGTTTATTTATTTATTTAAATTATAGAACAAAGGGTTTCAATGTAATGCACATGAAGAATAGAAATCAAATTATTATTTATTAAAATTAATGTAGTACTTTTCAGTGCGTCAATTTACGATCACTTGCATACCTCATATCACCTCTTATCAGAGGCGGCTCATCCGAAAGAGCGCTGGTGCAGTGCACTCCCACGAAAATTACATACTTAGCTAATTTAATAATTTATATATATTTATAATACATAAATCCTTACATTACATTCTTTATATTTTACTACGCCTATAATAAGTCTATTATATTACCTATATAGGTACATGTAGCGTCAATTTGTAACGAGTGGAGCGCCAGCGATTGTGCTCCTATGAAACGAAGTTTAGTACGACTCGTAGTACTGTATTCAATGAGTGCGAAAGAGAGCTACGACTCGCGCTGACGCGTGAAACAAAAGATATCGTATGAGAAATTAGCGTAATCTGGAGCGCCGCTCATGCGTCACTCAGTTAATTCGCAGTTTTTTTTAAATAAGTATTAAAAAATAGTTTGTATGCTTAATCAATTCCATTTCTGATTTTCACAAGAAAGAAATAGATATCTTCGCACGCCAAAAAGATCGGCGGCAAATATAATAAATAGTAAGCTCTAGTTTTTCAATTAGTTTTTTTGTGAACCCCCATCAAAAAATATTACGAGCCGCCTCTGCCTCTTATAAAAATAAAATCATCATTTATGGATAACAAAACTTACAAACAGCAAACAGACATCGAACCCAGGCCCTGCTGTCTCGTAAAATAAATTAGCATTCGTGTCTCACACACTCGGTCAATTTCGCTTGTAATCTCATTATTTGAAAGCTAGTTGAACGTCGTGGCTACACAATGCGCCTGTGGAATTTTTAGCCGGAATAATGAGCGGGGCCAAACATCCCAGGTGGAATATTCGAGAATTTTTAACGTTGCCACTGATGTATGCTTCTTGTGCTGTTATTAGCTGAATTACGAGTTATGAGGTTGCTTTATGAAGGTTTTCTGGATGTTTTATTTGTCATTTTGTTATAACTCACGCCATTTTCCCATCATAAGTATCCAGAGGTGCTACCAGGACGCCCACATTTTACTTTGTGTGTTCCATCCCACAATTTTATAGGAGGCGACCCTATCATCATATCGAGCGCTTTGTGATTCCGAGCAACCACATATTTATGATTAATAGAAAAATCCAATAGCACTGCTCGACTCGGGATTCAAACCCGAGAACTTAGCGATGATATTGTATCATAGTACAAAGATGCCACCGAAGCAGTTACTATTTTATACTTGTTTTTAAAAATTATAAGATTACTATTTTTACTGACTTGGCGTTTTTTAAGGCACAAAAGCTGTGCATAAAAGACTGATTATATTATTGAAAATCGCATAGGCTAGCAATATCTAAGTGGTTGCCGTAGAAGTCCTTGAGGAATTGCTATATTGATCAGTGGACTTCCTGCTTAGAAGGTGTCTCTCAAATAAACACAGCGCTCTGCTATCTAATGTTTAAAATATACTGAAAACAAAAACACATTAATAACAAATAATAAACCAAATCAAAAAGCTCCGAAAAAAGTTATCCAACCAAAAATATTCCAAAATAAATTTAAAGGATAATCGGAAACAAAGCGTTTACGGCCGTGACCCAATGTCGAATTGTTGCTCATTCCGGCCGCAGATTAAAAAATAAAAGTTAATTATACGTCACTCGGGTCGTTTATCTTGGGTCAAACCACGGTTTACGATGCAATTTTGTAGCCTTATTTACAAACTTAATCGAGATCTTCATCAAAATAAATTGAGGGTTCCGAATTGACGTTTTGAAATTGCAATAAATTGACGATATTGCTTTAGACACCGAGGGTTTAAATAAATGGCAGTATGCGCATACTGCTACCACCAATTTCTGATATTTCTCAAATAAATCTAATTCTTCACGCCAGTTTTCCGTGATTCTCCGTTGAATGGACGAGTTTATACTGTACCTTTCACCACTGACAGTAAGGTTCTAGTTACGAAATATTTCCACTTCCTGAAGTCTTTTCTCCTCTTTCTCTCTTATGATGGGGCTGACGACATACCTAAGATCTAAATTTAGATGTAGATGAATGTAGGGGTAGGATCTGAAAAAAAAAACTCTTTTTGGTTCACAATTTAATATTAAACTCATCAAATTTTAAAATACCTTTCATCTAACACCGTAAACATCGTAACGTCTTCCTTAATACTACCTTAAGACATTGTAGCTATTTTTTTAAAACACTTTTATAGACCAAAGACAATAGCACTATCAGAAACTTCCTACATCTATGAAAACTTACCATCAGGTGATCCGTTTATCTACCATGCAAAAACAAGTTGATCTCACAAACATTCGTCTAGTTACTAGTATAACGTCTTGTATAACATCCATTTCTAGCTAGCCATCTGTCTATTCAGACAGTTGTTCCTAAATCACAGATCTGTTATCGAAATACGTTAGTGCACAAATGCCGGAACACATCAATATCGCACTTGGACGGTGGACGTTCGGAATGGTGATGCTATTCGAATGTTACGCAACCGAGGACTGTTGGCCGAGCTTCGCTGTACCGTTTTGTCTTCCTGGAGCGTAGTTTCAATAAAATTGTGGGAGCTATTGGCTAAATTTGGGTTGGAATAAAACTATTATTTACGGATTTTATCGCGGTTTTGATTTACTTTTGATATTTTGTAACTTCTGATAAAATCCTTAAATCATCCATCCTTAAATCAGAATTCATTAAGTATGGGTTATTGAAACTAAAATATGATTGATAATGTAACTATAAACGAAAATTTGTGTTAATTCTCTGATTACAAAATTGTAGCAATTTTTTTAATAGAGGTTACAGACAGGTTAAACCCAAAACCCGACGCGAAGCTTACCTATTGTGTAATTTGGGCTACTGACCAAGAATATCCTATCTTACTTTCATTATAATATTACAACAAAGAGATAAAGCCACTCAGCGACACAATCTTGGAATTTAAGTTACAATTTGTTGCCTTTTCCAATATAAATCACTGCAAAGTGGACAAATGTGCCAAGAGCGAACATTTCCAACGTTATCCCGGGCATATCTATTTATCTTTATTTGTGTGAAAAACTGCTTGTAAATGTTGGACATGGAGTCCCGGTGACGCAGTCTCCAACACCAGAAATATTTTGTGTATGCCTGGAATTGGCAACCTAAATCTTTCCAATGTTGACCTAAATCATACTTATTAGCTATAAAATGTAACATTTATTCTGGCATGGTAAAGTGTTAATCCAGATCCACAATGACGGGCTTCACACACACACTCTGTTTTTTTTTTTTTATAGTTTCTTCAAAGGAACAAATAGGTCTCCTATGGTAACATCCATAAAGCTTGGATTTTGGGTACATTGCTAGTTTCTCAAATTGGAAGGAAAGCGGGGAGGAGAAAAAATGGGAAGAGGAAAGGGTATTGTAAAACAAATCTTATCAGAGGTCATACAATACTGCCATTAAAATCGTTATCAGGTCAAAATGTCTAATAATGTTGAGACCCATTTGGTATCAACCCACCTTCCATGCCTTCCTTAAAAATGGCAATCTATCCAATCTAATCTAAGCAGGTACACCAACAAACCCATTCACTTCCCAATAATGAGCCAGGAATCAATCCCCTAAGCAAACGGGACACCACAAAGCCATTATTGCCCAAATGAGTTATATCAGGGTCCCAGTGACCTATTGTCGACAGATTACAATTTTACCCACGACATGGAAACGCTTTTTGAGCCTCATCTCGTGTAAATTGTCCTTTTTTCCTCCAAGTACATCGGCGTTAATTGATAGGGTATCAGTTTGATTAATAGATTTAGTAAAAAGCTTATCGGGGCAAGGGCCGTTTTGTTCTAGGCCAATTAATTCTGTTAATTCTGTGAGTTAAAAAAGTGTTTCTTTCGATGTTTTCTTTTCGACACTTTTTTTATTTCCCCAATTGACTTATTGTTTTATTGAGTTTCCTTTTTTGCCTTTTTTCGCAGTCTAAAAAGAGTTTTTCAATAAATGGCTGATCTACAGTGTAGATTATGTTAGTGATCGTGAGTCTAATATAAATGCGAATTTGCGTGTTATTTTCCTTTTACGTGGCAACAGTTTAAATTTTTTACGTCTAAGTAGTCTACGGACCAGAAAAGTTCTTGATTTCTGTGAAGTATAATTTTAAAATCATCGAAGTGATCCAATAATAAAATTTTCTTAGAATATTTTAAATACAACTTACATTATTTTGATAAGGTAGCAGTTAGACTATATCAGTTTTGTTTAGTAAAAATACAACCTACATTTTCACTATCTACTCCACCATCTAAAAGTAAGTGTCTTATACTGTTCTTAATTTTTCTCGCCGCGTTTATCGTATTTCTTATCTCTCTCATGGATTAACTCAACATTTAATTTTATCGAAATTTCAAAGTATTCGGTTTATTTTTTGACCTTTTCAAGCATTCGAGTTATAATCCACGACGCTTGTTGTTCACATTTAACAAGGAATATCCACAAAGCCCTTAATTCTGGATGACCTTATTCCATCCACGAGTCCATAGAATATCAATCCAGTATAAACAATAGCAATAATATTAAATATTCCAATAATATAGTTGGAGCTGTCTGGACCGTTTGTATAGTTTAATTAAAGTGTTCGATAAGGTTGGTACATTAATTTAGACCCGAAATAAACGTTGGTTCATTACTCTTAGCCATCATTTGTCTACGTCCAAAGCTTTGTGGCTCTGTGTGTTAGAAAAAATGTCTTTTTTACATTTTCAGGGACTGGCACCCTTTCAGGGAATCTTTTACGTTTGTCATCGGAACTCCGGTTTGAGTGTTTTAATTTAACTGCTCGGTGATTGTGGGTTTAATTATTTATTTCGGTTGCCCTGTATAGTAGTAACTGGTCTCAAATCAGTGTCTGTGATTTTAGCCAACTGATTATTTCTAAAATTCTAATGATTTTTGTTTAATTAAGACCATATTTTATATATTAAATAACGATAGTTTTATAATCAAACATTCTTACAGTTGCTGTGTGATTACCGTCTATTTTTCACATATACACCATGATGCACCAAGAGCGGATTATTAAGTCTCGAATATCTTTTATAAAGATCTTTCAAATTTTCCCAGTCCTTAACAACCTTTACATTTCTATGTCTAAGTAATTATCTTTTTACAGAACACGTTTGCTCAAGAAAAACTTATACTATCTTCGGATAAGGTTCAGCATTCCATCACTACGTTAGCTGTCGAGACTCCTCCAGCAGTTGAGCACAAAAATACAAAATGTCGATTACGGAACCCGTTGCAAACTACGCGTTGATAGATGGGGTATGTGCAGAAAATAATTTCGCGTGACGTCATCGCCAGGGGTTATTGATAGGGGTTGATCTCGGATCGGGCTGTTTTCAATTGCCGTGTAAAATAGATTTCCAATCCTTATTAATGTTCCTGGAGGCTGGCGGCCGCCCAAGTTATCGCTTCATTACAATGGTTTAACTTTAACTTCACTAATGGAACTTCGTTTGGTAACTATGCACTTTGATTCTTTTTCTTTTGTTAATGTGTAACTTTATGCAGCTCACAAAATTTATTATTTTGAAGAGCTAATTCTGGTTCTGCGTCGGACGATCATAGGCAAGAAAGCAAAACATTTTTTTCTGCGACATTCAATATAGACCTAATGCCTTAACCGGTTGGATTAAACGTGATGTGCCAATACGATGGGCACATGTTCGACTTCTAGACTACATCTCAGAAGTCTCAGAGTTCTGTATTAATAAATAATAAAAAAATACGTACTTCAATGGTTAAGAAGAACATCATGAGGAAACCAGCACATCACAAACACCTTTACAAGAATTTACAATAATAAATTTTGCCATATGGCAATAAGCTGTATTCATACTCACCCACTCAAATCAACCCTAGATATCAGAGGGGGCCTTTGTCCACCAGTGGGATGGTTAAGTATTGAATATGAGGTAACCTGCATACCATAGTGATTTTATAAATAATATCTTTGTTATACAGTAATGTCCACAAACTCGAACTAGGCCAGCGTGGAGTAATATATGGCCTAACCACTAAATCGTACTCTCGATTGTTTAGGAGGCCAGTGTATTGTTGTGCATTGGGGCGTATATGAGCTGATACAGAGGTAGTCAATTATTACAGTACAAAGATAGCCTATTGCAAACTGTATAATATCCAGCCCTAGATCGGGTTCTAAGATTTAGAACAGTTTCAATCCTCATCTCGAATTGTTGGCAAGTTCGTTGAATTCCAAATAGCGATGGAAGGCGCGTGTAATGGTTAGCTATGAATAAGTTGGTAATTATTCTAGGATTGAAGCCGGGGCGTTATATTCAACCCTGAAGTCGGCGAGGTAAACTTGGCCCGGATCTTGCATAATTAGCCTACCTGGGATGGATTTGAACGAGCCATTTGATAAAACTTGGTAATAAATAATGTGAAAATTTCTGT
This sequence comes from Hyles euphorbiae, assembly GCA_023078785.2. Classification (NCBI taxonomy): domain Eukaryota; kingdom Metazoa; phylum Arthropoda; class Insecta; order Lepidoptera; family Sphingidae; genus Hyles; species Hyles euphorbiae. The sequence goes on from CM041030.1 coordinate 1,170,513, forward strand.
CTGGAAGAGAAGTTTAATCTATGGAGTTGGGAATCTATTGAGTTTTGAATACAAGACAAATAAGCTGTGTTCCCAAGGGGGTAAGCAGAAGTATCACTAGTTTACCTACAGTTTTCGGGTTTTATTTCTGTCACATAGGTCTGTCAGTGATAGGGACGTGCCTTTAGAGACGTACACTCTTAATGGTTTCTTATATTTACGCGAATGTTTCACATTTAAATAAAACTATTTTGTACGGATTTTTCGCGGGTTTGGTTCAATTGTTATAATTTTTAATTTTCCTACGTTTCGATTACTTTGTAGCTTCCGTGGATCGCCAATTGACCATAGTTTTATTTCAACACCCAATCTTGGAATTCATGTTGTGAAGTTTTCTTCCTGAAAGAGAGATGTGATCAACGTTTGAAATTAACTAAGACGTATATACCAGACCTATAAGCTTAGAGAGAAAAAGCAAAAGTATCTCTAGTGCCATACATAGTTTCTGAGTTTTATTTCTGTCTGAAAATATGATAGGTTTGCGTATGTAGAGACACACTAATACATATAGTTAAGCACATGTAACTAGTTGTGTAAACTGTCCCATATATTGCTTCCGCTACAGCAATTAACGCATTCAATCAGTCACGTATTTATCCACAGGAAATAATATCCATACATCTACGTACAGTTTATCAACACCGCCTTGAATTTCAGCGCCCAAAAAATATTTCAAGAGTGATTTACGAACTCATAAACAAAAGAAGCACTTGAGAACGTTAAAACTTTCTGACAGCACTCAAAGAAAAATCGACCTCCGAGCTGTATGGAAACTTGCGAACGTTTTGCAGTGACTAATAACTTCGATGTCTTTACTTAAACTTAACCAACTGGCGTCGGGCGAACGGTCAGGCGCCGGGCAAGTTTGAGTACCATAGAGGTGGAATTATTTATAGATAGACATAGATAGATATTTTGTATAGGATCTTTAGTATTATTATGTTATTGGCTGAGGATTGAGAGGTTTTCAGGATGGGTAGTAGCGTTTTAAATGTAAGTTTGAAAAATGACACATGAATATTTCATTACTTTTTATGCATGATTAGTGATTACAATGTGATCCTTAGTGCATTGAACTCCAGACAGAAATGACTATAGCTCTCTGGTCGACATAAATGTATTTAGAATGCTTAAATAAAAAGTATTCACGAAATGCTCTAAAATGGGTTGGACAATCTACCATGAGACCTAAAAAATAAAACTATTCAACAATCTCCAGAAGAAAAAACATATCCGAAGTCCGAATATTCTCTAATGAAAATCGATTGCACCGTGATCCAGACGTGTGCTTTGTTTTATAAAAACAGCTGTAGAGCCCACAATGCCTTGCTCGTTGATTGAAAGTTACAAAACTATTGAAGAACTATGGGAAACAAACTCGGGTCTATTCTACCTATTGCCACTTGCATGGCTCAACAAGACGAGATTCGGTAAAAAATAGTTCGATATTTCAGGATTTTTTGTGGTAGAGATACCTATGTTGCCACTATTGGCCTCTGCGTAAAAAAGCCTGTTGTTTGTGAGTGCTGCTAATATGACAGTTTTCATCCCGTTTACTGAGATATGCAGCTTCTAAGCTCTCTGAGATGATGATTTGATCATTATTTATAAATAGATCTCTTTACATTTAGCTTGAAAACATGATTCAAATTTTCTAAACTAATTCTATATAGATTTTTGTATCTTTTGCTAAATGGCGACTATGCTTTCCACATCTCCAGAGACATTGTAGTCATAATATCGGACCAGGATATAAAATAAAGAACAATTCCTAAATATTTTCCCTAATATTAAGGTGCTAAGATTTACTTACATTTTTTTTCGTATAACCAATTAAACCCAAAACATCACAATGCAACAATTGCTAAATACACCCAGATTTACAGTGCAAACCAAAATAACTATTACATTCGCGCTAATAACAAATGAACAGCGATTATTTGAAACACATCGGCCATATAAATAACGGTCGGCAGCGCGGCGCGGCGGTGCCACTAAATCATATTTATTTGTTTATCCTCACAATAATTACTGATTCGGTTAAATAATGACTCAAATACTGGAACTAATCAGATTATTATCGATTTAAATAGTTTATATGAAGCTGTTTGGAATAAAATTGCAATAGATTTAAATAGGATTAAAACACATGGGTTCCACAGCTCGGTTTGTTTTGTATTTTATACATATGTTTTGTGGTTTATGCTCCATTAGGTAGCATGATGATTTATGGCCTATATTTTCCTCTGTTATTTACATATAACAAAAGTTATTTTGTCGCTTCGTATGAAAAAATTTGGACCTCAAGTTTAATATAAATGTTGAGTAAAGTATGACATACTTCCTCCTATTAGCCCATGCATTCATTTTATAACAAATAAGATTACCATCGAATAATTCACGAGTAATATGAGTTTCCGCACACGTTCGCTAGGGGCGCTGTGTACGCCCGCCATCCGCCGATAAGTCTGCAAGCGTCTGTAGTTTTACGACAGCATTACACGTAATGTATTTTACGTTACGAAATATATTCTTTAGGTGGCTGTAGTAAAATTTCAGGTTATTAGCTTTACGGCCAGTTATTTCCATTTCAATATTTTATCCATATTGGGTTCATACATTTTTTTATTAATTCGCCTCAAAATCACGTGCATAGTCCTAAAAACACGCTAACATCGTGCATTGTGTCGTGGGCATAAGGAACTACGAGAGTCTTCGGTCTCAAAAACATTTAGACCCGAGACAAATATCTGGGATCACACAAATATGTCTATTTGTCTTGGTGCGGGGATCGAACCCGCGGCCTCTAGTTTAACAGCCGGCGTCTGACCAACTGCGCCACGGAGGCTGTCAAACATCTACCTCATCTATCATCCCTATGAATCGGTGTAACTAAATTAATGTTAGTGATTCCTTACCATAGTTCATAATATCCCAATACTTATAAGAAAAAAAATGATTCAATCTTGCAAACATTGCATAACAAAAGAATATATCCCCTAACAGCTTATACTAGAGCATTTCTTTCCGTAATTGTGATTTAAGAAGACTCGGCGAAATTAAATTCCTGTGTAATATGGCGAGAATCTCACATTACGACGTAATTGGGCCGCTCGTACCAATGTATTGTTGACGCAGTATTGTTAATCTTATGACCTAATAACATTTTTATATATTTACATAACATTTTATTACATGAGAGTTTACTATTCTTATCTATAACTTATTTACTATACATTTTTTTTTTTTTTAATTGCATTTAATGGCGAGACGAGCAAGCCGTTCGCCTGATGGTAAGCGATACGGCCGCTCATAACAGTAGCAACATTCCACTGCGCTCGCCATCCTGAGACATAAGATGTTAAGTCTCAATATGTCCAGTAGTTGCTCTGGCTACAACGTCCTTCAATCCGAAACACAACAGTGCATTTAAGCAGTGTTGTTTCACGGGAGAAATAGACATTGCGGTGGTACCTACCCAGATGGCCTCTCACATATGAGAGACCTACCACCAGTAATTTGTAAAAATGAAAATTTCTTCTTTCGAATATTTAAAAAGCAGCAAATTTAGTTAAATGCGAAAAAAACACTTTCTATTTATGCCACCGCGTGTAAAATCATCATCATTATCATCATCGTCCTACATATTTTTTTGGATTTAGACTTCTTTAATGGGCTAGTGTCATTAACTTTTATTATTGTTTATATCGAAAGGTTACGATATGCATAATCGTAATTCGAAATATTTTTTAAATATACCATGTAAGCAATTTACAAATATATAAAAGTTGGTGGTAGGACTAATTAAATAGTATGCAACATGCACGACGTGGCGTCATCTTCCATAAAATATTCATAACTCGTCATTTTACAACCAATTTTATGCTGGTTTGAAATTAATGTTTTTTATAAGCGACACTTTTAAGGAACCATAACTGCTCAAAATCAAACCTTGGACCCTATTGGAGTTACCTTGTTTATTTCTTTGTTTTATATACAGACAGTATACAGGCGGACTTAATGCCAGAGGCAGTAGGCACCATACCTTTTCTTTTTCATCATAACTCATCCAATCTGTAAAACTTATGCCACCTCACGAACGTCACCTTAGAAAACCAATTCGAAAAGCGCAAAACTATAAGAAATGGAATTGATTTCCAACAAGCACCAACCAGACAAACAACTATCATATTCTTAAGATATTTCCCGCACTATTTTCTCGTGTGTTCCTATATGTATCTAAGCTAGGTTCCCCGATTCTGGGTCACGGACGGGTCTTGGGAGCTTACCGATTTTGACAAACACTCTCCTTGTCTACTCTTGAAATTGTAAGCAAATAGATAAGCTATTTTTATATGAAAAATTCTTGCCCCTTTTGATATTGGACCAGTATATTGTGATATACAAATATGCTGAGAAATTTTAGGGAAATTCTGTTTTGTAATACCTATTTTTGATATTGATGAAAGCTAGTTAAATCTCTTAAGGGATAATTTCTGTTTGTGATATAGATCAATGTTCAACCATGACAATATGTTAGTGTCAATATCTAATGTGGTTTTAACAATCTGTATTCTGTGGAGACAGAATGATTTACGAATGATTATTAACTCTTAAGGCTCTACCTCTAACCGTTTAAGGATGCAGAATCGCTTCAAAATGTTTTAGGTTATAATTGCCGGTTGGTTTCCCGCCATTTCTCCGTTTTGGTCCTCGCGCGCGGATATTTTGGCAGCGCGCCAGCCTCAGCTCGCAAAAAAGTCGCTAACCTTCTCACTGCCCGTTTAGTTTCACTTAGAAAGCCAAAGGACATGGCCAGTTTTTGTATGGCGCTGTGCCTAGTACTTCGAATCTCGTCTACATCAATTAGTTTTGCATTGTTGGGGTAAGGTTTGTTCCAAGATTAATACAGAAAAGTTACAAAGCCTAGGAAGTTCAGGGTTTTTAGATATTTACAAAAACATATCTTATTTTCAGGTTAGGTTTTGTAGGTTAGGTTTTGTAATTTATTGAATCGAATAAAAATACGTTTACAAAAATGCTTTATCATCGAATTTGGAATTTACATTAACTATTATTTTATAATTTACACAAAATATACACCGAGACGTATTTTAATTGTACCACAATGTCAACAAATAACAAAAAAAGATAAATAAACAAAGCATGGTTCCTGTCAAACAACTGTCAAGTGTCAAGTATTTTACTGCAGCGTTTAGTTGTTGCAATGAAAGTGTGTAAAAATGGGAAGAATATATGTGTAAGTATATACGGCAAACATTGCTTTATATATATTTAGTATTGTTAATTATTATGACTTATTACCTACTTATAGATTATTTTTAGGAATATTTTAGACAAAGTTATTATCTTTTTCCTGCACTTGCTTTACTGCGAACGAAACGTTTATGCGGGGCCAACAATGGCGGAAATGGGTAGGTATCAATGCAAAATCTTATTAAACTTTATTTTACTCCCTAAACTTCTACAGAAATATGACATGTTCTTAAATTAATAGTTGATTTTTTATATTCATTCAATTATTGCCTTGTTTTTGTACATGATAAAAAGTAACTAGGCAGAAACTGTCCAGGTCCTTTAAGATTTTTGCCATTGCTTCAATTGTTGCATTGTATAAAATGTGTTAAATAACTATGGACAAGGACGTATAACATTGGTTTCAGTATTGAAACAAGTGTTCGTGAAATCAACAATTTTGTAGGTTTTCGTGAACATAAAAGTATCACATACTATGTTAGTAATAGTTATAGATTTTCTATTCAAAATGCAGATGTTTTTCGTAGTTCCTGATACCCAAGAACAAGACTTAAGTGATATTAATGTGGGGTCAGGACTATGTGTGTGACTAAAATTAATATTAACATATAAAATTCAGTTGAACGCATCCTCAATATCATAAAGAACATTCCCGAAGGTTATTACTCTAATATCACGTCAGATAGCAATCGAGATTCTTCAACGTTTAATCAAACTTGATCTCAACAAGTGAAATCTATAGAAAACGGTGCGGGTGTGAGGGAGGATACGGACTCGGGGAGGGGGGAGGGGGTGCTCGATCGACTGTGAGGATATATATTTACTTTACGCGGTCCATATAATATTAATTACCGCCACTTTATCCAATTATGGCGAGATTTTTAGATTGTTCCGTGATTTTGGTTGGAGCTGCTAAATTGAAAATGATGAATATTTAAAATATGCAGATAACGGAGAAGTTTGAATCTGTGGTTGTTTCTGATTTTGAAATTAAACATGAACAAAGTGACTGGGACATGTACTTACATTACCTGATTAATTTTCTTAAAGCCGTCTGAATTTATTAATTCTAACCTTTAAAACGTTGCTGTAAGAATGGCATCTTTTACGGTTAAATATATTTATAGTTATTTTCTTAAATATTGCCTTAACGCATGAGGCGTTATGTCATTAAAAATACAGACCCGTTCAGATATAAGTTACGGTAAAGTTATCATTTACAAAAAGACAGAATTCAAACTTAAGCACTTCATTCAATGGAAGCCACTTAAAATTTCTTAATATTGACCGTCCAACTTAATTAAAACAACGCTACAACTTCGCAATTGAAATAAATTAATTCATCGCAATCCATTTTTCCTTGGTTTTGTGCCTTCATGGAATAACAGAAAGTTTAATAGCCATTCGGATGGCCGTTCGACAGTGGCAATTGTGAGAGTGATAAGTTTGAAGTTAATTCAACAGTATCTCAACATTCTCAACTACACAATAAACTTCTTTACTTAAAACTTGGAGTTAGTGTCGGACGGGTCGTTAGTACAATAGCACCCCGAGGTTTTAAATCTCTCATCTCGCGCTCTGTGTACGGTGTTCTGTGTTCATTTGCATTTTTGGCGTAATTATCTGTATTGCACTGAGATTTAGCTTCACTTGAGTGTGTGGATCTACCACGTTTGGTGCTTAATCTTCAGCACTTTCAGCAGAGTGCAAGGTAATTGTCGGTTTTAGTTGTTTATGTTAGACAAATGCAATTAATTTGAAGTTAAATTTGAAGAAACTAAGTCGGTTGAAAGTAATTGATATCAGGTTTCTACCATTTTCTATGGTAATACAGTCAGTATTATATCAACGATACATATTTGGTGACGCTAACGCTATTTTCGCTATAAATATGAGATACTATTAATATTGGACAAGTAGGCGCATATCAGCTTTTCATTCCAATACTCTTAAATTATTATTAGATTTTTTGCAATTCAAAAATGCTCTATACCTGGCGTAGTAGAACAGACCATTTAAGTGACGAACTAGATAGTGCCGGATAGAACGAACGAACTAATCACTTTTGAGGTAATGTGAAAATAATTGACAGTAGTAATAATTAATGATTTCAAAACAGCAGATATTTTGAATTTGAAACCAAGTATGATAATTGATAGAATTAGTCTATTCATTGAAAATGTTCCTATATAAAGAAACATTGCCGATCTTATGCCTACCCAGACGACACAAAATACCAAACACAATAAAAGTTCTGCTTTCCTAATTCAAGAATTCGATAAAATATGAAAATTGATATACGTAATGAAAGAATTCAATTCGTTTCTGAATTAAAGTGGATTGTTTACGCTAATATTAATCTTGAATTTACATTCCAGTAATTTTTCGAGAGTATCTTCCTACGATATTGAATTATTTGTTTTCTTGGTAAATTTACTTTGTTTTGTCATGTTTTTGCTAGATACTTATGTTTTACGAATACAAAATGATCTGAGGCTTGAAGAAAATGTGATTAAGGGGTCATGTTGAGATTGGCGGTGGTAGGTCCTTGACCGTAGATCCGTTTGGACCAGGACCACCTTTTATGATATTAGATACTCCGTCGTAGCGATCCATCCAACCTTATCATCTTTCGAGTTCAGCTTAGGTATATCCAGTTTTGACAAGGGCAATATAATTGTAAAATTATATTTGGATTCCAATACACTTACTAGCCATTAACATTGAGGGGAGGGGACAAAAATCTTTCTAATCTATTAGTGTTATTTATTACATTTGTTATTTCAGAAGAAATTCAGCGTTTTCTAAAACCTATCTTACAACAGAAATGTAAGAAATTGTTATATAATGTGAAATTCATTCTGAAACTACATATGACCGTTTCTAGAATGTTCAAATATGTCGTCGGACAAGTTGGTTTAGTGGATAATAATCTTCAATTAGCAGTCATCAGCAGAGTATCACCAATATCCTGCATCGGTTGCATTCGATTTCTTACTGTTGGGATCGAAAATAGTATTTAAACTCACTATGGAGTTTGATGTTTAATTATATATTCTTCGCTATAGTATGAAAGAAAAGTAATATCTGGGAGACGATACTAAATAAAATATGCGGGAAGAAAGTATTTAGTTTTTAGCAAGCTTGCAAGAAGGTGAATTTTGTATTTTCTGACGTGGTTCACCCGTACCTACTTGTTCTCCAGGCAAGTGGAGCAAGCATTATTTAATTTTATGTAAACTTCAAATCTTTTGTTTCGAAATTTTTAGTTAGTATTCTCACGTACAGACACCCGTATTTGTAAAGCCAGCGGTTTATGCTCTAAAATCAAAATCGATTTCCATCCATCCTTTAGTAACTAGGCAATCATATACTCCAAATTTATAATTCACGCAAATATCAGTTCATTAATCGTCCTCCGCAGCCGAAAGCCGAAAATCGGCTTGGACACCAACTTCCGGCACTCATCATTAATGAGCGTCCGATCCCAGTCACTGCTTACAGAGTATTCTGTTTTCAACTGAATATCTGCGTCCAACATTCGACATTTATAAATGAATACATTTTTTGCTGCAGATAATGTTACAAATGGCCGCTATAGATCACTGGGATTGGAAATATTTGCTAGACGGGTCGATGGTCTAGAGGTCGGAGATATTGCTTGTTACTTTTGCAGTTTATAACTGGTAGATATGTCGTGAGCTATTTTTAGTGTAATATGAAATGTCTCAATTGAGATATTGTTACTTATTCATCACGCCTATATTCCATGAAGGTAGACAGGAAAGGTATACCTTCTTTACGTTGCCTTATGCTGAAATTATATGATCCCTGTATTCAGTCAGATAATTTTCGTCATGTATTCTTATCAGTTCCGTGTTCTACTTCAGCCATATTGTGGGGATCAATTTGGCTAAAATGTGGCGGATGACGTCGACCGTTATTCGATTTTTATACTTTTTGCAAGAGAAAGTTGATGTCCATTTCTTCCCCACATATTTAACCTTTTTTAAAATCATAAACCTGTGCAATTATGTTATTATGATTAAATATGCCATCATCATTAATTTAAACCAGTGTTATTAATTTTTAACCAGAAAGAGGCAGAGATGATAAAATAAGTGAAAATGAATATGTTTTCGAATATATCGGATCGCTTCAGTTTAATGCTCAAATCGTTGGAAAAGGCCAAATTGATTTCGGTTACAGCGCTGAAATAATTTGGCCCGGTTTAATGCACGTGATTAAATTTTGTAATTATGCAGGAATACTGATTTTGATATGAGAATAGTGCAAATTGGAAATCACAATGCAGTTGGTTTTGTCACGTTTTTGGTGCAATGATATGTCAAGAGGTGTGAGATTGGAATCTCGTGTTGGGAAATATCCTATTTTTCAATTACAAAAAACTTAGTCCTAGTTAAGTATTTATCTTTATATATAAATTCATTATTATTGTCGAATAGCCCTTCAATTAAAAAAAAACTGATTAATCAACTTAAAACTGTGACGATGTAAAAACGGCTTTCTGCAAAAGATTTTTTACCAAACACAGAAACCCTTTCAATTGTCATCGGGTATGGTATACCGCGATCTCAGAGGCCCAAAACCGACCTTCGTCAAGGGACGGGATTAGAAGGTGCTTTGGGAGAGCGTGCAAGCTATCGCGATTGCATTTGGTCAAGGATATTAATGGAAATGGAATTAAAGGATTCTGTGTGCTCAATGCAGGTTGATGTTACCTTGATGTCAACTTTACTTTAACTTTAACTGGTGGTAGGTCTCTCATATGTGAGAGGCCATCTGGGTAGGTACCACCGCAATGTCTATTTCTCCCGTGAAACAACACTGCTTAAATGCACTGTTGTGTTTTGGATTGAAGGACATTGTAGCCAGAGCAACTACTGAACATATTGAGACTTAACATCCTATGTCTCAGGATGGCGAGCGCAGTGGAATGTTGCTACTGTTTATGAGCGGTCGTATGACGTATCGCTTACCATCAGGCGAACGGCTTGCTCGTCTCGCCATTAACAGCAATAAAAAAAAAAGTGATAGTGAAAACAATGTTTTAATCGATCGATGTATTGTGTAGTTTGTAAAAATAGAAGTTCCGTTTTAAACGAGATGCTACAAGAACTCGATCGATATTCGTGCTTTGGTTTTGTTATCAAATTAAGTTTTCTTTATAGGCCGGCTTTAAAACTAAAGGTTGTTTTTAACCCCTTACCGAGAAAAATGATTGTGCAACACAAAAATATTTTTTTTTATATCTTTAAATTGAGGAGTGTGTCTTAGTTTCTCATGCGCTGGACACAAAAATTGTATCTAAGCTAGATAAAAATTATATGATTTTTTTAAGAATTATCAACGAAATATAACAAATCAATAAAGTCAAACTCAGTGCATTGCCACAAAGATCGCGAAAATAAATAAGTGAATCCAGTTTTATTGTATGGCCCATAGTTCATAGACAACTGGGTCGCCTCGTTGGCTCAACGGCCCTATACTAGCCTTAAATTACCATAAAGGGTCACGAACGAAGGAATTTGTATTTTCCGACGCCAGTTCTGTTATCTGTACAAATATATTCGTTGGGAGAGCACCTCTTGCCAAGATATACGTTTTTGCTGCTTTAAGAACACTTATAGATGGTGTTGTTGGAGTTTCAACTTTGTTTGCAAAAGTTAAGGTTCGTTTTGCATTGAGTTTGATATGAGTATTTTTGATAAGGATTTTTACGGGATTCTAATAATTTTCGGTAATATTGGGAGGTAGTTTTCTAACTCGAAAAAGCGTGGTCATCTGTTTTTTTGTTGAGAATTGAAGAAATAAATATTAAGTTAAATTTTAGCAATAGTTTAAGTTCAGATAATACAGGTAGATGTTTTGATGGTGAAATGTTAATCCAAAGTATTCTTGAGGTCCAGATTGCAGACAAGTCGTAAGCAGTGACTGTATTTGGGCTGTTATTTAGTAGTTTTTGAAGGTAAAATAGAAACCCATTGTATGTGTGTAAATATATCAGAAGATACCAGGTTCGAATGCTGGTCGGGTCGCTATGTCCACACATGGTCAAAGGTTCAAAATAAGAAGAGAAGTCGTGTCGTGTATTCGTGACAGAAAATTATAAAATATTACAAATACGCAAATACATATTAATGATGACATAAAATATATAAAGGTAATTACATACTATACTTACACACTACTCTACGCTTCCAACCCCTTATTTATCAAAAAACACAAGTATTGCGTAGTGTTCCATCATACCCCCGGGTATTTGTAGATTACAAATAATTTGCTACAAATTATAATCGTGTCTCGTGTGACTTAAATTAATTACACGACGTCATAACAATTACACTCGCATGTAATAGCCGGTGACGTCATTACATTTATTAATTTTATGAAAATTGTTCCGAAAATTCAACCTAATTATGTTATAGTTGTCGTTATTAAAATGTATCATAATATATGTGATATCAATTATGGAAATACGTGCTCTAACAAATTATATTAGCCTATGTTTACTTTATACTCGTAGTTTTATTAAAATACTGCCAATTAGTTAATTAATTAGCATATGATGATTATTAACGAATAAACAAATTAAAATACATATGATATAGGATATAGCGAGGCTTACTTAATATAATTAGTAGTACAAAAGAGAATACCGCCCGATATGGCGATAGACTCGCTCCCTATCTCATCGTGAGACGGAACAAATAAGCCAAACATGATTGTCATGTTAGCACCCCTGCCTACCCTTTCTGGGAAAAATACGTGAGTTTATGTAAGTACATATATGCGTATACAAAAAGGATTTTGTTTTAAATTAACTTTGTATAATTAGACGTTCACGTGGCACCAATGTTCATTATTGGGCAAAATAAGGTTAAATTAATTTTCACTATAGCAGTCACTGTCAAAAAGATTTTTGTTTTTGCAATACATGGCGAAACGAGCATGTCTTTCGCCTGATGGCAGGCGATGCGACCGTTAAAGGAAAGTAGTAAAAACAAACAACATCAAATTAATCACATGAATCACAAAGCAATGCTTGAAATGCACTTGCCATCCTGAAACATAAGATTGTAAGTATCAATATTTCCAGTTACAATGTCCTTGAAACAGTGCATTTATACGGCTGCTTGGTTGGGAAATAGACACGCGTACTAAAAATATAATTTAGTAAACCAAAACCGTATGAACCTTCGAAAAATACACAGTATTTATTTAAAATACTGAAAGCTAAGCAAACGTAAACAGAATGGTTTTCACGCACCGGCGCACCACGGTCGCGGCTTGTAGGAAAAATATCCCATCGACAGATTTTACGGTTCCAGTAAATATTTACCAAAAACCGTATCTTATAGATCATTTTTGTACATCCGGGTGTTGATTTCAAGTGGATATTTCGTAAGAATACATGACATGTAGTTATTTCGTCTTTCCTTATAGTATTTTTTTAGTTATGTTTCAGTGATTTGTTGTGTATTCCGTTGAACTGAACACTGAATCGTGAGAGTAAATTATTGATTTTAATAAATTAATTAATAACACCCAACAGTCACACACATAGTCCTGACCCCACACTAAGATCGAGTCTTGTGTCGTGGGTATTACGAACTACGAGAGACTTTTCGGTCTCGCAAACACCCAGAACCGAGAGAAATATTTGTGGGCCGCACAAACATTTCTCTCGGTGCGGGGATCGAACCCGCGGCCTCTCGTTTCACAGGCGGCGTCTATAAATAATATAATAATATAAGGAATAATAAACCACGGTATTTAAGAAAATTTGTACGTACACACTTAGTTTTTTATTGCAATAAATGACGAAACTAAGATAGACGGTAGCTAAACCAAGCAACAACACGAATAAAAAATCAATGCTGGAATTCCAATGCGCTAGTCATACTAAGACAAAAGTTAAGTCTCAATATTTTCAGAAGTTACTCTGGCTATTATGTTCTTCAAACTGGAACACAACAGTGCAATTAAACTGCTGATTGGTGGGATAAATAAACATTGATATAGTGTATTAGCTGTGATTTATAAGACAGTGGGTCCGATATTATTTTGCGCGGTAAGCGCAATTGTGTTTGATAATTGCAAAAATGTTAGATAAGTTACCCGATATTAGAATGTAGGGTGCTTTATAGTAGTTATGCCTATCCTTTCCGGAAAAAGCCGTGAGTTTATGTATGTAGAATTTGTGTCTAGTATATATTACATGCTAGGATGTAAGTAGCTTCAGTGAGCTATGAATGATATAAGGGGACCCTCTGCTTCATCCCATAAGGCAACACCCCATATACTTACATAAATATCTCTACGCGATTCAAAAGTTACTTTTTATTTCAGAAATCTGCATGTCGTTTTACATACTCTTCTTTAAGACTATTTTTGCGATATGCAAAATAGTTTTACGTAAAAGCATATTTAACCTATTTTTCTATAACTTTGTTGGGTAAGTAGGATAATAGCTTTTCAAGCCATATCTCTCTATATTGAATAGGAAGCTTATTTACTGAAAACTAGAGCTGTGTTATTCAAATATGGGCTTTTATTCACACAATGGGAAATTGCTTGGTGTTTCACACTGGCCTAATATGGGATTGCACATGTATTTAGGCTAGATATTAAGTTGCAGTTTTTTGGCAGAAAGCATATTCAGGGGTTTACTGTGCTGAAAATATAGCTATTGTTCAGGTTAGGTTTTGATATATTCGACTGGATAAATCATTAATATATCGTATTAAATAACAATTCAATAATTAAAAAAACTATTAATTATTTACAAGATGTTTAGAATCCTAAAATAAAACTGCCATGGTGTTTACAAATTCTTTAGTAACATTGCTAGAGTGTCGAGACTAGTTACTCGTAAAAAGCTGCAAGAGACTTTAATAACACATGCAAAGAGATTTCATTAGATCTTTTTTGTACAGGTGTGTCGAAGGAACTTAACTTTAATTTTGTTGATTGAGCCTAATTTTCAGGTGTGTAGACATTTATGCAGTTATTGTTTAAATATATTTTTATTTCTTTTACTCTTAAGGGTTTCAGTTTTGTCTTAGTTTCTTATTTCATTTTGTTTTTTTTCTTTAATTATTTTTATAACAGTGAAGGCATATTTTGGCTCTAAGTTATTCGTAATGTTATTTATAAATATTTGTAAGCCGTTGGTGTTCTGTGCACAAAAAAACAACAAATTTTGCGAATGCAAGCACAAAATTATAAATTACAGTCGCGTTACTCTCTAAAACCGCCTCTCTGCGATCACGGTAACCTTCAACCCTGCCAAAACAAACGGTACAATTCCGCTGGTACTCGTATGAGCCGAGCAATTACCTGCGTTGATTGCAAGAGTCCCCGGAGTGCGTTCACAATTAGCTATGTATGGAGCTGGCCTGTGCACTGCTTAAATCTAGCTTTCTGGGTTACTGACTCAATGAGGTGGTTTGTGCTGTGTTCGTCGTATATCGTATATAATTTTGACTTGTATCGTCGATGAAATAAAACACTGCTGAATCGTGTGAAAATTATATTTCACAGGCTTGGTGGCGCAGTTGGTTCGACACTGGCTATAAACGAGAGGTGGCGGGTTCGATACCCGCACAGAGGCAAATATTTGTGTGATTCACTGGTATTTGTTTCGGCTCTGGGTTTTTGTGAGACCGAAAAGTTTTTCGTAGTTCCTGATACCCACGACAAGACTTGATCTTCATGTGGGACTATGTATGTAACTGTTGGGTGTTATTTACCCATGAATATTTTATGCGCGTAGCAATTTCTCATGGAAGTCAATTTTGGAAAACTGTAGTATCGAAGTATTACAATGTCTGAGCAACTAATTTTCTGCTTGACAATGTGACACAGGGACTTAACTTGTCATGCAATGCTTAATGTGAACATCAAAGGAAGTGTAGTGCGGTCACGTCGCCGAACCATTAATAAATCATTTATATTTATTCGTTCGATGTTAATTACTTCACATTAATAGTCAATGACCACTAAGTTGAGCAGCGAAGGAAAATACCATGAGGGAACCCACATTCTTTAGAGATATTTACAAGTTTTTTTTTATTGCATGCAATGACGAGACGAGCAAGCCGTTCGCCTGATGGTAAGCGATACGACCGCTCATAAACAGTAGTCCTGAGACATAAGATGTTAAGTCTCAATATGTCCAGTAGTTACTCTGGCTACAATTTCCTTCAATCCGAAACACAACAGTGCATTTACGCAGTGTTATTTCACGGGAGAAATAGACATTGCGGTAGTACCTACCTACCCAGATGTCCTGTCACATATAAAATACCTACCACCAGTATTCTATATGTAAAGCCAACAATAGGTCAGCCTCTTTGACTGTGTTTTGTTTTATTTGGTTAGAATAAAATTAAATTTGTAACATCGTTTTTGATATTCATGACACAATACTTGCTTTATTACTTTGGGGTCAATGTATTATAAAGACTAAACCGTCTCAATAGAACTTGCAAAGGAGCATGGCACAAAGCAGTGAGCGTAAATGGGCTGTTTAGCTACAATATAAATATTGAATAACTATTTAAATAGTGAAGAAAAACTTCGATAACCCGCATACCAAGAGATGTAATATGTGATACCGCTAACAAAATGGGCCAGCCTGGTTGAAGCCTAACATTTGTCAATTGAACTTATAATATAAGTAGAGGAGTCCCATGCTTAGTGGCTCAGCGGAGCAACAGTACGAAGGTACGCGAGGTCCTGGGTTCGAACTTCGGGTAAGTCAAAATGTCTTTCATATCGCAATAAATGGCGAGACGAGCATGCCGTTCGCCTGATTGTAAGCGAAACTACCCATGAACAGTAGCAAAACTAAATACGTCTTGAATGACAACGCAATGCTTGGGAGTCCACTGTACCCGCTATCCTGAGAAATATCATGTTAAGTCTCTATGTGTCCAATATAAATTCTGGCTAAAATATATAAATTTTTTCTATTCAGAATCAACCTGGAGTCAGGAATTTGTGCCCGATATATTGATAGTCTCTTGCCCAGTCACATCGTGGGACGGAACACATAGGGTGAAACGTGGGTGTCCTGTACCTCTCTGCCTACCCCTTCTGGGAGGAAGGCGTGAGTTTATGTATGTACACTAGAAATTGGCGATTATGCACTGATGTACAATAATTACCGCACGCGGAAGTGTACTGCCAGTGCGTATTGCCGGAAGCTTCTGATATCAGCAATTCAAACTGTAATAGTGATAAGCTATTCCCTACCCGGGCGTCGTATTGCTTATTTATTGCACGAGGCCGATTTCATATGATACTGTTTCGAATGGGTCGGTTTGAATCAGAGGTTATAGACGGAGTATTTTAAATATGTATGGTATCCATTTCAAAAACGTTTTTCGCATTAACATAAAAAAAAAGTATAAAGAAACTTAAAAATTATCTGTTATCAACAATAATGGGCACATGTAAAACACCACTGTGTACTCACAGACCAAGAAATTGGTTTTGTGAGAATAATTGTACCATATTTTGGGTTTCTTAAATGTAGTAAAGAAATAAAAAAAAGGTTTGTAGTTCCCATCCATTAAGATTATTAATTATAATTGTTTTGGTCTTAATAAGATAAACATGATTTAGGAATGCCGATGCTCAGAAGCGAGCTTCTTGTGGTTAAAGATTAAAAAAATAATGTGAATAAATAAATGAATACCCCGAAACGTCACATACATAGTCCCCACACATGATCGAGTCTCGTGTCGTGGGTATTAGTAACTACTAGAGCCTTTTAGGTGTCACAACCACCACGACCCGAAATAAATCACCAATGATAACATAAACATTTGTCTGGCACGGGGATGGAACCCGCGGCCTCTCGTACACAGGCAGCATCTAACCAACAGCGTCACGGTCACGTCAATATATGTTATGTAGTTTCTTATTGACAGCCTCGGTGGCATACTTGTACTACGGTACGGTTACAAAGCTGAGGTCTCGGGTTCGAATCCCGGGCTGGGCAGTGATATTAAATTTTTCTATTCATTATCAGCCCAGAGTCAGGAATTTATGCCCGATATAGCGATAGGCTCGCCACCTATCACATTGTGGGACGGAACATACAAGGCGAAATGTGAGTGTCCTGGCACCTCTGCCTATCCCTTCTGGGAACAAGGCGTGAGTTTATGTATGTATGTATGTAGTTTCTTATATAAACATATTTTTGTCTCCAAGGGGAAAGAACGATATATCACACGCACTTTGTCGTGTGTTTTCACCCCGAAAACTCATCGCTATACCAGGCTCAAATTGAAATTATTTCAATTATTTAAGACAGTAATACTACAAGTCTCATGTTTGTCACTCAGTGGCCAATGTTTATTCAAAACAGGTGTGTTTACCACAGCAACACATTAATACAAGTTATTTGGAGTAAAACAGTGGTTGTAACTTATATTCTAATATTTGCTGTACGGAGGCATCCTGTTTGTTCGGCTCTTATTGCGGGCTCAAAACTTAAGTCAACAGTCGGTACTTGCGTTAAGGATCTTGGATACGACACAGTACTAGGATATAGCAATAAAAAACAAATATGAATATATTTTCACTCTTAAGAGAGGACAAATTTCCAAGAATTTATCGACCCCTTTGAATCACAACTTGAACAACATAAAAGATCAATAATCTTCGGTGATTTTAATATTGACTTGCTCTCAACCGAAAAAATGACACTAAGATACAGATCGATTATTGAAGAAGCAGGCTATTGCATAATAAATCCAATCATGGAAAAATACTGCACCAGAGAAACGGAAACATGCAAGACCATTTTGGACCATGTCTATACAAATTTGCTCGAAGATGAGTTCCACTTCTTCATTATAGATTCTGCGATGTCTGACCATAAACAAATATATTTAAAACTGTTAAAAAGAAAAATAGCCAACAAGAAAAGCATAAAATACGCTGCAATAGATTACAATAATCTCGTAAAATGCATGAAAGAATTAATAGATGGTATAGATGAAGATAATATTTATTCTAATATAGAACAAAAAATCCTAATAAGTATTAAAAAAGTACGATTATTAAAACTAAAATCTTGAACCTACCAAAGGACGATTGGATCAATAGAGAGATTATTTATGGGATAAATACACGAAATGCAATGTGGAAAAAACTAAAGAAAGAACCAAATAATGAGAAGATACGTCAGGATTTCATAGAAGAACGGAGGAAGGTCACAAGAAAAATTTACAAAACGAAAAAGAAATATTTTCATGACATTTTTAACAAATGTAACAAAAACCCAAAGAAAACTTGGAATCTAATTAACTCGCTATCGAAGAACAAATTCAAGTCCAACTACGTACCCACAAAAATACAGAATGAAAACATCTTAATAACAGATCCAGAGCAAATTTGTGAATGTTTTAACAAATACTTCACAACTATTGGAGTCCAGCTTTGTGCTAACATACCAGCTAAATACCATGCAATGACTAACTTAAGCGGAAACCAAAATATTAGTTATCCAAGTAGCTTATCTCAGTTCCAACCTACTTCAGCAGATGAAGTGTTAAAAATTATTTCTGAATTTGATTCTAATGTAAGTGCAGGCATTGACGGAATAACTTCAAAATGCATAAAATGCCTCAAATTTGTAATAGCCGAAAGACTCGCAGGCTGTATCAATAAATGTCTAGTAGATGGTATATTTCCAGATTCTTTAAAGGTGGCGAAAGTAACACCCATATTTAAAGCGGGATCTAAATTGGACCCTGGGAATTACCGTCCAATTTCTGTCTTGCCAGTAATTTCTAAAATATTCGAAAAAATAATTCACAACAGATTATCTGCGTATCTAGATTCTATAAATTTCTTATTTTCTAGACAGTATGGCTTTCGTCCAAGAAGTAACACTTTATCAGCTACAGTGGACCTCGTTACAAAAATTAAAAATAATATTGACTCCAAAAATCTGGCACTAGGTATATTTATAGACTTGAAAAAAGCTTTCGACACGGTCAGTCATTCTATTTTACTACACAAATTAAAATCTATTGGAATAATAGGGAAAGCATATAATATTTTAGAATCTTACCTACTAAATAGATACCAGATAGTTAAAATAAATAATACTGTGAGCTCTGCCTTGCCTGTCACCTGTGGCGTGCCACAGGGATCCATCCTAGGGCCTTTATTGTTTTTGATATACATCAACAATTTGTATAAGGTGGAACTACAAGGACATTTAACATTATACGCAGATGACACTTGTCTATTTTACTTCGGACGCTCACTTACTGATATTATAACAACGGCCCAAAAAGACCTAGACTTGCTTTCAGAATGGTTTCAATATAACCTTCTGACTGTAAACATCTCAAAAACATGTTACGTAATCTTTGCAGCAAAAAATAAAAATATAGACGATAGTTTAAATATATACATAAATGGCAGAATCATAGACAGGAAAGATCATGAAAAATACCTTGGATTGATCCTTGATGGTAAGCTCACATGGAAAGCACATATTGACTACATAAAGCCAAAACTAACATCCTTAACAGGAGCTTTGCGGAACGTAGTTGGCTGTCTTCCTAAGAAAATTAGGCTTAATATTTACAACTCTTTAGTTAAACCACATCTGGAATATTTAGTGGAAGTATGGGGAACTGCAGCATCGTCACACCTTAAAGATCTCCAAGTTACACAAAACAAAATTATTAAAGTCTTATTCCATTATGATCTTCGTACGCCGACAAAAAAGCTATATACAGACACTAAACTAATGAATCTAGAAAACATATATAAACTTAAAACATGCATATTGATACGTAAAATCATAAATGGTGAAATGCACTCGGAAATAAATTTTATAAAAAATAGCCAACTACAAAATAAAATACTGAGAAACGCTGAACATATACACTTACCTTTTCCAAGAACCCGATATGGAACTAAAAACTTAATGTACGAAGGAGTTAAATTATACAATAAATTACCAAAGGCACTGAAAGACATAGAATCTAATAATATTTTTAGGAGATCACTTGAGTCTTATTTATTGGAGAACTAGATGTTTGCAGCTTCTTTGTCCGACTGTCGTTTTCTGTTGCTTTTTCTTTAACATATTTCTTTTTCTTTTTTTCTTACTTTTAATTTTTCAGAGGTCACTTCAATGTGTTATCAGTTAACATAAATTGTATAATATCATCTGGTTCCGAATTCCTAATATTCTACAAAGCCATAAGCATTTTAGATGTGTAAGAAATTACCAGCATACTGCTATACTTGTTATTTATTTTTACCCATAAAGTATTAGTACCTTTTGTTTGTAATGGTCATGATTCCATAACATAACTTAATTTCGTTTCAGCTATGTATTGCATGCTCACTGTATGTTAAAATAAGTAAATTAGTCTTGTAAGTGAAATTGTAAAATTTCTTAAGACAATAAAGATTCTTTAAACCGAAGAGGGCATTATATCCTACTTTTAATTTGGCTTTATCTCTAAATGTATTTATCACCGGTATAATAATTCCAGTTGACTTGTAGTCAATTTAAAAAAAGAAGACAATTATTATGCGCCTCGAAGGACCGAAAAACGGCAGCGAAAAAACAGTTACATTTAAATTCCATTTTAAATAGACATTTGAATTTAGAACAAAACACGAATACATTGTTAACAAAGAAGTAAGGTATTGGGTACAGTTGGTTTTTTCGACTTTTGGGCTGCAGCCAACACTACTGAATGTATCGTCGTGTATCGAATAAAATATAAACGTCTGCGTTTTTACTTACAGTTGTAAAGACTTAAGGAGTCGTAACTTTTTGTTACCAGAATAATGGAACATAAGGAGAAATTTCGAGACAAGTCATTACATGTTTTTACATGCGCCGCAGCGTTATGTTTTACAACTAAGTTTAAGTGTATGACGTGGTCGCAATACACATTAGGATAAGTTTTGATGTTAGAAATTAGTTTAATTTCGAAACTTTTAAGCCTCCGCAATGTCTTTAAAAGTAGATTTGAAAATGGAAGAAATTGTTGGAATGCGGCGCCCAAACCACTTTCAACACTTGAGGTTTTTTATGTGTTTTTGGATTTTAAAAATAAAAAGGGATAAACAAAAAAATAGAGAAAAAGAGTGGTTAATTAATGGTGGTAGGTATTTCATATGTGAGAGGCCGCCTAGGTAGGTGCCACCGGAATGTCTATTCTCCCGTCATACAGCAGTGTAAATGCACTGTTTGTTTCGGTTTGAAGGCCATACCCAGAATAACTACTGGACATATGTCTCAGGATGGCGAGCGCAGTAAAATGTCGAACATCTTTATAATTCATGGTGTTGTTTGGTTTTGTAACTGTCCTTGGGCGGTTGTATCGCTTATCTTCGACAGCTATAGAAAGACTAGGTAGGTTTCACCGCACTTACCAAAACACACGATAAAGAAATTATAACTTCATATATAAACTCAGCCATAGTAATTATAATATAATAATATTCGTATTAAAAAATTTTTTAATAAACTGCTCTGATTTAAACCAACTTGTAAATTATGTAATAATCACTACATTGCAAACTGGTTTTGAAAAGAGCAACACTAGAGTTTCTTGCCCGTTCTTCTCTAGTGAAAACCGCTTTCCGAAACGGGTGGTAGATAAAAAAAAATGACTGAATCTAAACGATGTTGAAAATTTTAATGGATTCAATAAATTATTTTCATTTTCATTTTCAAACATATGTATGTAGATGTTGTGATACTGTTGTGATACTCTCTAATTAAATCAGATTTCGTACATACCTGGCAACACCGCATGCTTTTTAATACGTTTACCAAATGATATGCTTTAAAACAATAACGAAGTTTCAACACAACGTTTCCGCTCCGAATAAGTTAATAAGCTACATTGCCAAACAACACGGCTTGTTGAATGTTCAACCATATTACTAATTTCACGTGTACAATTTTTTATAACTTATTTACACGTTCTCATAAAAACTTTCGGCAAAATAAAACGATATGTTTCGAACGAATAAGCTTAACTGCGAAATAGAAAATCCCTAAGCGCTCGTATTCGTTGTACAATTAACTTTATAAACTTTACTGTAATGTTGAATGAAACACATAATATTGTTTTCGTACAAAAATACATTACTTTTTATGATGCTTTTACCCCCTCTGTTTAACCCCATGCGGTTATATTGTGATAATAAATTTTATGTATAAACGTATGTTCATTTAATTTATACATATGGCCGGATTGAAGGCAAAATTGGATGCTTTATCAATATTTAATGTTTTTAGTGGGGAAAATATTTTTGCAACTTATGAACTTCGATTCTACTTATATTTTCAAATACAAGTAAATTAAAAACTTACAATATAACTTAAATTTCGAATGCACCCCAACCGCCTCGAAGTTTGGTAAAAAAAAATCAAAGTTATATCAGAAAATTCTTCATAGTGTCGTATATGGAAGGCGTACCGCGCGTGCGTCCACATGTCCTTCTAAGAACATTGTAATCGTGCGGAGATTTTACTTGGCAGCATGCCCGTTTGCTTACATTCCTATACAAATAAGATGCTGGTATCTGGACCATATCTGTCATTCATAAATTGCCGTCACTTAGATTTTATTGGCCTGCTCTATGAATAGCCAATGAGGTTTTTGTCGTACATGGTAGCTGTCGAATCGTGAAATAGATGATTGATTATGGGTGCATGGCGTAGACTGGAAATTGTATGTTAATGTCATAGGAGAGAATTACAAGCTTTATCCGCTTAATGCGTTCTCTGTTAGCTGTAACTTTCTGTGTATTTCTATTAGGAGTGTGTATAGCTTTTGATTGAATTAGTGAAAAAATGTAATAATTTGACAGCCTCCGTGGCGCAGTTGGTTAGACGCCGCCCGTGAAACGAGAGGCCGCGGGTTCAATCCCCGCACCGAGAGAAATGTTTGTGCGGCCCACAAATATTTCTTCCGGGTCTGGGTGTTTGTGAGACCGTAAAGTCTCTCGTAGTTCCTGATACCCACGACACAAGACTCGATTTTAGTGCGGGGTCAGGACTATGTATGTGACTGTTGGGTGTTATTTATTATTTATTTTATTTATTATTTATAATTACAAAAATATACGGTTATTGACAAACATGTTGTGAATGCTGTACCTCCCTCCTCCTCGCATCGTTTTCCTCATTGCTGAGGATCGTGATCCCCTGAACATGGAGTAATCTTTGACCGGATTATACTGCGCCACCTTTTCCTATCCTCGGCATAGTGGAGCGCAACGTGAAACTTGATGTTAAGGGTCGAGCTGACTTGGTCCGATCATCTGATGGGACATGTGTCTGTCTTTAAATAATTACAAAAATATATGATTATTGACAAACATGTTGTGAATGCTATACCAGAAGTGCAATAATTTTAATTAATAATTGATGAGCCCATTCTAATCTTATGTATGTGCTGTTGGTATATCTTACTATTAAATAAATAAATATAGTTATATAGTTGGTTTAAAAAGTTAGCATTATAACAAAATTAACTTCTAATCCTGCCGCGTAGAGACGATGTAATGGATTAAGTTTTTAATCAATAATCGGTAGAGATTAATAATAGAATAATAGTGATGAGTTCAATATTTAGAAAAAGTTTTCAAGTGGGGTAAATTCCAAGTAGATGGGGTAAATTACAGTCCTATATACCCGAAACACATTGTTAAATTAATTTAGAATTTAAGAGTTTCATAAATTCATTTGTTATGACTCGTGGCCCGTCTAGTATCCGAAATCCGATTTAGCCAAAGTTTGCGACTCGGTAACGATTCCTGCTGCTTGCCAATAACTAGGACAAAGGAATAAGCGTGCTGACCGTGATAAATACGTGTTACCCCATCTCCTGAAAGCCACAGCGTTCACCTTGGCGCCAATTGGGACACGATCTTCGGATACTTTGGGGTAATATAGAATCTACTTCATCTAACATTGCAGTTTCAGCATAGTTTTATACGGCATGAGAGCGCAGTACAATATGCGAAATACACGTTTCCGACCGTCAGTGCCACTTTATTAATTGAAAACGGTGCTTTCAGAATAAAACATTAAAGAAAATGGAGATCGCGATATTGTCAGTATGAGTGCAAAAACGTTTTAAGTTAATTATAGTATTTCTGAACTATTCTAGTTTTACGGGGATCAGGCTTATTAACAAACATAGTCAGGTTAAATTTTTGCTAAGGATATGTGAATATAAATTATAAATAAATGGAGTGTTTTGTTTTAGTTACGTGAGTTATGTTCACCTAGAAAGTACCAAAAATATTCTAAAATGGCATTCCATTAGTCCGCATTGATGAGATTTTAACATCCCTTTCAATTATTGCTAGATAAAATCCCGGAAAACCATTAACTCGAAGAAATATTATGGGGTAGATAAGAATTATCGAGGTAACATTCGAATCGCAGTTGAATAATTATTGAAGATGTCTAACCATTATTGTTCATGGTCGTTAATAATTGAATGGTCTTAGAATTGTCTAGATAATGAAGAATAGTTCTTTGGGGTAAATTGGAATCATTAGAGCCAACACTGAAATACTCAGTTTTATATAGCTGAATTATAGCCACAGTTTTAGTAAATTATTACAATTGTTCGTTGGAGATTTCGTTAACACAAGGATTACGCAATGAAATAAATGTGAAAGGCCGTCCATTTGTAACCTTTTAATCCTTTATAAAGCTTTGTATGTTTCTTGCTCTTTGGGTTATATACTTTGTGAACTAAGAAATAGGTTTAAATGTACATACTTGGTTATATTTATTGTGGAGTCAACGTAATGAAATGTTTATTAAATCATGTGAGAGGCCGCCTGGGTAACTGACACCGTAGTGTCTATAGTTCCCGCCAAAGGACAGTATAAATGCACTGTTGTGTTCCGGTGTAAAGGACGTTGTGGTCAGTGTAACTACTTAACATCTTATGTCCCAGGATGGCTAATACAGTGGAATGCCAAGCATTGCTTTGTAATTCATAGTGCTGTTTGGTTTGCTACTGTCCAAGAGGGGTCGTATCGCTTACTATCAGGTGTCTCGCCATCCATTGCAATTAAAAAAATAAATAAAGTGTTGACCTATGTATTCTATTTGATAGCCTTGTAAACAAAAATATTTTGAATACTAACTGCGCAATATTTACACTACTCATAAAAGTAAATGCAGAACTAACAAAAAAAAAAACAATCCGGAATCCTTTCTCACTATTCGAGGCAACAACACTAGTTCGCTCAATTGTTCAAATTGTATAACAATAAAATGTATACAGGTTAAAGTTTTTGTTAGGCCATGTGAACAAACAGCTACGTATGAAAAACATGAAATACTAAATTGAATACACAAACAATGTCCGTGATATCTAAGCGGGCGATGTTGAGTGGCAAACAAAAAATTCACTTGCCCGAACGTTTTAGGGTCCCGCGCTTCTGTAGAAAGGGCAGCCGTCAGGGTAGTACATGAATATTTCATACAACAAAATGCGGAAAAATAATCGCGTTTAACTATTTGCAAAAGGAAAATTAAAAGTTTATTTTATTCAAATTAAATTGGGCGTGGAAAAAAATAATTTTTGTGCATAATTTTGCAGCATTTTGATATTGTATCGTTTAAGTTTAAATGTTGCAACTGTATATTCAATCTAGAAAACTTACGGTATTTTGTATAGTGGTTCTTTAGATTTATGGTTTCTTAGATATTTTGTATATCAATACTTCTGATATGGTAGTCTCCAAAAGATAGGTTCATTTGGCAAAAGTATGTAGTTACTAAAACTACCGCCTAGCTTCGTTTTAGGTAGCAGTTTTGATATACCCCGTGTGAATTTAATATTTTAGCTATATTTTGACGAACACGTTTTTTCAATATTTAATATGTGAATCTATAGTGACATGGAATACCCGAATTCTATGTCATATGACTGAATAAATATATTCAATAGAGTGGGGTTATAATAAATTCATAGTACTTAACAGTAATACGTTGATATCCATATAGATATGTTAATAATTAATTGTAGATCTTAATGCATGTCGGTTAGGGATGAATCTCGGTATCTATTTAATTAGCATTAACACGATAATGTATTAGTAATTAACTGTTCATGTCAATTGAATGGTACATGGTAGCTGATTGATTTTTAATGTCAAAGAAGCGTTCAATATCACGGAACTTATATCCGCCGTAGTGTGAAGAGGCACCTTAGCAGGCCGGCATAATTGTTTCCATTGATACTCTGCCTGGGCGGCATTTGCGCTTACCATCAGGTGCCATGCCGCCACTATGCCGGGCCATAAAAAAAAAAAAACTTTATAAGAAGTTGAGATATAGTTGGAGTGATTGCAGCGTCGATTATCTTTCAACCGTGAACACTATTATGTTGATAATAATCCAGATAATAACAGAATCTACTCAAGCTGAGCCCAAGACGTAACGCACTTGCTTGGCTTAATATGACTGATTTTTCACTGTAGAAATTGTTCCTCGATATTCGGTTGGATGTTACTATGCTATATAGTACCTAGCACGCTTCTTTCTTTATAATAAAGTAGTAATAAAAGAAGGTAACGTTCTTTGCCTCATTCCTCTAAGTTGTTAAAGAAACGTAGCCCGGAGCATCGTTGTATTTGAGCTAGACAACCAAATCAATTTGCAATCACCGTTTTCTTTCTTACGTTGTTTTTACTGACTTATAGGCAGACATCGCGATTATTGTTGGGTGTGGTTATGGATTGTTATTTGGCGATGGTAATAAAATGACATACTAGGGAAACAGTGTTCTTTTTTGCCATTCTTGGCGTGGTGATTGCGTTACATCTGGTGGTTAGTCCTATATCCAAAAAGACTTGGCAACAGATTATCAGGTCTTGCCACTCGACATAATTATGCCTGCCCACAAAACTGCTTCTCCTACTAAATTTCCACGTTCTTCGTATATCTAATATTTTTAGTTGCGCTGTTTAACTTTAGTTTTTCTATATTTGCAATTATTAACCCCGCTACGAAACACTGGCAATTTATAAGAAAACGACCCCATTTTCTGGCAACATAAAAAATAACACCATTCCAGTGCGTCGTTAATCTTCCAAATAGTTTCTATTATACCCCTTTTTTATCAACAACACAGACGTCCAAATAACATACAATTTATTTTACTAAGTCCACTCATGAATTTAAAAAAAAAAATATTAGCAATACTCGTAAAAGCAATTTTCTACTGAACCAGTACCATTTTAAACTTGCCCCAATTTTATTTTAACTCGAATACCCCGGCGGAATGGAAGTCTAGATTTGTATTGAATATTTTATACGAAAACTGTAATGGCCTCTCGTTGGACGCATATTGAATGTGAAATATTAAATGCACTAACTTTAACTGTTTTCAGAGATACATTTTCTAATTCTCTGACCGCTGGTTTTACGTTTAGATCAGGGAGTAGGATATCCATTTCATTATTTATTTCTTCGCTACTTTATCCGAGTGAGTTAGGAATGTTTTTTGGTTTACAAAAGAGAATTGAAGACTTTGTACATTTGTTACAGCGAACAGTATATTCACTTGTGGGATAAACTTAAATTGTGCTTCATTACAATAGAAAAGTTTTTTATGGTAGCACAATTATTTTCTCCATTTATTTAATCGTTATTTAAATATTTTTAGCGCAACAAGTTATTTATAAAAATGATATAATTTAATTTGTAATTTTGTACTGTGTAGAATTTATTAGACCGTTAGAAATAGATATCAGAAAATATAATATTACGCTTTGACTTCATGCTAAGTTCTCGAGAGTCGTGGGTGTAAAAAACTTCGAAGGACTCTCGATCTTACAACACACTTCAATGTCAAATATTTGCGGATTACACAAACATTTGCTGAGTAGGAATTAAACTGACATTTCGTCTCTTTGGTGTTTTTTTTGTTACTTACCCATAATCGAGTGTAGCAAATAAAGCAAAAGGTCATCGTTATTTTCAACCTTAGTTCCAACAGACACCTAAAATACGTGTCCTGTGCTATTTTTGTACAAAAAGGTACACTAACTTACATGCCTCTCTTATGTAAGAGGCCGCCTGGGTAGGTATCATCGCCATGTCTATTTCTCCCAGCAAACAGGCAGGGTAATTGAAGGAAATTGCGGCCACAGTAACATTTAGACATGTTGAGTCTTAATATCCAATGTCTAAGGATGGCGAGCGTTGTAGATAGCCAAGCATTGCTTTATAATTCTTCGGTTTGCTATTGTCCATGAGTAGTTATATAATTTACCATTAGACGAATGGCATGTTCGTTTCGCCATTCATTGCAATAAAAAACCTGAGACATAAGACGTAGTTACTCTGGCAGCAATGACTTTCAATCAGAAACGCAACAGTGCATTTACACTGCTTCTTCACGGGACAAATAGACATTTAGACATTGCGGTGGTACTTAACACCGTCCTATTCAATAAATAAAAAAACCATGCGACTTGTTTTGAAATTTTGTACTAAAAATATTTATATCAGTGGATTAATCGAACATACGTCCTTACCGCAGGTTTACTTACCAAGGAGCTTATAATATAATTTCGCTTTACCTCAGCTCACCGGATCTCAGCTAAGTCTATTGTAATTCCTAAATTACGTACACAATTAAACCGGCTTACCGGCACTAGGCTTGCCACCCGGCGTCATTCGCCTGATTCAATAAAGCGGTGTGGTGGGCAAACAATAGTGCCGACCATTAGACGAGGTAATTGTTGCCTCCGATTAGGCATAAACCTCAGTTAACTGCCTTACTGGTGTGTGTTTGGGCACTTTTGGTGCATCAGTGAGGGTAAATTGGTTGTTTTTGCTTAAACCATGTTTTCTTGGTTGAATAATAGTGATTTTTGAGAAATAGATGTCTTATGTTTGTTTTTAATAAATATTTGATTAGCATTATTTTTTTATTACTTAGACTTTAGACTGCCTCGGTGGCGTAGTTGTACTCCGGTACGGTTACAAAGCTGAGGTCTCGGGTTCGAATCCTGGGTTGGGCAAAGTGATATTGGATTTTTCTATTCATTATCAGCCCAGAGTCAGGAATTTGTGCCCGATATGGCGATAGGCTCGCCACCTATCACATCATGGGACGGAACATACAAGGCGAAATGTGGATGCCCTGCCATCTCTGCCTACCCCTTCTGGGAAAAAGGCGTGAGTTTATGTATATATGTATTATTTTTTTAATAGCTGTTATTGATTATTATTGAAAAATAAATTTTTGTTGAGCCTATATATTACTTAGTTCAGTATTTTCATCGACTTCAAAAATAGGAGATTGTGATCCGATGCGTATGTATGTATTTTTTCAGAATTGTCCAGTTTTTGGATATGTTAGTCTATTACCAGCGTCTGAACACGAATTTCAAATAAAATATGCATGTATGTTTGTATGACTGTATGTTTGCATATTTGTCAACGCATATCTCAAAAAGTCAAGAGACCTCAAAAAATGTTTGCCTATTTAGATGTTTTAGATAGATTTTTATCTCTTTTAATTCCAATTTTGGAAAATGTATTTTTGATTAAAATAAATTAACAACACCTCTTATTTCTATGTTTTAGATTACTTTGTATAATTTTATGTATTTTTTTTTATTTATTGATACGTATTCAGCAGAATTATTTCGCTTTTTTAATACATTGATTTTTTATAATACGTTAGAAAGTGTTAATGCTTATTTGTGTGAAGTGCGTGGTGGCCTGTTGGTAAACGGACTAGACGCGGCTGCCAACATGTACACGGTGGTCGCGGGTTCGAATCCCAGGGCACACCTCTGACTTTTCGGAGTCATGCGTGTATTGATAGTCAATCACCACGCACTAAAACGGTGAAGGAAAACATCGTGAGGAAACCTGCATACCATAGCGATTTATAAAAAATTCTATGGTATGTAAGTCCGCCAACCCGCACTAGGCCAGCGTGGTGGACTATATGGCCTAACCACTCTCAATCGTATTCTCGATTGTAGAGGAGGCCCGTGCCCTGCAGTGGGACGTATATGGGCTGATACAGAATGCTTATTTACCAAATAAATGAATCGTACTTGTTGCGTGTTTTCCTCCCCGTGGTAAAGTTAACTGCCCTGCGTTTTTAGAGGGTTTTCGAAGTTCAGTTTTAGCGTGTCTATTTCGGGATCGAAAACCATTTTATGAACTATTGAAAGATAGAAATGACGCAATCAGTGCTAACTAAGGCTTGGATTATTTTTGTTTTTCATTTTAATTTGGGGATTTGAGATACACGACTCTCAGTTCCGCTCTATCAAATACAATGTATTGTGATATCTGAACTTAATTGATAATATTTAATCTCATACTCAATGTGTGTATAGTGTATATTATGTATTTAATGACAATGGCTGCATTATTATAAGATTACAATGTTTTTTTTTAATTTTACAATCAGTTTTAAAAGTGTCCAAACTGGAGGGCCTGTATTTTTTCAATTGGTGTTTTTTTTTGGGAACTAGACACAATATAAATATGAGAATGCTCATATTTAGGTTCTTTTTTGTTAGCTTCAGGATTGCTTTTGCAACCTCGACATTTATGAATGGTCAAATTATTTCCCTTAATTCAATCCAACTTATAAAATATTTATTTCGAGCAATATTTGAAGAACCAAGTCTACTTGTAATCTCCTCCGAAAAGTCTCAAAACGTCTCATTTAAAACTAGAAAACCAGCCGAAAGTATTCGTTAATGAGTACACGGCGGTGGTACACTAAATTATTTACGAATTTCATAATTTTTGTGTACACAAAAAACAGCTCTATACAATTTGTGGAAAAACTTTGCAGAATGTCCCCTAAGCATTAAAAAATCCGTTGGATTTTTGCGCTAAAATTGCACTCCATTGAGTAAATTAAGCAAACTTCCGTTTCAACGCTGTAAATTAAAGTGAACTTTTTTCAGGCCCGCCGTCGCCTTTTGGCGCTGTTTACATGCCGTGGGATATAAAGAGGCGGGATTCAAAGTGGCGACTCTGTTGGTAAACACACGTCCCTCTTTCATACCGCCTCAAATTCAAATGAGTTTTGACACTGCGGTAATTTCGTTTCACTTGCCATGATGTCTAATTTTGAGATAGCATGTTTTCATGCATCAAATGTCG
The DNA here is from genome assembly GCA_023078785.2 of Hyles euphorbiae. Classification (NCBI taxonomy): domain Eukaryota; kingdom Metazoa; phylum Arthropoda; class Insecta; order Lepidoptera; family Sphingidae; genus Hyles; species Hyles euphorbiae. The sequence continues at coordinate 1,202,044 of CM041030.1, forward strand.
TGTTTATCTTAGAACAGGTATATAAATATGTGAATAATGTCACCATAAATTTTAATGGGAATACTTTTATGCCAAAAATAACCAAATATAACCTTTCTGGAAAAAAGTCTCATTCAGATTTCTCGAGACGAAGTGTAGTACATTGCCTTACCTAAATATCAACCTCAGTAAGTTACAGTCCACTTAGCAGATTCTACTAGAATACCGACTTATCCAATAAGTAAAGTTAATAAGTAACTAAGCCACTCCAGCGCAGAGGGTAGGAATAAATAATAACTCCACCGCTGCTTCTCAATTCCGGTTTAATACAACTCGCCTTAAACTGTGGTACATATTTTAGTACCTAGCTAGAACTGAACATCTGAAAGTTCTATAAACAGGGATACCCAAAAAGTTCTTGGAATAATACCGACTTCAAGGCCGAGCATAGTGGCGCAATTGCTGAACTTGGTTGAGAAATGAGAGTCTATGTAATCGATCCCCGTACAGAGACAAACATTTGTGTGGCTCACCAGAAGCTAGGGAAGCCATGAGGCCAAGTGCCGAGTTACTTGGGCTTCATCGGGACGATGCTATTTTGTATAACCTTTGGCTGTTGGCTGTCAGTATCAAAAATATAGAAAACATATTTGGAAACTATTACATCTTTTAACTCAGATGTTCTAGCTGCTATGTTATTAATATCGAGTAACTTGACAAGGTAATCATTATCATTTTTTAATTTTTATTGTAATTTCTATGCATGTGCCAATACATGTTTTTTTTTTACTATCTCTTTCTGTTACCTCTTCTGCTACACAAAAGCTTTTTTATGTGATTTTCACAGCAATATTTGCTTCTAATCTCTAAAATAGAAAAAGAAGTAAAAATTCAAAATTAAACTCGCTACGCAAAACTCGCTAAATCAAAGGTAACAAATGAAAAATTCATAGCATCAATCCCCAGAGAACATTGACAAAATGACACTCGATAAATATACGACGCAATGAATTATTGATAGGAGAAAATTATTGTACCAACTGTGATTAGTGTAATTCACTTGCGTTTCCGCTTGTTTTGCCAACATTAACATAATAAATTGGCTGCTCCTTGTTTGTCGGGTACAATTGTGTTGGACACTTAATCATGCACCATCTTTGATAATCTAGAGGTGGATTTAAAAACCGGTTAGTTCAATAAGATTCCATTCTAACTTTTTACTATGAAATTATTGTCAGCAATATTGTATTTATGGACTAAGTGCCAGTGTTACGGATGTTTAACAAATATTACCAGTGCTAATGATATCATTGTGTTGTCTATATATTTTTTGTTACTTTCGCTCGCCTTGTGTAATGTGTTCCTCACTGTCTGTGAACCGTTTTTAAAAAATGGTATCAATATAGTTTGTAAGAATTTAATCTTAGGCTTTCTTATGACCAAGAAAAGCAATCATTTTAAATTAATACACGGGTTTCTAAGAATTATTTTAAGTATCTTTTTAAGCTACTTTAAAGATTCTGTTATTATGAACTTAAGAAAATATCACGAATCTACCACTTATTCGTGGTTGTTATATTAATAGGCGTGCAGATAACGATTACTTAAAGAATACTTTTATAAGATTTTTATAGTACTATTTTATTTTTCTCCTTCCATTTTTTAGCAGTTGCAGTTCACTAAAACGGTCTGTTCATTGTTCACAATAGCGTGAAACATTTTCTTGCAATACAAAAACCTAAGGGTCCATCGCCTCACATCTGCGTGCGTATTCAAACAAAGCCCTTGAAAACAACCTTATCACACAAGTTCGCAGGGTGACCCTCCAAAATAAACGGCCGATAGTACGAATTATAATTGCTAATTCCAAAACAATCGCGTTAGGGTTTGGGGGATTAAATTAAATCATTTAAGGGTGTGACCGAGGCCTGACTACTTTTGGATACTTGGCTTTTAGTTGGCTGATCTTGTACAACTTATTGGCCTTTGTTGGGCCAGCTTGCGTCATTTAAATATTTTGAATTTATTATTTTAGTTATTTAAATAACAGTAATTTAGTGTTGGTAGGTGTTTCATATGCAAGAGGCCGCCTGGGTGGATACCACCGCAATGTCTATTTCTCAGTCACAAATGTTCTGAAACAAATACTTGGGGTTCACACAAATATTTGTTTCGCTGCGGGGATCAAACCCGCGGTCACTCGTTTCACCTGCGTCTAACCAACTGCGCCACGGAGGCTGGGCATGGAGACGAAATAGTCTTTGATAATTGTACTGATTTTTAAAAAGGTACATATGAATAAAATATGTATATTACCGAGCTTCCAATTCCATATAAAACCTGAACAGTAAAACAAACAGTGAAACACTATAATATTCCCAGTGGCCCTATTCCTTTTTTAATTTATAGTTAAGAAAAAATCCCATAAACTTACTTTTCATGCGTTTCATGAAACAGTATATTCCCAGTGGCCCTTTTTACCACTTTAACTTCAAGTAGTGAAAAATAAATTGTAAGAGTGTGTATTTATTATTAAAATGGTGAATTATGAGTGCTAGCTACGCTTGCTTATTATATTCATTTCAAGAATAACACTTGACTTCTGAAGTCTGGATTTAATAGAAAATATTTGTAGCGTTTCATACAATCATGTATTACAGTAATAACTCTAAGTGCCTTCAGTTTCTCATGCGTATGTTATTTTTATTTAACTCCGATACAGTTCTACTTATATTAGGTATTATTTACAGACTGGTACCGAAAACGAAGTCAGGTGGTAGTTTTAGTGACTACAAACACAATGCCTCTAAAAATGTTGTAACCAAACGCGATATTTTTTGTATTTTTTCCTTTTATTTTAAAAAGACGCTATGGTACGCAAGTGTTTAAATTATTATTTTAGCAAAAACTATGGTTTTACCAACCAGACACCACAATATTATATTATATAACGAAAAAAAAAATAGCCGCGTTTCTTTGCGAAGTTTTAAGTCAAGTTTAGTTGTTCTTTGATGTCATGCCTTGATTGCCTATAATTGTAATATCATTTTTACTTATTCTTATTGTATTCATTGTATAATTCATAATTGCATGTTACGTTGGCGATACTAAAAAAATGAAAAAGTTTGTATTTGCATTATGACTGTAGTCACTAAAACTACCATCCGGCTTTATTTTTAGTCGCAGTCTTGATATACCCTGTATTATGTAAGAGCCGTTTGTATAAAATAAGGTTATAATTCAAAAGGTAATGTGGAGGTACCACTAATATCCATAAGGTTTGATAAAATGATTTCCGACCCATATTGTGATATGGGTGAGCCTACCACTATAAAATGTAGGGCGCCAATTTAAGTTCTATATTATTCATAAGAATATTTTCAAACCAAGACCTTACTGCAAGAGAATAGCTCTATATGAGAACTTATCTTAGAACCCCACGAATCGCAGATTATAAACTATGTCTACACCAATAAGCCAATATATATTCTTTAGTTTGTCTTATCTTTCTTGAAAACACAGCCAGCGCCTTTGGCTGTACAGATTATATTTGATTAGTTTCTAATATAAGTGTGTATTTTTTCTGTACAGCAAATAAATCCGGAGAAAGCCATGATAGGTATAATCAAGGCGATGGGTGTACATTAGTCGCCACGACAACCCAGCTCTTTGCTATTTTTCAAATCAATTGCTTATATTGCCTTGTTACGGACACAAAGAAAACGCGCACAAAATAACTTATGAAGGTCGCCTGATGTGTAACTCGTGTGAGAAAAATAAAAATAGTCACAGCAGTTACAAGCTTAGTCCTCACCCCATACTGAGATAAGTCGTGGACATTACGACGAGAGGTTTTTTTTAATATTTTTTTTATTGCTATGAATAGCGAAACGAGCAAGCTGTTCGCCTGATGGTATGAGATACGACCGCTCATAAACGGTAGCAAAACCAAACACCTTGAATCACAAAGCAATGCTTGGCATTCCACTGCGCCATCCTGAGACATAAGATTTTAAGTCTCAATATGTCCAGTAGTTAATCTGGGTACAATGTCCTTCAATCCGAAACACAACAGTGCAGTTTACTGCTTTTCACGGGAGAAATAGATATTGTGGTGGTACCTACCCAGGCCATCCCGCACTAGGCCAGCGTGGTGGACTATATGGCCTAACCACTCTCAATCGTACTGTCGATTGTAGAGGAGGCCCGTGCCCTGCAGTGGGACGTATATGGGCTGATACAGACCTACCCAGGTGCCCTTACACATATGAGAATGTCACAACACTATGTGTGATCTAAACCACATACACATAGTAACCTCAAAACACAGCACAAATTAATGTATAACTATTAAAAACATCCTATGCGAATGATTACATCCAGCTACGAGTCTACAATCTAACTCCAACTTATCCCGCAATAACGACACAAACAACACTTACAACTTGTCAATTCTCAATAAAAACTAAAATCTAAAAACTAAACCCTATGTAACCATGATATATGAAGTGAGGCGCGCGTGCGGGCGCTGTTGGAGCGATACGATTTAATAACCCCACATGCGAACCCGACAGCTTGGCAAGACGCGGCTCGTCATTAAACCGACCCTCGCATGCCGATACTTATGTGTAAAGCACTGTTTTTATTGAAAGGGCTGTGATTTTTTTTGCTGATATTTTTGTGTGGGAAACCGATGGTGGTGATGGTAAGAGGATATCGCCGTTTATGAACTTAGAACGCGTGTTTCGATTTGAAGGACATTGTAGACAGAGTAACTACTGGACATATTGAGACTTAACATGTTATGTCTTAGGACGGCGAGCGCAGAGGAATGCCAAGTATTGCTTTGTAATTCAAGGTGTTGTTTGGTTTTGCTACTGTCCATGAGCGGTCGTATTGCTTACCATCAGGCGAAAATTTTTGTGTCGCGTTATATTAAATATTATATTTTTATAGTAAATTCACCAATAGAGTATTTAAATTTACATTTTATGTAATGGTTTAAAAATGGAATCTGTTTGCTCATCCATTAGGCCTTACACCCGAAACCCTTCGCATAATTATAATGAAGGTTTTCAAAATTAAGAAAGAAAATATGTTAATTAACATAATATTATTACTTATGTCTGATACAGGCATTGAAAAATAATTGGTCTGTGTTAAACGAAACGTATTGCTGCGTTATGAACAAAATTCGGATGACAGCAAAGCACTTCACAACCACTTGTCAAATTCAGAGTGGACTATTTGTTTTGCAATTACAAAATTACCCAGTATTTTGTTACAATATATAAATATCTAGTATACATGTGTACATAGACACACGCCTTTTTCCCAGATGGGGTAGGCAGAGGTGCCAGGATACCCACATTGCGCTCTGTACTATGTTCCGTCCCACGAAGTGAAAGGCGGTCAGCCTATCGTCATATCGCACCAACTCCTTACTTCGGGCTGATAATGAATAGAAAAGTCTAATATCACTTTGCCCGACTCAGGATTCGAACCCGATAGCTCAGCTTTGTGACAGTACCGAAGTACGATTACGCCACCGAAGGACTCTAATATTACTTGTTTTGCAATTAAAATTTACCCAGCATTTAGTTACAATATATATAAATATCATATATACTTACTCATAAACATCTTACAGCCTAGTTCCGGCCTCATACGACCAGAGGTTTTGTCCATCACGCTGGCTTAGTCCTGGGGGGTGAACTTCACCTATCTTTGAAATTCTTGGGCGAAACTCGGAACTATTCCGATTCCTAGAGTAATAAAGACTATTAGCAATTATAGTGAGCCATAATTCACTACTATTAAGTCAATGTAAAAAAAAAAACATGTGGTCGTATTCAGAACCTCCTCTAATTTTTGAAGTCGGTAAAAAAGTCCCTAATTACATTGACAGTCTGTGAGCTCAGTTGTAGCTTTCTTAAACAACGTAAAAGTTAATTAATAATTTGGAACTTGTACTTAAAATTGACACCTGTCGCCTAATTTTGAAAGTTCTCGACTCGACCTTGGATATTTTAAAATCGGGTGACGAAATCTGCACCGAGCATTAAGACGGGACGGAATACTGATCATTTTTAATATCAACCGACGTTGTACGAATATTCTGGGAATTTTAGACACGCGATCCAAGTTATAAGATTGTTGGTGTTTTAGAAATTTTGCCTATGTTGTATTGACGATGTCGTTAGGGAGAGGGGACTGGTTTTAAAATTGGAAACTGCGTGTTTAATTCCTGTACTTAAAGATTGATCGATCAACAAAAGTAGCCGTTTCTAAGTGAAATAAGAATCACTCCTAGTTTCTGATACCCACGACATACTACAACATGAGGTTATCGTTTTAAAGGAAGGCTAGGAATTATGTATTTCCAGATTTAGGAAATTGCATTAGCCAAATGAAAAGCAGTAGCCAGCTTTCACAAATCAGTACTGCCCGGTTCGAATAAACCTATTTGATCAACAATCAAAGCATGATATTGACTATAATACTGTTTATTAGGAATTCTTGCCATATTTGATTACTTTCTCTTGTAACTTGCATGAATCTAAGCGATAATGAGGCCAAAGGCTGAGCCCCGTCACGCCTTTCATCAGAATTTTATCGGTTTTAGAAAATAAATGTCGCGCGGGGATTGATCCAGGGTTAATGGTAATATTGATGGGCCGATTAAATCTTTAATTTATCACCCATGTTTCTTAATCCAATGGATGTTTTAATTTCCCTGTTTATTATAATATTTGGTCTAAGGGTCTGTGGTAGTCCATAAACTACCTTTAGAAAAAAATAACGTTTGTATACGGCATTTTGTATTCAAAAGTAATGTGTTTCATTTAAAAAACAAATAGCCAACAGTCACAAACATATTCCTAACCCTACACTATCTAGATGTATCGTGGGTATCAAGAACTACACGAGACTTTTTGGTCTCACAAACACCCCGAAACAAATACCTGCGGTTCACATAGATATTTGTTTTGGTTCTTGGATCGAACCCACGACCTCCTGTTCCATAACCCGCGTCTAATCAATTGCGCCTGGAAGCTGCACATTTCCTACATTTATCAACTTGTACAAAAAAGTAGGCAGTATCGATCCTAGTGTCACTGGGTACCATAAAACGAACCAACCAACCAAAAGAAATGCTCAAATTACCAGATTTTCCCTATAATTCTGATCGCAAAACTCCTTGGTTCGCGCTGTCCAGAATTAGTACTTTAAAAATACCTCGTAAAATTTGTGTGGGGTCTCCCGCCTCGCTGACCTCATCCGTCTTGTTTATAGATACCGCGAGCAGAAACACTAATCCTTTATTTAGATCCCTATGAAAGGGCCCCGCGTTTAAATCATTCTATCGGCTTTCGGATGCGATCCCCGTTTATTTACGGCAATGGTAAATTGTGGCCGTTTGAGAATTTACTGGGATTTTGTATTGGCTGATTGACAAATATCTGCAGTGTTTGTGTATAAATTAGTAGTAATGTTTACGCGGATTTGGGTTAAGGTTGCTTTCGCGAATAGTTTTGCGGGATTCTACAGGATGTTACAGTAGTGATTAGTAGCTATTTTTTAACTCTTGTATTGCAAGTTCTTTTGCGTCTTTTTCTAATGTATTTTTGTTTCTCTTCAATAGGCGAGATGTTTTTTTTGTTCACATCTTGGACATACATACCTATACATGATATTTTAATTATAATTACGTCTAAAACGTTGGCCCTCGAAAATTTATTATTAGGCTGTTGGACTGCAGACGCTCAAAATTAAGCTTTGTACTGTAACTTGCTTCTCGAGAATTAAATTCATAAAATGTCTTCTAATGTCACTGAATATGTAATTTATGTTTATTCTATGCCCTTTTCCCCAGAGCTTAGCTCAAATATAACACACCCCAATTACTCTCACTAAATATTAACTAAAAAACTGTATTTAAAACCTTAAAATGGTTGAATTTACTTAGTCGCTACAATTCGCTGGGTAAATATTTGAGGGCACGCTGCGAAATTTCATACAGGCTTTACATTTTATCTTTTAATGTATGAGTGTAATATTCTATTGAGACCACTTGTGTGTCTATGTTTTTATAATTATATATAGTTATGTCTATTGTTGGACAACCTCTGGTGGATGAAAGTCAACAAATATTTACTTTTTAAGGGTTCGAAAAATTTGTTAAAATGGACCTGATTATAAGTTTAGTCTAATGCAAATAAAGTTTTTCCCAGTGAGAGATGGTTATTTCGCTCGTGACATAATTGTGTCGGCATGTTTAAAACTCGATGTACATAATTTGACCTCCCATATATGAGAGACCTACCACTAGTAGATAGCAGACCAGTAGTACTTATGACTGAAGTTATTTTCGTCAACCTTTCAGCTTTACATCGCAAAGCGGTTGAAGTAACTGTATAGTAGAAACATGTCATTGGGGTTGCATGTTATTCGCGCGGCGTCACTTGGTGTAGACATTCACTTTATTCTTGTTGCTGTATATTCTACCATCAGGTTTATATAAGCGAAAAGTATATTGGAGAGTGTTTTATATTATAGCCATTTTATATGTCATCATAAAATCGTTTGTTTGTTCCTTTTAGTAAGTCCACTGCTGAACAAAGGCCTCCCCCAATAATCAATTAAATAATATTGATGAATAATCAAAAGTCAAGTGCGTGGTGGCCTGTTGGTAAATGGACTAGACGCGACTGCCAACGTATTCATGGTGGTCGCGGGTTCGAATCCCAGGGCACACCTCAGACTTTTCAGAGTAATGTGTGTATACGTATTGATGTCAATCACAACGTACTAAAACGGCGAAGGAAAACATCGTGAGAAAACCTGCACACGATAGCGATTTATAAAAAAAAAAAACTATGGTATGTAAGTCCGCCAACCCGATTACGCCGACTATATGCTCTAACCACTCTTAATCGTGCTCTCGATTTTAGAGGAGGCCCGTAAGGACATAGTCCACCGACTTTATATACTTAAGATACTTTTACAAATTGTCACGGTGTGCAAGTTCCCTCCGGATCTTTCGCTTTGCCGTTATAGTGTGTGATGTTTGACTATCAATACAGGCATGACTCTAAAAATTCAAACGTGTGTCCTGGGATTTGAACCCGCGACCACCATCCACATTTTGGCAGCCGCGTCTGGTTTGTTACCAACAGACCACCACACACTTTTACATACTTAAGCGAGTATAAAATAATCGTTGCTTTTTATCGATGAAGCTACATTCCCTGTAAACCTTTCAGAGTTACACGGTAAAGTGCGCTTTGAAAGCAACATGTCACTGTCTGAGGGTGCAGCCGACATTACTCGCATCCTGATTGGCTGTCTATTCCTCGTTCAGGTGTACCACACATGCGACCTGTACATTGGATACTTATTCATGGTTGCATGTTGGTAAAATAAAAAGCAGCTATTATGGCAAATAAAATAGTCTGTTATTAATATAATAACTATTATTTTTTGCTGAATCGAACAGTAATGGATTTATCGAAATTTAAAATATGAAAATGGTTTCTTAGATTTACAAATCAGACAACGGGAAGTTAAAAAAATTAAAATCAAATCCGCGTAAAAATCAATAAATAATAGTTTTATTTCAATGAATAATTTAATCCATTTTTGAACTCTGATTTGTATTGAGCACTTCAAAAATATGTAAGATGTAGTAGTATGTAGATGTATTCTTTGGATCAAACCGAATTTTGTTATTCCAGGTGTTGTGTTATTTATCATCGATGGATGATTACAAACGAGCTATTACTTTTTTCTATCCATTTTATACGTATTTAGAAAACTAACAACCACCGAGTGATCAGCCGACAGACAGCTATTTTTCAGGCAAATATCTCAAACACTTGACACTAATAAGAGCAATTTAGACTCAGGTCAAATAATGATAAAACACACAAAACAAATTAATCCCTTAGACGTAGTTCGAGCTATCTGCGAAGGGTTGTAGAGGGTGACCTTCCAGCCCTTTGATCGCTCATCCGCGCCCGACCCAATCATACGTTGGCTAAATACACCGGTTTAGCCGGACACGCGGACATATTGACGCAACTTTGGTTTTAAAGACTACTTTGACACGTCTTTTGAAAGAAACTTTACTGGTGGTAGGTCATATGTGAGAGGCCGCCTGGGTAGGTACCACCGCATTGTCTATTTCTCTCGTCAAACAGCAGTGCAAATGCACTGTTGTGTTTCGGATTGAAGGACATTGTAGCCAGAGTAACTACTGGACATATTGAGACTTAACATCTTATGTCTCAGGATGGCCAGCGCAGTGGAATGCCAAGCATTGCTTTGTAATTCGGGGTTTTGGTTTTTCTACCGTTCATGAGTGGTCGTATTGTATACCGCGATGATCAGGTGAATGACATACTCGTCTCGCCATTTACATCAAAAACTTGATATTTATGATTGAATCACACCTTTCCGTATGTTATAATGTTTACTAACAACTAAACCCAGCTATCTTTAGAACCCAGGGCGTCATAAACCGGCCATTATTTAATGTTATTATAACGTAATAAAATTTACAATCGAACTGCGAGATAAAGGTACGTCCATAAACTATCCCTGATCGTAAGTTTTGTTAGTTTGCCAATCCTTTGGTTACAATTCCCTTATGGGCGAAGTTGGTATAGCTTTGACTTGACCTTTGAATCGCAATGCCGTGTTTGTGAAGATATTTCGCCGGATTAATGAGTTTAGGATATGTATTTTCGGTTACTGAATGTGAGAAATGTGAACTTGAAATGTGAGTTGTAGGATCTTGACGGTTGTCGTTTTATAGGCACGTATTTTTGATAAATTATCTACAATATAAATGAAATACTTTTCGCCTAAATAATTTACATAATAAGCAAATTCAACCATATCATACTCGTACTATGTATTTTTTTATTGGTTCACAAAACTGATGTAAAATTTACAAAAATGATACAATATTTCACAAGATACTACTTCTTAGCCTAATTGACGTCTACTTAAAGTGAACACAGCATACCTAGGATAGATTTTATTTGGTACATCAAAATGTGTTTATCCAAATCATAGTATTTAAATCAATGTTTTACAATTTTTTTTTTTTTTTTTAATAGCCTATACTGTGACCCACTGCTGGGCAAAGGCCTCCCCTTTATCATTCCACTTAACCCTGTCCTTTGCGAGCTCTTGCCATTTTGGCTCGAATGCATCCAACTCGTCTTTCCAACGCATCTTTGGTCTTCCGCGTTTTCTTCGGCCATTCTCAGGAATAACAATACAATTAAATGAAAAAATACAATTAAATGAAAAAATATATTCTAAACATAACACCTTATTTTATGATGTATTCTGCATATTTAAGTGCTGGAACGAATACACTGCAACCATTTGGACTATATCTTCTGTTAATGTTTTTATTTTAATTAAGGGAGAGTGGATAGCACGATTGTAAAGTTAGAGGGGTGGGGTGTAGGAGCTAGGATGGTAGTGGCAGTAATTGGCTAATGTGGACGTTTTCCGAAATATTCCTGATGAGACAAGTTGGGAAAGCTTTTACTTGATGTAGTTGCTTTGACTGGTACTGTCTGTACTTAGACTGGTTGATAGGCGATGGAAGGCGATGTCTATTTCTCTCGCTAAACAACAATGTAAATGCACTGTTTTATGATGTAAAGTAATGTAAATGTACTTCACATTGTAGCCAGAGTAATTACTGGACATATTGAGACTTAACATCTTATGTCTCAGGACGGCGAGCGTATTGGAATGCCAGGCACTGCTTTGTGATTCAAGGCGTTGTTGGGTTTTGCTACTGTTCATGAGCAGTCATACGCTTACCACCAGGCGAACGGCATGCTTGTCTCGCCAGTCATAGCAATAAAAAAAGTTAACTTATCTTTACTTTTAATAGATCCAGATAATTCAAATACTACTCTGCATATTACAGGACATAGGACATAGGGTAGACCACTGTTCTTTGGCATTCACTAAGGGTAGTTTTCTTGTCAGGTTTGCCTGATTGTCACAAATCAGCGGAGTATGTTTTTCATATTCTACATATTTACCATTCTAATCACCACAAAAAAGTAGGTAAATAAAATTCATCCGCTTCGCTGGTCACCGATCGCCAATTATTTATTCTGGCTTACCGACACTAAGTCGCCGAATCACGACCGCAACTCCAAGCCGGTATTCATACCCTTTTGTGGGATTGTCAGCTTATGTTGCGACTACCTCACCGTATTTCTGGCTATTTTTTGTATTATTTTGCTTGCTAACACAAATGCCATTAAAAACATTTCTGTCAAAACAGCATTTAAGTAAGTTGTAACATGATAGATACAAATATTATTATAACCTTTTATTAATATTATAAACTAAAGAGTGGGAGTGTAGTAGGGACATCTAACCGTCTCTTTCACACAGCACGTAAAACCTAGTGACGTCACAAATTTTGCAGCCTTTTTCGTTTATTCCAACTGCAAAATTCTAGCCTCCGTGGCGTAGTGGGTTAAACGTCGCCTGTGAAACAAGAGGCTGCGGGTTCGACCTCAGTACGGAAACAAATATTTGTGCATCACAGGTATTTGGGTCTGGGTGTTTGTGAGACCGAAAAGTCTCTCGTTGTTCCTGATGCCCACGACACAAGACTCGATCTTAGTGTGGAGTCAGGACTATGTATCTCTATAATTGTTGGATGTAATTTATTTGTTTAAAAAAAAATACAAATTGTCTAATACTGAATGGATATACAAAATTCTTTTTTAGATTTTGGATATGGATACCCTTTGATGAATAAAATAAAATAATGGATTTAAATTGTATTAATCCCTTTTGTACTAGATACTGACATATTATTGGGTAAGTTAAGGTTTGAAGTTATGCTTAACCAAATAAATAAATACACTACGAAGAGGGCATAATGATTCCTAACTTTCTACATCGTTGCCTTTTTTTAAACCGTAATGCATCGCATTATGTTCAACTGAATTCGTTTATATCTTGTGCAATGTGAGGTCGCAGTTTCTTAAGAATCGAAAGGAAAGTTTCTTAAAAATGTATTCTTCCCGATAGCAGTCTGGCTAGTCTATACTGTATTTGGATAACTAAGATTCATTCATTATTTTTCTTTCAATCTTATAAGATTGCAGCCTCGCAAATATATATATGGGCTGGAACTGTTTTCATTAATTTCCTTTTGAAGAGACCCAAGAGGATTGCTATTTTATGCAAATAGTTCAAAGTTCTGTTTTTGTTTTAAACCAATCGGATTTTCCGTGTGTTTCGGATTTTAGACGCCTCTTGTATAAAACGCACGTGATATTTTACTGCGGTGCGATGGCTTTTCCGCCTGGTTGATTAGTTATACTCCCATTGCGGCTAGTTTCGTTTTTAGCTTCTCTGGCTGTAAACTTCTTTATTTTTGTCTCTATAGTTTGTTTACAAAGTGCGTGGTGGCCTGTTGGTAAACGGACTAAACGCGGCTGCCCACATGTTCACGGTGGTCACGGGTTCGAATCCCAGGGCACACCTCTGACTTTTCGGAGTCCTGTGTGTATTGATAATCAATCACCACGTACTAAAACGGTGAAGGAAAACATCGTGAGGAAACCTGCATACCATAGCGATTTATAAGAATTTCTATGGTATGTAAGTCCGCCAACCCGCACTAGGCCAGCGTGGTGGACTATATGGCCTAACCACTCTCAATCGTATTCTCGATTGTAGAGTAGGCCCGTGCCCTGCAGTCGGACGTATATGGGCTGATACAGATACAGTTTGTTTACAGGTGGTAGGTCTTCTGGGTAGGTACCACTGCAATGTTTATTTCTCCCGCGAAACAGCATTGTAAATACACTGTTGTGTTTCGGTTTGAAGGACAATGTAGCCAGAGTAACTACTTGATATATTGAGACTTAACATCTTATGTCTCAGGATGGCGAGCGCAGTGGAATACCAAGCTTTGCTTTGAAATTTAAGGTGTGGTTGGTATTGCTACTGTCCAGTCGTATTGCTTACCATCAGGCGAATGGCGTCTTCGTCTTGCCATTCATAGAAATAAAAATATATATTCCATTGACTTGTCACCCGCTTTGCTACGGAGGAAAGTGGTCAAACATATTTTCAACTCCTATTATTTACTTAATGATTAATTTCGTTGCGGGTTAAAGACAAGTTAGACATTTCCGGAGACTCGCCAAGCTTCAATGCTCGATGTCATTAAAATGCGTGTCACTGTATATGCTGGCTTACAGGAGTTGCAGTGGCGGGTGTGAGGGTGGGACAGTCATATCAAGTTTATAAAAGTTGCTAGAGTTAAATGACTTATTTCTGTTTAGTATAAAAATATTAACAAAAGCCTTACTATGAAGTTATACTACGAGTATGGAAATAGGGTGTTAATATTCCTGTCGGACCAGAAAGTGACCATTCCTCACTATATAACGCGATGAAAAATGTGTCATTGTGATCACCACATGATTTTTGCTCTGATTCGGATATATTTCAGTCTGTGTATATCTGATTTCCAGCAAAGTGGAATAATTGGGAGTTACGGATAAAAGCTATAAATTAAAAAAAAATACCGTATTAATTTGCACTGCATTTAATAAATAAATACACCCAACAGACACATATATAGTCCTGAACCCACACTAAGATTGAATCTTGTGTCGTGACTCGTGGGAATAAACACCCAGAGCCAAAACAAATACCTGTGTTTCACACAAATATTTGTTTCGTTGCGGGAATCAACTGGGCCACGGAAGCTGTCTTTTTAACCGACTTCAAAAAAATGAGGAGGTTCTCAATTCGACTTTATGTTCTTTTTTTATCTTCTGCATTTATCATCGTGCATTGCAGTTTTTGCAAGGTGGACGGACGATCTGACTAAGGTTGCAGGAAGTCACTGGATGCAGGCCGCTTTCAACAGGTCATTGTGGAGATCCTTGGGGGAGGCCTATGTTCAGCAGTGGACTTCCTGTGGCTGATATGATGATGATGATGATTGCAATTTTATCGTCCAACAAAAAAATATATATCTACATAATATGTTGTACACACAGAAGTGTGCACCTCAAAGGCTTAAATGTTGGGTCTTATTGCCTCGGGAACATGTCAGTAGGTACTCTTGGCAGAGAGATGCGAGCTGATCAGTGTCAGAAACCTTTTAGCCAGGTTCCACCGCGCTAGTCCCAACTCTCATGAAACGAATGCGATCTGAAGGCAATATCGATGGCCACTATCCACTCTGAACGTGGTTTTTGGCGCTGTGCCTATGTACGTATAGTTTGGTTGTGATAAAAACATTGGCATTTGTGATTAATTATTAAGTTGACATGTTAAGACGTTTATTTATTTATGGACATATGATTGTATCGGAAATTGGGGGAATACTATTTTATTAATCTATTAGTTCGAAAAATAGAACAAATTATATTCTGGCGGAAAAACTCGACAGTTGATTCTTTGAAACTCTTATTTTTTTATATTTGTCACGGAAAAAAATGTTTACTAAAACCTTATTTTAATAAAAATTGACAGGTCACACTTTTTAACGTTATATAAACTTTAAGTTAAACGCCACCATCACAAAAGAACCTAAAGAGAGAGGTTATAACAAGAACAACTTTAACTAAAATTAACATTTATATCATAAAATATCTAAATTGGCGTAACTTTTTTCCATCCAAATGTTGAAATCCGTACGTGCGTTCCTCGGGTTAAATTAATAATGAACTACGTAATGAAATAACGTTGCCTGCAATTACTAACACGTATTAGGACGAAGTTGGTCCGAATTAAAGGGGCTGTGGTTAATGGCATTAGGACCTTCATTTCGCTTGTTTTTAACGCTCTCTCTCAATTCGGATTTACAGAATTCCGAGTCGGGCAAAGTGATATTGGATTTTTCTATTCACATTCCCGGAGCTCGGAGTCAGAAATTTGTGCCCGATACGGCAATAGGCTCTCCTCTATTACATTGTGAGACGGAAAATACAAGGCGAAACGTGGGTTACCCAGTTTCACCTCTGTCTATCCATTCTTGGAAAAAGGCGTGAGTTTATGTATGTATGTACGTACATAATATACTTGGGCCATCAGTACTAGAAATTACAGAAAAATTTCAGTCACACTGTAATTACGTTTTGTTTAGTGATGGAGATAGCCAAAAACTTATTGTCCGTTTCTCCTCATTCACTCCACTGCTCTGCTCACATCCCAAACCAGCAATGTACTTTCAACAAAAAAGAATAACCAAGCTATCAGAGCCCAATTAACTGATTTGCCTGTGTAAATAAACTGCAATTATGCTGGTCGTCTCTTTTATTGCAATGAATGGCAAGACGAGCCAGCTACTAAATTCGAAATACACCATGAATTAAAAAGCAATGATTGGCATTTCATTGTGCTAGCCATTCTTAGACATAACATCTTAAGTCTCAATATATTCAGTAATAACTCTGCCTACAATGTCCGTCATATCGAAACACAAAAGTACATTTACACTGCTGTTTGGCGGGAGAAATAAACATTACGGCGGTACCTACCCAGACGCTATCTCAGTTTCAAGAGACCACCAGTGAAAAGTACTATAAATACGATAATCAGATCGATTTTCTTAACCTTCTTTATCTTTTTATGTTTCTTTCATGGACTCACCACACTAAATTCCCAACAGCCACATTCGTATCCCATATAATATTTACCGTGAACACAGTTCGATTGTCCCGAAATAATCCCAGGTGTCCTCCAGACAGGAATCTTAAAGTTACGAGCTGGTATAGTAACCTCGTTTCTCGTCACTAACCCACGTGTTGTTTTACGAGCATAGGATTTACTAGCAAAGGCCTGGCACGTCGGGACGATATGCCAGATTACATTGCGACGTGGTGTCAGCCAATGTCACAATAAATAGACAACATTTGTATTTTTTCGTCTAGGTTGAAGTGTCTAAGAATTTGTGCAGGTATAAATTCGTGCTGTAGTTTTTAGAGGATAAAGGAATAAAAGGGGCACGTGGTAGTAAGCTGTAATGGTGTTTATTTCTTCTGTATATTCTTTGCTAAAAAACATTACATGCCTATCCGGCTTAGTTTGTTAAAAAATGTAGAATTGCATAATTCATATTTTCAAACCTTCAGGGTCAAAACCAAGATTTGACAATACAAAATGGGTTGCCATTCGACTTCCACTAGGAACCCTAAAGAGCAGACAAGAAATAAATAATTCCTATTCCCATTCATCACAACTTTGGTCCCATAAAATGAGAAACTAAAACTGAATATACTAAACTAATTAAACATTTCTTGAAAGCTAAACTGCATCGTCGTGGAATGGAGTACAGCACTTAGCAGCCTCGGCCTTCATTATAATTGGACCAATGATGGCCGAGCGTAATTATCGCCCCGTGTGAATCCACCTTGCCGATCTGTCTACAAGTGCACGGGTTTTAGCTCACTAATTGAAATCCCCCGTGAAAAACGTCCATCTGACACGAAACGGTTCGTACTGTGGGCATTCGATTGGTTGGTTTAGGACGAGACATTATCGAGGCATTTTTATATGGGCCTCAGTATCATTGCTGTTGACGTTTTTTTTTAATATTTCCTGCTCTTGCTACAATTGTACAAAGTAGATCGGTATAATGTATTTTTTTTTTTTATTGCAATGAATGGCGAGACGAGCAAGCCGTTTGCCTGATGGTAAGCTATACGACCGCTCATAAACAGTAGAAATATTCCACTGCGCTCGCCATCCTGAGACATAAGATGTTAAGTCTCAATATGTCCAGTAGTTGCTCTAGCTACAATGTCCTTCAATCCGAAACACAACAGTGCATTTAAGCAGTGTTGTTTCACGGGAGAAATAGACATTGCGGTGGTACCTACCCAGATGGCCTCGCACATATGAGAGACCTACCACCAGTAAAAATATTTTTATAAAACTTGTGGACCGACTGACTGTATACTTGATTTTAACTTTTTTTTATTGGTAGATTTGATTACTCCGACATCGAAATTGAAAAAATAAAGTTTAGTATATTATATAGTTAACATCCTATAAAATATGCGCTGCCTTATGAAATAGAAATAAAATACAAAGAACTGTTTAAAATGCGCCCTTTTCTTTTTTAATTTTATCTACATTCTACAATAAATGCAACGTCTTTCACTGTACTACAAACCGTACAGTTGCATTGGGTGAATCATTTTTTTCTAATTAACTAGTTTAAGTTGTTGACTATTACTACTTATCAGTTCCCAGTTACATGTAGGTGATATAAACGTAAGCATTTAATTGTGACTAACGAAGAACCTTCTCGTTTGTGTTTAAATATATATTATAAAAATGCCCAATGGTCAAGGCATGTGGTCTGTCGTAAAATCAGAAGCAAAACTAACCTAAAACGTGAATAAAAACCATTTTATTAGACGAAATGGTAGAACGAGGGCATAAAACAAAACTTGCGAGATAAACAAAGAACAACAAATGACGTAATTTAGTTGCGAGTTGAGAGTGAGTCCAGCACCATTAGTACAGTTCAGACGCCATGAACTGGGGCAAAGAGAGCGTATTTTTTTTCTTCAATTGAAACAGTCGTAATCGGACAGATGAAAAGTTTTATATACCCAGCAAATAGTTGCGAGCCGGTAATTAGTGAATATTTTGTAATTCTAGTACGGCTTAAATTTTATAATTAAGCCGCGAATGAGACATTATATTGAGTTTGAGGCTCTGCTAATTATAACGTACAGGAAACCGGAACTGGCAGGAGAATGAGAAAATTAATGAGCGTTCATCACGTAGAATGTGTTGTTAATTGGATTTTTTTCAATGCTGAGTATTTCGCTTTTGTTCTCCGGCGGAATGGTGCTTATTTTGTATTAACTCGATAAAATCTTGGCGCTGTTAATGCGAGGAAAGTATGATTAAAATGTTTAGGATTGCGTCATGAATTTGAATCCCATTTTGAGATTTATAGACGGTGGTTTTTGCCGGTAAATATTTAAATTAATTAACATATTTTATATTTACTGTTTCTGGTGCTCTGGTTTCAAAAGAATGTATTGAAGTTTAAGTTGGAAAGTGGTTCTAATAATTTTAATTGACAGTCTATGCGTATAATTCTCGAGAAGCAAGCTTTGAAAAGAGCAGCCTCGATTCAGTGTTTTCGTGGGAGGTAGCAACAACCATTAGTGTTACCAATAAGTGAATATTTCCAGAGTGGCTAGATTGACACATGAACTGGCTTGGGCGTGGTGATTGGCTGAAATATATTATCCCATACATTCTCTTCATCTGTGCGTATGGAGAATTAGAACTTCAGTTAATTCTTTTGCAACACCCACTCCTCTTTGAATTGTTACATTCTCCAATAATAACGATACTGATGAAAAGTACTACTTGTCAAAGATTTTCGTGCATAAAGCGCTGTACATACGTCACAGAATATTGAAGAGTCCCGATGGTGTTAATCGTAAATTGACAACGTAGTATCTACGTGAGGCACCATCCGAGGACAGAGCAAAAGAACCGCGCCGTCAATTAAATGCGAAAGTCGGTCACCTGCCCCCACTAGGGGTGCCGTTTCTAATTCTTATGTCGATATCGATAATTGTGTAGCTGCAAATGTGTAGACCATGTATTTGTAGGTAGATATCGATAATTCAATAACTGAAGAATTTTAAACTTTGCACAAATATTTTATTAGTTGAAGAATGCAAGTTATTGTTTTATGCATGTATTACCTTAGAGTCAATATTTGACTGTTTCTTGGTTTCCTATACTTGCAATACAAGTTATGTATATGCACGATTTGATGAATTAATTAATTTTAATACTTTTTATCATGCGATAGCTTAGAAATGACATGACTGTAACAAAGTTTTCATTCTCAAAACATTGTCCCGCACTAGGATTTCTCCTGTATCAATATCAGCATTTACAAACAAACGATTTACAAATATTTATCCACGTAAGTATCACAACAATACTTTTATGTTATCTTGTGTTTATATGCTATTGTATTTTTTGAAGCAAGCAACATTAAAATCAGCGTAATGAATATGATGACTAAAGCTGTGAAGATCCATAATACCTGTGATGTATCATCATCATCATCATCATCATCAGGCTATTCGCGTCCACTGCTGGACATAGGCCTCTCCTATGGCACGCCACTGGGCTCGATCTTCAGCCCAACGTCTCCAACCGCTGCCAGCCATTTTTCGGATATCATCACTCCACCTCGTCGGAGGGCGTCCTACACTACGCTTACCGAGGCGCGGTCTCCACTCGAGAACACGTCTACCCCAACGGTTGTCGGTTCTCCGACAAATGTGACCAGCCCACTGCCACTTCAACTTGCTGATACGCTGGGCTATGTCGGTCACCTTGGTTCTCTGTCGGATAACCTCATTCCTGATTCTATCCTTCAGGGAAACACCGAGCATAGCCCGCTCCATTGCTCGCTGAGCGACTTTGAATTGTTGAACCAGTCCCACCGTTAGTGTCCACGTCTCGGCACCGTATGTCATTACGGGTAGGACGCACTCATTGAAGACTTTCGTCTTCAGGCTTTGCGGTATTGGCGACGAGAAGACCCGACGAAGTTTCCCAAATGCTGCCCAGCCCAGCTGGATTCTTCTTCGAGCCTCACTCTCAAAGTTGTTTCTACCTAATTGCAGTTTCTGCCCGAGTTAGATATATTCCGAAACAACCTCAAGTTATATATATATATATATATATATATATATATATATATAGATGTATACAGTTATATAAATATATCAGTAAAATATGAAGTACTATTGCGGGGATTGGATCCTGCTTACCTTTCCAGCGGCCTTCTTAATTACTTGTACCGCTAAGGATTCCAAAAGTCGGAATGCCACTTTATATGAATTCAAATGTAATATATTCAATATTGTTTTGAGTGAAGGAGTTGATAGGAATTCTCTATTCATCAGTGGTATAATACAAATTAAAAACTTAGTGTACCAACACTAATAGACAATCTTTATCTCAAAACTACTCATCCGTTCTAATAGCTTCAAAACTTCACATAATTGTATGTTAATTCTTGGACGAATTCCACGTTACCAAATTTCGTCTGTGCACATAACTCGACATCTATTGCTCCTGTGTTTACCAAGTTAGGTAAGTTAGTTAGGAGCGCTGCAACCAACTTGGCTTTTGTTCCATTACCATATCTCAAACGGTTGCGTACCTGGACTTGCATATCAAACAGCCAACTAGCAACTTGCACCGCTCAGTTGAGCTGTCTAACCGATTGGTTTATTGGAGAAGTAGCTTCATTGAGGTAGACGGGACACTGAATAAAATAATTACAACAAAGAGAGCGGAACATCTATTTCAGTTTATGTCTTTCTGTCTACTCCGTTACTCCCTTGCTAGATTGTTCGGATTCGTATTAGCACATGCACAGCTCGCAAAGATGAAGTTCATGGTGGCTTCTCTAGCTTCCGATCTCAATGTTCTACTTTGCGTTTTGCTCGTTATCTACTCGTCGTCATCAACATCATAATCTTTTTACTGCCCACTGCTGAACCTCCTACAAATTGTGCCATTTCACTCTGTTTTTGGCTTATCGCCTCCAGCATGCCTGCGATATTTCACAAATAGTCACACCACCTAACTAGAGGGCGTCATACATATATGTCGCGAAGTCGCGACCGCAAGCGTAGTGTATGACGCGGTATTCACTCAAGTACGGCTACTCATGCTGCGTAGTTTTCAGTATCATTAACCACATATTTTCCACTGCTGATCTTCAAAAATATCCAAAGGAGTGCTGCAACTTGGCTTTTGTGCTATTATAAGTATGAGATGTAACTTATATGTACATATCTCAAACGATTGTGTTCCTGGACTTGCGTATTATACAGCTATCAACTTGAACTGGCTAGTAGCTAGTAGCTTATTTTTGTTTTCGTTTAGTGTTTTCAATCATCGTCATCTTCGATCACAGTTATTCAATAGTTACTGAAGTTGAGTTGGCAAATGCCCGGTGCTAGTTTCTCGCGTTAATGATCTTAGTTATCAACTTGTGCCATTATTATGCAATCTCTTTGAAGTTTACTCTTCAGTCGGTCTTCAGAGCCTTGTTGGTTGGTCAGCTGGGTACATCTTGGCAAGTAAAAGTTACATAAAGTCACGTCGGTTTTCTTCCCTGTTGAAACAAGATTTAGTTACCCAAGAATACTTAGGTAACTTAGAAAACTCCAATCCTTATCTATGTATAGTTTGCATGAACTTTTTTAGATATACAATCTTACTATCCATAACAAATCGAATATTTAATCTATCAAGTGTCTATTCTGAAAGCAAATCAATTCCATCTGTCTCCTTTAGCCGAAACCAAACGCGGTTTATGCATTAGTGAGAGAAACCCCGTTGTTTTTCCCCTTTTACAAAGGGGTCATCGGGTTCGTTTTGGCATCCACCGCTTTTCCAATTGATTCGGATTTTTTCGTATTTTCGTTAGAGCGGCTAAGTACGCCAGTTTGTTTTAAATTTAAATGTCTATATAAAACAATGGTCTGTTTTTGTTGGCCATATATAAAATGTTTCTACATTCGTTTTGCGAAAATATTTTTAGAGAGATTCTAAAATAGCAAATGCCGGATGGGTTTATTTAAAATTGTTTTAGCTGGTGTTGCAGGTTATCTGATATATATTTTATCCACATCGGAGACCATGTTCAGTTTAGATTAGTTGCACTTTTGATGCATAATTCATAACGTTGATGATACGAAAAATTAATCTTTCGAAATATTTTACTATAGTAGATGATCGGCAAGAACAAAAAGTACAGTAGTATGTAAAAAATAAATGAATTTAATTAATTCATTTTTATTCATTGCTTTGGTTTTTTTACAGAATTTATTACATTTTGGACTCTAACAACAATTCGTTTGAAACAAAACAATCGTCTTGTATTCAAGTTTTTGATTCACTATCCGAGCCGTATAAACTATTCTACCCCCTGCAAGTAATTAGGTAATTTAGGCTGGTGGCCTCATTACAGCCACCATTTTTCTATTCTACATAAAAAAAAAAGATTATTCTTCAAAAATCATTGACATACAAATCCGTGGGTATTAGTCTAAGATCCCGCCATACATCGACCTTCACCGAGATGTTTATTTGATGAAACCTATTTTATATGCAATTTAATATGTCAATAAATATATTGTATATGGGTTGCCTTGCAAATTTCAGTCCAGAATACGATTAATTAATTATTAAAATAAAAAAAATTTTTTTTACACATTTCACCTGTTTGATTATTAAACAAATTCTATGCCAATCGAAAGTATGAAACCCATAGAATATGTAAACGTTAGGTTGCCTATTTTTTTCCGGTCACAACCCTCAGGTTGCCAGGTATAAACAGGTAAATCGCTACTAGCATTTTGCGCCGGTCTGATTATTGAATGGAAATTAAATGAAAATAAAGATCATTTTATTATGAACACGGTGGTATAGGGTTGCCTGCGAAAAATCAGTCCCGAATTGCGGTTGTCGAATTTAGAAAAGTGAAATATTGCTCCGAGTGACACAGCATAGCAGCTGTTCGAAGTCCGCTCATAAAGAAAGAGGGTGCGCATGCTATTTATTCTTGAGAATGAAAAGGACAGCGATAGACTCGTATATGCTGTGTTCTGTGTTACCTGGCAACCTGAGGGTTGTGACCGGAAAAAAATAGGCAACCTAACGTTTACATATTCTATGGGCTTCATACTTTCGATTGGTATAGAATTTGTTTAATAATCAAACAGGTGAAATGTGTAAAAAAAATTTTTTTTTTAATAATTAATTAATCGTATTCTGGACTGAAATTTGCAAGGCAACCCATATACAATATATTTATTGACATATTAAATTGCATATAAAATAGGTTTCATCAAATAAACATCTCGGTGAAGGTCGATGTATGGCGGGATCCTATACTATATTGTTCAATTTCCATCACGCTCGCTGCTCGTTCATTATCAGTCTGATTTAAATAAAACGACACCAACAATACACCAATTGAGCGACCAATTTTAATTTCCAAATTTAATTCCCCATATTATTGTACGATACATTACATTGCTTTAATTAATGTGTTTACGAGTGCATGCAAAATAACAAGCAATGTATGTTAAACCGCGAAATAGCTTCATCATAATAAGATACCTCATTAAATAAACTACAAATAATTAATAATTACGGGTAACCTCTGATACCCCAGTGGAAACTTGTTTATTGCTGCTCGGTGTAACATTCATGTTATTATCGATAATTTCATCGATATTCGATGGACGTCGGTCAAACACTAGGTTTATCGGTTCAATAAAATGATTAAGAGGTACTTTAAGTAATTTATTGCCATTTGTAGTGAATGCGATTTATGGCTTGCGATAGGAAGGTAAGTGTTTTATGAAAGGTTTTTCTTACACTGTTGAGCAGATCGCTGTATGCAGTTCTTTCGAAGCATATTTCTAGTCGCAATAAGTTTATGCTCTTCTTCTCCTGTCAATACATGACTTTCCCTTTATTATAGTAGTTACGTTTCATTTAAAACACAAACAAAAACTTAAATTAATGCGATTTTTAAAAGGTAAAAATGTAATGGTTTCTTAGATTTACGCGAATGTTACACATTGAAATAAAAATATTATTTACGGATATAATCGCAAATTTAGTTTCCATTTTATATATTTGACTTCCCGACGTTTCGATTACTTTACAGTTTGCGGGTACTGTTCTTGTCGGGAAAAATGTTAATATTAAGGTAAAAATGTGTTATTACATTTCTAAAACGAGCAAGGTAAAGTGTATCCAATGCACCTGTTAGTAATAATGTACTTCTCTCTACCTCTACTAAATTCTCTGAATAATCACTTTTCTTGTCCATTCTATTTTGACATGACGATCAAAGATAAAACTATTAAGCATCTTTCTACCATTAAGACTCCTGAATGTTCTGCTTTCGTTCTTAAACAATTTGCTGCTTGTGATGTTGAGAAAACCATTACGCTTATTTCATCAAATGCCATGGGAAGCGACTGTGTCAGCCGTAATATGATTCTTCCTATCCTAGACGAAATCCTTCCTGTCATTTGTCACATCCTCAATCATTCCGTTTCCACCGGGATATTTCCTACTGCATGGAAAGAAGCCCATATCATCCCCATTCCAAAAAAACCTAAGGCCTCAGTTCTGTCTGAATTCCGTCCTATTTCTATTTTACCATTCCTTTCTAAAGTCCTCGAACGCCTGATCTATATCCAACTGAATACTTTCCTTTCCAGTAATAACCTCCTGAATCCTCTCCAGTCTGGATTTCGTCCTGGGCATAGTACCACTACCACCCTGACTCATATTACGGATGGCATCAGATCGGGCGTGGAGCATGGCGAGCTGACAGTCTTAGCACTGCTAGACTTCAGCAACGCCTTCAACACTGTCGATTTTGATGTGTTACTCAGCGTACTTGGTTCTCTTAACATATCTCCAGTGGCAATTGATTGGTTTCGTAGTTACCTGTTTGGACGCCGGCAACGCATCTGTGTTGAGAATAATTTCTCCTCTTGGTGCCCCGTATCTGCTGGCGTTCCACAGGGCGGCGTGCTATCTCCTTTACTTTTCGCAGTTTTTATAAATTCCATCACTGACCACATTTGCTCCTCCTACCACCTCTACGCAGATGATCTCCAAATTTACTCCCGGGCGCCCTTGAACAACTTGGCTGACGCTATTTCTAATATAAACACTGATATTAAACATATTTGTGACTGGAGCCGGACCCATGGATTGATGGTAAATCCATCCAAAACCCAGGTGATTGTGGTCGGTAGCCCTAAATTGGTTTCCAAAATTAATTGGGATCTACTACCATCCATCACCTGTAATGGCACTATCATCCCATATAGTGAAACCGTCAAGAATTTAGGTTTATTTATTGATAGGTCTCTCACTTGGGGTCCGCAGCTTCGTGAGGTTAGTCGAAAGCTGTTTGCCTCGGCAAGGTCCCTGCGAAGGTTGAGCAATCTTCTACCCATTACCACGAAGATTTCACTTGCGCAAACTCTCCTTCTCCCTATCCTTGATTATGCTGATGTCAGCTATCTAGATCTCACCGAGGACCAACTTAATAAGCTTGAGCATCTCCAAAATCTCTCTATCAGATTCATATTTGGGCTTCGCAAATATGACCATGTTTCAGAATTTCGTACTAGGCTCAAGTGGTTACCCATCCGGTTTCGTCGGAATACTCATATTCTTTCACTTCTATACAAAATTTTGTTTAACCCTCTAACGCCTTCGTATCTTAAAGATCGTTTCGTCTTTCTCCATGATTCGCTTTCAAGATCCTTGAGGTCGTCGGAGAACTTGAAACTAAGAATGCCCTTGCACTCCACAGTATTCATGGACAAATCATTTACTGTCCAAGCTGTCCGACTGTGGAACTCTCTACCAGCTGAGTTGCGACGGGCTGAAACACTGTCGTCATTTAAAAGAAAGGTCAAAGAACATTTCCTCTCCCAACAAGAGTGTAGCTGAAATAATTTGTCATTCTCTTCCTGGTATATTTTAGGATAGGTATATAATATGTTTATGTATATGTATGTATTATAGGTATGTTTGTATATGTGTATGTATATGGATATTTATATATATTTTGTGTGTTTATGTTATATTTTTAGTTATTAATTGTAGATTATTATTATTTCTTTTACGCCTTAGACTGCCCTTTCTATCTCCTGTTAGTATATCCATCCCATGGTTGCCTGTAAGAGATTACCTAGTGTGATAAGGCCGCCACTTGTACTATTATTCTTATTGTATAATATCTTCATAGTATTTATGTACAGTGCAAAAAAGAATTAAATAAATAAATAAATAATACTTAAGGTAGAGTGTTATGCCAGCTTGATCGAAATTAAACACACGCTGGTTGTACCCAAAATTGGGCAATTTCCGGGCGAATATGAATATCGAACCAGTCCAGTACCGAAACAGCAGTCATTCCGGCAATCTCATTTACCAAATGAAACACAACGATAAAGCCGTTTCTTTCAATTGATTTTGTGCGACACATCAGACAGTGGTATCATTTCGATCAAATTGGCCTATATCTAGTAGTTTAAAACAACTATAACTGAACAATTCAGGATAATACCATGATTATTGGTCTAATACTTCAGCCCGGCCCAAATCCATGAAACCTGTAAAATTTGTACACTATAAAGTTATACCCAATCCGCCATAAAAGCAATAAAATTAGTTTAACTTTAATGTGTGTAATATTCGCGTAAATAAAAGAGTCTTTATATCATAGCTGTAACAAATTTCCAATCGTTGATTAAAGTTACTCATAAATCTAACACATCCTTCCTTCTACCTATAGCTATCCTGGCTGGTGCCAGGGTCCGCCTTCCAGCTACTTTTCCGCCATTTCGCCCGATCTGTGGCATCTTCAATAGTAAGGCCATTAAACCTCATAAATTCCTTGACGACATCTAGCTAGCGCTTCTTTGGTCTACCCCTCGGTCGAGGTTCGCGAATATTGAGGCTCAATAAATCCAACAATTCATAAAATATAAAAAAGATATCACATGACACTACAATACATCAGTAATTAACTCACAAACCCGAAACATTCCTCTCCATCCCATCACGCAGCAATTCACGCGTAATTTTTAAACGCCGCAACATTAAGCCGCAAATATACATTTCCAACGTGAAAGCCAATCCATCGACATCGATAGTCGGGCACATCACTAGCCAATAGGGCTGCAGTCGGTCAGCTCTAGCCAATTAATTAGTCAACGACCCACTGAACTCCCTTTACAGTGTTTATTTGATCATTTGCAGCTTTTTTAACCTTTTTCCTCTCAAGTCCACTGCATTGTGAGGGTTAATTGTTACACTATTCAGTGGCTTGAGGTGTTTGTTATGAAGTTTTTAATTCCGGGTTGAGAAGGGTTAATTAATTTGATTTTATTAAGTGTTTGATATAGATGTAAAATGAAACCAAGCTATATATTACGGAATTTGTGTGTTTTATTTAATTGATATGGATATATTTCTGTAGTAAAAGGAATTTTAGTAATTTGAAAATAGAGGAAATTAAAATTCGGGTAAAGTAAGACATTAAGTAATATAGGGATTCTGATGCAACTTAGGAAAAATACGTAGTTCTTAGTAAAATCAATTATAAATAATTATTGACGACCAAGATAATCTTAAAAAATAATAATAAAACAGCAAATAAAAATATAAAATACATTACATCCAAGTTACATTGCATATTGTAAAGAAAAATGATCAATACAGCATGTTTATTGTTTAGTTCTAATCGATTAGTGGCACGACGAGGCGTCTAGTGTAATAAGCGTACTCTAACAACCCCGCACAATGAGCATTATCGACAATCATAGGGATGTGCCATATCGATACTTTATCGATAATTTTGAATAGTCCTGTGATCGACAACGAAGCGACTGCATTTTCATTGATAGTATGAGTGTCATTAGAGGTTACGAATGAATACGTCCAACATTTATAATACCTCAGTCCGCCCCGTGACCACGAAAGCTGTAAAGTAATCGAAACGTCGGGAACTCAAAAAATGTAAATATTAAACTAAATCCGCGATAAAATCCGTAAATAATAGTTTTATTTCAATATATTTCTCTGTATCGTCAGTTTTCCGTAACCACATAGACGGTCTGTCGATAAATAAATTGTTCTTTTGCGCAGCGTCGGTTAGCCAACGTTAACATTGGCATTTCTAATTAGCGACTTTCTTTTAAAGTCTTCGTTTGAACTGACATAGGAAACAAAGCGAACGTTTCGATGTGTGCTTGTGTTTAATTGTGAAAGATTGTTACTGGGACGGATTGAGGGCCGTCGTCACTTTATAAAACAAAAACATATTTGAAGAAAGGATGATTGTAAAAGAATATTAATAAAAGTAACAGTAAACGATGGCCTGTTATAATGTTATTTAAGACGTAAATTAAATTATTTAGCTGTTCCGTATACTTTGGGTAGATGGCAAGACCCCATTAACTAGCGAAAGGATATTCGTATACACTAGATAGCGACCACCGTGAATGATGCTAAAAAACCCATTATAGTTGACTGTATATGTTAGTATGCTATGTGTCGGTTTTATTATATTTCATGCACAATCAACCAACTCCAATGAAACTCACTTATTGTTTGGGTCCTGGGCCACGCTCTATCAAACTAAATGCCTCCCAGCCTCGCAATATTCCTCAGTTAGACTGTTATTAAATTTTATAGCCTGACCAGTGCCATCGAGGAAATAGTGATGTGATTATTATCGATAGTAGTGCGTCGGTCAGTCGATAAATTAATCAGAGGCCGGACGAACGTCACTGCGTGCTATTTATTGCCGACAGCTGTGATTTACTTGCCCGTCTCTCGACCTTTTTATGTATATAGAATTATTAACACGTTGCTGAAATGCTAATAATATTATTAGGAACATTTCTTAGCTAAATATTATGATTACTCTTGGGGTAGTCATTTAGTTAGTGGCAATTTTGGGCTGTGAACAGTTGAGGTCCTAGTATAAATACCGGTAGGATACTCTATTTTGAGTGAAGTTTTTAAATTTGAGAATTCTTATGTATGTGGTCCAAGCATTGAATTGGCGTTCCGCATGGCGACATACTCATTCCTAATCAAATCTTGGTACAGAAAAAAGCTTTACGGAATGTGGGTAGCAGTTATTATTTTGTAAAATAGAATAATTATATAATTCCTACTGTAGCAAACCCATGAAAGGAATGTTATAGAAACATTATTTAGGTCTTACATGAGCATAGCTTTCGGAATTGTTGGTGAGCACCTTAGTAAAGAACTTATTTGCAAAGGAAAATAATACAACGTAATTTTTGTCTTGAAGTAAAAGTTTTACAATATACTTTTAAAACAAAATACTCTTTGAAATTTCTCAAAGAAACAATCGAGATTTACACTTCGCCGGAGTTCAAGCAACTAGTTTACCGTCGAAAATAATCACAGGCAAAAAAGTATGTATTTTAGTTTTAATTCTTTGTCGAAATAGCAGCGATAATGATCCGATGCGGGCGCAACTTCAGTAATTAAATATTCCGCTGCCATCGACTGTTCTAATGAGTCGAACTTCTGATAATGGAAAAAAATAAAAGTACGCTGCATATCGGTGGACTACGGGGTTGCTTGTTTATTCTCTGTGGCGGGGAAAAGTGATTTGAACGGGTTCTACTTTCACGTGATATACGTTTTTCTGGTGGATAATTATAGTTAAAATTGTTGGATAGTGCAGGACTTGTTTTTGTGTTTATTTAAAACCAAAGCACGTTTGCATTAAAGTCAAATCGGGTTGTGTGACCCTTGGTGATTTTTTAATTTGTAGCTAAACAAATGATGCTCATAAATAAAATTATACTCATTTAAAATTACCATGATGAAATATTTATTGTTTTGCGCATTTCTACGCTTATGTACTTGTGTAAATAAGGTTATTTTTCTAATTAATTCGCGTAATAAGCTAAACAGGTCACGAACAGAATGTTTATGCATGAATGTATACGCGTCTGGGATTAACTGGGACTCAATGGGGGGAGGTTAACCACCTGGCATCAATCTAGATGAAAATATAGGTATAGTAAAATAATGTTTTCGTTATAGATCATATTAGGCCGTGTAAGATGCCAGGTCCAACTTTACTGCGTAAAGGAAAGCAGACATACAGGCAGACAACTCAAAGAAATAATTATAACATGTCTATAATAATCCTTTTACACATTTTTATACGAAATTCCGAATATATATCTATTATATCCCTGCAAATATTTATGCATCGCAATGTTCCTACTCCTTCTTGCGTCGCTCTCCTCATTTCGGAGGGTCGGGACCTCGGTAGAATGTAGTGCTGGCTTGATTAAAAAAGTAAATCGAATAAAGTTCCTATGGGTGAGAATCTGCTCCCTAAATCTGGTCGGCAGATTCATACTTAACTGCGAACCTGAACCCGACTTGCATTCATATTGGAATCAGACTGGATCTGAAATGCAACATAAGTCGCCGGATGCCTAATGCCCCTTTCATTTTCCCATACTATATCCTTCCCGCCCCCCTGAAGATTTGATGGCCTGGCAACACACCCACGATCCAGGTGTAGGGTTTTCTGTAATTTAGAAGGTGATCGCTACCTACGCAATTCAAAAATCTTACAGTTAGCAACAACGATAGTAAAATTGAAATCTCAGAATTCCAACAATGAAGAACCTTTACTCGCTGCATCAAAAAATTCAGACAATTAAATCCACACAATACGTCTGCAATCGGAAAAATGACAATCAAAAAACAATGGAAGAATTAACGTGGAATTCAGACGCAACGCGACGCGAGTCTGCTTGTACTAATTGATTGATGTCGGATCGCTCTATTAGCTTAAGTGGCTCATGAGTCGTTTTCGTATAGATAATTTTATTTATATCTTCTTTTGTGTTTCTGACAGTTTCCTTAATGGGTGTAATTTGCAGGAAAATATGGTGGAAAAGTACGGCACTGCTATTATTAAGGAGTCGTGTCTTCACTTTGGTATGGCTCGACTAGACCCGTTGTAGTGACATACAGGAATTTTACGGTGTTCTCGTTAATCTCTTCTTTTCCTTTCAATCCTTCCCTTTAATCCAACCAACCCTCGATCCTTAAAGGCTGACGTATGGTTTTTTTATTTTAACAAATTTCCAATATTTATTTTGTCTGGGGCCGTAATCCGAGTTAACGTTATCTTTATTAATTTCACCTTGTACCTGATTTTTGACATTCTCGACTGTAACAGTATTTACTCTCATATGTTGATTGAAAAAAATATTAAATCATAAAAAAACAGAAGCACTACACAACGTGTAGTGGCAATTAACTTTTTTTTGTGGCATTTTTACCGATAGCATTATTCCACGCAATTGAATCTAGTGTTTTTACCGCTGACAATGACGGAGTGGCTGACGATCCATCTAATGGAGATTATTGTCATTGTCCAATGGCCAATGGCGCTAGCAATGTTATTACATCTCGCACTATATAGTTTGCAAAAACGTTAGTAATATAACTAAATGTCCAGTGTCATGTCTGTTACGCCCTTGACAATATCCATAATAACTGCAATACCAGTATTGATAATGACGTCTAATAGCCTACAATCCATGCAATTATAGTAAACGCATCCGTTGTTACAGGTGCCGTGTAGCGTCATGATGGTAATGACAGTGAAGTGTCGGGGGCGGGAGCCGCACACGCGACGCGCCGAGTAACCGCCGGCGACCACCGCGGCCACCACCACCTACCATGCCGGCGTGAACCATACGCACCATGTGATTCCACCTGCGGGAAGATGCATGCGAAAATACGCATTTGGGAGAGGCGAAAACATCCACGATGACACCACGGCATCCTCACGAATGCATTAAGTGAACGCTTCATAGTGATAGATGCGCTTCTTTGTGTGTGCCAATTGCGGAATACGTATGTTATATTCATTTGCGCGTTTTAATTTCACACCGGTTCAGTTTTTACGGTCTCATTATTTCGTCCGGAGGCAATATTAGTTAGGTTAGATGTACGGCGTACCGTAGCTTCAGCAAGTTCGGCAAAACGGGTATTAATTGTAAATGTAAAAATCAATGTATAACGTAATGTTTAGTTCTCCGAACGGCGGGGCCAAATAATTTCGATTCAGTAGTTAGTTTAATTTTTAAAATGGTGTCGAACACTACGATATTCGCCAAGACTACGATGAGCAGCCACTACAACACTACATATGGGCCGAATTCGACATTTGTTGTGCCGACGTACCTGAGTCAGGAGGAGTTTATAGCGCTGCAGATGACAAATACGTCGGAGGCGAACACGACGTTGAACGATACGCATATAAACTTGGTATTGAAGACGTGGTATCCGAGCGGGTATTCGCCAGCGCACATCATAATTGCGTCGGTGGTGGTGACGGTCCTGATGATAATGGTGGTGGTCGGGAACATGCTGGTGATCATCGCGATAGTGACGGAGAAGGCGCTGAAGAACATACAGAACTGGTTCATAGCGTCGCTGGCGGTGTCGGACTTCTTCCTGGGGTTGGTGATCATGCCGTTCTCTTTAGCGAACGAACTAATGGGTTACTGGATTTTCGGGTTCTGGTGGTGCGAGATACACTCGGCTATGGACGTGCTGCTGTGTACCGCGTCTATAATGAATTTGTGTTTGATCTCGCTGGACCGGTACTGGAGTATAACTCAGGTGAGCGCTAGTTTAATAATTGATTTCTTTTAGTTCCTAAGCTAAAGATATAGACAATTTTGTCTTCTTGTCCATTTAAGTTAAGAACTATCTTGTCATTAATCCGCACTAAAATTGACCGGAAAGTAAATATTTATATGAGTTGGAAACAATATGTAGACATCTACATTCTATATGTAATTAAATAATAACTATGTCTAAAAGTACCTTTGTATTTTTAGACCACAAAGTTAACGGCCTGGTGGATAGATAGTTTTGAAACCTAGTTTTAACTATGTTTAGTCTCCTTCGCTCAAACTGAATTCAAAGTCATTGGAAAGGATAAAACAATCGATAGCTAAAATGTGTTTTAAATTTGTCTATGAATATGCCAAACATAAGCGTGAGTTTACACAAATATAAAAAAAAAAATTCTCTTCTTCAACCATCAATTTACTTATTACCTAAAGAAAAAGAGTAATCAACCAAGTAATTAAGTTACTAGCAAACAACAAACTCGGAAATATTCAAAATATTCCCACAGATTAAAACTGGCTAAAATAAGATCTTTTGTGCGAATAAAACTACAGAAACAGATTTGGTTGGTTAAAATTCCTCCGTAGCATTCAAGCATCCCACCGGCTGTTTCATTTAGAGGGAAATAGTTTTAAATGTAGTTAAATGAACATTTCATTTACATTTCGGTTGCATCTAATCTCATTTGGGACCATTAACGCGCCGAAAATGCAAAGTTCGGTGGGAACTGTTGTCTTCACCGCCGCGCCGCGTCGCGGTAAGATTGGAATCGTGAGAATATTCTTTTCATATTGCAACGTGGTACTGTTCTATACAGTTTGTTTTGTGTATTTTAATGTAAAGTTTCTGTTTTATATTACAGTTTTATTTGATGTTGTTTTTGTAGAAAATATAGAGAATACCCACAGGGATAGTGCGAATAAAATAACTCGAATATGTCAATGTATTTTCTTAATAATATTTAAATGGGGACATTTTTAAACGTTTAACAATATCCTTAATGTAATAATTAAAACCGTAACTTATGATATGCTACTGGTTGTAAATCGGGCACAAATCTTTAACCCTAGCATAATTATCTTGCCAATATACGTAATCTGGTTTTCGTGACACATAGCCAATTTTTGGCGATATTCGTAAAGCTATATTGGCATAAAACCTGGCAAAATAAAGCAACACTCGTATCGCAATAGCTGCAGCACAATTACAAACGAACACTCGGAACAATTTCAACATTTATTATTAGCTTAGTGGCGGCCATCGAGCTAATTAACGCATTAAGTGAATGCAACAATTAAAAACTCATGCAGTTTTTAATGAAATTGCGCTGTTGTCGCGGGCAGGGTTTTTTTCTCGACCCTGTAATTATGAGATTATGTGATAGATTTTGTTTTAAGAATTCTGAAGGTAGGTTTTATTGCTGTTTGTCACCGAAATTATGTATTGTGAATGGGCGTGTAAGATGTGGATTAGGGAGAAACCTTTATTCAATCCGATCTTTGTGATAATCAGAAACTACAAAAATAATTTTCTGTTCCACCCTTTGGTACTTAATCCTTTTTATTAACTGGTGAAAAATCTGCTAATCTCAATGCTAACCTCAATGCTAACCTCTCAATGCTAACCTCATTACAGGTATAAAGAATTACTCATCAGGTACTTGGTTGCCATTTTTGAATTAAATATTTTATGAAAGTTGTCAACATTAATGACCAGTTTCATAAAGCCTCTTCGGCTTAGAAGCTTGTCAGTGCCGGAGGGTGCGGATTCGATTCCCACAAAGATAAATATGTATTTGCTGTCCACGTTGATAGTAGTTTGGGTTTTAGAGCATGTGTAATGTGTGTTTACAAACCGTATGATAATGAGTAATCCCACAGTGGCGCAACAAAAGTAATTTTGTATTGTCATTGTTATGTATATGGTGTACAATAAAGTGTTAAATAAATAAATAAATAAATAAAGTTAACTTCAATAACACAATAATGATGTCAACGACTAATCAAATGTAATCACGGTAAAAACATAATTATCCGGCATCGTAGTTCTTATAGTCAATAAGAATGCTAATAAAGTGGTCATAAATTATTAGGATCTCGTTGATCTTGACGTAATGGCCGTTGGTAATTAGATTCTCGATGTTAGACCTAATTTTGTTTGAACAACACGCTTGTACGCTGACGGTGGCGGAATTTCAATAGGGCTTCTATTTTTTTGGTAATATGTATAAGGGTTCACTTGAAGGAATTACTCCACTAAAAGTCTTCTTGTACTTTTCAAAATTTATTATACAGTCCAATACAGTCAACATGGCCTTATACTCTTTTACAAATTATTTCTAGTTCCGCTCCGTGAAACATACCGTACATTATATATTCTCTCCCGATCCAATATTCGCTCAATCCGGCAGTATATAATCCATGATTCAAACCATTAGCCATATCCAAAAATTAAACGCCATATTGCCAATGTCACTTATTATTTTTTCAGTTTTTGACATTCACAGACTCTGACGTCAACACAGCTACGACTCATGTATAATTACTGTATTGTGAACTTGTTTTGAAAAGACAGTTATAGTTTTTTGTCCATTCTTTTGTGGCGAAAACAGCCTTGTTAATCGGGTGGTAGTGAAAAAGTGACGGTTCAGAGTCATGTGTGTATCGGAGTCAATCACCATACACTATTACAGTAAAGGAAAACAATGTGAGGAAACGTGCATACCAAAGCGATTTGTAAGAATTTCCACGACCTAACCCCTCTCAATGATAATCTCGATTGTAGACAAAGCCCATGCCCCGCAGTGGTACACGAATACTTACAAATACTTGTATTGGTGTTATTTTTATGGTAGTTTTATATTTACTGCAGCCAAAATAAATATTTCATCTATCCATCTAATGAGTATACAAAGCGTTAAACACCCCACCTATTAATCAGTTACTTTACTAAGCTGATTTAAAATTCTGCGTCACGTATTCCGTGAGAGTAAAGCACGTCGCCATAATATCTTAGCGCTGAGCTCTCGCAAGTCCACTTGAACGGTTGCTAACAATATAAAATCCAGGAGTGAAGGTGTCCTTGCTGAATAGGAATCACCTGTGTTTAAGAATTGTGAGCGGTATGGGCCAATGTCGGCTAGGGGCTATAGGAATCACCTGCGTTTTTACAATTTAAGAGAAAGGGTTGGCGAATATTTGCTGGCTGAGAAGTTATGTGTATTGGTAAAACCGGTGTGCTGCTTAAAATAGCGACTCTATATATAATAATAATAATAAAAATGATAAATCTTTATTTGCACGAGTTAATTGCATACAGACATAAAGTATATCATTTAAAATTTAAATATAGCTTGATAGTTGAATGATACTCGTTGAACATCGATGTCAAATTATAAAACCTCATTACGTGGAAATATAAGAGAAGGTAAAATATAATGGAGATACATTAAGATTTAAGAAAAACTGTCCTTGATGAGTTACAAAAAAATAAAATAAAGAAAAAATATTTTATTTACAGAATTGATTTCAAATTTGTGAATTCAATTAATACTAGAATCTTTGTCTTTGTGGAAATTCTTCGTCATTGTGTAGTAAATAACTAAATACACCGAAAAATCACACAAACACTCCTGTCTTCACATTAAAATATATTTTTTTTCTATATATCACATACTACGAAATACCTAGAACAACCCAAACTCCAAAGCACAAACTATTTTAACTTTTTTTCTTTACAATTCTGAATCCATCACTTTACAGCCGGCTTTTTATACTTAGATGTTGTCATAACATAAACTAACCACCAAAAAACCAAACATCTACCAAAATCGCAAAATAATCAATCACCCTATCTCGAAATTAATCAGCACGGTCAATATACCAAAACTAATAGAACTAGCAAACTGATGGGAGAGTCGCAACTCTTAGTTAATCAGCGTTGTCCATAGATTTTCGCTGCTCTACCGCCCTCGCCCGCTCTACCCCCGTGCTCTATCAACTCTACCTCGATAATTAACAATCTTGTTACTGTATGACATTGTTTGCATCTGACCGCCCTCGTGGCGTTAGTTATTTTACAGGTATAGTATTTAGTGCGCGGGTTTGTTTGGGTTTTGTGAATATTTTAGGATTTCATGACAAAGTTAATGTTAGTGACTAAGGCTTAACTACTCTCAATATTGTCCATTGTAGAGGAAGCCCGTGCCCTATAGTGGGATATTTAGGGACTGATACTGAATGAGAAAGTAATATGGTGTATGTGAGTAGATTTGATAATTTTGCGATATGCGATTGCTGTAAAAATGATGATGCATGAATGCTGAAATAGGTCGCAGTCAAAATCTTTGGCAAAATTAAATGTTTAGTTTAAATTTTAAATTATATAAAAATAGAATTGGAGACTTAATAGCTGATATCTTGGGTTTAACATTGCTTAATAATCCATTTTTAATAGTTTTACTCATATCTATGGGCTTACGTAATGTTGCTCACATAAGTTGTTTCCATCATTTTCTCTTTTTACGATTAAAAAATGCCACCTTTTACATTTGCCTTTTGGAATTTGAATACCTGGCCGTACAAAGTGATATTTGGATTTTTCTATCCATCATCAGCCTAAGGTCAGGAACTTGTGCCAAGTATGACGATAAGATCGCCCACTATCATATCATGGGACGGAAAGAACAAGGCGAAATGTGGGTGTCCTGTATGCACCTTTGGAACACCCCTTATTGGAAAAAGGTATGCATGGTATGCATGGTAATGTATGCATTTTGTTTTCCTACAAATTGATGTATTTTTAAACCTTGTGGATGGATGAAAGTTGCCTTATCCGTACTATTTATACACCCAAGCCTGGTATTAAAATAGCTCGGTTCGTTTTCACCGAAATAGCTTGGCATGCATTTGGTCAGTCTGGGAATCTTTAAGTTGCTGATAACTTTTCTATCTTCGTCTGCTTCTTACTTTAGCTTACGTGGACAAGTTACAAAAATACGATTTTTTTTATTGAATTAGGTTTTTATGAGAATATGTATTATAGTACATGACTATTAAAGTTAAATTATTGTTTTGTTTAGGTTATTTTATTAACGAATATGAAAATCTACAACGTTTGGATCGCATATTCCGGCTTTTAATAACTATATTATTTAGACAGAACATATTATGAAACATAGCACAACACGAAAACTTTATACAACCAATTGCAACGCAAACATATTCACGTCGAGATTACCGTATATTCGGAGCGCAATGTAAACCGTCCACGTCCATTGTGTCGCACACAGCGAGTCGATGTGTTTCCGAACTATTTCTGAGCGTCCGCAGCCTTGTAACAGGTTTACCGGCCGTTCCGTTACAACCGGTTTAGCCGGTACGGTTCCCACCGGTTTAGCCAGCACGGTTCCCTCCGGTTAGGCCGGTGGTCCGACAGCAGCTTAGGCTGTTGTCCGCCGGACAGGGTATCCGGATTTGGGTGATTGTTTTGTGTTTGTATGGGTTTTGTTAGAATTCCAATTGAATATTATATTTGAATTTAAATTGTTGAGACTGGGGTTATTTCGTGCCATGCTTGAGGTTTAAAATACTTAAAATATATTGTTGCAATATGTAGTCTGTTTGTCTGTCTGTATCAGTCCATATTCGTTCCCCATTGCAGGGCATGGGCTTCCTCTACAATGGAGAGGATAACAGAGAATAGTTAGACCATTCTTCTTCCATAATATAATCTACCACGCAGACTTAGTGCGGGTTAGCGGAGTTTACTATGTAGATTTTAAAATATTTATTTTGTTAAGCTAAAGTAATATTATGATCAATATGGTAACTTCAACTATCATAAGTTATCTTTGAATTCTTAGCGTAGTATATTTCTTAAGCAAATGCATAGTATGGACTATTAATATACATATTCATATATGCTTATTCATAAAATGATGTCTCCTTTGAAACAAAGCAATATATTGTGACAAAATCAGCTGATGACGGCAGCAACTACTACCACACGTACAACTATAAAATTTAGCTCGCGTTGCATTGCGCATTTATCAATCAAAAGAATAAAACTTTCAGTATGAACAAGTGTTCTATTCAGTTAATAACCCTTACTCCTTAAACGCTTTAAAACAGAAATACAAAACACATATGCAAAATATTAAACTCTAAACATGGTCGAACGTATTCCCATCATAATATCGAATTAGGCGATAAAATTTAATTTGTATCGGGCGTGAGTATGCCTGTTATGGCTCGACATCGGCTTATCGTTTCTCCCACACGGCACATATTTAATGTATGCAGCCACTGTTTATTATAAATATTAGTTTAATAGTAATTATATTATCTTAATATTTGGAGAGTCTAGTCGGCATAACAATGGAGTGTAATGGGTAGTCTATTATTCCAACCTACCAATATTTTTTTTGCTGTGTATGGCTAGACGAGCGTGTCATTTGCCTGATGGTAAGCGATACCACTGCTCATAAATTGCAAAGCAATGTTTATAATTCCAACATCTTGGATATGAGATGTTAAGTCTCTCTTTTTATTTTACATTGGAAAGTGTCTATTGGACGTGATTGTAAATTCAGTGCTGTCTGACCATGTGAATAGAAAAATATTTTTTGTAATTTAAAACGAATTGCCAAATTACTTATATATTAATAAATTACTTTACTTAAACATTGAACTATTATTTAGTATTTGGTTTAAATTGGTTTTTAATTATTTACGCACTAATAAAAATAATCTTATAAGAAAAACATAATAAACTGATATGTCTTTTTCTGATGTGCGTTTCTTTTTATTACTTTAATAAATTCGTTGAGATCAATAACAATATAATATAATATAATATATACTATAAATATGAACTCTAATTGTATCGTTACCAATTTCTCTGTACCGCGATTTATTGTTTTTTATATTGGGTAAGTTCTTTATATGCAACTTGCAAAGAGAGGTTCGAGAACTGCTGCTTCATCTATTCCCAAAGTATTTTTTGAAATAGATAAAGTAGCAACATGCATGGCGACATTTGGGTGATCTGGCACCTCTGCCTACCTCTTCAGGGCAAAAGGCGTAAATTTGTGTTTTTTTTTTATTGCAGTGAATGGCGAGACGAACATGCCGTTCGCCTGATGGTAAGCGATGCGACCGCTCATGAACAGAAGCAAAACCAAATAACACCTTGAATTACAAAGCAATGCTTGGCACTCCACTGTGCTCACCATCCTGAGACACAAGATGTTAAGTCCCAATATGTCCAGTAGTTACTCTGGCTACAATGTCCTTCAATCCGAAACACACCAGTGCATTTAAACTGCTGTTTGACGGGAGAAATAGACATTGCGATGGTACCCACCCAGGCAGCCTCTCACATATGAGAGACCTACCACCAGTAGATGTGTATGTATGTATTTTTCTCCAGCTAACCGGTTGTGTGTAAGCATCATGGCTTCTGAAATTACTAGGCATTAGACATTGCGTGTGATGTCTTGACGTGACCCTAGTGAGGTGCTTCATATCAATTAATTCTAAGTGGTATTGCTTCTGTTTATGGACAGGCATGACTCTTACTGTCAGACGGTTAATTTGCACGTCATTTCCGCAATAAAAATAATAATGTTGTGTTATATTAACGTCTAAGTACTGTAGTTCTTTCGTTTGAAGCGTGGTGTTATATATTTTTCAATATTTCATACCAAAATTATTTGCACATGAGACTGAGTTTTTGAGATCTAACGTCACACCATCACATGTTTCTAGATATTTGACTTGTATATTTTTCCATAGAATTATTTTTTTCTTATGCTCTAACTTGCCCTTCAAATCACGATATTTTGGTAATCTGGCGGATTTATTTAACTGCGCCAATATACTTATAGTATATCTAAATGATCTTCATCCACGCCCAAAACTTCGCAAACTTAACGCAGAAAAACTTTTCGCATTACTACTAATAAATCTCTTTAGTTGGCGCTATCGTCACCGCAATAAATCGGAGGCTTAAAATTTCTCCACGCATCCTATCACTTATCGACGTCGCCAAATATCGGGACAAATGTATAATTCAGAAAGCTATGTTAAGTACGTCGCGTCCCGAGAGGTCCCGAAAACACCCGAAAATATATAGGGAACTATTCCCTTTGTTGGGTAAAAAGGGAGAAATAAAAGATGCGAAATATTCTATATCAATAGGCATTATTGAATTGTGCTCATTGTGACCGCGCCGCTTGTCACATTATTGTTGAATAATGCTTTATTATGGAAACTGTTTTATTTTTCGGCTGTTTTGTTGAAGGTTTTTCATTTAACTGTTAGATCTTTTGATAGAATTCTGCTGTGCGTTTACATACTTTTATTAGCTTATTGGTGCCTTAACGTGCGGGAGAGAAATTTAAGGTTCGATTTCCCGGATTTATCCATTGTATGCATTTGTACTCGTTTCACCTTCACAGTCAGAATTGTATGGAATTAGTAATTACCATAAAAATCTAGTATCATATATGAACTTATATTATAAACTGGAAAAAAAATGATAGTTTGCATTAAATTAGCGCTGAAACTACTGATTTAAAAAATCTTTCACCATTAGAATCCAAAATTATCCTTTATGAAAATAGGCGATAAAATTACAAAAATTTCTATCTGCACCCAGGCGAAGCCGGGCTGGGTCGCTAGTTTCCTATATTTTGCAAGGCAAAAAATACAGTATTATAATTCCGCCATTATTCAAAGTCTATAGGCCGTGATAATCAACGTTACATTGACTGTTTTATTTTAATCCTATTGTTTAAAGAAGGAAGCTACGCCTGAGTGTTTCATCTCTTCAACACACCATTTAATTGACTGAGCATCAACTTCATTTTTATTACCTTTATCATCGTCTTCAGCCACGGAATGGTCTCTGAAAATTGGACCAATCAACATTCTTACGTAAAACTAAATAAAATTACCGCCTATTCTTAGATCCTTAATGTAGTTTTGGCCAAGCAAAGCGAACACAGCTGAGGAACTTTTATTATCTCGTAACTCATTTATTACTCCCGAATTACTAATAACTTTTTGTTGGAAGAGTTATGTGTAGACGGTATAGTTACTTTTATTCGGTTTGTTATTGCGGTGAATTTTCAATGGTAGCAGATGTGAAGAACTGGGATACTATGGAATTAAACGTGTTAAATGATTTTAGTAGGTGTAATTCGATTAAACTATCTAACGGTCTATTGTGTGTTTCATAGAAATGCGACGAACTGACTAAAATACACCTTGGATTAGCCATATTATATTAGACCAAGAGCCCGTCTATCGTCTTTTTATAAAATCTGAATTTTATATATGTTACTAAGGCAAGTATGAAAAAATATTTCCTTGGTATTCAAGACACTTTTGATGGTACTTTCATCTTGCCAAGACACATTGAAGCTGATAACTTCAAAAGTTACCCCGGTCGGAACTTTATAACAGCTAATCGTGTGATGCCTATGTCAGAGGCATGCGCAGACAAACTTTCAGTTTTTTATAAATTGACAAAAATCTAGCGGCCATGGGCTCTTAGTCTATATTCATCGAAAGGCTTGGGTTAGTTGAAGTACGACAAAATAGTGACACTGTACTTGACTACAAATACTTCACAGGTTTGGTATACCTAACTTTAGAGTTGATTTTATTTCAGAAATATTAAATTATGATGCATCACAAGTTGTGGCGATGTACATCTGGCTTGAAGATTATAAAGAAACTATATATTCCTCTGTTTTGTTATGTTATTTAAATGAGGCATTAAACACATTCCAATGGCCAAAATTAACAAATTACCTTCCCCTTTTTCAACATTTCTGAACAAAGTAACAAACAAACATCAATGCAAACAAGCGACTAATCAGATCTGACTCTGTGACACTTAATAATAGCCAAGTTTACCCGTAGTTAGCAAATCCCGAGGGAGCCATTAAATCAACACGTGGCGTGAATATAAATTTTTGTACGACGCCAGCGAGACTTGGATTTGCTCCGGACGCGTCTGTGTTCTGCTGTAAGTGATATTATTATAATTAAACATTCTTAAAGCCAGATGTAAGATATACTTTAAAGAGCATTAAAAAGTAAGCTGATATAAATGAGATCTTTCTCCTAGACTAGGCGAAGTTCGCCCGGATGGCTACTATTAAAGTCTGTACCCATAGAAGTGTGTCGTGTTTCGGGTTTAGCATACGTATTTGTTAGGGCATTTATGTATGTATATTTATTTATTTACATCAGTTTATTTATTTACACCAGAGTCAGTAATTTGTGTCCGATATGGCGATAGGCTCACCCCCTATCACATCGTGGGACAAAACATACAAGGCGAAATGTGGATGTCCTGGCAACTCTGACTAGCACAACAAACAAAAACCCTCTAGCTTTGTTGAATTACACTTAAAGATTCCGTCACTTAATACAAAGTAAGATAAATAAATAATACAAATAATTTTAAAAATATTGTAATCTGGGGGCGCGGCCGAGCCCCCTCCAAGTCGAGCTAAAAAGTGGCATGGCCGTAACATCCTTTTCTCGAAGCAATTCAGACCATTTTCAACCACCTATAACTTCGTTGTGGCTAAAGCATGAAGCCTGAATTTTCAGTTACTAAGCAGGCATTGTGTAAACACGGTATATTTAAAATTTCATTCAATTTGAACCAGTAGTTTAAGAATTGTAACTTGTCAAACTTTCTTAATTTTGTCACTCACTGACTGACTGACCGATCATCAAAAGTCTAAGGCACTTCTAGCAGACATAGAACCTTCAAATTTAGAATATAATTAGTGTTTAGTGTCTAAAGTAAGGGAAAATTCAAACATTTCATAATTTGTGTCTAGTTTTCTAGATAGACCAACTGCGTGAATAACTTTGTAATCCCAT
The DNA here is from genome assembly GCA_023078785.2 of Hyles euphorbiae. Taxonomy (NCBI): domain Eukaryota; kingdom Metazoa; phylum Arthropoda; class Insecta; order Lepidoptera; family Sphingidae; genus Hyles; species Hyles euphorbiae. The sequence goes on from CM041030.1 coordinate 1,246,296, forward strand.
ATAAATGTATAGGATTACAAAGTTACATTTGCAGTTAATGAATCATTGTACCCGTATATAATGGAATAATAGTTGTAGATAGATATCTATATATATGAGGCATAACAGGAGGGGATATAGAGAGGGAAATGGTGTGTTCAGCCCATGACACTGTACAACATTCCTCTAGAAAAACATGACGAAGTAAAACTTGCAAATAAATAGACTAAATAGCTCGAAAATATCAATTACAATGAAAGAAAGAACATTAATAATCAAATCCGCTATATTTGTGATAAATTGATACCTACAAAAATAAGAAAAATCCATAAGACAGAGGCTTTAAGAAAAATCGTTAGTGATATTCTAGAAGTAAGAAGTACCGAAAAGGAAAAAAGTAGGACTCTACAAAAAGACGTGAGATCCCATCAAAAACATCCTGTAAAAAAATTCCAAGTCTCGCAGCTCAGGTTTTCTACCGCAAAAAGTTGTGAGATGCATGTAATACCAAGTCGATTAATTTATTTAGTCCTTAAGGGACCTTCTATATAAAGTTATTACGTTAGTTATTACCATATCAATATTAAAAATTCTTTGCGTTTTAAATAAATAGATCGACTTGGCCAGCAGCATTATGTATAAATTGTACGATACATTATGTTTTCATGCAATGGCCAAGTCGATCCATTTATTTAAAACGTAAAGAATTGTTAATATTGATATGGTAATAACTAACGTAATAACTTTATATAGAAGGTCCCTTAAGGACTAAATAAATTAATCGACTTGGTATTACATGCATCTCACAACTTTTTGCGGTAGAAATCTGTATTACTGCTTTGTAATCATCAATATTGTCTGATTGACGGGCATCATTCACAGGATGACATATTTCGGCATTCGCCTGTATTTATCACGTCCCTGCAGGCAATTATAGCGAATTTGATTGACAATCATAACTCAAATAGCAAACTGTGATATTTGATTTATAATGCAATTTATATTTAAAATGTTATTGTATTATTGCGACCTTTTGTTTTTACATGTAAATGTGTCTTAATATTCATCTTTTATTTCTTGCTAATAGACACAATTATGCTGACGATTTCGAACAAGAATATATGCTTAATAACTATTAGACTATAGTTTTTCAGGTACAAACTAACTTTTATTCTATCACTTCAAATTATGTTTTGTATTTGCGATAGCTGAGATCCTTCATTAGTAGATACTATTTTATAAACATATTGGTATTGCACCACTTATTTTAAGGTAAATTACAGTTCCCACTGTTTAGACAATAAAATTCGCTAATAAGCGCTATTTCTTTTATTAAAACCAAGTGCAGTCAATTTAGAAACAAGCAATGTACGAGGAAATATAATTTCTTGTCATAAAGTAAGTGATACATTGCTGCTCGTGTATTGAACACGTAAAAAACTTTTTTATGCTTCATTCCTGAGTTGAAGAACTGACGTAGTTCCCGCAACTTGTCACTTTACTTCATGTGTCATAACTTGTTTTTTATAACTTTTATCTTTTCGATATCGTTGCTTATGTGATGTTTTACGTCAAATTACAGCGTGGTTTTTGATGAGCTATTTTTTTTAACTACTATACTGGTTATATCAAGACTGCTACCGAAAACGAAGCTGGGTGGTAGTTTTAGTGACTTTAGACACAATGCAACTAAATTTGTGCAAAAAATTGTGAAGATTTTCATGTTATTTTTTTTTTCTATCTTTGTATTTGGATGGTAAATACATAGTTTTTCTTTAATAATAGTGTACACCCTTTTATTTTTAAAGACTCTATGGTGTGCAAGGCTTTAAATTATCATTTTAGCAAGAACTATTACCACCTAAATTAGACGATATTTAAAACAATAAAATAAAAAAAAGGTCGTGTTTCTAAGCGAAATTTTTTGTTGTATTGTTTTTGTTGTCACTAAAACTACCACCCGGCTTCGTTTTTTGTAGAAGTCTTGATATACCTGGTATATGTTTTACTATATTATGTTCATTTCTCGAACGTCTACGTGGCGCAGTAACTCAAATGCCGACCGTGAAACGAGAGGTCGTGGGTTCGATTCCCGCAATAAGACATTTCCTTATGTTAACAAGACATATTTGTTTCGTGTCTGGGTGTTTGAGATATTTTGCTGAGTGATCATCTTCTAGTCACAGTCACGCCGTGAAAAATTCTTCGTTCTTTTTTAATTTTAATTTCTTTTTATGTATTTTTTTCGTTTGTGTGTATGTACGTCGTTTTATCCGCTAGTGACAAATAAACGGTTTTTCTTTGTTTTCTGACTATCATGCTTAGCAGTGGACTTTGGATAATTATGGAAAGTAGCATCCTGACTACAATGCACTTAATTGTGATTTATAGAAGCGCTGTGCTGTACCGCCACAATGCAAAATTATGCTGAGTAGTCATGTATGTCACAGTCACGTTCACATTGTCACATTAATTTAACATTATTACCGTTTTTAAGTCTATTAGCTTAATTTACAGGGCGTGCAACGTCGATGCCACATTTATTTAAGATGATTCCTTTTATTTAAGATGTTATGATGTATAGAGAAAAATAATCCGAGTGGTCCAGATTTTTTATTGGTATCCTTGGTTTTTTTTTTGCTTGTACGTGGCCTCTAATCCAATCCAGTTTCCAATCATCAAAATCATCATCATCAGCCCGCTGCAGTCCAATGCTGGACATTAGCTTCTCCCAAGGTACACCACAAAGTCTGATCTGTTGCTTTATGCACCCAGTTGCTGCCTGCCCTCTTGTGCAAGTCGTCACGCCATTTGGCCAGAGAGCGTTCAACGCTACGTTTGGCAAGACGCGGTGTCCGCTCCAGAACACGCTTAGTCCAGCGGTTATCCGATCTGCGACATACATATGTGGCCTGCCCATTGCCACTTCAACCTACTAACTTTCAGAACTATGTCGGTCACCATGGTTCTCTGACGGATCACTTCATTCCGAATTGTCCTTCAGAGAGACTCCGAGCATAGCTCTTTCCATAGCACGTTGAGCGACCTTTAAGTATGGATTAGCCCCACAATCAGTGTCTACGTCTCGGCTCCGTACGTCATTACATGGAGGAAGCACTGGTTGAACACTTTAGTTTTCAGGCTCTGTGGTATAACCGACGGAAATATATGGTACAACTTCTTAAATGCTGCCCAGCCCAACTGACAATCCTGGACTTGAAATTATTTACAATATTTAAGATACTCCATGTGGCATCGCCGTAGTACATCCTGTATACATCGTATATCATAGTAATATAAATTATTTTTCGGTATTTTTTATTAGTAATTCCAATACAGTCAATTTAGATTATTTATCAGTGTGAGATGATAACGCTTAGCGATGGACATAGTTATGCCAGCCTGCTCAAAATGGAGTACAGACAAATCAAAAGAAAAAAAAGAAGTAATAAGGATAAACATATTTGCGTGAGACACTATGCCGGGGCTTGCAATTTGTGAGCGGTGTTCGCCGTACATCCGGATACAAATTTCCTACCGCCTTTTGCAATATCATATTTCACCCTTGCATTGTGTTCGACCGGTAAGATTTCTGTAAGTCTATAGAACATGCTCTTGGTGAGACGCTAATATTCAACCTATTGTTCCGAGAATCAACTTAGAACACATATCTAGCTTAAAAAATCAGAAATGTGTTTCCAAGCACTTGGAGTTATGCCATATAGGTTAAATGAGTGTCGCTCAAGAACAGGACACTGCAATTGACCCTCTAATCGAGACAAATGTTTCTCAGCACAAGCAATAATTGCGTGTATGTGGTTTTGAGACCGAAAAATCTTTCGCAGGTTCTGATACTCATACAGGAAGTCGCTGGATGCAGGCCGCTTCCAACAGGTCATTGTGGAGATCATTGGGGGAGGCCTATGTTCAGCAGTGGACTTCCTGTGGCTGATATGATGATGATGATGATGATGATACTCATAACACATTTTTTTCGATGAATGGCGAGACGAGCATGTCATTCGCCTGATGGTGAATATCAAAGCAATGCTTGGCATTTTACTGAACCACTCGCCATCTGAGACGTCATATGTTAAGTCTCAATATGACATGACAGATAATGACTCTGCAGGGAACATCAAAACTGCTACCGAAAATAAAGCCGTGTGGTAGTTTTAGTGCATTCACAATGCAACATAATGCAAAATTTTTAGTTGCGTTGTGTCTGAAGTCACTGAAACTACCACCTGTTTTTATTTTTGGTACCAGCCTGGATGTACCCAGTATTTTTTTTTCTTATAATGGCCTGGCATAGTGGCGGCATTGCACCTGATGGTAAGTACCAATGCCGCCCAGGCAGAGTATCCATTGGCATCGGACGGCAGTCCCATGACGTCCATCCAATGGACGGAAGGACCCAGGATTGTAGGAAGGAGGGAACACGTGAGACGGCAAACAATTCCACAGCCTGACGGTGCGGCACAAAAACGAATTCGAGAACTATTTGGTTCGCGCCGGGATGGTGTGGACCGTCCAGCTATGGCTTCGCAAGCCAGCACGCGTGGTTCTGGTTAGGAATGGAGAGGAGGGGATCAAGTTGAACAATTCTTCAGAGCACTCACCGTGATACAGGCGGTAGAACACTTATGTAGTATGACTTTACGTCTAAATATTTTAAGCCACTAAACTACGTTTCGTTTGGAAAGTGTCCTATAGCTCGGCACATTCAGGTCATCCGCGCTCTTCATTACAAAACCTTCCAAACTTAGCATTCTCCGCTGCATAAAATTTCGAAATATTAAATTTCCACTTACACTACCGTCAGACGGCGACGGAATAAATGGAACGGAGTTTCGCTGCATAAATCAGGGCGGTTTTTGTCGTAATAAATATTATCCCCTCAACTGTAAAACGAACAGCGCTCAGGCTCGTCGGACTTCAAGCAATAAAGCAACCTAACGTTATTGAAATAGGGGCTATTTTAATTCAAGGACACAATATGGCGCTTACGACAAGCCAGGGGATAAACTGACGTTTATTTAAAGTTTTTAATATGAAACGACTAGCGGAACTATATACACACAGCAAGCTTTATTTTTTAAGGTACTTTTACAGTCATTAGAATTAATACAGAGCACGCAATAATTGAATTAAACTCAAAAAATAGAGAGCATATTCAAACAGCCACTACGTGGCTGCCGGCACTTGACGGGTTATAGCAGGGCGCAGAGTAAACAAGACGTCTGAGAAATATTGTCCATCGCGAATAAAAGAGGTGTGACATTATGGTGGTCGTGTTGCGGGTTTTATTAGGTATCTGTAAGTGTATCGTTTTTTTAAAGGGAGGGTTAAGTAAATGAAGATGGTTGTATGTTTTCTGATTTTATGTGTTGAGGGTTAAGTGTCAATGCTTGTATTGCGTAACCGGAGTAGAATATGAACTGACTGCAGGATGTATACCGAACGTCTGATTCCTTCTCAGACAATTTTATATTCCGGAACATCTTTCTGTTTTTTGCGCTGCAATTATGAATAGAGACGATTTATTTTGGAGCGATAAACTTAGGGTTAAAAGCCGTCGTTGATTCCTATCGCCTGTTAATATTCTGAGTTTCAAAGTCAAATATCATTCTCAACATCAGCAGCGGACTACCACCCCAGCAGTAGAACAACTGGTATTTGGACCCTTCACTTATAAATTACAACACATTCTGTTTGCTCCAGTATACTCTCGGCTCCAGTACTATCATTTTTAGAACAAGATAATAAGGATCCTATCAGACTAACGTTACATTCAAAATATGTAGACATCACTTAACTGATAGATCATCTTGTGAACGATATTTTGTGCCCACCACTTTTTTTAATTGTACCTTAGTCGTAAGAGCGAACGGTGAGAAGAATATAAATAATATTTTTCAGTGCCATCCGACAAAACAAAATTATATAAAAGCGGTTCTTAATTTCATTGCATTACCTCAACAATCTATTCACCCATGTATTCCACCTCTAAATCAATGCTAGAACGAAACACATAAAAACTATTCGACCATATCAGGATATACGAGTAGTACTGCGCCGTCAGAGTAAAGCATTCAACAACCGATGCTGTTTATGACTAAACCAGAAGCCATACATTATGAAATAGTAACTTTAAGCGTAATAATTTTACTGCGAGCTAGTGCAGCATGATATAACTGATTATGACTGATTTATATGATATAACTGTTTATGTCGACGCATGGATATTAAGTTTTACGGTATATGGTTATTTTAAACGCACAAAGCTTTTATTTCTCATTAATATGTTTTGTAAGATATATTTGGATGGCGATTAATTATATATAACACACAACTATACAAATCCGCGTTTTTTTTATTGCAATGAATGGTGAAACGAGCATGCCGTTCGCCTGATGGTAAGCGATACGACCGCTTATAAACAGTAGCAGAACCAAAAAACACCTTGAATTACAAAGCAATGCTTGGGATTCCACTGCGCTCGCCATCTTGAGACATAAGATGTTAAGTCTCAATATGTCCAGTAGTTATTCTGGCTACAATATCCTTCAATCCGAAACACAACAGTGCATTTACACTGCTGTTTGACGGGAGAAATAGACAATGCGGTGGTACCTACCCAGGCGGCTTCTCACATATGAGAGACCTACCACCAGTAAAATCCGTGAATAATAGTTTTATTTCAATGAGATTATGTGATCTTGAGCGACAATATACGGCTACGCGATCCGAAGCGAGGGCGTAATAGGAGCTTAATCTAAATTTTCTCACACTTAGTAAAAATAACAGTTAATTAAAATTCAGCTTAGCTCCGTAATCACAGAAAACTGCCGTAACGTGACATTTGAGAGGCATTAGAAAAGTTTTATTATAGGCAGTTAATCAAAGGACAAAAGATTAAGTTACAAATCGTGACCCCCCCACCCTTATTAATGGCTATCTGGGGGATGATCTCACACCCCTTTGTGATTTATATCGTCTTATCTTCAATACGAGGTTTGAAGACTGCTGGATATTTTTGTGTTTCATTTTGTATGCTCGTATATTTTTGAATGTGATAAAAAGGTCATAAGGGGAGTGTGAAGGAGTAAAACATATTTATGTTTACATCTTGATGGGAATGTAGTAATTATTGAAAAGCCAACCTGCACTAGGCCAGCGTGGTGGACTACATAAACTCCTAGTTTGCGGCCTAGTGGACTTATGGCCTAACTCCACTCAATCGTACTCGCGATTACAGTGTAGGCTTTGGCCATGCATTACGGCATTACGCAATCCTGATTTTCATTACAAATTGACTTATTATATCCTTTATATTACAGTAGTTACTTTGGCTATAATGTCCTTCAAACCGTAACACAACAGTGCACTTACACTGCTGTTTGGCGGGAGAAATAGACATGGAATAAAATTACCAAAATATCACAAACAAATGTTTTTGTCGAAAATCCCGAGTTCCAAAACTGTGTTTCCGAGTAAACCACCCCATGTATATTCAGATTAAAGGCAAAATTAATGTAAACACTTGGTTAATCTTAAGACGGTCGCAGCGAAGGCGACAAAAGGAGCGATTTTTATTCAAATCTCAACGCATCCATCTTGGAAGGTAATCAGGGGGTGTCGAAACTGAAATGATTATGGTAATAAGCGCTCTCAAGTATTATCTTTTGACTAATATCAAACTTAATCCGTATTTTATGGTTAACGGTTTAATTATTCGATGATTTATGACAGTTTTTGGGAAAGGCGTGATGAAGTGTATATTGGCGAAATAATTTTTCTATTCAAAATCAGTGCAATTAAAATTGTCATTGCATTTATAGACGAAAAATCGTATTTTACCAGTCGATACAACTTTCGGCTTGATTAAACATACACACGCTGTTTTTGAAATGCGATATTTTAATTATTTTTATTGCAATGAATGGCGAGACGAGCATGCCGTTCGCCTCATGGTAAGCGATACGACTACTCATGAACAGTAGCAAAACCAAACAACACCTTGAATCGTCAAGTGTTGCTTGGCATTCCACTGCACTCACCATCTTGAGACAGAAGATGTTAAGTCTCAAAATGTCCGGTAGTTACTCTGGCTATAATGTCCTTCAATCCGAAACACAAGCATTTACACTGCTGTTTGGCGGGAGAAATGGACATTGCGGTGCTACCCAGACGGCCTCTCACATATGAGAGACCCACCACCAGTAAAATATACTTTAATGGAACCAGCTTGTACTGTGTTCGATGTAAAAGAGCAGAAGAAAATCGTAACATCAGCAGCAAAGTACAGTCAGCAACATAAGTCGCTACACATTCACGAGATTTGGAATTGTCTTATCATCCAAAATAATCATTATTTTCTATATCATAAGGCACTTCTCGGTATAGATGACTTTACTTGGTTATATTTTACGACTATAGAGTAATACGGACAAATTTTAATTCATAAAAAGGTTATTAAAAAATTTGAAGTTTTCTGTACTGTACATGCGTGCTTAGCTTCAAAGGAAGGAGAATGAAGGGAAGCGGGGTAGAAATGTATATGCCTCTCTGAGATATTACGATAAGCCTAGTGGTATAAGTAGTAATTTGGCAGCGTGCGTATTCCGCGAATCATGACGCATTGTGTTCAATTCTTGATCAAAGTAATTATTTTTGATTTATGGATGTTAACGCGCAATAGTCTATTTCACGATGGAGTTAATGTGTTGAAGTTAATGAGTCCTATAATTTATAAGCAAAATATGTATGGAATATAAAAATACCCAATATAATCCATGATTCAAGTATATTTTCTACGCAAGCACTGTGATCCATAAAATCTGCTTTGAGTAATTGTGTATTTCGTTTACACATACAAAAAAGTATAATCCCTCACCGATTGAAATAAAATTATGTGATAAGAAAAATTTACGTCTAGCATTCAGAAAGTTTCTAAATCCTCTTGGTCGGGTTATTTTTATGGCACGTGATACGGTAAAATATATTTTTCTCAAATAAAACGCATAATCCTTGGCAGAGGCCGTATCAACGGTGTGTTAGGGCAGGTAACAAAAACCTTAAATCACTGTAACGAAATATATTGTTGATGCTATAAAAAAGTTGGTAAGCGTGATGCTACAAGGATAAAAAGGTTCTGTAGTTACTTATGAGTTAATATGGCAAAATGGGCCAAAGATCTGTATTTTACATTTGCGTGTACTCTTGTAGATGAGGCCCATGTCCTGCAGTGGGACGTATATGGGATGATACAGATATAAAAGTAAAAAGGGGACTGTAGCGGTAGCTTTCTATCTCTTTCCGTGGCGTCGACGGTCGCACGTTACGGCACTGACGTCATCGTATGCAATACGTATCCTTTTCTATTACCTCAAAAGTCGTCCAGCTTCCAAACGTTTCAGACTTGCTTATTACTGAATTGATTCTTCAAATTATTTATTTATTGATAAAACAGTCGACTAAATGATAAAAAAATTAACTGTCTGTTAATGGATTTGTCTATTCACCATCATCAGCCCATCCGCGTTCACTCCTGGACATAAGGTTCTCCTACTAGCCATTGATTTATCTGTTATATCAGACAAAAGTTTTTCTAATGCCTTTTCTAAGTATGAAAAATAAACTTTATAAATAGTTCAATCATCATTGCATTTATCTTGCGTGGGTCAAACTTCTGTGTCCAGATTTTTAGTCACCTTACTGTAGCAGGAGTGTATTTATGTGTTTCCGACATTCCGCCGGGAAATCAGTGAAGTGAACATTCGTTTACCACATGGGACAAGGTCTGGTCAGTTCAATATTGATTAAGAATAAAATATGATCTTCAGATGACACTCCCATCAAATATTCTGCACAGATTACTGGTGGTAGGTCTCTCATATGTGAGAGGCCATCTGGGTAGGTACCACCGCAATGTCTATTTCTCCCGTCAAACAGCAGTTTAAATGCATTGATGTGTTTCGGATTGAAGGATATTGTAGCCAGAGTAACTACCGGACATTATGAAACTTAAAATCTTATGTGTCAGGATAGCGAGTGTAGTGGAATGCCAAGCATTGCTTTGTAATTCAAGGTGTTTGGTTTTGCTACTGTTCATGAGCGATTGTATCGCTTACCATCAGGTGAACGGCGTGCTCGTTTCCCATTCATTGCAATAAAAAAATATTTCTCTAAATAAAATATAATTGGCACAACAAAGTCCGCCCGCGGTACCCTAAGCCCTAAGAAACTACCCTCATTCGTATTTAATGCGCTGAGTTGACCTCGTTGACCTCGCGACGGGACCCTGGTGGGAAATTCTCGCAGATTCGAAACTCGGAGGCGGCGGAACACCGATCCACCTAATCTTTATGGCTGAAGGTTGCTTTGATAGTATACGCTTGGAGAGAACAGCCAGCAATATTGCTGGAATGGGTAGAAAGTATTTTGAAATTAGTAATGTACGTGAGCCGTGTTTTAGGCTTGTACTATGTGGTTTTAGGCCGGCATAATTTTGTCCGTCATCGATGAAACCATCGTATGGTGGATTTTATCAAAGTGTGGTTCTCGTGGTGTTAAGGCTATGTGCGACTAGTTTATAAAAATGTCCTATAATGTCTACTTATAAAACGAAACAAAAGTAAAATACCACACCAAGCATTAATAAGAAACTCTTACTCTCGAGAAGTTAACTCGGTAGAAACATTAAATCTAATTTGTAATACTTGATATTTCACCGTATTAAAGGGTTGCCATAAGTGCTGATATTACGCGAGACGTCTAGCTTGGTATTAACTGTTAGAAACACACAAGTATGGAGACAAAAAAGCTGAAATGACTTGACCGTATTATTTGCAGCAATTAATAATAATAATAATAAAAAGAGATGACAGATGAAAGTATTTAAGATGGAAAGAGTACGAGGATGAATGATATAGATGTTGAAGTATGCAAGGACGGAATATAGAAGAGAACAGTCTGGAAGACGACGGAAGACGTGAAAGACGTAAGATGTGAAGACGCATTTTATAAAAGATTTAATATATTCAAGATTATCCAAACGATCCTAGTTTGATTTGACCCGAAGCGGAACTATTCCCACATATATTTGTTGTTAAAAATAACGGATAGTTTTAGCAAATCAATCAATATGGATTTTGGTGTAGATAAATGTGCGGTTATCCATGTGAAGCGAGGGGAGGTTGCGGTCTCTGATGACATACTAGTCTCAGAGACTGTAAGGCTTAGATCCCTCTCCGTGACGGAAACCTACAAATATTTGGGTATGCCAGAGGCTCTAGGTATCATGGGTGCAGATGTAAAACGATCGTTGAAAGAGCGTTTTTGTAGCCGCCTGACAAAAGTACTTAACAGTTTTTTGTCAGGTGGAAACAAGATTCGCGCTTTTAACGGTTGGGTTATGCCTGTACTCATGTACTCTTTTGGCATACTCAAATGGACTCAGACCGAATTGGACGCCCTGGATCGTAAAGTCCGAACTCTCCTGACTGCACATCGTATGCATCATCCACGATCATCAGTGATGAGATTGTACATCCCGCGGAGATGTGGGGGCCGAGGCATTCTTAATGCTAAGGACTTGCATAATCGCGAGGTGTGCAATCTCAGGGATTATTTCCTTCACAGTGATGTGGATATGCATAGGGTTGTAGTTATGGTAGATAAAGGATTTACCCCGCTCTCTTTGGCGATTGAGAACTGGCGGAAACCTCTGGTGGTAGGCATTAAGGATCGCGAGGACATATGGAAGAGCAAAGAGCTGCACGGTCGGTTCTATCGAGCCCTTCATGGGCCTGATGTGGACCGACTAGCGTCTGTGTCTTGGCTACGCTTCGGTAACCTCTTTGGGGAAACCGAGGGTTTTGTCTTTGCAATTATGGACGAAGTTATTAAGACGAACAACTATAGGAAATACATCCTGAAGGACGGTACGGTCGACATCTGTCGGGCATGCCACCGTCCTGGCGAGTCTATCAGGCATGTTATCTCCGGTTGTTCGTATCTTGCTAACGGCGAGTATTTGCATAGACATAACCTAGTAGCCAAGATCATACACCAGCAAATTGCCCTTCGATGTGGACTTGTGACTCCTGAAGTGCCATATTACCAGTATGTGCCCCAACCAGTTCTCGAAAATGGTCATGCAACGCTGTATTGGGATCGATCTATTATCACAGACAGGACTATTCTAGCCAATAAGCCTGACATTGTGATAATAGATCGATTGGCGCGCCGGGCTATACTTGTTGACGTCACCATTCCGCATGACGATAACCTTGTCAAAGCCGAAAAAGACAAAATGTCTAAATATTTAGATTTGGCACACGAGGTTACCGACATGTGGGATGTCGACTCAACAATTATTGTCCCGATTGTCGTTTCTGCTCATGGGTTGATACCAAAGAGCCTCGACCAACATCTACAGAGGCTCTCAATCGGCGTTTGGGTCAGGAGTCAGATACAGAAGGCAGTATTGCTTGACACGGCACGTATTGTGAGGCGGTTCCTCACTTTGGGCTCCTAACCACCGGTGGCTTGGGTCTCGAGCCTCGCCATCGTTGGATAACTTTTTATATTTTTATATGTATTTTGTTTTTTTTTAATATATATATAAAAATGTAAAAAAAAAAGATTTAAAATAAAGAGAATAATAATAATAATAATAAAGTTTATTTGGAACAAGAAACACATACAAATTATTTAGAAGTAACGGTGATAGAAGCAAAAGTTTTTAATAACTGCGGTGCATCTACCAACGCCCATCTCCATACTGAATAATTGGTTCCATACACAATACAAACACAAAAGTATGAATATAGTAGGAAAAAATTAAAAGAGAAATAAAAACTACTTATACATTAGTAAATAGATGTATTGTGTGTGTGTGTGTGTGTGTGTGTGTGTGTGTGTGTGTGTGTGTGTGTGTGTGTGTGTGTGTGTGTGTGCTTGCGTGCGTGCGTGCGTGCGTGCGTGCTTGTGTGTGATTAAGTAAGTACCTATGTATAAGTGAGAGTAGTGTCTGTTATGGTTGTGTGCTAAGCTTAAGGTTATAAATCTACAAGTTGCTCTGTCTCATCGTAGCTCAGGGTTTTCAGCCAGGAAGCCAGTCGAGTGTTTAGTTGATGTTTCGTTAAAGGATATATATTTATCGCCCGGTTTATTGTGTTGTATAATTTGGAGCTTATATGTGTAAAATGACGGCTTGCTAAAGATGTTCTGCGATGTTTTATTTTAAATATAATATCAGAACGACGTTTGGCAATATATATTTTCGGGTCATAGAATAGGTGTCTATGTTTATGCAAGATAGTTTGGTGGATATACAGCTGCCTAACAGAGAGGACCTGACAAGTTGAGTATAGAGTCGTCGTTGGAAAGCGCATCGGTTTTTTTGCAATAACTTTAAGGACTGCCCTTTGAGCACGCTCCACGCGGATCAGCGTAGTCTTATGCACGCCACCCCAGACAGTTATGCAGTATCTTATTAAGGACTGCCCCAATGCCAAATAAATAGAAAGCAAACTCTTAATATCCATTATGTCTCTAAGTTTCCGAAAAACGAAAATTAATTTGCGCAGACGTGACACAATAGAAGTAATATGGTGTTTCCAGGAGAAATGGGAATCTAAGGTAACACCAAGGTACTTAAGGGACTGGACACACTCCACCATGGGACAGTCGCATGTTGAATTGTTAGAGAAGTTGGGACAAGAATGTGCGTATATTTCCAGTGGAACTTTGGGCTGGCCAGTCTTGTTGGCGGAGAAAGGAATAAATTTAGTTTTAGTAAGATTTAATGTAAGTAGATTAACCGATAACCATTTCATGACTCGGCTGAGGGCCAGTTCAGAATTAGAGCGAGCATGATTCCAATCAGTTCCGTGAATTAGCAGAGCGGTGTCATCAGCGTAAGTTATGATTTCACAAAATGGTAATGATAGTTTGCACAATTCATTAACATAAATAATAAAAAGAGTGGGACCCAAGACACTGCCCTGTGGAACACCAAAGGAAAGTGATATTTCTCTGCTTACAAAGTTGTTGACCTTGACAAATTGCCTTCGTCCCGTTAAGTAACTTCTAAATAGATCTAAGGGCGTGCCACGTATACCTATATGTTCCAGCTTTTTAAGTAGGATGGGAACAGAGACAGTGTCAAAGGCCTTGGAGAGATCCAGAAATATAGCAATGGTTTTAAGGTTCTTTTCCACATTATCAATGATTGTGTTAGTTAGGTATAAGACGGCATCCTCTGTGGATTTACCGCTACGAAAACCGAATTGATTTTTGGCCAAAATATCCAAATCTGATAAATATTGAGTTAACCTACTATTGATCGTTTTTTCAAGTAACTTTGAGAATATGGAAAGCAAGGAAATTGGCCTGTAATTGGAGACACTGTCTTTGTCTCCGTTCTTATAGATGGGATGGACTACTGCGATTTTAAAGATTTCCGGGAAGGTACCCTGGGCAAAACATAAGTTAAAGATATGGACTAAAATAGGAATGATGGAATGTCTAATAGCTTTAATTGTGGAGGAGGATATACCATCCGACCCAGGCGAAGAACTGTCTTTGAGACCAAGAATAAGATTATTTTATTTGATTAATTGATTAATTAAATCAATTATGTTATTACTACACTTAGATTATTATTATTGAATTACCATTTGTACCTTGTGAAGCTCAATGCTCTAAGTTTTATTTGAGTAAGCTTTTTTGCGAAATTTAGGAATGAAAACGTGCTTTCTTAAGCTTTAAAATCAGGTGGAATAAGATAAGGCAGATCATTACTTTTTACTGGTGGTAGGTCTCTAATATGTAAGAGGCCGCCTAGGTGGGTATCACCACAATGTCTATTTCTCCCGTCAAACAGCAGTGTTAATGTACTGTTGTGTTTCGGTGTGGAGGGACTTGTAGCCAGAGTGACTACTGGATATATTGAGACTTAACATCTCAGTTTTGCTACTGTTCATGAGCAGTCGTATCGCTTGTTACCAGGCAAATGGTATGTTCGTCTCGCCATTCATAGCAATAAAAAAATAGAGCACTTCATATTGTAAATACTGTACCAACTATTTTACTACCTATCGCCCGAATACTGGAACGCCATTCAAATAATAAGTTGCTCTTAACAACGCACGGCCCACTTAGCTAGTACATTTAATCGGGATTAACGTAGTTAAGCGCCATTTATATTTAAGTTGCTTTCCAGTATTTGGGCGTATGTGTCACAAGTAAATAAATAATTTGATTTGAGTTATAGGTCAATCATGGTGAGTGATCATGAGGTTCGACTTTAGAAATAAGGCCTAATTCATTACCCCACTAGTTTTGGAATAACAGCAGAACACGACGTTTTATCAAGTGTTGTTTTAAATAACACATACCATACTAAACTAAATCAGCTTATGTTGTGTTGTTACCAATTTTATTTTAATCATAATAGGACATTCATAGGCAAATTAGAATCCATTTCCTTTTCTCTTTAACATCTTAAAGTGATCTTATAGGGGTCGTAAGTAGGGTGCAAGCTTCGTACGTTTAGGACAAGAGATTCTCCAATTTAAAGGATTTCGGACAACATTATCAATCGTAGCACGTCCTGGATTGCCGAAACGTATGGTAACCCTATTCTCTTACGAAATTTACTCAATCACTTAAATTTGACTACTACACTTCGTAGACTTAATATCGAGACGCTTAAAATAAATGTAGCCGAATTTAACTTTATAAATTGAATTATTTCCGTTCAGTAACTGAGTTCCTTACGACATTTGCGGAATGAGTTAATTTATTAAAAATTACGGAATTCGATTATTCGTAAACAAGAGTTTGTAAATTTTCGCTGTGAATGGGAGAAATGTTGAGAGCTGAACAATTTATACACTTTTTGTTACTAGATTTTAATGTCTTAATCTATATAGGGTATTCTGTAATTCATCTTTTCCCTTCCTTTATCTCCTATGGATTCTTTTTCTCTGATTTGAACGTCACTTGGTTACGATCTTAAGTTTAGGTTTTTAAAGCAGGTATTCCTTATTCCTCTTTCGACTGTGGAGATCTAAAGATCGAAAAGGTTTGAGTTTGTGAGCACATATTGGTGTAATCAACTCTTTGTCATCATATTTTTTTTAGCCAAAGCAGTTCCCATACTGCACAAATCCTTATATCCTTTGTTGTCTTCATCTCACATTACATAGTAATTGTTTTTCAGGACAATACAAGTTGTACCTACGTTCTGTCGTGTGTTTACCATGTCCTTGTGTATCATTGTTCGCATCATAAAGAGGGCTTGTAAATATTGACTTGTGGCCGGACGCGTCGTAAAAACGTTTTATGTCGTCACACGTGATCGCCAAACAACGCGTTGTACCGCTGTTGATACCGATGACGGACTGTTACGTGGATACCCGGGTTATATAGACAAACTTGTCATATATGTGGTATGTGAATCGTGGTGTATATGCAGTTTATCTTAAAATATTTATGAGGCAGTTTAAATCTAACTCCGTGAATTATTTTTCTGTCAACTCTTTAAAACATAAAAGTGGCGCCAGTAATAATAATTAAAAACTTCATTATAAACCTCCTTATATCACGCACGTATAGAGGCACAAAGTTATCTGACCCGGTGAGAGAGTCGCTGTAATCGAATTTGGTGTTGCCATTAAAAATAGATATAGCAATAAAGTGGGTAAAGTAAGATTTTTCAATCCGATCAATAGTGTCGGGAAAATGAGTGGACCAGTTTCATATGCATGTTTTTTCCTTCACAAGATTTCTAACCAATCGCTCCACCTTAAAGAAGTCAAAACCCTTAAAAAGTTATCTGTATCAGCCCATACACGTCCCACTGGAGGGTACGGGCCTCCTCTGTAATCGAGAGTACGATTGAGGGTAGTTAGGCCATATCACAGGCTATATAGTCCGCCGCGCTGGCCTAATGCGGGTTGGTGGACTTACACAGGTACCATAGAAATTCTTATAAATCGCTTTGGTATGCAGGTTTCCTCACGATGTTTTCCTTCACCGTTTTTGTGTGTGTTTATTGACTATCAATACACGCATGACTCCGAAAAGTCAGAGGGGTACTCTGAGATTCGAACCCGCAGCCACCGTGAAATGTGGTTGTGGTCATTGGTGGTCCATTTACCAACAGGCCACCACGCACGTAACGATGAATTTTAGTTTAGGATATGAACTAACATCTATTGTACTAGTACGTACAAAGTTCTGTTTTCGTGGAATTTATTTTGAAAAGCTGACAACACAAACTTGTGGCAACAGCTACACGATGATACAATTTTTCGAAGGGTATTATTGGTATCTGAAGCCGATTTTCTTCCTAAGTAAAATTTAATACCTGAAGTTTAACATTCCTAGCATCACTTTTTAAAGTTTTCGGCAATTTTCACTAGTTTTAAATAATGCAGGAAAAATAAATACATTGAGTAAACAACTAATGGCCGATATGACAGCGACTGGCAGATAGACTGACATTCTAAATGACGTATTTGTCTCCACTTTTGGCCACCGGGCCAGGTATCTTTGTGGCTCTTTATATATGATACTATGTTTACAATATCTGTCAATTTATATAAATGTGACATTTATCGATAAAATACCAAAGTTTCGGAACGTGTAGCTGTAAAGAAAAAACAACCCAAAATTGCCCTTAGCAACACGATTTTTCTTCTGTTTTCTTTCCTTTTTATCTATTTTCTAAAACATGATTTAGCCCTTATTCTACAAAAGCTCCACTGCGAGTTTTAAGAAGCACAAAGTCCCGTTTTAAAAGAGAGTCGAGCACACTCGGCCAGTATGTCGACAGGTAGTATCATAAACAATTCAGTAACGAGTGACAGGCGCTCCCTTGTGTTCGATGCTTTATTTATCGAGGCTACAAGCCGGCTAGAGGGATATGTCGTGTTGTTTATATGCACGATTGTGCCATTCGGTACGAATTTTATATTATGAGTTTGTTGAGCTGAGGGATTTGTTTTGAGAGATTGTATTTTTATTATGCCACTAGCGGACGGGCCCGGCTCCGCCCGGGTGCATACACGTTTTAAAATGGCGGTCAAAATGTTTAATTCTGACTATCAGTTTAGAATATCGACCAATCTGACCACGAAAAACGAACAAAATTTCCTCGTATTTGCTAGAAATAACACTACTGCTTTCCTCCTATAGGTCATAGCGTGATGATATATAACCTTCCTCGATACATGGACTATCCAACACTAAAAGAATCATTCAAATCGGACCAGTAGTTCCAGAGATTAGCGCGTTCAAACAAACAAACAAACAAACTCTGCAGCTTTATAATATTAGTATAGATAATAATCATCAACGATTAGAAGTTTATTTATTAGCATATTGGATAGCCTGGGTTCAGGTTCGATGGCACCGTGATAATTTTTTGTAAGGCCAACTAGTAAATATCTCGAGTCTGGATGTTTGTGAGACCGAAAAGTCTCTCGTAGTTTCTGATACCCACCACTCAAGACTTAATTGATCTTAGTGTGGACTCAGGACGACGTATATGACTGTTAGGTGTATTTATTTATTTATAAGCATATGCTTCTCACTAGCGTTTCCGCAGCAACCTGTAGGAACATTGCGTTGACTTTTTGCGTCTCTCCTGAGACCTTCATTAGGTTGTACTAAATTATACACATTATCTTTTTTGTCCTTTCTCATTTCGGTGGAATGACTGCTTATTTTCTGCTTTTGGTAACTGTATTTAATTTTCTGAATATATTTTTTTACAAGTTAAGTATATTTTACGCTACACCGAATCCAAACTTCTTAATTCATTTTATATTTACACAGGCTCGTCTAAGTCTCAAAAACATCTGAGACTCGGTACATAAATTTGATGAAAGTATTGTCTGAGTGATTAATTAATACCAACTAAAATAATGATTACCTGCAGAGAGGCGAGCCTTTCATACAAATTATCGCGTAGTGTTAATTATGAACAATGATTGTTTCTGTAGCAAAATTACATTTCACAGCGGGATGGAGATGACGCAGTTTTTGAAGGTTATCCTTACTTAGGTCATAATGGGGCGTTTGGGAAGTTTCAAGGCTAAACATTGATTAGAATGGAAACTAAGTGAATAAATGACTAGGATCGAGCCAAATTCGTGGACTTTTTGCTATGTTTTCGTCTTTTATGGACATTAAGTTAATGGACGTTTGACGGGAATTTCAAAAAGGTTTTATATTCTTTGACATAGTTTTGAAGTTCGTGGATAGCCGGTGGTACTAATTCATGATCCTAATAATGTTGAATAATCTTAAATGAACTTACCATAATATTTCAAATATTATCAATTTGCCAATTGCTTATTTCACCTTTTACTGTCCCATAATAAATAAATGAGAGCTACCTCTAGAAAGTAATATGAAGCACAAAATTATTAAATTTAATTTCTCACATAAATATGTTTTATTCAAACAAAGGCAATTAAATTCTCTCCCTTATCGTTTAAAAGTCTTAAAGACAGCACTTTATATATGGCGGTCCACGTCGCAGAATATAAAGGAGCAAAGAACTCGGTCGAATTGAAATGGTACGAACGGGAGATTAAACGAATATGATAAAATGCTCTCCCGACGCAGCTAGTTCTCTGGAGTGGCACCGATATAAATTCTACAATCTTGAAAGACTGTGTGCAGTTTAAATGTTTCAGAGTCTTTTTTATTTGTATACTTGATACATAAAACAAAACTAGGGTAGTGTGTTGGTCCCTTCTTCTTTGAAATATCGATGACTAATAGTGGAACGCATATGATGTATTTTAAGGTCTGATTTATACGATGGTTGAAAAGTGCAGGTGGCACTAAACAAAACTAGGCTAGTCGGTTGGTCCCTTCTTCATAAAAATGTAGGTAACCAACATTGGAACGTATATTATGTTTAAGGTCTGATCTATACAATGGTTGATAATCACCTGCACTAATTTGTCTTATAAAAAATATTCATATTTGTGTCCACCATAGACAATGGGAATTTGACACCAAACCAGTCCCATCAAAGATACTTTACAGTCTACCTATATCCTTCCATTGCAGGATTAGAGTCCATTTCAAGATTACACCATTCTTGATTATGCTCTATCTTTATAACTTGGCTTTCTACAACATTTTCTGTACTTTTACGATCAAGAATACATACCTTTATGAGGCCATGTCCAACACAAGCCACCAAAACTATGCACAGTGCAATATGAATGCCAGTGTAAAACAGTAAGCACGTACCACCCAGCAGAAATCAGCTGCTGTAACGGCTTTATCTCGATTGCGTCACGACTCACTAGCTCTTTGTGCATTTGGAAAATTGCCTCCACACTGCACCAGAATATCACTGATCGTTTTAAATTTTACAAGAACATATATGTATGTTTCTGTCTGTATCTGTATCAGCCCATATACGTCCCACTGCAGGGCACGGGCCTACTCTACAATCGAGAGTACGATTGAGAGTGGTTAGGCCATATAGTCCTCCACGCTGGCCTAGTGCGGGTTGGCGGACTTACATACCATAGAAATTCTTATAAATCGCTATGGTATGCAGATTTCCTCACGATGTTTTCCTTCACCGTTTTAGTGCGTGGTGATTGACTATCAATACACACATGACTCCGAAAAGACAGAGGTGTGCGCTGGGATTCGAACCCGCGACCACCGTGAATATGTAGGCAGCCGCGTCTAGTCCGTTTACCAACAGGCCACCACGCACTTATGTTATGTTTGCTTTTAAAAAATTCAGACATTTGTCTCTCTCGGGATCGACTTCGGCTATCCTCGGAAATATGACGACTGGAAAAGTTCCTGTGGTAATTTGAGATGTGAAGTCAGGATTGTGATTATGGTCTATGTCAAGGAAAGTATGATTGAAGAACATTCTTCAATCATACCTTCCTTGACATATGTTGACATGACTTGACATGTTGGTGAATTTTGATTTCCAGGTTGCAGTATTTTGTTAAGGTCCGTCAAAGTTTGTTATCACCCACCATATTTAGTAATTAAAGGTTCATTCAAGTTTCAAAAAGTTGTTTTCTGTAAGTACTATAAAATAAAAAAGGGCTATAGTTCTTTCTGCTCAATCGTCATCATCATGATCTCAAACACAGGCAGCCTACTGCTGAACATAGGCCTCCTCCAATGACCTTCCATTGACCTGATGGAAACGGACTGCATCTAGCAATCTTCTTCCGGCAACCTTAACCAAGTCGTCCGTTCACCTTGTAGGCGGGCGACGGACAGTGCCCAGCCCACTGCCATTTCAACTTAATAATCCTATGGACTACGTTCCAAAAAAATAATACGCATACTTTTGATCATAATATAATGGTATAACATTCGAAAGTTTCCAACGTGTAAATTAGTTGTTTAACTTTTATGATCCATGCAGCTCTGGAGTCACGCTTCAGCGGCAATTTCAGAAATTGCCCAGTCAAATTAGAGATGTTAATTTTGCCCGCACATTGTAGTTTCTATGCAAATTATTGTGACAGAGCGGAAGCGTCACGAACAGAAGACCCTGTACCATTGGAACGGGATGTGAATTGAAAAATATTTAATACATCAATATACCTAAAAGTCACATATACAGTCCTAAACCCACACTACAATCAAATCTTATATCGAAGATATCAGAAACTAAGAGGCTTTTTGGGCTCATAAACATCCAGTGCCTAAACAAAACAAAATGTATTTGGTTTGGTAGTTGAAGTTGTTAGGCATGTTCCATCTAAAGGGAAAATATTGTGTTTGTGTAGATCATACCGGCAATTTCTCATTTTAAATCAAATGCTCCAGAATGTTTATAAACAATAGAAGCTACATAATATTTCAAGCCTTTTAAAAATATAATTCAAAGCTTGTACCATAGATTGAAGTCAGACCACCCAAGGCGTGAACAAAATAATAAAATTAACAACGAAACAATTATTTATAATCTTAATTGCAACTTAACACTTAACATTATAAACCTTGTCCGGTTATGCAAACTACCACACATTTGACGTGAGCCGCTGTGTAGGAAAATTAATGGCGGCAACGATGCCCGGATTGACGGTTTAATTAAGTCAATGTATTGTCACAACAACTGCCGCCTGCATTAAAATAATGGAAATGATAACCTATTTACTACATTAATGGATTAAAACAACGGTGAGTTTGACATTTTACTATTCATTATCAGTCAAGAATTTCTTTCCGATATGATAGGCTCGCTCCCTATCACATTGTGTGACGGAACATATAAGGGGAAATGTGGGTGTCCTGGCATCTCTGCCTACCCGTTCTGGGCAAAAGGCGTGAGTTTATGTACAATCAGCAACATAAGTCGCTGATTACTTCACATATCAAACCTTTTTATGAATTAAAATTAGTACGTACTACCTGTAGTCGTAAAATATAACCAAGTAAAGTCATATATGCTGAGAAGTGCCATAGGTTATGGAAAATAATAATAATTATGGATGATAAGACATTTCCAAATCTTGTGAATGTGTAGCGACTTATGTTGCTGACTACGTAATATAGTGAGTTTGTAGTGGTTGGTGTAATCTTGGTAGTTGGATATTAGTATTAACTAGCGTCGACAACGCTATGTGGTGGTAGTGATCTACCACCGTATAGCGGCAAGGAAACTGTCATTGAGACCATAGGGTGTCGCAGTTTGGATTCATCTTGTTTTTTTTTGTATAATCAACAATCATGTTAACAAAAATAAGATTATTATTTATGTCGAAAGGACAAGTTATGCAAATCATATTTTTAAAATTGTGAATTTGTAATGTTGAATTATATTTAGTAGTATTGAAAAATAAGTAATTTAATTTATTACGCTTCTCCAAAAAAAGACATTTTATTAATGTATACATTTTTCATTAAATGAAATTTGTATATTTATTTTGGTGAAAATAAATTTTCTTTAACCTCAATATCGGGAAAATAAATAATTCTTGAATCCGTTTAATAATAAACGAAAATAAAAATATGCAATGACAACATCTTCGACTAGGCGCGTGGATGCGAAAGATAAAGCTAGTGTTCCCACTGCACTAGGAAAAATATTGGTATGTGTGTCATCTGACGGCTAATTTTGATGCCGTTTTAATTTATTGTTTTTTTATAATATATTTTACATTGATGACTAAATGAAATACTGCTGAAAATTAATAATTTGAAACGTGTTTTACTGGTGGTAGGTCTCATATATGTGAGAGGCTGCCTGGGTGTGAACCACCGCAATGTCTATTTCTCTCGTCAAACAGCAGTTTAAATGCACAGTTGTGTTTCGGATTGAAGGTCATTGTAGCCAGAGTAACTACATGGACATATTGAGACTTAACATCTTGTGTCTCAGGATGGCGAGGTCAATGGAATGCCAAGCATAGCTTTGTAATTCAAGGTGTTTGTTTTTGCTACTGCAAAAAAAAAACATACGTGCGTATTGCGTCGACTGACGACACACACTGCAATTAGTAATTATCATTATCATTAGATGCATATTAGTCATAGTAGTATAATAAAAATCTTTCATCTAGAACCCCAGTTCTATGGATGCACAAAATATTTTCCATTTCCTGTAAACAGGTAAATCTAGATAGTTAGGTCTGCGATTACAGAAAGTCGATTTAAAGGTGAAATGGGTGGTACCTCAAAGATACAATTGCTTTATTTTTATTTTCTTAGTTTGTTTATTTTTTATACATTTTCGGATTGGCTAGTGCCTTCCTCGATTGAAAGACAACATAATCGTCAGAATAATTTCTTCAACGGTATTTTTCAGTGTTGTAACGTATTTTCTTATCAATAAAAATGTGAAATATAGTTTGGAGTAAGATATAATTGTGATTGAATGTTCTTTGGAAATATATTGATAATAAATAAATAAGAAAAGACTAAAACTACGTAATGCCTGATTTTGTATCGAACTTATCGATACTAATTATTAATTCTCAATTGTTTTAAAATTTCAACTAAAATAGGTACTAATAACAAATAAAATAAATAAACTAAAATAATCATAAAAAAATAAAAAGAAACAAAAATAACAAATTTCTTAAAAATATACTATAAAAAAAATCTCTGTAGAGATTATTTACAATGTGTATTGACTTATCTTATGAGCTCTTTAAAATGAACGAAATAAATGAAATTTCATTTAAATTCATCAATAATGATTATTTATTTGGCATGCATTCACTGTTAAAGGGATGGATTATTAGTTAATTGTAATTTTACAAATGCAATTGTTTTACGGTTAGTAAAATACTCTTATGAACTTTGCTATTTCTTTCAGTCGTCATGACAACTATTAAGTATTATTGTTATCACCATTTCAATATCAAAAGTGGTGTTTTCTTTAATAACTAAATGTTCTGAGTGTCGCCGACTCATCCATCGAAGTGACAGCTACGTGACAGCACGTCACTTATACAAACACATTTAATTTATATCGCTATATTTATTCGGCATTTTTAGTAAACTAGCCGCCCGACCCGGCTTCTCCCGGGTGCAGATATTTTTTAAGTCCAGACCACACTGACACCTAGATTCGCGTGCTATTTGATATTAAAATTCTTACTACCGCCCTTCATGCTATTTTTTCCGTGTCTTTCTGTTACATTTCGTCCTGAACCATTTCATTCTATCCTCTCATTATCCTCTCATATCTCATTTGATACCCTCTATATTTTATCCAATCCTTGAATTTAAAAGAGTGCCAAAGTATTAGTATAGACTTATATTAATTTTTTGCTCACGAACACTCCCATGAACACTTAATTTTCGGGATATAAATTAGCCTATACTTTAAACCACTACCTCGTCACCTAAAATCAGTAACAATGAACGTGCTATTTGAGCGGGAAGATTCCTTGCTCATCCTGGTGAAACACTGCATTTTTGTGGTTTAAATATAGGCTTTGTGTTAACCCAAGGTATCAGCTATCTCCATACCGAACATAGTTGACTCAGCTATTAGAGCGTAAAGAAGTAGCAAACACACAAACATTCGCCTTTTAAATATAAATAGAATAGGTAACGTAAACATTTTCGTGAATTAATATTTTCTTTTTAGTCCGTAATATGTTTTATAACTTTCGTTTCATTAACTTATGCTGATTAAATTTATTCTAGAAATTTTAGCCATTTATATGAATAGACTTTTTCAAATTCAACATAGACGATTGATTTCAGCTCGAGATAACATAGTTTTCCCCCTTAAAGCAGATCTTTCAAACCTACATGTATTGTTAAAAGTTATGCCTAGTAGGTAACTAACATTGTATTATCATTGTTATAATTTAGAGTAGTAGATAACTTCCCACTATTCCTAATGATAGCAATCCCCTTGACGCACGTCGTATTCCACTCACAATAACGCGCAAATGGTAGGGGCTGTTAGTAAATCCAAAACGTCAGACGCGGCATTTCGCAATATCAACGGACCGCGGCCACTGTTATGATAGCCGTCGCTCAACCGGCTCCAATATGCCGAATGTCCAGATAAATCAGAAAGATCTTACGCTAATGGCCGATCGTTTTGCCGCACAGAAATCCTGCTAAATCCCGCTCATTTCCAATGGCTAGAGCTAAAACATCGTAAGGGATTTCGAGGCAAATCAATCTGTTTGTTTGTGCGACGACCATGTTAGGGGAATGTTTTGCTTCTTTACGGAAAGGTGCATTTCTGGGGTGTGTTTAGAGTTCTGTAGCAAAATAAGAAAATAATACATTATGGATAGTCTCCGTGGCGCAGAAGGCTAGACGCCGGCTGTGAAACGTGAGGCCGCGAGTTCGATCCCCGCGTCGAGACAACAATTTGTGTAATTCACAGGTATTTGTTTTCGGGGCTGGGTGTTTGTGAGACTGAACATTTTCTCGTAGCTACTGATACCCAAGACACAAATAAATGATAATAAATATCCTAAAAATATGGTAAATAAAACAATTCTATTACGATTACAAATTTATGTTACGGAACCATTAACACGCGGGAACGACTCTCACTTGGCTTATTTATTTTACTTGTGGGACGGGAGTAAGAGGACAACTAGGTCGTTCATCTGATTGTTGTGGTTATAAGCATCATTTCTATCCAAAAACAGGAGCAACAACATACCTCATTAAGTAATAATTTCTAAGCAGTGCATTAAGTGCAGTGCGCTCTTTACCCTGAGCCATGAAACGTCAAGTCTCTAATTTAACAGGCTAAATACAAACTGTTACGTAATAATATATACGAGTATTTAATTTCAACCGATATTTTAATTTTCATTGACATCCGAGGTACCACCTAGAAAAACGATTTGATATAACTAATGTGATTGCTGAAAATTTAATACTAACTGCACATTAAAAGTTTTCATGTCATTCATAGTGCTAAGGTAATCCATCATGCTAATTTAATTAACATTGATTTAAGTACTTTTAAATTAGTGACCAATATAGTAGTATCTATTTTGTTGACTAAAATTTGCGTGTGTTTTTTATTTACACTATGTCATTTGTTGTTTTAAAAAGTAAATAATAAAATTATGCTCTTCACGCACGTTGGCTTCGTTTTAAGCAGTATATATACCTTTTGTCAAGACTGGTGACTGACTGACTACAAGGCACGACTGGGCATAACCTAAAAACTGATTACGAGCAATAGAAGAAAAGAGACAAGAGCAATAGAGAAAAAACAACCGCGAGAAGCTTCATCCTTCTCTTTCTAACCCGCTTGTCAAGTGTAGTGAACATTGACAAAAAATACCTTTTTTGGGAAAGGTTTATGTTCAGTAATTGCCTTCCTTGAGCTGAATATAATGAAGATATATTGTAACAACTAACTACATTTACGTAAAGGACATTAGACAAGTTGTGTAGTGATCAAACACTCAGCCCGGTAATGTTTGCATAGTAAATCGAAGCGGTAATGAACCCATTACAGACGTATTATGTGCGCTAATTCATTTCAGGAGTTATACGGTAAAGATTCTAGTAGATACTTTATGGTTTAATTTTGAATCAATTTACTTGAAATAATTAGTTTCGGCATCTTCAGTTTCAGACAAATTCAACCATCGATTTATTTAAATAAAAAATTGTATTACCTTTTTATGGGGCTTCAATATTATTATTTTTTGTATTTTAATGAATTGGGCAAATAAAATGTAGACTTCGAATTAGAAATGTCCAACAAACATATCCAGTGGTAATATAAAAATATATAATATAATATAATATACCTTAAAAATGCATCAGGGAATGCAACAGACAAGATGTGTCTGAAATGAAGTTTGTTTTAATGTTTTTTTTATTTTATTTTAAAATATTGGTATGTGTTTTTAGTACACTATTTTTTATTGCATTGAACGACGAGACGGGCAAGCCGTTCGCCTGATGGTAAGCGATACGACTGCACTGTGCTTGCCATTCTGAGACATAAGATGTTAAGTCTCAATATGTCCAGTAGTTACTCTGGCTGCAATGACCTGCAATCCGAAATACAACAGTGCATTTAAACTGCTGTTTCACGGAAGAAATAGACATTGCGGTGGTACCTACCCAGATGGCCTCTCACATATGGGACACCTACCAAAATATAGGTATATAATATCACATAAACACTAATGAAAGTATAAGGAAGATCATTTCCCAAATATGTATATCTCCCAAAATCTACACCACGATAAGCCCTTCCGAAACCTCGAAATAAAATTCCACGGAATTCACTTTTAGTCATTTTTTATTCTCCAATGATGGACCGGCGAGTTAAGTTAAAATACCGAAAGCATTTGCGCGGTTCTTCAGGCTTAAGCTTCCGCGTAGATTGGATTTTATAAAGTTTTTTCAAAGATTTGCAAAATAAAATTTTATCGGATTGAATCCGGATGGCTTCGGTCCAGCATTATTCCCGAGCCGTTCGCTATTGCCACTGTTATTTGATTGACGATGATTAATTATATACCCTTGATTGGGTGAAGTATATGTTAAATTTTAAGTATCGTTATTCGGGCTGATATTTTAACACCAAAGTATGCTTGTTATTGGAAAACTATATACATACCTAATATAATAATAATTATTTATTTACCACCAAGCCATTAAAATTGGTACATTATTCTAAAATGAAGCATACAAGCTTGGATCTTGGGACTCGAGAGTGGGGTGGGGGTTACTAATAAGAACTTATAACAAAAACTGAACCATATTGCATTAAATCAAAGTCTTCTTTAGTTTGTTTAGTCTTGATGTATTTTTTTTATTGTATTCACCTATACAACATTCCCGCAAAGTGGAAAACTATAACCGTAGCAATGTAACGCGCGTCTCGTATTGTGGATTTTTTAAAATTCTACAAAGAGATTTGCATAATTGTGTTTATACGCGAGACGAAAACAATAACCGTTATAGAATACCGTATGTTGATAGTCCTGCACTTACTATAAGCGCAATCCTAGTAATCGTCAGCATATATGGTATCATTATTTAATTTTACGTATTTTTTTAAAGGATATAATAAGCAGTGTAACTACTGGACATACTAATTTATCTATTTATTTAAAAAAAAAATTGCACTTTACATAAAAAATATTTAAAAATATTTTGACTTGCCAAGCATTGATTTGTAATTCAAGGTGATGTTTGGTTTTGCTACTGCTCATGAGCGGTGGTATCGCTTACCATCAGACGAACGGTTTATTCGTCTCGCCATTAAGTGAAATAAAAAAATACCGTTCTGTACTGTATCGGCCCATATACAGAGAACCGTCATCCTTTACAAACGAGAGTATAATTAAAAGGGGTTAGGCCATATAGTCCAGCACGCTGGGCTAGTGGAGGTGGGCAATACACCTGCCATAGAAATTCTTACAAATCGCTTTGGTATATTGTGTTATATTGCCAACCCGCACTAGACCAGCGTGGCGGACTACGAGTATATAGTCTAACTAACCTCAATCGTACTCCCGATTGTAAAGGAGGCCCGTGCCCTGCAGTGGGACGTATATGGGCTGATACAGACAGCAATGGTATATTTATTGTGATCCACCCTATTTTTTGCTCTGTATCAAGAACAGGAACATTGAAGGAGAGCGCGGTTAAAATTCCAGAAACCTCACATAAGAACGTTTATAATTACGTTAATTAAACAAGAATTTAACCCAATTACAAGATAGATCTTGTTTTGTAAGCGAAAATAATATAATCTCATTAAATGTATGCTCAGTGCTTCTAATGAGATATTAGCCAAGATTTTCCTCTTACTGATTACATTTGATGAAATGTGAAATATATTCTGTATTTTTGTTTTCAAGATTGGAACTCTTAAACATTCGTAATTAAATTTGTCAAATATTTAGTCTGAAATGTGGAGAAGCGCGTACGATATTTATTATTAGGAAATGAAATCTCAAAGGCAAAGAACAGCTTAATTTTTTGTGGAAATATATTTCTGTTAAAGTTCAGTATTCGTCGGTATTCATGTGTTTTACTTTCATTATAAGTTACAACTGTGGCATAGGGTGAACTTATTGTCATGACGGGCACAAAATCCAGCCGAACCAAAATGAGATTTATCGAGAACTCCCCAACTTGGGATAGGAACACAAGACCACACATCATAGTGCCTTTTACCACTATTTTATTATTTCATTAATAGAAGACAATAGATTATTAAGTACTAGCTGTCGGGCCCGGCTTCGCCCGGGTGCAGATAGTTTTTGAGTCCAATCCACATCAAGAACATATTATTTCGCGTGTCTACTAACTATATTTCCCGCGTGCCGTCGACTATATTTCCCTTCCGTAGGAGAGGACATCCCGTGCCAACAATTTGAATTTGAAAGAGTAGAAAATATGTATATTTGGTTTCCTGACTCATCCCACGGGAACACTACATTTTTCGGGATAAAAAGTAGCCTATGTGTTAATCCAGGGTGTCAGCTATCACTATACCAAATTTCATCAAAATCTGTTGAGCCGTTTTTTCATGAAAGAGTAACAAACATCCATACATACAAACTTTCACCTTTATAATATTAGTAAGGATTTATTGACCAATGGGTATAAATTTTATAATAGTAGTTTAAGCTATATTTACAGTATTCCACTAGAGCAGAATCACGTCAAGCCAGCCGAGGCGTGGTTCCGTACTAAACAATGCTCTATAACAATGATCCGTGATGTTGAACCCTGATGCACGGAAGCGCGCCCAAATTACCTTGCTTTGATTATTCATGTATACAATATACACCAAGTCACGCCTTTTTGTCAGAAGGGTAGGCAGTAGGACAGGTAGGGAGAGGTGTTAACACGTTTTGTTTCATGTGTTGTCGTCAAATCGGGCCCAAATTTCTAAAGACTGATAATATTTAAAAAAATATATATCTGCCCGACCCAGGTTTCGAACCCGAGACCTCAGCGTTGTAAGTGTAGCGTAGTATAACTTTTCAATTGAGGCAGTCATAATTCATGTTTACTTTATTATTTTAAGCAAATAATAGCAGCCATAGAAGGAGTATTCTATGAAGTATACGATTCTTTTGATGGTTTCTATGGCAGTAAGGAATTATTAAAATCAAAATTAAGTAAGATTGTACCGAAATACATGACTCCGAAAAGTCAGAGGTGTGCCCTGGGATTTGAACCCGCGACCACCGTGAACATGTTGGCAGTCGCGTCTAGTCCGTTTACCAACAGGCCACCACGCACTTTTGTATTGATAGTCAATCACCACGCACTAAAACGGTGAAGGAAAACATCGTGAGGAAACCTGCATACCATAGCGATTTATAAAAATTTCTATGGTATGTAAGTCCGCCAACCCGCACTAGGCCAGCGTGGTGGACTATATGGCCTAACCACTCTCAATCGTACTTACGATTGTAGAGTAGGCCCGTGCCCTGCAATGGGACGTATATGGGCTGATCCAGGTCCAGATAACCATGACCAACGTTTTGAAGCTCTTACACATTTAAAACCGATAAAGTGGGTATGGAAATAAAAACCTACATTATACAAACATATGAGACACAGTAAGGAGACTAATTATTTCTATAGCATGCATTTTCCCAGTGTCCAGCAGATAAAGACAGATTTAATAAAACCCAGCACAGTCATATTGAAATTAATGCCACATTTAAATCCATTTGCATTCTGTTAAAAAGTGTTCTTTAATATTTTTTCCGCCGCGTACGTTTGGGCCGTTTAATGCAGAGGCAAAATGCATTTTCTGACAAAAAAATATGTATTTTAAAAATCTCAACAAAATTCAGTACTCTGCGAATTTTCAGAGACACCCATAGTATTATGGATGTGATTGTTACTATTTTTCTTTACTACCTTACCTTACCTTAAAAATAGAGTATAGAGACTGAAAACGAATAAGTCTTGGGTTCGATATCTAAGAAGGGCAATGCAATCGTCACCCCGAGATATCATGTTTTAAGTCTCTTTAGGTCCAGTAATCAATCATTGTCCTTCAATCTAGATTACAACAGTGCATACACACTGCTGCTTGGCGGAAGAAATTGACAAAGCGTTTGTATTGCCATAATTTATATTTTTATTGCTTGCCTAATTGAATGTCTTTTCTTGTTGGACAAAGAAATTATTCGTATGTACATAAATACATAAACTCACGCCTTTTTTATCTCAGAAGAGGTAGGCAGACGTGCCAGGATAGCCATAGATCGTCTTGTATCTTACGTCCCACGATGTGGTAGGATGAGCCTTTCGCCACATAGGGCACAAATTCCTGCCTCTGATGATAATTAATAGAAAAGTCCAATATCACTTTGCCCGACCCGGGATCCGAATCCGAGACCTCAGCTTTGTAACCGTACCGTAGTACAACCCTACCGAGTACAATACCGAGGCATAATAAAATGTATTTTTTGTATATGACGGTATAAAATAATGTATTTTTTGTATTTGTTACCGCAACGCTCCTGATTGAATATGCAATACTAACCAAATAGAATATTGACGAGCGACAGATGGCTATATCACAATTACAATTTATTTATATGTATATGCTTTATTGTACACCCAAAAGGAGAGACGCATACAAAATACTTAAAAACATTTACAACATTTCTAAGTTTTTAAAGAGCCACAATTTTTTTCTGGATTATATTATGGAATGAAATGAAAAGAAAATAATTTATTGAATCCATTAACATATTCTACTTACATCATTTAGATTCAATCATTTTTTTTATCTACCATCCGGTTCGGAAAGCGATTTTCACTGGAGAAGAACGGGCAAGATACTTTAGTGGTTCCCAAAACCAGTTTACAATTTAGTGGTTATTACAAAAGTTACAAGTGGTTTATATCAAAGCAGTTCATTAATAATATTATGTTATAACATTTTACGACGCCTGTCACGGGGGAGGGGTGCGGTAAAAAGAGAGGACAAGTGGCTGGGAGATCGAAATGGTGCCTAATGCTCATTAATCGATTTTAAATGATTTTTAGTATTTTTTTAAAATAAATTATATTGACGTCTGTAATTAAAGAGACGCAGCGTCACATTCAAAGAGGTGAGGTGAGGTGAGATGTGGCTCTCGAGCCGTAGGTTAGTTCTGGTCTAGTTGAAACCAGATGTACACAAAATGAAACCCAAACACGATGAATCGTCCGTTTGCGTGTATATGGCAGCTTTTCTACTGTCATATGTTAGCAATCCTGAGGGGATACGTAATATATTTTATTATTTATTCATTGCTAGCTTTACATTTATTAAAAAATAATAGGAATTTTGATACAAAGCCTGAATTTTTGTCGTTTACATACATATTAATATGGTATTAAATATGTATCGCTTTGTTAACTCATTAATATTGATAACAGGTTAATCACGATAACTTTGTCCTTTTTCATGTTGTTTTTGTGTAAATTGATTGGATTTTTCATTTGCATATGATATTTGTAATTTAAAAAATAAATTATAACTGAATTGGTTTTGGTATCCCCGAGGAATGAAAATAAATTGAGTTTTGGAATAAATTTATTTTAGATAATAGAGCCAGGTAGTATATTATTGTATTGATAATCAATCACCACGCACTAAAACGGTGAAGGAAAACATCGTGAGGAAACCTGCATACCATAGCGATTCATAAGAATTTCTATGGTATGTAAGTCCGCCAACCCGCACTATAGACCCAGAGATGACGACCAAAACCATGTATCATTGCAATACGGTCGAAACTGTATAAAATCGTTAGATTATGTAATTCTAAACCCGACTAGGTAGGTAGTAACGGTCAAAAGTGTAGCAATTGCATGTGAGGCTATTTCTGCTGTGTCAAAAAAAAAAGGCAGTCGGTATCATAGCAATATGTCTGATATTGGAAATGTACATAGATTTTATAATTTTATGACGAATAAGTTGGTTTTCAGACATTTTGCGCGTAGTATATAGCTGAAGCGAATTTTTGAAAATGTCAAAAAATTTAGCCGACCTGTATCATAGCAATCCGAATGAAATTTTTTTCTACCGTTCGTAAATAAGGCAAGATTGCAAAAAAAATGTTTTCAGACATTTTAGGTGTCGCATGTACTCCCAAAAGAGAAAAGAACGTTTTGGAGTCGCTTGGCCGATGCCTGAGCGCTTCTTACGTTTCTGCTGCGGTGAGAATGGTTTTTTCGCATATTATACTCCTGCCATTCTCTTACTATACATAGTCACTCACCAGCTGTCCTAACCGTTGAAATAACGCTCACTTAAAGTGACAACAAACTATAAGTAGCTCAGGCGGACGTGGGTGTGTCGCTGGTTGTCCGAGGGCTCGCGGACGTTTTTTTTCTTCTATTCCCAATGATAAGGCATAGTTTGCTCATCTCCCATTGACGAAGTTTTCGGGGATGGAAGAGTAGTATTTTAAGAATTCAAAATTATCAATTATAATAAACGTTTTTATAGCATAGATACGTTGTCCGCGCTCTATTTTGGCAAAACAAAAGCAAGGTGATTGCCCAACTTGCAATCAGTCACGCTTCAATACGGTCGATATCGAAAAGTTGTCTGATAAGGGAGGTGCTACACTGAATTCTTCTGATATATTTTTTTTTTACATCTGGTTAATTCATTTCATCAATTTCTACAATTTTCAGACAGATTGCTATGATACCGATCGGTAAAATTCCTTAACATATTTAGAATGGTCTCAAAATTTGTTGCATCCGAATTTTTTTCTGAAAATATTTTTTTTCGTATTAACTAATCCTAATTTACCCGTAAAGAACATTTTCAGACGGATTGCTATCATCATATTTTTTTGTCTCATTTTTAATTTTTCTAAATTATTTTTTGGGTTCGCGCTACACTATTAACTTCTGAAAAATATGTTTTCGGTATCTTATGGCTATTATATAACTACAGTCAGAAAATCAGACAGATTGCTATGATACAGTCCGGTAAAATTTGTTGACATTTTTGAAAATTCAGTGCGGTCAAACGCTACGCGAAAAATGTCTGAAATTGGTATTTTCAAGTTCGAAATAATCAAATCTATCAATTTGATGCGGTTGTGGCCGTATTGCTATGAGACAAAAATTTTGGTTGCCATCTCTCGTACTACTAGGCCAGCGTGGTGGACTATATGGCCTAACCACTCTCAATCGTATTCTCGATTGTAGAGTAGGCCCGTGCCCTGCAGTGGGACGTATATGGGCTGATACAGATACAGATACAGTATATTATCTATATGTATGTATTGACAGTTGAAGATCAACATTTTATGTTAGTTTACTAAAATAGAAAAATAAATAATTTATCCAAGCCAATATACGAGCAGATAATTTAAATCTACAATTTTGTTCTTCTATCACCCGGCTTGCGACACAGTTTTCAAAGTTTAATTTCGACAAAGATTCTATCAACATTTTGCAGTTGTAATAGCAAAACTACTATTAGCTAAGAGTCCAAAATTGCACTTTCCCAATTTCCTGTTTACCATTTTTTGTGTCAATCGCAAAGAGCCAGATAACGATAAATGCTTATGTACTTTAATGGATGAATTAATCATTCCACAATAAACTTGAAGTCTCTGTAATTGATGATGATTAATGGAGTCTCGTGGGATGAAGTTTTTTGGGTGCGCGACGAAACTTCCCGTTTTATAAACAAACAGAGTGTTGCTTTTAATCATCAAAGCAGGTAATAAGTGTACTAATTATGGCGTTTTGATTGGGGTAAAACAATCGATGCTTGATTTTCTTTTAAGATATAAAGTTTGCTGTTCGTTACTTTGGCTTCGGGAAAGTAAAAGTCCTGAAAGAGTGTGTGGGATGTTTATCAGTATGGTTTCATTTCCAAGCAAGAGTCTTCAAGTTTGTGTGAGATTTTCTAATAAATAATCGCGTGTGTTTTGCCCGGGAGATGATTTTGTGTCGTGGTGATAAGCTCACTATATACTGACACCCTCTGTGGCACAGTTGGTTACACGCCGCTTGTAAAACGAGAGGCTATGGGTTCGATCTCCGGGTGTTTATGAGACCGAACATTTTCTCATAGTTCCGAATATCGACGCCACAAGGCTAGATTTTAGTGTGGGTCAGGACTATGTATGTGACTGTCGGGTGTATTTATTTATAATTTATCTATTGATGTATCTCAGCCTATCATATCATGGGACGGGAATGAGTTCAGAGAGTCGTAGGCAGCAATGTTGCGACCTTTGTCTGACTCACCTGAAGTGTGGGCGTAAGGTTATTTCACACGTACCTGTAGACTTTAGCAACTAACTTACTTTTGATCTCGTAATATTAAGATAAGAAAGTTATGTGCGAATCAAACAGTCTGTCGTAGCTCTGTCGGTCTTATGAATAAATTACGGTTCTTCGGGGATTCCAATAACTTATTCTAGGATTGATTATTTTAATTAGGTGAAGAGCGATACTGCGGCGTCTTAGCCAAACTACCTGTAAGTTACGAAATATCGAAACTTCCCGATGCTAAATACCCCTTTACCCCTCCCATCCGCCTCCGGACTAGATGTTTCCTGCAAAATATATATGATCGAAGCGTTGTGGATGTTGGAGGCTGTGCTCACTTGCCATCAGGTGAAATGTGTGCTCGTTTGCCAGAACTGATTAATAAAAAATTTACAAAGAAATAGCGGTGTTTTTGTAATCTTAATGCTTAAGTTTTCTACAAGAGCAGATTAATTGTGTCAACTGAAATACACTGCCTCGTATATTCTATTCGGATTGTGCAGAAATAATAATCAGGTGCGTGTTAGCCATTTTATGATCATCATCATCATCATCATATCAGCCACAGGAAGTCCAGTGCTGAACATAGGCCTCCCCCAAGGATCTCCACAATGACCTGTTGGAAGCGGCCTGCCATTTTATGATGCCAAGATAAAAAAATAATCCCTCGAACACTTTGGTGTTGTGTTTTGTTCCGAAAAAAATAACTCTTGAACACAAAAATCGTAGTATCACAATAATGTATACAACAAACAGGGAAATTTAAATGAGACTGGGCAGGTCACATCTGTCTTATGTCAGACATGTTGTTGACCAGGAGTGTTAGACCACTGTAGAAGGTGGAGTGAGGATATTGCCCATGATAACAACTCACGGAAAATCAAGCATGGGGTAGAGAGGGATAAAAACCAGAAAGGAAGGGCTTTTTTCTTCAGCGGAACGGTGAAAGCTAGTTCAAGAAACATATATCTCGTTGCGGGTATTGAATCCACGGTGTTATTTTAAGGCTGCATTAATAACGATGTGATTTCATGATAAATTCAATAGAGATATAAAAAATAACCCTATTTTTTATTGATTACCTATAAGTTATTTTACAATCAATTATAAAACCTACAAAATTAATAAAACTTTTCCACATGATATGATCGATTCCAGTTTACCCCATAACAAAGATTGATCGTAACAGAATACCGTTCATTATTTTTTGAATTATGTAGCGGGGATTGGGTTTATCAGATTCAGACATCGGCCGAATAACAATGAGGCGAAACTGATGGATACTGTTGGATGTGTGCTGATACGAAAGGTTTAGATTTACCCCAATCAACAAATTAGAGGGAAATTTAGGGAATATGGCGGTGAAGGGAAGGGGCTGATTTGAGATGTGTTGTTGAGAAACATCTTTCAGTTTTTTCAATGAGAAGAATTACAGCGCGAATTTTGCGTATGTTTTGCTTACGAAAATATTATGTAAAGGGGTAATATATTATATTATGTATTTTGTACTACATAAATGAATACATGCTTTTCTAATATAAGGAATGAAAGCTTAAATGTAGTACAAAAAATAAATTCTTGATACTTGTGACATAACATGCGTACATCCAGATACTGACCATCAAAAAATTAAAAAAGGGTCAAACGTACTTGTACGTAACATACAAGTTCATTACGTCTGATATACTTTTGGTATTAAAAAGATTTCATTACATATTGAAATAAAACTATTATTTACGGATTTGGCTTAATTTTTACATTTTTTTGAGTTCCCGACGTTTCGATTACTTTACAGCTTTCGAGGTAACGGGCGGATTAAACCAAATCCGCGATAAAATCCGTAAATAATAGTTTTATTTCAATATGTAACATTCGCGTAAACCTAAGAAACCATTATAGATTTCATTACAATTAAGATCTGCTAGTCTGCATAATTTCTTCGATCAGATAAACATTTTAGTATATCGTATTAGTATATCGTATTCAATACTCTAATTGGCCAGGCCAGAAAATATTTACCCAAGTAAATTACCAATATAAGTATTTTAGCTGTCCAGACTCTAGCTAAACTCTAGTTCATTAACTGAAAGTGCAAGTCAGTGTTCCTTCCGACAGTTAAGGGTCTCATCCCTTCGAAAGGATTCTTTGTACCGCCTCTACCGCCTCTAATTACTTCATGCTTGATTGACAGCTGTCTTTGTTAGTTCACACTCAATAATGCTCAATCATTAGTGGCTGATTTGATTATGTTACTCACTGATTGCCTGATATTGTTAATTGAAGGAATTTAATTATGTTTATTGGAAAGGAAATTTGTGTGAGTTTTTTGTTTTGGAAATTTTTACATGGGACTGAAATTAAGCTTCGATGGTATCGCCTTTTATAAGAACGGTATGAATTCGGCTAATAATTGATGAAAATTAAAAAATATATATGGGTCTGAAATTTAAGTCTAGTAAATGATTGTATCCTCCTTTATAAGAATGGTAACAGAAAATTGGTTAACATTTGATAGCATTTTTTTGTTTTTTTATTGCAATGAATGACGAGACGAGCAAGCCGTTCGCCTGATGGTAAACGATACGACCGCTCATAAAAAGTAGCAACATTCCATTGCGCTCACCATCCTGAGACATAAGATGTTAAGTCTCAATATGTCCAGTAGTTTACTACAATGTCCTTCAATCAGAAATACCACAGTGCATTTACGCAGTGTTGTTTCACGGGAGAAATAGACATTGCGGTGATACCTACCCAGATGGCCTCTCACATATGAGAGACCTACCACCAGTAAAATGTCACATTAGCCTACCACTTCAAGAATGTGTAAACTTACGAACGAAATTATGTTTATGTGAAAAAATATGCCTCGATCATCATCATCATCATCTTTATATCAGCCACAGGAAGTCTACTGCTTTCGGCCCCGACGGTCATCAATTTTACGCGCTATATGCCCGGCTCACTGCCACTTCAACTTGCTAACCCTATGGGCTATGTCGGTAACGTTTGTTCTCCAACGGATCTCCTAATTTCTGACCAGGTCTGGTAGGGAAATATCGAGCATAGCCCACTCCATAACGTAATGAGTAACATTGAGCAGTCTGTCTCAATACAATGAGGTTTATCATACGAGAGATAAAAATAGCCACTAACAATTATAATACGCATTTTGTTTTATAGTTCAGTATAGCATTACAGAGCATTTAATTAATGCCTCTCACTACTTGTGGAACGCGTATTTTTGGTTTACTTTGAACATTATAATTGCAATTATAAGGCTTAATTTGTCCATTATATCCAATTTATTTTAAATGGAAATGTGGTTTTGACTCATTGTTTTAATGAATGGGTATGAATTTGAACATGAAATGACAAAATAGTTTTAATTATTATTAATAATTAAAAGATTTCTTTTCCATTAGACTAAGTTGTTTAAAATGCACAAAAGCTCCTTGTTTGCTTTTAATGACAAGATGTTTTAAAATGTGTTTAATTTCTCATTGTTTAACTTATTTCATAGAGAAATAGCAATTATTTTAATACTTAGCAACAAAAATCTGCTTAAGGTATTTATTTTAATAATACGAAGCAAACACTCAAAATGCGCTCGCAATTCGGGCGCTTAAATGAGTACCGCTACATTCCGAGCGTAGAATATTCGTAGCACTGCTACGATATCCGTAGCTCGCCGTAGCTTTTAACAGTTATTACGGACGTGTCAACACACAGTATGGAGTAGAATTTTCTCGTAGCTTACTTTAGGAAAAAGGCAATTGAATATAACATATTTAGAATATAACTAGCTGTGTGTTCGTGTATAAAAAACTTAAAAGAAAACTCAAAATATTTTTTACCAGCCCCAATATCTATTTCAACTGCATTTTATTACTTAAACTTAACTTTTAACTGAACTGCATTAGGTGTAATGATGCCTTTTTTTCAGTAATTATATTTTTAAAACTATCCAGACTGATATTCATTACAGTCATGACGTACTTTGCTTTTTGTTTCATTTAAAAATACATTATTAGGTCTATTTAAATGAAAAATTCTACCAATCAATTATATCTTTACATAGTTAATATTAAATGAACCATAATTATTGCTCTAAGTGTATTTTTATGACGCCAATAGTTATCCAGTGCGTTGGTTAAGGTTACCACATATCAGACGTGATGGCAAAAAAATCCATAAACTACATATGAGCACTTTAGAAACTAAGATTTCCAAGAATGAATTTATAATTGTAATAATGAATGTTTTTTTATGCTACAGTAATTTTATATAAAAAAAATTGTACTTAATTTAAAATGTCGTTTTCTTGTGAGAGAGTGGTACCGTTCTAGACGAGCCTTCCTATTAACGCTGTTTTATGAATGATAACCTGTGACTCCATTTAGAGGCAAACAACGACTTTTGTGTCATGAGCATAAGAAAATACGAGATACTTTGCGGTCTTATACACTCATACCCGAAAACAAAATAAACTAGTGAATTAAAAAAACTAGTGTCAGTGCAGGGTTCAAATTAGCAGCCTGTTGTTTCACAGACTATAAAAACACTATCAAAAATAGCAAATACAATGTTTTTATAC
The DNA here is from genome assembly GCA_023078785.2 of Hyles euphorbiae. NCBI lineage: Eukaryota > Metazoa > Arthropoda > Insecta > Lepidoptera > Sphingidae > Hyles > Hyles euphorbiae. Next base: position 1,286,638 of record CM041030.1, read on the forward strand.
TCCTAGTATAAAAAATCCTGCGATGAATGCCTAAATCTCTTAGAGATTGTTTGTATAGCTTCACAATATCGAATCTTATTTATATACATCTATATTATATTTTCTTAAATCCCCACATAAACCAACCATAAACCCAATAATCCACATAAAGCGTAATAAAAAACGCGCGGAATTCTCATTTACCCCATCGGCCGTAAAGCATTGTCTCAACTGACATTTGAATTATTTAATGCTATAAAATAATTTTAATGCGCGCTTCCATGAAAGCCTCTATTACCTACAACGCTGATGCTATCTGTACAACGGCAAATAGTTTGGAAAATGGAGTTTTGATAGCCCATTGTTATGTCCCCTATTTGCGCGATAACAGGTATGAAATTAACGATGGTTTTGTATTGGGGTGAATATAACATCCCTTTGAGATGTGGGCTGAAAGCTTTGACGAGTTGAACCTTTATGGTGTATTCATGACCGTACGCTCCATTGGGATATGTGTGTGCTGAAAGATATATTCAAATTACTACGTAAAAGAGTAAAAAACTTGGAGCGTGAATGTTATAATAAATACATTTCTACCACTGAGACATTCATTGAAAAAAATCCTAAACATTTTTGGTCATTTATTAAACAACGGTCTCAGTCGCATACTATACCTAACAACTTGAAATATGAAGACAAAGTCTTTAACACGAATGAATCCATATGTGATGCCTTCTCTTCCTTTTTCCACTCCACCTTTAATCATGCCAATGCTTGTAAATCTGTGCAAATTGATTGTGTTGATATTAACTTAAAAACAACCTCAGATATATCCTCAATAGAATTAACTTTTGATACAATATACAAAAATCTCAGTAGTCTTGATCCCTCGAAGTCTGGCGGCCCGGACTTTATATCACCTAAATTTCTTATACCATGTGCCAGGACTATAACTACACCCATACTAGCACTATTTAAAAAATCCTTGTCGTCTTGTATTGTTCCCATATTCTTCCGTTACATATGCGTCGCCGTATTGCTGATTGTTCGGTCATAACTAAGATATTGTCCGGCGAAATTGATTGTCCTGATATTCTGCATAAATTTAAATTTAATATTCCTACAAAATCAACTAGGTTTGAGTTACATAATAATATCTTGGTGTGTAGTGATTTATACAGTTATTGTTCTTTTTTTTTTATACAGTTATAGTTATTTCTCTTTTTCTCTTAAGGCTTTTGTTATAGTTTTAGTTTCCTATTGCTTTTGTTTACTTTTTTTATATTGCTATATAACCGTGAAGACCTATCATTGGCTCTATGTTGTACATTATATTACTTATAAAATATTTGTAAGCCGTTGGTTTTCCATGCACATAATAAATAAATAAATAAATAAATAAATCATTATTATTAAAGTTTCGTTTTATGTCTAATACACTTACCGAGTTTTGTGTACTGAAACTAATATTTACTGAGAATGTAAATATTACATTTTCTGAGAATGTAATATTGGGGTAGCTAGGAATAAAAATATTACCTAACTAGCTGTCGGGCCCGGCTTCGCCCGGGTGCAGATAGTTTTTGAGTCCAATCCACATCAAGAACATATTATTTCGCGTGTCTACTAACTATATTTCCCGCGTGCCGTCGACTATATTTCCCTTCCGTAGGAGAGGACATCCCGTGCCAACAATTTGAATTTGAAAGAGTAGAAAATATGTATATTTGGTTTCCTGACTCATCCCACGGGAACACTACATTTTTCGGGATAAAAAGTAGCCTATGTGTTAATCCAGGGTGTCAGCTATCACTATACCAAATTTCATCAAAATCTGTTGAGCCGTTTTTTCATGAAAGAGTAACAAACATCCATACATACATACAAACTTTCACCTTTATAATATTAGTAAGGATTAAGCGTCCAAACAAAACAATAGCCATCCATCAGTGGATGGTAGAATCACGTATTTCTGTAATTGGAAGCAGTAATCAGTGTTTTAAGCCGACCGAAGACAGTCTGTTTAATATTCTAACTTGCTTTGTTGCTTTGGGTTTCATAAAAAAGAATTGGGGTATACTGGGAGAAATAAAACAAAAAGACAGTATTTGTAATGACAAGATAGACATATCGTGAAGCGCAGAATATTCTACAGACATTGCAAATAATTATAAATACATAATTATAAACTTGAATCTATTATTTGTAATCTTATAGCGTTGCTAAAAATATATCGATATAAACTACTTGAATTACGTTTCAATATAACTAGGAAAGCCATGTCAACGTGTCACGGACAGTAGTATTAGTATTCGTGTATTTCGTAAGTATTCGTGTATTAGCATATATTTTATTCTTTCCGAAATATCCTCTAGATTTTCTTTATTGTGTACCGCCACCTTCTGCTGATACTATCCATATAAAGGTTGTCTGGAAGAGATCGCTCTAAGCGATAAGGCCGCCCATTGTAATACCATGAGTCTTATATAATTTGTCTTATTTTGTGTGTTTTTGTATTTGGTTTACAATAGTTTTGTATTGTGTATTGTATTACTAAGTGTAATATATATTATAATTGGACGTAAAAAACGACTCGATTTTTCTCTCTTTAGTACTAAGTAGCGACAATTTACCTGATGAACCTATAACGCGACACCATGTTTCATTATGATGATTCCTTAAAAAAATACCGTAAAATATACACTGTGCCTTAGTCGCTGCGTTCAGTGTTTGAAAACCAATAAAATTCGAAAAACTCCACTTTTAAAGTATCGAATACCCCAGTGTGTCCCAATACTTATTGTTGAGCTTTTGTTTCCTTTAATTTAAGGGAAAAGTTAAGACAAACAAACCATCGGAATACGTAATTGTTTTATTTCGTTTTTTTAACGAATATTTAATATTTCGCGTAAGTAGGTGTTTTATCTGAAGTATATTTTTGTGGCTAAGACATTTTGTTGCTGCCGGCGTTTTTTGTTTTATAAATGAAAGTGGTGCGATTGAGAAAGTTTTTTATTAAGTCTAAGATTTATTGATGGTAATTTGTAAGCTGGAATATAAATTTAGTAGTATTTTCATAAAAAATATATTTTAAGTGATGAAACAAGCGTCTGCAAATATTGATTCATTTTATTTACATGTATTTTGTCATCGATTCTTTTATAAGCTTAGTAAGCATAATGCCGGATAGTCATTGAGAATCTTGGAGTTAATTTCCGCTCTTAAATTAAAAATTTATTTCGGCTTTTATATTTTGTCTCAGACCTGTGAATCACACGAACATTTGTCTTAGTTCACAGTTAGTATCTTAACCAACAGAGGTATGGAAATAAAGTTAGGTTTCTTACTTTGGTTAATATGTTTTCTTAACACCAGAATCGAACCAGTTACTCCTCATTTAAGTTTACTATAAGCAAATGAAGCTCTTTGAACTCTTCATTTAATTTAATATTATCTGTGGTAACGGCAATTTGCCTTAGAATCTGTGATACATGAATTCTAAAATAAAACCAAAAAACGTTAACAGGTTATTAGAAATATTTTATATTGTATTCGGGAAAGTATAAATTGAAGCAATACTTTAAATGTTGTTTCTTTTTAAAACAGAGCTACTGTTTTAAATACTCATTTATATTAAAGTATAGTGTTAATTTGTAGTTAATTTAAAGTCATTTGTAAAATTGTATCTCATTGCAATTTTTTTTACAGAGCAATAACTTGGATATTTTTGTTTCTTTGAATAGCATATTACATATATCATGATGCTGTTACAGTTATTTATGTACTACGAAAACAGATATTTCCTCATACCAAACTATTCAACTTTACCAACAAAAGTTTAAAGTGTTGGTCGATGTTGCCACTTCCCCCGCGTTCAAACTATTCACGATAGAGAATGTACGGAGATTATCAAGTATTCACAAAGCGATAAAACTTGTAAAAATATAAGTATGTAGGAAGAGCTGAATTTTATGTTGGTACATGTATTTCAGTTGCTTCCTACTCTGTTATGTATTTAAATCAATGATGTGAGCTTAAAAACCAAAGGTTCAAATCCCAGGGCACACCTCCGACTTTCGGGGTCATGTGTATTGATAGTCAAACAGCGTGAGCAAACCTGCTTACCATAGCGATTATACAGGGTATATCGAGACTGCTACCGAAAATGATGCCGGGTGGTAGTTTTAGTGACTACAAACACAATGCAACTAAAAATTACGTTAAGAAACTCCACAATTTTTTTTTATAATTTTTTAAATATCGTCGAGTTTGGGTGGTAAATCTATATTTTTTGCTAAAATAATAATTTAAAGCCATGCATAACATAGCGTCTTTAAAAATAAAAGGGTGTACGCTATTATTTAAGAAAAATCTATGTATTTACCATCCTAATACGACGATAGAAAAAAAAAAACAAAAAAAATTCGTCCCACATTTTTGCACAAAATTTAGTTGCATTGTGTTCGAAGTCACTAAAACTACCACCCAGCTTCATTTTCGGTAGCAGTCTTGATATTGTATACTATACCAGGTATCTCAAGACTGCTACCGAAAACGAAGCCGGGTGGTAGTTTTAGTGACTACAAACACAATGCAACTAAAAATTTCGCAAAAAAACGCGACAGTTATTTTTTATGATTTTTTTTATATCGTCATTTTTGGGTGGTAAATCCATAGTATTTGCTAAAGTAATAATTTAAACTCTTTTATACCTTAGATTATTTATAAATAAAAGGGTATACACTATTATTTTAGGAAAAAAATGCATTAACCACCCAAATATGGTCATTGGAAAAAAATTACAAAAAAAAATTGTCGCTTTTTTTGCAACTTTTTCTGTTGCATTGTGTCTGAAGTCGCTTAAACTACCACCCGGCTTCGTTTTCGGTAGCAGTCTTGATATACCCTGTATAAATTCTTCGGAAGTGTGATTAACTTGAACCTTACCCCTTTCAATCGTTCTCTTGAATGTAAAAGAGACCTGTGCAATGCAGTGGGACGTGTATGAGCTGATACAGATATAGTTGAGAACTTATTTTTCTTTTCTATCATGTTGGATTTGGCTATTATAGTTTAATTTACCCAACGAAACATATATAGTTCTGTCTACTCACTTAAATTCGAATCATGTACTTTGGCTATTTCATAACGAAACACTCTTGAATCCCATAAAAACTAAGATCTGAAAATGAATATTATGCTTCAGTAGAAATTAGTACATTTGAGCAAATAGAAATTGTATTTGCAAAGGCACTCATGGCTCAGAATAAATTCTACTTGGAGCAAAAAAATAAAATTGCATGCAGTTCCAACCATATTTTTCCAATGCTATTCACCAAAGCACAAATCAAGTCAAAACTTTTTTCAATAACATCCGTGACATCACTAGTTCTAGTCAAATTTCCAATGCAATTTACTAGTTTGCTGTTACATGTGGAATAAACTCAGTTCAACTCTTTGTGCGCAAACAATAGAAGACATTCGGAATGAAAGAACTTTACAGATGAGCGTAATTTCAATGACTTTCGGTAAAGACGGGGTTGGTTCTATATTTAACTACCGTTTCGTTTGAAACGGAAGTTTAAATTGTGTCTTAATTAAATAGAGGTTCATAGGTTTTATCTACTGGTACGACAGGCACTAAATAATGGAGAATATGCATTTAAATAGCCCTGTTATTTAGATGTTGGTTACGTGGGTGATGGCATGTTATCAAAATGACCAGACGTGGGTGCTAATATGGTCGTGGTGGTCGCGAGTACAAATCCCAGGGCACACCTCTGACTTTTCGGAATCATGTGTGTAATGATAGTCTATCATCATGCGCTATAACGATGAAGGAACACATCGCGAGGAAACCTGAAGACCTTAGCCATTTTGTTAGAATTTCTATGGTATGTAAAGTCTGCCAACCTGCACTAGGCCAGCGTGATGTACTGTATGTCTAAACCCCGCTTAATTGTGAGGAATCTCTGAGTTGTAGAGGAGCTCCTTACCCTGTAATGGGACGTATAGATCTGATGTACAGTAAAGCTAAAGAGTAGGTTGCATAACCATTCCTTTCTAGTAGACAGTAATTCGATTACGCTAACCTTTACTGTGCCAGCATTTAAAAACATCCATCTGATTTTAAAATTTCCGAAACCACCTCACAAGAAACCTCTCTTCCAAACGACCCATTCGCATTCAAAATTCGTTTCTTTTTCGTTACGAAAAGGAGGTTTTATTCAATTTATTCCAATTATGCCGGCGCGGGGTTGAAATTTTATCTCCCCTCACCACGGCTTAAAATTTCTCGCGCGGTTCAGTGTTAGATAGTGATTGTGATGTATCGCCGGTGGAATTATCTTCCTTGTTTTATGTGCTTTGTTTCTAGATCTTTCAGAATTTGTTGTAATTTGCTGGCAAAAAATCTTCAGGTGAAGTTATGCTTTAAGACAGTGTATTCCTCAAATGTATTACAAATTCAGTTAAATGAGAAATTATATTTATGTTCTTGAAGCTAAAATATGTATATGTATACACAGGTTTCTTAGAATTATATGGTAATTATAACTAGCCTACTAAAAAAATAAGTAACAGAATGTAAAAAAAAAATTACACAAATACGGTAATTCCTTCCAAGTTTTTTATTTAAATATAGAATTATAAGTTTATATGATCGTGATTAGTTCGACGTATAAAAAGCGTATCTTTTCTCCAAAAATAAGAAAACAGCTTAAAATGTACTTGTCAGGTAATTATTTAACATCTCACAAAATATACATAACACATAATACGGCCAAAGTAAATCTGAAAATGGAAGCGTTCAGTAACCCAACTTCCATCTGATGTTCTCCATTATGACACTCCATTAGGAAGTCCAGGTGTACGTGCAGTACTGGACGTCATAATGAAAATAATCGAAGACGAAGTAGGTACGAACGATTGAACATTTCTCAATCTCGCAGCTTGATTCCAACCTGGATTAAGTAATGGGTGTAAGGCATGAGAGACTGTGGTTTTGAGGATATATGATAAGAAAAAAGGTATCAAGCTTACGGAAAGTCTATGTTATTATTGAAAGATGATTAGAAAAGTAATTTAAGTGTAGTAGGTAAGTATATAAAATTGGCTGTATATAGATATTTGCAAATCAAAACAACGTAATATAATTTCAATCAGTGTTAGGAATTGCCTTTAGAATTTATGTGTATTAGTTTTGTGCTTGTAGCTTATAAATTTGTCTTTTTAGATCAATACATCTGTGTGTTAATATTCTTCATTATAATACAAGTTTATTCGGTAAAACCAAAATTGAAAGTTGACAAACGTTCCTCAAACTTGATGAAAACTAGCATCCAAAAGTCTATATTCGATACCCAACAATCGACAATATTTATAAACGTAACCCAACAGAAAATGGAATCCAATAACATTTTCCCATAAGCCGTTGACTCAGACCGCGGGTTTATCCAAGCTTAGTTTGAAAGGAGTTATTTGAACTGAAACGACCGGCCAGATAGATTAATATCTAGATATTTTATAATCTCCAACAATGCTGTTACAGGTATTAAAAATCTTGACGTACAAATGAAACTTCCTAAAGACTTTTGGTTTGATTTCGCTGACCTTTGATTTGTTCTGGATTCTTGGTACTGGTTCGATATCCATTATCCTATATTTGTTTCTGCCAGTTTCACTCTACATATTCATGGTGAAGAGGAAAAATAACTCTTCAGTCATGTTATAGAACGAAATTGAATATTGATTTGTCTTGAATCATACAAAACCTACTTTATTGATGCTATATATTACACTTACCTGATCGAATTAGTAGATTTACATTCGAAATTCTTCTAGAGCAAGTATAAGAATGTTGGTTTCTTCACAATGTTTTCCTTAACCTTTAAATTATACTTAATTTAGAATTCACCTAAAACAATATATATTTTTTGCAATCTATGAATACTTTTAAAAACATATATACAACATTGTAAACCGTGAATTTTTATTTTATTATTATCTTATTCAATTAAATATGAAATACCTAACCCTATAACTTTGATGATTCACGGTGCTTGTTTTAAAACTACGACCCACAAAGTACTACTCAAACAAACCAATAGCATATTATACACAAGAATATTTTTATATGATGGTAAAATGGCGGCACTCTCAATGCAAGTGCACGCTGGAGGACATCAGCGCCTTTCAACCCATTAATTATTCCGCCCTGCTTAATTGCGTCTCCACGGTTCACTTCTCGGGTTCAATATTGTAATATGTGTACGAACTGGAGGGGAGAATGGCCAGTAAAGTGTGAGGTTACATTTCAATATCGGTTTTTATTATTAATTATGACGATAACAATCCAGCCATGTTTATAACTAGATATGAAAAATATTCGCTTCGAGGAATAAAATTAACACCTTCAAATGTAGTAAAAAAAAGTCATATTTTGTAACATAAGTCTTATGCTTTGAACATTAGATACATCGAAAAAAAAAACAGAAAAAATGTGGATTGTTGTTATTCTTTTAATTAGACTGTTTTCCATTTTATAATTGAGGAGTACTAACTTACTACGGTGGACTCACTAGTGCATTGTATTGTTTAGTTCATAATATATTTGACATTACGAATATAATTTTTAATTATTTTCAAAAAAAGGATTTTAAAATCGACCCATGTCCTATTTCTGTAATTAACTTTCCTATTTCTGTAATTTGAAGAACTCTCTTCACATTCCTACTCATTTATAAGGTATAAACCACATACATAATAGCAGCCCTAACAACTTTACATCCTTATTCATTTATAAGATACACACCACATACATAACAAAACCTTCATATAAGGCGCGCACTTCCAACCAGTTATCTAAGACAGGCCATTCCCGAGCATTTCAAACAAAACCGACGGAGCAAGCCGCGGTATTCACACAGAAGAATAGTTAACGTCGATTTGCCGTACCAATAAACTATATAGCATTTAAATCGGCTCCCGCAGTGTACATTACAGATTCCAATGCAAGAGTATTCCCTTTGGTAAGCAACGTAACCGGGCTACGGAAGCGGCGCCTTTATGTTGTGGTCTAGGGTTCAAGAGAATGGCGGGTGGAATTTCTTTAAAATTTGTTTGAGATGTTTGGTATTTGCTTTAGTTGCAAGCGCTTTATTGGATTAAATATGAACGAGAAACATATTTTTTTATACTTTCGTTCTAGAATAAAGGCAGAGTTGTTGTTTAAGCCAGACAAAATATAGGAGTACAATTTATATGAGCCATTTAGACGGGGTGTAATACTACTGTCTCACAGGAAACTGATGTGAACTAGTACCGTTTGCATGTTTGCCAAATCTATGTATAATTCAAAAATGATTCAGAGAAAAAAAGAGACAATCCCGCTTCCCGCCATTCAGTTAACCCACACCCAACATTTACCAAAACGATTCTCACATGAAAACCAATTCTATTTGGTGTAACACGCTGTCTCCCGTCCCTTGCACATAATGATAACCCGAAGACGAGAGGTTTCGCGAAAACGTGGTTAATGCATTAGCAACAGGTGTTAACTGAAATTGTAAACCAGCCTTGAATTATACACGCTGAAATTACCAAAGCTGGGTGATTAGAATGCTGGATGGTTTAAAGGACAACCGCAAACCGGGTGTTTATGAGTAAGTATTTTGTCTTTTTGGTGATATCAATGGCTTAAATGATCAAACAAGAGGTGTAAGGCACTTGTCTCACCGGCAACGATTAACGAGTAACGAGTAGAGCTAGAACTAGAAGCGAGTTAGCGAGAAGCGGGGAGCGAGTGCGTAGTTCCGATATTTGAGTAGCCCGGCTATAAGCGAGTGTGCGATTGAGGTGGGCGATTACTCGCATCACTCGCTCGCGGCAGTCATCATCATCGTCGTCTGAACTAGATAACAATGATAATTCAAATGATTTTTCGATATTCATATTAAATAATATAAAATTAAATAATATAAAAATCGTGTACTTTCAGATTCGCACTGTAGAGAAATGACCACTGGTTGCTCTCTCGGCGTGAATTCTAATCGCTTAGCTAGTATCGCCGAGCGAGTGTTATCATTCATAGCTCTTGTCGCTCAGCGACAAATTAGTGAAGCGAGTGCTCGCCGGCAGTGTGAACAGTCAGCGATCAACTATTTGTATCTGCATCTCTTGTTGTTCACACGGAAAGTATATCTATTGTACGTTTCTTGAGCGAGAAAATAGCCGATAGTTACTCGTTTACTCGTCGTTGGTGGGACAACTGCCTAAGACGAGAGGCCATATGATATAAACAAATAACACCCAACAGTCACATACATAGTCCTGACTCACACTAAGGTCGAGTCTTGTGTCGTGGGTATCAGGAAATACGAGAGACTTTTCGGTCTCACAAACACCCAGACCCAAAACAAATGCCGGTGGATCACACAATTTTTTGTCTCGGCGCGGGGATCGAACCCGCGGCCATACGTATCACAGCAGGCGTCTAACCAACTACGCCACGGAGGCTGTATATAATGAGACAGATGTTTGCTACACAAAAAAATATTTCAGGTGTGGTGTAGTGACACGAAGTCTCATATAATTTGACACTATACTTATAGCTTTCTGCAGTTTCCCTTCGCATCCTTGTCTTTCAATTTTCAAACACCAGCAATGCACCCACATTACCTAAGTTGATTCAAAGAATTTTGGTGAGCATTTGCGACGTGGCTCGCTTTTTTATAGCAAGCCTACTGAATTTGTCTTAACATTATTCTCGTGAATATTATACTTTACATAACCGTTTAAAATATTTTCAAACTAACAACGGTTTAAATAACTGTTACATCGTAAATGGCCTTACCTTGGAATCAAAACGTAGATGTCACGTTTGCTAGTGACGGTACATAAATGAAACCATCTTTCTAATCTGTATCAGCCCATATAAGTTCCACTGCAGGGCACGGGCCTCCTTTACAATCGAGAGTACGATTGAGAGTGGTTAGGCCATATAGTCCACCACGCTGGCCTAGTGCGGGTTGGCGGACTTACATACCATAAAAATTCTTATAAATCGCTATGGTATGCAGGTTTCCTCACGATGTTTTCCTTCACCGTTTTAGTGCGTGGTGATTGACAATCAATACACACATGACTCCGAAAAATTCAGAGGTATGCCCTGGGATTCGAATCCGCGATTTTTCTTTCGAGTTATACTAATTAATTCAACTAATCACGACATATACTATTTCTGTATCATTACAACTAATTACTCTATCTAATATACAGCTTCAAATGAATCGAGAAGCATCCGATCAGCAGCTCACAAGATTACTCGCTTCTGAGATAAATCGCCGAATCAAACGCTAATCTATCTCCTCAGTTAGCGACTAGTTCGGTAGTATAAACTTATCTATATTGATAGCAAGTTTATATAACTTGGAGGTTCAAGAAACATATTTAGTTCGAGTATAATTTTATGTTAAAATAAAAAAAATAAAAACAGTCACACACATAGTCCTGACTTCAGACTAAGATCGACTCTTGTGTCTAGGGTGCCAAAAATACAAGCGACTTTTCGGTTTCACAAACATTCAGACCCGAAACAAATTCCTGGAGATCACACAAATATTTGTCTCGGAGCGGGGATGGAACCCGCGGCCTTGCGTTTTACATCCAGCGTCTGCGCCACGGAGGTTATCAAATAATTAAAACCACAATGTATGGGAAATTCGTTTTTGATGTGATAAAAGTATATGATTTATAGTAAAATCGTGGACTTCTTATTATTGTAATATGGAAATCATGGGTATTTACTAAACGTAGTTTCCGAGGCGTGCTACTTAATATTATGTGAATCTTATGTCGTGACCAATATAAATGACGACGGCGAGATGAAGTAACTGAGAAGTTTAATGAGAGGCTACGTATTCGGTTTTAGTTCTGAGACTCATGTTTGAGAAATAAATATTTGTTTTGAACCGGAATGTTGTGGGTCTGTAAATACATGATCTTTGAAGGAATGTTATCAATGGATTTTTAAGAAAAAAAAGTTGATCAACTTCCTGCTTGGTATACTATACTATAAAAAAAAGTAGATTCTATTGGCAAAGTGAAAGTAAAAAAAAGTTCCATCTCTTATATCTATACCTCAGTAGTCGGTAAGAGATTGCCTCGAACGACACGACCACCATTTGTATGCTATATCATATAATGTTTTATTGTTAAGTTTATTTAGGATATAATAACGTACCAAGCAAATTTAGCTAATGAAAATTCCCCTTTAAGGTTCAAATGCAGCTCACTAGACCACAAGGCGGCAATCAACAGCCGAGCCTCATCTATATTGAAATGCTGACGAGTTTGTCACGGCATCGAGTCGCAGGAGCTCCGTCAGGCAAACATTACGCCATTACAGTTGCAGTAACTCAGCTGTAACCTTGCTGTGTTTGACACACAGGCGGGAAGGATGGTCAATACTTAAAATATAAGGATAAATGTATGGCACTTAATCAAGATAGTTATAATTATCTCTAGCAGGTGATACGGTCAACATGCGTTCATAACTTGCTTCTAAATTATTTTGAAATTGTTTTTCTTTTTCACTAGGAAGCTTTCTGCAGGTTGTTTCTGAATCCATTATGAAATCCGTTAATTTAATTACTTAATGCATAAATTTATCCACCAGTCGCATACATTAACATTTTCTTAATTTACTGGTGGTACTCATATGTGAGAGGCTGCCTAATGTCACTCGCCAAAAAGCAGTGTATAAGCACTGTTGTGTTTCGGTTTGAAGAACACTGTAGCCAGAGTATCTGTATAAAATGTGATTTAACATCTTAAGTCTCAGGATGGCGAGGGGAGTGGAACGCCAAGCGTTATTTTGTAATGCATGGAGTTATTTGTTTAGCTACTGTACATGAGCGGTTGTATAGCTTACTATCAGGCGTATCGCATTCATTGCTATAAAAATTACCTCGATACAACACAAATATTTATGGTCCTTATAAATATTTATGGATCATATACCGGGTATATCAAGACTGCTACCGAAAATAAAGCCGGGTGGTAGTTTTAGTGACTACAAACACAATGCAACTAAAAATTTCGCAAAGAAACGCAACATTAATTTTTAATGATTTTTTAAATATCGTAATTTTTGGGTGGTAAATCCATAGTTTTTGCTAAAATAATAATTTTAAATGTTTTATACCTTACAGTATTTATAAATAAAAGGATATATACTATTATTTTAGGAAAAAAAAAAATTACCACCCAAATATGGCCATAGGAAAAAATTACAAAAAAAAATTGTCGCTTTTTTTGCAAAATTTTCTATTGCATAGTGTCTGAAGTCGCATAAACAACCACCCGGCTTCGTTTTCGGTAGCAGTCTTGATATACCCTGTATAAAATTAGCTTCTTAATTGTCACTACGTTTAAGTGATGGTGTTAGCAATAATTATTTTATTTTACACTAAAGCGACATACTTATCCCATCATGAAAAATACACAAATAAAATGTGGGTAACCATGATCCGCCAAAACATTAATTTACCTACAATTCGACGAATACGCTTAAATAAATTAGTTGTTTTGCTAACATAACATCATGTGTGACAGTAAACCCGCTTACAGTCTTCAGTAGGCCCGCATGTGCGCAACTTAACGGGCTATAAGACGAATGTAAAACTTGACGGGCGGGCCCTTAGCGATACTTACGGTTAAGCCGAATAACTAGTAATGTCTATAGTTAAAGAGGTGACTTCATGACTGGTGCTTTTAAAATGGGTAAAGAAATTCTTGTCACATTTGAAACTCCAAAATATTGTAATTAGATATTTTACTGCCTCCGTGCGCAGTTGTACTGCGGTCCGATTACAAAACTCAGGTCTCGGGTTTGAATCTTGCGTTGGGCAAAGTGATAGGAGGACGTCCCACCCTCACACCTGCCAGTACAAGTTTTGTAACCAAAAAGTAATATTGGATTTTTATATTCATTTATCAGTTCGAAGTCAGAAATATGACAATAGGGTCGCCCCCTATTACACATCCGTCCCATAGGACGGAACACACAAAGTGAAACGTGGGTATCCTGGTGTGGCACCTCTGCCTACCCGTTCAGGTAAAAGATATGAGTTTATGTATGTATGTAGAAACTATAATTATAGTTCTATGCCCTCTTCTGTACAAGCAATTGTCAAGTTATTGCACGCAGCGATTTCTACCAGTTTATATATTTTAAATTCGGTGCGATCCCAATTTTATGCCATAAGACTAGGCGCAGCCTATATATTATTTTTCAGATAGCACTTTATATATCAGATCAACTGTCTAGAATTGCGTAATTCTAACCCCGATATCTTCTTGAGACACATAGTACACACACACACATACACAAACTCACGCCTTGTTCCCAGAAGGGGTAGGCAGAGGTGCCAAGGCAACCACATTTCGAGACACATAGTGATTAAGCTTAACCTCCTCCAGCGAAATATACGAGTATGTATGAAAAACATTTTATGGAATATTGTGTTAAATTTTAATTCAATTTAATAAAGCAAAATTCATCATAATACTTGTCTACTTATAGTGCCTGTTGATACTGATTTTTCTTGCATATTATTGCTACTATACACAAAGCAATAATTTCAACATGCCCCGTATTAAGATCAACGGCCACTCAGCGTTAGGCGTTCAATGTCACTTAATTTTCGGTAACTCTTTTCTAAGAACAAAACTAATTCGACAGATTGAGTTAGTTGATATTAGCCTGCTTTGCTCTGTGTCTGCTTCAACCCAAAGTATTGGCATTCAGTTCGCTTGTATATTGTTTGTATACATAACAAATAAACCAATATAACAATATTTAAATTACTTACATGCTATTCCTTTTATTTAACTGTAATATAGCGTTAAAAACTTCACAATATAATTTTCTTACTGTACTGCATGCATTTTAGTCAAATTACTTACACATCTGACACACATCGTCCCAAAATTCGCATGATGTATATACAATATTGCAGAGTGCAAGGAAAGTGTGTTCCCTGGAGCAGCGTGGAATTATTCAGAACCCCACGGGATACAAGTTGGGAAACTACAGGCCAACTGTATTACGGAGCATGCACAATGTAGTAACGCGAAATAAATCAGCTAAATACACCTGCCGACATTCGTGCGGGACTAAGTGAGGGACTTATACGGGGAGGAAGGATGGCGAACACGTACATTTTTCCATTTAACTTAATAGTAGAATTATTGATTAGATTTTGGTATTTCCGTATTGCATTTCAATTTACAATATAATATGTAAGAACGTTAAATTTTTCATGAAAATGAAAATGAATGTAATTTAATGAACCGTTTAAATAGTCAATATTTAAACAGTAACCAAAATGCAATTTTTTTCTCTACCACCTAGTTCAGTAAGCAGTTTTCACTAGAGATGTACGGGCAAGAAACTCTAGCGTTGTTATTTTTTAAATCTGCTAACAATAAAGTGATTATTACAAAAGTTAGAAGCTGGTTTAAATCAGAGCATGAACTAACTTTTGTCCATTTGTTGGGCGTTTTGTTATGTAAGTATTTGTTTCTTCAAATAGTTAGTTTTATGTCTTCATAAGTTACGTTTTACGGAAGGTTTATAAGAGCAATCTATCAAGAATAGGTGAATATTATAGCCCATGAGCTTCTTAGCTTTTCCTGATATACTATTATCGTGATCTAGTTGAAATTATCTGTATCCTAACAACACTATCGAGTCGAATGTCCACTTGGTAAATGGTCTTATTTACAGAGATATACATTATAAAATAAACAATTTAATTTCCAATTACTCCTCAGCTGTAACTCGCCTTATTTACAGGCATATATTAAATAGCGAAACGAATTAAGTTCCAATTACAATTCAGATTAAACCCACTGTGCGTTCTCCACGGCCGTGTGTATCACGAAGTCAGAACAATACATAATGCATGTGAACTTAATCTTTAGCTTGCGAGCCCGGCAGTTATATTAAACCAACCTGTAGCTTACGGGATTTTGATAAACTCCCTTCCGTTTGGAAACACCTAGATGGTCCAGATTGCGGGATTTGTGCGCGAGCCGTTTTGATTTTATGCTGGTCTAGAATCGGATTATGTTCCGCTAATTGGTAAGAGAGGACGGAGAAAATTATCTAGCGGCCTTATAGACAGTTTAAAAAACTATTTTAATTATCAAACGTTTAGTTTTCTTCGTTTAAATTGGGGTTACTTTGTACTCCGAAACGAATGTTCGAACATCTTATTTATTTATTCACTTAGTACGATTAACAACAATTACACTAATTAATATCAATTTTAAAAATATTTTATCCTTACTAATATTATAAAGGTGAAAGTTTGTATGTATGTATGGATGTTTGTTACTCTTTCATGAAAAAACGGCTCAACAGATTTTGATGAAATTTGGTATAGTGATAGCTGACACCCTGGATTAACACATAGGCTACTTTTTATCCCGAAAAATGTAGTGTTCCCGTGGGATGAGTCAGGAAACCAAATATACATATTTTCTACTCTTTCAAATTCAAATTGTTGGCACGGGATGTCCTCTCCTACGGAAGGGAAATATAGTCGACGGCACGCGGGAAATATAGTTAGTAGACACGCGAAATAATATGTTCTTGATGTGGATTGGACTCAAAAACTATCTGCACCCGGGCGAAGCCGGGCCCGACAGCTAGTATAAAATAAATATTTGAACATAAAAAAAACAACTCACATCTAAATTATAAACATAAAGATAAAAAACGCAACTGTAGCCATACAAAAGAAAGCAAAAAAAAAAACTGTACACAATAAAAAAATCACATAGACAAACTCATACATACATCACGCATTCGCTTCACAGTAGTGCAAACATTCCGACAGGATCACCTGCGAATATATTACAGTGTGGTGCACGATTCAGGAGAGCATCGTGCGTAAAACTGTGCGATTATGCCTAAATATCTTATAAAATGTTTTGATCCTGTATCGTCGTAACCATAGACTAAGTTTGGAGTGAATGATTAGTTTTGTGAAATGCTGCTCAAAGAAGTTGCAGAATCCTCTCTATAGTCTCTTGTATATATATATATATATATATATATATATATATATATATATATATGTATATATATAGTATTTTATTTTATATAGTGTATATGTGTATGTGTATATTTATATGTATATATATATATATATATATACATTTATATATATTTGTAAATCGAATAATAATATATGTAATATAATTTTTAATTACTTGTATTTTTTCTCTTTATCTTTTAATTAAGTATTCGTACACCTACTATAGCTCATCTCTGCATCACCTAAAGGTCGACTGGGAGAAAATGCCACAGGCATTAAGTCCACCTTGTATACATTTGTATATGAAGCTTAATAAATAAATTAGTTAGAATAATATTGATTTTTAGAAGTGGTAAACTTTTATCTTATATGTTGAAGCTTAACGTTCGAAAATTCGAACTTAGTATGGGAGTATAGAGTAACCATCCTTGATTCAAACTATGTCGGAAAGGGACAAAAAATGATATCTAAAATAGATTTTAAAACTATTAATGAATTACGTTGTGGATCCCTTACGAACGAGGAGAAATGATGTTGTTTTGTGTTTGGATTGCATTTACTTTTGCTTTTTCTTTATATTATAAAGAAGAACAATGCACCGGCGTCAATTTTTTTTTTTTTAATGTTAATAAATATATACTTACTTACAGGGGCGTGCGCTCCTTGTAGGCAGAAATGCAGTGCTTTACTTGCCATTCACAGATATTTTATTATAACGTTCGTAAGTTTTAGATGACTTTAATTTATAGTAAATAAATGAATAAACAAAATATAATAACTTAAAAACGCCAATATTTTACAAATAGCACCTATTTGCAATCACGCAAACATTATTTTTGCCACGCGAAAAGCAAGCGGCGCTGCAAAGCAAAATAATGTACGTAATCAACCAAGTCATGCCGCCGCGTCCCGCATGACATTTGTTTGCATGTGTGTAGTAATTTTGGTGTCCGTGCACAGTCGCAAACGCACACACCCATAAATATTGAAAGCCGCGACTCCTGCGGCAGGCCTCGGAAGTTCGGCAGTTGTCGGAAGTAATCGGGAATGTTCGTTGCCTATAATCCGAGTAAAATTAATAGGCAGAAATCTAATAAATCACCTATGCACATTATGCATTTTGGGTTAGTAAGGTTTTATTTGTTTAAATAGAAATGTTTTGTGTTTCGCGGGGGCCATTTTGCTTTTTTATGTGTTTTTGTATTGTTTACTATTTTATACTAGTATGTTTGTAAAAAAATAGATTTCTTAAAAGACTTTTCATTTTAACATTTGAAAGTGTGTACATTTAACAGTTTATTACTAAGTTTCGATATTAATTGTAGTCATTTGCTTTTACTAGTGTGTTTGTTTATTTTTTCAAATGTTATTTGATTGTGAGGCTTGTGTTAAAAATGTATGTTTATCAAATGAATGAATGAGGTGGCCGAAATCTTGCGTTTATTTACATCAGGATAGGTATAGTAATCTCAACTAACCGGGACCTTGAATATGTGACAATTGAAGCAGACTAGGTGAGTTTTTTTATTTTACTTATTAGAATTTCTTCCGCCGCGACGATCGATCGCTGTTTTGACTGCGTTTCCGTAGAAGATGGACATGAATAGTACATACATCTAAGAGTTGTTATGTTGGCATGGTTTCTGACTTAGAGATCCGTCGCGTAGCTGTGGCTATGCTAAAAAACTATAAAAAAAAAGTTTTTGTGACCGAGTAGGTACTCCGCCGCATACCCAATGTCATAATCCTGTGCACGCCGCTGCTTACTTATATAAGCCATTCGTTTTTGAAACCCATGCGATAAAAAATCTTTGATTTCAGCATCGTTTCAACCAAAAGATCTGCTATTGTTAAAAATAAGGTTTCCCAATGATTTTACAAGTAACTTGGTGAGATTACTCTCTATTCAGTGACTTCAAATTTACCTTAAAATATGTATGTAGTTGTCCATTTAAATTTAATTTAATTCTTCTAAATGAGTTCCCAATAAAATGACCTACTAATAATGAATATAATGATCTACATTTAAACCTTAAATAAAAGCATAAGCCAAATACTAAATAATGCGTAATAAATTAAAAAAAAACGCCAAGTATTTGTAAGATAAAATCGTAAATATTTGATCAAGGTTTTACTACAGCGATTCTGTATAGTATGCGACTCGTTGTTCCGAAACTGTTCTGTCTGGGACGAAAATGGGTCACGAGGAAATAAAATAGCATATGACCTTCAATTGAATATTTATAGACCTCCGAAAATGTGACGATTTTTGTTTACAATTCGGGTTTGTTTGATACTGGAAATATATTTGGTTTAAAATAGAATGATACGTGCAATACGTGCTATTTGCAATGTTGTTGTATTGTTAAATACTGCGTTCGATTTTCAAATGTTTTGTGTTACTTTTGATTTGAAAACCGATGATTATCTTAGACTACGATAGTGTTCTTGAAAGGATTGATGTCTCCTAAGTAGAAATCCTTAAAATATTTGCTAAAACTTTCTGTAACATGCTTTTCCCATCCTTGTAAGTACATTCTACTCGTGGTCTCTCATACGTGAGATGCCGCCTGGGTAGGTACTAGTGCAATGTCTATTTCTCCTGTTAAATAGCAGTGAAAATGCCCCCTTTTTCCAGCTTGAAGGATGTTGTATATAAAGTAACTACTGGATATATTGGAAAATAAAGCATAGCTTTGTTATTCATTATGTTGTTTAAGACTAATCTTACCACTTACATAGTATTCTCGTTATTTACTGCAATAAAAAAAAAACATAAGTGTAAATTACTATTGCAAAATCTTCAGCAACAGAAACAACGAAGAACCAAATATATTCAGTATAACAATAACCTTAGCTCTGTGTGAACTATATTAAAACGTCCTTCACAACCCGACGGCCCAGGTTCAAGATCGGTCGTTGTCATCTCAACCGATTTAATCTAATTTAGTCCCTCGTAAATGTTTTAAAATGCGGATTAGTGGTTTAAATTATATTTTAAAGGACCGTGACTTTAGTCAGGCTTACTTGGAATTTGTAATGGAGTATGACGTTAATAACTTCAAGGAGACGTCGCAATTAATTGAAAGGATAACCTGAATGTTTTTGGGATTACGTGAGCTGTAAAAGTAGGCATGAGATTGGGTAATTATGACCTTGCTGATCTTTGAGAATAGGTAATAGAACATGAGAGAAATTAACACAAAGATTATATGTTTTTTGAGTCTTTTAAATCATATTAGTGTAAGGGAATACAGACAGTAGGGTTGAAAGTTGAGACAATTTCACTTGCTTGCCAATGGACAAAACCAGGGTGATCGGGGGATGGCGGAACAACGGTCACGCTGGGCTGATGATGATCAGCAATGTCAACACATCACACATGGGCAAACTCATACACTATGGTATATTTTTGCGTTAGGATAAAAATTATACCCAACATTCACATACAAAGCCCTGAGCCTGAGAGATCAATTACGTCTTGTGCCTTGCGTATCAGGAACTACAAGAGACTTTTCGGTCTCACAAACATCTAGCCCCGAGACAAATATTTGTGGGCCTTATAAACCTTTGGCTCGGTGCGGGCATCGAACCCGCGGCTTCTCGTTTCATTCGGCGTCTAAACAACAGCGCCACGGACGTTGTTAGGATACATTCAGCATAAAACTTTATGAAGACCTTTCTAGACCTTTCTAACGGAATAAAATTACTTTGCCCTGTAGTCCTTATTCATTTATTCCTTATTGGTAACTACCCAAATTAACAGAAATAATAACATAAAGCGCTCAAAAACCGGCGGTCTTATCGCCGTCAGCAATTTCTTCCTTATACCATTTTATATTTATTTCAATTGGCTTATTACCTAATCCACAATCATATTATTAAAATACCACCTCAAACGCTCCCGAAAGTTGAAGACACTGAGTTCTCTCATTTAGTTAGAAATGTCAATGTCGACGTCCCCCTCCCGTCGCCCCCTCAAGCCCCTCTAGCCCCCTAACCCCTGACAGTATCGCAGCCACGTGACATTTACAACATCCGACAGTGCGGCGAGTCACGATGGGAGAATTCAGCAAATGTATCGAATCAAGGACACCTTCTATTTTAAGGTCGTTTTGTAAATTATAGGCTGACGTTGGAATATTCCGATTTGGTTGAGATAGTATGACTGTCATTTACAATTTTACAGGAAGTTTCAGCTTTGCTATATTGTTTTGTTTGTTTAGTGAGTTTATTGAAAAACGAGTAGCCCTTATGCACGCAAAGAGGCAAAGAGGTTTTACTGGTGGTAGGTCACTCATATGTGAGATGCTATCTGGGTAGGTACCACCGAAATGTCTTTTTCTCCCGCCAAACAGCAGTGTAAATGCACTGTTGTGTTTCGGTTTGAAGGATATTGTATCCAGATTAACTACTGGACATATTGCGACTTCTTATGTCACAGGATGTGTGGTTTTGCTACTGTTCATGAGCAGTCGCACAGCTTGCCATCAGGCAAATGGCATGCTCGCCCCGCCATTCAAAGCAATAAAAAAAAGAGATAGCTCGGCCTCTTAGAGAAGTAATAAGAAGATTGCCAACGATCATTTTTAAGTAACTCTTGAAAGTAGCCTCCATTGTCATGCTAGATACTGCTTAAAGCTTGATGATGCTAACTTTCTATACAGTGTGGCACTTGATAGTATTTCGACTTGTTCATTCTCTGGTTGTGGATATGAAGGATAGAGGGATGATTACTGGCATCATCTGAAGAACATGTATCTCCACAATTTGGTTTCAAATGACTCACAACTTAAGTGGCAAGTGCATCGCCGACAATTTCAGCTATTGTACCAGACAAATACTTGATACGTCAAACGAACGCATTCCAACATTATTTATATAATGACGGTATTCCTCTCAGCCCCAAGCATCACACCAAAGCCAGCTTGAAACCTAATACAAATCCAATATTCGTTGGCGTACAAAAAGACAGATACATTTTATACATATGATCAGTTCTCGTGTCTTATTGTAATTTGTGGCCTTAATGTTTTCTTTGGGCGACCTTACCTTAATGGGTGCTAATGATTCCATAGATTTAAAAATCCTTCTTACGTGTATTTTGTTTGCGTTGTCGATTATATTTATATTTGGATTGTTTGGTTTTACTTTACTCTATTTGTAGGTCGATTTAAAGTCCATCACAGCTTTTATTTTGCTGTAAGTGCCTCAAGCGAACAAAGTCCCATATAAACTATAGATACTACTATTATCTGTAGATTTCTATAGAAGTTCCTATTCATGAGGATAGAGACTTAGTATTTGAAAGAAATAAACTACGGTCACATTTCCCAGAAGTAGGTACACGAATAAACAAATAAATACACCCAAAAGTCACATTCAATAGTCCTACATTAAAATTGAGTTTGTATCGTGGGTATCAGAAATTACGAGAGACTTTTCGGTGCCACAAACACTAGACCCGAAAAAAATACCTGTCTCGGTGGAGGATCGAACCCACAAACCCATGTATCACAGCCGGCGTCTAACCAACGATGCTCGCAAAATTGTTCCTATTCCAACTGTAATCACATTTGGTGATTATAGGACTGCATAATTTTCGATAAAAGAGAAAGATGTCCTGGAAGATAAAGAATTAGACAATATTGTTCTTCACATCAGTTAGACATTTCCTCTCTGTTTTATTCCTTTCATCAAAACCTCACGTGACTTCAACAAGTTCCATAATAAGGACCATAATTCAACTTTGTCAATACAGTAAACAGAAGTGAATAGAGGGCTTGGCTTATTATGCTCCCCGAGGCATGGGGTAGTCGTGATTTTAGCTACAAAACCAGGTCGACATTTGAAATTCGGATTGCCGGTAACCAAGCGAACGTTATAACATGTCTATTGCTATAGGCAGTTGTTTATCAATTGAGTAATTGTATGTTCAAATATGCTTTTGTTTTGTTGTGCGAATTCGATTACAGAATTAATTAATGTTTTCGTTAGTGATTTTGTTTATAATTCTTTTTTGTTTATGCTGCTTGTAATTATTGTTTCCTTAGTTAAGGTTTATAAAATGTCGTTTTATGTTATCGAAAGGTAGGGTTAATATCAGTTTTTTAGACATAGCATCGTGAGGAAACTTGCATACCATTGTGATTTATAACAATTACTATGGTATGTTAATTCCGCCTACACGAACTAGGCCAGGGTGGTGGACTATATGGCCCACAGATCACTTCCAATAGATACCGCATTACGATAGTTTTGTTTTGAACCGAAAACGCCAACGAAGGGAACGGCGCGGGGGGTGGGCGGGTTGCAGCGCGGTCACTGGAGAGATGAGGCATAAGTCGATAAATAAAAAATGTATCGATAGTTCGATTTGCCAGTAAGTTCATGTGTTATGATCGCTTCTATAACTTAATTACCAACTTGTTAAATGTTTGATAATATTATTTCACCGGCCTGATCTAATAAATTATACCAACCGGCAACCGCCAACTACGAATAAAATAGGATTCTCTTATACTTTAGTATGTAACGGTTTTATTTCTATCATTCACTGTGTATTTTTGTATACCATAATGGCGAAATACCCAAATTAAGTGTTGATATAAAAGATCAGATAAAAATATGAAATAGTAAATAACTAAACCTCACGCCCTAAAGGGCTACAATAACTTATTCCGTTTCTTGAATTCTGACGGCGGCTGTAGTAAATGTAATATCGACAAGTGACGATGAAACCCAGTTGGCGAACTATGAATGTTTTTGAGACGATATATTATACATCATCATCATCATCATATCAGCCACAGGAAGTCCACTGCTGAACATAGGCCTCCCCCAAGGATCTCCACAATGACCTGTTGGAAGCGGCGATATATACAACGTATGTTAAAATTAGTGCAATAGCTTGTGCTACTGATTCTCAATAAACTTAGTATACTAAAACTTACGATAAATACCCTCCCATTATATTTGAAAACGTATACAACTAGAGGGAAAAAAGGAAATTTAATTACGCCAAAGATAAATAAAAAAATATTGTAAAGTACCTTGGTAACAAATTTAACTATTTCAAATTACATAAAATAACGTAATTATGGTAATTTGCAATTTTTATTTAAATCAATATATATTTTGTGACATTGTCATTTAATAAAATTAATTTACATTATTGTTTTACAATATCGATATTTCTGGGAATTATATTATAAACATGCGTCAAACACTAGAAGAACGCGTGATTTCGCCAAAAAAAGATGGCTTATTACGGTTATTGCTATGCGAAAAAGAGACGGCTGATTCTACATCCGAACTCGACTGTTTGACATTGATAGTTTAACCAGTATAAATTGAGCTCGCTCGGGACCAAATTAATTTAAAGAATATTAGTTATCGATGAAAACTTATTGCGTTTTTTTAGATACTTTATTGTTTTGAGTTTTTTGCACACCATTTTATTGAACAAATCATTATTAACTGTAATATTATGTTCCCAAAATGTAATTTTCGCTAACGTGCGACGACATGTGCGGGTCCACTACTTGGACGACACTGATGACGCGACATTTGGCATCGGTTTATATCTATCTGATATCTTAAATGTGTTGGGCGCAACCGCTGCCTTGCATTAGGTATCTATTGGGAGTGATCTGTGATATGGCCTAACCACTCTCAATCATATTCTCCAATGTAGAAGAAGCCTGTGCCCGTGCCGTGGATATATGTGGGCTGATACAGACGGACAAATTTAATTCACTGATACCAATATATTCTATACAAATATTTAAGGCGGCAACTTGCATATGTACTCAAGTAAATATTGAACCATTGAAGCGATGTACAATCTTTAATTAGTTAAATAAAATTACAAAAATGTATTCTTTGTCCTCATTTTGCCATATCCTAAAATACTCATCAAACCAATTTCCATTCTCCAAGTAATTTGCACTTCGTTATACTGTTAACACCTACTTTGTACAATCTCTGCATCACCCAAAGGTTGACTGGTAGAGAATGCCTTAGGCATTAAGTCCGCCTTTATACAACATTATGTATAAAGATTAATAAATAAATAATCTCCATTACTGAATAACATGAATTATACAAATGCTTGTATCGGAATCCTTGTTCGAAAAACGCCGAGGTCACCGTGTTTCGCAAGCATATGTCCGAAGCATGATTGATTGCGGGTCACAACCGCTGTGTATCGCACAACGGACACGGGATTATTGCCCCGGCTTGTCCCGGCTTATTGTTGCTTATTGTCAGAATACCGCATTTCATTGCAGTAATTTATGACGTGATTTGTGTTCTGTAGAGACGTGTTTAGGTGTATATCAGATATGAGCACTGAGCAATGTTGCATACGTATGGATGTCTTGTGACGTGGTTAATAGTGACTGCGCTGGCCTTTGAATCGGTAACTGATCCTGAAAGAAATGTTTACGGATTTTTGAGAAACACAGAATCTAGAAGAGCGTTGAAGTTATAGAGGAAAGGGAGAATAGGAATATTGGACAATAGACAATCACACAAATGGAGTGAAATGTAACTGACAAGTTTTAATGCTTTTTTTTATTGCAATGTATGACGAGACGAGCAAGCCGTTCGCCTGATGGTAAGCTATACGACCGCTCAAAAACAGTAGCAACATTCCACTGCGCTCGAAGAGTAGTGTTTTTGAGTGATTATGTATTAGTGTGCCCTTAGTTTAATATAAATGATATCTTTAAGAAATAATACGGAAATGCATCTTCTCATAACAGAGTTCAAATACCTTACAATAAATTTTCACTCATTTAATCGCTCTGGTGCGAACGAGACAGCCTATCATAACGTGTCACATCTTCCGAGGCATCAATTTCACAAGCTGAATGTCGTTACTAATCTCTGGGATATCGAGTAAATTGACTACAGCCCCGGCTCCATTCAAATTGGGACTCTATAATACATTGTATAGTGTCTAAAGTTGCATCCGTTCGGTTTGAGATCTAAGTGCGTCTTGGAGTGGATGTTACACCGAAACTTCGATTGTGGCGCGGAGATAAATATTAATTTAGTATATTATTCCTCAAAGCGGTAGGACCAACAAGGCCGACGATCTGATTAAGTTTGCAGGAGGCCGCTAGAGGCCGCTTCGATCAGTGAAATTCTTTATGAGACATATTGGCAAGTAACAAAGCATAATGTCATAATCATAGGTCGTAATAGATATTCTAAGCCGCTGTTGAGTGTATTAAATAAAAATCTATCTATCAGAAATACATTTTATTATGACTTTATCATCAACATCTTTATATCAGCCACAGGAAGTCCACTGCTGAATATAGGCCTCCCCCAAGAATCTCCACAATGACCTTATCAAAGGATATCAGTAACTACAAGAGCCAAAGAAAAAAAAAGCTTGAAAAAACACAAAGCTTCAAAAAACCTTGTTAACGCAAAAATTTATTCTATATTCAGCCGTGAATATTCCGTAGCTAAGGACAAAGAGTAGAGAAATATTTACTTGGCAAGGATCAAATCTGCTGCCTCCCATTTCGCAACCAAAAATAATACGGAGACTTTAAACTTTGATAACATGTAGGTTAATATTAAAGTTATCCTTGAAATTGAGCAAACATTAGGCAGTTCAGTGTGATAGGCGACCTGGCAGACCATACGGCCTGTGTCGAATAATTGAATTAGCAAATGAAATAGGATCATTTGTTGGGTATAATTCTGTATATCGAAGCAGATTCACAGAGCTGTTAGTTCGCATAATCATGTTATGCGGTTCTCGTTCTGTTCATTGGATTCTCTTAAAAGTTTCTTAAAGAATACTTAGTGCATTCCGCGTCAATTTGGAGAATGCAGTTGAAATTGGCCTGTATTTTTTGCATTTACATAAGATCTTGTTTGCGTAAACTTCTGCCTTTGCTGTTTCTTTTCAAACTTCAGTTCTTCGAGTCTTGGCGAAACTTTTCAACAATTAAGTAAGTTTTGTATCTTCTTTTACAATGTTGGGTTGCATTTTTTATTTATAATATTGGTACGGGGTGGAGCGTAGATTTATTACTTTACATCTACATAAAACTTCTAATTATTTTAAATAAATAGAACTTACAACTAAGTAATTGATTAACATGGCTCTTTATAAACACTCTACAGAACATAAACTTAGTTTAAGAGAGTAACGATATGCGAAAATTAAAGTGGAAGTACGTAAATTCTCTCTATCTCTTTAGCCACAGGAAATTTACCTCTGAACATAGGTCTCCTCCAAGTATCTCCACATTGACCTGTTGGAAGTGGCCTGCATCCAGCGCCCACTTGCAAACTTAACCAGGTTGTCTGTTACCTTATAGGCGGGCGTACATTCATCCATCCATCCATCAGTCAAAGGAAGTCCACTGCTGAACATAGGCCTCCCCCAACGATTTCCACAGTGACCTGTTGGAGGCAGCCTGCATCCAGTGACGTCCCGCGTCCTTTACCAGATCGTCTGACCACCTTGTGGGTGGACGTCCTACGCTGCGCTTTCCGCTACGTGGCCTCCATTCGAGAACTTTCCGACCCCATTGGCCATCAGTTCTTCGCACTATGTGTGTGTGTGGGCGTATATTACCATGTATAAATTAGAAGAATATTACCCACCGCACCGCACCAAAATGTTACAAAATACATACATATGTGTTACTAAAAATTAGAAGCAACAGTATTTATATGAATTAACCAAACAGATAAGTAACCTGACACAGGTAAATAAACAGTGTAGAAGTTACTGCGAAACTCTCAACTCACCTCAATGACTCGATAAACCTAACAAACCCGACAAAATCACATTAGGCGAGGCAAAAAGATTCCCGTCCACGTATTTGTGTATTCAAGTAATGTATCGCTATCAAAATATTTAGATATAAGGAGCACAGTGAAAAGACGCGGCGGGTTTGGAAAAAAAAAACCACGTCGCCAGAATGCTAATATGTAGGCGAAGAAAGCGCCTCTAAAGGCAATCCTTTTAACGTAATGCGGTTACATTCTCGCATACTTTTATAAACGTAATGTTTTTCACTCGCATTTCGGATTTGAGTGTCGCTTTCCATTGCGTGCCTCGTGTCGTAAATCTTACGGGAGTTGGTATTGTTTGTGCTGATTTTTTATTTGTGATTTTGAGTGCGCTCGGAATGTTAAGTTATGCTATTTGTAAAGCTTAATGCATTCTGTACGTATTTCGTGTTTGAGAGTCAAATTGATTGATTTTGTTTTCAAATTGTATGTTTAAAAATGGCTCTTTTTTATGTTGATTCTATATATCGTTAAATATGTACATTTTTATCGGATTAATAATAATATACCTACCTATACCATGTTTGGTTTAAAATAGTACCTAATTACTACTAGTTTAGTTTGGTTCTAAATATATATTATTTATTACTGTTTCGAATGAAACAGATATCTCGAATAGCTATATCAATTTCGATTTGTTCGAAGTGTGTATTAGCTTTACTTTGCGTATGATGTAGGAAATAACATACATAAACTTGCAGTTTTTAGTGATAGCTCCACATTAATTTTGTTGATTAAAAGAGCTAACTCGCTTTTAGTTTGTTTATTATGTCCTAGTCCTTTGTTAACCTAAAGAATACTTCAGTTCACTTTACTGCTGGTAGGTCTTGCATATATGGAAGGCTGTCTAGGTAGGTAACACCGAAATATATTTTTGCCCCACCAAACAGCAGCGTTAATGCACTGGTGTGATCCGGTTTGAAAAACATTGTAGCTGGAGAGTAACTACTGGACATATTGAGACTTAACATCTTATATCAACAAGGAATATCCAGCATTGCTTTATAATTGAAGGTGTTTTTTGGGTTTGCTTCTGTTTATGAGCAGCCGTATCGCTTACTATCAGACGAATGGCATGCTCGTCTCGCTATTCTTGCAAAAAAAAAAAGACAGTTGGAATTACCTAAATTACAATGTATGCCATGAATTATACCGGGTATCTCAAGACTGCTACCGAAAACGAAGCCGGGTAAAATTATAATTAAAACTCTTTTATACCTTAGAGTCTTTATAAATAAAAGGGTATACACTGTTATTTTACGAAAAAATGTATTTACCACCCAAATACGACCATATAAAAAAAAAACCCCTTTTTTTCCAATATTTTCTGTTGCATTGTGTCTGAAGTCGCTTAAACTACCACCCGGCTTCGTTTTCGGTAGCGGTCTTGATAAACCCTGTATATGAACTAGATCCAACTCCATCAGTTTCGGTGTAATAATCCCCCAAACCAATAAAAACACCAGAGCAATACCGTGAGTCCATTGTGCACATTATTTTCGCACCGGATTGCCCTTCAGTGTCGGCGCAAATGGGAAACCGCGGGAACTAAGAATGTTTGCCGGCGATAACTCGTAAATTAAAGGGATTCCGCTGTCTCTATTGGACACCCTCCCTCTTACGTCCCCTCTCCTACGTCCCTCGTATTATTCGCCATTTTTCCCCACAATGTTTTCTAGTGTTTGGCTTGTAATTGAAGGATTTCTGGCGGTTATCGTCCATTTTCCTCGTGACCAGTGGACTGACATGTATGGAGCTTGATAGATGGATCCGGAAGAACTGAGATGATTTATATAAAGATTTATATGTATATAGGGTTTCCGATGCGTCTATTGGTGAAAGACGTATGGCTGCCATTGATAGTAGTAATATTAATTACATGTTCGGTTAATCTGTTCAATATAAAGATAAGGATTTCTGTTTTGTGTAGTTTCAGCGAATGAATTGGCCTTCTAGTAATATTGATGGTAGTGTATTTTTTTTGTTATAGGTTTATCAAAGCTACGATTTCTACAGTCTTCGTAAAAAGGTCTTCGATGGGAGTTAAAATGGATCTATTGCGAAATAACTACAACGTAGTTTAAAAGATTTACTTGTTAATGTATGCTGTAAGTTCCCCGAATGACATGAAGTCCAGAAAAATGTGTTACTATTTTTAAAAATAAAAATACTCACTCGATTATATCCATACCATATACGTTTTCGCGTAAATATAGGACGGCCATAGAAATATCAACGCGATCCAAAACCGCATATTCTGAGTAATACCAACATATTGATATTTCAATCGATTTTCACATTTTATAACCCACACAATTCTAGATGTTTTTGTACTATACAATATATACAATAACCTACACTGACTTTCATTTTAATAAAAAAAATACGGCACTTGCTTACAATTCTATAAAACTGTAGTTTTCAAAGTACGCTTCACGGCCCCCCCGGGAACCCTACACAGAGGGTTGGAATATGTTACAATATCGTAATTTTATTTCAATTGAAATTGTTAGCGCGTAATGTGGTACTTGGTCTCATATAAGTGGATTTGTTTAATAAGACTTTTATGAATCTTAAGTAGTACACGTGTAGTGATATAGTGGATCGAATAATGTGAAATTATTTTCTTAAATGCAAACACTGAATAGTGTAGTGAAAGTTATCTTAGTACCAAGTCTCAGCCAAACTTGGTTATAAGTGTTGTAAGATTAACTTGCGTTTAAAGTTGTCAAGCATTGTATGACTTTGCATTGAATTTGTCACCCAGAGCCAGTCTCTTTATATCCTAGTGGCTGCAAGTTTCTTAAAATTGGAATAAAGCAATAGTTACAAAAGTACACATAAGACATTAAGTCTCAATATTTCCAGTTACTCTGGCTACAATGTGCTTCAAACCGAAACTCAACAGTGCATTATACTACTATTTTGCGGGTCAAACATACATTGTGGTGGATGCATTCCCAGGTGGCCAGACCTACCACCAGTAATAAGTAGCACCTTTTTAGCCTTTTACAATCGACGGACCACCTAACAGATAAGACTACCTATTGAAATAGACATGTATAAATATTACACGTCATTTTGCAAACTTCCCTCCACCAAGCACAGCTATTTGTCATCTTCAAAAAGTCATTTTTTCCTCTCGTTATTCTACAAAGGGCATCGCTTCGCGTTGTGCGGCCAATCGAATTGTCACAAATAGTACATCAATCACGAGAGATAAATGGGTGTCGGTCTGTCTGTCTGTTTGTTCAGGTCTTAGGGAAACGTCTGTGGAAGTTAGATTGTTAAAATATACGTTTTACGAAGATGTTTTTTGGTTTTGATAAGATGTTTGGTTGTGGACTTCCTGCGGTGAAAAATTTTGCATACAAACACGCATACATAGACCTCTATGACTATATACACATACATAAATACAAACATATAAACATCTGCCCAGAAGGTGTAAGCAGAGTTGGTATCAAAACGCCCACATTTCGCCTTGCATGTTCCGTCCCATGTGATAGTGGGTGAGCCTATCGCCGATATCACTTTTTCATTTTAGTCACCAAAAAAACAAATAAGGGACCCATGGCTATTTACAAAGCGAAACACAACGGCCAAGCTTTAAAACTAACATTGCGTTGGTCCTTTATAAGACTGAAGTACTTTTATTTCTTTCTTTCGAATCGAGCCATGCAGCTACAGTAGCTGCAATGAACTACAGCAAAACTCTACCGATTCAAAATTCATATTACCACATTCATATTAATCTGTTAGTATAGAATGCAAATAGACTAACACCACTTTTTAAACCACCATACTAATATTACGAGAAATCGTATAAAGGCGAAAGTTTGTGTTTTTGTTACTTTTTCACGCCCAAATGGCTAGATCAATTTTGATGAAGTTCGGTATGAAGGTAATTGATAATCTTGATTACCACATAGGCTTATACAATTTATCCCAAAAAATTAAGTGTTCCCATAGGATGACCAAGGTATTCAAATTACATATTTAAATCACATATTTGAATACCTTGGTCATCCTATTTACTACTCTTTCAAACTCAAAGGCATGGTTTGGTATAGATCGGATGAAATGGGATATGAGACGACAGGATGGGACGGGATGGAACGGCAAAAGCAATGTAAAGGAAGATGTTGACTTTCAGTATAAAACAGCTTGTACGCGAAATAATATATATCTGATGTGGATAGCACTCAAAAATTGTCTGCATCCGGGCGAAACCGGGCCGGGCCGCTAGTTGTAAATATACCCCAAAAACAGATCTTACTCGGCACGCGAACTTTATTTAAAACAGTCTCGGTTCACTATTCTTGTAAAGTTCTGCTCTGGGCAGAAGTTTCAAGTTCTTGATGGATGGAATGTCCTCCGTATTAGGTCTTAAGACCCGCTGCACTCACTTAACAGTAAGTTTTCTTTCATTTAGTTTTATGTGTAAATGGAATTTTGAGGCATCCAGTTTAAGAAACTGGGAGACGACGAATTTCAATTTTTGTTGTTGCGAAGGAAGATATGATTATATGGTAATTGTGTACAAACGCATCCTTCGGATGATGGATGGTTGACTGTATGCTAACACTAAGCCTTGGAATCATCAAGCCAAGGAGCTACTATATCGAAGTAATTTTTTACGTATTTTCATAAGGTTCTGTTTAAAACGGAATGCATACAATTGATGTATGCCAGAAAAAAATAATTGAGGCATAGTTTATTCTGTTCAGTTGCTGTAAGGTCACATAAATAAATGTATGTAATTTATACTAAGCACACACCACCAGTCATTAGAATTAATATAATAACTGCCAAAATATCATAGATTATATAACTTTCACCTGCCATACCTTACTGTACTTTATCAGCCCATATACGTCTCACTGCAGGGCACGGGCCTCCTCTGCAAGCGAGAGTACTGTGGAAAGTGTATACGCCATGTAGGTGGTATGGCCACCACGCTGGCAAACTGCAGTTTTACGGACTTTATATATCATAGAAATTCATACAACCTTTTTACAATATTTTCCTTTATCGTTATAGTGCGTAGTGCGTAGTACGTACTTACCATAATATAAACTAAATAACATTATCATTTTAAATCAACTCGCAATCTCCCCCTTAACAGAGTAGTTCAAAATATTAAACAAAACAACTACTAAGTAACCGTGTTGGAACATAACCAAAGTCACGTCGGAGCTTTGAACTACATCGGGGCCTGTGTGGCCTGGGTTGGCCTAGCGTGGCCTGCGCCATCCTGCCCAACATAAAGCCCGACTCATAAAACACATGAACAACCACCAAACAAAGTTACATTTACAACCACCGCTCGAATGGTACAACTAGGCTTGTCCAGCACACTGTGAAAATAAAAGCGATTGTGGCAGGAATCGATTTCATAATCGATGTTTGGGTTGTAAATCGATTGGGTGTAAATCGATACAGAGCTGAGAATTTTTTTTGCTGCGAAATAATATATTTTTTTAATCTTTGTGTGTTTCAAACATCAACACCCAAAAGAAATATCTATGGATCATACAGATATAAATCGCTTGTTATATTGCTTTTAATAGCGAGCTGGAGGTATAGGTACCTACTTAGAAATAATCAAATGTTCAATTGTATGTACGTGACTGTTGCGTGTTATTATTACTCATTCAGCGATCGGATCACATATCCTTTGGTATCATGTAAATAATTGAATTCATCAGTAACCTCAAAACTGTCAGATTTAAAATCGATTATTAGTTAAATCGATTCCAAAGCCAAAGTGCGTACACCCCTAGTTAAACTCTCCGTCGACCGCTGAGCGATGAGCGTCGAGCAACATTTTTGCACCTCTCACCTCTATGCATTAAACTTTGTATTTTGTACTGGCATTTTAGTTTATTCTCGCTGCAGCTGAAAAGTTTACAATGTTCGGTGATTGTTTCGGCATTTTTTGTACGGTTTGTTCCGAACAATACTTTATTATTCAACTAAAAATGATTAAGTAGTGTTTCCATTAGTACAAATTGATTCAGTTTCATTTGTACTGCGTGGCATTGTCCAGACATTTTCGTATATATTTCTCAATATAGCCTGAAATTTTGTATTTTCAGTTTTAACATCTTTGAATGTCGTATTCTTTGACATAAAATCAGTACTTTCTGAGATTTGCGATTGCCCTTACTTTTTTGATGACTAATTAATACATACATATATTACCAAAGTATTTCCATAATGTTGTTAGAACATTTCCAACATTTCGCCAATAGAGTAACCAGATTAGAAATGATAGATATCTTCCGACAAGAAGATATAAGCAATGTAGAAAAAGGATGTTACTACAATGCAAGAGATATACTAGTTGGCAGTAAACTGGATCACGGATCACACACCATGGCTATATTCAGTATTTATAATGTCGAGCTTCAGTATGTATGAGAGTTGAGACATGTTGTAAAGATGTTGCAGTTTTGCTAAGCTCAGCCAAAACTGCTATTGTAAATTTCAACGATATATGGATAACTACTACTATTAAGTATTAAAATATGATTTGTACTATGTCAGTTGGTTAATGTATCTATAGTCCTATAAAATTATCCACTGGCGACAGATGAGGATTTTAAAAATAATTTACTGGGATTTTCGTTGTCCTTTATCTTGTTGCAACACCATAATAAATAATTATTAGCTGTTTCACTGATTTAGTCGACGCACTTTAAAGGTTGGTATTTTCTTTTTTTAAATATCCGGTTTTCGTTCTTTCTCAATAACTAATTTCGTCTTCGAACGACTATACCAAGCAAAATCAGACCGACAGTAAACCTATATTAAATGTTAATACATCTACAAGTAAAGCTAGTTCCTAATTCCAGCACCAGTTTTTCAAAACTGAATTAAAGTAGTGGTTTTAAATCTCTTTCCGTTCTGGCAAGCCACTTGACAAAGTTATGACGACAGCGCTAAAAGCATCAGAAATTCAGAATATAAAACTGGCGAGGAGAAAATAAATCGTTTCGTTAAGAAGTCAGGGTAAATGCAGATGCACTCTGACGTCACGAACCGAGCTCAATGAGCGTTTCATGGTGAATGATTTGACGTGCGAAGAAAGCAGATTGATTTTTAATATTTCTTGCTGAACGGTTCTTGAATTGGTGGCATTTTTAAGCTGGCCTAGTAAAGCTAGGAAAGTGTTTTTTTGTGTAGAAAGTTTCTCTATTTCTCTGTTTTATAGATCTATACCAGTGTCTTTATTAGGAATTGCTCATAGCCATAACACTACTTTTTGTCTATATACTTAATATAATACAGCTGAAGAGTTTGTTTGTTTGTTTGTTTGAACGCGCTAATCTCAGGAACCGCTGCTCTGATTTGAAAAATTATTTCAGTGTTGTATAGTACATCTATCGAGGAATGCTATAGGCTATATATCATCACGTTATGACCTATAGGAGGGATGCAGTAGTGATATTTCTGGCAAATACGAGGAAATTTTATTCGCTTTTGATGGTCCGATTGGTCGATACTCTAAATTGAAAGTAGGAATTGAGCATTTTGACCACCATTTTAAAACATGTATTTGCACCCGGGCGGAGCCGGGATGGACCGTGTAGGTACAGTATGACTGAGTTTTGTATGTACGAATATATGCATGTAAGGGATATGTATGTGTGTGTCAACGTTGAGTAATTAGAGGCAGTTGCG
This sequence comes from Hyles euphorbiae, assembly GCA_023078785.2. NCBI lineage: Eukaryota > Metazoa > Arthropoda > Insecta > Lepidoptera > Sphingidae > Hyles > Hyles euphorbiae. The sequence goes on from CM041030.1 coordinate 1,322,244, forward strand.
CCCGCCGATTAAGTTTACCTAGCAGTCGCGAATAAATACAGTTAGAGTGAACACGCAGTCATTTCCTTTATGTTTAACCTTTCCCACATAAATATATTTCCCTATTCCTAAAGACCGCAAGTTTCCATGTATTAAGGAACACCGGTTATTTATGTGGAACACATATATTATTTTATGGAGACATCTGAATTTTGAGTTTAGATATACATAACTACCTGTTTCATTGAACGGGAGGGCAGAAGTGTCATTAGAATATTATTCCCATATTATCAGGATTTTATCAGAAACTTAACGGAGCTTGGTAGAGGCATCGACCGATGACAAACACAGCTGTGGAGTCAAGACCACTGATCAGTCAATTGATTTAACTGCGTCTGTGGACTGTGGTCTGAACTTTGGTGTTGAACTTAGAGTTTCTGAGGTCGATTCGGGCCAAATCCTAATTGGCTGTAAATTGATTTTATTGCATGTTGGATAGATAAATTGATAATTTAAATAAATTGTTACACTACAATGAACCAAACCATCGGGAATAATAAGCAGGCATAATTGTATTGAATTATGCCAACGCCAACCCGCACTAGGCCAGCCTAACCACTCTCAATCGTACTGTCGGTTATAGAGGACGCCCGTGCCCTGCAATGGGATGTATATGGGCTGATACAGAATTGTATTAAATAACTAGACATCTTACCTAGACGGGATTGCACTCGTCATCAAGTGCAGTATTCTCGTTTTGATTTTGGACCCTATTTTTGGGTTCAACCCAACAAATTTTGGTCTACACGAATGAAATATATGTATTTAAAACACAATTTTAATTGTATATCATCTATGGCCAAATGTAAAAAAATATTGTTTCAACCGCGTATTTGAATATACCCGGTAAACGTTAACAATTAATAATTTACTTTCAATTGTCGTCATAAATTATCTATAGAGTACAATGCGAGTATTTATTGCATGTTTTAAATAAGTAAAGATAGAATTAAAACATATTTTGTACAACACAACAGTTCAATAAATAATAAATATAGACATAATTGCGATCCAGGTCCGGAGTTCTTGGAGAAATTAACTTGAAGTCCAATAAAATTATATTTTTGTCTTCGGCTCTGTGAATAAGATGTAATGATAAATGATAGTAAATACTTTATTTTATAAAAATCTGTCGCCCGGTATAAAAAAGGAAAACGTTTAAGGATAAACCATAAAAATGCTATATTAAATTTTAAGCAGTATTGGTATCGGGTATTACCTACTACATTTTTTACAAATGCTATGGATGGGCATTCGCCTATTTATTCATTTAAATTGATTGATGTATAATTGATTTTCCGACCTCTCTTACTTTTGGCGACCGAGCACTCCTATTCCTGTCGGTTTCACTATGACTCTATCACGTATTTTTACAAATACATAAAATTCGACCAACGCCCAATGATAGCGTGACCTGCGATATTGTAAACAAAGTTGGTGGTGTACGGCCAAGTTAAATTCAATATGACATTGCAGCGACACGTATCAGCCGAGGAAGTTTCGCGGACGCCTTGCAACGACGCGGGTGTGAAATAAGCTTTATATTCGTATTACCCCTACTATTTGAAAAAAATAAACTCAACAGACATAGTCCTGAACTACTCTAAGATCGGGTATTGTGTCGTGGGTATCAGGAACCATGAGAGACTCAAATAAATAAATAACACCCAACAGTCAAATATATTGTCCTGACTCCACACTAAGATCGAGTCTTGTATCGTGGGTATCAGGAACTACGAGAGAATTTTCGGTCTCACAAATACCCAGAGTCGAAAGAAATATTTGTGGGCCTGCGAATTTGACAATGTCAATTATCTTTTTTTTATTTCAGTTATACCTATATATTTTATTTCGTACTTTAAATAGTTGTGGTATATCAAAGTACAAGTTAATCTGAAACTCTGATAAAATCTTTTAAAAATATATGTATCATTAGCGAAAATCTAAGAAACCAGATATTTGTTTATTTGTCTTAACTAGAAGTGAAATGGGTGAAAAGATGATTAAACTTATCGAAGTACAAAATAGTTATCGTACTAATAAGTCTGTTTAATTGAGTCACTATTAGTCAAAATCACTTTAATCATTTGTCACTTTAATCATGTAAGTATCAGTATATTGAAATATCGCGCCTTAAAAAGGTGTAGTTTATAGTACACAACTAAGAAATAAATGTAACTTTAATTCTAAATAAGTTCACAAGCTTTTGTCTATAGTTACGAACTTAACCTTCATTCTAAGTATAACAAGCTTTTGTCCATAGTCAAGGTCGATTTAGTTAGAATTAAAGCGTCGACAGTTTCCCCTACACAGTAATTAAGCACAGGCTGAGTCCTGTTATTTGCTAAGGACGCTTTGTCAAGCTCTGACGCCTTAAATACTGATTTTAATTTTAAACTTTGAAATGCGAATTGAAGACCCTTTCTTTGCACTAAAATGTGTGTTGTAAGAACCTTAAAATAAGTCTATTTTATTTATTTAAAAGGGAAAAATAAACGGCGACGTGTTAATAACAAACATAAAAAATATAACTAAACGAGCTTACACACATATAACCCATACATCCACAAATTACCACACAGAATAAAATAAAGTATGAAGGTACATAAAAGAGTATTCTACTTCTAGTTTCTATTGCAATATAAGTACATATTAACCTTTTTATTGATTATCTATTGTACTATTTAAGTTGTGGTTTAAAACTAAGGGTAACAATTATGATTAATTCCTAGCCTTTTTCGATCTCAGTGACTTTTATGTTGAACATTTTTTTAAACGGTTCGTTGATATTCGTCTCCGATACGCTCTTATGTGGATAACGTACCAAAGCGTAGTGAATTATGCATAATAAAGAATTGTCCAAATTCTCATTTGTTCAGTAATGGAGCACCTCATAATTTCTCAATCTTTCACACAGGACTTATTTACAACTAAGGGTTCCATTGTCAAGTATTACGTCATTAGCCACCACGCTGGTCTAATACAAGTTAGCAGATTTCACGCACAATAGGTTCAAAGTTCAGGCGACATGCAGAAAAAATCTCGAATGTAACTCGATGAAATATTACAAGACCATAGTAATTCCCTCAGCTGATTGTATGCTCCTAGAGATTGAGTTTTGGATGGTTGATGTGTGCGGAGATTAACTCGCTGAATATCTAACGAGTGCCGGCTTTAAGATAATACAAAAACTACAAGCTGAATTTACTACAAACTAGTTTCAGCTTTTTAAATGGATATTCATGTGCCATGTGCAACGTAAGAGTATGTAGGAAATTTGTTGTGGTTGGGCAGTGTGTTTTGGAAGAATTCAAGTGAGATTTTGTGAAATGTTAAATAGGTGCACATGCATCAATATAAATAATTATGAGTTACCGCAAAGGGAGGGTTGTCTTAAGCTGGTTAAGTAATAAAATAAGTCAACCCACATATACACTCAGATCTCTAGACAGCGACACAAAACCCTCCCAAACACTATAAAACAAAGAGATTTTTTTTTTGAGTATGCGTGTGCGTTCCTTTACCACCATATCATTTGCTATCAAATTCTAACATATTAATATAATAAGTCGTTAATTATAAAAGATCTATAAAGGTTAAAGTTATCTCATAGAATATTGTCTGATCAGCTGTCTTATAGCGGCTCGTCTGCTGAATTGTCGGTTCAATAGCCAGGGTGATGTATTACGTATCACTTTCATGCCATGGTGTCTTCGTGATCATATTTTGGGAAGTCCATTACAGATCATCGGCCTTTCTCTCTAGTGCCATAGACAAAACAAATTCTAGATACTTTTTTTGTTCCAGTTATACCAAAAAGCGAAACAAAAGCCAGCTGTAAGCAGACGCCTTGTCACAGAGATCAAACATTGGTCATTAACCCATTTCGTCACCAAGTTTAATAACAATTCCAAACTTTTTCCATCGAGTAGTACAGTTGACCTCGATCCTATGGCTTTAGCCCTCTGCTCCTAATTAATCCATGGACTTACACGCGTCTTAACCGGACCAATGCGGGCTTACGAATATCTCATTACAGAATTAAGCTAAGGACTTTCAGTATTGAATAAATAGGGGTTGTTACTTAATCATTATTTTTTTATTCCTGTGTTTTATTTGTATGTTAAATTGTATGATTGTACGGGGTTGTGTGTGCTCATCTGGGGTGATAACCAGCAAGGGGAGGGTCTTTTTAGAATCTACAATATGAGCATTAGTGTCTTTGACTCTATTGTACATTTTCATCAATAAACAGTAAAAGAAAAAATCTTTGGTAGCGACGACACGCAAAAATAGTGCATTGAACTATTTCTTCAATTACCTTTTCTTGTTTTGGTGGGGTAGTTGTACTACGGTACGGTTACAAAGCTAAGGTCTCGGGTTCTCATCCCGAGTCGGGCAAAGTGCTATTGGATTTTTCTATTCATTATCAGCCTGGAGTCAGGAATTTATGCCCGATATGGCGATAGTCTCGGCTCCTATCACATCGTGGAACGGAACATACAAGGCGAAATGTGGGTGACCTGGCACCTCTGCCTACCCCTATTGGGAAAAAGGCTTGAGTTTATGTATTTTCATATCAACCTGTTGGCAACCTGCATCCAATCACTTTCTGCAAACTCAGCTATTCAGACGGTTTCCTAGCAAATGTAAAAAAATCGTGAACAAAACATGGTTACAGATTATAATAGCTTTAAATAGCTTTATACCTATGAATCTTCTTATCCTTTCTTATTTCCATCCAAAGGTTGTCTGTAAGAAATCGCCAAAGGCAGTAAGACCACCAAAAGTACTCTTTAACTTTATTTTTAAAATATTTTTATATACTTTTATATTGTTTTGTGTGTGTGTAGAAAAAAATATAATTAGAATATCATTTAATGTTTTTGGTCTCGGATGTTTTCAATTGTTTCTGTTGGTTTATACGCCGTTTTCATTGTGACTAATAAAAGTGTTTTTCTTTCCTTCGTTCTTACAATTAATGTCGTCATATAACCCTTTCAAAACATTCACAATAAAAATAGGATGATCCGTACAGATCCGCCCCTGAAACTTGCAAACTCCGTTGTGACCACACATCGGAACTTTCTCGCGTCGTCATAAACTTGTCCGTATATTGAATGCGTTATTGTCTTTTTGTTCCGCTTTGATGTTGAGACCATTGGATATGAGGGATGAGTGGGGGTTGAAGAAAAGTTGTAAAACATATGGGGTTTTGAAGATGAATCTTTTATGGCAAATATTTGTTGCTTTATTGGGCTATTGATTATGAAGTCGGTGGGCCTCATGGCACAGGGTTTAGGAGGATTAAAAAAAGGTTTTATATTTTTAAAAATAAAAAGATTGTAAGAAATAGATTTTTAATACGGCGTTTAAACAGATACTACAAATTGGTTTCATAGATTTATGCGAAAGTAACACATTGAAATATTTCTATATTTTACAAATTTTATCATGAATAAGTTTTCATTTTTGTTTTTTTTTTATCGGTTAATATACAATATAAATAATATACAATATAATATTAAATGAAGGTAGCTTTCGTATAATTCCCAGAGCCCATACAGATTACGATATCTGCAAAAATAATCGAAACGTCAAGAAGTTAAAAAGTATATTCATTCAATAAATAAATTCGCGATAAAATCCGTAAAAATGGTTTTAATTCATACTGGGTATCTCAAGACTGCTACCGAAAACGAAGCCGGGTGGTAGTTTTAATGACTACAAACACAATGCAACTAAAAATTTCGCAAAGATACGCGACAATTATTTTTTATGATTTTTTAAATATCGTCATTTTTGGATGGTAAATCCATAGTATTTGCTAGAATAATAATTTAAACTCTTTTATACCTTGGAGTATTTATAAATAAAAGGGTATACATTATTATTCTAGGAAAAAAATGTATTCACCACCCAAATATTGCGATAGGAAAAAAATAACAAAAAAAAATTGTCGCTTTTTTTTTTGCAACTTTTTCTCTTGCATTGTATCTGAAGTCGCTTAAACTACCACCCAGCTTCGTTTTCGGTATCAGTCTTTATATACCCAGTATATACTACAAAAATAAAGCAAGTAAAATCAATCTTTATGTAAATATTTTCGACAGTCAATTGTGTTTTTCAGTAGTTATTATCTTTGAAGGTCTCCCCTTCAAATATAATATTTCCTTATCCATGCCAACTTCGTTTTTAGTTACGAAATTGATTTTGTATAAGTAAATATCAGTATTTTGTTACACAATACATACAATGAACCACTTCCTTAGCGAAACTGGTGCCAGAAAAGAATGAAATAAGGAGAATTTTCCTGGTGTATTATACAAAAAATATATTATAAATGTGTGCGTTACTATATTGAATTAAATGTATAAGGCTCATTACTCGTTTCCAGTCAAAATATTATGAAGCTGAACATGAGATAAATATAAAATCATTCTAAACGAGTCTCTTGCCTAAAAATCAGGTTTGATATGACATTTGACTGGTCCCGGGACATCAAAGGTATCAAACACAAAATACAACATAACCCACGTCGCGTGCCAAGCGATATTTCCACGCCAAGCTAAAGAGAGACGTCAAAGTTTGCACGGGCGGCCTCGTGGAAAAAACGTTGGAATATTGTACAATACGCGACGCTCCGGGGACAGCTTTCATTTCACCTAATAAAAACATACGAGCGTCAAGTGTTTTTGTACTGCGGTTCTGTTTAGTTTTAAAACAGTAATATAATTTTAAGGACTGGTGTTCATTATGATGCTTTTTTACCAGTATAATAGAATTTGTATTTAATTTATTTCGCTACATTTCGCAGCGTCGTGGCCCAGTTTGTTATCCCGGCTGTGCAACGTAAGGCCGCGGGTTCAATCCCTGCACAGTGACAAATATTTGTGTGATCCTTGGGGATTTGTTACGCATTTGGGTGTTTGTGAGACCGAAAAGTCGCTCGTATTTTTTATACCCAAGACACAAGGCTCGATCTTAGGACTATGTATGTGACAAGTAGGTGTATATATTTATATATAAGTTTTTCTAGTATTTGATGGTAGACAATATTAGATATATAAAGGTCCCGGTATTGATTCTTAGATAACGTGGTAAGCATAGATAATACACTATATAGGAAATACACTATATACGTGGTAAGCCACATGGGGGTGTTTCCCCTCGCATAGCGACCACCATACACTGCTACTTAGATCCCTACAACTTTTTCGCATTTCGGTTTCATAATATGCATATCCTGATGCTATAAACCCAATACAGGGTATATCAAGCCTACCGAAACCGCGACCGAAAACGAAGCTGGTGGTAGTTTTAGTGACTACAAACACATTGCAACACAAAATTTCGCAAGAAAACTGGTCTATTTTATTTTGATACTTTAATAATACTCTTGGTAGTAAATCCATTATTTTAGGAAAAAATATGTACGTATGACGTATGACGCTATGAAAAAAATTCAATAAAAACGTCCTTTTTTTCACTAAATGTAACTAGCACCTAGCTTCTTTTGATATCCTCTGTAGAAACCCTGTATAATTATGTCAAATGAAAAATTCTGCGTCGGTGGATACTTTATGCACTGCACATAAATCTTCTAATCCTGATCATCCCAGCATAAAAACTACATTAATATTTCGGCAAGGCATAAGAAGTGCGTGTAATATCCGCAAGGTGGCGCTTGGAGCCGGTGCCGGCCGGTTTGCGGCAAACGAATTGTTTCGCATGATTTATTGCAATGGCTCGTCGAGTGGAGAAATGTCAGACGCACGCGTATTGTGGAGTTTATACCCCTGGATGTGACTAGTGGAGCTCGGTTCGAATATAACACTTGTATAATAAAATATCAGTGAAAAGGTCCATGGGTACACGTGGCGTCTGTAACGAGCATTGGGATTTTAACTAGGATTTTTCTGGTGATATGGCTCTCTTATTGGATAGGTTTTCTTGGTTGATACCACCGCATTGTTTATTTTTACTGCCAAACAGCAGTGTAAATTATGCCCTGTTGGAGATATTAAGACGTAATATCTTATCTCTCAGCATGGCGAGCGCAGTGAAATGCTAAACATTTTTTTGTGATTCATAGTGTTGTTCGGTTCTGCTACTGTCCATGAGCGGTCGTATCGCTCACCATTAGCCGAATAGCATGCTGGCGTGGCCATTAATTCATTTATATTCACCATGATTAACACGCTCGACGAGTTTTCTAAAGTATGTAAAGCCTTCCAACCCGCAATAGGCCACCATGGACTACGGCTTCGTTTGTCGCCTTAGAATTCTGGTTTGTAGAGAAATTCCTTACTTGGTAATAGACGATCGGTGGATTATATCAATCCTGAAACATTCTCTGAGCATATCACTTCCAGCAAAAAATATTACGCAATCCATATCTTGGTATCATATTATTTTCTATTTTATCACAACATCGGTTGACTTATCCAAGGAGCCCAGAACACATTAATAATAATGACTACGAGTATTAAGGATTTACAGAAAGAGATGCCGATATACAAAAATAACGTTGTTGGAGTGAGACGGAATTTAATTAGTGTTTCTGTACGAAAAACGCGGAGAAATGTATTTGTCTTAATTAATGTATAGAGCACAGATTTGTGGAACGTCCTCTGGAACGGAACAGCTAAGGAAAGGACAGGGCGAAAAGAAAATAGATGGAAATGTAGGGCAAGTTGATGTTAGCTATTCAAACATTTTCCTTCATTCTATTTTTATTATGCCTAATGTTAATTCGTATGATTTTCACAAGGATTGTTGTTGAAATAATACAGGGGATATGACGAGCGTAATTGGTGAGTTTGTTTCTAAATGTTTTGTATTTAAGTATTTTATTGCAAAAACTGTTCACCGCGGTGGCAACAATATCTCATAAAATATTGACTGATATAATAATATACACTGGACTCACTTGGACTGGAGTTACCTTAGAAGAGGCCTATGTCCAGTAGTTAAATGCAAAGGGCTGATGATGGTAAATACTGCAGTTTTTTGCTTAGTTTAATTCAACTTACCATCGCTATTCGTCAGAATAACACCTGTAAATTTTTAAATTGTTTAATTACTATCAGTTTCCCAATTAGGTGATTTGTTATAAAACGTAATAATATCGTGAACTGTTACTGCATTCTTCACACAGTCGCATATCATAACTATGTAGACACAGTATTGCATTGAGGCGCAATACAGTCTATGATCTAACATTCCAACCCAAAACCCGCCAAATAACTGCCAAGATACGGATTCAACTGACCGTACAATGTATTATCCTATATATATCTTATTTACTGTCTGTATTTACGAGGAATGCAGTTTGTCACGCTCTAACCGAGTTTACGACGTGTTAAAACCGTATGCATATCTCCACGATATTAATATTGTCCAGGAATTCTTGACTGGTCGCGTTGGATTACTAAGTTGGGTTAAGATGTAGGGTGAATGATCTAGGAATATATTTTTGCTGCAAAATACTTGCATAAACTCACGCTTTTTATTAAATATAGTTTAAAGGCGGGACACCCACGTTTTGCCTTGTATGTTCCGTTAAACGTTTAGATATGGGATGAGGGACCAAATTCCTGACCACAAATTGATATAAATAGAATAATTAATGAAAAAAATCGGATATCACTGCTGGACTCGGAAATTGAACCTGATATCTCAGCCTCGTAATAGTTCCATGGTATAACGGTGCCACCGAGGAAGTCTATTGTTTCTGGATGTAATATTTTCGTATTTGGATAGTTAACATAGCATAGTTACCGTCAAAGTGACCCGCATGTGTCACGTTTCGGGTTCATCCTGGTTGTATCCGGGTTTTCAGGCTGGCATAATTGTAACGACAAGTGTGACATTGTAATGAATGGCGAGACGAGCATGCTGTTTGTCTGGTGTTAAGCCATGACCTCTCATAAACAATAGCAAAACCAAACAACAACTTGAATTATAAAGCATTGTTAAGCATTCAACTGCGTATGCCATCCTGATACATAAAATGTTAAGTCTCTATATGTGCTAGTAGTTACTCTGGTTACAATACTCTGCAATCCGAAACGTAGCAGTGCATTTATACTGCTGTTTGACGGGATAAATACACATTACGGTAGTACCTACCAGTCCAGTAGCTACTTAGTATTGTCACCTGTAAGTGTCACACATGACACAGCTGGGCAAAACTAAAATTTAAATTAAATTACATTTTACAAAATTGTGCCACATTGTACCGTTCGAGTTTCAATGTATTAACAACTTCTACAAATGTAGTTATTTTAAACTCGTTAAACCGTTTGCAACAAAACTCCAATAACAATGTAACAGGGAGTTATCACTATTGAAACAGTAATTGGAAACGAATTCCTGCTTTGAGTAAGCGAAGTAAGTATGCTTTGGGGAAGGCTTGGTGCAACCACGCGCGGGTATTGACTGCGATACTGTACTAGCTCAAGCAACCCATTACAATGTCTGATTGAATTTTGTGTGGTAATTTGAGTGTTGGTAGGTTAATTTGGTAAAATCATATGAAAATGAAAATTGAAATAATTTAATGAATCCATTAAAATGTTCAACATCATTTAGATTCCGTCATTTTTTGATCTACCACCTGGTTCGGAAAGTGGAGTTAGAGAAGACCGGGCAGGAAAGTTTAGTGTTGCAGTTTATAATGTCGTGATTATTATTAAATGTACAAGTTTGTTTAAAATAAATATGTATATGCAATCCTTAAGCTTGATTATTAAGATTGATAATCACCAGAAACCAAAATAGATAGGTGGAGGGGATTAGGCTTTAAAACAGTGTCAAATTGCCCTAGACTGTTTTATATTTAGATGAACTCAGATATTTAGTATATACACATATATCTGTAGTAACCAAGTATAGGTAAAAATGATTTAATTTTTGTGATATCAAAACTTCTGGCAGTATTCAATAGAATGAGTATTCCTTTTAATATCGCCGATACCTGTATTGATGTTCCTGATAATATAGCTCATGTTTATCATCTTGATAAATACTGGCAGAACATCAATCTGAAAGCATATTGCTGCACGTAATAAACTGTGAAGTTACGTAAGGGAGTGTGCACCATCGGACATTACTCATAAACGCTCAACAGATCAAATCGCTTAGTGTTACGTGTGCCGCAATACTTAAGACGCGGCGGATTAATAATTGACCAAGGAAATAACTAATAAATAAATACACCCAACTGTCACATACATAGTTCCAACCTCACACTAAGATCGAGTCTTTTATCGTATATATCAGAAATTACTAGAGAATTTTCAGTCTCACAAACACCCACACTTCAATCAAATACCTGTGTTTTATACATACACATCAAATATTTGTTTTGGTGCGGTAATCGAACCCACAGTCTTGCGTTTCTCAGCTGGCGTCTTACCAACTGCACCCCGGTGGTGGTCAGAAGTTTTGAATATGTTTTAGAATATCGAACTAGATTTGAGTACTTAGTATACAAGAAATATTGTTTGTACGTATACTATGAAACGCTGCCACTGTGCTGGCACCGACTGGTATCGTTCTACAACAATTTTAATATAGTTCCTAATATGTTCGTAACACGGTCTTAGTATGTTAGGCTATTTACATTACATAGAGACTTTGATATGCAAAGAATTATTATACAGGGTATATCAAGACTGCTACCGAAGGTGAAGTGGTAATTTTAGTGACTAGATATAAAGCAAATAAAAAAAATTCAAATAATATGACTATTTTACCTGATATTTAATTATTAATTCCTGCACCTTATGAGTAAAAAATCAGTTTGAATTAAGCGCTCAAAACAACCTTCTACTTTATTGATCATTTGCCATTAAAATGATAGTGTCCTACAGAAATATCGCGTTCCAATCAAAATATTCAGATCTAAAATACAATAGAATATACTCTACGAACCAAAATATAATTCTAATATAAATACGCTTCAATCCAGACCTTGCACTGTAAATCTAAATCGGTCTTCGCGAGCATAAAACGTGACGTACGACGGTCTGCGATCAACAATCATAACAAACAATAAACAATTTTATGATTACTCCGAGATTTGAATGCGTGTGTGTTGTACAATGAAACGGGGACGCCACTCAGCGGTATTACACTATATTACAATGTTTTTTTTATTAACTGTGACGCGAGTGGTAATGGATTGCTAGGTTCGAAGTTAGAGCACATAATAATAATTTTAATTACATTTATATGCAGAGATGCAAAAACTTTGATGTAAGAAACTACGGGAGATTTTCTGTGCGTCGCGTCGTGTGTTTATGGACAACAACTATTTTTATTTTTTAGAGGGTTTTCGGGTAGAATATCTACTCGTATCCTGTAAATACATTGTAGCAAAATAATTCAGGTTGCTTAGGTTTTTGGTCGTGTTTAGGTGTTTGCTTGTCTCACGAAAATTATTTAGTAATTAGTCTCTTCTAACGAATTGACGAAAAAAAAGCATGCAACAAATTATAAGTCACTTACGTACTTACTCGTATTTCATTTGTATGAAATAAAAATAAAATTTCAATTCATGCTCCTAATGGACGATTATCTTTATACCAATAAAAGGTTTTTTTTTATCTGGTTGAGTACACATATTGTTATTTATTACATTACACAAATACAACGGTAACGTTATTTATATCCTCAGAGATTTGTGGGTCATGGACCTTTAGCTGTACTAAATAAGATTTCTCCTGAGATTTTCAGTGACTTTTGAAAGCTTACTTTCAACAATTCACCGCAATGTCTATTTTTCCCGCCAAATATTAGTTTAAATGCACTGTTGTGTTTCGGATTGAAGGCTATTCTAGCCAGAGTAACTACAGGACATATTGAGACTTAAGATCTTATATCTCAGGATGGCGAGCGCTGTGGAATGACAAGCAATATTTTGTAAATCAAGATTTTGTTTAATTTTGCTTCTGTTCATGAGCAGTCGTATGGCTTACCATCAGGCGAACGGCATGTTCGTCTCGTAATAAATAAAAAATATATCATCTGATCTACCTAGCCCTGGGGTTGCTGATATGTTGATTTAATATTGAAAGTGTTAGCAATTGAACTTAGACTTCCCGACCTCCTAAGAAAAATTTGTACCTACATGCTTCTGAAAGATTGCGTATATAAGGGTTACAAAAATAAGGGTTACAAATGCGGTAGTATATAAGGTAGCTAAGCTAAGTAAGGCCATCCGTAGAACTACGATATTTCCCACCAGATGAATCAAAGTTTACTGGTGAGTTTACTAGGACTTATGTCTATGATACAGAAGAGTAGGGGGAGGGGGAGAGGGGGGTTAGTGTGAACAAACGATCCTGCACGACATGTAGAACTCACGTCGGTACAAGTTAAGCAGAGCCCGGGGCGACGCTTCTATTCCACAATATTTCCCCGAGGTACAGTCGAGGCGAAATTCATTTACCACGCTCCTTTCTCGCATTGGCTAATTTTTTTTTGTCTGTGAACTGTAAACTTTTGTTTTGGAACTGATTTTTATTTTTAAAGTTCCAGTCTTGTAGGTTATGTTTCGTCTCTTTAAACAATATTTAAGTTATATACGTTATTCTAAGATTATTAAGAACACAAAGCATTATTCAGAAGTGTTTCAATAATTCATTATTTAGAAGTGTTTTGTTGGTATACTATTTTTACACGGTTATAGGTGATTTCAAACTGGTCACTGGGAAATCATCAAGGATTGGTGGAAATTTGAAATACACATAATATGTTCATAAAAGTTCATGGTTGTTACATATTTTTGATTGTTCTGATGAACATTCACAGCGATCTTTTTACATTCTTCAAATCAGTACCGATCAAATCTTTCCTTCCTAATGTATTCAAGACTACAAAATAATATTTTTCCTTTTCTTTAAAATCCCTAAGGCTTGTTCAATAAAATATCAGTAAGACGGTATAAAATTGTCGAGCACGTCTGTACACGTTCCACATCAATATTTCCATACCGGGTGCACATTTTAGATGGCAAGTGGCATCTTAAAACCTTTGCCTGGTTCAGTACTCGATATTTTGATACTTGGGCGCCGGTCACCGTCGACCTGGCAGCAAATACCTCGCAATTTTTACGTATAGCACGTCAAATATTATAAAGATTTTTAATTTAGATTTATTATCTGTAACAATCCCTTGTTTTTAGGGTTACTAATAACCACTTTGTTGGATCTATCAGTCTGTGCGTCTGTCTGTCAAGACCCTTTTACTCAGGAACGCGTGAAGGTATCAAGCTGAAATTCATATCAAATACTCAAGTTGCTGTCCTTTGGAACTATGAAAAAATCCAACTACCATGCAACGCAATTAAAATATATAGCCGATTATGTAGAAAATTACCGACAAATTGAAAATATTCAAACTTACTACCCCTTTCCTCATTAACGCGTAGAGGTATTAAATTGAAATTCATATCAAACACTCAAGTCTCTAATACCTTTAAGCTGTAACAAAATCAAACTGCTATGTCAACGCAATCAAAACAAATAGCAATTTAACCCGCATATTTTGAAACTCACAGCTACTCCCAAGGGATTCAAAACTTAAAGGATACTTTCAGTCAATGTAGAATCTTGAAATTTTATATGAAGCGACGTGTTAGAGCACATATAAAGGAAAAAATTTGAAATTCTTAATTTTTTTTGTTTCATCACATTTCAACATAGTTTTGTACTTTCGGTGCGCGAGTTCGCCTCGAACTTGGCCTGTTATTTATCCACACATTAATTTATATTGCTTTGGATTTTTAATAATCGCTTCATACCATTGCTTCTCGTTTCTATATCATTATTGGTAGCACGTGTGGGTAATGAACTGAGAGGTCATGTAATCCAATCCAAAGTGGAGCAATCGATTGCTTTTGAGTAGCTAAGTTTGTGAAAAATTTATGAAACTGTACTCCGATTGGTTAGGTTTGTTCCCAACCTCGTTTGTGCAGACATTAACGTGAACTCGAGAGTCTTAATGTTACAACTATCACTTCGGACAATACGCGGGAACCTATATATTACAACTATGCAAAAGTAGGAGAGCCACGCTTTTGTCATGACTCAACATGCATGGGCAGGTTTGTCTAGGTCCATGGTTCTTAACCTTTTTAGGTCCGTTACCCCTATGATCTAACTAGGGTGACTGGTTTTACCCCTCCTGCCAAGTATAAGTTACGTAATATTTGATTTTGTTTCACTTAAGACAAAAACAAGCTCATTGTTACCCCCGCAAAATACAACTTTTATCCCTGCGGGGGTAATTGCCCTCAGGTTAGGAACCACGGGTCTAGGTTGAGACCACTATCATACAATAAATCGAAGTGAGGTTGTTCGGTGAAATTACTGGATGTGCACAACCTCCTGCCTCTTCCCATACCTTTTATTTCCCCTCCCCCTCCCCCTTAATTTGTCAGACTGGCAAGATATCCAAGATCCAATCGGTATGGATATTCATGGGCAGTAATTATCACTTGCAATCAGGTGACCTGTATACACATTCGCCGGCCATATTTAATAAAAAAAAATATCTTCAAACAAAATGAATGTATATAATGGAATACTTCTTTCTCGGGTCAAATGAAACAAAGATTGTTCAGATATTCTTCAATTTAATTTCGTCTTTATTTCGTCTTCACCGTACGGCTTCAACCATCTTCCATCGTCTTCCAGACTGTTCTCTCTTATTCCGCCCTTCCATACTTCAAAATTTTAATCATTCATCCCTTTAAGTCTTTCCATTTTAAATACTTTCATTATAAATCTCTTTCACACAAACCACGTTCCATATCATTCGTCTAACGTTTAATTCTACTCATCTTTTATCAAAACATTCAAATTCTACATGAATATAAAAAGCTAAAAATTCGTTTGATCAGCAATGAATCTAGCAAATATTTTCATGTAAACTACGACACCTACACCTAGATATTCAGATTGTTGCTTTGGGGTTGCATTCATTTATTATTCGTCAGAGACATTCCTTTGAAAACAAGTTCACTGTTTTTATTTGCAGCTCTTGCAATCAGCATTCAGATATATTCAGAGTGTAGCTGTATGAATCCTGTGTTTTCTGACTTTACTAGGACAGGACAACTAGTTGCCCTCATCGTATGTTTATAGACTTATCATCGATAACCATCAGAAGATGCGTATTTGCGTTTTGTATATTTATTAACTCATAAAAAAATACCGCATTGAATTTCCTCGTGAAAATGTAAGGTTTTATTTTAAAATCTTAATATTAAACAAATGGTATTCCTAAGTCTTCTAGTTTAGAGGTTATTCATTTTTTAAATATTGTTTTTTGATTCAGGTGTAAAATTGCTTGTTTCGAGATATGACAAAATCGCTTTCCTGCGTCGATTATATTCTTCGTTACTTGTAACTCTAAATAAAAGAAAATCACTAGTTACGTACATATCAATCCAAAGGTTGCCTGGAAGAAATTGCCCAATGCGAAAAAAAATTATAAGACTGCCTCTTGTAGTATTATTATTTTGTCATTTCTTTACTGTAATTGTTTTTTTTAAACTGCAAAGGAATAAATAACATAATAAATAATATTTTTTTTTATTGTACAAACTTACACCAATATACAGAAACAATAATTAAAAAAAGTACAAATGACGCTCTTAAATAACACTTACTGAAAACGGAATATCCTTTTTCCTTACTTTTCACCGCCCTTTTGTATTGCTATTTACGTATCTTGGATTAATAATTACACGTTTTGCTGCCAACCTGCTCTAGGCTAGAATGGTGAGCTGTATGGACTAACTTCCCTCAATCGTACGTATCATTGAAGAAAAGGCCCATATCTTGCAGCTAAACATTATATGGGTGAAAGCAGACATAAAGAGGTGTTTGCTCATTTGCAGTAAAAATATAAATGGTACACCGTCCACCGAACAAAGGAAAGTTAAATCTAGCTTTAAAATAAACTAGATCGAAATAAAAACATTAGTTATAATAGTGAGGGAGTATCGACAAGCGATGTCGATAAAACATCGCCGTTTATGTCCCGTGTTGAGATAGCGCGTCAAATAAATTTCAATGGAGTGGAATAAAAATGGACCAACACCAACCGATTGTGACGCACTCATGTGGAACTAATGTTTTAATGCTGTATTTTGCAGCGATATTATATTATTCTTATTTTTTTTACTTCTAATAATGAATAGCACGCCGTTCGCTTGATGGTAAGCGAAAGACCGCTCATAGATGAAGAGCCTGTGGCCGCCAGACCTTCGTAATTTTATAAAAGCCGAAAGTTTGTCTGCACATCAGCTATTATGAAGTTCCGATCGTGGTTGCTTTGGAAGTTATGAGATCTGGGGGCGCGGCCGAGCCCCCGTCCAAGTCGAGCTATAGGCCGTAACATCCTTTTCTCGAAGCAATTCAGATCATTTTCAACCCCCTATAACTTCGTTTTGGCTAAAGCATGAAGCCTGAATTTTCAGTTACTAAGCAGGCATTGTGTAAACACGGTATATTTAAAATTTCATTCAATTTGAACCAGTAGTTTAAGAATTGTAACTAGTCAAACTTTCTTAATTTTGTCACTCACTGACTGACTGACCGATCATCAAAAGTCTAAGGCACTTCTAGCAGACATAGAACCTTCAAATTTAGAATATAATTAGTGTTTAGTGTCTAAAGTAAGGGAAAATTCAAACATTTCATAATTTGTGTCTAGTTTTCTAGATAGACCAACTGTCAACTAGTAGTTGACATGACGTGGCGCGTTTGGATGCATTAGAAATCCGTTAAATATGGCCATTTCGGTCGTACTAAGGGCATTTTGTATTACTATTTTAACCTTGACGGGCATGAGCGGCGGTGCGGATAACTTTGTAATCCCATATAAATGTATAGGATTACAAAGTTACATTTGCAGTTAATGAATCATTGTACCCGTATATAATGGAATAATAGTTGTAGATAGATATCTATATATATGAGGCATAACAGGAGGGGATATAGAGAAGGAAATGGTGTATTCAGCATGTCACATGCCCTTGCAAATAAATAGACTATATAGCTCGAACATATCAATTAAATTGCAATGAAAGAAAGAACATTAATAATCAAATCCGCTATATTTGTGATAAATTGATATGATACCTACAAAAATAAGAAAAATACATAAGACAGAGGCTTTAAGAAAAATCGTTAGTGATATTCTAGAAGTAAGAAGTACCGAAAAGGAAAAAAGTAGGACTCTACAAAAAGACGTGAGATCCCATCAAAAACATCCTGTAAAAAAATTCCAAGTCTCGCAGCTCAGATTTTCTACCGCAAAAAGTTGTCAGATGCATGTAATACCAAGTCGATTAATTTGTTTAGTCCTTAAGGGACCTTCTATATAAAGTTATTACGTTAGTTATTACCATATCAATCTTAAAAATTCTTTACGATTTAAATAAATAGATCGACTTGGCCAGCAGCATTATGTATAAATTGTACGATACATTATGTTTTCATGCGATGGCCAAGTCGATCCATTTATTTAAATCGTAAAGAATTTTTAAGATTGATATGGTAATAACTAACGTAATAACTTTATATAGAAGGTCTCTTAAGGACTAAATAAATTAATCGACTTGGTATTACATGCATCTGACAACTTTTTGCGGTAGAAAACCTGAGCTGCGAGACTTGGAATTTTTTACAGGATGTTTTTGATGGGATTAAATGTTTCTGGCAAGATGAAAGAACCATCAAAAGTGTCTGAATACCAAGGAAATGTTTGTTTGTAGTTGCCTTAATAACATACATAAAATTCGGCTTTTATACTATAACTTCGGCAAAATTACATTTTATTAAATATTACGCTAACTTCAAACTTTAACATAATGTAATTTTGTCAGCGTTATAGTAAAAAAGCTGAATTTTATATATGTTATTAAAGCAACTATAAAAAAATATTTCTTTAGTATTCAGATACTTTTGATGGTTCTTTCATCTTGTCAGAAACATTGAAGCTTATAACTTCCGCAGCAACCACGATCGGAACTTCATAATACCTGATTGTGCGATGCCTATGTTAGAGGCATGCGCACACAAACTTTCAGGTTTTATAAAATTACGAAGGTCTGGCGGCCACGGGCTCTTGGTCTATCATGGACAGTAGCAAAACCAAACACCTTGAATTACAAAGTAATGCTCGGAACTCTACTGCACTCGCCAACCTGAGACGTAAAATGCTTAGTTTCAATATATAGAGCCAGAGTAGTTACTCTGGCTACGCTGTCCTTAAAACAGAAATATTACACTGCTATTTCTCCTCTCACATATGAAAGACCTACCACCAGTAATATAGGACAGTTTAGTAGGCAATTCCATGATACTATTGAGGAGTTCGTTGTTTTAAATCTGGAGTGAGCACCCATCAATATCAGCTGTTTATTTCAGAAAAGCTGTAGCATGAATACTATATCAGCCCATACATACGTCCCATCCTAACGATGTAAAATGAATTTTTTTTTTTTTTTTTTTTGTAAATGTTGTGTTATGGCGAATGCCGTAATACATCATTTCGATAACGATCTAGCCTTATGACTAATAAGTTATTTAAATTTAACCTAAACTTCTAAAGAGACTACTACTAAGAATATGTCCAATAACACGTTTCTTATTGTCTCTATTAAGGGGAAGACACAATGTTCGCGTGTTCTTTTTCACTAGCACTCACTGCACTATGTTTCACTAACTGTTCATCACTAACTCGAAAGGTTTTGTCCTTTTCAGTCTTCTCACTAAGTCCGTGTTATCAAGGAGCTGGATAGCCTCGACGTTCACGTGATGGTGAAGCCTATGTTCATGAGCTTCAGCATACTTTTTTACAATATTTCTAACGAAGTCTACCTTGAGGTCCCGATGAAGATCTTCATTTCTTACGTACCATGGGGCGTTTGCTATGTTCCGCAGTACTTTGTTTTGAAAACGCTGTATTATTTGCATATTGCTTGGTTTGGTACATCCCCACAACTGTATACCATAAGTCCATACAGGCATAAGGACTTGTTTGTATAAAAGTATTTTGTTGTGTACTGACAACGAAGAGTGTTTACCAAGTAGCCAATACATATTCCTGTAGCGAATTTCTAGCTCGTCGCGTTTCTTTTTGACGTGTGCCTTCCAGCGTAGCTTTGCGTCCAGAGTCATGCCAAGGTATTTAGCCGTATTTTCATATGGTATAGTTTTACCGTTAATATACACAGGCTCATACTTTGGCTTTTTGTTGGTGAAGTCAATATGAACTGATTTTGATTCATTTATTTTCAAACGCCATTTTTCAGTCCAATTGGAGATGGTATTGACAGCTGTTTGCACTTTATCCACTGCTTCTTCGTGAGTCGATCCTGTGGCTAAAATTGCCGTATCGTCTGCGAAAGTTGCAATGGCATTGTTTTCTATTTTAGGAATATCACAGGTGTATAATAGGTACAGGACCGGACCTAGTACACTTCCCTGTGGTACTCCAGCTTCTATATGCTTAATTTCTGAATAAGAATCTTCATGTTTGATACGAAACATTCTATCAGAAATGTAAGATTCTAGTATGTCTGAGAACTGCTTGGGAAGCATTTTCCTAAGTTTGTAAATGAGGCCGTGGTGCCAAACCTTGTCAAATGCTTGTGCCACGTCTAGGAATACCGTTGAGCAAACTTTTTTCTCTTCTAAAGCCTTTTCTATTAAATTAGTTATCCGGTGGACTTGGTCTATTGTTGAATGTTTTTCTCTAAATCCGAATTGGTAGTCTGGGATTAATTTCCGCTCTTCTATAACAGGCTTAAGCCTTTTCAAAAGTATTTTTTCAAATAGCTTAGCCATTACTGGCAACAAGGAAATCGGCCTATAGGATTTCACGTCATGAGGAGGCTTACCAGGCTTGGGTATCATAATTACTTCAGCAAATTTCCAAATGTCAGGTACATATTTCAGTCTGAACGAAGCATTTATCAAAGTAGTCAGTTTGACAACTGCTTTGCGCGGTAGATTTATCAGTACTTCTCCTGTAATCAGATCGTATCCCGGAGATTTCTTTTGATTTATTTTTTTAATTTCATTTGTTACCTCCCTAGGTGTAACGAATTTTATTGGATGGTTGTCTTGTGAAACGTAGTCTAGGGTGAAGTCCAGTACAGTACCTTCATTTGGTTTAAATATGTGCTCTAGATGTTCAGCAAATATATTTGCTTTTTGTTCATTGTTTATGGCCCAGTTTCCATTTGTTGTTTTGATAGGAGGGACTTGCATAGTTGGTTTTTTAATATTTCTGGTAGCTTTCCACAGAGAATAATCTGACATACGGTCGTTAGATAACCCACGAAGATAGGTATTCATCGATTCGTCTTTGAAGCGTTTTATTTCTCTTGTGAGCCTTTTTGCGAGTGTGTTATAAATTTGTTTGTCCTTAGGAAATCTGTTTGTTTGCCATCGTTTTCTTTGTTTCCTTTTTTCAGCTATAAGGTCCATGATTTCTTCTGGGTAAGAGTTGCCTCTAGCTCTTATCCTAGCCACAGGTGTGTTACGCCAGGCACATTGTTGTATGTTCCCTATAAACTGTCTCAAGTCTTGTTCGAGTTGCTCAAAATTTTTAAGCGGAACTTTTAGATCAATTATAGATTCTAGATCTAACTTGAAGCTTTTCCAGTCAGTGTATCTATTTGATAACGAAGGATGGCTTTCCTTTTGAATTGTTCCAGCGGATAGAGTTAAGATGATCGGCGAATGATCTGAACTCATGTCGTAGCCCTCCTCAATATGTAGAGTATCGAGGGGGAGATTTTTTAAGATAAAAAAGTCTATTAGATCTGGGATCTTTGAGGTATCCGTAGGCCAGTAAGTAGGCTTTCCTGTAGATATCACATCACATTTGAGTTCTCTAGCGGCTGATAATAATTCTCTACCTTTGGTTGTCGTGAGTCTAGATCCCCAGAAGGTATTTTTTGCATTGAAGTCACCACCGAGTATAAACCTGGAGCCAAGTTGTTTAAACATATGTATATACCGCTCAGCCTTTAGTGAATACCTAGGTGGGGAGTATATAGCAGATATAGTAACAGGATAGCGTTTTGTCTGTATACAAACCGCCACAGCTTGTATGTCTTCATCCTCTATCTTGGATTCTTCGTAGTGACAAATGTTTTCTTTTATTATGAGAGAACTGCCCCCCCTTGGTGTGTTGTAAGGATGCAAGGCATGGTAAACTTTGTATCCTTTTATTTTTATTATTGTTTCTTTTGTACAGTGCGACTCTGATATGAGGCAGACATCGAAGTTTTCAGTGGTTAGGACGAATTCTATTTCATTTAGGTGTTGAAGTAGTCCATTGGCATTCCAAGCTATGATTTTAAGCGTCATTGTTTGGTATTTGGTAAGATAGCAGTTTTGGTGCTATGCTCCAGTTTTTTCAAGCGATTATCGAATGAAGTCATAAAGTTAAGAATTTTGTTGATTTTGTCTTCAATGTTATATTCTTGTGATTGTGGTTTCTGTTGTGACTGTGACAGGACCTGTGGCTGTATCTGTCCAGCTTTTGCCATTTGTGAATAAGTCACATCTTTTTTAATACTTTGAGAGTTTATTATTTTTTTAGGTCTATTGGTGTCTGGAGTTTTAATTGTATTTTTACTACTCTTCATCACCTTATTTTTCATATTTTGAAGTTCTTTGGCTACTATGCACCCTCTGTAATTAGCAGGATGTGGTTCACCACAGTGTATGCATTTTGGTTTGGCATCCGCTGGTTTTGGGCAATCACGAGTAAGATGCTTACCCGTACATTTAACGCATCTAGGCTCCTTACTACAGTATTTTTGGGTATGTCCGTATGCTTGACATTTCTTGCATTGTGGAATCAGTTTAGATGTTTTGATTGGCTGTATTTCCACTTTGCAGCATGTAAAATGAAATGTGTAATTATTGTTTTTGTGAAATTGATTTTTTTTTAGTTTATATCAAAGTTGTGAGTCAAAAGGTGTTTAATTTGTTCAGACCCTACTCCTATATTAATAACAACAAATCATATAACTTTAAACTTCACCTAATTCATTCAACATCACACCAATCCAACACCAACTAAAACATCAATTCTCAATCTAAAGTTAATTAGAATTTTAATTAAAAAAGCCCAACAAAATTACCAATACGTTAACTAAACATTCAGTCATAAATCTAGACGGGCCGCGCTCCCCTCGTTACCGTCTGAGTTTCAGATTTCCCCGCGGATCGTGAGCGCCTCTTTGTCAGACGAAATTTATACACAATTTTACATACACGCTTGTGACCGATAGTATGAAACCCTGATTAATTTGGAGGTTTCAGGATAAGGCCTTTGGTAACACAGGTCGCATCATAATGCTTAATTCCATGATTACTCACCACTCAGATCCAGATTTGTTTCATGATAAGCCCAGCCAAATATATATTAAGATAAAGTTATTTTTAAATAATTTTTAGTATTTAGTTTAAGCATGTAAATTCATGTTACTAGTTTTATAAGAAAATTGTCATTTTATATAAATTTTATTCTCTTTAGCTTTAGTTATTAGAATTTAGAATGTAAGTATCTTGGATTAAGTCTGTAAACTTACATTTATTTAAATAAATAAATAAATTAGCAAATAAATCATTAAAATGAAGATGATTTAAGTTAAGGAAACCAGTACTACGAACCTTACCGGTCAATATTACATCAAGTCGAAACTCTTAAGTATTATAGGCGATGCATAATACAAGGAAATTGTAGTATATTATAAACTAAATACCATTTATTGAAAAATTACCCAATAGGGCATTCCACCCTTTTTGAAAAACCCATTGCCATCGTAACAAAAAAAAAAAATATATTTGCCTTTTTTGAATTTAATTTCTATTTTATTCTTACCAGTGTTGTTGTCAGTAGTGTTAACGTGAATACTGTGATTTTATGAAATGCTACATACAGCTCAATGTATTTATGTAACACTTGTGAACGTCTTAGCTTCATCCTTTTGTTTCCTAATAATTCCTTGTTTAAATGAATACTACTTACTTTACTGCACTGAAGTAGCTCATAATGGCTTACCGCTGAGAACATGATTCCTCTCTTTAACAAATAAAAAATATTCTGAGTAATTCGACTTCAAAACTAACATGTTGTGATCTGAAATCAGCTGTTGAATGTCAATTCCTGTTGCATTCGTCGATAATATCATAAAAGAAGCCGCGAGCCCGCTTTGAGGCGCCCGGCCGTCTTTCTGACGAGCTGATACGAATGTCTTTGAGAAAATATCGCTACGTGTCTGCTCAATGCTGGTCGAAGAAATGTTTGCAGCAAAGACGATGGAAAACTGGAAATATTGCGCATTATTCATGGTTAACTTCTATAGGAAAGTATGGTCATATGAAGCCTTTAGACTGAAATTTTTGAAAGGCGGGAAGAGGCCATTGTCCTGCACTGGGACGTTACAGGTTCATAATAATAATAAATAATGTAATGTATGTTTAAATAGCATTTATGTTAAAAATGTGGGCGTAGAATTAGTAAGTATTTATTTGATTTTAAATCAGTTTAATTTTATTAGTTCTGGAGGCAACAGTCTAGTAGAAGTGAAAAAAATTGAGTTAAATTAAATTTATGAATTCTAATTTTATCACAATGCACCACTTGTTACAAGTTGGATTCATTCCTAGAATAGTAGGTACGTGAATGGCATTTTATTTATTATTATGTAATTATTAAGGTCGATTTTCTATGACACAGTTGTAATTCAAGGTGCCTATAGCAGGGTTCTACCACTTTAATTATTGGGTCAAAGCATCTGTTACCTTAAATCCGCGATAATTTAACCATTAATCCACGCCGCTCTTACCTCCAAAGGTGTTTCCCTTTAAAAGAAATAATTACTTGGCAAGGTTATGTAGTTTTTGTAATAAATCTCGCTTAATCCCTAATTAGAAACCCTTAGCGGTGGGCTTTCTAATGATTTACGGGGTTTGTTTTAATTTAATTTTATTTGTTGTGAACATTAATTATTCGTGAAATGTATTCATTTTTAGGCACTTAATTGTTTTCGTAGCAAAAAATTTGTAACTGCTACGGCGTAGCCAGGACGTAGTATAGATTAAACATGAGTATCGGAATTCGTGGTTTAAATTGCCATGTACCAATATATAAACGTGAATTTCATATACAAATATGCGCCTGCCTTGATGGCGTAGTCTTGCTGCGGTTTGGTTACACAGCTGTGGTCTCGGGTTCGAATCCCGGGCCGCACTTGTAGATATTTCAATTCATTGTCAGCTCGTAGTCAGAAATTTGTGCCTGATATGGCGGTAGGCGTGTCAAAAGTTGGGACGGAACACACAAGGCGAAACGTGGGTGTCCTGATAGCACATCTGCCAACCCGTTCTTAGAAAAAAGCGTTTGTTTGTATGTATGTAAAATACGCAATCCATCCATCCATCCATCCATCCATCCATCCATCAGCCAAAAGAAGTCCACTGCTGAACATAGGCCTCCCCCAATGATGTCCACAGAGACCTGTTGAAGGCAGCCTGCATTCAGCGACGTCCCGCGACCTTTACCAGGTCGTCTGACCACCTTGTGGGTGGACGTCCTACGCTGCGCTTAAAATTTAAAATACGCAAAATTTAAAACAAAATACGCAAGCAAAGATAAATATATATAGAAAATACCCCACATATCTCTTTCTTTCTTCTAAAAACCTAGCCCCTATGCCATACATAATCCAGCGTATATATTCAAATACAATTATCTCCTCAGACGATCTCGATACATGTTTAAAACATTCAGCCATTAATATTTCACGAGTTTGAAAGCCTATCGTGTCACGATGAATAAGTTATATGTTCCACATAACTAACCTTTGAAGAATTCTCTTTGAATCGTTTTAAAAAGCACGTAGTTTTGTTGGTAACCTGGGTCTCCTTAGGGATATGAGAAAATCTAGAAACTATTTGTGTACATTTTTTGCTAAGAGGTTTGTGTGTGGTTTTGATGTTTATATGGGTAGTGGTTAATAAGCGACTGTGAATAGTTGGCATTTTGAATGTTTTCAATGTTTGATTTTAGATATACATCTTTTTCTCTCCCTCTCTCAATCATTCTCTCTCTACGTGTGTGTGTCTGTCTGTGTCTCTTTCTCTCTCGTTTTCACAAGAACACAAGAACTCTTATTTATCCGTTCATAAAATCCATCCCATGGTTGTCTGGAAGACATTGCCTTTGAGCGATAAGACCGCCAATTGTACTTTTATGATTGTGATTTTCGTCTTATTTGTATTTTTTTTTTGTGTGCAATAAAGTGTATAAATAAATAAATAAATAAATAAACTCCATTGCAGAAAATAGACATCAGCCTGGGATGTCCACACCGACCTATCAGGAAGACATCTAGTTTATTATTAAACGGACAATTGTATTGTATCAGCCCATATACGTCCCACTGCAGGGCACGGGCCTACTCTACAATCGAGAATACGATTGAAAGTGGTTAGGCCATATAGTCCACCACGCTGGCCTAGTGCGGGTTGGCGGACTTACATACCATAGATTTTTTTATAAATCGCTATGGTATGCAGGTTTCCTCACGATGTTTTCCTTCACCGTTTTAGTGCGTGGTGATTGACTATCAATACACACATGACTCCGAAAAGTCAGAGGTGTGCCCTGGGATTCGAACCCGCGACCACCGTGAACATGTTGGCAGCCGCGTCTAGTCCGTTTACCAACAGGCCACCACGCACTTTTTAAACGGACAATACTTACTGAAAATGCAAAAGTGATTTCAAAAAGTCTAAGGTATAATGGTCTGGCATCGAACCCATAACCACTCTCATCCTCTGGTTTACTCCCAACTTAACACTAACTTTGGAAAACCTACCTACTTTTTCATTTATAACTTGATTAATATCTATTTACTTTTCATCAATAACACTTTTATTCGCAAGGCACGTTTTAGTTCGACAAGGTCGCAACTCCTATTTTCTTTATTACAGTATTAGTATAAGCGATTCTCCAATGAAAATATAGAGCACATGATCCGAAAATAATCAGAAACAATTACTTAGTAGGCTTTACGGCAAATTTTATAACCCATTGATTTTTGAGAGCCTCTACGAAGCCTTTGGCCTCTATTTAATAACTAGACCCGATTATGTAATAACTCTTTTAGGTTCTGAGCACGTTTTCTAGTATAAAAAAACATGATATTTTCGGGACAAAATGTAGGATAGTAAAATGGTAGAAAGAGAAACATCATCAAAGGCTTTTACAATTTGTTATGAATTTACGCAATTAACCTGACGAAATACGCGGGTGAATAACGTTCCTAACAACCTATTTGACAGTTTGTTCGCAAGATGTGCTATATTGGTCGACAGCCTCCGTGGCGCAGTTGGTTAGACGCCGACTGGGAACGAGAGGTCGCGAATTCGAACCCCGAACCGGGGCAAATATTTTTGTGCCCAACAAATATCTCTCTGTCTCTTGTTGTTCTTATATCCACGACACAAGACTTAATTGATATTAATGTGGGTCAGAATATGTATGTGACTGTTGGGCGTATTTATGTATTGAAATGGTAAGAGACTTTCTGATTATAAACAAAAAATATAATTATATATATACATAATCGTCACCTCTGTGAGAACGTGGGTAGGCAGAGACCATAGACCACCACTTTGCTCGATCCTAAGAAAATACTTCCTCTTCATCCACCTCTTCATGCATTCTAATTGATTCAGGGTACTTTGACCTGACCTTCGTTCTGAGTTTTAATATATTTTGTTATAACATAAATCTCGAACAAAATAATTCCCACATTTCTAACCTCACAATACAACACAAAGAAAATACCCAGATGAAAGCTAAATAAAATAACATTATCAACCCCACATTTGCAAACAATTGATATGACACGTTCCCGCAGAGGGTGGGTTAGTTATGAGGGGTTCAGGGGTGCAGGGGTGCAGGTAAGCGGCACCTCGTTAGGGGTACGCCGCGGTGCAGATTCTCGTCTGCACCCGAGATATCTGCTATTGTCACGATTGTTGTACCGATAGCAAATAAGTGGAATTATTCTGTATATTTAATAGTTGCTTGCGAATTGTTGGAGATAAAATTGATATTAATACACTTTGCTTATACCGTTTTGCCGAGCAACGCAGCTTGATTAATCTCCAAATTGATTAAATTCCAAATATGAATTAATAAAGAGATATAGAATATGTGATCATTTACGAGCATATATTATACTGAAGTCTGCAATCTCAGATAAATGAACTAATTATACAGATAGGTCAGAAATAATGATGATTAATCTGGAAATCCATACATAAAATTTCTTGTTAATTTAAGCTCAAAGGATAATAACATTGTCACTGTATAAATAACTACGAATGAAAACTAATTACTGGAGGCGTAGATTTTTTAGTAAAGTAGCTCAATTGGCCTTACCCTTGGATATATGGCCTAACCCCTCTCAATCGTAGGTACTCTCAATTATAAAGTAGGCTCGTTCCCTCAGTGCCTTAAATGGGCTAAAACAGACAGAGATACAAACCTTTACATACAAGGCTTTATACATACATAAAATTATTTATATAAACAAACATACAAAACAACTGTCTTACACAGCGCCATTACGCCACTATTCTCGGACAAAAGTGAAGTGGCGAGAAAATCAGCAGTTTTATCAGTTTTCTTGAATCACACAGCAGTGGGTTGCAGCTCGTTAGCGCCCGCATGACATCGCGACTGTGGCTGTCAGTGCGGTACCGTCAGCATGTTCGAGAAATGTAGTGGAAAAGAGGAAGAATTGGTTACTGTGTTGGGTTTATAGAAAATATTATATGAATGGAATTTTGTGATATCAATAGCAATGTTTTTGAAAAAAAAAAATGAATTCATTAGTGGATTTCACATATTTTTTGTTCTAGTATTTATTAATTAACAACAAATTCACATGTAAATATGAAAATTCACAGCACTCGCGATTAATAAGCAACTGTGTATATCTGTTTCTACAACAATACATGCTTAACATTATCCAAGTCTATCATTATTTTTATGCGGGCAATGTCATCAATTAGTAATGTCTTTTACCTAAATTATCAACAGAAAAATAATATAACACCATAACGAAATCCTCCTCCTAACTTTATTTTGCCAAGTACACTTCAATTTATCACAAATCCACTTAATTTAGAGTTAAATTAAGTCCCCAACACTAGCAAATTTCGTCAGAAATAACTTGCCGAAAACGCCTTAGCCACACGGGTAGCTAATGAAAAACCAACAGTCTGAGGTAAAAATAATAATTGTTTTTGCCGACAGTACTTACACAGCGTATTCCAATACCAGTGAGACTACGCAATCGAGCTGATCCCGTGTACTCGAACAGTGAGGTAACCTAATCAAAAGTTATAGGAAAATATTTACTGACGAGTTGTTCTTTCTTCAGTGTTTTGGTTGGGCGAATTTTGAATGAGTGAATGACAAAGCTAGTGGATTTTGTTATTAATTGTTTGTGTTTGGTGCATTATGTGGTCTCGTTGGTTTAATGGCAGCATGTATAGGCCTTTAAAGGAGAGATCGCGAGTTATGGTTTAAAATAAAACTGTATTTACGTATTTTATCGCAAATTTAGTAAAATAAAAAAATATTTTCTCTACGATTCGATAACTGCAGCTTCCGTGGTTTTTAAATTATGATTGATGTTAATAGTTTTTATAAAAATGTTCCTTCCGTAACATTCACAGAGCGGATGACTCAAAACTTAGTCCAACCCGTGACCACGAAAGTTGCAAAGTAATCAACTTTCGGGAAATTAAACAATGTGAAAATTAAAACAAATTCTCGATAAAATTGGTAAATCTAGTATTATTTCGATGTATTACATATGAAACTAACACTTGAGTAAATCTAAGAAACCTTTACAGAATATTATGCTTAAGGATTTTGGGGATAGACACACATTTATATGAGCATTTTATTATCATCATGTTATCACGATATTAAAAGAATATCAAAGATGCTTTTCTTTACACTTATTTTCTATATATTACTATTATACTCACAATAAATAATGTAACCACCGCAAGAACCTACGTCATAAATGATGATTTACCTTACAAAGTTTTCCATGGAAAAAGCCGGAATAAATTAACATTACACCTCAAGAATATTTGATCCGCAAACGGACATTCCGACACTAAAAGAAATTTACGACCTTTGATCATAATTCATGATTTATTTCATTTGCATAATTATTTGTTGGATTTTCTTTGCCGCTTATATAAGTCAATATTTGAGGAACTGATTACATTATTGTTGATTTGGCGACTCCGTTTACTCATTGCTGAATTGAGAAAAGAATTTATCAGTTAACCTGTTGGTTTGTTGGAGATTATCTGAGTAACTATTGATCGAATTTCGGTGGATTTTTTTTATCGAATCTAAGATTTTAGGATGTTTTGGCTGGTAAATACATAATCATAATTTTGTCTCTGAAGTTATAGATAATTTAAGTAATTTATTCGAGGTCCATATAAAATTTACAATCATAGAATGCATAGAATATTTGAAAAATAACTAAATACACATGTATATACATATGTACTAAATACATATATATAGGCAAATAAGTTTTTTTTAAATAACATTCGGCACAAAGGACCATATATCTGAAGGTAAGTGATCGCCTTCGTTCTTGAACATCTGCAACACCTTAGAGATTAGTTGCCGGCTTTTAAGGAATACACTCTTTTTTTTTTGGAGGTCTCCAGGTCGTATTTATCCAGAAATACTGCTGTTGACAATTGGTTCCAGAAATTTGTAGTACGTAGAAGAAAATGCCGGGAAAAATGTATTCAGATGGGTTTCTAACCTCCGTAATGAAGTAGATAGTTTAATTCAATAATTTCGTCACAATTAACGAAACCAAAAACAGTCCAATTTTTTAGGCTTTTTTAATAGTTTTATTCATACTTCTTTTATTTAGGTAAAGCGAAAAATTTCGATTACTTATAAAAGGAAGTAGATGTGTGGCTTTTAGATTGAGTTGATAAATGTAAGTAGTTTCTCTTGAGTCAATCTGTGCTTTTGAGAGTCAATTTCCGTTGCAGTCAAGGGAAAATACGGATTAGAATAAGTTTTTAGAATCGTGCCATTAAATATATATTTTAGTATCAAAGCTATGCTGAAGTTAGCTAAGAGTTACATCAGAAATGGGTCTCAAAAGAAGTTGAAATAAAGCGTGCCTTTAGTAGTCTACGAAAACAGAAAGAAAAAAAAACGAAAACTTCAAAAGATTAAAAAACAGTATCTGTTACGTTTCTTTTTCTTCTAACTTAGACATACCTTAACCAATACAGGCTTCTGATGTTCTAATAGATCAGAAGAAATCAGTTGAGATCTCCGATCGATCGTCGATATCCTGTGAAACATTAGCTTCGATATTATTGTACGACCCATAATTATTATTGTTTTTTCTGGTTTGTGAGAACGACAAAATCTTTTATCTTTTCTGAGACCTATGACATTACACTTGGTATCTTAATAGGCGGTCAGGGACCGAAAAGTCTCTTGAAATTTCTGATACCCAGAACACAAGACTTAATTAATCTTAATGTGGGATCAGTATGTCAGACTGTTGCGTGTATTTATTTATTTATAAGCGTTTGTTGCATATATTATTCACTAAATATTTTTTATGCTACCTCGGCACAGGTGCAATTCATAGCATCTTGTGGTAAGTTCAAATAGAGTGCCCTCCAAATAGAGTATCGAATGGTATCAGAGGGTGGTCTCATGCCATGCGATACAATCATACCGGCACGCTAAGATGCCTCTTCAAGCTACGGATATGGGTGCATGTAAATTTTTAAAAACGTTCAGTACTGTATCATCCCATATACGTCCCACTGCAGGGCACGGGCCTCTTCTACAATCGACAGTACGATTGAGAGTGGTTAGGCCATATAGTCCACCACGCTGGCCTAGTGCGAGTTGGCGAACTTACATACCGTAGAAATATTTATAAATCGCTATGGTATACAGGTTTCCTCACAATTTTTTCCTTCACCGTTTTAGTGCCTGGTGATTGACTATCAATACACACATGACTCCGAAAAGTCAGAGGTGTGCCCTGGCATTCGAACCCGCGACCACCGTGAACATGTTGGCAGTCGCGTCTAGTCGACAAGCCACCACGCACTTTTACAACCCTAAAAGCTTCAATTTACCAAATAATATTGCTATGTGATATGGATACTCTCCATATCACAAAAATAATTCAAAAAAATCAAAAACACGGCTTTCTGGTGCCTCCGATAACCCATTCATACACATGTTTAATGACAATAGTATCTTGCGCTACTATTTAGATACGACGGCATTGTCGCCAAGTCGGCTGGATACGACGGCTAACTAGTACAGGCTACAAGCTAATCGAAGTTGGGATCGGCGGGATTACACTCACTGCAAGGTCTGGTGTTCGATTTTCAAAGGTTTTAAAGGTGCTTTAACGAGTATATAGTTTACTAGCGGCCCAACCCAGCTTCGCCCGGGTACAAATAGATTTCTGTACAATAATATGTACGTATTATACACATAAACCTTCCACTTGAATCACTCTATCTATTAAAAAAACCGCATCAAAATCCGTTGCGTAGTTTAAATGATTTAAGTATACAAAGGGACAGAGAAAGCTATTTTGTTTTATACTATGTAGTGATAGTGTGAGGGTGTGATGCATAGATTAGAATTACATACAGAGATAAATGCGCTTTTTCATTTTCTGACGTGATTCAGCCGTCAGAGGGCGCGCTAGGCAAACGCGCGAAATGTCATATTTGTTATTCCAATATTTCAAAATGTGTATCGTTCGTAACCTATTGTAATTTTGGCCGATATCAAGTTGAAATTGTTTTGAATATCAAGAAAGTTCACAATATCAATATACAAAACATATTTCTTGGTTTAGTGGTACACTTCCGCCATTTAACAATTAGATTTAAGCTAATTACAAGATAATTTCCCGTTTTCGCCAGAGCGTGGCGCTAGAGTTGAAATAATTGTTGGCAATATTTTTACGAAGTGGCATCCCTATGGTTTAGTGGTATTGAAAGTTGCAAGTTGTGAAGTTGGAGTTTTTATTTTTTACGGAAATTAAGTAGCCAAGATTGAAGTTTAAGTTAAGGTGGCTTGAGTCCGAATCGGTGTACTTAGGTCTTAATTTGCTTAGCTTTATTGCTGTATGTTATGCTATAAAGTTAAGGGTTCGATTTTTGACGGATATTGATTTTTCAAAATTGAAGTATGCTCACTTATACTGACTTGAGCTCGTATCGGTGTCCTTAGGACTTAGCTTTATTGCCGTAGTTATTTATTACATCACTGTGCATCACTGTCCTATATTTCAGCAGTTTAGTCTATCAATTAATTTTATAAAAATATTACAAACTTCAATTAAAAATTTGATACAAAAGAAAACCGGAAAAAAAGTTTAACTTGATAATTTCGTTAACAACTTATTTCATTGAAGGATGTATAAATTAAGTTAATAAAATTGATATTTCTTTTAGGATTTTTAATTATTTTTGACTTAACCTTTAAACTTTGCAAATATAATTAATAAGAGTTTTCTCAAGAAGAAAAAGCCTTTTTCTTTAGATAATAATTATGCAGTAACAAAATTAAGTTACGTTCTGGTTGATTACAATTCATAATTACGATTGAAGTCATGGTCGGAATAGTAAATGTAATTTTTAGTTCAATGTACATAACATTCGGGTAAATCTAAGAAACTATCATGATTGAATTTATATTTATTTATAGAAAATCCCGCGCCCTTATTCTTATATCTACAGCCGATCCTGCTGCTAGCGACAAAAAAGGAAATATCTTAACATCTAACAAAAACTGTTAAAAAACACATATTACTACGTACAGTCAGCATCATAAGTCGCTACACATCACTCTACACATTTACGAGATATGGAATTGTGTTATCATCCAAAATAATAATTATTTTCAATATCGTAAGGCACTTCTCGACATAGATGACTTTACTTTGTTATATTTTACGACTACAGAGTAGTACGTACACATTTTAATTCATAAAAAGGTTATCAAAAAATGTGAAGTGTGCGACTTATGTTGCTGACTGTACATAATACCCCGTCCCTCATACCATCCTTTTTTTTTCCACCACCTGTCTCGGTTGATGGTAACACATCGATGATCCAAGATATGAATGTTCATGGGCGGCAGTAAGCACTTACTATCAGGTGACATGCTTGCTCGTTTGTTGGGTCTATGCAATAAACCCTGAGACCAAAAAAGTCTCTCGTTCTTCTAGTCTTCTAGTTCTAGTTCTTGATACCCACGACACAAGACTCGATCTTAGTGTGGGGTCAGGACTATGCATGAGACTGTTGGGCGTTATTTATTTAAATATATATATATATACATATATACCTAATCTATAAAACCTTAAATATTACAAAATATATTCCATCTACTACTAGAACTAATTTTAAAATAAAAATTAAAAACTACACTTCTAAAACAAAGTGTAACAAGCGAAGTAAACAATGTCAGAAACACAGGGAATCGAACCGACGGCCAACTTCCAGCGAATTATAAAGTTGTGGTTGTCGGCAAGAAAACAAGTAGCCCCGGGCGTGAACTTAACAAAAATCGTATCGAAACTCCGGGAATTTGCTGCTTTTAAAGGGTTGAAATGTTGACGGGATTAATACTAAGATAAAGAAATATAGAATTACCTAGGACTGTCTTATGATTCTTTAGCTTATGATTGAGACGCTTGATAAATTGCAGCATGATCCTTTGATGGTGGTAAGTCTCTCATATGTAAGAGGCTGCCTGGTTAGGTACCACCGCAATGTCTTTGTCTCCCGTCAAACAGCAGTGTAAATAGACTGTTGTGTTCCTATTTGAAGGTAATTGTAGCCAGAGTAACATATTGAGATTTAACATATTATGTCTCAGGATGGCGAGCGTTGCTTAGTAATTCAAGATGTTGTTTAGTTTTGCCATTAGGTGAACGGCATTCTCATATTGTCATTTATTGCAATAATAACTAGACACTAAGTTGGTCCGGCCATGATTTTATTTAGATATCTGCCTAGCAGGTTGTTTAAATATTTTTCACGTTTGGCCCAAACTTTTTCTAGTGTAATCGTTTCAATTATGACACGAATTTTATGATAAACGAAAATGAAAAACGGGTGTATGTCATTATTCTTGATCTTGATTATATCTCATTATTATTCCATAGTTGAATATAAGCCTTCACTAAATAAATATTTTATTTCCTTTTATAATGTAAAAGGACCGCATTAAACCACCTTCTTACTACATTCCATCCCCTACAATACATAAGCATAAATAAAACAGAATTGTAACAGACTCATCCAACATTTCCGATAGAAATAAGAGTTGGAGTACGTATCAAACTGAATCCCATTTGCGACGCGTCTCGTGCCGAGTTAGTCCGCGAACAGCTTCCGCGTCAAAAATATGAATCTTTTGAGACAACTCGCAAGGAGAAATTTCATATTTCACACGGGGACGCTGGTTTACTAAGTTTTGTGGTGTATAGAGATGCTGGATGGGATGTGGAGTTTTGTGGGTTTGTGAGCGTAGTTGATTTATACATAATGATAAAATAACAGAACAGAGTAACTAGTGGATATAATTGAGACCTAACATACTCATCGCTTTGTAATTCAAGCTGTTGTTTGGCTTGATACTGTTCATGAGCGGTCGTATCGCTTCCTATCAGATGAACGGCATGCTGTTAATTAATTTTTAAAATTGCTAAATGAAGAGTTTGTTTAATTAATGTTGCTTATTAAGTCACCTCAATACATAGCAAAAAGGCATAGTAATGGTTATGGTATCTCATTATTATAATATATCCACATCTTGTTACAGCAGATAACTTGCTTAATCTGCTAGAAAAATTGTTGAATGAATTACATTTCTTCAAAACTATAGTCATGTTAAGCCAATAATAAATATCAGTTTTTAGAAATTCTTCTATGCTTAACCACATCCAGCACATAGAAAACTCTAAAATCTACCGATTCAATTGTACTTCGAATTCATAGAAATGTCTCATCCAGCGTCCCGACATCTCCACCGCAAAGTTCGGTAATATTTGGGAGAAAATATGATTTGTGAGTATGACAAATTGTTTTTAGAGCAGCTGCACTATGCAATGACTTCCGCTGTTGTGACTTCACTGTGTGTTCTGACGTCACAAATGGAATATTGTGTGATTTAAGTATGTGGAGGATTTAATTTAATGCAGTACTGTGCGCTGTCAAATTTCGTAGTTCTATTTGCTAAATAGGGCTTAAAATAAGGAGTTGTAATTAGATTTTTGGAATTAGTTGACTGTTTTGATATCTATAGATATTACTTTTATGGTGCAAAGTTAGACAGGGCTTAGATTGACTTGTATCATGTCTGGATACTTTTTTACTCTTTCCTCCAAGTATCTTGAATATCCAAAATATCTTTGCAAAACCTTCGCGCCTAATTTTAACAACTAGCAGAAGGAAACTCATGAGTAAGTATTTATACTCGCTGAGAAATATATTTATATAGATAATCTTAAATTTCTTGCGCAACATATCAGGTGAAATTACATTCCCGAAGATAGGGTGAAATAGCTCAATTTGGAGGAGGCTTATGTCGAGCAGTGGACAACAGATTTTTTTATACTGGCCATCCAGACAGAGTATCAAATGGCATCAGACGGCAGTCTCATGCCTTACGATACGACTATGCCGGCCTGCAAAGTGCTAAGGATAGGCTGATGATAATGATAAAATTTCAGTTTACAACAACCAAACCCTCGATCTTACAACCACAAACTGCCCATATCAGCAATTTTCCATCACATATTTTTCGCATTACCGTAAAATTGAAACCAGCATTTCCTATACGAAAGCGTGGTCAGAGCTTCGTCATGAATGTTATTACATTTAAAATGCACCGAGAAATCCTCCAATATTCACATAATGCATTACGACCAATAAGATTTCGCTCCCGGCTTCGGAACCAGCGGAGCTCCTTAGGGAGCCTGAGATTTATTACGGGAAGGTTTTGCTAATTTCGTGTAAGAAAATTAGCTGGAATAGGAATTAGTTACGTCGAATTAGTTGGTTTTTGCAAGTACAATTAGATATATGGTAGTCAATTTAGACTTCAGTTTTAATGAGACTTGACTGGTATTAAACTATAGTCTTACGGAATGCTAAAGTTTTATAAATGGAAAACTATTTCAGTCCTAAATTATCATCTTTCGGGCTCCTCAGTTCTCTTATTAGGATTTTGGTGTAAGATATTATCTTACTGGGGATAGATTTATAGTTGGAAACGCATCGGAAGTATGCTAGGGTCAAAACCTATTAGTGAAACAGCAGTCACGGCACATAGTATATTTTTTCTAAACTTAATTAATTTTACAGACTCTATTTATTTATATCCTTCCCAAGGTTGTATGAAAAAAAAATGCCCAGTTAAGTTGCCCAGTTAGTAAGGCCTTTTGTTCTTTTTCATTATGTTATTTCTCTAATAACAATATAAGCCATATTAACAAGGCAGGGTAGTAAAAAAAAAGAATAATGTAATTGTAAGTGGCCTCTTGTATTTAGCAATATTTTCTTTGTTATTATCTTCTGGTAAATAAATTATTATTATTAATATAACTGGTTCTATGTATGGTGTAATTAAATAATTAAGTACCAGGAATCGATGACATTATTGAATTGTGAATAAAACGAATGAAGCAAAAGACATTTTATTCAAGAGATAATTTATACACAGAATGACAATGAATAATCACAGACAATCATTGGAATAGAAATGTTCTGTCTACGGAATAGCACATTAGATTTAAAATAAGCAGTTATCTATTTTATACTATAAACTAAAAATAGATAAAATTTAATTATTAAAACAGGAACGCACATCGAAGTTGACGGAGATATGTATAACTTACCTAATGGTTTTGTTGCAGGCGGTAGACTACCTAAAGAAGCGTACGCCAGCGCGCGCGGCGCTCATGATCGCGGCCGTTTGGCTGATGAGCGCGCTCGTGTGCATCCCACCGCTGCTGGGCTGGCGCGTCAGCCGACCGCCTGAGCAGTTCCCGCAGTGCAAGGTACGTGACTAGATAGTACATCAGGCAAAGAAAGTCTACTGCTGAACATAGGCCGATGGTTTCCACAGTGAATTTTTGGAGGCAGCTTGGTTACCAGGTCGTCTGATCACCTTGTAGGTCAGTCCTAAGCTTTTCGATATGTGGCATCTATTTGGGAATTTTTTGGCCTTGATAGTAGAAATGGAGGAGAAAAAACATGAACACATGCGTCAAGGATTGGGTCTTCGAAGAAATCGAGTTACGGTTTCCACGTGAAAATAGGATGATGATGTAATAAGTGCTGATTTTATGTATCACGTTTTGTTTAACAGAGGCGTTGAATTGACTAATAAGTGCATGTACTCCGCAGTTATTAATTGTTTTTGAAGTAAATACCTATGTCAAATATAATACAGTTGGTATGCTTATATTCTGACCTCACATCTTGTGGTAAATTATGGCAAATTCCACCAATTTTTGGGCAAACTTATAATGGAATGGTCGTCGCCGCTTCAATACGTTGATTTTCTTAAGGTTGTGTGGACCGAAGCTCATCGTAGAGTAACCGAATAGTTATTGATGAATGCAGCTATCTATAACATGTGTCATATCATTTAAGTTATTTAGATCCAACCATGAACTGTTGTAGTCATATACATTACCAAATGTATATCAACTAGAGTAACAAACTAAAAATTGGGCCACATTACGTAACCACAACAAACCAACTAGAAATTACACCCAGCCGGACTAATCTAGGAAATGTGGCATTAGCGAATATACCGAAAAAGGAGAAAACATTTTAAAACAGTTCTCGTGATCCCCAGATTAAAATATCAGTCACGCTTTGTGAATTCACACACGAATATGATGTGCGGGGAATTTCCAAAATTATTCACAAAAGGACGTCCTAAAAGGGAATTAGGGCGACTCGGAATGGGCAGCTTTTTAACGCTACTTAGATGAATATTCGCGTATGCGTTTTACATGCCTGTGCACCAGCTGTGAATGAATTAGAAGTTCTCAAACATAATCGTTTGCCAGTCTAGATCCCGTATTATCTTTGTCTAAAGCCTGCTTTGGGTCCTTAATGTATTTTTATTGAAATGATTGGTGAGACGAACATGTCCTTTCCTTAATAGTAAAAGATACGATCGCATGGACTGTATCAAAACCAAACAACACCATGAATTACAAGGCGGTGCGTGGCATTCCACTTCGCTCGCTATCCTGAGACGTAAGTTGGGTCTTTATACGTCCAGTAGTTACTCTGGCTACAATTTCCTTCAAACAAGAACAGTGCATTTACACTGCTGTTTGGTGGAGGAAATAGACATAATGTTGGTATCTACCCAGGCGGCCTATCACATACCTCTCACGGCGTTGTCTGGTTTTGCTACTGTTCATGAGCGGTCTTACCGCTTAACGGCACGCTCGTCTATCCAATTGCAATTCATTGCAATAAAAAACCTTTCACTTTTAAACCGCGTTATAATTGACTATCAAACTACTACTACATAATTTATCATCTAAAATTAGCTGAGCTCAGATAAATGAGTTACAATATTAAACGGTACCCGTCTATGTGAGTCTGAATGTAAATGAATTAATATTAATGGAGGCGATCATTTAAATTGATTAAAATATATGGCCCGAGCTCGCCTTAAAAGGTTAAAGGTGAAATTATAAGTCCACTAGCGAAGGATTTGAAAAGGTAAGGATGTTTGCCCACGAAACGGGCGGTGGATAATAATTGAATCGTTTGAATAATTGTGTATCGTGGTTCGGATGTTATTTAAATTACAAGTTAAATTATACTGAAATATTGATAAAATAATCATGATGCATCTAACCGAAA
This sequence comes from Hyles euphorbiae, assembly GCA_023078785.2. Classification (NCBI taxonomy): domain Eukaryota; kingdom Metazoa; phylum Arthropoda; class Insecta; order Lepidoptera; family Sphingidae; genus Hyles; species Hyles euphorbiae. Next base: position 1,362,371 of record CM041030.1, read on the forward strand.
TGATTGTGACTGAAGGGAAGAAAGGAAAATCAGATAACAATAGTGTTAAGTAATTAATTTTAAATTAATTGAAGTAACTTTTTCTAGCATTTCCGATGGTATACTGGTTGAATTATATTCATTTTCGTCTGAAGAGCTAACATAGGGTACATCTCGTCGTATTATATAGTAAGCATTTCGTAAACACACAAGCGTGTCATGTTTCTTTTTCACTACAAAATAGAAGCAAAAACAACAAAAGGGACAAATATTTTAAAATCGCTGAGTATACCCGACTGACGGACTTCGGAGCAGCACATAAGAAATGGAACTTTTCATTCGATACGACTCTAAAATATTAGAGTATATCTTCCCTTAGATAAATATATCCAAGGGAAGAATACCGCGGTGAAAAATTGAACCAATGCTGAAATATTACCTTAGAATGTTTGTAATGGATTATTCTCACTCAATTGTAATGAATATAGTGGATCGAATTTCTCTGCCAATTAAATTGTTTCATAGATTCTCTTCATAAAATATACCCTTACTGATGATTTAATTATTAACACGGTGTTTGCGGGTTGGAATCCCAGGTCACACCTCTGACTTTTCGGAGTCATGTATGTATTGATAGTCAATCAACACACACTAAAACGGTAAGGGAGAACATCGTTAGGAAACCTGCATACCATAGCGATTTATAAAAAAATCTATGGTATGTAAGTCCGCTGACCCGCACTAGTTCAGCGTGGTGTACTATATAACCACCACTCTCAATCGTACTCTAAATGGTAGAGAAGGCCCGTGCCCTGCAGTGGGACGTATATGGGCTGATACCGATGACTTAATTGACATTAAATATCTCTAAGTGCGGCAGCCAGTGTAAGTTTGACGAATCTTTAGATAATTCACTATAATATACGTAAAATCTTTACTAAAGAACAGTATAATTGATATGAAATATCTCTGAGTACGGAGTTATTATCTGATCATGAAATAATTCACTAAAGCCTAAATTATTTTGTGGTAGTGGCAGCATGTTAACAAAATTTCATCTGTATTCTAGCAAAATGAAATTCACATAATTGGTTGTCAAAAGCAATTATGTCATTCAGCTTTGTGTTATGAGGCCTAAAACTTATATCTTCTTTGACGCAGTGAACCACCAATCCTACCTTTTACTATTACATTATTTTTTCACTTCTCTCTCTCTCTCTCTCTCTCTCTCTCTCTCTCTCTCTCTCTTTTTCTCTCTTTCTTAAGCCACTGGAAGCCCACTGATGAACATAGGCTTCCTCCAAGGATTTCCACATTGGTCTGCTGGAAGCGGCTATTCAGCGACTTCCTGCAACCTTAACCAGGTTGTCCGTGCAACAATTTAAATTATTTGTATTTATCATCACCTTCTTTTATTACAGGAATGTTTTACAGGTATTTGTTGCTACCTTTAATGGGTTATTAAATAATTGTTTTAGTCATGACCGTCATGGGTTCTCAAATTCCTGTATAGTTTTTTTTCATCCTTGACGTAATGTAATATTTTCCTTCGTTCCTTCGTTTGACAGTTAATGTCTATTTATTAATATCCAAACCCCGTCATACTACTACCATATTGTTACAACAATAACTGTCTATACCGACATCAAAAACTCCGATCATGCGACATTATACACACACTTTCTTATCCCCTTATGTATATTTAATTTTCACGCTACAGAATCACCTCAAAGAAAACAGCCTTCGGAGCGATGGGACTAACGCGGCTATAAATAAATAATTTAGTAAATACATCGGTCGCTGAAACTAGCACATATCCAACGTGTAGTGTACACGGAATATTTTATTTTCGCCACTTTTATGATAATTGTACCGTCAATTTTAATAACTCTGTCGCCTTTGCTTTCAAAGGTATCGAAGTTATTCTACATTATTTCATTCAATCGTTAAAGTGGTTGTTATTTGTGAATGTGTTTCTATTGGTAGATCTTATATGTGAGAGGCTGAATATGTAAATACCACCGTAATTACTCCCGCTAAACAGCAGTGTAAATGCACTGTTGTGTTCCGGTTTGAAGGACATTGTAGCCAGAGTGACCTGGGCGTATTGAAACTTAACATCTTATCTCTCAGGATGGTGAACGCAGTAGAATGCCAAGCATTGCTATGTTGTTCATGGTGTTGTTTAATTTTGCTGCTTATTAATTTTACTGCTTTGAATGTGCTATCTAGGCCGCGCCAATGAATTGCTAAAATAGTCTAAAGGTAAATGCTATATGGCTGTGCACTACTTTCAATAGTAACAAAATCCAAATTTATACTACGATGTTTTTGTATTTTTTTTATTCGTATTTGTTATAGTTTAACTGACTTCAATTTCAATTTCTGCAGATAATTCCTGAAATAATAATGCACAGTCTTTATTTTAATGAAGCTATGGTATGCAAGGGTTCAAATAATAATTTTAGCAAAAACTATAAATGTACACTCTCAAACATGATGATATTTAAAAGATCACAAAAAATTGACCCATTTTTAGATTTTTTTATTTTCTTTGTGGCTGTAGTCACTAAAATTACCACCCGTATGTGACTGCTGGGTGTGCTTACTTATTATTTAGACTTTTCATCTTGACCTCGTCTATTCTTGTTCAACCCTATGACTTCGCAATCTAAAGTTGTAACCAAAGACCTAACATCTGTTGTAGACGCGCCACGAGTCAGGTCACAGAAACCACAACGTCTAGACTGAAATCTAGACCTTTACTTTAGGCAAGTTTCGACCAACTCGGAGGTGATGTGGGCACTGCGCGAATCGAGTAGCGTTGATTTGAAGCCTAATTGACGTTTCAATCTTAATTTATTTTGATCGGAAATAACTTATTAAGATGATTTAGTACAAGCTCTGCTCTGTGGGGTTGATGACATTTGCAAGGCTATATTTAGATGACTGGTTTAAATGGAAATTAGTAGTTAGTCTACCTCGTGATCGCTGCACAATTTTTTCTCTCAGTTGGAATCGAATCCTCGGCTTCGCATTCACAGGCGACGTATAACCGACTGCGACATAGGCTATCAAAAGTATGAAAAGGTTTAACAAGGTCAATACAAATCCACTCTTATTCACAAATTCTACATTCAATACATACGAGTATCATATCTGACTAAAAAGCGGTCGCAGTGCTTAATGATATGTTACTGACTCACGCCTGTGCGTTGAGTTTTGGGTATAGTCTATCCGAGTATAGTAGGGCCGGCAAAATATTGTGGATACTCTAATCGATTTTTTTTTCTGTATGGCCCATATTCACGGCAGGGCACCAGCCTACTCTACAATCGACAATTCGAATGAGATCGGTCAGGCCATTTAGTCTACCTCGCTGACCTTACATCACATACAGACTTTACATCCTATAAAAATTCATACGATATACTATGGTATGCAAGTTTCCTCACTAGGTTTTCATACACCATTTTAGTGAATGGTGATTGACTGTACACACATGACTCCGAAAAGTATTCGAATTGTGATGTTTTAACCATTACGTGCATAGACCAACCTTCTTCGTAACGTTGTCAAAATACAAAGTATTAAATTGCAATATAAAACAATATGACTAAACGAAATAATTTTGCTGAGTTTTACTTCGAGAAAATGGTTTAATAAATTGATATTATTTCGACGAAGTTACTTAGTGCTTGGCAACGTTTTATGTTTTCGCTTAATTTCAGTTTAGTTTATTGTTTTCAGTGGCATTTGGTTTGAGATTTGTATAATTTTACAATTATACAAATCATAATCTAATGGAATCAGGCTCTAGAAATCACCATTATTTTTTCATTTATATAAAACTTCTCTAGATTTTTGCTTGTCTTAAAGTTAAAGAATATTAAAAGCTATCTATATAAAATAATTAAGATTTTATTTGACCAATCTTATCCTTGTGATGTTAAAACGTATTAGTTTGCATTGTTGACCCATTAAACTTCAGAAATTAAAAAAATAATTAAACAGACTTTTATTAAAATTAATGAATTCATAAATTACAAGCGACATAGTTCCATAACTATCCATTATAAAGTTGTCAGCCAAGAAAAAAAAAACAAATTTACGTTTTATATTCAATGAAAGTTTCGTAATTATTCATTAAAAAAATGAACTTGTGCAAGCTATTACTAAGTTAGATTATTCTATCAGTAAACAATGTCTGTAATATAGACTGAGAGATTTTGATTAGTTTCTATTCAAATAAAATTGTTACAAAGCCTTGTGCAGACTTTTTGTTGACCAAAAGTTAGGGGGTCACAATCTAATGTCAAACTTTACAACGGATTTTTTCGGTCCATTTTTTGAGGTTCTGGAAAGTGGAAAGTCGCTGGATGTGGGGTGCCTGCTATTGCTTGTCGCTTCTAATCTATAATGTGTAAATAATAAGATTTTGATTAGTAAACACTCTCTCTATTTTTCTCTCTTCAGCCATAGGAAGTCCACTGCTGAACATAGGTCTCCACATTGACCTGATGGAAGTGGCAAACAACAATGAGACACTATTAATTAAAAATTATTTTTCTATCCTCAACTACGAGTGATAAGCAATATTTTATTTTACTCCCCATTACCAACAAACCCCAAAAAGTCAACGCAAGATTAAATTTCATCACGGACCGTAAACGCTAAACGCCATCGCGTGTAAATTGTAATTAAATGACATAAACCGGGAATATTAAAGTTTAATACTTAATTCTTTCTCGTGGTGAACTTTGCCCGCCCTTAAGCCGACTCTATAAGCCGCATACTTGTTCACATTCCTCCTTTTATTACGCAGATGAATGTGCGAAGAGCGAACAGTGTATTCATACGCGGTAGCGAGTAATTAATAAATACAAATAATTTTTACTCCCAACAGTAACATACATCGTCCTGACTCCACACTAAGATCGAGTTTTATGCAGAGTAGGCCCATTCATACAGAAGTATAAAATCTAGAGTACCAATTGTTCCGTTCTACCGTTTTTAAAAAGACTTTCCATCGTGTCACACTCCTGAAAATGTATATTTTAAAAGCTCGAGATATCTACGAATTCCCAAGAGAGTCTAGGTAAATAAATTCTAGAGTTTTCTTCTCGCAAACAAATCTAACAAATCAATCTATTCAGAATCCTGCCGTAAGTCACTGTCTTGAGACAAAACGCAGACGAATAAAAGACAGCGCGTGCCCCGCGTTCCTCTACAAACGACTATAATATTCCCGCTCGGTGAGTACGTGAAATGGGTTGTTGCTCCCGCACGAGGGTTCGCTTCCCGACTGGGCACGTCGGCATACCAGTTATTTAAATATGCAGACTTGGCTTGTGTTGGTATTTGTATTAAGTTTTTTCGCTTTGGTTGTAAAATTAAAGAAGTTTTGTATGTGTGGTTTTACTGGACGATATTGAAATGAAACGAAATGAACATACTTATTGAATTCATAGAAGTATGACATTTTATTTAGTTCAGTTACTTTTTTTCATTGCCACCATTTTAACTAATTTTTTTTTTTTTATTAGACTAACCAACACTAAGATGCTAAAGGGTTATTTCAAACAGAAAACTGCAAACGAAGCGGATCATCCGAACCAATGAACAACTTCTAAAACGATAAAATGCATTCTAATATTTTTTTGCTATTAACTTAGTGGTTTATAGACGCTATATCTACTACATGTATTAAACATATTATACTAGTGGGATATGAAGATAATTTTTATGTTATACTGAGTGAACAATAACCTTTAATATTATTTTAATATTTATAATACTAAGACAACTAATTATCTGTACCAATTTAGATTGAATATAATCTTATAAAGCCTAGTCTATACCCTTGAACTGGAGTCTATAACCAGTTAACTTCACTTAGAGCTTGTCGAGTTCTAGAGTTTAAGTAAAAATGAAGATTCGTTATTCGAAATCAAGTAAAAAGTATGTCCAAATCATTTTAAATCGTGTCACAGGCAAAAGTCACAAATTAAAGATTGAATGCTTCTTCAAATATCTGAATAATATCTTCAAGTAATTCAATTAAAAAGTTATCTTGTGCGTGCGTGAATTACCCCGTTTTTCGGGTAATTACCCTAGTTTAGGGGTAATTTCGCAGGTTACGTGCTTTATGAGTAATTACACAGAGCTCCCGAGTTTTTTATATCAATTTTGACGTGGATGAATTCTGCTTTATTAACTCTAACTTTTGCCTCGCTTCGAAATTACTTTTAAATGAAGACCATTTTTTGTAATTAATTGTTATAGTTGGTTTTAGACGAGTTCGCGGCGATTTGGGGGTGGATGCGTTATGAATCCATAAATAGCTTTGTCTTTGTGTAACAGTGAAATTGTATTAAAAATTGAATATTCTCTTTTGTGGATTACCTACTGGAAAACGGAGTTTTGGCCGTCTGCCCACGATTTGGCATTTCTGAGTGAAGTTGCCGCATGCAGGCCGTTTCCAACAGGTCGCTGGAATCTTTTCGGGATGTTTGCGCTTAGCAATGTACTTCCTGTGACCCAACCGTCAACTTTTATTGATAACTAGCGACCAGGCCCGGCTTTGCCCGGTTCAAACAGCTTTTCTTTTCTATCTCGTTGCATCCCCTTCTGTCCTTTTATATCCCATTTCATTCCTCCCATATTTCGTCCCTAGCTATCCCTATGAGTTTGAAAGAGTAGCAAATATACATATTTGAATAACTTGTTCATCCCACGTTAGTACTATATTTTTTCGGGTATCAGCTAGCTAGTAACAAATTTCATTAAAAGTGATCAAGCCTTTTGAGCGTGAATAAGTAACAAACACAAACTTTCGCCTTTATATTATTCATAGTATACCTGACTTTTCTATCTACGAACTCATAAAAAATTACCATAGACATGATTTAAAACTCGGTTTAATAATAGGCCCAAATAATAGACTTGGACTTATAGATGTGGAGGTATCCCAGAGGCCTTACTTATCTCGTCTTTTTCTAATAATTATGCCTACTAAGAAATATAAAAAACTGACAATACTTAGATTGAACTGTTTAAGTTTCATTTTTCATTACAATGAATGGCGAGACGAGCGTGCCGTTCGCTTGTTGGTAAGCGATACGACCGCTCAAGAATAATGGTAAAACCAAACAACACCTTAAATTACAAAGCAATGTTTGGCATTCCACTGCGCTCGCCATCATGAGACATAAGATGTAAAGTCTCAATATGTCCAGTAGTTACTCTGGGTACAATGTCCTTCAATCCGAAACACAACAGTGCATTTAAACTGCTGTTTAGCGGGAATAGATGTTGCGGTGGTGCCCACCGACGCGGCCTCTCACATACGAGAGACCTACCACCAGTAAAATAATATCGAATCACATTCCATTTTTTTTAAAAGTATTTCAACAGTACAGCTTTTTATCTGTATGAATATTTATCAAGCTATTGTTGTTTATACATTTATAAGGTAAAAGTATGAGAAGCGGCCGGCTGAGCCTCGGTGCGGCCGATGCGATCTGCCTTTAGGAAATTAAATCAGCTGCCAGCCTTCCTCGAGACTTTACATTTTAATGTGGCCGCCAGTTACAACGACGCGTAATGTCAGCAGTTTCGTGCTCGCTCGCTTGGTAAATTATCTGCTGTGCAGGAAATTTTGAAGGAGTGCATAATAATTTCATAGTTGAAATTTTAAAATGCATTTTTTATTTTTCATTGGCATGACAAATTGTGGACAAGTAATTGTAAGTGGAGTGCAGTCTAAATGGAATATCCAATGGCAATATTTGTTTTCATGTTCCATAGAATATATTGCACATTTCATGTTTGTGACTTCATAATGGACAAAATAGAATATATTTATTTATTAATACACTTTATTGGACACTAAAACGTTTTATTTGTATTTTTACAAATAAAATCACAAACATAAAAGTACAATTGACGGTCTTATTGCTCAAAGACAATGTCTTACAGACAACTATGGGATGGATTTTATAAAGGGATAAATAGAGGTATGTAAGTTACGTAAAAAAAAACATAAGTTTATTATTAGGAGTATTCAAGAAACATAACATAATAATCATAGCCAATTGTTACACTACGGTGTGACACGGTCCAAAGTTAATGTATTTTGTCGAAAGCTGGAGCGATTGCGAAAAGCTCTCGCATTAAATGATGTGCTAAAAATTATAATACTCCGTCCCTTTCTTTCAATGTTTTGTCTCGCTCCCCCCCGATACTATAACTTCAATCATTGGATTATATTATTTGGGCACAAAAGTAGTTTTAGCTTTAATTGATTTGTAATAGTTTTGTTGAACGGTTTTCTATAAATGAAAACAAACGCACGGGCTATTAAAGCGTAGTTAGCCTAGTGGCACATTTTGGCCGCAAATTGTAAAAATATTCTTTACATTGACGGATAATAAGCCGAAGCAATTTTGTTCATATAATAAATACAATTGCTTTGGCTTCGGCAGCCAAAAATTTGAATTTGACAATGTCAGTAGCATAAAAAGATAAAAAATCCTAAACATAAATTATTCATTTTGCTACGGAACACTGAAAAATTAAGAGAACAAGGGACGTCTCGCCGTCAGGTTGGTTAATTTAATAACACCCCTCGAGCGGTCCTTTGATAAGCTATCGATTCTTAATATTTACCCCCAAACGATGAGCGTTTTTGTTTTTGAGAGAGGTTGCGATTTTTCATTGAGAAGCGACAAAAATTTACCACTTAACTGATGTAATGAGAGGAAATCATATTTCCGGACATGGTGCGGCTGGCATGGTGTCGACCGTTAAAATATACCCGTTGTAAATTGACTGTTGTGTTTATGTTAGTTTTGTCTATGCTTATTTGGGTTGTCACGACAAAGTCATTGTAATAAAATGTAATGTACAAATTATCACATTAATTTATTTAATTATTCCGCAATATGCCCCGAAGTACGTATTTTACATTTATCATCAGATTTTACTGGTGCTAGGTTTCTCATATGTGAGAGGCTGTCTGGGTATCTACAGGGATGTCTATTTTTCCACCCAAACAGCAGTGTAAATGCACTGTTGTATTCCGATAGGAAGGAGACTGTAAGGAGAACTACTGGACATATTGAGAAAGAAATTAATTCTAACTTAAAACCACGGATGCCAGTCTGATTCCCAGTTACGTGGTTTTAATCTCGAAACTATGTTTTCCGTAATTTATTTACGATCATATCCGACAATAAAGTAAAAAGTTTCATTTCCATATATTTTATTTCCATGATCGTAATATTCATAAATGTAAATAGGTACAATTTATCATATATTCGTAACCACGTTGCTGTAAAAACTGCAAGAAAAATGGGTTATTTTTTATTCAAGAGCTTATTTTTTAAACCTACTTATGAAATACTAGCAAATCGGCCCGACTGCGCTCGGGTACAAATACACTTTTTTGGAATATTCTGTACTCTATGTTTATTAGATATAATGTAGGATTCTAATGGTGAAGGAATTTTTCAAATCTGTCCAGCAATTTCAATGCAAACAATAAAATATATCTGCTTTATAATATTACTAGTATACATTAAAGAGTACACATTTAATATGTAACATTAATTCAAAGTAACGGATTACCTCATTTACCTAATTCAACTCACAAAACGAGTCAATTAATTATTCAATTTCCCCCAAAATATCAATTCAACGCCCGTGAAACTATTAACAGCCGTTTCCGGTGAAAAACGCGAGCGGAAACGGTTACCGCGGCCGTTTCCGTCGGCGACAGGAAGCTCGCGTGTTCGCGATAATGGCGGCATCCTGTTGCCGCCGCGAATCATTAGTGGATGGATTGTTATGGTTTTTTCCGTTAGTGTTTATTTATTGTTGTGACGGCTTATGTCTTCATATGCAGATCAGAATGGAAAAGCTTGCTGTGGACTTGCCCAGACTGATGATGTGACTAATCCTGGTGGTAGGTCCCCATATGTGAGAGGCCGCCTGGGTAGGTAATATCGCAATGTCTATTTCTCCAAAATAGCAGTAAATACACTGTGGTGTTTCGGTTTGAAGGACATTGTAGCCAGAGTAACTACTGGACATATTGGAACTTAATATCTTATGCCTCGGGATGGAGAGCATAATGGAATGCCATTGCTAATTCCATAAGCAGTCGAATCGCTTACTATCAGGCAAATGGCATGTTCGTCTCGACATCCATTGCAATAGAGATCTACTACCACTAATTATGTTACAAAGCCATTATAACACAGGCTAACGTGACAAAAAATCGCGAGGCTCCAGCATTTCCACCATTGTATAGTACCATGACTTCGAATCTAGAACAAAAACTATCTTCACTAATATCTCCAAGATAATACAGGCGAGAACAAAGCCATCACTATGAAACACGATATCCTATCGACATGATCGTCGTGTCGGTAATGCTGGCACCTGGCACCTGGTGACGGTCGAACAAAGCGCCCACATGGCGAAGGGCGGAGGCGTAAGGAGCAAAGGGCGTAAGGGGCGAAAACGAACAACCCCTCGCGACCAAATGTGTGCCGCTGCCGCCTCAAGTTTGCGCTGTCGTGTGGTGTGAGTGACAAGATCTGAGCAGTATGCTCTTGGATAATATACTTGTCAAAACTATGGGTCAATTACATTTTATCTTTTTTAGTAAATTGTAAAGTCATAGGACAGAAAATTGTAATGCTTTACCAGGTTTAAAGGGGTTTACTGGTGGTAGGTCTCCCATATGTGAGAGACCGCCTAGATAGGTACCACCGCAATGTCTATTTCCCTCGCCAAACAGCAACATAAATGCATTGTTGAATGTCGGTTTGAAGGATATTGTAGCCAGAATAACTACTGGACATATTGATACTTAACATCTTACGTATCAGGATTGCGAGCGCAGTAGAATGCCAAGCATTGCTTTGTTATTCAAGGTGTTGATTGGTTTTGCTACTGTTCACCAAATTATGTTAACAGGTATTCTTAAAATCCAGTTCAACTTATCATTTTCTTGAATAGGAATTGTAGAAAACCTGTTAAGTTGGTAGGTAAGCATTTTCCAAGCCGAAGTTAACGCCATCAGTCTTTAAATTATCAAGGTAATATTCAGCATTTAAATCTCCATCAAATACTACAAAGCGATATTCCCGCTAAATCCTCCTTCTTACGGCCGCCAATAATTTCAGTCCATTATTCCGCTCTGTCGTATTGTATTATTATATATTGACGACATCTGTGACCCTTTAGCGATGAAAATTTTCGCGTCGTGCAATAACGGTGTATTTCAATTTCCAAAGGGGTAAGAAGGAAGGAGGGGAGCACGTTTTTTTCTTCGATATGTTAGCCTTTATTGTGCAAATTTAATATAACGACTATCAGAGTGTGACAGCTTGTGTTGGATGATTGAAAATGAAAATTGATTTAGTTTTTCTGGGAATTTTCCAGGAAATTTCTATGTATTTATGAATGAGATTTCTAGTTGTAATAATGGAATATGTAATGCGTATTTGTATTTTTTTAAAGCATTGGTACATTTCGTGTTGGGAAGTAGGTAAATAACCCACACTTAAATCAGGAGTAGGGTGGCTTCATATACATAATTAATTTAAGTTATTTTTTTCTTAATCTACTGTGAGACTAATTTGTTCAAGTTTTTATAATTTTGACTCTTACTAATATCAAAATCAAATAATGTATTTTCATAATAATGTATGCATTAGGCCTTTTATATTTAAATTACTGTATCAGCCCATATACGTCCCACTGCAGGGCGATTAGGCGATATAGTCCACCACGCTGGCCTACTGCAGGTTATAAACATTTAAATTAACTTTTATTAAATAAATATACACACAAATCCACCGACTACGTCTGCGAGTATTCGCCACAAATCTAGAAAAAGTAAAACCACTAAAATAAGCGTTAGAAAACAGCCGAGTTTGCAACATAACAACGTGAATTATAACCGTAGTATTTATTACAACATCGTCTAACTTCTAACATTTACCATAGTTCGCCTCAGCGCGACATAGTTTGCTCTACCCCACTCCATTCTAAAACGACGTACACCAAAACTTTGTTACACAAAATTAAACTCAAGTTATAAAGTTATAGGGGTTATGATTGCATGCACTGGGAATTGGAAGGGCCCTTTCGGTAACAAATATCGTTTTTACAAGTAGGCATTGGAGATGAGAAGTTGGAAGGGTTTGGTGTTTCAATTGTACTACTTTCGGCACTGTACGATTCTACGTCTAAGTGTTGGAGTTTTACTTACATGTGTGCCTGATTATGAGAATTAGCCTGTGCTTATATACATATAGTACAGTATTTCACTGTCTTTAATTTGATAGACCGCCTTTTCAAGGAAGGGTACCCTTGATCAAACTTATAGCCTCAAAAATCTTTCATTTGACTAATGAGGTGAAAATCGGGGCCATCCTAAAGTCATCCTTAGACAATCCCTAAAAAAATATTATGCATGTTTTATTGATGGGTACTTAAAAAACCCTTTATAAATTAAAATTTTGGTACTGTATTAACATTTAAAATACAGCCAAACCATAAGATAAAATGATTAAAAGGTTATTAACTACTGGTTTATAGACCATTCTAGCCAGTGATTGAGGGACATCATGAGATTTTACACTTAATGGCTTTGGGTGACGAGCTCCATGCAGTCCATGCAATAAGTTCTGAGTGGTACTGCTACTCTTTATGTGCAAACGTGACGTGACTGAACACAAGGCGAACTATTGCGTTAAAATAAATTCTATGCAACTATCAGAAAGAAATATTTTACTGAACCACTGAAAAGGGACAAAAGCTACTGTTGTAACAGCAAATAACACGTACACGTTTATTTGCATACACGAAAATTGGCACCAAAGTCGTGAGGCAACAAAATAGGAAAATGACGGAAAATCACGTCAAAACATAAATAGGACGGACATCGCGCACGTAAATATTCGCACTAATTCGCCTTTAAACACAATACAAAAAAATACCGGTTTTTTCCGCTCCAAAGAGCACCGGAATCTCTTTATACACTTATACAGTGTGCAAAATATAAAATTTTATAGCGCGTAACATATAGCTGACGATAAAACTCACTCGTTTCATGTCGAGAGCAACGAACGAATGGAATGAACTTACTGAACGAATGAATGAATTAAGTTAAACACCGACGCCGATATCGAGTGCCGCTTAAATTACTGGATTCGATATTGTGCTTTAATTTTTTTGTTTCCAGCTTTATCGGGATGCTGTGTTTGATTGCAGGTGTTCTTTGGGAATGACATTTGAACGAATGAGTGAAGTTAAATAGCTGCATTGCTGTCGAGTGGATCTGTTTGTATCAAGGCTTGTTACCTCTGTGAGATGTCTGTTAATTCTTAATGCGCAAGAGCCTGATTCGAGCTCGGCTCATTCAAATATTTTTTTCTGAAGACATGAATATATTTTGGCTTCGTAACGTGGTCTTTTAGATTAGTGATTGAAAGATATCTTGAATGCTTGTTAACAATATCTGAATGATTGACAGCCTCCGAGGCGCAGTTGTTAAGACGACGGACGTGCAACGAGATTCCATAGGTTTGATCTCCGCACCGAAACAAATATTTATGGATACAACAGGTATTTGTTTCCGGTCTGGGTGTTATTAAGACCGAAAAGACTCACGTAGTTCTTAATACCCACGACATAAGATTCGACATTAGTGTGGGTCAGGACTATGTATGTGACTGTTGGGTGCATTTATTTATAATACCAATATTATATTTATTATTTACAGTGAATGCCAAACTCTGCGTATTTATTGTAAGTAGTTTTATCACGTTGTAAAGTTCGCGAGTAGTTATCAGTTTGATGGCTTTCATTCCGCCCCACGTTGGAGCGACGTCGCACAATCCATTTACGAAATGCACCTGATTTTAAATAGTTTATGGCATCCGATGCTTTCTGAATTTCATGCTCAGAATTACTAGTTTGTCCATACACGTCTATAAATGAATTTCATCATAGTTGGCGATCATAAATATTAAATATTCCTAATCCTTTCTGGTTCTTACTGATTGTAATTTATTAGTAAACACAAGTCTATTTATATACTCCTGTATTTCAGTTTGTAGGACACTATAGCCTGTGTAACTACTGGATATAGGAAAACGTCAAGCATTGTTTTTCTATCAATAGTGTTGTTTGTTTTTGCTACTGTCCATGAGCGGTCGTGTCGCTGACCATCAGGCGAATGGCATGCTCATATCAGCCCAATGTCAGGAATTTGTGCTCAATATGGCGATAATCCCACGCCCTATCATCCGTGGAACGCCACTTTGCAACATCATGGAATCTAACAATCATAGGAAAATGTGAGAGTCCTGGCACCTCTGCATAACCATTTTGGAAAAAAGGCGTGAGTTATATATGGATATATAAATTCACGCCTTTTCCACGATTTCTTAGCTATGCGAAGTTCATCTATGCCAGCGGCACACAATCCTAAAACAACCACTTTTAGAAGCCGTTTCCCAGCCGATACTATCAATACACAACTGCAACCAGTATATGGTAAAGCTCAAGTGCATCGGAGCCAGCAAACTGCGTTATTACACCATCAGCTCGACACAATCGTGTAAGCCATCTGAGTAACTAGGTCGATGCGGCCGACGATACCGGTCGCAGCATTAACTTTTACTTGTACATGCTTTGGTGCTGTTTGTTTTGGGTTTGTTTGTTGTCCTTGATGAGGTAATGGGAATTGTTAAGATTTTTTTTGTAATAAATGATGAGACGAACACTCCGTTTGCCCGATGGTAAGGTTGTCTCACTTATGTCATGAACAGTGGCAAAACCAAACAACACCTTGAATCACAGACCAATGCTTGGCAATCCACAGCGCTCGGCATCCTGAATCTTAAAAATGTCTAGTAATTGATTTGGCTAGAATGTACTTCATACAACAGTGCACTGTTGTTTGACGGCAGAAATAAACATTGTGGTGGTATCTACTCCCAGTTGTTAATTTATTAACTGCTTATGAACTAAACTAAACATTTTATTTTCCACTACGAATTTCAAAGCAATGCTAAGCATTTCATTGCGCTCGCCATCCTTAGATTTACACTGTTAATACCCAGTATGTACAGTAGTAATAGATCCTAAAAACCCATAAAACTCAAACATAACTGCCTGGTGAGAGAATCCTTCAAATGAACGTCCATCACACATCAATATAGGTGAAATATTAGCGACAAAGAGTCCACGTACGGTTCGTAGCGCCCGGCCGGTGGCGCGGCCGACCATACAGTTTTCAATCAACCAAAAGTTAATAAACTCACGTTGAATTGTCCGATGAGTCCGCACCGGCGCCGTTTGTTTCAACACTATTTGTTTATTACTTGATTTTTATTTGGCGTTCGTTTGCAAGGCGAGAAGTACAGTCAATAAACCCGCGGGGTATTCGATTTGGAAAATAAAATTGTTTACTTTCGAAATTGAAAAAAATATGTTTAAATAAATAATAGATAAACACACCTAAATGTCAAATAGATAGTCCTGACCCCATATTAATATAGATTAAGTCTTCTGTCGTAGGTATCTGGAACTACGAGAGTCTTGACTCAGCATGACCATGATACATGCAACTGTAGAAAGATACAAGAACTCTATACATATTTAGAAAATAGCCTGCATCAGACGTCTATTAACCATATTTGTTAGTTTGTCAAAGGGTGGAAGCCTGAAGCATCTGGTGCATGACTCCACTGGAGAGCTATTATGCCCCAATGGCAAGAGCCACTTCAGCTTGCTCATCTGCTGGGTCTTTTTTCCTTCAATTATTCTATGTAATTTGTTAAATGACTTAATAATACATAATTTGTTGAACTTCAGACAGTTATCATAATTGTATCAATCACTGAAGTTATATCTTCATAAATATTATGTCATGTCATGTCGGCCGTACTGGCTGAATTAAAAGGATTTCATGGACTTCTCCTATCTCGTAACTATTTATTTACATTAATTGCTATTATCGCGACACGAACGCGAACCCTACGACGGCCGGTCGAAACCCCCAAATGCACAATATGCCACAAAAAGTGTAATAGAATTAGGCATAATCCGCGGATCTGCGCCGTAATGAATTAATCCGGAGACGGCGGCGTGATTTATACGAGATTTATGCAAGATTACGCCAAATTACATGTGTGGACTGAGAATGGGGGAATATGGTTTTCTTCGCGGAAATGAGTTTTTGGAGTGGCATGTTTGTTGGAGTGTTGGCCTTTTTGAGTTGTTGAATTCTGAGTATCAAGACGTTTATATGATAAAATAATAAAAAATAGTAATTTTTGATAATTAGGATACCATTACAAAGTGAACGACATTCATTACAAAAACAAAAAACGCTTATATTATGATACCATTTTTGGTAATAAGGATATCAGAAAAAAAAATGAAAAAATTACACTTCCCCATCATTAATAGACCTGTTTTTTATCACTAGTCATAGGATGTAAGCCTTATTGCAAATGGTTTGTCAATAACTACTGCTTAGTGAGTTCCACCCTTGAATAGAGTATAAATAACTAAGTTTCATAAGAGCACTAAAATAGTATTGCGTAGGTTGTATCTTTCATACTCTATCCAGTGAATCTAATAACTCCAGTAGAAAACAGAAAACTTATAATTGAGTTTAGAAGTATATCATTATTTATTTATTTTATACGCAACAAAAATACACATATGCTCTATCTCCAGTGTATATTACGTAAAGAACTTTGTGTGCCCTTGAAAAAATGACTAAAATATTTATACAGCATTCCTTCGTGGCAATAAATCTAGGATGTGACAAGTTCACGGGCTGAGCATGGCGGCCGGCCAAATTGTTTGATAAAGGACTGCCCACCACGTCCACTTTATTTAATGAAAACTAGTTTCTGTGCTAGTTGTGTTCCAGTAATTGTGTTTTTCTTCGTACTTTGTTTTGGGTGTACATTGTAGAATGTTCGGAGAAAAATCGAGTGTAATCTAGCTTTTTGGGATGTTTTATATTGATCTTAAGTTGAAAGTAAATGTGGTCTAGATTGTTAACTTCAATTGCCTTCTTAATAGACTGTTTCTTTATCAGCCTATATACGAGAGGACGAAGGAGAGTGGTTAGGCCATATAGTACACCACGCTTGCCCGGTGTGAAAAATTCTTATAAATCGCTATGGTAATAGACTATTTATAAACATATTTAAAGTATCGAATGTTTTGTCTTCTTCGCTGAAACTGAATGTAACAGTGGTTCGAAAGGGACAAACCATTTGATAAGGAAATAGGTTTATAAACTTTCTATAAATAAGGACGTGTGACTCCAAACACATAAAGAAAGAAATAAACATACATTAATTTAACTTCAAAATTTAACTTAAATCGTAAGGATTTGATTAAGATGGCTATTTTACTTGTTTAAAATTGTTGTTTTATCATCTATGGATTTCACTCTCAACCAGCCATAATAACTTGTAAAAACCTGATAATTCCAACACATTACTCGTGAAAAGGAAATGCTGGTGAAATTGAGACGCTCGTTTCAGACGAACAGTTCCGACGCACGCCGGACGCGTTCACTGCTCAAGGCAACACTTCCTGCTACTTTTTCAAACCGAAAACACACTAACATCACCCCTAAAACAACCTACATAAAGCCTACAATCCCACACCAACATTTACTTTGCCACTTTTTTTCACCAACAACACGATAATTTGGTTTTTATGGCCCTGTAGTAAGAATCATAATTGTGCAGCAATCTGCTGTATGATACTTTTCGACTATTTCAGCAGGAAATGTGACGGAAACTTGCCTTTAACGGTACTAATTTAAGGTTTATAATTACGTAGCAAAATGTTGCAGTCTGTCTGTGTCATTACTATTAAAGCGAGCACAAATGGTTAACAGCATGTAAAATACAAATCGAAAATATTCTTACTTTAATTGGACGTAACAATAATAATCGAGTCTTTTTTGGAATTACAGATATCATTTCTTTGATGCGATAAATATAATACTCGTATGTACTATATATACTTTCTTCTTTCACATATAAGATTTTTCGATAGTATAATTTCGGCAAACGAGCAAACAGGTCACCTGGTAAGTGATCACTGTCGCCCATGAACATAAAGCTTGAATCGTGAATTTGTTGCCAGCACATAAAATCGGGTGGCAATCGGGAAGGATAAGGGAGAGAAAGAGGGAAAGGGTATGTGGTATCCAGCAGATTGTATCAGTGTCATATTTCCACAAACGCTTAATAAAAGTAAAAATAACACTCTATAGCATAATATAGCACGTACAGCAAATAACACGCTTTTTCTTTTGGTTTTAAATTGAAGTCAAATTTATAGTACTACACCTCTACAATTCAAATCCAAATACCACATATACTTTCCATTAAACCATCAATCCCACGAGTATTCTACAAACACAATTCCCCACCAATACACAAATAACGTACAACAAGCAACAAAAATCATCACTTTCAACACCAAAACAGATCGCGTAGTGTAAAAACTTGGCAGGCGGACTGTACAGTGAAACTTAAACAAGAACTATGTACAGCCGACAGAATAACTTAAAACTTAGTTGTATCGGATCCATAACGAACGGGCAAGTGGAAAACAATTACTTGTACGTTGTAATGAAATAAGAGGGTCGTGTGGTGCAATTTGGGAGATGAAGTGGGGATAGACGTAATTTTTATAAGTCTCAATGTTTGGTTGGTAACTCTTATTAAATAAATGTGGTACAAGGGCTAAGTAAACGCTGGTTATAAAATGACAGGGCGAGTTAATTTTGTGTTTTTGAGAATTTCACAGTAAATTAAAGCAAAGATAGCGAAACTTTTGTAAAATAAGACTGGCCCTAAGTTGTCTGTGAGATTGTAATATCACAGCTATAGTCAAGCTTAAGTGATTATGTTAAACCTACCTTCGAATACCTACCTACAAATTGCATAATGTATTTTTTATTGCAATGAATAGTGAGACGGGCTTAGCACTCGCGTAGTACTCGTGAAAATTAACTATTCCAAATAACAAGATGAATTTAAAGCAATGTTTGGTATTTTACTGCGCTCGCCATCCTGAGACATACCGTTTCAATATGTCCAGTAGTTTCTCTAGTTACAATATTCTTCAAACCGAAAAACAACAGTAAATTGAAACATTTTAATGAAAATAAATATATTTATCGCTACATCTTATAACTACAACTACACCCGAACTTTCCTATCATATCTACGAGTTACGCACTCGAATCCAGTGTTCGAGTATATTTCCCCACATATAAATTGAAATGTTGTCGAGCAATAAGTACTAACACTTCTTGCGACCCCACCTGTCTTGCAATGCTTGGTTGTATTATGACTTGCTGCAGCTTCAAAACTACTGGACATATTAATACTTCGCATCGTATGTCCCAGGATGGTGTCTCATTGGAATGCCTATCATGCTACTGTCCACGACAGGTTGAATCACTTACTTTCCTGGTGAAACGAGAGGTCGCGGCTTCGATCCCCGCACCGAGAAAAATTGTGTGGCCCACAAATATTTCTTGCGGGTCTGGGATTTGTGAGACCGAAAAGTCTCTCGTAGTTCCTGATACCCACGACACAAGATTCGATCTTAGTGTGCTGTATGTGCCTGCTGGGTGTTATTTATTTACTATTTATTTAAAAAAAATCTTAAACGGCGAATCACTTACCTTCACACGTAATTAAGACATTCAATGGTTCCTGTATAAAAAAATCGAGTTTGATAGAACCCCATTCACCCTTTCATTATGTTAATGCTTCTAACTTTCCCACAACATAAATATTTAAACAAGACATATTCGAAATCGATTTAGCATTAAACAAATTCACCAACTCCCAACATTAGCAAAAAGACGAGACGAAAAATATAACAATGGGGAGCTTTCCAAACTTTTGTACGTAACAAGTTCCGGGTGAGCTTCCTGCAAGACGTACAAGCTTTCACAAAGCTTCCGTTTTTAAACAAATACGCCTTGACGTAACGTAATGAAGCAAGCGGGATGTTTTGAGTGACGTTAAAGGGTGCATTCAAATTATATGCATTATTTTAGGTATAATGCCTCATTGGCGTGTATTACGGTAAGTTTACAAAGCTGAGGTCTCAATTTCGAATTCCGGTTCTGGCAAAGTGATATCGCTTTTTAAGCCAGTTGTAAGAATTACAAAAATATTTTTTTAAAAAGTCGTTTCCTTATCAGTTCGGACTCAAAAATTTGTGCCCGATATGGCGGTAGGATCGCACCCTATTTCATTGTAGGATGGAACATACAAGTCGAAATGTGGGGCACTGGCACCTCTGCCTACTCTTTCTGGGAAAAGGCGTGTGTTTGTGCATATATTAAGAAATATTCCGCGGTATTGAGTTGGTAAGGAATATTGATAAGGAATATTTTGCGATAAAAATTAGGGGTTTAGTGTAGACGTTTTTAACTCATCTAATAGGGGTTTCGTAATATTATTACGTAAGAGAGAGTTTGAAACTGAAGTGAAGCGCTTTTGTAACAATGTTTGAACGCAGGTGTCAAGTCTTGACTTTTGATTAATTTTGTTGCCGGTGATGTAGGCGTTTGTAAATTTCATAAATGGTCTTATTCTGTTCATCTTAAATTTTATATTAGTGTGGGTGTACAATTTCGCTGCCCGTCCATTATTAATTGACTTCAAAAAGGGGAGACCTTGTTTAAATTTGTCGGTCTTTTTTAAATATACTCATTATTGGAAGACGCCTGAACCGATTTGGAATTATTATTTTTTTAAAGTTATTCGTTGCCCGGCTGTAGGTAACTGAGAGAATAATAATAAAAATAATACCGGTGGTGGGTCTCTTATATGAGAGTCCATCTTTTTCTCCCGTCAAACAGCAGTTTAAATGCACTGTTGTGTTTCGGGTTAAAGGACATTGTAGCCAGATTAACTACTGGACATATTGAGACTTAACATCTTATGTCTCAGGATGGCGAGCGCAGTAGAATGCATTGATTTGTAATTCAAGGTATTCAGTGTATTCTACTGTTCAAGAGCGGTCGAATCGCTTACCAGTCTCGCCATTCAAGGCTATAAAAAAAAAACTTCATATACCAACTTATTACTAGCGTTGCTCAATTGTGTCAAGTATGATTATCGATACTATACATCCTTTAATAATTAAAATAACACCCACAAAAAAAGTTCATCAACCATTTTGTTTCCCAGAAATACCTGCTCAGTTACAACTAATTTTCGCTCAGACATCGTTTCACTCATTGAGAAATACTCGTCACCAACTAGTCTTCTAACTGCAGATGGAGACGGTAAAATAGGACATAGTTTGATTATTTACATTTTAGTATCAAAATTAAGTATTTATTGTAAATTTAAAACAAATTATTAATTAACAGCCCAGATTTAAACCAACTTGTAACTTATGTGATAATCATTCTATTGTAAATCTGGTTTTGAAAAGTAGCAACACTGGAATTTCTTGTCTATTTTTCTCTAGTGAAAACCATTAAAATCCATTAAAGTTATTTATTTATTTATTTATAAACTTTATTGTACACCAGAAAAAAACAAATACAATAACAGAAATTAAAAAAAATATTAAAAATAAGTACAATCGGCGGCCTTATTGCACTAGGCAATCTCTTCCAGGCAACCTTTGGATGGAGATAAGACACAGGAGAGAGAAAGGGCAGTCTAGGGTGTATAATGAAAGAAAAAAAAAATAATAGAGTTAGTAAATTATTTTCATTTCATTTTTATTGTCATTTCATAAGGTTATTTTCTAAAAGACCAGATGGTCTGTGCTCTCCTAAACCATATTAAAACCTTGGTTGTGAAATCGGCCATATATAGGGAATTGGCCAGTAATTATAATAAATTCGCAGGAATTTATATACTTTGTTAAATTAAATAACTGCCATTGAAAATATTTCAGGATGTTCTAAAATACATACATGATAACACTTTAAGCCAAACCGCTCGTCTAAATTTTGGCCTGTAATGAGCGATGCCCTTGTAGTGCTGTAGCTTTTCTATCACATAACTCTCGTTTGTATTTGACTGTTGGGTGTATTTATTTATTTGTGTGTTTTTTTAATATTATTGTTGTTTTATGTGCAGGTTAAACTGTATCACTGTGCAGTGATGTGTGATCATATGGAGTTATAATCAGCAAAAGGAGGGTCTCGGGTTTCGATACGATAACCCGCATTTTGTCGGTTTTGTGTGGATGGATGGGGACCTTCCGAAGGGACAAAACTACCTCATTTTGGTGCACAGAGTACATTACTAGGTGTTTCAATAGCACGTGCCATTGACTATTATGGTTTATTTGGGTTGATAAGCATGTGATAACCTGATCTTGCCGGTGCAAAATCTATATCAACTGTACATTCACTCTTACTCAAGTATAAAAAATAAAGGTATTGTGATTTTACAGATTTTCTTGTGTCACCATAATAGGCAGAAATCAATTTCCATAGCTTGATATTTTTCATTGTCGCTTCTATACTAAAAAGCGTTTATTCTTCATATTATATTTGTCCATAATTTTCCTGGACAGATCATTGCATAGGCATTATACCACTTCCATACAAATAAAATTAACAATGGACCCGCGATGTAAATTCAACAAAGCAATTTCCAAAATCATTCAGTGTAACACCGGGCTTCGTATTGTTCAATATCGTGTTAATTCATAAATTTTTTGTAACAATTCAAAAGTGAATATCACGGAGGGTAATGAGTTTTTGAAATTGATATAGAGACTGCAGAGTCATCTTTGCAGGCGTTGGATAAACGATTACTCGCAGTTTTGTAAATGTTTGAGTGGATCTTAGGGAAGTTGGATAGTTTTGGGTAAAAAATGGCAGTTGTTTTAGTTGGTGTATCGTTGTAAAATATTTTGCAACCGCGTTCCCGGAACGACTATGTATGTTAAAACTTGGTATATCGTTTGATTACTATAGGAGCAAAGATAATATAGCTTGGCAAAAACGAGGCTGTTTTGAATGATGGCGCTAAAATTGCATTTAATATTATTAATTATAGCAACCCGATATACTACGACGTAAATAAAAAATATTTAAATATTTGTTACTTTTACTGATTGTTATGAATAGGCTGTTTATTTTATATCACAAAACAAACAAAAATCGTACGAAAATGTGTAGTAATACCTACGTCTAATATTACGTCATTATAACTATGACATTTGTAACAGAGTTGTCATAATTTTTTTTAATGTTATTTTCATCGCATCCTGCTTTCTTTTGCCAAGTTATACATTGCTAATTGATTGAATGTTTGAGTTTTAAGACTCATATTAACTTCCTTGACACTATCAAGCAGTATACAAGTACTCTTAAAGCCCATGGCCTTGTTATGTTGAGGTTCAAGCCATTTGTCCTGTTATACTGTATTTTTCTTAAGCCATGACGAACAATACAAAAGCTAAGTCATTTCTGTACATTTTAAGACATTGAACTTTTCACCGCTCGTCGTCTTGTGTGGCTTAAATTTTTCGATGTTTTCGCCTCTACCTTTCAGCTTTAAAGCCGGTGGTACAATCCGACCATTGTGTTTTTAATAGCCTGACTTTACAAACTTTATGTTGATAAATTGAATGAAAATAATTAATTGAATCATTTACATTCAGTATTATTTTTGGTCTAGCACCTGGTTCGGAAAGCTGTTTTCTCTAAAGAAGCAAAGACTAGAAACTCTAGTAATGCAAATGCACTGTTGTGCTTCGGATTGAAGGACATTGTAGCCAGAATGACTATTGGACATATTGAGACTTAATACATATCTTGTGTCTGAGGATGGCGAGCGCAGTAGAATGCCAAACTTTGATTTGTGATTCAAGGTGTTAGGGTTTGCTACTGCTCATGAGAGGTCGTATCGCTTACCATCAAGCGAACGCCATGTTCGCCTCGCCATTCATTTTAAAAAAATATATTCAAAAATCAGTTTAAGTACAACACAGTGCAACAGTTACATACAAAGTCCGAACCCACATTTAAGTACAAGTTTCATGTCGTATACTGCATCAGGAACTACTGCGCCTCGGGACCAGTATCTTTTAGTAGTTTAAGTTTTATTACTCGGTTTAACGGGGGACTAAAGTACTGTGCATAAATTTTAAAATTTTACGGTTCTCCATTTAATTCTGAATTTAAGGAAGAGTATATCTTCACCAGTCGGATAATTTAATTACTACGTTATTTTTTCCAAACCCTATACGGTTTAAAATATTGTTTTAATAATTAATAATGTATGTGATGTTCTGGTGCTTAGGTTGGTGGTTTCAACAATTTGTACTTAATATAAGATAATTTAATACCAATGGCACTAGGCCAGCGTGGTGGACTATATGGCCTAACCACTCTCAGTCGTATTCTCGATTGTAGAGTAGGCCCGTGCCCTGCAGTGGGACGTATATGGGCTGATACAATACAATACCAATGATTGATTTCCAGTGGCTGAGGCCTGTCCGCTCGGTCTGACTTCTGTCAGTTTAATGACCGGAGCGGGCGCTTGCACACTTTTGCATATTTCTCATAATTGATTTACATCTACTTACAAATTTATTTAGTATGTATGCCACAGTATATGTATTACGGAATCATTCATATCTTTACCCTCATCTTGACGTCTTATTAAATAATTCATCATCATCATCATCGTATCAGCCACAGGAAGTCCACTGCTGAACATAGGCCTCCCCCAAGGATCTCCACAATGACCTGTTGGAAGCGGCCTGCATCCAGCGACTTCCTGCGACCTTAGTCAGATCGTCCGTCCACCTTGTAGGCGGGCGTCCGACATTTCGCTTGCCTGTACGTGGCCTCCACTCAAGAACCTTTCGGCCCCAACGGCCATCGGTTCTACGAGCTATGTGCCCGGCCCATTGCCACTTCAACTTGTCAATCCTATGGGCTATTTAATAATTATTAAATTATTACATACACATTACAACTGCAATATTATCTGTATCAGCCCATATGCGTCCCACTGCAGTACACGAGCCCTCTACAATCGACGGTACGATTGAGAGTGGTTAGGCCATATAGTCCACCACGCTGACCTAATGCTGGTTGGCAGACTTATTTTAAGTATAAATTCTAATAAATCGCTATAGTATGCAGGTTTCACGATGTTGTCCTTCACCTTTTAGTGCGTGGTTATTGATTATCAATACACACATGACTCCGAAAAGTCAGAGGTGTGCGCTGGGATTAAAACCCGCGACTACCGTGAACATGTTGGCAGCCGCGTCTGTTCATAATATTATAATTTATATTAATATAAATATGTAAATGAAACTGTTTTTTATAAAGGCAAAGAAGTTGTGTGTTCGCGCCCTATTCCGGGAGATTTTCGTCACAATTCAATGCTTTGAAAAGTGCGCTTTTCCCTTTATATTTTTTCGTTAATCACGAAAGGAAGAGGAAGCCTATCTGGCGTTTTTTCTCCCTTTGTAAGAAAAAAAATTATGTCGGTTGACAGAAATAATACACTTCAAATAGAATTCATTGAATCCGCGATGTTTGGAAGTTCCGCTTTTTAATTAAATAGGAAGAGGTTTTCGGAGGCTTTTTTACCTCAGAAAAGTGAAAATAAGCGCTTATATTAATATTGCTTCGGGTTATTGTCACTTCTTTGAAGCTTAACTGCTTTTGAATTTTTCCTGCAGTATTACATGCATCGATAATTATTATCCATTAGAATCAAAATGGCATGTACCATTCCGATTGTTTCTTATTTAGGTAATAATAGGTTACTGGTGGTATATGCGAGAGGCCCCTAGATAGGTTGGTACCTAGACCGCAATGTCTATTTCTCCCGTCAAGCAGCAGTGTAAATGCGCTGTCGAGTCTCGGTTTAAAGAAAATTGTAGTTAGAGTAACTAGTGGACACAATGAGAACATCTTATGTCTCAGAATGGCGAGCGCTGTCGAGTGCCATGAATTGATTTGTAATTCACGGTGTCTACTCTCTCTGAGCGGTCATATCGCTTACCATCAGGCATATGGCAAGCATAACTATAAAAAAATATATACATTTTCTAAAGACTCGTCTAATTAATATTCCACCACGCGTTTCTTTAAATTTCCGAATTTAGGGATGGCGTCATCGAAGACAACGGTGTCAGTATTCGACACCTTTTTTTTTTATAATGGCCTGGCATAGTGGCGGCATTGCACCTGATGGTAAGTGCTAATGCCGCCCAGGCAGAGTATCCATTGGCATCGGACGGCAGTCCCATGCCAATGGAAACAATTATGCCGGCCTGCTAAGGTGCCTCTTCACACTACGGCGGGAGGACCCAGGATTGTAGGAAGAAGGGAACACGCGAGAAGGCCAACAATTCCACAGCCTGACGGTACGGGATAAAAATGAATTTGAAAACCTTCACGCATACCATGGTCGACAACCCACCATAACTTATGTGAGTCGGATATATTACGTGGAGTATCTATGTCATGTTAAGTGGAGATAAATAAGGTAATTGATTTAGACATGTTATGCATATTTTTTTTAATCTCACATGGCCTTTGATTGATTGCTGTTACTACATACTTCCCCACTTCATGCCCCAACCCTCACAATGGTTGGAGGGCTATAGTACACACAAAAATAACTCTTGTGTTGTATAGTATAGCACAAAGAACAATGTTCACACAATAACAAATATATCTTCTATCTGTCAAGTAATGGAGCATAACAAACATAACTCGAGAGTCCGAGTGGTCTCGAGCCTCGGACTCGTCGAGTATTTATCTAGCGAGTCGACGTGAGAGTCCCAGTGTTGAGCAAACGCTTCCGACGCGAATCAAATAAGGATATTTTTACTGTTCACACGAAAAGGCGTGAACTTACATTGATGTTAGGGTTATATAAATATTATGACTTCTTAATTTCATTTTCATTAAGTAAACCTAATGCGTAATGATTATTGCAACGCGATATAAATCTCCGATAGACTAATTTTGACAGCCTCCGTGGGGCATGTCGTGGTGTGCACAGGCATTCTCGGCTTTGGATTCTCAGACGACCTCAAGGATTTCGAATGTGAGTCGTGAAAAAATAAATATTTTTTATTTTATTTATTTGTTAAACTAAACATAATCACACAGGAGTTACACGCAATACGATTATTTTTAAATATTTACAAATAGGTATTTACATATTCATATACAGTTATTTATCAGTGTCATACTGTCGATAGATTATTAGTTAGTACCTGTATAGTCGCCCTTATAAATTCCGCCAGCGTGCGTTTAAGATATCAACCGCCCACCCAACTTCATTAATTAAATTTAAGTTCATTCAACTTCATTAATTAATTATATTTATTTTAATGCATTATTCCTTAAGCGATACGATCCCTCATGAACAGTAGCAAAACCAAACAACGCCTTGAATTGCAAAGCAATGCTTGGCATTCCAGTGCGCTCGCCCTCCTGATACCTAAGATTTAAGTCTCAATATGTCCAGTATTGTACCTGGCTATAATTTCTTTAAATCCGAAACACAACAGTGCATTTACACTGCTGTTTGGCGGGAGAAATAAGACATTGCGGTGGTACCTACCCAGGCGTCCTCTCACATATGAGAGACCTACTAGTAACAATTACGAATAATATTGAAAATATTGCGAACAAACTTCGAACGCCATGATAATTGCACGTTTTAAATAAAGTACTTGTGTTTGTATGTGTCCCCGTAGGCCCATAACATTATGGGCGGCTGGGAGCAATTCTTATGCGGCCGCCTCGTCTGCCGTTACACTGGTATATCGCTCGTCTTATTGCGTGGAATGGCTAGACGAGCGTGACATTCGTCTGATGGTGAGTAATACGAACGCTCATGAAGCAACATCAAACAACACCTTGAATTACAAAACAATAAATAATAAATAAATAATACCCAACAGTCACATACATAGTCCTGACCCTACACTAAAATCGAGTCTTGTGTCGTGGGTATCAGGAACTACGAGAGACTTTTCGGTCTCACAAACACCCAGACCCGGAAGAAATATTTGTGGGCCGCACAAACATTTCTCTCGGTGCGGGGATCGAACCCGCGGCCTCTCGTTTCACAGGCGGCGTCTAACCAACTGCGCCACGGAGGCTGTCTAAATGCTTTCAGTTCCACTGCGCTTGGCATACTGAGACATAAGATGTTTTCAATATGTCCAGTAAATACTTTGGCGTTATGCATGTATGTATGTTCTTCAAACCGGACCACAACTTATATAAAAATTTTGTCTTGTCTTAACTTGTCTCTCTGTCTATCTGTCTGTTTGTTCCGGCTAATCTCTGAAATGGATGGACCGATTTTGACGGGAATTTTATTGTCAGGTAGCTGATATAATAAGGAGTAACTTAGGCTACATTTATTTTAGAAAAAAATATATTATTTTAGAAAAAAAAATGTTTTTGTTATATTCCACGCGGATGAAGTCGCGGGTACAGCTAGTCTGGAATATAATTTGTGAATTAATAGCTAATCGTGATCCATTTGGGTGCAGATAGCTTCCCCCTGCAGCCACGCGCTGATTTACACCCTTCAAGTTATAGACTGTCCACGGTCTTTTGGCGTACGAATGCGTGGTTGTTATTATCATTATTAGCCTATACTGTTGTTCACTGCTGGATATAAGCCTCCGCCTTTCGCCATTTCACCATATCTTGGGCTTGTGTCATCCTGCATCTGCCAGCAACCTTTTTATTTTTTTGTTCTTTGTTTCTCGTAAAATTGTCAGAAACAGCTGGTTGATAGCTAGGTGATACTTGATGGCCCAGGCCTCAGATCGTAACATTGAAGAAGTCTAGTGCGCAATGAAATGTCATACTGTGATTGCAAGTCAATAGATATTTTAAATGCACTGCACTGAACATTGTTCTTAGCATAAAATTACGCAATAGAAAAAAGTGTTACTACCGTAAAAAATACCCGGGAGAAACCAGGTCGCCCCGCTAGTTTTTCTCATAAAATGCACTCAGATAATGAGCTATTAAAAGTGGCCATTACTTGCAGTTACGGCAGAGGTAATTGCAGTGGCTGTATAGGATACCTAAGATGCAAAAGCAAGGAACACTTTTTATAACGACCTAATAAAAGAGCTGGAATATGCCGGTTTCGGGTTCGATTTAATGGGGTATTTTAAGACGAAGACTTTAGGATGGTTTTAAGCGGAAAATTCTTGATTAGGAGATGCTTAGTTAGTACCCAGGATACTGCGATTTGTAAAATGCTTTGTTCTCTCGCGGTTGATTATAACTCTAATGGTGGAGAAATCGACGTTTGGAAACTTTACCAGGTTTCCCAGAAGGGGTAAAAAGGTGCCAAGATACCCCATTTCGCCATGTATGTTCCGTCCCATGATGTGATAGGGGGCGAGCGTTTCGCCCTATCCGACACAAGTTTTTGACTACGGGCTAAGAATGAATAGAAAAATCCAATATCACATTCCCCGACCCGGGATTCGAATCCGAGACCTCAACTACACGACCGAGGCAGTCATATTATAGCTTATCGCTATAATGTATTTTTTTCTTATTTCTATATGTAGCGACGCTAGAATGTCATTCGCCTTGGCATTCCACTGCGCTCGCCATTCTGAGACATAAGATGTTGAATCTCAATATGTTCAGTAGTTACTCTGGCTAAAATGTCCTTCAATTCGGAACACAACAGTGCATTTACACTACTGTTTTGCGGGAGAATAAGACTTTGCGAGAGTACCTACCCAGGCGGCTTTGTACATATGAGAGACCTACAAATGTATGTGACGACGGATATCATTTATTATTATTATTATTAACTAAGTACCTCATCTCTACCCCACCCCACACATTATAAAATAAGTTTTATGCCTCGAACTTGAACTCTACCTATCTTTACTATACTCTATGTAAAGCTGTATAAAAGTAGAGCGTAATACTAGTCGGAATCCGAAATATGTATTGGATAGATCTCATCGATTTCCGAATCGTGACGTCACCGCTAAATATAAGTCCACCAACTTATGTCCCGTCGACGTGGCTCGGAAATCTATGTGTTGCAGTCAGTCTACATAGACATTTTGTGGAATGTCTGAATAATTTTGCCCAAGTTTTTTCAATATATTGCCCATGTTAAAATTTGGTAAGTATATTTCCCATGTAGAAATAATAATTACAAAGCGCAGTCAATAGTGTGAAATTAAGTTACAAACTTGTATATACATATTATTATAATTGTTATGTAAATATTTTGCTTTATTCTTAAGTATATAAATATATCTTAATGTTTTGTAAACATTACAGATTTGTATTATATTTACACAAAGCTTCTATTAACCTTCTATTTTAATATATTCACTATTTGTACATTATGCATACGAAATTCCTAAAAAAATGAATACTATGAATTATCGTGGAATAATACGTTATCAACATAAGCATACAAATAGAACAAATAATTTACAACACATGCATTAAAAGTCTTCATTTATACGTATCTTTATTAATAATCTTCAAATTACTTTTAACACTATTCACATCTTCATTGCAATATTATTAATATTTCAGACTTTTTACAACTACGCTAACTCACCACTTTTCCGCGACATATATGTGAACCAAGAGGGAAAAGTAATCAAAGGGCCTCTTATAAGATTCCTTCATTTTCTGTTTGTTGTTAAGGGGCGAACAAAAAGACATTGTTGTTTAATTGTTAACATATCGGCTTTGTCGCAAAGGGGGAAAATCGCTACTTTAACGGCAAATATGATATAATACTATTGTTGAAGGATTTTCGGAGCATTACCTTTGTTACTTATGTAATAATATCTTTGTTTTTATACCAATGAATACGCTTTCTCTCTCCTTTGTCTTATCTCCATCCAAAGTTAAGATAATAATAATAAACTTTATTAAACAAAAGAAAGACATACAGAACACTAAAACTAAGAGATTGCTTAGTGCAATAAAGCAGCCATTGTATTTAAGTATACGAGTAGCTACAAATGTTTTGTTTTTCTTTTGGTGTATAAATGCATGTACAATAATAATATAAATAAATAATTTGTAAGTACATATATTTAAAAAAATATATAGTTCTCCCCTCACCGAGACAAAAGTTTGTATTATATATCAGTCCATATACCTCCCACTGTACGGCAGGGGCTTCTTCTACAATTGAAAGTGCGATTGAGTAGGGTTAGGCCATATGGCCTAACCCTACTCAATCGCACTTTATTCGCACCAGGGTAGTGGAATATATATTCCACTACCCTGGTGCGGGTTGGCGGACTGTAGGTACAGTCAGCAACATAAGTCGCTGAACACTTCACATTTGTTGATAACCTTTATATAAATTAAAATTTGTACGTACTACTCAGAAGTCGTAAAATAAAACCAAGTAAAGTCATCTATGCCGAGAAGTGTCATGCGATATTGAAAATAATTATTATTTTGGATGATATGACAATTCCAAATCTCGTGAATGTGAAGCAACTTATGTTGCTGACTGTACATCCCATGTAAGTACAAATGTCTATGTCCATTAAAAGCATTAACAAAACAAAATAAATCATAAGTAGTAATTTTTAAACCTATATCAGTTATTGTATTTAATGTTTTTAGAATCTGATAACCGGCAGGACTAAAATACTGTTGGGATGTCATTTTACAATATAAGATTTATGATTCTCATAATACTAATACTAGCATAAAAATACATTTATATTTCGTACCTAGCCAATCTAAAGTTATTGAAACCCAGCTTCTGACTGCATAACCCGAAGATATAAAGGCAAAGATTATGGCAGGAGAGATTGGATATCGGCTCGGAGCAATTTTAAAACATTTCCGCGAGGCTGAGCCCCTATCCGCGGACAAGACGGCGTAAAGCTTTGGTTTTGATCGAAACGCACGACGTATAATGCGGTATATCAAATATTCTATATTCGTGTATTATTTTTGAAAAATAACTTTTTTAATACCATTGAGTTTATTTTTATCAAACTATGCACAATGAGGTATAAAAAGGTAAAACTCATAAAAATTTACCAACATATTTTTTTTAATTCATTCCCAATAATACAAGTGATAAAAGTTTTAAATCTTCTAGTGGAAAAGAAAGATGCCAAACAAAACTAATGACGTCACTAGTCATAGTATGCATTACAATGCGCGTTTGGGAAAGAGACAGCAAGATTCCCCCACTACGCTCCCACTCCTTCTTTTTAACCGACTTCAAAAAAAGGAGGAGGTTCTCAATTCGACTGTACGTTTTTTTTAAATACTAAGATTTGCCTCATGTTATAAACTACTTTAATACTCTTTTGACAATTGAAAATGATTCATCTTAATGGAACCTATTCGTGTTTCTAGGCAATGTAATGAAGCAATTTTATCGTTCTTTTTGAAAAGGCACAACGCTGTACTATGCGATAAATCAAAGTATTGTTGCAGTACTATAATTTACTCGTTTTATATTATCGTTTAATAGTCTATCGCCTATGTCGCCTATGTACCATCGCACCACACGTTTCCGCAGTAGAGTTCATTCCCACCACCTGGAGGCGTACCGCTCCCGAACGGTACGTTTCCAGCGTTCTTTTCTACCACGTACGTGCAAGCTCTGGAATGAACTCCCTGCATCGGTGTTTCCTCAGCGCTATGACCTGTCCTTCTTCAAACGAGGTTTATGGCGAGTACTATCCTTGAGGTAGGCAGCGACTTTGTTGTGCTGGTCCCTTGGCACTACGGAGGTCCATGAGCAGCGGTAGCCGCTTACCATCAGGCGGGTCGCTAGCTCGTCTGCCTACTAGGCAATATAAAAAAAAAAAACTTTTGAATAATTAATAATTATGACTTCAAAACTGCAAAATTACATCTCTCAGCTTTGTTACTTTTATTGCGCTAATGAATCATGAATATTGTTAAATTTATAAAAGACATTTTTGTGTGAATTTTACTACCAATTTAAAGACTACTTAGCTTTGCACAAACAGTATTTTCGATTAGATAGAATTACTTTTTACGGATTTTATTCCGGTAAATAATATTGTACATCAATCATTCACACTCATAAATATAAAAATCTATTAGGATTAGATAGCCCCTAAAAATAAAAATAAATGCTGCTGTGTTTCACTGAGGAAAAGGCTTTAAGGCAATTAAATATTATCCGCATAATACACTCACACCCTCGAACAAAACCACGTGCAAACCTCTTATTGAACACCAGCCGCTATTGAGCGCAGTTTTTACAAACAAAAACTCGCCAACGCCCATGAAGAGTCTAATTCAATTTGCAGCCAGCGGCCATATTGATTTATCTACGTACGGACACACATTTTTCTTTACATTATCTATGGGAGTGAGGAAAAATAGTTTTTTTAGGTTTTTCCCGGGTTTTCCTGCTTTCTTTTGTAAGACTGACAGTTTAACGAGGGGCGAGGTAATTTTAATGTCATGTTTTATGGAAGAAGTACAATTTGGTGTTATAAATTGACATGCTTTTTTTGAAGATACATATATGTTTTTTGTAGCAAACCGTCTATCTGGATGTCATGTCTTTTCGATTATAGAAGAGTAATCACTGTGCTAAAATAAAATAAACAAAAAATGATACATGATTGATCATGATGAATCTTTTTTATATCGGCACGGCTTAATGACTGCACTACATCTGATGGTAAGCGCAAATGCCGTCCTGGCAGAGTATCGAATGGCATCAGACAGCAATCCCATGTGATGCGATAAAATTATGAGGGCCTATTAAGATGCCTCTTCACAAAACGGCAGAAGGACCCAGAATTATGAGTCAACAAGGCCAGGCACCAGAGAAGATTGAATATCCTTTGGTAAAAAATGAAATGCCTTGCCGTCTCAGTCTGCGCTGGTCGTCAATTTCTTTTACGCGATACTTTTGGCATATTAAATGTATGTCAAATGTGTACACTGATGTCCAGAAAAGTCCGGAAAAACTACTTCTGTAACGCGTCATAAAAGAAACCAAACATTTTGAAAAGTATGAGAACTCATACAATACCACCACCTAAATATATGATAAGGGTAGACACAACATTAATTATCCTTCCATAAGGTTAAACCTCGAAAGAGCAAAGTCATTACTCACAATCAATGAAATTACTTATCTACAATGCATTATTCACCTCATTAATAAATGACCGAAAGTCTCTCATAAAAATGGATTCGCAATCATGAGTAGACATTAAAAAGTCAATCGTATCCACTGCACGCGGTACTCTTTATCCTTATTTATTTTACCGGCTATCCGTCATCCGGATTAACCGGGATGAAATGTATGCGCACGTAACTCATTTCAGGTTATCAATGAAAAAAGTATTATTCGCAGAGTTTTTGAAACAGGTGGTCAATTTGTATGAATTGAAAATTGTGGTTTATTTATTGTTGGCGTTATTAATGTTTCGTTATTTAAAAGTAAATTGTGAATTTCAATATAAATATTTATTTTATTCAGCAAAGTAATTAAACTCTAATTTTTATCAACAAGGCTTAATGTGTCTTGCGTTGTGGGTGTTAGATATGTTTAGATTTTTTTTTGTATCACAACATATTTTTTTGATAACTCAGTTACCTTTTCTCTGCCTTGTCCAATGAAGTACCTTTTTATGCTGGCTTGAAACAGTGACTGCACTTCAATACCAAATATAGCATCTATCGCCGACCAATACCCTTATATCAGGATGATGTTAAACAGACATTCTTTTATAATCGGCGAATTCGATAATTTTTATTTTTTTGTCACTGAATATCTAGTACCTTAGATTATATACTCGTCTAGATGACACATCACACCTCACCGCACGGCTCAAATAAAGTCTACTAAATTTGGTAGACTCGCTTCTCACGTACGTCAGTGTCATTTGAACTACATATGGATAACGTGCTCCCGAAAAATAATTAATTATGCCGGTTTGTGCTGTCGAAATGTACCGCAATTATGTGGGAAAACTGTATAATAATACCAATATCACTTTCTAGCGGTAACGTTATTGTTAAACCACTATTATTTGAAGAAAACATGAACTTTTAATTCGTTATTTTGAAGATGAGTTTCATTGGCCAGTGTTGTCAATTATATATAAATGTATATTACTAGGAAGATTTGTTAAAACTATGGGAGATAAAACACAAATATCATTACATTATATTTCAATCAGAGGAACAACAAGAGGAATGGCGTTATTTATTTAATGAATAAATAATAACTTACCTACACAATATGAATGAAACCCATGACGTCATGCACATAGTATTTTTGTTAAATCTTTCTATTATTTTTTAGACTTCTTAGGGATTCCGTGCTAGCATATTGCTGGAGAGACATTACACAGCGGAAAAGAAAAG
Source organism: Hyles euphorbiae (assembly GCA_023078785.2). Classification (NCBI taxonomy): domain Eukaryota; kingdom Metazoa; phylum Arthropoda; class Insecta; order Lepidoptera; family Sphingidae; genus Hyles; species Hyles euphorbiae. Next base: position 1,397,823 of record CM041030.1, read on the forward strand.
AAGACCATTCGTAGCCTCACAAGACTTCAGTCATGTGTTCCGAACATTTTACTTATGATGATTTATATTTTACATAAATACATAAATCAGATAACAGCCCAGGCAATAAATCCAAAGAGTTAATTCTATTCGGAAACAAACACTAGGAGATGGGTTTAGATCTTTATTGTTTTTACTAAAATGCGTTATAAATACAATTAATAGTATGATTACTTTAAATAAAGAAAAAATATTTTATTTAACCTATTTTGTTTATCAAATAACGGGGAAAAGTTAAGTTAATAATCTGGAGTAGGCATCCCTAAACACACACACCTTGACAGTTGGATTATAATAATTACACGACCGGTACTCACACATATCAAAGAAAGTGAGGACAGTTTTAGCGCATCGTTTGTTGGCATTACTCAATCTAGACGAGTATATAATCTAAGATCTAGTACATACCTTTGTACGCTCTGCCCATTGTTTCCCGAGCTCACCTTGTTGCTTGTTCCATACAAGTCGCCGAACACGTCATAATTTACAATCATACAGTCTCTGGATCCGAACATCATGTTTACTATTCCCGAAATCGTGATGTATTACACCGCCCAATACAACTCTCACTTTACATAACTATCAATGGAAGTGGCCTCACTGGGGTTTACAGCGTTTTGGAAGCGTAGTTTCAAAAATCAGATGTGACCAGTAGAGTGATTCATGTAATAAAATAGGTTCAGTAAAACAGGTTGCAGTTATGTTTCGATCAAAACAGCCCTTTTCGTATTCTCTTAATTTTGACAACTGCTGTCAAATACGCTCGCGCAAGCAAGCGCTTTAGCGTATTCTGTTATTGCGCGTTTTATGTACGTGATTTCGAGCGCAAGTCAATCCGTAGATTCACCTATTCATTTGAATTTCAAATGACAATTTAATCCAATTAAACGTGCAGAAATAAGCAGTAACATAATTGATACAAATGATATCAGTATAATAATTTCAAAATTATTATATAAGACAGACGTTTAGTTGCTGTTACCGTGCTGTCCAGAGTATTCTTCGTTGTAATTATTCGAAAATATAATTTTCTGCTCGATCTTCGGGTAGTGCTGATATATTTTAGAGTCGTTTATGTCGAAAAACCTTTTTTTTTTGTTGACGCGGGATAACCGGGTTACCGCTGACGCCCCACCTCGGGGGAGAGTGGAGCGATTATGTTGGGTTCACCGATAGGTATACCAACCAAAACCCCTCGTTGCCCTCTTCAGCGCAATTGGAACGACCCCGGGAACCCGAAGCAAGAGCGCTTCAGCTTCTACCGGGACCATCCCTGCACAATGCCGCTCAATTTGCGGCCTGTACCATAATTATGTTGGAGGCTAAGAAGCCTCCTATTTCCAGCCAATAAGCAATTGCTTCCTCCTCCTCCTGCTGCCAAACATCTCGAGGTCGCATTATACGTGAGTACAATGGGCGCAACAACAGCCCCCCACTGCAAGCCCGCGACCTTCACTTCCCCATTAGTCGCCTCCTACGACAGACAGGGGATACCATAGCGGGATTCTCGAAGCACCCCCATACCTAGCGCCCTGTGGCGCTATGTCGATAAACCTCGTATTAGTTGCATGGGTCCGGAAATTGTAAACCCTTCATAAAATCTATAATCAATGTGCAATTGTAAACCAAAATGATTATATTCCGTATTTAACATACACTGCCGCATCCAGTAGCGCTACAGCAATTGAATCCATCTCCCAAACGTCAATCGTGTGCGGGCCTATGATAAATGTTCGATTGCCAGTTTTTATTTCAGTTTTTCCCCATCAAATTGGATATTTATATGTGTCAAACCATAGGGCGCGTGCCTGCTACTGATTACCATACGAATTTGCATATAACATCACATATTTTACGTTCGAGACATGGGAAGTTTGATATTTTCGCTGTCTGTTGGGAATGGGTTTGTGAAATTGGTTTTTTGTGTGTAAAATTACTTGAATGCTGCGCCATTTTTACCATGTCTGTATTGAATACGTGTTATGGGGTTTTTGTGGAGAAGTTTCGTAAGATTTTCCCATATGATACTTTGGTGTGTATTGAAATTCAGTGTTATGGTGTCTTTGTCGGAGTTTGGTAACTTCTTCTTAAAATATTAAGTGTATTGTATACGGAACATTGGCGTGGTTAATGGAATAGGAGGTATATGAGCAGATGGTAAATCTGAAGTTAGATCATCGTCGCTAATGTACATGAAACACAAGTAGTGCCGTCAATTGTTTTTCTTTAAGAAAAGGATATACTCTTACTTTGGGGACCAGGGCTATGTACGTACATATATAGATGTTGAGTGTATTTATTTACATATTTCAAAGTTCTTATCTTATCGGTAATTTTAAATTCTATCCTATTCTTACAATATTTTCCTCGTTCTTATTAATCTCACCGAGAAGAAGGTATTAGTATTCCCATGCACTCGCGAAGCTTGTTCAGCTCTGTTCCTAATGTGCGCTGTCAATCCAAGCTAAATGAGTTACAGCTCGTGTGTGGAATATGTGATGCTAAGTACAGTAATGTTGAGCCAATTTAAACTGGAGCACTTGTCTTGGCCACTGCAATTTCCGGAATTACGTGTTATGAGGAGGGTTACTTCCTACTCCTACATATAATAAAAACATGAGAAGGTTTCTCAGTATAAAGTTTATTCACTTAATTTGCACATACAAATCTATAGTGAAAAGTACATTCGTTGGGTTCGTAACGCGCACACGTGCCACCGTGTAACCTGTAAGGCTCTTCCGGGACGACTGACGCCATAAAAGTGTCCTCTAGGACTCGGGGCGGTTGCCTATGCGCAAGAAGTCACGTAGGCCATCGTGAGCGGCAACAGCGCATGGCGGAAAGAAACCGCGCGAGGAGTGAGCGTGACAGTTGCACGCAAGCACCCTATTCTCTGTAGTGCACGGGAAGACAGCCGCGTGAGGCACGGGGTGGTAACGTAGTGGTGTTGCCAAAACGGTTTACTATAGTGTGTATTTGTAGGTCGTAATTAAGAATAAGTTTAGCGTTGAAAGGAAATGTGAGGAAACTTGTATATCTGGGAAATTTCTAGAAGAATGCCTCGGTGGCGTAGTTGTACTACGGTACGCTTGCAAAGCTGGGGTCTCGGGTTCAAATCCCGAGTCGGGCAAAGTGATATCGGATTTGTCTTACCGAGAATCAATTGTTTAATTTCACAAAATTACGCAATAAAACATTAAAAAACTTACAGACCGTTGCTCACAATACTACATCATACAACAATAAGCAACCCACGAGCCGATAAATGTACTCCAAACACGCAAAATACAATTTTAAGTGATGAGAACAGAACGTTAACACGTCACAGCACCGTGCCTCCGCCGGAGGGGAAGTGATACAGTCTCTTTATGTGATACAACCGCTCATGGACAGTAGCAAAACCAAACATCATCTTGAATTACAAAGCAATACTTGGCATTCCACTCCGCTTGAAATCTACTCCTGAGACATAAGATGTTAAGTCTCAATATGTTGAGTCTTTAAATAATACAATGTGGAGTGATAGAATATTATTTATTTTATTAATCTTGGCTGTCGTTTTATAATCAGAAAGTTTAGTAGTTATTAACCCTGTTAACCCCCACTTTGTCTATTCATTTATTCCCAAAATGTAGCTATTATGGATTCCCGCTAACCCTAACTCTTCAGTTTACTCCGAATAGTTAAATATTTTGAATAGCTCACTATTCCCACTCAAGAACCACTTAAACTTACCGAATTACACAAATGTAATCATATTAGAGCAAGTACCTCCATATGCTAATAAATTCACAGTACACATAAAACCTCGACGAAAGTATATTGTCACATTGAATCTACGAACACTTGGCACGTCAAATTCTGAAGGGCCCGCGTCGAACGCCAGTGGGTATAAATTCACGGATCTTTTTAGATTTGACGCGTTGTACAATACGCGAGTCTCAACTCGACAATTCTAACCAAATCATATCCTATTCCGATGTTGCGGGTTGGTACTAGATGTTCTCGAAGCGAATACGTCCATTTTGTTTTATTTTTCTTGGCTTGGCTTGGCTTGGTTGGCTATTAATAAGCAGTTGGTTTGAAGACGGCTCATAAAAAGGTTTTTTTCTTAAAATGAACAGATAACTATTTTCGTCGTCTCCTCTAAGGTATATGACAACGTTGAGCAAAAATATTTATTTACCAGATTGTGAGCCTACAATATACACAGCCAACTTTCGTGGCGTAGTAGGTTAGACGCCGGTTGTGAAAAGAGAGTGCAATCCCCACACTGAGACAAATATTTGTGATTTACAAGTATTTTTTTTGTGTCTGTGTGTTTGTAAGACCAAAAAGTCTCTTGTAGTTCCTGATACTCAAGACTCGATCTTAGTCTGGGGTTAGGACTGTATGTGGCTTTTGGTTATTATTTAAATACATTTGTTCGGTTATTTCTTTTGTGTAGATATAGTTTCCAACAAAAAGATTACCGAAACATCTGATCTTGCCACTGTTAGTTGAGAGCAAATTAATCAGAAAGGAAAAGATACCAACGGGATATTATTTTACTCCAGTAATAGCTAGGATTCATTGCACTAGGACAAAAATATCTCACACAATTCTCACTCCAAACATATTCGAATTACAATAAAATACATTCCAATAGTAAGGTGTGATGTTATTCAGACCCCCACAGGATATTGGTTTATGCAAATAGGAGCGTAACGCGCTGAAGGGAGGAAATCGGCAGCCTCCATCGTATGCCTCTTACGTGGATCGACCTTTAATTTATAAGATCCAAATCGCTTTTAAAGTAGCACGGCGTTGGACTGCGTGATGAGATAAATTCTCAGCTGTCTTTTGTTTTATGTGGCAATTTTAAGGGTGGGTTTGGAATATGTTATAGCAGTATTATTTGTAGTATATGCTTTTGTTTTGTAATATATTCGTAGTATTTGCATCGCGTGTTCGTAGTGTGGTTCTGGTGATAGAAAATACTACGATTTGATTTGGTTCACGTGTCGCGTCGGATCGGGTCGCGTGGTGTTTCAGATATATGTTTCCGGGTTTAGTTAGTAGTGTTCTGAGATGGACGTCAATTCCCGTCATTGATTAATTTTGTTCCGTGTAAAGACAATTTTGTAGGCAACAGCAAATTCGGTGAGCTTCAGTGCTTGGCATGAATGAAATTTGTGTGTATCCTGGCTTACAAAAGAGACAGTGATGGGATATAAATTAATTTGTGTATTTATCTGAATGGTAATATAGATTATATATGCAGATATAAAAAGTTAGTAATAAAACAATGTCAGAACCAAAATATAGGAGAGGTTTGGCTAATACTCACTAAAGTGAGCTATGTATTTCTGTGATGCCAAGATAAGAACTTCGCATTTTAGTCAAAAGGATGCTATAAGCAAGTAAAGTTAGCCTTGTCTGTGTAAGGTGATGATTGGGTATCTATTCACTTCACACGACCGAAACAGCTAAAAAGCAACCAGTACCAAAAATACGTTGTAATATTCATGGTAATTATGGAACTGGTTCCAACAAGACAAATCACATTTCTGCCGCGGGAACAGTAAAACCCATAACTTGAAACGCGATGATGGTAGTCAAACGCGTCGCTGAAGTGGAGCGAAACACTCACAGCGAACAGCTGTCTTTAAATAAAATAAGAGATGTGCTGTAGCTTGTTTCACTTTAAGTAAGAATGAACCGGCTTGAGACTAGCTGTAAAGGTACTAATGTGTCATAGAAATCCGAAATAGAAGTAGTGAAGTTAATAAAGGATACCATACCATGGTTGAAGGAAAAAGTCATGACGAAATCTGCATACAATGGCGATTTGAACGATTTTCTATGGTATGTAAAGTCCGGCAACCCGCACTAGGCCAGCGTGGTGGACTATATGGCTTAACCCTTCTCAATCGTACTGTTGACTAGAGGAGGTCCGTGCCCTGCAGTGGGGCTCATATGGGCTGTTACAGTATACCATAGTCGATTTGCTTGTGAATTTCAGTCAGTGAGGTTTCCAAATCAAATTTTTCACTATGGCGAAAAGTTATTCTAATCCACCCAAGCGTCACATTTATGTAGGATTTGAATGTTATGAAGAAAGATGAGCAGAATGATCTTCATTTGATTTAACCCCTTACAGATCTAATCGCATATTAATGGTTTAACATATTATGTTACATTTGATTAGGAAAACCATAATAATTGTGGTAATGGGTCGCTGGTGTAAATAGTCATATCTCTATTTAGATTACACAGCACAGTCACCGGTGCATTGCGGTCACTTTGTCGTGTCAATATTAAAAACAAAAGTCGTCTGCTCATTAGATTTTAAAAACCTTTATTTTAGAAAAACCTCGCGACATTTGAGATTGAGCTGAGATTAATATGAGGAAATATTTCTATTCTGAAAAATATGGCAATTTTTACACTGAAAACCCTGAAGTGGATTTTCGGAGCATATAATTGAACCAATGACCAAAGACATTACGGTTCGCAACCCACAGTCACTGGACCAATTAAGCAAAAATCCCTCGACTGTGCAAAAATATTTTTGACTAGTTGATTCTGGAGGGTGCGTCGGCGTAGTTTCAAAATATTTTACAATTTTCTCCTGTAGCAGAACAAGTATCGGTGACTTCATATATATTATAATAGTAACAGCTTAAGCTTTTGCAAAGGGCTTGGAACTATAACTATTCTTTGCAATTTTTCAAATTTCAAGAAAATTTATTTTAATATAAAATTATGTATTTTTTGTATTGTGCAATAAACTGCAGAAAAATATTGTTTTATTTAAAATATATTATTATTTTATTTATATGAAAACACTTTTTAGTCAAAGTTAATACAAACATATCGCGATGTCGGACCGCCTGTGTGTCAACGCTTGACCGCTTCAATACCCTATTGAGTTTGTAGAATTTGGCAATTTTTCGTGGAAATAGATATGGCGGTCTGTCGCACGTCTATGCTTTGACAATATCGACACTCGTCGGCTGCCCCATACCATAGTTAAGTGCAATTTCAATGCACTATCAATTTATAGTTTTTTTTTTTAAATCTTATTTCTCCTTATGACCTAATTCAATGTGCAGTTTGATCTATCGCTGTGGCTTTTCTCGTTTCGATCGATGTCAATTTTTTTTCTGTTGTCAAAATAGTAATGCGTTCTGTTGTATGTGCCCTTGCAATCATTGGAAAATGAAAAAATGTAACCCAGTCTGGTGTAATCGGATGCAGTTCATTGTTTTTTTTCCTCTTATCTTTTTTTATTGTAAGGACTGGCGAGATGGGCATTCAGTTCGCCTGAGGGTAAGCTATACGACCGCTCATAAACAGTATCAAAATCAAACAACACCTTGAATTATAAAGCAATGCTATCATTCTACTGCGCTCGCCATCCTGAGACAAGACGTTAAGTCTCAATATGTTCAGTAGTTACTCTGGCTAGAATGTCCTTCAATCCAAAACACAACAGTACATTTACATTGCTGTTTGGCGGGAGAAATAGACATTGTGTTGGTACTCACCCAGACGGCCTCTCACATATGAGAGACCTATCACCACTGAATATATTATTTATTATAAAAGTGTTTTACGTAACCAAGCATAAATCCAATTCGCTGTTTCAATGAAATATGTGGCACATGCGACCTGCAATACTCAATTGTATCGGCATTACTCACAATGTCCTTTTAATAACAATAGACCGTAAAATAAAATTATTTCAGCGAAAAAAACTCTATCAATTACCTACACGTACTTTCTGAATAAAATTGTCATGCTAATACAAAACAAACTTTGTACATCACACAATAAGGTGGAAAATTGCGCGTGACATTAAAGGGTCGAAAGGAGGCTGAATAAGGTAAAAAAAGTTTGCTAAATTACCTTATATCGTAACTGTGATTTATTGAGCGAAACTGCTTGTTCTGTTTATGAGATAGAGTTGAAGGTTCCGTACAAATTGAGGACGGAATTTCCAGCGACGCCAAATCATGGTGAAATAAAGATTTATTGACTCGCTATGCCTGAGTTCGGAGCATTTTGAATTGTTTGCCGGCTTATTTCTACTGAATGTTGCCTTGGCCGAATAGAATCGTGAGTAAGTTGTGAAATATCAGGTCATAGGTTACATGCTGGGTAAAGGAATTTATCTTGTATGATATTTTAATATTTTTAGCTTATTACTTTCATAACTACTCTGTATCAAAATGGTTGGCAAAGGTGCCGCTACTCCCTTTTTAAGTTAGCCCAAGAAATTTCAGCAATAACCAAGTGATATATTAAGTGAAGCTTAAACATTGGTCATAAAATCCAATCCCGATCAACTAAAGAGATTTTTCAAACTGAACAACCAGTAATGTGGTAAATTGTTGCTAGGATATTCAAATTGCTGGCGGTATTTGCACAGCGACTATCGTGTATAAAACTAATTCTGATATAGCGAGATATGCAGTCGCGTTTCATATTAAAATACTGGGTATATCTAATCAGTGACCGAAAACGAAGCCGGGTTATGGTTTTAGTTACTTCAGATTCAGACACAATGTAACTAAAAATTATGCAAACTATCGCGACAATTTTTTTTTTGCAATATTTTGCTATCATCGTGTTTGGGTGGCTTCCCTAAAATAATACTGTTCATTCTTTTATTTTAAAGACGCTATGGTATGCTAGGGTTGGAGTTAGTATTTTAGCAAAAACTAGGGATTTACCACCCAAATACGATATTTCAAACATCACAAAAAAACTGTCGAGTTATTTGGCGAAATTTTTATTTTCTTTTTATCACTAAAGTTACCAGTCGGCATCGTTTTCAGTCGTAGTCTTGATATACCCTGTATATATGGACTCGATGAGACTGTCATAATTTTGTCAACAAGCGAGATGATGTTTTACAGGGTATATCAAGAGTGCTACCGAAAACGAAGCTGGGTGGAAGTTTTAGTGACTTCAGACACAATGCAACTTTGTGCAAAAAATTGTGACTTTTCTTTAATTTTTTTTTCTATCGTCTTATTAGGGTGGTAAATACATAGTTTTTTCTTAAATAATAGTGTAAGTACACCCTTTTATTTTTAAAGACGCTATAGTACGCAAGGCGTTGAATTATTATTTTTGCAAAAACTATGGATTTACCACCCAGACTCGACGATATTAAATAAATAATAAAAAAAAATGTCGCGTTTCTCTGCGAAATTTTTAGCTAAATTGTGTTTGTAATCACTAATACTACCACCCTGCTTCGTTTTCGATAGCAGTCTTGATATACCCGGTATACCCTATAGCCTTCCTTGATGATTTGGCCATCCGACACCAAACTAAATGTTCAATTTGAACAAGTAGTTCCTGAGATTATCGCGTTCAAATAAACAAATTCTTCAGGTTAATCTCTTTTTTTATCGATTTTAATGGCGAGACGAGCCTTCAATCCGAGTCAGTGCATTTACACTGCTGTTTGGCTGGAGAAATAGATATTGCGGTGGTACCTACCCAGGTGACCTCTCACATTTAAAAGAACTACTCGTACTACCAGTAATCAGTATCTTAGTATATAGATATATAAATGGAACATCTTGTAGCATGTAATAGTAAATACGAGTACTATTTGAAAGAGTAATGGTTATAGTTACAAGCTCGTCTCTGATCAGGTCTTGTTAGTGTTAATGTGACATATTGTGTTTCTGTCAGGTGCCATTTGTAACGCGTGTCGCCGCGCACTTACAAGCAATTGTTATAGCCATGGATATGACTTAATAATGCAATGTACTATACTGACAAATAACATTACGTAGATTACCTGGCCTGGTAACTGAAATCAGAACTCACGATTTGCAAGAAACTTTTTTCTGTGTTTTCCAAAGTCCTCTCTAAATTCAATTCAAAAGCAAAGTTTATTGATACAAACCAGACTTCTAGAAATGATTGCCGACCGCTCTGATTGTCCTGTACAGAAGATTGGGTGGAATGGCGTAACAAAATAGTATATTATTTGATTACTAACATAGGTATAATTAATTCTGTCACTAACATTCTATGGAATTTCCATTCTGATATAATTATGATTTGTTTCGCATAAATATTTCTCTCTCGGCGCAAGGATCCAACCCGCGGTCTCTCATTTCACAGGTTTCATCATGAAATGCTATTTTAGTTAAGAATATTTAATCTTCAACTTCCAAATCCAGTCTCGCGTTTTATAAATAAGCCTTTAACAAGATAAGCTAGTAAAAATAGCAATGTAAGATATATTAGAGGGTGTCAGAATTTCCCGTCACGGATTTAACAAAGCAGTTCATCTTATTTTGGTTAAAGTTACTTTAACCGCTTGGATACTATCCAAGACGCAATTTTAAACGAAAACTCCTTCGTATAGTTAATTTCACGTCATTTTATTTTTAATTGAACACTACTCAACATTTTTCCTGAAATTTTACCGTGATGATGATTACGGATTATACCAAAATAATTCGTCATTTTTTTTTTTCAAGTGCCGTTTCAAAATCTTTTATTGTGGTCCATATGTATTACATATGTGTTACTTTGGGTTCTGCTTCGCACAATTATGACCCGCCACATTGGCATACAATATTTTAGAAAATAAAATAAAATGACTACAACATTAACCAAACAATTAGGAAACGAGAGAAATGTTTGTGCGGCCCACAAATATTTCTTTCGGGTGTTTGTGAGACCGAAAAGTCTCTCGTCGTTCCTGATACCTAAGACATAAGACTTCATTGATCTTAGTATAGAGTTATGACTATGTTTTATTCAATTAATGAGGCAAACTAGCTTACGGTCTGCTTGATGATAAACAGTTGCTGTAACCAATTCCGTCTTTCTGCATCACTATAGCAATATGTATGTATGTACTATTGGAGGTATATATTTATTGTCCATAACATTCTCAACACGATGAAACTATGCGCTAAGTACGTCAGGTTGCGTAACCATGTCGGTCCGAAGCGTCAGACAATCTGGCTAGTCTCCAACCTACACTCCTTCACCAATATATCACGTTGGAACATATTTTTTCGCCCAACTCCGTGAATTATGGCAGATAACGGGATAAGCTGCTATCCGACAAATGGGATGTTAAAATTCTGTTTTTGAGATCAACGTTCGGCCTTTAATGGTTGAAGAGATTAAAAGTGTTGAAGTTTTGTTATTTATTAATGTTATGTATTTTATTACTTGATCTATCTTCTGGCGACATTTATAAATCGTGAATTGTTAGACTTTTTTTTAGACGAAATTTAAAAAAAAGAAAATATTTATTGAATAATATATAAGTACCTCTTACGAGAATTCAATACACAGTACATATTCTCTATTCAAAACATCAGAAGTAATTTATCTATATCATATTTAGTTGGTTTTCGATAGAATACTTTTAATGATTGCCTTAGTGGCGTAGTTGTACTACGGTACGGTTCCAAGCTGAGGTTTCGGGTTCGAATCCCAGGTCGGGTACAGTGATTGTGATTTTCCTATTCATTATTAGCCCAGAGTCAGAAATTTATACCCAATAGGGCAATAGGTTCCCCCATTATCACATCGTAGTACGGAACACAGAAGGCGAAATGTGGGCGTGGGTTTATGTATCTATGTACTTCAAATGATTTCACACAGCCAACCAATCAACCCAGTCGCATACTTATTGACTTGACCTCACTTTTAGATACCATCCATGTGTTGAATATCAGCAACTATAAAAGACTCTTCGGTCTTATAACATCTAGACCCGAAAAAATATTGCGAATCGCACTTTCCAGTTCGGGGATCGAACCCACAGCCTATCATTTCACAGCTGCTTCTCAACCAACAACTCCACGAAGGCTGTCAACATCATATGTCTATTGAAATAAGACTATTATTTACGGATTTTATCGCGGATTTAGTTTAATTTTACATTTTTTGAATTCCCGACGTTTCGATCACTTTACAGCTTTCGTGGTCACGGGGCGGACTGAGGTATTAGTCATCCGCTCAGTGACTGTTACAATTTAACTACCCTTAATTTTGAATTATTAAATTAAAAAAGTTAATTTAAATAACTAATCTGTTTTGGCGTTCCGATCCACGCAGAAGGAGCTCACTGTGTCTTGAGGTCTGGCAGTTGGTCTTTTGGGTTCCGATTTAATTAAGTGTAGAATAGGATCCCATGCTTGTGCAAGCTTCAAGCCATCTTCCCTATTGAAATTTGGATGTTTTTTAATTTCAATAGCCTCGCGAAACATCCTGGGCAGGAAACGGTGTTCTTTCGCGAGGACTTGGGGCTGGTCAAAACGAAGGTAATGCTTGGAGCCTTCTTCTATGTGCTCAGCAACTGCAGACTTCGTTGAGCGTCGATGTTTGACGTCAGCTATATGTTCTTTCACGCGGGTCCCTATGCTTCTTTTGGTTTGACCAATGTAGGAGAGGCCACAGTCGCAGTCTATTTTATATACGCCCGGTTCTTGCAAAGGTATATGGCACTTGACAGGTGGTAGAAATTGACTAATCTTCTTGGGCGGCTTGAAGTATGTTTTGATAGAAGCACGCTTCAGGATATAGCCAATCTTGTCCGTGACACCTTTTATGTATGGCAAGACAACTGGGACCCGTTCAACTGTGGCTGGTTTCACTCGGTTTCTGTGACGGCGGCGTGGAATTTGGAGCTTGTTGTCTCGCAGTACTTGCTTGACGTGTTGCAGCTCAGTCGCCAGGTGTTTCTCGTCACAGATTCCTTGTGCTCTCTGAAACAAAGATTTACCCACGGTAGCTAACTGTTTTGGATGGTGGTGAGAATCACCGTTCAAGTATTTATCTGTATGGGTCTTTTTCCTATACACTGTATGACTTAAGGACTGATCAGGATTGCGGATTACTAAAACATCTAAGAAGGCAAGAGATTTCTTATTTTCTAACTCCATTGTGAATTGAATTTTGTTATTAATGGAGTTAAGGTGGTTTAAAAATGCAGTTACTTGGTTAGATGGTAAAATTGTGAAAGTATCATCTACGTACCGCTTGTAAAATCTTGGTGAGACTGGGGCTGTACTAAGGGCTTTCTCCTCAAAGTCCTCCATGAAAATATCAGCAACTACTGGAGATACAGGTGAGCCCATAGCGACGCCATCCGTTTGTACATAGTATTGATTGTTCCACAACATATAGCCAGATGTGAGGCAATGTTTCAGTAATTCTGCATATTCTAGTGGAAAGTTGTTCTCTGCTAACTTCTTAGTGACAATTGTGATGCAGTCTTGTACTGGTAAGCTTGTAAAAAGTGACTGGACATCAAAACTAACCATTGTCTCATTGTCAGCTAATTGTAGATGTTTAATTTCGCTGACAAATTGGTATGAATCCTTCACAGATGCTCTAGTGTTTCCTCTGAGTGGTGAAAGCACTTTTGCTACGTGCTGAGCCAATCTGTAAGTTGGTGTGTCGATTTGACTCACAATGGGACGTAGTGGAGCATTTTCCTTGTGTATTTTTGGCAATCCATACAATTTTGGAGGTTTTGCACACGATGGGATGAGTGATTTAACATTCAGATCTAACTTCTCGGAGTGTTTAATTATTAAAGAGCTAGTGGCCTTTAATATTTTGTTAGTCGGGTCTGATTTGACTATCTTATAAGTACTTTCATCCGATAAAAGTTGTTCAATTTTTTGGTTGTAGTCTGAAGTATCCATCACTACTGTCGCATTACCTTTATCTGCACGGAGAACAGTTAATTCCTTCATCGATCGCAGGTTCTTTAGAGCGATAAATAGGTGTTTTGGGAGATTTGGTTTGGGCACTTTGTTACGACGTAATAAAGATGATATATCTTGACGTATCGCCTCCGAATCTTCCCTTTTCATATTGTTAGTGAAGAGACTGTTCTCAACGTTACAAATAATGTCTTCATACGGTATCCTACGTGGTGTTACGGCAAAATTTAAACCTCTTGATAAAACCTGAACCGTGTTTTCATCCAGTGTTTGTTTTGACAGATTAATGACCGCGCGTTGTTTGTCTGCGCGGGAGTGAGTGTTATCTATGTCAGGGTACGTTCCATGACTGCACTCGGAGTTGTTATAATTTTTGACATTTGATTTGGTGGACAGTTTTTCATATTTAATAATGTGTTTATTTTTGCATTCATTATATTTAGATGTTTCTCGTTTATTTAATGTTTCAATGCAATGTTTAAAATCAAATGCTGATAATACTGTCTTAACTTCACTGGATAATTTCTCAACACTAATATTTAAGAAATGTAGGTCGGAACGTGTGTCATGTATGGTACCTTGTAACAGTTTTTTACTCGCCTGGTATAGAATTTTAGCGCTCCCTCGTATGCTTTTCTTCGGTGATATTTTCACACACGTAGGGATGAGATTATGATCACGGCATCTCTTCAAGAAATTCAGGGATGATATGCATCTTGCGCGCTTAGTCTTCAAATTCTCCAACCGGCGTAATAATCGGCGTAAATAATAGTCTTATTTCAATGTGTAACATTCGCGTAAATCTAAGAAACCATTATCATATGTCTATTTGAAAGACTTTATACACCTCCATATTCCGTTTCGAGGCTACAAGCGTAGCCTTTTTGCATAATTCCATCAGTTTGTGTAAGATGCTTCAAGTGCCCCTTTGTATCGATAGCCTATAAAGTCCCTTATTTACTCCCATATTTACATAAAAGGGGAAAAAGGTTTTCATTTAGATGATTTAAAGGCCCCTCCACGTGTAAATTCGATTGCACTTGAAAGGAACGTGTCTTTTCAGGAATGTATGGAGTGACCGGTTCTGATACTCCCTTGGGATCCGGGATCTCAGATTCTGGCGCAGTATGGTCGATGTATAAGGCTGAATGTTACTTGTTCCTTACAAATAGGCGTTGCGCGTTTGTACTGGGTTAATTACTTGAGCCAGTTACTGTCCTTAGATTGCAATATAAGATTAGTCGAAGGTGTATTTACGAAAATATATCGAATAAGAGGTTGAAAAGAAGCTTACTAAAGTTTTCAAAAGCACGAACAGTATTAATAATTTTAACTATTTTATCTTAATTTATTTGTGAGACTGAAGTAACAAATAGTTTGAAGACTGGTAAATGTCTGGCCTGTCTAGAAATAGAATAAGGACGATTCGGTTCTTATTATATTTTTTTTATTTTTATAGTTAAGTTTTTGCGAGGCCCACAAATATTTGGCTCGGGTCTAGATGTATGTGAGATGAAAAAGTCTCTCGTAGTTTCTGATAGCCACAACACAAGACTTAATTGATATAAATGTGGGGTCATGACTATGTATGTGAATGGTGGGTGTATTTATTTATTATTATTTATGTATTTACTGACACCTATCCCGTTGTTTCTCGCATACGATACATATATCACTTCGACTTAAATACACCTTCATACCACTTACCACTTATAAACAGCACAAAGCAAGCGACTCGAGCAAGTAACTGTTTCTCACCAAACGCACCAGCTCACAATTTAAGAAGCGTTCGGTATTAGTCCCAGAGGTCCGCACTCTCAGTCACGCTTGGCGAATACAGAGGAGGCTAATTCTGGAACCCTGTACTGAACCTTATTGAGTTGGTAAGACGTTTATTAAAAGTGTTGTGTAAGATATTTGTCCGTTGATGGGAAATTCGCAGGCGCAGCAAGTTTGGTCTATGATTAGGGAGAAGTTATAGTGTCTCGTATAAATGTGTCGAATTTAGGGATGAGAATGTGTTTTCCAGTTTTGAAAATATCGGCATTATTGCGATCTGTGGACTAATTGCAACCGTGTATATTCTGTGTTTCGCGACTGCCAACATGTTGACGGTGGTCGCGGGTTCGAATCCCAGGGCACACCTCTGACTTTTCGGAGTCATGTGTGTATTGATAGTCAATCACCACGCACTAAAACGGTGAAGGAAAACATCGTGAGGAAACCTGCATACCATAGGGATTCATAAGAATGTCTATGGTATGTAAGTCCGCCAACCCGCACTAGGCCAGCGTGGTGGACTATATGGCCTAACCACTCTCAATCGTATTCTCGATTGTAGAGGAGACCCATACCCTGCAGTGGGACGTATATGGGCTGATACTGATATTCTGTGTGGATGATTTTTACTTATATATTTTTGTAATCTATTTTTATCCTTTAGGTTTTCACCTATTGGAGATCAATCTTGTTTATAAAAAAAAATGTTATTTTTAATATTTATGACACGTATAGACAACTTAGTATTTATTTCCAACAAAGTACATCATTTATAATAATATGAACAAAGCAGAGATCAAAAGTATCTAAAATAATATTTAAATCAATTATGAACGAAATAAATTGATACAAACTGAAAAGTACTACAATATAATTTTATATAGGCTATTTTTTTATATTTTATTATAAGCCTATTAGAATAAATAGTTGTTTATAGTATATATCCGGACCTCTTTACAAATCAAATAAGCAAAACAAATAGGTAAATTATTAACCTAATAATAGTAACAAGTATTATTAGGACGTCGCTGAATACAGGCTGCCTCCAACAGTTCTCTGTGGAAATCATTGGGGGAGGCCTATGTTCAGCAGTGGACTTTCTTTGGCTGATGGATGGTTGAATAGTAACAAGTAATAAACAAAACACTTTCTATCAGATCTGCACCTGAATACGAAGCCACGACTTTTTCCATTCGAAAACAAAAACTTTAATGCTAATGATCGGGAGAGTTGGTAATTCCATCCGTTGAATGGTTAATTTACCCCCGACAAGTAAACGTAATGAGGGTAGAACGAACGTCGACAGACCTGTAATGGCGGCACATAGATATGCCTACAAACTAAGGAAAAAACGTGCTGAATATAAGAACGGAAAGTCGGAGTTCGGTTATGGATGTGTATAGATTTATATAGCAAAATTACACTTGATCAACGTAAGAAAAACAATTTATTTTCAAGTTTTTTTTACAACTTTGAATGGCGAGACAAGCATGTCGTTCATCTAATGGTAAACGGTACGACCACTCATGGACGGTACCAAAACCAAAAAAACATTGTGAATTGCAAAGCAATGCTTGTATTCCACTGCACTCGCCATCCTGAAACATGAAATATTAAGTCTCATTATATCCAGTTATTACTCTGACTACAATACCATTCGAACTGCAACACAAGATTGCATTTACATTACTGTTTGGCGGGAAAAATAGACATTGCGGTAGTACCACAAGATCATCCAGCGCAGTAATGTTAAATCTCTCTGCCTTAACTGATCAGTAACAAGTCCAACGACTTCAAGAATAACTTCAAAGATCAGTACTGCAACGTTAATCAGTCCACATAATTCCCACTGATGGGCAGATGCCTCTTTTGCAAATAGGACTGAACTAACTCCGCACACTCACTAGCAAAACAATAAACAAATTCCAAACCCGAGCTCAAAACTGATATATTTCCTATATCAGAACACAAATTGGCGAGGTCATATCGAGTGCAATCTAAGTACACGTGCCCTCGCCGAGTGCCGTTGAAAACACTTGTAATAAGTGTCACCGGCACACGTACTATCGCTATAGACACTTATATGTAACTACCCAAACTGTAGTCGACAATCGCAAGTAATTTCTGAACTAAGTTTCCGTAACGTTATTTCTAAGTGTTCGCCCCGAGTTAGAAGAGGTAGCGGGTGGAACGAGGTTATGGCATTTTTTTTATGATTAGAAAGTTGGATGTGTAGAGTAAAGCTATGAAGGTGATTGTGTGATAAATGTTTGTATTAAATGTTGGTTTCGAGTATTTATATCGAAATACTCGATTTTTCTCCGAATGATGAACCAAGATACACATTTTACCTTATGCTTGGGACTTTGTATACACCTCAACACTTCGATGTACCGATAATAGTTTTTTTTGTGACTATATATTTATTTTTACTAGCCTTATTTTGAGGCAAATAAAACTTCTTCCATTCTACCATATTAAATTTAAATTTGCCTGTCTAAATAGTTTATAAATAACACAGTTTCACCAAGATCTCTGCTACAGCAATTAATATCAAGTAATTAGAAGCTGGAGATGAATATGTTGTTTTAAGTATTATTTATCAATAATTGTACTGTATCAGCCCATTTACTTACGTCCCATTGCAGGAACTCTCTCTTCAATCGAGAGTACGATTGAGAGTGGTTAGGCCATATAGTTCACCACGTTAGATTTATGCATTAACTATTTTAAAATTATTCATTCCCTTATATCATATTCATGTAATTTTTATGTGAACTAATCTACTCTTATTCCACAAAAGAAGATAAGAATCCTATCTTAAAAATTAGCACATACACTCCCGCACAAACATTCTCCCTCCCCGCTCATAGCTTATAACTTGTACCAAAGTTTGTATACAAGTCGCCCTGAGGCCACTATTACACTATGTCCTAAACAGTAAAATGCACTCAGGACGCTCTCGGCATTGTACTCAACACCGCAGGGCTGTGGAGTTTATCTTGCGAGAGTAATGATTCTTGGTAAAGTGTATGTGGATACTTTGAGGGTCTATTGCCGACTAGCAGAGTATGAAAATATTAATTTTCTGGTATTTTTTCTTCTCTCTGGAATATAATTCTAATCTATGTATGCGACCACCCTCTCTATTATCAAACTAGACGTAAAACGGACTAGACGGGTCTCAGACACTGGAAATCAACCACTGTTTCATTTAAACTGTCAATACGTAAACACCTGAACATAACAAAGTGTAATTAAAGTGACAAAGTTCGCTAGTGTCGGTTATAATCAGTTCAGCTTAATAAATACACCCAACTGACCTCACATTAAGATAAATTAAATCTTGTATCGTGGGTATCAGAAACTATGAAAGTCTTTTCAGCCTCACATACACCCAGACCCGAAACAAATATATGTGAGCCTCACAAACATATGGCAGCCTCTCGTACCACGGAGACTGAGATCAAAAGATCATTGTGAATTAAACGTATTACACAACAAAAAAAATATCACAAAAAAATGGGACTTCAGCGTACAAGTGAATTATTTATCTCGTGTCTATTTTTATTAGTTCGTCGCGATCGTAGGCTTGAATTCGAGGAAATATCAATAATAAGTCTATCGGTTCTATTTCCACGTAAACCTAATAATGGGAATTCCAAACAAGTGCTGGAAGTACGAATGAATATACATATACAATATGGTTTGAAAAGTTAATGATTCGAATGAGATGATGAACTGAAATGGGTAAAAATACACATTTTTCTAAATGCGATTAGTGACCCTTATATTACTGTTTTAACCCATACACGTCTCACTGCAGGACACGGGCCTCCTCTACAATAGATTTTATAGAAATTCTTATAAATACGCTATCGTATGCAAGTTTTCTTAATATTTATTTGCAGAAGTTATTGCTATTCCGGATGTGCGAGGCCGGATTAAAGACACAAAATTAATTTTTATTTAATATTGTTCACTTTTTGATAGTCGCAATTATTATTTTTCCACTTAATTCTATCATCGCTCTTCATCCAACCTCCTATGAAACCACATTACTTGACAAGCAGAAAAGAAAAACATTTACCAGCGGGAAAGAATGATCGATCCACCCAATTATACCGGGGTGATTAGACACGTAATTATTTTATTTTCTTATAACAATCCATCAAGTCACATGAAAATCCGATTACAGCAAACAGGTGAGAAAGGAAAATGTAATTCAATTTTTGTATTTTTCTCAACAATTTACCCCTGTTTAAATAGAATCACAGTATTTTGCCATAGAACAACACGCAGAAAAGGAGCATATTGGTATTAGTTTTATTAGTTCCATTTTTCTGCCTGTTCGAAATTATTTAAGTTAAGTGTAAGTTAGTTAATGGTGGTCTGCCGTTAAACATTAGTGTACATGAATTGCTGCCTTAAGTTTTGAAAGATATAGTTTTTTTTTTATTGCAGTGAATGGCGAGACAAGCATGCCGTTCGCTTGATGGTAAACGATGCGACCGCAAAACAAAACACCTTGGATTACAAAGCAATGCTTGGCATTCCACTGCGCTCGCCATCCTGAGACACAAGATGTTAAGTCTCAATATGTTCAGTAGTTACTCTGGCTACAATATCCTTCCATCCGAAACACAACAGTGCATTTAAACTGCTGTTTGACGGGAGAAATAGACGTTGCGGTGGTACCCACTCAGGAAGCCTCTCACATATGAGAGACCTACCACCAGTAAATAAATAGTAGTGACTACTGGACGTTATTGTACTATACTGGGCTGTAGATTTAACACCTTATGTCTCAGGATGGCGAGCACTTTCCTTTGTTATTCATGGTGTTTTGTTTTGCTACTATCCATGAGGAGACGTATCGTTCACCGTGGAAAGGCATAATCACCTTTCATTGCTTTAAAAATATATAAATAAATAGGAATTACCATGAATCTTAGATTTAAGCGAATGTTAGACATTAAAATAAAACTATAATAATAGGGATATAAAAAATACAGCCTATAACATACGGAAAGGCCATTCCTCTGGTGTTAATATTTTCATGTATCACTGACCAATCCAATAACTGCCATGTGCTTTTATCTTAGGTTTTTACCTCTATAGTCCATTTTGTTTCCAACAAGGGTATTTGTGAGATCGACGTCTCTCGTAGCTTCTGATACCCATGACAAAAGACTCGATCTTAGAGCGGAGTTAGGACTATGTATGTGACTTTTAGGTGAATTTATTTATTTACCTCCGATGAGATTTTGTGGGAATAAAACGTGTTTTACGGAAGTGTCACCGTGGACGTGATAGTATAAAACAAATAAAACAAAAAAATAGGATACATAATTTTGACACCAGGAAAAAGATATAGCTGACATCGAAACGAGGGAAGCCACAGCGATACATCAAACTGCACATTTATTTACGTCATGGGGAGGAATAAATAAAAAATATATTTTTTCGCCAAAATATATACGGAAATATCGGACAGACCGTTCATTGGTCATTTTTTTATGTCAATATTGCTTCTGTTTTTCAATATTATTTTTATTGGCACGAAAAAGTGATTGCAGTTATAGTCTTGATGGTAACAAATCCACAAGAAATTAATATCTTTCGTCATTCGTACTGACTGTATTCGAATATACACAGGCTGAACAATGCTTATCCTTTTTATACATGAGCAGTTTACGAGTATACACGTAAACGGGCTTAATGTTTGTAACATTCTCTGCCAGTCGACCTTTGGATGGTGCAGAGAGAAAACATAGTAGGCGTAATAAAAAGTAATGATTTAATCATGAATATATAATTTACATATATTACTATAATAATAAAAAATATAATAACATATATAAAGTAAATTCGATATAATACATACGCACTAAAGTGACTCTGGCATGATAGATCTATGTGGAAAATTCTAATGGACACTCCACATGAAGTCTTCAACTTAGCCGGTGACATTGAAAGGTTGGCTAACAAGATCACTTCTCTTGTATTTACGTTGAAGAATAATGTTTCGACGGTAAATTAGTTTCGCAGCGCCCCGGGACCATGATTGATGACGTCACAAACGGCTTTCGGTCTGCCAAGTATTTGCAGTTTTTCCAATACTGACTGACGGCTGTTGTTTTCTTCGAGATTTTTTTAAATAGTTTTGTTTGAGTTGTCTGTGGAGCAAAAAATATTGTAGTTTAGTGTTTGCTTAAAAAAGAATGAGTAGGCAAACCCGTTGTTTCTAATTAAGAGTTTTTGTTAAATGCTTAAGTTCAGTTGCATAATCATGTACATTATGAATGAAGAAAATCATGATGTGTCTGAATTCACCAGTCATCAGTGAATGAGACTCTATATTTCTTAGAATTGTACTGGAATGGTTTTTACTTGTCTTCAATTAGAAATACGGTATTTTTAAGCAATTAGAATTAATAACATAAATGACAACTGTCAGGGCCGACTGTCAGCGTAAGGGTACATGTGTTCTTGCAAAGGTTCCAAATTATTTGGTCTAGTAGTCCCCTCCAGTTGTGTACCTCAATGACTATCTACAATGCTTAAGATACTTTTCCTTCATGTGACTTCGGCGTGGAACACCCGATATATTTAAAATACATTGTTAAAGGATATATTATACTATGTTGCGGATTCGGGCGCGAATTACAGGAAACAAAATGAAACAATATCTTGATCATTCTAGACAACCAGACCGTACATCCAAGTTCAGAAAATGTTCATGCATATTCTTTTATCATTTATAATCATACGATTTAAACTTGGTGTTGAAATACAACGCAAATGATGACTGTTGAAATATCATGATCCACTAACAAAATCAAAAACCTATCAGCAATTACAACACGATTTGACCTAAATTGGATGGTGTAATTGGCACTTCAATCTAATTTAATTAATTGAGGATAATCTACCGCGGATTAAAATCAATTATTATTTTACAGAATGTACAATTTCACTCCTCATTATGCAGTTTAACGAAACATTTATTGCGATTAATTTTATCCTGTCATAACGAAACGCGAGCAAACTGTCATTTTAAGCTTATTAAATATTTTATCTGAAATCACATCGGGAGATATGCGTGACACGGCGTAAGCAGGCTTTGTAGTAATTAAAATATACACTATTTCAGTTGTTAATTTTTAATCATCACTGCTTAATCCTTGGAAAGATATTTTATTTATCCTTAGCTTCCGTGGCGCAGAGCTGGTGGTAGATTTCTTGTCGAATACGTGGGGTTACTCATTGATCTGATATGAATTTTGAATGTTTGGACGCCGTACGTAAAACTACACTAATGTGCCTAAATACTGCACAAATTGTTGAAATCCTCTATCGTACGACGCCAACAATGACTAATTTCGGAGAAAATAATAAGTATCATAAAGAATAGTATTCAGTTTTAGAAGTAGAAATCTTAAATCTTACTTATTTTATAACCACATTTGAACTTCGAATCATAGACTAACACCCCTTTGAATATCCTACCAACAACATGTTTTCAATGAAACTTCTATTTAAATGAACGAATAATGAAAGATGATATTTTAAATAAAATTATTTGCATTTGACTGAAAACTTCAACATATTTATTTTTATATTCCCCACATCACTTTTAAAATAAAAATATTAACTAGCAAAGGTAACCTGAATTACTTTCGATACAATACGTTTTTTATTTATTTCTTTAACCGCGCATTAAGACTTGTGTCATAGGTGTCAAAAACTACAAAAAACTTTCAGTCTCACAAACAACTGGACTCGAATAAGTATAATTGTAGATTACGCACACACTTCTTGACAAGACAACCGACCGCGTTTTAGGTGGGATCCAGATACTGTGGGGATTTATTGTAAGTTTTAAAAAAACAAGTACATATTATATCCGCGAATAAATAAATTTTTGGCCCGGAATAGAGAAAATGGTCACAGTTTTGCGACCCCCGACTACTGAAAACGCGAACGTGGAATTCGTGAATAGGAGCTCTTACCATATATGTACTTTACTTACTACCATACGGATTAATTTATACTTGGTGGTAGGTTGAGTTGTACGATCAATTATTTACTGATGGTAGGTCTCTCATATGTGAGAAGCCCCCTGGAATGGCACCACCGCAATGTCTGTTTCTCCCACCCAACACCAGTGAAATGTGCTGCTGTGTTTCAGACTGAAGGGCAGAGTATCTACTGGACAAATTGAGACTATCGCAGTGAGCGCAGTAGAATGCCAAGCATTGCTTTGTAATTCAAGGTTTTGTTTGGTTTTGCTACGGCCAGTGAACAGTCGTATGACTTACCATCAGGCGACCGGCATGCTCATCTCGCCATTGATAGCAATAAAAAAGCATAAACAATTTATTGTATTTGGCGGTCCGAGTTTTGACCTTTTGCGGTCCGCATGTTGTCGATCGTTGATCTGCAATAACACACAGACTATTGAGACTGCGTTACCTGTCAATATCCCGGACTCCGAGTCAACTCACTGCGAAATCGAATCAACGTCGGCTCGATTGACAAGCCTTGGAGATGTAACTAACTGACAAATAGAACAGCAACTTGCCAATTACAAAAGAGTTTTTCGAAGAGTTTATTCTGATAGTTGCTAAAAGACTTTTGTAATTTATTGGTATGCCGGAAGAACGGGGATGTATCTGACTTCTAAATTTTTATTTTCTAAGTTTTTATTAATTAAGACTCCAACGAAGGATATAAGTAATTATAATAAAGACAATGGTGTAATATTTTTGTGCAAAGAGACGGAGGCAGGTGTATACTCTTGATAATTTAGGGTTAAAGAAGAAAAAAATCAATAAAAAAGAACACAATAAAACGTACAGATGATAGCGCGTAATATACTTACATATTTATACCAATACGAAGATATGCTACAAATATATTATTGTTTAAATAAATACTTACTTAGAATATATATATACATAAACAATTACATATATAAACTAATGAAGAAAATTTCCCGCGAGGAGAGTTTCCCGAACTTTCATTTTAAATGCCAGCCGCACTTCACATCTTGCACCCAACTAAAACATAAAACCAAATGTTTCAAGTCAGACTTCCACCATTAAAATTCCATTTGTTAGATAATATGACAAATATTCTGAGGTGCAGAACACAAAATTACTAATTACGTGCGATGCGTAATTAATTTAACGCTATGGTCGACAAGTCAGGGGAGGGAGCGACTTAGGTTTGGTTAATTTTATTGAGACTAAAGCTCGTTTGTCTCAGGATGGTGAGTGCAGTCGAATACCAAGCTTTGCTTTGCTTTGTAATTCATGGTATGGTTTGGTTTTACTTCTGTCCATTAGCAGGCGTATTGCTTATCATCAGGCGAACGGCATGCTAGTCTCAGCATTCATGGCTATAAAAAAATATCTTACGCAACAATACTCTTGGGTTGTAATGATGGTGATGATGTTGGTGGGGTTTCATTGCATTGATAATAATGTCCATTGATAGTAATATTTCTGAGGAAATCCGAAAGAAACTCGAAAGTAATCGAGAAGAATAATTTTTTTTTATTTTCACTTAATTTGATAGGATATCTACAGAACTAGCAGACTATTTTACAGGATTTCAAGAATTTAAACACTACAGCAGCTGATTTGGATTTAATATTGATGCAAGTACTTCTTATGAAAGCATATAAAAACATTATTGCAATAACACCTCTATACAAGCAAATAAAAAAAATCTTCAGAAAAAATCCCTGAAGTCTACAAATTGAACCCCACAGCACTCAGTGGCTCAGTACGTCTGTCCGGGAAGCAAAAACGGTACTCCGCTCATCCCAGAAATTAATGCCGGAGCGAGCGCTCTAAGCGATACTGCTGCAAGCGTCGTGAGCGATGAAGCGGTAATTTATGCGTTTAGAGCGACACTTCCGACTGTAATGTGCCGTAATTTATTACTTATTTTGAATGAGGTGTTTGTTTCATTCGCTGTGTAATTTAATGTGAAATTGTATTTTGTGGGATATTTTTTCTGAAAAAAGTGACTGAAATTTACGTGATGGAAAGTGAAGGTCGGTGGAATTATTCCAGCCTGATAAAACCCATATAACCCCAGGCTAAACCTAAACGGTGAAGTTGTTCCTTATAGATTTATCACCATCATGTACTGATAGGAAGTGCGTGGTGGCCTGATGGTAAACGGACTAGACATGACTGCTAACACGTTCACGATGGTCGCGGGTTCAAATCCCATTGCACACCTCTGGCTTTTCGGAATCATGTGTGTATTGATAGTCAACCACCACGCACTTTAACGGTGAAGGAACACATCGTGAGGAAACCTGCATTCTATAGCGAATTTATAAGAATTTCTATGGTATTTAAGACCTGCCAACCCGCAGTAGGCCAGCATGGTGGACTATATGACCACTCTCAATAGTACTCTCGATTGTAGAGGAGGCCCGTGCCCTGCAGTGAGACGTATATGGGCTGATACAGACGGATAGAAATATTCTGCCACCAGCTTGAGGTAAGTCCTTAGCAATGCTACTAATCAGAAAAACTGTATTAAACTGATGAAAGACGATGACAAATGTATATTTGTATAAATAACAAGAGTATTTTTTTTTGTTAGTGTGTATGGCGAGACTAGCATGCCGTTCGCCTGATGGTAAGCGATACGACCGCTCATGAACAGAAACAAAACCAAACAACACCTTGAGTTACAAAGCAATGCTTGGCATTCCACTGCGCTCGCCATCCTGAGACATAAGATGTTAAGTCTCAATATGTCCTAATATATCCTGTTATAAGCTGACTGTCTTAGCATTGCTGGACTTCAGTAATGCCTTCAACACCGTCGATTTCGATGTCTTACTTGGCATAATGCGTTCTCTTAACATATCTCCAACAGCAGTTGATTGGTTTCGTAGTTACCTGTATGGTCGCCAGCAACGCATCTGCTTTGAGGAATGTTTTTCCTCTTGGTGCTCAGTATCTGCTGGCGTACCTCAGGGCGGCGTTTTATCTCCTTTACTCTTCGCTGTCTTTATTAATTCTATTACCAATAATCTTCGCTCCTCCTACCACCTTTACGCTGACGATCTGCAAATTTATACTCGGGCATCCTTGGACATGATGGCTAACGCGATTGGAGCTATCAATTCTGACATCCAACATATATGTTCATGGAGTAAAGAGTATGGACTGAAGGTCAATCCATCTAAAACTCAAGTCATTGTTGTCGGCAGCCCCAGAATGATATCGAAGCTTGATCAGGACCAACTTCCATCTGTTTCCTGTGATGGTATCACTGTTCCATACAGTGATACAGTCAAAAATCTCGGCCTATATATGGACAAGTCTTTCACCTGGGGTCCGCAGGTTCGGGAAATTAGCCGTAAGGTTTTTTCCTCAGCTAGGTCTTTGTGGAGGTTACACAATTTTCTCCCCATTGCCACGAAAATTTCCCTTGCACAAACCCTCCTTCTCCCCATCCTTGATTATGCAGATGTCAGCTATCTCGATCTCACCGAGGACCAACTTAATAAACTTGAGCGTCTTCAAAATTTCTGTATTAGATTTATATTTGGTCTGCGCAAATATGATCATGTCTCCGAGTTTCGTGCTAAGCTCAAGTGGTTACCCATACGACTTCGTCGGAATGCTCATATTCTTAATCTTCTTTACAATATTTTGTTCAATCCCCTTACTTCATCATATCTCAAAGAACGTTTTATATTTCTCCACGATTCTCATTCAAGGACCTTGAGGTCGTCGGAGAATTTGAAGTTGAGAATGCCTGTGCATACCACGACTTTTATGGATAAGTCGTATACAGTCCAAGCCGTTCGTCTGTGGAATGCACTACCAGTTGTCATAAGACAGGCGAAAACACTGACATCTTTCAAAAAGATGGTTAAAGATTACTACCTTTCTCTATAAGCAGCTGCATGAAGAAGTTTTATTTCCTACTTTTGTCTCAATAGGTAATTTATAGTATGTATATAATTATGTATGTCTATCTATAGAAGTATTCATATATGTATGTATATAAAATATAAATATATATCATATATTGTGTATAATATATTAATTTTAAATAATTTGTTTATATATTCCTTTTTAGAGCATGTTTATCTTTAAATTCTATACTGCCCTCTCTTCTTATCCTTTTCTTTTATCCATCCAAAGGTTGTCTGGAAGAAATCGCCTAGGGCGATAAGACCGCCAACTGTACTCTTTAATTTTATTTTTTAAATATTGTAATATTTTGTTCTTTTGTGTGCAGTAAAGAATAAAATAAAAGAATAAAAATAAATATGTCCAGTAGTTACTCTGGCTACAATGTCCTTCAATCCGAAACACAACAGTGCATTTAAACTGCTGTTTGACGGGAGAAATAGACATTGCGGTGGTACCCACCCAGGCAGCCTCTCACATATGAGAGACCTACCACCAGTAAATAATCGATCGTACAACTCAACTAACTAAAAATGACTACAACCCCTGAAGACACAGCATTTAGGTTCGTCGATACAATGCTGCCCCTAGATAATAAAAGAAGGAAAATTAGAGATTGCAAGAATAATCGCATTGTCTAAAAATACAATATTAATGTTAAAACTTTTGTTACCAGCCATCATGGAAGTTGAAACAGCATCGTAATATAACACCAGTTTGCTCGTAATTTTTACTGCTGCCGAAATTCCTCCCTTCCGTCTCTCCTCGTCCTAATAATAAACGTAATTGAATGAAACATTGCATTTTATGTAAAATTTAATAAAGTGAGTGACTGCGACATACCTGTGCCAGAATTAATGGTGCCTTGACACCGTTTTAATGATAAATTATTGTGGCGAGTTCCATTGTAGCGTTGGGAATGTTAAAACAGGTATTTTTATGTACAACTAACGGTTGGGCCCGGTTTCGCCCGGGTGCAGATAGATTTTGAGTCCAGTCCACATCAACAACATATTATTTCGCGTAGATCTAACTAACTATATTTCCCGCGCGCCGTCGACTATATTTCCCGTCCCGTTATATCCCGTTCTGTCCCGTCTCGTTCATTCTAATGATGAAAAGCATTCAAACCTGTCCTCTCCCATCCCTTGCCAACTATTCGAATTTAAATGAGTAGAAATATTTGGTTTCCTGACTCATCCCACGGGAACACAACATTTTTCGGGATAATAAGTAGCCTATGTGGTAATCCAGGGTATCAGCTATCACTGTACTACATTTTATCAAAATCTGTTGAGCCGTTTATGCGTGAAAGTGTAAGAAACATCCATACTCACAAACTTTTACTTTTATAATATTAGTAAGGATGTAATGTAATAGTATGGGTGGTGGTAGGTCTGTCATATGTGAGAGGCCACCTGGGTGTGTACCACCGCGATGTCTATTTGTCCCGCCAAACAGCAGTGTAAATGCAGTGTTAAGTTCCAGTTCGAAGGACATTGTAACCGGTGTAATTACTGGGCATATTGAAACTTAACATCTTATGTCTTTGGATGGCGAGCGCAGTGAAATGCCAAGCATTTCTTGGCTATTCATGGTGTTGGTTGGTTTTGTTGCTTACTATCATGCGAATGGCATACCCGTTTCGTCATTCAATGCCTTTTAAAAAAAATGGATTCCGGTAAAGCACCCAACATTTTACTGTGTATTCAAATGTTGTTAGATAATTGTGTCGAGAGATTTTAGACACTATCTATATGTCGCGTCACAGGTAGCCGAACGCAACATATCTTGATTTTCTTCTTCGGCGCTCATAATTGTTAATCCTTTTTTTTAGAATTTGGTTGGAAATAAAACACACTTTTACAATAATAATGCGGTTACAGACAAATACTCGAAGAACGCCCGATCATCGAGGTTATGTCCAGGCCCATTCATTTTTAATTCATATTGAATTAACCAATCAATGTCACCTGCGTTACCGCCTCCTTTTTAATAAATTCTATTTTAACATCTGAATTACGTACATACTACTTAGTAAAAATAAACAATCATTGAAACACAAAGTAATTAAATCTTTACAAATTAAATAAATTGAAAACAATTACAAAGAAAATAATAATTGAAATTAAATTTAAAGAACTGATGTCACTCGCCATTGAATCTGCCACAGCAGCGCCATCTATTTCCGACACGGCCATTCTGATGCTCACCCGTCCTCGGGTGTGGAGTCTATGAATAAAGTAAAAAAAAAAAGAAAAAGTTAACTGTTCGGCAATCCTGCCAAGCGAATTAAAAGACGAATACCATCAGATGAATTATTAACGGTAACAATTTTTCATGGAGATAATACTTTAAAAAAAAAAATACAACCTTCAAGTTCCCAGAGAATAATTGAACAAATCGTTTTTAATGACTTACAGGATACTATTACATAGCCACAACAATCAAGACATAGCCAACAATCACAATTGTTCAGTCCATCGAACACAGTATCTAGTCCATCAGATACTCTATGGCACAGTCCATCGGCCATTGATTACTATCACACAGTATCTAGTCCATTAGACACTATATGGCACAGTCCATCGGCCATTGATTACTATCACACAGTATCTAGTCCATTAGACACTATATGGCACAGTCCATCGGCCATCAGTACAACTTGGTCCGTTGGAAGCACTTCTAACCGTCATGCTTGTCGTTGGCATCACTGTCATCATCATCATCATCATCAGATTGCAAACAATTAAAATCTAACTCTTTGGGAACTTGATGATCGGGGACACCTCTTACACGATCATGAGGGTACTTGTACGTTCTGTTCGAATTCAAAGCCCTTAAGAGATACCTATCACCCTCTAAAACTTCAATTACTTTAAAGGGGCCTCGAAATTTAGCATCTAATTTAGTTTGGTTTCTTTCCTCATTTTCAATTAATACAAAGTCTCCTACAGTGAATTTATTGAACTCTCCGATTCGGATCCATCAGACGAATTTCTAATTGGCCAGTTGACACCCTTGTCTTAGATATGTTTTTAGGAAAAGAATATGAAAACTCACTGAAGACTTCCATCAGCTTTGGAAGAAATTCATTTGGTATGTTAGTTTTAATATTACTAAAATCGTAAAATTCATTGCAAACATGATCTACCTCACATAAATCAACCTTATGATTACGAGAGAACATTATTTCCGAAGCAGACACGGTCACAGTTAAATCGTGCTGTAAAACTTCTCTACCGATCATGATATTATGTTGCAATTGATTGTTTTGAAGAACATGAAAAAGAACTTCTAATAGTAAGCCGTTAATTGTTACTTTACATAAAATTTGCTTCGTACTATAAGCTGATCCCGATCCTATACCATTTAAAGAAACTGTATTATGATACACTTTTCCAGAAAACTTAGAGGCAAAATTTTCCTTTAAGAGAGAACATTCGGCTCGGGAATCGTAAGAAAAAGGAAACGACTCACCATCATGTAACAATTGTCCTTGAGGATTACCAACAGAGCAGACATTGACTCGCTTCTCACCCGCTGTGATTATTGGTGCTGCACTTTCACCGCCGGAAATGCTCCGCTCGTTGCTGGTCACCGCGTTGCGTGGACACTTAAAAGCGTAGTGGCCTTTGACCCCGCACTTGAAGCAGGTCACATTGATGTTCTTTTCTCGCTGAATCTGTTCAGCAGCTGTAGTTGGTTTCGGAGAGTTACTCGATGTCCAAGTCAGCGCACGATGTTTGCGACAGTTGACGGATAGATGTCCAATCCTGCCGCAGTTGTGACAAGACAGCGTATGTGGCACATGTAGCTCGAGTCGCTTGCTGTCACTCAGTTCAACAAAAGCTGGAGTATTTACTTTCCTCTTTAAATATGAAAATGCTTGCAGTTCACGTTGCATTTGGTCACGCGTCGAAATGTCCGTCGTGAAAGCCAGGCGTTGCAGTCTACCATCGAACTGTGCCACGTGAGAAAGCACCGTAGCAATGGCAATCTGCTCCGTAGTCAATTTTTGCCAGCGCGAGGTTAGCATGGTCATCAAGCGAGACGTATAAGCCGCTAAACATTCACCTTCCTTTGGTCGGCCATTGCCAAAATTAAGTAACGTAGCTGCTGGAGTTTCCACACAATCATACCGCGCTTTAAAAAGAAGCTTCAGTTCTGGCCACGTAATCCCTCCATACGATATTTGCGATAGCCAACGTGACGCGCTTCCCTTTAATGCTTCACTGATCACCATTATTAATCTATTGCCGCTGAGGTTGCGTTCCGATATGCAAAGGTCAACCGTATCACACCAAGCACGTGGATCGTTGTCAGACTTGTCCGGATCAAATTCAGGAAGGCAAATCTTTTCGTTGTTAGCCGGTGCTTTCAATGCATCGATCAGGCATAAAAAATTACGATTTTGCGATTCCAACAAAGAATGGAGAAAAGTTTCATCCAACCTTGATTGCTCCTGGGGCGTAGCCTGTGGTAATCCCACTGCTGATGTCGCGTCACAGGTAGCCGAACGCAACATATCTTGATTTTCTTCTTCGGCGCTCATAATTGTTAATCCTTTTTTTTAGAATTTGGTTGGAAATAAAACACACTTTTACAATAATAATGCGGTTACAGACAAATACTCGAAGAACGCCCGATCATCGAGGTTATGTCCAGGCCCATTCA
Source organism: Hyles euphorbiae (assembly GCA_023078785.2). Taxonomy (NCBI): domain Eukaryota; kingdom Metazoa; phylum Arthropoda; class Insecta; order Lepidoptera; family Sphingidae; genus Hyles; species Hyles euphorbiae. The sequence goes on from CM041030.1 coordinate 1,429,990, forward strand.
TTTTTAATTCATATTGAATTAACCAATCAATGTCACCTGCGTTACCGCCTCCTTTTTAATAAATTCTATTTTAACATCTGAATTACGTACATACTACTTAGTAAAAATAAACAATCATTGAAACACAAAGTAATTAAATCTTTACAAATTAAATAAATTGAAAACAATTACAAAGAAAATAATAATTGAAATTAAATTTAAAGAACTGATGTCACTCGCCATTGAATCTGCCACAGCAGCGCCATCTATTTCCGACATATATATTTTCACTTTGTATGGTAAACTTAACTACTAAGAACTTTTAAACCGTACCAAGATTCAAACCCAAAAGAAAATATACTTCATGATACACATACTCTTTCGTCATAGTGTGAAATTAAACATGCAGTCTTTTATTTTACAATATCTCCATTTTACAAACTAAATCGGTAATTACAAAACCTTAATAAACTAATTTATAAACATTAAATAACTTTATTTTAGTTCAGAAACAAATCCTCGAATTTAACACAAAATCAAGTATCACGTAACCATAATTCAGCGGCTTAGAGTGACCAATATTTGCAAACTTTCTATGTCTCAAACTCAGTATAGCACTACTATCTATTTATAAATTATTCAGTATACGTAACATAACAGGAAATTTAGGAATAAGTTGAAATTGCGAGACGTGTGAAATTTTGAAAGACTGTTGCCATTGTAATTTAAACTCTGAGTGGCCCTAACCAAGATATAATTTTGTGTGTTAGGGTAGGAATTGTAAATTTGCTAGTACTATGTAACCAAAACTCTGCAGTTTACACTGACTGATACTTGCAATCTTTATACGTCTCAAATTCGACACACTACTACTATCTTTATATGTATGTATATAGGATATATCAAGACTGCTACCGAAAACGAAGCCGAGTGGTAGTTTTAGTGACTAGACACAACGCAACAAAAAAAAAATGCAAAACACGTGATAAATTTAATTTTCCTATAATCGTATTTGGGTGGTATGTACATAGTTTTTCCTAAAATAATAATATACACCCTATTATTTTTTACTACTCTATGGTAAGCATGGGTCAAAATTACTATTTTATCAAAAACTATCAATTTACCATCAAAACACGATGATGTTTCAAAATATCACAAAAATCGTTTTTTTTTTTTTGCATATTTTTATTTGCATTGTATCTTTAGTCATTAAAACTACCACCCGGCTTCGTTTGCGGTCGCAGTTTTGATATACCCTGTATGTGACGGGCTCGGAAATTCACGAATAAGTTGCGAGTCGCGAGACATGTGGATGGCGCGTACCGTCCACTCCATTCGGAGATTAATGAAGTGAGATTCTAAAAGCCAGCCTGGATACGTCACTGAAAGAACCTTTGAATTTGTTATTGTTGTTGAAAATTTTGAATATTATGCCAGTGTAATTTTAACTTTAAATTGTCTGTCTAATAAAAATATATATGATAAACACAACTACTCATTCTTTCTATATATGACACCTATAAGTCATTTTATTACTAATTTTAGTCTTGTTATAAATCGGACATAAATTCATATACATACGATTTATGGCCCAAAACACGAGAGCGTAACTAAGTAGCCAGTTCAAGCTATAAAATAATCCAAAATGGCGGCTACTACTTAAACTTAGCTCCATTAAATTTGAAATGTTCAAATAGAGCTCAGTGCTGATCGATCGAATATTACCAAGGCCTTACATGTACAATCGGCGGAGTTTGAAAACTTTCTGCCTAATTCACTACAATATTATTTAGTTTAGTTGGCCGGGTTTTAATCTAAGATCTGAGAGTATTTGCGATTATTTGAATGGGTAAAGTTGTATGTTTTATTTTTGGATGACTTACACAGTATATTTTGACGACTAGGTTAGTAAGACTGAGAGCATATATGGACTTTCTAATACCATCCTTGATCCAGTTCCAGGTTAGACCAATCACTGCATGACATTTTAAGTAACAAGCAAGTTCTTACTGCAATACCCCTAAGTTAAAATGATCATTAACTGATTCCATTTAAATGTGAGATTCGCATAGTTAGATGTTTATGTAAAATCATCTGACATATTTACCATCTTATTACACTTACCTAAACTGTAAAATTTGACTATGTTTCCACTACTGAATACATTTTTGAATATTGAGTCCTCCTTATATTTTCCCCAACCAATCCTAACTTCAATTCTAATCCTCAAGCAATAAAAACTATAGCATGCACCGTAACACAAGTACCCCATTTAAAATCAACAGCCACCAGAATGAGTTTGCTCGAGAATTCCCTCCAATGCATTCTTACCGAGTGCTCGAATAAAAGGATTTTACACTCGAGAAAATAATACAGGCTTTGAAGCCAAAATCCCTCATTTACCGTATTACAATGTTACCGAAATTGAAGTGTCGTGTAAGCGTGGTATTTGCGACGTTTGCCCAACGCCACTGCAGCGCATCACTTTATATTCATACCGTGACTTGACACCGTTGGATACGGATGGGAGTTTATAGATGTCGATTGTTTGAGGGTGGTGTCGATGGTGTAGGTTGTGGTGGAATTTGGATGTTTTTTTTTTCCTTTTTTTGTAAAGAATGAAGTTTTTCATTTATAAGTCCCAGAGAAAAAAAATACGTTTAGTTATCTTTAAATGTAGGTATTTATTTGGTGATAATAAGTCCAATTTCGTTTGACAAACTAGATTTAATTTTACAAAGGCGGCCTACTCCCATGCTCTTCTTTCTCTTTCCCCTCGTAATTTAAAATATCGACCACTTAACCAAAATCCAAGTACATGTTCATTAACGTGGAGGTCATTACCCCCAGTTGAGCTGTTTCAAATCAAATATTGATTAATAATAACCATATGCTGATTAAAATGCAACCTCCACACTCAATGTCAAAGGTAATGTGACAATTTCTTAGCTAGCTAAGCTGCAAGACTAACTCCAGACGCTGAATGTTAAATGACCTTACAAATGTAACAGTTTAATGGTTTCTGGCGAGATTTACCCGCACACGACTCAGATGACATTGACTAATTGCCTGGACCGAATACATCCTGTGAAATTTAATATAATGTGTACAAACTATTAATTATGCAAAAGTTAAGCGTCTTGAAGGAAACAAGTTTCAGTGTATGAGACGGTTTGCTAGATTCATTACTCATAGTTCAGACGTTATTAGTAGTAGTTATGATATTTTTTAAAATTTTAATTGGCTGCCATTTCTATTTAGTTCGTATAATATTTGCTTATAACTTATTAGAAGAACCTTTTGTTGTTAAATCCCCACTAGTAAAAAATGCGCGTAATGTTTTGAAATCCTGCAAGACGAGCAGTTTTTGAGCAGTGATTGAAACCAAAAACATGTTTTATAACTTCCTCAACCCTGCTCAATACATGAGAATCAATACTATCAACTCACGAAGTACTGGTTACGTGATCTCCAATATCGTATATCTAATATAATATGTAGGCTTAATCGAAATGTCAATTCAAAACAAACTATTGTCTCTTTTTATATAAAATACAATACATCAAACCGTAAATAAAAACATCTCATGTCTAAACAGAAGCATCGATAATAATTATTGTTAATGTATCACATATATCGATACTTAAGATGATGGACAGCACTATTAAATGAAGGGGCGTCGCGATGGCGGCTCGCATCAAAATACAGTATTATTTTGTGGTGTCACTATTGTTCTATGTAATGATACAATATGAGAATGCTATAAAATAAACTTCAGATGTTATATCTTTATGAAAACTTGACAGATAATTAATTACGTGTATTCCTTCGGATAGGCTTGTGATTCATCTGATCTTTCCTTCATTGATTCTAAGCAGGTGTATTTTTTAGAGTATTGTAGGTGTGTCGGCAGGTATTGAATATTTTTTAAGTAGAGAAGTAAAGTAAAGAGGAATGAGGTTATAGAAACTCAAGAAAAGTTTCTGACCGAACGAAATAAGGTCATCTAATTTGGATTGTATGTTGGTATATTAAAAATATTTAGTAAATAAATACACACACTGTTGTTTGTGACTGTTCACATAATATGTTAACAAGTGACAAACAACAAAAAAATGTATTGACATAGAATGTTAATGACTAAAAACGCGTATAAATTATTTCTGGAGATATAACACATTAATTTTTCAATCAATCAATTTTTAAGTTGTGAAGGCTAAACTATTTAGTTACTACATTAAGGGTATCTTATTACGTAATGATCTATTCGCAACTAAAGAAGCTGACGTAATTGTTTCAAATTAAAAGAGAGAATCATCTCAGTTCACTTGATTCCATCTGGACGCCGCCCGAGGCAATCACAAATACAGGTATACCAAGAACTACTAACTACTACTGCTACTAAGGCAAAACGTTTATTTTTGTTCCTGATATGGCTCATTTTAGTGTGAAATTCTTGTTTTAAAACAGGCTCACGATACACAAAAATAGTACAAAGAAAAATAAATCACAATACATCTCATTAACATCTCATCCTGCATTCAACGGTCCAAACTGAATTACAGTGAAGACCGTCGTTTAGTGAATATCTAAGACGGGCCACGAAGACCCGCGGACATAATAAAAATTCTTATTCCCGGCCACTCCGGAAATATCCGAGTTACGGCATTGCATTATATTAGACCACGCCGGAGGCTATTTCAACAAATAAAAACATTTTAAACTCATTTTTGTATTAAATTGTGAGAAGTTCTACCGCTTTGGTGGAAAACTGTTTTCTTTGAAACATATTTTTCTGTTTCTTGCCGGCTGTGGCGGTATATTTTGCGGTATTACGTGAACTTAGTGCCTTTCATGTTGTATTATTGGTCTGTTGAGCGTATTTAGTTTGCAGTTTATAGCGCCGGACCAGGGTAAAACCTTTATGAAACTTTAAAACTTTCTAAATCGGATTTTCTGTAGACAATTTTCCTCTGGTTGTGTGACTCAGAGGCACCCTGATGACTTCGATTTTTTTTATGATGCGCCTTATGATAATCACAAATAAAGTATTCACCAGATATATAAATAACATCAAAAATACAGCCTAAAGATTTCATAGAATTATGAACCATTTTGAGTGATGAGTGATATTTTAATCCACAAAACGTTCTATCAAATTAATGTTTCATACAAAGGTTTTCTTAAGAATTGATTTTATATTAACATTGTTATGTAAAGCATGTTTTATTAATATGTATTTTTGTTTGTTTCAGGTATGTACATACATTGAGCTCGCAAAGGCGTTATTGCCAAGGTAATTGCAATATATTTAGTTTAATAATACTTATTTCCGACTTGTGCACAACTACGCAGAAAGTTATGGAGAACTGTGCATTCCAAGAAAGCAATGTATCCAATCTACAGTATACATGTTTAAACTCATCTTGGTTTGCAGTTCTATGTGTGCGTATAGTTGTAAATCTGAACTTTTGATTTTAGTGTTAGTGCTGCGAAAGTTGTCGCACATATTTCACTTTAACCGCACCACACACTCAACAAGACACACAGCACAACTTTTTGTTGGCGGGTTAGTCGGCGTCTTCACTCATTACAAGTGGAAAAAGTTGGCGACACGTCGCCGGCCCAACATGATATGAACATTAAAGCCGGAAACATACTATTGAAACGTCACACCACCGGAACCGACGCGACACGTGTTGAATCAAATCAAATCGTAGTATTTTGTATGACCACAACCAATCTACGAACACGCGATGCTATGTACGTTGCGTGACGTATTAATAGTATGTTTCTGGCATTAATGACTTTTTTGAGTGTCGCCGGACAACTGAGCATAGCACATGCTACCAACATGTCGGCGGACACAAGTGAGTATAATTGTCGCCGACATGATTCTTTTCTTATAGGTCGCCAGGTTGATACCGGCGGGCCGGCGTCTTTAATGTGTAGTGCGCTTATATTAATTAAAAGCACACGCACAGGCGCGCGAGAAAAAATAAGTTGAAATATGTATACCAAGTCCCCAGTAGGTAGAATGTACAGCAGAGAGTTGGTAATGTCGTTTTAGTTTGTAGGGCATTTCTAGTGGTTGAAACGTGTATACCAAGTCCCACTAGTAGGTTGAAGGTACAGCAGCGAGTTAATAATGTTTTAGTTTGTAGGGCATTTCTAGTGAAGTTACTGGGCTTAAGGACACTTAACACTTAATGTGTCGAGGTGTCGAGCGCGGGCGCTGTCATGCAGTGCTTAGTAATAATATTCTGAGTAATATTGCTCCAGTTCATGGAAGGCATGATGTTTACTATCTTACTCGTCTCATTTTCATTTACTTCATTTAATACTTCGAAGTAGTAGAGCTACGACAGTCAGTCATAATTCGGCATAAATAAGCGGGTTCGTCAGGTGCGGTAACAATGTCTCACAGGAGATCAACGTGAAGCGGCATCCTTGCTGTCGCATTTCGTTCAGTGAGTAAGATTGCTGAATGCCCAATACCCCTTCCCTCTACGTATCCTTCTCCTTTCTCGTTTCCCTCCCGGATTGATGAAATTAAATTGGTTTATTGATCATGTAAGTAATTAAATAGATCTTATGAAAAGTCAATACATAGTAATTATTATATATTTACAAAATAATTGACTATATTATTGTATCAAGTGATCTGTTCGCTCGTTTGCTGGATCTACACAACAAAAAAAAAAGTTATTCATGTAAACTTTTAGGGGAAGGCTCGCGCTCCTTCACAAAATGACCTCGACTAACCATGGCTATAACCGCAGTCTCCTCCATCAATACACTTTGGAATATAGATGTATGCTCATGTAGGGACCTCACAAAACTCCCCTTAAAATAGTTTTATTAATAAGTACTATAAGCGTGATACATGGAGAAAGAATTCGCTAACCGCTTGCTTCGCCGTGACCGATGTAATGGGTGGTTGTGTCACCGACCAACACCCTGACTTTTATTAGATTGAAAAAAATACGGAGATTTAAATTGCATCGTTTAGAGACGCCGCGCTTGGTCGCGACGGTTTTGTAAGGCCATTTCTTGTTTGTGGTAAAGCATTGTGCAGTGTCGCTTATGAGACAATTATGGATTTAAATTATTACTCCTTGCTGATTTATTATAAATGCAAGCTTTGTTAATACTTTTTCCTTTCTTTTCTGCTCTGGTTTTGAGAGACCAGCAACGCTTCTAAGATCCAAGTCCTGTAGATGGTCCTTACAATTAGGCAATCTCTTTGCTTGCTGATTTTTAGGGATGTAATTTTTGTAAACCATTTTGTTTCTTTCCTCTGTCCTGATTCTTCTTGTTTTGAGAGACCAGCAACATCTCTACCATCCTAGTCCTGTACCTGGTCCTCACCGTCAGAAAATCTGTTTGCACGTTAGCTAGACCTATGTAACAGGAAAAAAATACTAGGTATATGCTTGCGACCAAAACTGAAACCAGGTGGTAGTATTAGTGGCTTCGGACACAATGTAGAAATACACACTAAAAAGAGTAACAATTTTTATATGGATTTTTTTTACCTGTCTTCGTGTTTAAGTGGTAAATACGTATTTTTCCCGAAATACAACATTCATACTTTTATTTTTAAAAACGCGAAGTTCTGCAACTATTTAAATTAATATTTTAGCAAGAACCATGTATTTACCAGTTACAAAGATCAATGAAATGCCTTGAAATTTTTAACTAAACCTAGTAACCACCATATCCTAACAGTTCGCTATTCCCAAGAATGGGAAAAACTCGCAGCGACAAAGAACGAAGAGTGAACATGTAGGCAGCAAGGCGACCCCAATACCCCTTTAAAAATTGTTAACCTTTTTGTTACTGAATAAATAATTTGTTATTATTATTTTTTAAGGTTAGCAGCGCAGGCAGCGCACAAACTGCCTAGCAAAAATCAGGTACCATGTGGGTCTCCCACGATTTAGCCTATACTTAAAAATAATTATACTTAAATAAATCGTAAGATTGGTTAGGCCATAGGCTGATGAAGGCTTTGTTCACTATTTGATACAACAAACGTCAAACAATAATTAAACTACCAATTCACATAATAAAAATATTAAATATATTTCATACCTATATTCTTTGATTGATTTGGTGGTAAAGTTGTACAATAGTACGATTATAACACTGAGGTCTCGAGTTCGAACTCCGGGTCAGGCAAATTAATAGTGGATATTTTTATTCGTTATAATCAACACCGTAGCGCAGAGCGGATTGGGATTCCGAAAATCTCATAACACAATGGCAACAGAAATTAAATATATAAATACTCCAAAAATATGTATATTCAAACTATATAATCAATATCTACATTATATGTAAAGTTTGCGGAGAAAAATGTTATCTATACTCTATATGCAAAGTATTGCTTACCTTGTTTCGATAAATATTCACTCTCTTTGTGCTCCCGAGCCGTCACTCTTACGTACAAAATAATTCTCTTACACAGAAATTCACTTTAAAATAACGCGAAATTTACCTAACTTGACAATATGAAAGACGTACGCAGAATTACTTTCGATGTATTTAAAACGGATATATACTTATTTTATCTGATTTTATTTCTTGACGCCGCGTGCCTGAAGAGTGCTTACGTCAAGATTAAGGCTTTTGGTTACTTAAATATAGACGTAATATTAAAAAAAAACATATAAACCAATGCAAGTATGGCTTAAGATAAGAGAAATTAGAAAAGTAGGTACATAAATATTCTTAAAATAAATTATAATATATCCAAAGTCAAAATATTACTTCTTAATTTTCTTCGATATTATTTTTCCAAGAGCTATACAAAAGCTTTTCCCTTACCCTCCCAAAAACCTCTTTTTAAACCTGTCTTCATCATCACCAAAAGCTATTTTCTTTGGCCAAAAGTTGGAAACCATATAACAACGCAAAAATCCTCGAATTTACACTAAGGCTCATCAGCTTTGCGGTATATCAAGCACCTTAACACTCTCTAAATACAGCGTGTTAAAAGAATCGCAGGAATTCAAAGCTGGCACCGCGCCATGCAAAATGAACCGTTGCAAGCATATTATTAAATTGCAACTTTTAAGGAGCTTTACATTTTTAATTTGGTGTCAAGTTCACAATACGTTGTAGTGGACTCTATCTCTCTCTTTCCCTCTATTTATTCTCTCTATATACACCCCAGTTAGAACTAGTAAATGCTTTCATTTATCTGATCCAAGAACTTATTGATTTTATTATTTTACACAAACGGGATGCAATGATCTGTATCTTTATGAACCCATATACGTCCCACTGCAAGTCACGAGCCTCTTCTACAGTTGAGAGAGCGATTAAAAGTAAATAGGTTATACAGTCCACCATGCTGGCCTAGTATGGGTTGACAGACTTTAAATGCTATGGAAATTCATGCAAAATGCTATTGTATGCAGATTTCGTCACAATATTTTCCTTCACCGTTTAAGTGCGTGGTGGCCTATTGGTAACGAATGCATTAAAACAGGACTTAAAAAACAAAACGTTTTTTTCATTGAACTATAACCGTGGTCCCTAATTAATACCACTAATCCTCTTCTACTTTGAAAGACTGATTCTAGAACATTCCATCAAAATCCATCTACTTTACCATCATTCAAGTGCCGCCATAACAAGTAACAATAATGTTTTGAATCATACATTCAGTGGAGTTGTTGGAACTGGCAGCTCGCCACGCAACTCTAGACATAAAACAGATTATGGTACTGAAGCAATGACTAATGGGGACGAGAACATAAATTCTCCTTGTTGGGTACAATTGTGTCTAAAATTAAAAAAAATTAAAGCAACATTTTTAACCGACTACAAGTAAGGAGGGTTACATGATTAGCAAAAGATCTAACACTAATATTCATGATGAATGTCAATAGTTGTCGGCTGATACTCGAAACAATAATTAAAAACAAAAATACTTTTTTATCGCTGTGGAACAGTAGGTACTTTCTTCAACATGGTTTCTTAGATTTATGCAAATTTAGCACATTGGAATAAAACTAATTTTAAGGATTTAATCACGGAATGGTTTAAATTTTGTGTTTTTTAACTTTATGGTTTCTTATTATTTGTCTTTTACGGCCGATGCCAATAATCAATCGAAAAAATTAGATTGAAGTCAATCTGTTTTGTTGTCAATTGTTTTCTACTTTTCGATTGGTCTCCTGTCATGTTGCCATAGTTTATTCACTACTGAGATTGATTATTGGCAATATAGTATCAGAAAAACGATTGATCTGTCAATCTAAAACGGCAAATTTTGGATTGGGTTTGCTTATTAGCAGCGGCTGTTAATTGTTTAACTTAACACTTTACAGCTTTTTTAATCACAATGATGAAATCTGATAAAAAAGTAGTTTTATTGTAATGAAAATCTAAATAAGATAGATAAATAAAGCCTCAAAGGTAAATCCTGTTGTTAAGATCGATTTTTAATAATAATGAATAACGAGACACGCAATCGCCCGATGGCTACCGATACGACAGCACAAGAATAATAGCTAAACCAACCTAACAACATCATTCATTACAAAGCAATACCTGGCACTTCACTGCGCTCACTATCCTGAGATATCAGTTGTTTAATCTTAATATGTCCAATAGATACTATGACAACAATTTCCTCCAAACTGGAATAAAACATTGCTGTTTGATCTACCAATAAATTACTATATACTATCCATATACTTTTTGAATCTATATACATTGCTGTTCGCTGAACCAGGCGCATATCCATGGATCACGATTACACGAGGCCTCATTAGTGTAATGGCGCCATGTACGGCCGTGAACCGACAATATCTGGTTACAATTCGGTAATGCAGTCAGGCATTACAATTCGTCAGTTTTCGAATACGATGATAGGATTTTTATGAGGACACATTCCAAGAGTTAGTCGGTTTAGTATGTCAAAATAAAAAATATAAAACCCAAAAATATAAAATCAGTTTGCATTGACTCTTTCTCATGCCCTACTTATTTTGTTTCATGCAGACTGGTGAAATATACATGTAAACTAATATTATAAAGAAGAAGATTTGATTGTTTGTTTGTATTGAATACGCTCTGAAATTATTAGAAATTAGTGAAAAATTATTTCACCATTTGAATACTACATTATCCCTGATGAATATAGGCGATAAAATATTAAAAAAAAAATTATCTACACCCGAGCGGAGTCGGCCGGGCTGCCTTGTATATGTCGACGATATCCAGTCACAAATAACCTGTCACTAATAATTTTAGTACACATATACAGCCGCTGCCAATAAACAAACCCAATCCAAAATTTGCCGTTTTAGATTGACAGCTCAATCGTTTTTCTGATACTATATTGCCAATAATCAACCTCAGTAGTGAATAAACTATGGCAACATGACAGGAGACCAATCGAAAAGTAGAAAACAATTGACAACAAAACAGATTGACTTCAATCTAATTTTTTTCGATTGATTATTGGCATCGGCCGATAGTTGTCAACATTTGTTCCATATCCATGGATATAACAATTGCTTGTAAGTGCGCGGCGACACGCGTTACAAATGGCACCTGACAGAAACACAATATGTCACATTTACACAAACAAGACCTGATCAGAGACGAGGTTGGAGCTGTAACCATTACTCTTTCAACTACAATATTATTAATGAAGCGTCGGGAAGTCAGAAATGTAAAAATTAAACCAAATCCACGATTAAATCCGTAAATAATAGTTTTATTTCGATGTGTAACATTCGGGTAAATCTAAGAAACCATTATACAATATTATTAGATATTTACTATTTTATAATTAAATTAAGTTCTACAGTAGTACACACATTTCACATGATGGCATCTAAGACATTTTTTTGATACAGTTATATTCTAATCCATATTTTATTGGATTTAATGGCGAGACGAGTATGACGTTCGCCTGATAGTAAGCGTTACGACTGCGCATAAGCAGTAGCACACTTAACAACACCTAGAATTACAAATGAATGCTTGGCATACAAAGCAATCTGATACATACACCACTTAAATGAGTACATAATTCTTATAAATGACACAAACGTAAGCAAACACAAGAAAAATATACCTGTAAAAAAATAATTAAGGGCTACTTTTACATAATTGAACGAATTCACTATTACAATCTACAAGGTGGTTAACATATTAACAATCTTTTGTTGTAGAATATAGAGTATTAGTTTCAATGTTTGAAGAATCCCATATTGTCAGGAATTGGAATTCATGTTCTCAATCTTGTGACGGAAATAGTACGATCCTCTTTCCGAGCCAAATGTTTTTGTGATCCCCCTGTATGTGTTTCGAGTAGGAATTCTCATACTAAAGTCTGCCCTACATATACATATTTCGATGCCTTTGATGTAAGAATTTTGAATGCAAAAATTGTTCAGAGAAATTCTATGTGGATAAACGTGAAACATTTGACACTGTTTAGTACTTACTTACACGTAACATAATAGTGATGGTTAGTATTATCATTATTTTTGCATCCAGTCTGTAGCTTACTATGGGGTCAAGACTATATTGCTTGTAGTTACGAGGTCAGTTTATGTTAATTAGAGATGCATAAACATCCACAGGAATAAATCTGTATATTTATCCCCGCAAGAAACAAACCTGTTAGTTTAATTCAACAAAGTGCATAACTTAACTTCAGTACACACTGTATTTTAGTATGTTTAAAACAGACATAAACTAAAGCCTGTTTCCGAGAAGGGGTAGGCAGAGGTGCTGGTAGAAACCAGTACACCCATATTTCATCTTGGGGTTAAAGGAGGCGAGCCTATTGCCATATCGGGAAAAAATCCTTACTTCGGGTCGATAATGAATCGAAAAATCCAATATCACTTTTTTTGTGTATTCATTATCCGGAACAGATCCCTACATTACAACAACCACGACATTAAAACCTATAGTATTTACACCAAGAAAGACAATTCCAACAAAGAACATCTCGCTCTAAAACACCTTAGAATTATAAAGAAAGAGAATAAAAATAACACCTTTCTCGACAGCAGTAACAAATCAAAACGTATTGAATGGATTCGCAAAAGATATCTCGCGACTAAACTGAGATTAAAATAAAAAAACCGGCGCTTCCCCGACGACCTTCGATTCGTTTACATTGTAATTTACACTCCTCTTTTTTTTTTGTTAAATAAGACTTTTATATCAGATTGGTGTATTGGAAAATGAAAAATGCGCCTTTGGCGTTCTCTAACGTTTTAATCAAAGGTTAAAAATGTAGGCATCGAGGAGATAAAGGATCTTATTTTTAGAAGATTATTACGAGGAGAGATTTTCTGCGGGTCATTAGAGCTGTACCAATGGGTTAGCGAAGCAGATTTAGTGGCACCGTCTCGCTTTAAAACATGGAATATGAAACTAAGCTGTTACGTTTTATTTCAAGTGCAGTTGTCAGAGATCCTAAACCGGTAATCACAGAGATGGTTAGCAATGACCATCAAAGATTTTCTTATCTAACAGGGTAGTTATTTATTTCCATTGTACTACACCTACCATCACTGGTGGTGTCACAAACACAATCGACTAGTGGTAGATCTTTCATGTCAAGGGCCGCCACGATAAGTACCTACCACCGCAATGCCTATTTCTCTCGCGAAACAGCAGTGTAAATGCGCTTTCGAGTTCCAGCTTGACGGACATGTTGATTGTATCCAGAGTTACTACTGCACATATTGAGACATAACATATTATGTATCAGGATGACGAGCGCAGTGGAATGCCAAGCGATGCTTTGTAATACAAGGTGTTGTTTGATATAGCTTATGTTTATGAGCTGTCGTATTGCTTATCATCACGCGATTGGCATGCTTATCTAGCCAAACGTTGAAATTAAAAAAAAACACATATTTATTTCATTAATGTATCAGCCCATATTATCCCACTGCAGGTCACGGGCCTCCTTTATAATCGAGGGTACTATTGAGAATGGTTAGGCCATATAAACTTACCACACTGGCCTACGAGTAGTGCGGGTGGCGGACCTTACATACCATAGAAATTTATGTAAATCGCTATGGTATGCTGGTTTCCTCACAATGTTTTCCTTTAACGTTTTAGCCCATGGTGCTTCACTATCAGTATACACATTATTTCTTAAGCACATTATTATTAGTAATTCACGTCACGGTACTATTTCTCTCTCCTCAAACATGAAAATTCCCTCCAACTCTGTTCTTCGCTAATTTACCACATTTCACTGATTAAAATAACATGCATATTTAACCCTCTATTTGAATGTATTTTTACGATGGCAAGTCAGTCGGCCGTGCCTAACCCGCTGCAATGGTTATTAGCATAAAACTGAATTATTTATTCGCGTCATAAAGGATCAGGCTTTGGTTCTGACTTGACAAGTGACCTTTCATTAGGGTTGCCAGTGGTGGGAAATTTACTGGATTTTTAGGAATTTTATTATATTATTGATTCCATTTTCCTACTAATTGAGTAGGAAAATGTCTCCGGATGATTGGCGTTATAAGCAGTATTTTTTACTGAAAAGTTGTGGGTTTAAACAAATATCGTAACGCTGTCTTTGGGGTTTTAAATAGTTCAGTTCAAGATATTTCAGCGATATAATCAAACGCGATAGAAAAGTCATTTCTGTCATTTTTTCTCTGAGATATTACCCGATTGGGAATGTCAAGAACATTTTAAAACAATAAAATCAGTGTATCCAACTATTAATAACCATGTGTAAAACTAATTCAATATTGCTTTGATTTTAACAAAATTATTTCTTTTTTCCTGCTCATCCAACATACGATTTTTGTACCGTGGGTATCAAAAATTACGATATTTTCGGTGACACGGACTCCAAAACAAGTTTGTAAAACGAGAGGCCGCGGGTACGATATCCGCATTGACATTAATGTTTGTACGAACCATAAGTAAGTAAGTAAGTTATTTCGGGTTTGGGTTTCTAAGAGACCAAACGTCTCTTGTAGGTCCTGATATTCACTATGTGACTGTGGGATGTATTATATTTATTTGTTATCAATACAGGGATTGAACCCATAGCTTCTCTTATCACAATCAACATCTCATTCCAACTGCGCCATGTCAATCTAATAATCATGCTCCCCCTCATAAACACGATAATATATTTTAATTATTTATTTATTCGCCAGAAGCTAGCAACACCGATGTCAACTGTCATCCATTGTGCCCGCTCCTAATTGACACGGCCGATTTGACAGCCTCCATTTATATTGGATTTTGTTACGTTTTCATATTAGCCACGTCATAAGTGATTGAGTTCGTTTGACGGGGATTACAATGGACATTCATTAGAATCTCGTGGTTATTAAAAAAGGTGTTGTTAGTTATTTTTTATGTTAATTAGATGGAATCGCATTTACCATTGATTCATGTGATCTTATACGTTTCTATAACCAACAAAATATCAATTGACAGCCTCCGTGGCGCAGGTAGGTTCGATCCCCGCACCGAAAGAAATATTTGTGTGGCTCACAAATATTTCTTCCGGGTCTGGGTGTTTGTGAGACTGAAAAGTCTCTCGTAGTTCCTGATATCCACGACACGAGACTCGATCTTAGTGTGGGATCAGTACTATGTATGTTGGGTGTATTTATTTATTTATCAATATCCATAAAATTCCATTGCCACCATTACATATTTTAATTTCAATTAATAGTAAGACGATCATGCCATTCACCTGATGGTAAGCGATACGACCGCTAATAAACAGTAGTTACTCGGCTTTAATTTCCTTTAAATCAGAACACAACAGTGCGTTTACACTACTGTTTGGCGGAAGAAATAAATATTACGGTGGTACCTACCCAGGCGGCTTCTCACATATGGGAGATGGTAGGTCTCTAATATTATTATGGTAGTTATTCTATCATGCCAACACCATTGTGGTTACTCTTTAAAGTCAGTATAAAATAAATAAGTAAAGACTCCACACTAAGGTTTCACTATTAAAACATTGAGAGGAAGTATATGCGGGTAGGATATCATTTGTCCGCACTCATAGAGGGCGCTAGAGTGCCGACGAGTGCGAGCTCATTAGGAGTGACACCACTAGCGCCCTCTACCACCTCTCAAAACTTACCTCTGATTATGAAACATTTCTTTTAAGCTTGTGTGACGTCATTCGAGTATTTACAATGCCATGTTAATTAGTTCCGGCTTTATGATGAGTTGTTAGAAGCGTGTATTTTAATATTAAGCCATGTTTTATTCTTAATGGGCCAGTGGATTTTTACAAAAATCTGATTTTTGACGTCCATAAACATAGACTTCACAATATCGTAAATGCCGAACTTTATGTTGTTTATTTCTCTTTATTCTTTTCAGCGCTTTGAGTCGCTCTGCGACTATGACCAACTATGCCTAAAATGCCGAACTTTAAAAACAGAGAAACATAATAAAAAATCAGACATTCCAGATCATTACAGACTGTATTTCACCATCTATAGCCTTAATTAGGCCTCGCTGACAAATTATTTTTGGAATACTGTTCATATATACTGAGTATCTCAAGACTGCTACCGAAAACGAAGCCGGGTGGTAGTTTTAGTGACTACAAGCACAATGCAACTAAAAATTTCACAAAGAAACGCGACAATTATTTTTTATGACTTTTTAAATATCGTCATTTTTGGGTGGTAAATCCATAGTTTTTGCTAAAATAATAATTTAAATTCTTTTATACCTTAGAGTATTTATAAATAAAAGCGTATACACTATTATTTTAGGAAAAAAATGTATTTACAACCCAAATATGGCCATAGGAAAAAAATAACAAAAACAAAATTGTTGCTTTTTTTTGCAACTTTTTCTGTTGCATGATGTTTGAAGTCACTTAAACTACCACCCGGCTTCATTTTCGGTAGCAGTCTTTAGATACCCAGTATATTGTGTTAATCGATTATAACTTACAACATTTAAGACCATTATCACATTTACATAACATTATGCATATCACTTGCTCAACAAGAATTAATTCTACCTTTAAAATCCCTTAACAGGTGAAATCCTCACAAACACCCTCTTCAGCGATCATAAATCACCAAACAATTAGCACATCAGGTATTAATCACTGCACAAAGCATATTTTCGTCTGAGTCCCGAGCAGTGACGTGTCAGACTTCCTGACTAATTGCAGTGGGGCTCTGGATAGGTTTAGATCTTGGGATAAATCTTGGCGTGTGTATAAATATTTAATAAAATTATTTATTTCAATTAAATAGAAAATGGTTTACAGTCCAGGGTATGAAATATTCAGAGATTAAATATTACAAACAGAAAAAAGAACGTTAGTGAAACTATTGTGCATATGACCTGTACAATAATTTCATTTATTTATGTATTCTTAATTGCACACAAAAAGGTGAAAATACTTAAAATAAACTATAACAATAAAAAACTTACAGATGGTGGTCTTATCGCTCTAGGCAATTTCTTGCAGACAACCTTTGGATGAATTTACGAAACGGAAGAGAATATAGGTTGACCTAGGTATTCAACAATGTGCTTCTAATTTGAAAGGACATTTTGATGTAATAATATACATGTGTGTAAAATCAAATTCAAGAAATCTAATATACCGAGAAAGGGCACTTCATTAATATCATTTTGAAAAGAAAAAAAACGTACGAGGTTAAATGATTCAAGGGCTACCTAAATACCTGATAAAACCTGTGATTTACTCAAATATAATTTGACGCTAGCACAGCACTAACATTACTAGTGCCAGAAAAGTTTCCACCCTACAATTCGCAGTTCATAATCGACACTCAAATCTCACTTGGAACATTAGCCAAACTCAAGCAAACGAAGTGCCGCATCCATTCATCACTCCTTGAAAAATTTTCCGAAGTCCCAAAGTCATTAAAGTCAAAATATTATAAACTGTTCAACGGCGATGTCTCCCCACGGCGTTCAGATGCGTATCTTACTACTTCCAGTTTTCGTGATCATTAATAAATAATAACAGTCGAAAAAGTATTGCTTGGTGGTCTCAACTATATTATGTCGTGGCTAGAAACTACGACAGACTTTCCAGTGTCAGAAGCACCCAACCCCGAAAAAATATGTATATATATCCGAAATAAATAATGATGCACAACCCAATATAATTGTCCCAAATGAAAAAAAGCATTAGATACAGTTCGATATTTTAGCTGCATCTATTTACCATCAAACGCTGTGCAGCAAGTTTTCCGAGCCAGAATAAGGGAGTTTTATCGGAATCAAATCCGCGATAAAATCCATAAATAATTAATTATTTAAATTTCTAATAGTCGCGTAAATCTAAGAAACAATTAAGTCTCAATATATCCACAACATTGCATTCACACTGCTGATTGGTGGGAGAAATAGACAATGTGGTGGTACCCACCCAGGCAGCCTGTATGTATTACTTAATGTTTTATGAACTAGCCACCAAATTAAAATAATAATGCAAAGAGTTAGAAAGTGCGTGGTGGCCTGTTGGTAAACGAACTAGACGCGACTGCCAACATGTTCACGGTGGTCGCGGGTTCGAATCCCAGGGCACACCTCTGACTTTTCGGAGTCATGTGTGTATTGATAGCTGTCAATCACCACGCACTAAAACGGTGAAGGAAAACATCGTGAGGAAACCTGCATACCATAGCGATTTATTAAAAATTGTATGGTATGTAAGTCCGCCAACCCGCACTAGGCCAGTGTGGTGGACTATATGGCCTAACCACTCTCAATCGTACTGTCGATTGTAGAGTAGGCCCGTGCCCTGCAGTGGGACGTATATGGGCTGATACAAAAAAGAGTTAAAAGTTTCAATTTAATAATATGCTTGCAACGGTTCATTTTGCATGGTTCATTAACATATGAGAGACATAGTACACTACAAGTATACTAGTTGTAAAATTTTATGTTTTGTCTCAATACTGGTATCAAACCCAAGACCTTACGTTTCACAATCAGCATTTAACAGCCCCACGAAGCCTGTTGATGATTGTTAATCTACTAAATGTCGCAATGCAGTGATGACTAGGATCCTAATAGCATTGTGAGTTGATCGATGATTGAATTTCTGTCGACTTCCAACTTTTGAGTGTCAATTGATTGCCAATCAAGCTGAAATTTGAACCCATGTATTTTACATGACAGTCAATTTATATCATTGAAAATGGTTCTCTGTACTAGAATTGTATTTGCAATGGCAGGTACTAAAAATTCTATATGCCAAAATAATTAGGCCTGTACTTTTAATACTTCTTCTTATCTCATCAATTACTGTATCAGTCCATATACGTTGCACTGCATGGCCCCGGCCTACTCTACAATTGAGAGTACGATTGAGTGTGGTTAGGCAATATAGTCTACCACGCTGGCCTAGTGCGGGTTGGGGTACTTTACATACCATAGAAATTCTTACAAATTCGCTATAGTATTCAGGTTTCCCACTTCTTTTTTTCACATGATTCCGAAAAGCTTGCTTGCTTAAATCAACATCACGGATTCTTCACAATTGTATACGATGGTTGCTATCCTCATACGAATATTCTTCCACCAAACACAAGAATATCGGCAGAACCATTATACACATAAAGTTTTCAACACAAATAACACTGGCCGTCAAAATTAACGCCATAACCGACTTCGGTGAAGAGAGTTCTGTGTTTTACAAACAACGCGAAAGGCAAAGTTTACGTTTTGCGTAATTCGCTTTCAATGCAATAAGCGCCATCGTAATTTAGCCGTGTTTATTATTTTGAAGTTTGTTCCTATAAGCCGGCAAGTTTCTGAGTGGCGCAAATCATAGACTTGCAGCGAGCATAGGGATTAAAATTATTATTTTGTCGGAATTAAATGAAGAACTTTGATTCAATGCAAATATAGAAACTTATGCATGAACTCCTGAAGAAGTTGGTAGATATTTTTAAACGTCAACTATAAACTCATCGTAGGTGGAATTACATGAACTAGAAATTAAACAGACACGCATAAATCCATGTTGAAAGAATTGTCGATATTTGAAGAAAGCAAAGCAAAGAAAAAAAAATCGTGTTGCTGAGAGAGTTTCTTCCGCCATTTGTGGTCCACAGCTGAAACAAGTTCCGAAGCGGTGGAGGCAGTAATTAAATATTGAAAAGATCGTTTTAAAGTCTATGTCGATGAAGAATATTTTGATTTTTAGCTGGTACCTACCAACAGTCGCAGTGCGCTTACCTTCTCAGTATAAAAGAGTATTTTTTGCATAGAAGAGAATATTGTTTATATTCTTTTCACACTTTTTTATAGTAGTAGCATAACTTGATTAGATCTTTCCACCGTAGCCCTAAAACTAATTAAACGCACCATCACCATTGCTGTATAATTTTGTGGTAAATTTTAAAACTTTAAGAATCGGTCGAAGGAGTTTATAAAAATGAAACAGCAACGGTCACGGTTCAAAGTGTAATAATCAATTTTAAAAAGACAGTTACGCACTGAACAAAGCGCCTGACAAATAGTGATGGCACTTGTTCCTAATGAGCATTCGACTATTCGACTAAGCTAAAACTTATGTGCTAATAAAAATATAATAATAAAATATTAAAGGAGAGGCTGCAACATGCCCCCAGCCGTTGAATGCCGTGGGATTCAACCAGAAGTCGCCAACAGTGGACATATTTTTGATGCAGCTCTCTTCACTACACCATCTGCAGTGCGAATTTCAGCAACTCTGCAGACGTTGTCGTTGCCAGGATACAGGGAAATCACTCGACCCAACTTCCATTTCATTGGCGGTAGGTTGTCGTCCTTAATAACGACAAGAGTGTCGACCTTCAAGGAGTCCTTGCAAGCTTGCCATTTCACTCGTTGTTGGAGCTCCGACACGTATTCTTTGCTCCACCTTGCCCAGAAATGTTGCCTTAGTTGCTCGATCCTTCGATGCCGAGCTAAATGATCGTAGTTGAAGTCGCGAAGATCTTCAACTGGAAGCGAAACGAGGGGCCGTCTGATTAAAAAATGACCTGGAGTCAAGGGCAGCAAATCTTCAGCATTCGATGACATCGGAGTGAGTGGTCGGGAGTTTAAAATAGCCTCAATTTGTACTAAGGTGGAATTAAGTTCCTCGTAAGTCAAGTTACAGTTGCCCAGCACTCTCACTAGGTGATGTTTAGTGGATTTGACACCCGCTTCCCAAAGACCACCGAAATGTGGAGCATAGGCAGGTATAAAGTGGAAATTAATTCCATCCTGAGCCACGCTTTCAGCCAAGGAGCTACAGTTACGCCTGAGAAAATTAGAGAGTTCGTTATAGGCTCCTACGAATGATGTTCCATTATCGGAATATATATTAAGAGGCTTCCCTCTTCTAGACATGAATCTACGTAACGCCTGCAAATAATTATTACTCGTCAAATCGCCCACTAACTCTAAATGTATAGCTTTAGTCGTAAAGCATACAAAAACGACGATGTACACCTTCATCAATCGACATCCACGACCCTGACGACTAGCTGACATTATTGGACCCGCGTAATCAACGCCTACGTTTTGAAAGGGAAAATCTGCAGGTGATAATCTACTTGATGGCAAATTTCCCATCTGTGGTTTAATAGTTTCCCCTTTCAAACGTCGACAGCGCACGCATTGACGATAGCACGCTCTAGCTAAACTGCGCCCACCTAGCGGCCAATAGGTTTCTCTTATTGTAGCCAATAATAATTGTGGACCTGCATGCATCAATCTTCGATGCTCATGATTAAATAAAAGTTTTGTGAAGTGATGAGTGGACTGTAATAAAATAGGGTGCTTCTTTTCGAATGAATATTCTGAGTTGTGTAACCTGCCGCCTACACGAATAATTTTATTTGCATCTAAAAAAACATTATATTTTAATAAGCGATTTTTAAACGGCAATTTCTGATTATTTTGTAATAAATAATATTCACTAAAAGATTCCCTTTGAGCTTGTGTTATTATAAAGTTTAACGAATTTTGTAATTTGTGAGTAGAAAAACAATTACTGTTCTCGGACTGACGTCTACATAAATTAATAAATCGAAATACGTAACATATCGAGCGTTGAAGTCTAATCAAGTTTGAGAAACGTTGGAAATTGATACAGCTAACTTCCAATTGTGTGTTGCGATTAGTGTTGTGTAGACAAATATGTGTTTTGAGTTCAGGTAAAGATTGTATGTTATGTTCAATGAAAGGCCATGACGTGCTGTCCTTTCGTAAGAAGGAAGGCCCAGACCACCACAAATTTAATGACTGCAGATTTGTGGCTTCAACCCCTCGTGAGATAAGATCCGCAGGATTCTCATGTGAGGGGACATGCCTCCATGTGCACAAATCAGTAGTGTCTTGAATGTCCGATACGCGGTTGCGAACGAAGGTATTTAATTTTATGGGAAGCATTTTTAGCCAACCCAACACGACCATGGAGTCAGTCCAAAAAACTACATTCGAGACTGGTGTTCGGAGGGAACTAATGACCTTTTTGTACAAACGGGCGCCAATCACGGCAGCGCATAATTCCAGCCTAGGAATAGTAAGGGATTTGATGGGACTAACACGACTCTTGGCCATCAAAAGATGAACACCGACAGTGCCGTCCGCGTCACAACTACGCACATATAAACACGCACCATAAGCGCTTTCCGACGCATCGCAAAAAATGTGAAATTCTACCCGCTTATACGCATCAATAACAATGCGGCGGGATACAGCCAAATCGTTAAGCGCTGGCAAAGCTCGGAGCAGTGAAGACCAAGTGGCGATGACTTCAGTGGACAACCTTTGATCCCACGTAAGTTTCTCTAACCATAATCTTTGAAGTAGCATCTTCATACGGATAACACAAGGTGATAGCAATCCCAGTGGGTCAAATATTCGCGCAATGACGGATAAAATGTCACGTTTTGTATTTTCCACCGTTTCGGGGATGTTTATCGGAAAACATAACGTATCTGTTTGTGTATGCCAGCTAAGTCCTAAAGTTTTGCTAACGCAGTTGTCTTTTTCTATGCCTAGGTCTACAAGCGATTGGTCAGATTGCGTCGAGACTAATGAGCACTCGTTGGACTTCCACTTCCGCAGCGGCATGCAAGCAGAAGCAAGAGCTTCAGTTACCTGCCGACGCAAACTGTCAGCTTCATTAAGTTGGTCCGCACCTGTCAAAAGGTCATCGACATAAAAGTCATGTAGAATGACCTCAGCGACTCTTTCATCCTCGCATTCGAGCCCAAGTTGTTTTAAGCATCTTGTAGCTAAAAACGGTGCACTCGCTGTACCATAGGTCACGGTATTCAGTTTATACGTTTTAAGATTATCAGTTTCGGTATCACGCCAAATTATTTTTAATAAATGCCTATCCTCTGGATGTATAGACACTTGTCTATACATCTTTTCTATATCAGCGGAAATAACATATTTGTACATACGAAATCTGATTAAAATAGATGTTAAATCATCTTGAACAGTAGGCCCTACCATTAGAATATCATTCAAAGATATTCCTGCAGTAGTGGGGGAACTAGCGTTAAAAACTACGCGTAATTTAGTGGTCGTACTACTTTCTCTTAGTACGCCATGATGAGGTATATAATACGAAATTTTATCTTCGTCCGCCTGGCATTCAGACATATGCCCTAAAGAGATATATTCCGACATAAACTCTTTGTACATTTTATCTCGCGAAATTTGACTTTTGTTTCGTCGTTCAATTGATATAAAACATCGTTTTGCTCGTTGAAATGAATCGCCTAAAATATCAGGACATTCCTTTAGAGGTAATCTAACACAGAACCGACCATTTGATAAACGTGTCGTATTCGTAATAAAATGTTTTTCGCAACGTGATTGCTCATCAGAATAAGTAGATGACTCATGCTGGCTTAATTCTTCGATTTGCCAAAACCGCGTTAATTGCGTTTGTAAATTATCCAGTTGTGAAGATTTATCGCTCGCAATATTAGCGAAATTACATTTTAAAGGCTTATTAAATTTATTTTCGAAACCGATGTCAACTGGGCCACTAACTATCCAACCAAGTCTAGTTTCAAATATTAGAGTAGAACCTAGTACGATGCGTTCTGACCCTAATAAACTCCAAAATATATCGGCACCTAAGATCATGTCTATCGGCGCAGGAGTATGGTAATAGGGATCCGCTAAAGCTATATCCGTCGGTATATTTAATTGAATTTGTTTACAAGGCACATTGTCAGTAATCGTCGGCAAAACGAAACATACGATATTGTCGCAATAAGATTCGCGCAACGATTTTATGTGAACACGACACATTTTAGCTACCGGTGACAATAAACTGTTAATTCCTTGGATATAGTTATCAGTGTTCACAAATGGCAAATTTAATTTATTAAATAATGATTCCGTCATTATACAAGACGAGCTGCCTGAATCAAGTAGTGCGCGCGCAACGTGTTCCTTATTATGAATATCATAGCATCTAACTAACGCAGTCGACAACAAAATATCGCGCGAGGTAGGCGTGTGCGAATGCGCAGTGATATTTGCAGATAATGCGATCGAGCGGGTATGACCAAGCTCGGGGACTGCGCTGGCGCCGTTATCAATGTTGTGTAGTGGGGGCGCACCAGCCCGGCTACTGTCGGTCGAGCGTTGTATTGTTTTGCTGGGCACGTTGCTTATTTGTTTTGTCTTATTCTGGTTGTGAATTAATGTGTGATGCTTATAACTGCAAATTTTGCAACCAGATTTCTTACAGTTTTTAGGGTAGTGCCCGCGACGAAGACAATTGTAACAGACCTTTAAACTCGGCAGAATAGACATTCTTTCATCGACGCTTAATGCAAGGAACTGTGAGCAAGTGTTCAGATTATGATCACCGCTGCATTTAGGGCAACTAGAACCAGTTGAAGACGCGCTAGTGTTATCGCTCAATGACACCATGGATTTGAGTTTAGTGTTATGAGTGTGTTTTGTGAGAGTGTTCGGTTTTTTATTGTTGTACAACTGGGCGCGTTCCAACGTTTCAACAAAATCAGCCCGTTCATGCATGAACTCCATAAATTGACTAAAGAGAACTGATTTTGTTTTAGGTATTCGCTTTTTATAGCTTTCCCACTCGCGGAATGTTTTTGAGTCCAATTTATGACTAAATAAGTGAATGAGTAACGTGTCCCAGCTGTCAACCGGTTCTCCCAACTTTTGACAGGCTCGTATGTGTTTGTTAATTTTGTCGATCATGTTACGTATCGCGACTGACGACTCCTTTTCTAATGATTCCATATCAAAAATAGCAGATACATGGTTTGAAAGTAATAGGCGTTTGTTATCAAACCGTCCACATAATAGGTCCCAAGCCAGACTATAATTGTCAGCCGAAAAATCCACTGATTGAATAATTTCAGCTGCTGAACCCTTTAAAGATGTTTTTAAATAGTGGAATTTGTTGACGTCATCAATTTCGTCATCATTGTGGATGAGACTAATGAAAGTGTCACGAAACGCGAGCCAATTATCATATGAACCCGAAAATACTGGTAAATTTATAGTAGGCAATTGGGCGACCTTACGTTTACAACTGCTGTTAGTAGATTTAGCATCGTCATCACGATCTACCTTGCACATCAATAAAATATGCTTAGCTTGAGCTACTAATGCGTAATATTCGGATTCAACAGACGTTCGTTCATTTATTTCGACATCAAGGTTATCAGTGATACATTCTAATTGAGTTTGAACTTCGTTAAATTCGTCATAAAAACTCTCTAACTTATCAAGACGCGCCTGCAATTCCAATACCTGACAGGGGTCCAGTTTTGAATCCGAAACCTGAGATAAATAGTTAGCAAAAATAGTTATCCTTGCTTTATAACTGCCTCGCTTCCTCTTCAGGTCCTTGATATCGGCCATTTTAAGAGGCGAGTGCCACAATCCTGTAAGTTTACAGTTTAAAGATTAACAACGTATTTTATTAAAAGTTGTATATACCTATTACGCTTTAAGTATCTTAGAATAAGTATCAATGTGTAATAGGCTAAGAATTAATTAATATTGTACAGCTAGTGTTTGAGTGTATACAACGTACTATACTGATTAAAATTACTTACAATAAATAACGTCTTTAATTACCTATACAAATTTGTAAAGTTTGAACTAGTTAACTAATGTAACTTAGCGTTACTGTACTGTATGAACAAAGTACTTGTTAACTATTTATTATAAATAACTTTTACAAATAAGATTTATTAAAATGTCTAGTAACAACTTTATACAGTGTTGTTACTTATACAATAAATGGTTTAATAGACACAGTAAGTAAAATTAAATAACACTACTGACCTTTACAATTTGAATTTTAACGGTGACCTGTTGAACTTATATTACCTTATAATTAAATCTATAGAGTGCTGGGTGAAAATTAAATGTATAAATTACTTGATTTATCCTTATGAGGCACTGATATTTAAATTATAACGTCCATAAAGACCAAATCACTTATCCACTCCACACGTTCAGGTAAATAATCCTCTTCACTGCCGATTTATTATTTTATCCACTTGTACTGGTATTAATAATAATTTATCCGGTTCGTAATGGACCATGTATAATTTTGTGGTAAATTTTAAAACTTTAAGAATCGGTCGAAGGAGTTTATAAAAATGAAACAGCAACGGTCACGGTTCAAAGTGTAATAATCAATTTTAAAAAGACAGTTACGCACTGAACAAAGCGCCTGACAAATAGTGATGGCACTTGTTCCTAATGAGCATTCGACTATTCGACTAAGCTAAAACTTATGTGCTAATAAAAATATAATAATAAAATATTAAAGGAGAGGCTGCAACAATTGCCTCTAAAAGCAAAAGATCACCCAAGTCTATTGCCAACCCTATATGCCTGTTCTAAATTTGAGCTAACTATTAAATACAAGGAAAGCCGTTATTCCACCAAATTTAAATACAATTTAGCCACTTTTTCTAGCCATAATAAAAAACTGTATGATACCCGCTATTGCTTATCCTTTATGGCACTAGTTAAATCCTTCTCACGACGGCGTCCATCCGTACGGAATACTTGGCGACGTTTGTTAATGACTCAAGTTTGAGCCTCGAAAAGGTTTAAACTGAAAAGTTTTCCGTGTGAGAGTTTTGTGTTACCTTCAATTACGCGGTATTGGCTCCTATTAATTTATTTTATGAAAAGTCAGGTTATTGTCACAGAATATAAAACTTGTTGATATTTTATAATACTAATTTTAATGTATGTTTAAATCTTTCGAATGATTGTCGGAAACCCTTTAGTAAACGAATATAAATGACTTAAGAGTTGCCGTGTCTTGGTATAGCCAGTGAATTTCGTCCAGATGAACACAATTCGAATAGAGATATAATAAAAAAATGAGCGTTACTGTTAAAAATTATACACAACATTTAATATTATTTAGACAATATTATATAACAGTGTAACAATTACGGTGAACCAATAAAGAACGAAACATATACCCTATTGGAATTGCATTGAAATTTGAAGTTAATTGCAAGAAAGTTCGGTATCGTCATTTTGTTGTGCTATTATATATATGATTTAAAAATGGTGATATCATTTCTTAGAATTACATCAGCATCGCTTGCTTCTCTTATTATTCATTCAAAACCTAAAAGATAGGGAGCTGTTTGCAGAATTAAATATCTTAATACTGGCCTTTTTGCTGCTCTTATTGTCCTGTAGCATTTAAAATAGTGGAAACTATTTTAATATATTTAAAAGAATGGGAAATAAATTTCATAATAGTACAAAAGTTACAAGAGATTACAGCTGAGAAGTTTCGTTTTTTATTTATTTTTATAGCCAATTTTTTGTCATGGCTGAAATCGTATGCCATTATTGCATGACATAACCCATAGGGGTGCGACTTAGTATATGAAAAATGTTGAGTTGCGCATCTATTTCTGTTTATAATTCTAGTCTATGACATAACCTCCATAGATTATCGTGCTCTGACTATTATCATGATACTTCTAGGTCTCACAAAATTCCAGACTCGAAGCAAATACCTGTGAATCACACACACATTTGTTTCACAGTGACTAAACAAAGTCTAAAAAAGACGTACTCATACATGGATATAATAAAATTATTTTATGATTATAACCGTGCACTAACTGAAATGAATATTTGATATAAGTTCACGTTGTATTGTGGGTTAACTAAGCGAATAACTGAACAGCGCAGATAATATGCAAGGTATTTCAATATCCAGAAAGTATTCAAGTATGCGGAACTAGTATTATTATCTAAAGTGCAGTTGTTGTGTGCCGCAATGTGTAAGATTTTTAAAGTATTTATTTTTTGTTTGTTTTGTTCATATCGGTAGTTAGTGGGTAAATTTTATAGAATCGTATTAAGAGTGTACGAGTATAAGGAATTAATCTTTTTTATATCTTACATGTAGGACATTTAATAGAACTAAACACAAAATATTAAACCTGCATTTGTATATGTAATATCAGTCCTGTGATGAAAATATATTTTTTTTTAAATTCTCCCGTACCACGGATACGTAGTACTTGATTTAATAATATTCCACGAAATACATCAAATAAACATATGCCAACCACTATTGTCATATAATAAATGGGAGTTCTGAATGGTTAAAAATAATTGCAACTGATGGAGACGAACGTGTATTCAAATCGCGCGAATCGCCATTTGCAATTTCGAAAAAATATCTACTTTTATATCAATGGTCAATAACAGATCTAAAATCTTATCATGTGCTTGTTAGACACAATATTTAATATTCAATATAATTCGCCCTCAGCTTACGACTCACGCCGCGCCGTTCTTCTAAGCATATAAGACTGCCTTTAAGCAATCATAGTGAAGTATTTGTGTTTAGCTTAACTGACCGACAAGAGAGGCATCGTGGCCCGCAGCATGCCGTCTTTGATATAAAATATTTTCATAAGTTAAAGGCATCTATGCATAAGGAATTGGAGCGTCTTATAGTGACGTGGATGGCGTAGCTAAGATTCCGTGGACGGATTATTTCGTGATCATGGTTTTGGGTTTCCATGGGCAGAAAGACGGAATTTAACGTCTAAGAGCGAACTTGGTCTCAAAATCTTATGAAAAAATGTGTTTACAAATATTTTTAATTATGGCTCTGTTATGTCAGCACGAAAAATTATTATAATGCACGTTGTTATGTGCAGTATTAAATTGTCGAAAAAAACGCGTTGTTTGTTTTACTGGGAAGTGATTTTTCCGGTTCGATTTTCAGGTCAAACAATACTTCTCATCTCTATGCAATGCATGACTTTACAGTGCAGCTTTAAACATGTCACCGACGTAAAAATACGTCACAACAATGGAACAAAATTTGAATTCAAAAATATTCCAAACTTCAACAAAAGAAAGGAAACGGCGTATACGGAAAAACATGTAGCTCAGTTTATGTACCAGAAAAAGGACATTTTCTATATAAATCACTCGCGCCGCCTTTGGCGACCCCTGGCGACATAACTCAAAGGCAGGGGCGCTAAACCTTTTTGTTAATTTATTAACATGTGACACGCGGAGGTTGGCCACACTGGAATAATGTTGCCCGCCCTGACATATTTAATTTCGTTTCGTATTTTAAATTGGGAACGTTTTATTAGGTTCTACTTTTCTAATTTCATTCATAACTTAATTGCGTCATGTAGTTAAGGTTGCACCGGCTTTATAAAATTTTGGTCGGTTTGTGGAATATTTTAATTTCAAATAATAACACCATTGTCCCATCTCTAATCAGACAAGAACTTTACATTGTAACATAATATGAGTTGTTTTTCAAGAGCAACAGCTTAGCTTGGTGAGAATGGAATTGCGGAACCTCTGGCCGCGGGTTCAAAATCTAGGCACATACCGAAGTAATTTAAAATACGACTAAATTCTATGTTAGTTATCGGTTGCTTTATTATTTATTAAATGAATCATTGTAAGAAAAATAAAATATTTTCAGGAACGAAAGTCCAAGTCAGGCAAATAAAATAATTATTTATAGGCAGACAGGCAGCATCCGTGTAGCAGTTTATTGAACTCCGGCTGTGAACAGGAGGCCGTGGGTTCGATTCTCGCATGGAGGCAAATGTTTGTGAGGTCCATAAGTATTTGTCTCGTGTTTAGGTGTTTGTGTGACCAAAAAGTCTCTCGTAGTTTCTGATACCCACGACAAAGACTTTATTGATCTTATGATCTAGATCTTTTGTGGGGTCAGGACTATGTATGTGACTACTGGGTGTTATTTAAGTATTAAAATGTGATGAACCTACTCTATTTGCAACGGAGACTTATGTGCAAAGACTGTATAAAAATAGTGAAAGTGTAGAATGCTAGCAGGCAGAATATACAGTGTTTTTATTACGTTTCAGCATGCATAATCTTGAAATCTCGCAAACATCGCATCCCTTACACCACAAAAGATGACCCCAATAGGCAAACGAAGCTGCGTGCAAACATTAGTAAACATTTCATACTCGAGAGCGCAATATATTATGCATTTTTTAATCGCGACATACTACTACACAGCGGAACATAGTTTCCGTTTTAATATGCTCTTTCAACCACAAACATGGCGAAATAATCTCTCAATCCTCACAAAAGCGCGGTCACATTCGAAAACACAAACTTTTATATTAAAATGTGCCATAGTTTCTGCTTAAGCGGGACCTCTGTTGCATCTGAGAATCTGCGTTAGAATTTCAACTCTATTACAAACGTGGAACGGTGCACATTCGGTTGCAAATAAAAATCAATTAGGCCACTTTTCTGCGCGCGATTCCTATTGATCACTGGGTTGTTTTTCTCTTTCTGACATGTGGATATGTGGGGCTATTTGGTAGGTTGTCCCACTCGCACGTAAGTTATGCCTGAGTATGTACTTTAACATCACTTTTCATTTCATCCGCCAACAAGTCAGTATGGTCTGCAGAGCAATCTTTATTGTTTTAGGTATTTAGCGATGTTTACACTAATTGAGAATGAATATTAACAGAAAATTTGAGATTTTTTTATTGAAGTATCAGAATAAATAGTAACAGAAAACTGGAGATTTAAAAGAGACCTAGCTACTAAGAACAGATAGAACAATTTGATGTATTGATTGTTCGTTTTATCATCAGCATATTATGATTGTACATATTTAGTTATATACAACTGACTGCCTCGTCGGCGTAGTTATTCTACGGTATGATTACAAAGCTGAAGTCTCCGATTCGAATTCCGGGTCTGGCATAGTGATATTGGATTTTTCTATTCATTATAGGTTGGAGTCAGGAATTAGTGACTGGATTTGGCGATAGGCTCGCCCTCTATCACATCGTGCGACGGAACATACAAGGTGAAAAGTGTGTGTCCTCGTAGCACCTCTGTCTAACTTTTCAGGAAAAAAGGCTTCAGTTTATGTATGTTACATGCAAAATTCTACACACCCTACTACAAAATTATAATGGAGATCCTAAGTTTAAATCCCAAATCCCATAACCCAGAATTATAATTGCTTCCATGTACAATTAATCCACTGTTGCGTTTACTATAAAGTGGTGTACACATTAATCTTTCAATAAGGGAGGGTTCAAGAAGTCTTAGCTTCCTACCTCGGTTATATTCCATCTGCCGGTTAAGCTCTCACCTGCGCTATGAAAATCCTCTCTTGATGAAGAGCCATTCAATGTACGTGGCCTGAAAGAAAATCTTTACACAATTCGTTCCGCGGATACGAGTACAAAGTTTAATGGAAGAATATTTTTGTATTGCTATGAATGGCGAGATGAGCTTGTTATTCCGTATTTGCCTAATGGTAAGCGATACGACAGCTGATGAATTGTAGTAATGTTTGTTGAGTGTCTTAAATCTATCAAGCGCTGCCAATAAACAATCTCAATCCAAAATTTTCCGTTTAAGATTGACAGCTCAATCTTTTTTCTAATACTATATTTGCCAATAATCATACTCAGTAGTGAACAGTAAGTGAAGGCAACATGGTAAATGACAAATCAAAAAGTGGAAAACAATCCAGATTGACTTCAATCTAATTTTTTCGATTGATTATAATTGGCATCGGCCGTTAGTCTGTTATGTTGAGACTTGAGTGACATTTTAACATAACATGTCAAGTCTTAATGTTTCGTGTATTTTCTCTAAATAAATAACACCCAAAATTCAAATAAATACTCGTAACCCACACTAAGATCGAGTCTTGTGTCGTGGGTATCAGAAATTATAAAAGATTTCGGTCTCACAAACACCAAGAAACAAGACAAATACTTGTGATTCACACAAAAATTGTCTCGATACTCTCAAACCCACTACAATGTTATAATGTAATTCAAACCGGAACACAACAGTGCATTTACACTACTTTATGGGGGAGAAATAGACATTGCGGTGGTATCTACCCAGGCAGCCTCTCACGTATAAGTGACCTACCACCGGTATTTTTGCGTAAGAGTACTATTATGATTATTAATTAGTATTATTTTTTCTGTTTATAAATTTTCAGTATGTAAGTAATTATGAAAACAAATTTTAATATACTATGCTTAGGATGAATATATATTACATACATACATTAACTCACGCCTGCTTCCCTGAAGGGGTAGGTAGAGGTGGTACCAAAACACCCACTGCCTTGCTTGCGTATTCTGTCCTACGATGTGATAGGGGGCAAGCTTATCAATATTGGGCAGAAAATCCCGACTCCTGGCCGATAGTGATTAGAAAAATCCAATACCAATTTGCCTACCTGGGATTCGAATCTGAGACCACTGCGTTGTAATCGTACCGTGGTACAACTGCGCCATCGAGGCAGTCGGTAATGTCTATTAAAATATGTAATTTCCATAAGTAACAATAATAATAAATTAACAATGAGTAATAGTCCCGAATCCATAGCAAGATACGTATGTATATTCAATTGAGGGTGCAAAAAAATGTCGGTCCAATGTTTGCCTACTTTATACAAATATTTTCATAAAACAGTATTTTTTTTAATTGGGTTAGGTTCTAAAGTAAATAATTTGCGATCACAGCCTTGCCTTGGCGCAAATACAAATGAAAAAAAATATTGAGAAAAATTATTTATTTATAACATATATTGGCGCAATGTCAATAACAAAACATCCTCCTACCATTATGGGATACTAATTTTTTTTTTTATTCCAACCATACCTACAGTTCGAGCCGTTTGAATCAATTTACGTAGTCCGACGTGCGAACGCGCGGTAGAGCGGCACAGCGATAGAGCCCGAACGTAGAGTCGGTAGAGTCTGGTAGAGTTAGAATATACGAATTCGGTGGCACGTTAGCTTAGTAATTTGTTGACTGCCCGAACAGCTATTTGTGCCGACTGTAAATATATTAGGAGTGGAAAATGTATGCTCTTTTGCTTTTTACGGTTCTCGTTTTTCCTTTTTGCGAACGATAATTAGCAAGATAACTCTCTTTGTTTAATTGTTGGGAAATGTACTGGTAAATGTACATCGGGATGATACTTTAAGGGCATTTGGTGTAAGAATTAACGGTGTAATTTGGAGGTAGTAGAGCCATTTTGCTTCTTTTTTTTTTGTTTTGAGGTCTCTGTGTCGGTCAAGAATCTTCAAATGAGAGCAATTATTTTAGTCTGAGTAGATATTTTACGCGGGATGGGAATTTATAGCTAGTGGTGCTTAAGGTGTACCTCCTGTCACGTCTTGAGACGGAAATAACCTCTACCTACCCCTTGAGATTCAGGCGCAATCGTCGGCTATGTAATTTCATGCATTTTGTTAAGTATCGATGTCTGTGTTGAGAAGAATCATGTATAAGAATGATTAAGTTCATTGAAATTATTAATTCATTTATTGAATGATACTTTAGACTAAGCAGTGAATGGATATGAAATAAAAAAAAACATATCGTAATTGAAATAAAAAGATTGATGAGATTATTTTATACATGACAACGTATAATATTTTATTATGGTCTAAGAAAAACTAAACAGTTGACACCCAATTGGCAACAGTAACTTAAACATAAACCAAATCATTCTAAAATCAAGATAAAATTGTTGTTGTACCGGCCGTACGTGTAAGAGTATGCAGAAGATAAATGACGGAAGATCGTTTTCCTCTGCCTTGTTGCGTGATACAGTCCATTGACTTCCTTGAGGAATAGTTAATATATATTAAAATTTATATTATTTATAATTATGTCTGTAACAAACATCGAAAAGGCAGTTCCTGCATACCCATGTAAAGACTGCGTGATGTGACCTTTCGGCTTGCATTTTTTTATAAACGCATATGGTTTTTAATTCAATAAGTTTAGTTTCGTATTGCAGATATCAAAAGCCACGAGAGCCTTTTTTTTTTTTATTGCATTGAATGGCGAGACGAGCAAGCCGTTCGCCTGATGGTAAGCGATACGACGGCTCATAAACAGTAGCAACATTTCACTGCGCTCGCCATCCTGAGACATAAGATGTTAAGTCTCAATATGTCCAGTAGTTGCTCTGGCTACAATGTCCTTCAATCCGAAACACAACAGCGCATTTAAGCAGTGTTGTTTCACGGGAGAAATAGACATTGCGGTGGTACCTACCCAGATGGCCTCTCACATATGAGAGACCTACCACCAGTAAAGTTTTGTATTTAAGACCCAAACCTGAACCAAATATTTATGGGTCACAGAAATATTTGCCTCGATGTAGGTATGGAATTTCTTGGCTTCTCGGGTTACCATTGACTTTTTAAAAAACTGCATCACGAAATCGGTCCATAAAACGTCGAATACCACTGTCCGTCTGACTACCAAGGAACCAATTTATTAAGCCAACTATCAAAAGTTCAAGACATTTTTGATGGTTCTTTCATCTTGCCAAACTCATTGAGAATCATAACTTCCAAAGCCACCTTTACCAGAACTTCATAATAGCTGATCGTGTGACGCCTATGTCAGAGGCATGCACAGACAAACTTTCAGCTTTAATAAAATAACAAAAATCTTGCAACCATCACGCTCTTGCCATATTATATAAAATCTGCGTCGCCATGCATTATAAATAAGACACATTCAGACAGTTTTCTAAGACTATTCATATTCTTTATGTCCTGCCTAAACCAGCCACATAAAGCCGCATAAAAACAATTCCAATACATTACTATAAATTATTTAGCTCGCAAACTAAACGGAGCGTTGAAACGTTTGGCTGGGGATAATGAACCGTTAAAATAAACAGCTTTGGCTGCATATTGTTCGCTGTTTATTGATTTCATGCTGCCAAGAGTGTTGGCACTACACGTGGAATATCTTGGAACATGTGTATTCAGTGGGTATGATATCGAGAGGTGTTATTAATAACAGCCCATATACATCCCAATGCAGGGAGACTTGAAATTCTAGAGGTTGATTGAGGTGGGTAAGGCCATAATCCAGAGATTTTATTATTAAAATAGATTTAAAACGACTCTAAAAAACCGAATTTTACTACGAAGGTCTAGACTCTAGACAGTTTTAAAGTATATTTATCTTAAAAATAGTAATTTTCAAGCCACACTAAATGTGCTACTGAACACAGAGCTCTCTTAAAATATAACTGTGGTATCTAATATTATTTTGCTTTTTAATTTAATATTTTTTATCACATTTTTAGATGATCAAGTTCAATAAACTTCTTCTATACTATTCTACGTATTATTTTTCTATGTCATGGAATAAGTTATTATTTTACAGCTCGCCCATGACGTCACAAAGTCACAGTATGACGTCATAGCTTCGACCGCGGGGTAAGTTACGTACCTTGTGACGCGAGTACCCGACTAAGAGAGATTTTCACTCCCATAACACCTAGTATTGAAACTTTTTATTTACGACTTAAACTGAATCGTAGACCAAAATGTATTTTTCACTACTAATTTAAAGAAAGGAAGAAAAATGGATTATACTAATCAAAACTTCTAGCAACACAGAAATTCCTGTGCCTTTCATACTTACAAATGTAAATGGAATTTATTTATTAATGTAATCCTTTTTTGCACTATACAGAGATACTATTTAGAAATTACACAATAAAAATAATAGTGCAAGTGGCGGCCTTATCACACTAGGCAATTTCTTCCGGCAACCACGGGATAGATATATAAATGGGAGAAAATATGTGAATGTTTAAGAATATGGAATGTGAGTTTGTTTTATGATTTCATACCTTAATACTGATTATAAGTATTGCTTAAACGTTGTCGGATCCACAGTAAAGAAAATAATCTTTCAGTCAGAAACATAATCGTTCCCAAGAGGTGACAAGAAAAGAATTCTAGTAATATTACGAGCTGCTTGGCTTTACTTTAATTTAAATTGATTAACAAAAGAGACCAAGAGTAATATTTAATGGATAAAGGAGATCAGGAATACAATTATAATCTACCAAGGCTATTTTGAGCATTAACCAAATATCAAGATATCTGCATAATATGTATATGACATTTAGAATTGCAGCAGATTGTAATAAGAAATGCGGGTAATAAAATACTAGAATGATCATTAAAGCGGGCAGACACTTTTTCGTTTCTCTCCCGGTCCCATTTCGCAACCCCGGGGACCTTATTGCATTCCACGGAGATCTCGTAACATACATGAAGGTACGTGTGCGGCTATAGAAAAGGCGGAGAGGTGAATTCTATCTAGGTTTAGATATTATCCCTTTTTGCATACGTCTGGAATTTGGCAATTGCAATGAATAGCGACACGAACATCCTGTTCGTCTATAGTAAACGATACGACCGCTCAAGAACAGTAGCAAAACCAAACAAAACAACGCTTTGGCGTTCCACTGCGCTTGCCATCCAGAGACATAAGATATTAAGTCTTAATATGTCTAGTAGATTCTCTTGGTACAATGTCCTTTAAAACGAAACACAACAGTGCATTCAAACAACTGTTTGACGGGAAAAATAGACATTGCGGAGGTACCTACCTAGGCGGCCTCTCACATAAGAGAGACTTACCACCAGTGAATCGTAATTTATTTATTTAAATTTTAAATTTCTAAATACGTTGGATATTAAACCGAATTTTTAAGTATGTAAGTAACAAAGAATCTTAATTATTTTGAAATAGTGTAATAATGTAATAAGCGTGTAGTTTTATTATCTCTTTAGTTTCGTGGGTATCACGGTATTAGTATACTTAGCCCCTATATTTTCACCTTTGGAAATAACAAAAACGCTGTTTGTACAGCCGAACGCCGCCTCGTTTATTAAGATTATATATCCACACTAACCTACACGCTTAATGGTTCAAGTTGTGGGGAAATACTCGTAGTTTTTCTCTGATTCCAACTACAAAATCCTACTTATATTACAAAATGAGAAAGTTTGTGTGTTTGTTGCCTGTTCACGCTCAAACCGCTGAACCTATTTTGGTGAAATTTGCCATGAAACTAGCTACCGCTCTGGATTAACAAATACCTTTTATTCCGAAAAAATGTAGTGTTCCCGTGGTATCCCACGGGTTTAAGCTGATAAGCTTGCTAGCTAATAAGCTAGGAACTCAAATATACACATACATACTTGCGCCTCTTTCAAATTTTAATGGGTGTTACCGGACAGTAGAGGATAGAAGTGCATCTTTTTGGTCATGGGACGAAATGAGGTAGGAAAGAAAGGAATATATCGAGACGAGAGGAGACTAAAAAATTTATATAATCAACAGCTCATTAAGTTTAATATAAAACAAGATACAAAATATGTTGTTGATTTAGACTGAAATCAAAAAGTAAATGCACCCGAGTGGAGCCGGGCCACAACGCTAGTATTAATATAAACTTTAGTTTTATTTTGTGCACCAGGCTTGAATAAGGCTTAACTAATAGCTAGCACTTATTTATTCTTGCTTCTTCTCATTAGATTAGAGAGTATAAAAGTTATACAGCTTTTTGCCTTTTTTTTAATTCCCTGCTCGATTTTTTTTTATTATTTCTCTGGAACTTCATTTATGTTCATTCTTAGATTGTTACAGTAACTATAATTACGGAACTAATTGAATATAATAGACCGATGCGATGATAAGAAATCCAATTGGAGTAAAAACCAATAAGGTATAGATTTAAATAAAATTGTGCGAACTGAATGCAGGGAGGTTACTCTATAAAACGATACTTTACGTAAAACTTCACTATTGTGCCTAGATACTCCACAAAATTGTTGGACTCCATCGTACGTCGTTACCATAGACTAAGTTCGGAGGAAATGATGACTATTATAGAGAGTGGTATTGATTTTTAGAAGTGGAAAACTTATATTTTACTCCGTACGTCGAACATTCGAACATTCGAAGTTCGTATCGTTTTATTAATTAACCCCTTGGACTCGGATCCAGATGTTGATCGGAATTGGAATCGCCACTTTAGCGGAATAGCAATCCATCCATCAGCCAAAGGAAGTCCACTGTTGAGCAACCTCTTCCAATGATATCACAGTGACCTTTTGGAGGCAACCTGCATCCAGCGACGTCCCGCGACCTTTACCAGGTCGTCTGACCATTTTGTGGGTGGACGTCCTACGCTGCGCTTCCCGCTACGTGACCTTCATTCAATAGACTCCCAAAATAATAAATAGCACATGTGAAATAGCAAAATACTCCCAAATATACGATGTAATATAATTTACTTACTGATGAAATGTTAATTCGTGGTAAAATATTCGTATTTATTCGGAAACTATAATATGGTATTCTAAATGAAAAACTTATGTTGGTTTACGAAAGTAATCGCATACCGATATCAAGTAGTGGACAGACAATCTATTTGGGAGGTTGGCATAGATGTTTCAACAGTTGTTCAACAAAATAGTCTCGATGTTTTAAGTTTTGATATTGCATGTTATATAAATTGCCTCTCATTCAGTCCTGATGGCCACTACACACACACACACATATATATTGCAGACATGCAGGTATATATATATATATATATGTATCCCGAGTCGGGCAACGTGGTATTATATTTTTCTATTCATTATCAGGTCGGATTCAAGAATTTGCGCCCGATATAGCGACAGGCTCGCCCCCGAACCTTTGAGTAAAAAGGCTTGAGTTTATGTATCATAAAATATCAAATACACGGATTCCAATATAATGACCATGTAAAAGATGTAATAAGCTCTAAATATTCAATACGATTCAAGTACTTACGTACACTTCATTCGTTATAAATCTTGTTTTCAATTCAATTCGTTTTACTGCAACCATTAAAGCAAATGAAATCCTAATACACCTTAGCTCGTGAATAAAATAATGTGGCAGTAAAGTGCAAAGTTTGAACTTCTAGAATCTAGATAATCGGTCAGCGCGACCCATTTGGGAATTGGCGCGCGATAATAACTAATATCTGTGCCAAATCGCGTGTGATCTGCTGAGGACGCTCCGATGTTCCGCTTAATGGTATAAGTTACCATAATTATTGCTGTTGCTGTAAATTGAGTCAATATTTAAGTGAGAAGAGAAAAGGTAACCAACAATTGCGGATTGAGTGGACAAAAAGAGAATGGACAGCATAGTTGATTTTTACATTATTGATTTTTCTACCAAGACACCCACGATCCACCTTGTATGTTTCGTTTCACTATGTGATAGTGTGCGAGCCTATCGCCATATCGGGCACAAATTCTTGTCTCCGGGCTTACAATGAATAGAAAAATACAATATCACTTTGCCCAACTCAGGATTCGAACCGGAGATCTCAGCTTTGTAACCAGTACTACAATACCACCGAGGCAGTTTTTTTTACCAGTAATATGCAAAGAACAACATTGTAAAAAACGCTAAATACTTAGGAACGTTCCACATTTATTCCAAAGTAACGTATCTTCTATTCAGTCAAAGTGCCAGGCTCAAAGTAACTTCTTACCCTCAAGCTACCACAAACATTAACTCATAAACAAACACTTTCTAAAAAATATCTATGAGAATATCGAACCGTTGTTATTACACGGCGCGTTTTATACGCGAAAACAAAGTAAATGAGCGTGGAAATCCCTCATGGTGACGCGAAATTCACAAAGAAGCCGAGTTTGAGAGGCTCTCGGCTGTTACTCACGCAAACGCGCCGTTCTACTTAATTGCCGAAACGTGCCTCGCGAGAAACTCACAATTGCACACCTCTGTATTAATCTCACCTAATGTGGAACGTTTTACACCGAGCCGAGCTTATTTATTTGATAATTTTTGCTTTTCTAACTGACTTCAGAAAAGGGGGTAATATATTTGGGTGCAGAAAAAACCTTAAAGAAAGCACGCTTTGCCTTTTCCGAGAAGACATAACACCACAGTTCTCTAGTATTGGTAGAAGACCCACTGCAACTTCTGTAAACCAGGACCAACAATGGCATTACAATTACACCGATCATAGAATTTCGGCGACTTTCCGTGAATGTCTAACTTGTCTTTAACACGCAACGAAATATATGCGAATGCTACTGCAATACTTGGCCTGCCAAGAGTCCTAAGCTAGGTTAAAATTAAGTTATGGTAATCTATGTATGAGAAAACTCCCGTGGGTAACTGATGTGACGTAAAAATACTACCGCTTCTTAGTGTTATGGCTCACCTAACCGTTAGAATTGGCAAACACCTAATTAACGCCCGTCGAAGTTTCTGAACACCGCGAATCGACTATTGCATCCAAATCAGCACCATCGCGCGGCAAAAATGGAGTTAATTTAATCTAAAAATGGCTGCTTAGGAGCTTCAGGGCAGAAGGTATAGTAATTTTGCCTCTATAATGTACATACATAAACTCGCGCCTTGTTTCCCAGAAGGAGTAGGCAGATTTGCAACAATGACACCCTCGTTTCGCCGTATATCATCCATCCCATGATGTGATAAGGTGCGAGTTTATCACCATATCGGGCACACATTTCTGACTTCAAGCTGAGAACGAATACACAATCCAATATCACTGCTCGACCTGGGATTTGAACCCGAGATTACCGATTGTGATTCACAAAGCCAATCGGGTAATATTTTTATACGATCTCGTGTAATCTATGAAGGAGTGATTTATTTGTACGAACTCATTTAAAGAAGAAATTGAACAGTGAAGTTTGTGTTTGTAATTTTAAATGTGAAAATTGGTTAAATATTTAATCAGTTTTTTATTTACAAAATCTTTTGGGGGCAATTATCAATAGCAAAAATATAGAGCATGTTAAGGCTTCAAAAATAACAACGTGGTATTGATAATTTGAAATAGCATTAATTCCCATTACTAGTCTTAACATCTCCAAGAAATGATATTTAATCATTTCACAAAGATAATAATTTTCAATATAATTATGATGATTATTAAGGTGGTGGTGGTGGTAGTGTTGATACATCATTAATGATCAAGCTTTATTAACTTAATTAATATTTATATTCTAAAAAATTTCCCAAAATTTAACAAATGCAAACTCTACAACACCGCAATAAGCTAATACGATGGATTAAGGCGTGTCCCAGGTAAAGAGGGGTAGGTGGTCACCCTACTCAAATAAAATACCCGCCATACGGGCTCACGGATGTATATCTCATTCCCAGATAAGCCAATTTATTTCCGGTTTCAAAGAGGCCGCCGTAAAAATGTAAACTCAGGAGAGAAGATTATCCTTTTCAAGATAGTGCATTGTGGTTATAATAACATAATTGCAAGTTTACAATAGCAATAATATATGTATATTTTATTCAACCCAAAAATAATTGGATTGTATACGGATTTCTGAGATTTACGGACATGACCCATGTTGTGTAATTTCATCAGGCCGATTTTAATGTCCATGATTTTATGCCAATGATAAGTAACTCATCCGTTCTTTTCACTGACAGACAGACTAACGGACAATATACATATTTATGTACATATGATCCAATAAGGGTTTCGTTTACCCAATTTTTGTTCATATGAAAAAAAAAACAGCCCATAAAAAAATAACATGAGTAAACTTTAAAATCATACATACATATATAATCGTCACGCCTGTATCCCATAGGGGTAGGCAGAGATTATAGACCGCCACTTCGTTAGATTCTAACATATTACTTTCGCTTCATGCACTTTCATCAACCTTTTTTTGCATTCTCGTCGGTTCAGGGCACTTTTGACCTTTTGTGTTATAGTTGCTTTGTCGAGATGGCATCTTAAAACCATAATCTTTAAAATTATAACTTTAAATATAATCTTGTACGTGTCTAAGCTGACTGAAATGAAACAACAGAGGTAACATCATAAACAACAGTTGTGTTATTCTTGCAAATAATTCCGCCGGTTCGCGAGACGAATTAAACCTATTAATTAGGGTCCCGACGCGATAACGCTGGTGCCTCGCGTCGCCCATTATAATTTTACATTGTTATTTATGCCCGTTCAGGTGCGTGAGTGGAGTGAATTGTTACGTCTTTATACGTTGAATGTTTTCTTATTATATATAGGGTATATCTGGGTATATCGAAGTCGGATGGCAGTAGTTTGTTGAAACGAAATATTTTGCTAAAAAAGCGACACTTTTTGTGGTGTTTTTATTATCATCGTTTTTGAGAGGCAAATCCATAGGTTTTGCTAAAATATAATTTAAGCTGTTGCGTGATATACCGTGTTTAAACATAAAAGGGTGTTTATTTTTTTAGGAAACACTATGTATTAACCACTTAAATATCACGATAAGAAAAAAAATACAATAAAGAATCTTCGCTTTTTTATCAAAATTTCTAGTTGCATTATATCTGAAGTCGCTAAAACTATCACGTGGCTTCGTTTTCACTCGCAGTCCTGTATAAACTATTTAGACAGAAAATATGAAAAATATCTAAATAGCAACTAGTGAACGGAATGATTACTTGAATATATAAATTTAAACAAGTGTGTCGTGTTTATAGTTTCAATTAATCTATTACAATTTCGGGAGCTGACTTTAGTCCCTGAACAATCTATCTGAGCATTGCATCATCATCGCACCTTTAGAATTAGCGTGACTAACTAAAAATATAATTTGTTAGGAAACTTTCATTAAAGATTTGAACATAAGAAATTTTGTACTTATGGAAGATACATCTAGAACACCTATTTATACATCATTTTGCCTTTCATGCGTCAATAGGTCGTTCTTTAATAATGGATCGATGGCTTCATCATCAAAAGTCAAAATCTTATTTTTTTGGATTAGCCTTTTTGTAAAGACAGTATACTCAAAAAGCTATTCAGTGCCCTTTCCTATTATTTTATTTATAGAGTTGGTAATTTGCTGAAGAAATTGAAATTAAAGATGTAGGCGCAAATAACAACCCGCCAAAAAGGTCTTCAGTGCCCTTTCTTATTCTATTATTCCTACTCTATTATTATCCTCGGTATTTTTTATAAAGTTTGTTGAAATTGTATAAAAAATTGGGATTAAAGAAATAAGCGCAGACAGCCCGGCATGAATAAATAAATGCTAAAATACCTACTGAATAACCATGATAAATAAATAAAATTAAAATGATTATATCGAATGCTGAGAGATAATCGTAATTAACCAATTTGCGCTTTTTTTCTGTTCTTTTATCTAGATGACATGACACTGTACTCACCATTAAACATACTGTATCTTTTCATGAAATTTGTAAAAGTATTAAAAATTGAAATGAAAGAATTTAATCAGACAATCGTATTCAACTAACTAAAAACTGTATTATTTTGTCTGTTCTTTTATCTTGACATTAGACATTGAATTTTGCCGAGCCAGAATAAAAACCGTCATTAGTTTTCCCAGACCTATATTTCGTCTGTATGTTGCAATATACATAAAGCGAAGCGAACCCCAGTTGGAACTAAGAGCTGCGTACCTCACAAACTCAAATAACTGCTTTAACACACTGAGAAAATTACGAGAATACTTAACTTATATATGAAAATGAAGGTGAGGGAAATTTAAATTATATTAATATTGCTCAGAGGTGCTGGCACTACGCTTGGTATGTAGTATATAACGTTATATACTGGGGTGTAAAATTTTACTATACGACCCAGTGGATGCCATTCCTTGGTGTTATGGCTGAATTTTGATTTGGAGTGTTATCCGGTGTTTAGTATTGATTTTCGAGGTACCGGGAAATGTATGAGATCTAATACTGCAAAATACGAGCAAGAATATATTTTTAAACAGATAAGCTCATAGCTAAGAGGTGGGCAGGTATGTCATCACCGCCAAACGATGTTGGCCCAACTTATTCTCCTTCTCAATAATTCTTCCAGTATGGACTAAAAAAAATTGAGATTTCTTATACTAAAATATTCATTCATTTATTTATATCTTTATTGTACTTATATTTACACCCCAAAAGAAAAAAATATATAATTGTAGCTATATTTAAAGTAAGCACAATGAGTGGCCTATTGCCACTAGGCTATCTCTTACAGACAACCTTTGGATGGAGATAAGA
Organism: Hyles euphorbiae; assembly: GCA_023078785.2. Lineage (NCBI taxonomy): Eukaryota > Metazoa > Arthropoda > Insecta > Lepidoptera > Sphingidae > Hyles > Hyles euphorbiae. The sequence goes on from CM041030.1 coordinate 1,474,444, forward strand.
GAAGGGAGAGAGAAAAATAATCACACAAAATGGCTCGACCAGGGCATCGAACCTTTCTACGACCCACAGCATAAATACAGTGCCAAAATACCAATAAGGCCTTTAAAACTCCTAATAAAAATAAACCCTAACCAATTATATGTAAGACAAAATTCGTAAATTAAGTCATCCTATATAACAATCCCACACAGCTTGACCTATTTGCACAGCTCAAAAAACAATATAATAAAGCCGATCCGTCCGGAAAGTACAGGATGATGTTTTATCAGATGTGGGCGAGTTAACGAGACCGCAGGCAGTTAGCAAAAGTTACGGCACGCGGCCCGTGCGCCTAATTGCTGTATAATTATTGGCCATAACATACGACCGGGATTAGCTTCTACTTTATGTATGACTCTCGTGATTTTACACTTCATTTTTAGAACACCCTTGTTGTGTATTGATTGGGAATTCTAGAAAAGAAAAGCGTAGATTTATTGTACAGAAGTATAGTAATTATTGATAAAATATACCGAGAATTTTGTTTATAACAAAAAAATTACTGTTTGAGAAAAGGTAGGTAGGACCCTTGAGCTTCGTTTGACTCATCTTGGTGGAAGTACTACCATGCCTCCATATATACTACTTAAAATATATTAACAACTTATAAATGAATATATGTACTTATAAAAAAAACTACAAAAGGCAATTTATAGCCCACTAACTTTTGCTTGTAAACACAAATTAGTTTCAAGTATAGTAACAACAAAGTTCCCTTTACCTATAATCTATAATATAAGGCGCAGTATAAAATAAAACGATAAAAATACCGACATCTTTTATGTTATGCGTTAATCCCATCAAGTCAGAGTGAAAACTTTTATTTACAAAAAATATGGTCCAAATAACAAATTGAAAATTTTAAAGTATAACAACGAGGTCAATTGGACTATCACATAAAAGCTCTTTGTTTGAAAAAGCCGAAACAATTTTATTTATGCGGCACAGATTTTAGTTATAACCCAAATTGATGAATAATTTTTCTAGTTGACGTTAAAAAAAGTTTATTTTAACGTTTCGAGTTGTTACAGGCCTGAAAATACCTTGAATATACAGGGTATATCCAGGCTGCAACCGAAAACGAAGCCAGGTGGTATTTTTAGTGACTATAGTCACAATGCAACTAAAAACTTTACAAAAAAGGCGACGATATTTTTGCAATTTTTTCCTATTGTCTTATTTGGGTGGTAAATACATTGTTTTTCCTAAAATAATAATGCACAACTTTTTATGTTTTAAGAAGTTATAGTACGCAAGGATTTAAATTATTATTTTAGTACACAATATTTAAATCATCGCAAAAAAAATAACGTGTTTCTTTGCGAATGTTTTATTTGCTTTGGGTCTTTAGTCATAAAAACTACCACCCGGCTTCATTTTCGGTCGCAGTCTTGATATACCCTGTATTTGATTACTCATTTTTTTTGTCAATTTCTTAAGACTTATGGGAGAAGCTTCTCCTAGTTAGCTAGTAGTTTTTTCTATGATTATCATTATCTTCGGCCACAACCTCATTGCTGTATATAGATCTATACCGATGATTTCTATATTTCTATAAATGAAAAGTTAAAATATCATGGGAAATGGAAGAGATATAGAAGATCCAGTGATTATGACGCGTTTAAACTCTTACGTGAGCGCCAAAAGCGTGTGCAAAAGGAATGTTATGATGGTTTTATACGTAACGCTGAGGAAAAAATTAAAGTTAACAGCAAATATTTCTGGACGTTTATAAAAGCAAAAAAATCTTCATCTGATATTCCTGACACCATGTATTTTGATGGTAGTTGTTCATCTGATGGTTCTGAGATTTGTAATCTCTTTAATAATTATTTTCGTTCTGCATTTGAACCCGCACACGTGTCACAGAGCTATGTGTCCGATTCTTCGACTGATGAGTGCTATCATCATAACGGAATCTCGATCAGTTCCTTTAATTTTACTGCTGGGACAGTAGAGAAATACTTGAGGAATCTAGACGTCCACAAGGGTGAGGGACCTGACGGGATACCACCAGTTTTGTTAAAATCATGCCATAGAACTCTAGCGTTACCATTGTCTTTGTTATTTCAGTTATCTCTTAGCACCGGCTCTCTACCTGCTGTTTGGAAGCAAAGCTTTGTTGTCCCAGTATATAAAACGGGTAATAAACAAATAATTCGGAACTATAGACCTATCTCCAAACTCAATACTATACCTAAGTTATTTGAAAAAATCGTATTCGATGTGATATATCCAATTTTGAAATCCAGTCTGATCGATGAACAGCACGGTTTTATTAGAGGACGATCCACTGAGAGTAATCTCTGCGAATTTATGCATCGCTTAGCATCGTCGATGAACAACGGCGGCCAGGTGGACGTCGTGTATACCGACTTCTCTAAGGCTTTTGACAAAATCTGTCACAGTACCATCATTTATAAATTAGAGAGGTTTGGGATTCATGGCGATTTGTTGCGGTGGTTTGAGTCATACTTGAGAAATAGGACTCAAGCCGTTACTATTAAGGGTTTCTGTTCAACTTTTATTCCTGTTACTTCAGGTGTACCTCAGGGCTCACATCTTGGACCTTTATTATTCAATATTTATATTAATGACATTGTAGCTTGTTTTCGAAGCAGTAGTATACTACTTTATGCGGATGATTTAAAGATATTTAGATCGATAAAATCACCTCAAGACTGTACCTTGCTCCAAACTGATCTTAATAACCTATGCACTTATTGTAAAAATAACTATTTGACACTGAATACTGATAAATGTAATATTATTACGTTCACAAGGAGAAGGAAACCATTGTTGTTTGATTATGCAATAAATAACAACGTTTTGAAAAGAATTTATGTAGTCAGAGACCTAGGTGTAGTTTTGGATTGTAAGCTAACCTTTTCGCATCATTTTGAACAATTAATAAATAGATCTTACAAGATGCTAGGCTTTATTCTGAGAATTGGCAGAGAATTTAAAAAATGTTCTAGTCTAATCATACTTTTTAATTCCTTGGTACGGTCTATACTGGAGTATGCGTCAATAATTTGGAATCCACAGTATGACGTATACATTAGTGGGATCGAGCATATACAAAATAAATTTTTAAAGCATCTGCGTTATAGGATTGGGAACTCATGTATTGATGAATTAAATGTGTCCTCTTTGGCCGCACGTCGACGTGAGAGAGATCAGATGTTTCTTTTTAAAATTTTAAATGGCTTTGTAGACAGTAAGTTTCTGTTAAGTAATATACATCTAAAATGTCCTCGGTTAAGCTCGCGCAAGCAAGCACTATTTCATGTACCTATTTGGAAGACGAATTATTGCGGCAACACATTTTTGTATCGCGCATGTCGTGAATATAATAAAAACTATTGTAATCTAGATATTTTTAATGATAAATATAATTCATTTAAGAAAAAAATTAAAAAGGCTATAAGCACATCATTAAATTGATGCAATAATTGTTATTTCTGCAACTGAATGATTTATCTTTTTATGATTATAACTACTTTTATTTTTATTTTATTTTTTTTTTTGGTTTGTTATTAATTTCATGAAATTTTGTAATTTAATTTTTCTTTTATATTTTTATCTAATACGTTTTTTTTTTAATTTAAATCTAATAATATAATTTGTTAATTTTACTATTTTCGCAGCTATTGTATATGTAGAATATTTATTCATTTTTTAGTGGAAACTTTGCTGATATATGTTTTTCTAGAAACTTAGTCTTTAAGAACTTCAGGATTGTATGTTTCCCAAATAAACAATAAATAAAAAAAAAAAAAAAAAAAATAAAAAAAAAAAAAATTTCATTGACATGATGGAAAACTGGCATCTACATATTTTCTGCTACATTAACTAGGTCGGCTGTCCGGTATCAACCTTGAATATGGACATCCATCGCTATTGCACATAAAAACAAAAGGCGCACTTTCAGAAAATCTGTTCCATAAGACACGAACGATAAAATAGGTAAAGGAACTCACAATCGCATACCATCTTTGATCGAGGGAAAAAATCAGAATTTTTGTATCAACGAAAAAATTATTTCGTCGCCGTCGATACGAGAGCTATGCGGGGCAGATTCCACATTTTTTCACCCTTAATTTCATCAAAAGGGTTGATGAGTGACATTTCGCTACACTCGCCTAATGCCGGCCGACAAAAGACGCCCGGTTTCGGAATAACTCCGAGTTTCACGCGTGGACGAACTTCGTGAGGGTATTTTTGTGTCTTTTTGTTAATTTTTCGCCGGAGGGCGGGTGTCTATCTGCGTGCTTCGATTGGCACAAATAAAAAACCATTTTGCGCGTCACTTCGTTTGTGAAACGCGATAGTGGCTATTCATGATTAGAACAATGGGAATGTAATTTTTTGCCGGCATGGCTGTTTGTGTTGGAAATAGGTGTGAATTTTCATTTAAGCGTCAAGTATCGCTTTGTGTGCAAAAATATACCATATCAATATGTTCTTAAAAGAAAGAAGAGAATTAAATGTTTGTACCGTTTCAAACAGGTAATTTTAAAATATACATATATGATATAGTTTAAATATAAATATGTAAGTGATAAAGAAGTTGATAATTAAAGATAGTGTTCAAATCCCAGGGCATTCCTCTGACTTCTCAGAGATATGTGTGTATTGATAATAATCAATAACCATGCACTTTTAAGGTACAGGAAAATCTTGAAGAAACCTGCATACAATTGCGATATGTAAGAATTTCTATGATATGAAAAGTTCACTAACCCGCACTTGGCCTTTATGGTGGACTATATGTCCTAACTCTTCTCAATCTTCCTCTCGATTGTAGAGAAGGCCCTGCAGTGGGATGTAAATGGGCTGATACAAATGCTTATACAAGTGTAGAATAAGTGTGTTAAATGATTATAAACACTGATAAAGATAACCAGATAATTTTCATTTTCAATATCAACATCGTCATGTACAACCCTTCACACTTATCCCGGCAATTATTTCAAGCGTCGCAGAAGAACCTTTTAATTCCCATGTCATTTCGAACATCTTGAGTTAAACGTGTTTTTGAGTTCTCAACCAACCCTCTCATCCCTGAGATAACAATTCTATACAAATTCGGTACTACCCTCATCCCACCCTCTTTGACAAGACGGGGTGTCTTGGCCCTAAATGGCGTTTTTCCTCGGGTTTAATGAAATATGCTAATTTGTATAATGGAATACGTGGCCTATCGGAACCGGGGGACGCTGCAAAAAATGTTTTGTCGAACATAACTCGGATTTGGTTTTTGAAATTAGTGTGCTCATGGTTCAGGGAGTGATTGGGGTTAATAGGTTCGATTCCTGTGATTGCAGATGAATAGTTGATATCTCTTGGGGTAATAGGATTGGAACGAAACGAGGCAAATTTAATAACTTTGAATATTCCGCCGCCTCGTGACCACAAAAGCTGTAAAGTAATCGAAACGTCGGGAAGTCAAAAATGTAAAAATTAAACCAAATCCGCGATAAATCAGTAAATAATAGTTTTATTTAAGTTTGTAACATTTGTTTAAATCTAAAAACACTTTTAAATATTTTTTGGGTCTGTGTATTTTGTATGACTGAGTAGTCCTTCGTAGTTTTTAAAATGATTCGAGATGAATTTGAAGGATCTAGAAGGCTTTATATTAATGACTTTTCAACGTATTTATTCTGTTTAGTATCACGATTAAAATGCATTAACTTCGAAATCACTTGTTATATAAATGAAAAGTTTTCAATTTAATTTATAACCCGAAAAATCTAACCTATACTGTCCCCACGGAAAACACTCAGAAAGCCACGGCAAATACTAAAACAATTAACTAAAACTCTACATACGTCCCGACAAAGCTTTTAACTAAATGGTATTTTGTAATCAGTCGTAATAGGTGCGTTAAGTTAAACGTTTCTCAAGTTATTCCCAAGTTGTGCCTGATTGATGATCGTGCTCAAACAATAACTTAAATTAAACTTCACTAAGTGGGTCCCCCGATGGCCCAGTTTAATGATTTCATTTCCTAATGTGTGGATTTGTGCGATTGTTACAACGTAATTATTTAAGCTCACGCATATAGATAAGAGATTTTTCATTTTCATTTTCCTTACCAGATCGAATCAGAAATGAGGAGATCCGTAGGAGAACAAAGGCTACCGGCATAGCCCGTAAGATTGGCAAGTTGAAGTGGCAGTGGGCCGGGCACATAGCTCGTAGATGATGGCCGTTGGGACCGAAAGGTTCTTGAGTGGAGGCCACGTACAGGCAAGCGAAATGTCGGACGCCCGCCTACAAGGTGGACGGACGATCTGGCTAAGGTTGCAGGAAGTCGCTGGATGCAGGCCGCTTCCAACAGGTCATTGTGGAGATCTTTGGGGGAGGCCTATGTTCAGCAGTGGACTTCCTGTAGCTGATATGATGATGATGATATATATAAGAAAAAGAAAGTTAAAGTCATACATGACAGCTTCCGTGGCGCTGTCGACGTTAGACGCCGCCTGTGAAACAAGAGGCCACGGGTTCGATCCCCGCACATAGAGAAATTTGTGCAGCCTACAAATATTTCTTTCGGGTCTGGATGTTTGTGAGACTGAAAAGTCTCTCGTAGTTCCTGATACAAACGACACAAGACTCGATCTTAGTGTGGGGTCAGGACTTTGTATGTGACTTTTGGGGTGTTATTTATTATTATTATTTATACCAGCGACATCTCGCTTTACACGGCACTTATAAAAAATGATGGCTCCAATTATGTAAAAAATATCGACGCATCGTTATTGCTTTTACTCTACCAAACCCAGGATATTATTTACTACGCAATGATCCCAGTGAAGCCAGGATGAGTCGGTAGCAATATGTAAAGATAAACCACGCATAATATTAACCCGAGTAGATTCTACTCCAACACCAAAGTAAACAAAAGCTTAAAGTACTTGCAATACAAAAACATGATTACCAAATCCACCCTTAATACCCAAATTCATTCACCTCAAAAAATATCCAAGAAAAAATCCATTATACAAAAAACAAAAGGCGTACCTCTAATCTTACCCAAGATTAACAGGAGAGAGTTAATCTCAATACTTTGGAGGATAGTGAACTGTTAAAAAATGTATTCGTCTCGCCGGGGATCACGGCTTGGCGATTAATAATTCAGCATTAAATAGGGATCAGGTTCTACCTGGGATACTTTGTGAACTATTTGCGGGTAGATTTTCGGGTATACTCTTTAATGAATGTATAAATTGGACTGCCTCCGTGGAGCAGGTGGTTAGGCTGTACTGTATTGTATCAGCCCATATACGTCCCACTGCAGGGCACGGGCCTGCTCTACAATCGAAAGTACGATTAATAGGGGTAGGGCTACATAGTCCACGCCGCTGACCTAGTGCGGGTTGACAGTTGTGAAACGTAAGAACGCGGGCTTGATCGCCGCATCAAGAAAAAATTGTGTAATCCACAGGTTTTTGTTTCGGGTATTTGTGAAAAAATCTCTCTTAGTTTTAATTTTATATTTTAATTTAGTTTAAACGATAATAATATAAGAAATCTTAAGTGTAAAATATTTACTTGTCGGTTAAAATGCCTTACTCTTTTTCTTATTTCATGAATCTGCCGCACATTTTGTATCAGTAGTTAAATTATTTATCGAATTTATGTACTATGAGACTAACAATTCAAGAGATTTATTAATAAATCTTAGTAATAATCGCCTGCTGTCTCAAGACGTCCACAAATTATCTAAAAACAATAATCGAAGCCGGGCGTAAAGACTAGTTTGGTGTAATTACTGTCTCGTAATCTATATGCTTAGCGATTTCCAAACAACGCTCATTCGCGCAATAAATCTACCGTATAATGATTATGTTATGTTATATACTTTATACTTGCCAGTCATTTGATACTCTGAGTATAATATACATTGACTAATTATAAATCGATATAAACAGAATGTTTTGTAGTTATAATTTAAGTACTTGGTTTTTATCTGTTTCATTTTACATAATCTACATGTTGGGATCTTAGAGGTTGATTTGTCGTTTTTGGTCGCCAGACATTGGACATAGGTCTCCATCATAGATTTCCATAGCAAACTGTTCGAAGCAATCTAAATTCATCGCATTCTGGCAATTGAATACAGAATATTTTTGATTTGAGAATTTCAGCCATGAAGCTTCAATTTGATCTAGTCCTAGTTGGTAAACATCAAACACCTGAGTATTCCTAGGTTTGCAAAATATCTCACCATGTTTTTCTATACCATTTAAAAAAATGGTATAAAGCAAACCAAACCATTATTTTTGGTATGTTATACATAAAACATACGTATTTACCACTCGTACCTTTTTCAGAAATCATCACAAAAATAAACAAGCATAGATCCAAAAAACCACCAAATTTCTAAGCCCCTAAATACATGTAAACTTAACACCAAATGGACGTTGTTTGAAGAATGGAAAAAGACAGTACTGTTCCCGTTATTAGCATATTTTCCATTAAGTACCCGGCCGATGTTCTTAGCTTTTAAATAAGATGTTTTCAGATGACCTCATTGTTTGTGACGGAACGTTTCTTACGCCATCGATGCGATGCGATGGCCACTTTGAAATGACGATAAAAACGCAGAAATAAAGATGTCTTCAGAAAAATATCGCTGTTATATTAGGTTTCAGATCGGTTAAAAATTATATTGGTTGCAATTCAAAATACGTTTTAAATAATGTTATTCTTGTATAATATATGCTCTTTAACTTTCAGACAGAAGATAGCCTCTTTATATAGTTACTTAGAAGCCGATATAAACAATGGACTGCCTATATGGCTCATTTGTACTACGGTATGATTGCAAAGCTGTGGTCTCCGGTTCGAATCCCGGATCGGGCAAACTTATATTGAGTTTTTCTATCATTATTCACAATTAAATTAGATTTCTTATAAAGGTATAAATAAAAAATAATATAAAGCGCATTAAAGCGCATATGTATAAGTATATTTGATAAAAAATAACAAAACAGCAACTCCAACGCTTTGAAAATGATATCGCATGTTTTACGCTACTCATCTCCTAAAAAAATTACACTCCCTACAGGCTACCTAATAATCGTTAAACCATGGGCCAAGTACAACATATTTTAAGAAAATAAAAAGAAAAGAGAGCAGAGGAAAATTGGCAAAGTCTATAAAATGTAATTCAGTCTCTAAATACGTTAATTTGAAAACAAAAAACAGAAGAACTGTTGCGAAATCAAGTCGGATATTGGCGAAGTTGTAAACGACAACCGGAACAAAACTGTGTTATTCAAATTGAGGAACAAAGTTAATTCTTGTTTATAAAAAAGAGTAATTTTTATTTAAATTGGAATGCTATTTTCCCGGCCCACTACCACTTCAACTTGCTAATCATTTGGAGATCCTTAGTGAGGTAGACCTCACTACAGGTTTAGCAGTTGACTCCCCGTGGCTGATAATAATGATGATGATAGTGGTAAAATTATATAATAGTTAAAAAAAACTAAAATACACGCTTTAATAAGATATACAACTAAAAAAGTAAAAATAATTGATACTGAATTTAAGATAAGAAAATAGAGTAAAATACATATATTTTATTGTTACAAAGCGTGGGGTGTTTACAACAATTACTTATCCTCCTGCACCCCACGCTTTGTAACAATAAAATATATGTATTTTACTCCATTTTCTTATCTTAAATTCAGTATCAATTATTTTTACTTTTTTAGTTGTATATCTTATTAAAGCGTGTATTTTAGTTTTTTTTAACTATTATATAATTGTTTTGACTAAAAACATCCATCTACGGCTGTATTTCCAATCAATAACGCCATCTGTTGGTCAGTAGTAACATTTGACACTTGAAGAATACAATGTTAACGCCATCTAGCGATGAATAGTGCAAACATGCATTATTGACGTGATCACGCCATCTATTAGTCAGTAGCAAATTATGTTCATCTATACGCCATCTAGTGGTCAGTAGCAATGGTCATCAATTATAAGAATAATTAATCCTGGCGAATCTAATCAGGATAATTATATATTTTAATCGAATTATTGTATTGTCATCGGTCTTTGACAGGTGTGCAAAATTTGAATGAAATCTGTCCGTTTAAAGTGGGTCAAAATCGCGTCTTAAGAAGTCGGTTACAAACAAACATACAAACATACAAACATACAAACATACAAACATACAAAAATACAAACATACAAACATACAAACATACAAACATACAAACATACAAACATACAAACATACAAACATACAAACATACAAACATACAAACATACAAACATACAAACATACAAACATACAAACATACAAACATACAAACATACAAACATACAAACATACAAACATACAAACATACAAACATACAAACATACAAACATACAAACATACAAACATACAAACATACAAACATACAAACATACAAACATACAAACATACAAACATACAAACATACAAACCTACAAACATACAAACATACAAACATACAAGTGAAGCTAATATAAAGCGTGTAAAAATGACGAACTGCATTGATGACCAATGGGTGATGATGGTATGTGCATTGCAGTTCAGTTAGAATTTCACCGGCGAGATATAGCTTTATTACACCGATTACACTGTTTTCATTTATACATAACATGAACTCACTCCTTTTTCCAAAAAGGGGTAAGCAGGAGGTGCCAGGACATCCACAATTCGCCATGTATGTTCCGTCCCACAATGTGATTTGCGATCCTGTCTCCAAATTCCTGAGACCGGGCTGTCAATGAAGAGAAAAATCTAATATGACTTTGCCCAACCCGGAATTCGAACCCGAGACCTCAGCTTTGTAACCGTACCGTAATCAGTACCGGAGTAATTTCGGAATATTACGATATGCAATTATATATATGTAGATATCTGGTGGCGTACGACTCACTGGTGGCCACCAGTGGTTATCAAGACTTAATGTGAGGCAATTTATACAGGCACACAATATCATAATTAAAAGCAATAGATATTCTTTTGCACTTGTTGACACATCTATGCCGCCCTCCCAAATGAATTGTCCACTAGTTGATATCAGTATGCGATTACTTTCGTACTTTTGTAAACCAACACATATATATATATATATATATATATTTATTGCTTTGAATGGCGAGACGAGCATGCCGTTCGCCTGATGGTAAGCGATGCGACCGCTCATGAACAGTAGCAAAACCAAACAACAACTTGAATTACGAAGCAATGCTTGGCATTCCACTGCGCTCGCCATCCTGAGACATAAGATGTTAAGTCTCAATATGTACAGTAGTTACTCTGGCTACAATGTCCTTCAATCCGAAACACAACAGTGCATTTAAACTGCTATTTGACGGGAGAAATAGACATTGCGGTGGTACCCACCCAGGCCGCCTCTCACATATGAGAGACCTACCACCAGTAAAATTTATATATTTTATATTTTACCACCAACAACGAATATCAGTAAGTAAATGCCTAATATAATATAATATTTTGAAAACATATTGCTATTCCGCTAAAGCTTATTTGCGTATAAAAACTTCGCTCTGAATGTGCAAACAAAAACACATAAACATAAACTTTTTGCTCTTTGTATATGTACCCGACATATAACGAACAATATATTTTAACGCTCATAATAAAAGTCTCGTAGCACTGCCTACGCCGTAGCACGTCTACGTGTTTCCGTAGCCACGTAGCTACGCCGTAGCCTCACTACGTGAGGACAAAATGTCTGTATTTTTCTTCATAACTGAAAACCTTTTACTGAAGCCAATTTATTGTGAAGGTGTCATTTATTATTGTGAATACAGAATTCGACTGGTAAAAGTGTTTGAAAAATGATATTTTATTATTTCTCATACAAAAGGTGAGGTAATGGGTGCCTTTTCTTTGCAACGCGGGTTTGGAAACTTGGTAAAAGTTGAATGAAAGTACATTTATGCGATTCTCTGGTGGGAAGGAGACAATGGAGAAAGTCTGTTCAGGTCATACATTAAATATGTAGAGAGCTACATTATTGAAAAAAAAGTAACCATATTTCGTTAAAATATACGCCTACTCTGTTTTCACTCTGAACCATCTAAAGTTAGACGGTTACAGAATGCCTCAGGCATTACGTCCGCTCTTATATAATATTGTATATTTAGCATAATTAAATAAAGTTACTTAATGCAAAAAAAAAAGTTTCGTGCCCTATTTACAAATATTGAAAACGATTATTTCGATTCTAGCGCCACGCTCTGGCAAGAACGGGATGTTATATTGTAATTAGTTTAAATCTAATTATTAAATGGAGGAAGTGTACCACTAAACCAAGAAATATGTTTTGTATGTTGATATTATGAACTTTCTTGATATTAAAAACAATTTCAACTTGATATTAATAAAATTACAAGAGGTTACGAGAAACATATTTTGAAATATTGGAATAACAAATATGAAAATTTGCCCTCTGGTGGCGAAATCACGAGGCAAAATAAAAAAAATTGGAGTTGCGCATCTCTGTATATAATTCTAATCTATGCTTATACACCCCAAGATCACTCAGAATAAACACACCTTCATTCCATTCAACCCAACATACCCTACCCGCATTCCAAAATAGCCCAGTACAACTGCAGTGTGTCAACTATTTTTGTTTCTCCATTCGTCCCCACGCATTTGAAATATTTCGATGCGAACAACTGGGTCACACTAGAGGCGTGAAGGAATCGCTCGCCGATGCGCTTACTTGCTGCCTTTAAATAGACGCTGACGTATTTAGTGGCATTATCTTTGCCAAACCCCTTGTGAGGGTGGTTCGCTGGTTACATATATATGTTAATGGGTTAAGGATTTATTTATTTACTATTATTTTACACCAGAAAAAACATAAATTAAAACAACATATGAAATAAGTACAATCGCCGGCCTTATTGCACTAGGCAATCTCATCCAGGCAACCTTTGGATGTACCTAAGATAACGGAGAGAGAATGGGTAATCTAGGGTGTATAGTGACAAAAGAATGTATTAAGTTAAGGATTATAAAATTAAGGATGATGCGTCGATAGCTGTAAGCCTTAATTTTAAGTACTCAAAGAATTGAATTCTGTCACAAAAAATCCGAGTCTTTATGGCATGTCTTCAAAAATACTTAATCCCTAAATCATATTGACAAAATATAACACCACGAAAATATCTCTATCATTGCGAAAATATTTTCATCTATTTTTTAATTTTTTAACCAAAAAATGTTATAATTATTATTTAAAGCGTCATTCACGTATTTACACATCACTTAAATTCTTAGTCACACATAAAAGGAAGAAAATATCATCTGATTTTTTTTAAATCAAACCCACCTGCGCGAATGTAATTTATTCCGTCCAATAAACCGAGCAATTATGTACATGAGTGTTGAAATGGGTATTTAATAAAAATTGGACATCTGCGGCCGTTTGGACGCGGTCCAGCCACCGTCGGTCACCTTTTTCACGCTGTATGTGGTTTATTGAGGTTAGATGTTTTATTGCAATTCTTTAATATATTATTTTATAGTGCGTGGTGGCCTGTTGGTAAACGGGCTAGACGCGGCTGCCAACATGTTCACACGCACTAAAACGGTGCAGGAAAACATCGTGAGGAAACCTGCATACCATAGCGATTTATAAGAATTTCTATGGTATGTAAGTCCGCCAACCCGCACTAGGCCAGCGTGGTGGACTATATGGCCTAACCACTCTCAATCGTACTCTGGATTGTAGAGGAGGCCCGTGCCCTGCAGTGGGACGTATATGGGCTGATACAGATACAGATTATTTAATACGTTGATGATTGGCTTGTGTCATACGTTGGTGGGGCTTACAGTATTTGTGATAGGAAATTAATGATAAATCGTTTTAATACGTGCATACGACTTTTTATTATAGAATATTATTATCCCATTAAAAACATCCTGTAAAAAAATACTAATAAGTCTCGCAGCTCAGGTTTTCTACCGCAAAAAGTTGTGAGATCCATGTAATACCAAGTCCGTTAATTTATTTAGTCGTTACTTAAGGGACCTTCTGTATAAAGTTATTACGTAAGTTAGTATCATATCAATTTTAAAAATCCTTTACGTTTTAAATTAAAGATCGACTTGGCCATCGCATGAAAACTTAATGTATCGTACAATTTATACATAATGCTGCTATTGTCAATTTATTGTGTCAAAATTTATTTGTTGTCTTGTCATACATAACCTCTGAACCGATCATATTTGATTTTGTCAGTCAAATATCGTGTAATTTTAGCAAAGTCCTAAGCAGTTTTTTACTACATCCATTCCCTGAAGAAGAAGGGGTTAAACCTAGACAAATCAAGTTTTCTTTCACCTCTGACTTTTCGGAGTCATGTGTGTATTGATAGTCAATCACCACGAACTAAAACGGTGAAGGAAAACATCGTGAGGAAACCTGTATACCGTAGCGATTTATAAAATTTCTATGGTATGTAAGTCCGCCAACCCGCACTAGGCCAGCGTGGTGGACTATATGGCCTAACCAATCTCAATCGTACTCTCGATTGTAGAGGAGACCCGTGCCCTGCAGTGGGACGTTTATGGGCTGGAATGAGAAATCAAGTTAATTGAGACGAAACATGAACTACAACAAACAAAGTCAATCGAGACTACCAACACCGTTCAAATAATATATCAGTTGACGATAACATTACGAAAACTGACTACAACATATTTTTCCCCCAATATAACATGTTATGCGTAAACCCATTCCTTTGCCATAAAAACCTTTCATATCAAGAGAATAAACTGAAGTGAAACGTGGCTCGTATCCGCGACGCCGATTTGAACAAAATATCCCGATCTGTTTGTAATCCCGACACAGGTGGGCCACAACTGTTCTGCGGAGAGATTTCTGAACACGTAAGATGTATAGAAAAAGCACAGGTAGAGATTTTGAACACTTTTTTCAATGGTACATGGGCGTATCAGCGCTTTTCAGTATGTAATGATTACAATATCCTACTGGTGGCGACACCTGTTGACGATTGATGTAAACTTGTATGGAATTAAGGTTGTTTATTACAACAAGTAATTTGTGTAAAATAAATAATTTGGAGTTATATTTCGAATACTGAAATATATTTTAATAATTTATTAAATAGTAATTGCAATGACTGGTTTTAAAGGAAACTGCGTTTCCGGTTACCGTTGCTATGAAAATGATAATGTCAGTTTGTTTGGAAAATTGTTTCACTTTTGTATTAGCATTCCTGTGAGACTAAACTATGTAATCATTTGTGTGTATTTTCATTAATCCTGATACACTGGGAATATCGGCGACATATACGATCTGAACAGAATTACGCAGATGTTAGCATTGATAGTCAATCACCACGCACTATAATGGTGAAGAACAACATCGTGAGGAAATCTGCATATCATAGCGATTTATAAAAAAAAATGGTATGTAAGTCCACCAACCCACATTAGGCCAGCGTGGCGGACTATACGACCTAACCACTCTCAATCGTACTCTCGATTGTAGAGGAGGCCCGTGCCCTGCAGTGGGAGGTATATGGGCTGATACAGACTAGCATGTAACAAGATAGTATTTTTACGAATTTAAACGGTATTTTTATGGGAGTGTTTGGGGAGTATTCGTTTATGTCTATTTAACACTGACTGGGCATGCAGGTTACAAATAAGTCAATTAAGCAATTAGTGGTATCAGTTACAAATACTTAATATATTTGTGACCAATTTGAGTATCGTTCTATTTAAAAAAAAATTAGTTTCTCAATATTCAAGACACAAAACGTTTACTGTAATATCGCGATACAGCATTACGTGTTCTTTGTTCGAAAATACAGTTGTTTTATGGGTAGAAAAATATTCAACGCACAAACGTTTCCACAGACTGGTTTTATATATTAAATATTTAATTGCCAAAATTCTAAAATGCACGTTTAATAAAGTACCGGCCACACCTGGGCCCCGTTTGGGTGACGGCCAGACGGACTTAACTTCTTAAAACATTCAAAACTTTCAAAAACACACTTTATTTATTACATTGTAAGGTTGAAAATTGTCTAACTCATTTTCGGTGACAAAAATTTTTAGAGATAAAACGCCCTCAAAACGTCCTCTTTATAAAGGTAACACTTGTTATAAAATTCAGCTGAGAACGAATGTTGAGTTATTTTGTTTTACAAAATGTTTGTGTTCAAACACGCGTAAAAGTTAAATAAAGTTATTACATTAGCTTCTCTTATGTTTAAAACTTAGTATTTAGTATCATAAAATACAAACTATGTTTAACCCATAAACTGAGAAAGAAAATATTATCAATATGTACCATACTCGCAATCCTTTTTGCTCTCCACGCCTCTTAAATATCGTCAACATAGTTAAGGTTTCCGCTGGGGCTTGAAACGGCCATAGCAGTAATGGTTACTTTTCATCAGGTTAGCTGCACACTTGTTTGCCGAAATAAAAAACATCAAGACAAAAATAACTAAAGCACCCGTTTTACATTCGCATACAATTGCGCTTATATCAAAAACAAATTCACAATCAGTCGAAATGAGACAAATAATACTGAAACTTTCACCGGAAATTATGCACAAAAAATATTTTTTTAGTTCGTCACCACTAGAGGTATGTGAAGCACTACCGGAGTTCGAGATATTTAGCATTTAAAAGCATATATATTATTACTAAAATAAAATCCGGCACGAACAGTCTCTATCTTTATTGTCCTTCATACAAAATAATCACAAATATACCTAAGCAACTAACGTACCTAACTTTATAAAGTTCCTAAGATCTTTAGGTGTTTATAGTCACAAACGATTACTTACCTTCAATTATTGGTTTGCAAAAACAAAACAACAAAACTTTACACTCTACATTCGCAAACAAATAAAAACCATTCGAAACGAGCCAAATACCTCAGACATTTTCACAAAATTATGCAAAAACAAAGAATATTTTTAAAATTCGTCGCCACAAGCGCCATAACAGACACTACCTGAGCTGTAGACGTTTAGCATTTAGCCTGTCGTGACGGACCGCCAATTTGCATAGCGCACGGCAAAGCGGAAAAAATACACTTTTTCAGCTGTGCAAAAAGGTCTGATGGCATCGCGCAAAAACGGTATGTTTAATGCATAATACAGCTAACTGTAGTTTAAATGTAATGTTTATTTTGTGTGGGTACATCCGTGTGATAGGCAAAACACACGGTAAAGTTCGTCTGCGTTCTTCTGTCGTCAAAAGTGCTGTGTTTTTACCGGTGGTAGGATATGAGAGAGGCTGCCATCAGTATGTACCACCGCAATGTCCATTTCTCCCGTCAAACATCAGTATCAATGCACTGTTTTGTTTCTGTGTGAAAGAAATTGTAGTTAAAGTAACGACTGGACATATTGAGACCTAAAGTCTTATGTCTCAGGATGACAAGCGCAGTGGAATGCAATAAGCATTTATTATTGCTTATATTATGAAAATATATAACAATGCGTTAAATACCTTTGTGTTATTTATTTGTAGTTCCATATTTCATCGCACACGAGTAGATTTTAGATTTTTTGTTGTGGAAAATCCGTGTCGTGTCAAATCACAAGTGTCGTGCTTCGGGCTTTGTTTGATGTTCTGAGGTTTGATGATTGGTGTAGATCTCAAACTTAATACACATTGTTACATAAATATAGGATTTGATTGTTATGAAAAATGATGAGTGGAATGAAAGTAATCAATATGGAAAGTAGAAGGTAGCGGATGACGAATTAAATATTTATTTTAAAGAATAATAATATTATATTGAAGATTATGTGAACAATGATTGATTGATTTTGATCCTTAACTGAACTATTCCCACAAAATGTGTTAAATTATTTACCCATTATCCATAAAAACTGTAAACCCAACACAATATTAGACTCGATAACAAAACATCAATATAATGGAAACGCATTGCCTCTTGTTAACCGTGTTTAACATTTAAAATTGTGCTCACCAAATCTGTTATTTATTATACTGTAAAACCGGTTCTAGTTTTTGCGCGTTAAAGTTCAATTTACACTGGCAAAAGTTCTCTATCAGGCAAATTCATGTAGGAAATGCATTCTGTTATTTTAATAAAATATAAACGCGGTACATAGGTTCGTTTTGTTCGGAATAATGTTTTATTTAAGCACTAACGTTTGCACGCGGTGTTGTTCGGCGGAATTCGGACATTAATTGTGCAGTATTCTTTTGATGTCGCCGAGTTCGCATTTTGGGATGCGTCCAATTTAAGTTTAGCATGTTCACGATAATGTTTTTGCGGCGTCGGGTTATTTTGTTCTTGTTTGGTTATTGTTGGGTGAAATGTGAGGTTATTTATATTACATAATTATATAACAACTAAACATAAATATTTAACAAATAACATTTCGGAAGAAATATCATTAATTATGTAACTATGCTACCACAAGTGCATATTAAATACAAATATGTACACTTATTATAAATTTTAAGAATACAATATTCCAAATATATCTATAAATAAAATGAACATTATGGCTTCCTCCTCTCTCCTAAATTGTTGCCGTGCCCAACAAGGTCCACATTGTACTTTTTTATAAAATGTTAACATCTTTATAACATGTGGTGTGCAATAAAGATATTGAGTATTGAGTATTCATTCGAAAAGTTGAGTTTTTTTGTTGTTTTTTTTTTTCTTTATTGCGTACCTCCTACAAAGCGTTCACCTGATGGAATGCAATCACTGCTACCCATAATTGTCTATAATACCGAGCAACGAGTTGTCACTGAGTGGTCCACGCGTGGACGGCGGCGATCCGGTGACGCTACGGAGTTGATGTAATGAGCGTATGTCCATACAATTTCATATAAAGTATATTAACCTTAAGTGAGGCGGTGGTTGGTCTAATTAGTGGTAACCTTAACATTAAAATAAACATAATTATACGAAAGGTACAATAAATATCCAGATATCCCATCCGCACTGGATTCCCAAAAGGACCATATCAGTGAAGATAGAGGGCCGGTCAACTACTGAATAATTTACTTATTCATATGATATATTAGTGTGTAGGTGCAAATAAGGGTGAGTCGGGGATCGGACCCGCGGGCGTCGTGGCGGGTTCCGCAGTTATTTTGATATACGGCCAGCTAACCACAAGCGGTCGTGGGAATTCCATAACAATTTTTCGCTGAATTTTCCGCTTAATTTTATTGTTTCGTGTTATTGATTTTGATAGCTTTTTTCGACGTGTCAGCGGTTTTGTTGTTGGTGTTTGTGAGGGTTTTGTAATTTGAAGTTATTTTCACCGACTATATTCAAATTTGCCAACGGTAAACAGGTCAACAACTCGTGTTTCGTCCATCGAATGATGTTTTCCGAGCCCCCCTTTCTTGTTCATGTCCTTATTATTTTATTCTACCATCACATTTTAAGAGGTCGTCATTTCTATTAGTCAAGTGTTTTAAGTGTTCGTACTTAAGTAGGTACGACAGCCAGGTGACGTTTATGTATTTCTCCACTAATATAAGAAACAAAATAAAATAACTAAATAAAGACAATTGAATCTAAATGAACACAAAGTTCTTTTTCATCACAACAAAAGAAACTTCCCAACATTCTTTGTTCTGTTTGTTTTTTACTGCGTTTTGGCTGCGGCATCAGCTACGCTCGCCAACTTGCGAAGCCGTTAAAGACATCAATGCTAACAAGAACACAGTTGGAAGTAAAGCTTATAGTGAAATTCATGGAATAGAACTAATGTCTTTTACAAATGTGACAAATTGTGTGACACTATTTTTGCCCCCAAAATAATGTGTGACTCTCAGAACAATGACAAAAGTGTATGCATTGTTTCAGCCGTTGTCAATGATTACCTGATGTAATATGGTAATATTGACTTGTCTTGTGTTACTTTGTTTTCTATCTTAAATATTGCGTAAGCTAAACATGTTTGTTTTGAACAACACAAACGCAGTAGTAAAACTATAGTTTTGTTTGTTTGTGCTTTAAAATGTATATAAAAAAAATTAAAATAAAGTAAATCGATATATGCAATGCCACGCAGTGCTTAATAATTATATGTTGTGTTACTTCTCTTTATGTGCCGAAGTTACACTTACTATCAGGCGACAGTCATATAGACGACAATCTATGCACTTTGACTTGGGAAATATTATTTATTGCGTTTTTTATAATTGAAGAGTATAAAGGCAAACTCAATGCCTGAGGCAATCTCAGTCTGTGAACCTTTGTGCAGTGGAGAAAGAAAACATATTACTTTCCATGAAGATTATTAACTAAACTAATTGCCTTGCAACTGCTAATATACCAATATTTACTTTTGAAAATCCTAGGATTATTCCAGACAGCCTCCGTGGCGCAGACGGTTAGACCCCGCCAGTGAAACGAGAGGCCGCGGGTTCGATCCCCGCACCGAGAGAAATATTTGTGCGGCCCACAAATATTTCTTTCGGGTCTGGGTGTTTGTGAGACCGAAAAGTCTCTCGTAGTTCCTGATACCCACGACACAAGACTCGATCTTAGTGTGGGGTCAGGACTATGTATGTGACTGTTGGGCGTTATTTATTTATTTATTATTTATATTAGCAATCAAACAAATTTTAATGCTACCAAATCAAGAACTATGAACGGTGTTAAATCCAAGTCAAGAAAAATTACAGCCAAATAGTAGTTTACATGCACTGTTGTGTTTCATATTGAAGTACATTGCAGGCAGAGTAACTACTGGATATATTGAGACTTAACATCTTATGTCTCAAGATAGCGAGCGCAGTGGAATGCCAAGCATTGCTTTGTAAATCAAGATGTTGTTTGGTTTTGCTAATTTTCATGAGCGGTCGTAATGTCAAGCCCTTCTCACCACTTTTGCAATAAAAATAAAAGATGATTTTTTAATTCATATAGAAAAGGGCTTTGTGAGATGACTTACAGCTACAAGTAGTTAACGTGAAGTGAAATGAAGCGGACGAGCGCCGGACATAATGAGAACAGAGCCCCGCATCCCGCATACTTGCCAGTGACGCATCCTTGAAAAGTTTAACGAATAAAGTTTCGACCACGTTAAGGAATTAGTTTCTTCCGCCCGCGGACTCGTGTGGCGTCCGTGAAAGGCGATAGCGATAAAGGTGTGCGAATGGTGATAAAAATTACTAAAGTTGTAGAAAGTATGCAGACTGATTCAAATTAGTCTCTACGGAAATCCTTGGACGAAGTGTTTATTCGGCGGTGGTAGCCAGAGAAACGACTAGACATGATAAGACTTAACATGTGATGATGAGAGGAATGCCAAGTATTCATTTGTTATTAATTGTGTTGTTTGGATTTGCTGCTGTCTTTAAGCGGTAGTATCGCTTACCATCAGAATGGCGTACTCGTCTTGCTATTCATTGCTATAAAAAATATAATTCGACTTCATGTAGCTTAAGAGAGATATGCATGGTAGCTTTTTAGTAAAAAGGGGACCTGCCGATAGTAATAGTGATGGGTGACAGTGCGTTTTGAATCTCAGGGTACATCTATTTGGCCTAAGATCCCATCGTTGAACTAATCTGACATATTTTTTTTAATCACATTTAATTCAACAAACATTTGACTCGGAGCGGGAAATTGGAACCCTGGCTTCTCGTTTCTCAACCAGCGTCTAACCAACAGAATTTTGAAAAAGGTGCCAGTTGGTGCAAGTTTTCAGTGGCTCTAATTTACAATCGAACTTCAAAGTTATCGTCTGTAGTGAAATTTACAAAAAAATCATATCATTTGAACTTGTTGTAATTGCCTTGTCTCCTTCCGCTTATACATTGCAACACAGCAGCGCTCACCCGTATTGTGGCAGCAGTGTGCGTCGGGCACAAGTTATGAGAGCAGACTTTTGTGCCATGCCTTGGATTAACTTTGTGTTGACGTACACCCCGCTAAATGGACAAGTCTCGTGGATGTTTTCTAGATTGTTTGAGACGCTGGCTATGCACCGTCGTTTTTATGTGTTTAGAGTTTTTGTCTGAATTCTGATACTATGAGAAAAAGATAGGTGAGAAAAGCTGAGGATCTATGACGTTTGATTCCAGAGGTCTTTATGATGAGCTGATTGGCGTGATTAATGTGATATCTTACGTGTATTTTATAACTATTGAATTAACTGACCTATCGGACTGAACTGAACTAAGGATTTTTTATAATTAAACTTCAGTTGTACTTTAGTATGATTGCAAAACTGAGCTTCAAATCCCGGGAAGAAATTATATCTATTTGATTTTTCTATTAATTATCAGTCTGGAGTCAGAAATTTGTGCCCGATATGCCGATAGACTCGCCAACAAAAAGTGGGTGTTCTGGTTGTTACCAAGAGAACCTCGCCTACCCCTTCTGATAAAGAGACGTGAGTTTATGTATGTATGTAAAATTATAAACCAAAATTGCTTTTTGAATTCGTTGAGCGGATGATTAACACCATAGTTCTCACGATTTTGTTGACGGACTTAAAAAATGTAAACATCAACCAATTCCCTAATACACTTCTTAAAAACTAGACTGATATTAATATCACCCTTTAATTAATAAATATTGTCCCAAAAAATCCTATTACAAAAATTAGTCTGAATATAGAAAATTCAAATATCTATCTAACACAGTAAGGCAATTATAGGGTCACTAGATCGCAATAGGCTGACCCTTTCGAGTGTCGCGCCGACAATGAGAGGGACCTAGTGTTTTCGTAAACGATGAGAGCTTACCCTTTTCGACCCTTCCCATATTCTGGTTTGACGTAGTGCTGTGACTTGAAGGGCGAGGGTGGAGGGAAAAAGATGAGTCCACTGGGTTTGTGTGGGTTTGAATTAAATACTATTCATTCACTTGACATGGCACGTGCAATAGAGACCAAATAGAGTATACTATTATGTATGGCACATTGTCACCGAGCATCACAATCATGGTTGAAATCGGCTCGCAACATTTGTGGCTTGGCCGTTTCGATGCGTTGCTACTGTGACTGAGCGATCGTGTTGCTTACCATCAGGCGAACGGCATGCTCGTCTGGCCATTCGTTATAATAAAAAAAAAAATCGAATAATATTCCATTAAGGGTATAAAAATCGCTTTATCAATCTTAATTTTATACTTGGAAAATTGGAATGATAATGGGAAATAATAAAAATAACAACATTTACATTAAACACTGACAAAAATTAAACACAAATAATATAGCGTGGAGCACTGGCACAAATGAGTAATAATCTATACACTACACGGTCAGCTGCTGCAAACTATAGGCGCCGCCACATTGGCCATAGCTGCACTGACAAGCGCCTTTCAGTTTATACCTACTCGGCGGCCGACCGTCACGCGACATGCGCTACACAGACCAAAAAGTTTGAGACGATGTAATAAAAGTTTCACTTAAAAACACATTTTTACTACAAATGAAACCGTTCTTCACAATACAAACGTAGAGGAACACATTATGGTCCTTTTAGACGATTTTTTAAAGGAACTCATTACATACATTACAAGTCCTGAGCATTTATTGTAATTTCACACACATTAAAGTGTAATAATTTCGTTTTATTAGGTCACAGTTTAGCTTTAATAACCCGACACTAATGGCTTGATGGGTTGTAATGTAACAACTGTGATGAGGGCACATATTCACATATTCACATGTAAATGTCGTGCTGGATGTGGGGTGTAATGGGGCAATTACTTTCGCTAGCGTATGTCTGCCGGCTTTGACTGGTTTATTATTATTTATATTGCTATAAAACAATTAGGAAAAATTTAGTTATGGCAGAAATAGTAAACATCAAATACTTTATACTAGCGGTCGGGGCCGGCTTCGCCCGGATGCAGGTAGTTTTTGAGTCCAGTACACATCAACAACATATTTCGCGTATCTACTAACTATATTTCTCGCGCGCCGTCGAATATACTATATTCCCATTCAGTCTAATGACACCGAATCTAACGAGCAGTGAAATGAAAACAAAATTAGATGTTATCCAGTTATTTTAGACCTCAATGTTCAGTCCATTGCCTAGATTAGTGTTCAAATTGAATACACAAAACTTCGTTATATATTTTTTTTTCTTTCTGACATTTCAGATAAACAAGAATGAAACATATAAAAATAACTAATAATGTTTGTTACATTTGGTACTGAATATCAATAAAATCCATGTTTATATTGAGAATACGGCCCGAATTTAAGAATTATTATATTAAGTGCAATTATATTAATACCAACCCTTAATAAGTCGCTCTCCTATTTTTATTTTTTATTTTATACAAACATTTCTGATATTGTTATTTTGTAGAGAAGTCTCCAATATTTGAACCGATCGTCAAATTCGTCAGGTTTAAGACCTTTGAAATGTCCTTTAAAATGGAACACAATAGCGCATGTACACTATTTTTTAGCTTTAGTTTAAGTCAGTTTGAATGTAAAGTCACTACTATTTATTATAACATAATTTCCAGTACAACGCACCTTTATAAAAAACTTCTTCAATCTAAGGAGCATCAAGGAACCCAGCCATATTTCTTTTGTAACTGCTCAAACCAGTCATTTGTAAGTAGCACGATTGAAATTCTCAGCCCGTCAGTTCTGCGCTATTAAGAACAAAATAAATATTTTTTCCAGCCTTCAGACAATTTACGAGCTCTACCGTAAAAGGAATTAATACTGAGAACTATTCTCTGAAAACATCTCGAATATTCTTAGGATACTTTTTTGCCGGCATATTGTTTCTTTTTTCGTTACCATAACGGCGTCGCTAAAAGCAAACGGTCGTTAAAGGGCGCGTTAACGACGGCGTTAGGGGTGACAAAAAGTAGGGTTGTGCGCTGATGACTTTTTATTAACTGTTGTGAATATTTTAAGTGGTGTTTGAGTTGAAAAATGTGTTTTTCTATATTGACGGTTTGACTTTTTACGTTGCGGGTAGGGGGTGAGATTGGGTCGTTAAAGGATTCGGAACTCTGTTGGTAATGGGTGTTTTGTGCGGCCATCGGACCAGAAACGTTGCTAATGGCTTGGAAAACTTGACATTTGACTGACCAGTAATTCAATAGTCTAACTCCTTTTTTATTGCAATTAATACCGAGATGGTTATGCCATTGTAAACTGTTGTGTTTCGGTTTGACGGAAATTGTAGCCAGAATAACTACTGCACATATTGAGACTTAATATCTTATATCTCAGGATGACGAGCGCAGTAGAAATGGGAAGTTTTTTTCCAATGAATGGCGAAACGAGCTTGCCGTTCGTCTGATAGTAAGCGATACGACAGCTCATAAACAGTAGCAGAACCAAACAACACCTCGAATCACAAAGCAATGCTTGGCGTTCCACTGCGCTCGCCATCCTGAGACATAAGATGTTAAGTCTCAATATGTCCAGTAGTTGCTCTGGCTACAATGTTCTTCAATCCGAAATACAACAGTACTTCTATACTGCTGTTTGACGGGAGAAATAGACACTGGTGGTCCCACCAGCAGTACCCAGGCAGCCTCTCACATATGAGAGACCTACCACCAGTAATATTAGTATTAGTAATATAAGTGGAATTCTTTGTAATTCATGGTTGTTTGGCTAAGCAATAGACATTAGTTATATACCTATTATTACATTGCAGTTAATACACCATTGAATTATGAAAAGTCAACGCCATTTAACATTAGATTAGCACTTAGTAACCCTAACTAAAACCTAGAAGTTAAGCATACGAGCCCGGTAAACACAGGTTAGGGACAAATAAAACATTTTGGGTTAAATGAGATGAGCCAGGAATAGCACCGGCCGGTACGACGCATATTTATTGTACGTAACTTTAATATAATGAACCGTTTATTATTAACCGACTGCCTTGGTGGCATAGTTGTACTAAGGAACGGTTATAAAGCTGAGGTCCCGGGTTCGAATTTCGGATCGGGCAAATAGGTTTTGAAGGTATTGTATGGTGTAGGTATTTTGATAAATTTAATATTGCCTTGGACCAAACATCGTACAAAATTACGGTGGTATTTAACAGCAGTGTAAATGCACGGTTATGTTGGGGAAGAAAATTGCAACCAGAGTAACTACTGGATATATTGAAACTATATATCTTATGACTGCCTCGGTGGCGTAGTTGTACTACGGTACGGTTACAAAGCTGAGGTCTCGGGTTCGAATCCCGGGTTGGGCAAAGTGATACTGGATTTTTCTATTCAGTATCAGCCCAGAGTCAGGAATTTGTGCCCGATATGGCGATAGGCTCGCCACCTATCACATTGTGGGACGGAACATACAAGGCGAAATGTGGGTGCCCCTGGCACCTCTGCCTACCCCTTCTGGGAACAAGGCTTGAGTTTATGTATGTATGTATATATCTTATGTATCAAGATGGCGAGCGCAGTGGAATGTCAAGCATTGCTTTGTAATTCAAGGTGTTGTATGGTTTTGCTACTGTTCATGAGCGGTCATATCGTTTACTATCAGGCAAACGGTATGGTCGTCTCGCCATTCATTGCAATAAAAAGAAACATTAAGGGATACAAGAAAATGTCACAAAGCCTAAACCCAACTCGTATTTACCACATAGTTTCCTTTATCAAGTGAAAAGGTGGGGTGACCGTGAAATTCCGCAGCTTGCCAACGGAATCCTAGACCGGCCTTGACGGACAAAAGAAGGGTTATGTTGTGTTCTAGTTACTATAAATAAGAAAATATGTAGTGGGGTCAATCGGCTAAGTATACTGTCGGTAATACGATTTTCCTCTCGTAATATATAAAACGTTTATTTATTTATTTACCCTTTATTGCCCAAAAAGACAAAAACAAATACAGAGAGAAATTACATATATAAAAAGTACAATTGGCGGTCTTATCGCCGAAAGGCAATGTCTTACAGACAACCATGGGATGGATTTAAGAATAGGATAAACAGAGGGTAATCAAAAGTGTACATACATAGAACCTACCTAGAAATTGAAAAGATTTGCAAAATACTAATTAAAATAATTTTATAAAATTACAAGTAATAAAAGTCATGAATACTCATATTATGTAATGTAAACATATACATAAATATATACATGCATATATAAGATCATAAGAATGCATAATATATAAATACACGTTTCTTGTACCACACAGTTGTACCCATACGGCGTTATTCATATTATAAAATATATTTTATCTATAAAATTTTATGTCTTCTGAGTTACGATTGAAATCAAAAGTGTGAACTACAGCTCAAAATATAGAGTATATCCAAATTGCGAACGAAAACCAAGTGGCAGTTTTAGTGACAGACCCACAATGCAATTAAAAAGTTGCTTTTGTCGTATTAAATACATAGACTCTCCTTAAAAAATAATGTACACCCTTTTGTTTTGAAACGCCCTTGCGTAAAATGCGTTCAAATGATTATTTCTGCAAAAACAATGGATTTACACGACGATATTAAACCACCACAAATTTTTATTGGTTTCATGTCTGTAGTTACTAAACTACGGCTTCGTTTTCGGTCTCATTATTGACATACCCTGTATAGTAGTAATTTCTCGTTTTAGCTAAATTATTATTCCCACCAATTTTGATGGGAAAATGTAGCATACATTTTTCTATCACTACAATTACTGGTGGTAGGTCTCTCATATGTGCGAGGCCATCTGGGTAGGTACCACCGCAATGTCTATTTCTCCCGTGAAACAACACTGCTTAAATGCACTGTTGTGTTTCGGATTGAAGGACATTGTAGCCAGAGCAACTACTGGACATATTGAGACGTAACATCTTATGTCTCAGGATGGCGAGCGCAGTGGAATATTTCTACTGTTTATGAGCGGTCGTATAGCTTACCATCAGGCAAACGGCTTGCTCGTCTCGCCATTCATTGCAATAAAAAAAAAAATTCACTTATTAAAACATAATATACATGTTGATATATTGTGTTCCATAATTTAGCCATAGCTAATATAATATTTCCAATATTTTCAAGAGTAAATTGCCCATACGTCAGATATTCCATCCGACAAGACGTTGCCTAGCTTCTCAGATAACACTCGGGGAAAGCACTAGAACCGATCTAGGCACAAAGGTGACGCGAATAGCTCTATTAAGGTGTAAATCTACACGCAGATATCTTAGTCTAGACTAGGTCATGCCTGGAATTTAGGCTGTCGGATAAGTTTTGTGTATGCTGGCTTGTAATTTCGTATAATATTATGGATAAATACCAACAAGCTTACTCCTGTTTATATTAAGGTATTTTCATTTATAATAAAACAAGGCTGAATGATCAAAAGATAAGTTTTGATTTTTTAAATGGAATCTAAAAACCCGCTTAATTTAATTATTTTACATATAAAGACACATATGTCTTAATCATTATTTTACAATGGTATAATACAACAGCATAAAGAGATAAAAATACATTAGGCGCTCTTATCGCTGAAACACAAAATACATATGTATCTATGTTTTTGTATGTAGGATGATGCTATTTATAAATACCACCGTTAAAAAAGCGAATATATCATAAAAGTTCCAACCATGATTCCTGTCCCGGAATTTAAAAACACACATTTTTCTAGGCCGACTTCGTTCAACCAGCCTGGTTAGATCCATCAATTTTCATAACTTCACCTACCAAGTAATACTTGTTTATAAATATTTATTCGCTGTACACTGACGTGTTTCAACCGTGACTTGTTGCTCGTAAAACGTCAGGGGACGTAATGAGAAGGGAGATAGGTGAAAAACTGCCAGATTTACCTTATTTCGGTGAACGCTGTTTTTACTTCATGCATAAACATTAACACAGTTTTTGATGAAATTTTACCTTCGTATAGCACATTGATAAAACTTGTTTTTATAAATAAAAAAATAAATTATTTTCCCACTAGATGCTGTTGTTTTCCGTTTTGACGGACATTACATCCAGAAAGGACATAGTAAGACTTAACATCTTATGCATATGGATGGCGAGCGCAGTGGACTGCCAGGCAACGCTTTGTAATCCATGGTGTTATTCGGTTCTTTTACTGTATGTGACCATATCGCTTATCATCAGAGGAATGGCAGGCTCATCTCGCCATTCATAGCGTAAAAAAATTGATTTGAGTTCGAATCAAATAAAACATTGAAACTAGCGTGCGAAAATGAACTACAGCTATCTATAGTTATTGGGTGTACTGTTGAAGTGCCTTATTTAAAATAAATAAATTAACAAATGATGTCTGGAGTCTAGACATGTAATTAATAAACGAATAAGGTTATTCCTGTGTAATGGTTGTAGAAACACCAGTTCGCTGAACTTATCCTTACTTATGGTAAAGTGCGAACTTATCTGGGCAACCTATGTGAGACATTTAAATCGATATGAAGTAATTAATTTCGTATACAAATCCAGAAACTCACGATTTACAGTCGTCCAATATCCTGAAAAGTATAACCAGTAAGTTTCCCATAAATAAATTATATGTCCCTTTTAACATCCCAAGAAGCTATGTATATCCAACAAGCTCAGAGGAACGTGCTTATAACCAACTTAAAATACCTTAAGCCTATTTAAGAAAACCGTATGCAAACAACACATTGAAATATTTACAAACTCATAAAGAGCTATCGTAAATCTAAAATGGCTTATGTGGGAAACACACCCGGTTTTATGTGTGTACGTGAACCTAAAGTTTTTGAATAGGTCTTGGGTAATACCTGTAAAAGCCTAAAGACGCTGTGCGAGCGAAATACCAAATATGTTCAGCGTTTGATAAAAAATATTTGAATTTTTGTACCCATAGTCAATTCAATTTATTTCCAACTCACTAATAATTTCACTTTCTGATTAATTTCGTTGCAGGTTCAAGACAATTTAGACATTCCCGGAGACTTGCCGAGCTTCAATTCTCGTTGTCATTACATGATGTGCCACCGTTGATCCTGGCTCACAGGAGTTACAGTGGTGGCTCTGAGGGCGGGACAATCTCTAGTACCCATAGTTAAGTCAACTATACCAGTGGAGGAAAACACTGTGAGGAATTTGGTATATAAAGTCTGCTAACTCGTCCTAGGCGAGCGTGGTGGATTGTATGACCTAAATATTACTGGTGGTAGGTCTGACATATGTGAGAGGTCGCCTGAGTAGGTACCACCGTAATTTATAAATTAAAAATATATAACACCCAACAGTCACGTACATAGTCCTGACACTAAGCCCGAGGCTTGTGTCGTGAATATCAGGAACTACGAGAGACTTTTCGATTTTACAAACACCCAGACACTAAATATTTTTTTTCGTCCATACAAACATTGTTCTCGGTGCGGGGATCGAACTTACAGCCTCTCATTTCACAGGCGGCGTTTAACCGACTGCACCTCAGAGGCTATCAAGATACATGCATAGAAAGAGGCATATGTAACCAGGGCATGAATTACGATTTATTTTATTATATAATATATAGATGTGAAAACAATAATTGCATCACGAGCCCAACTGGTAATAATACATAAGTTTAAGTAAAATGCTACTCTCTATAATATTACTTTGAAAATACGCGCAAATTGTAATAAAAACAGACAGGAAGAAAAACTCCGTTTGCTAAATATGAATACCCATTAAGGTACCTTTTAACGGGCGGTTTGTAATGCGCTAGATACATTTTTCACGCTCCTACTGGATTTTAACCATTTACTGCTGTAAATACTGTAGCGTTGGGGCACCTTATTCAAGGAACATAAATACACGATGAAAAGTATATAGATTCTCCATAAGCGACTTCGCTTTGCTTAGCCGTACAAAATAAGTTAACTTATATTGGTATTATTCAATATTTCCTTAATTCCATTTATATTTTTATTTTACCTAAACTTACGTCTTTTACCAGAAGGTGTTGGCAGAATTGCAACCAGGACGCCTACATATTGCCATAATTATTCTGTCACATAATATGGGCCGACGGGTGCGAGCCTATCGTGATATCAGGCACAAATTCTTGCCCGTTCTTCTCTGGCAAAAACAACCTTGTGAACTGGGTAGTAGAGAAAAAGGGCCGGAATCTAAATAATGTATAACATTTTAAAGATTCAATAAATTATTAGGTATTTTCATTGTTATTTTCAAACTTTTCATAGATACCCTAGTGACTAAACGACAAACATACATATCTATTAACGGGCTTATTCATAGTTTAAAAATGTATTTTAACAGTCAAATGTTTTGTCTTCTTCGCTCAAACTGAATTCAAATGTCTTTCGAAAGGGACAAAATATTCTTTATTAACTATGATGCGAGCCTATCGCCTTCAATTTCAAACATTTCAATCGATATAATTTTCCCTTATTGTCACATTCCTCCAACACATTACAAAGGCTTCGCTGATGATTCCTGGAAACTTAACATTGTTTCAGCACTTCGCGTTTTTTGGCCCATGCTTGTGGGAATTTGTTGTTCGTGAAAATTGAGCAAAGCCTTTCCGAGTTCTTTCAAAGAGAAAGTTTAATAGCCTTCATAATTATGTGTATAATGGGGAAAGAAATTATTTCGCTGCCGGGTCTAATGTTTTATTAACTGTAATAGGGATACAAGGAGTTATAATTGTACAGATTACAACATTAGAAGTAATATTTAATTTCTAATATTTTTGTATTAATGGAAACGGTAAACCTTATAGTTTCGTTTATTTTTGGTTTTATTGCTCTGTCAAAAAAGAAAAAACATTATTAAGTTAAATGGCGGCAGGTCTCTCATATTCGAGAGGGGATATCTGGTGGGGATCTGGGTACTTCCGCAATATATATATCTCCCGCCAAACAGCACTGTTTTGTTCCGATGTGAAGGACATTGTAGTCACTGTAACTACTGGACATATTGAGACTTAAAATCTTATGTCTCAGGATGGTGAACGCAGTGGAAGGCCAAGCATTGCTATTATCCATGAGCAGTCGTATTACTTACCATCAGGTGAACGGCATGCTCGTCTCCCCATTCATACCAATAAAAAATATCTTCCGGCAAACATAAACTCGAAGAACTGTAAATACCGATAATAACACCTCTGTCTATCTTCTGTGAAAGAGGCGTGAGCTTATATGATAATCGTGATATCACGTGTTCAATTCCCTCTACGAGACATACAAGTAGTTTATGCCATGTGACACAAATCCCTTTGTGATAAACGATATTCGGCACCCGGAAATGTGCCGAAATCTTGATCTGTTTACATAGAATGTGTATTAATAATCTATAGCTTACTTATACAGTTTGTAAAATATGATACGACAGAAGATGAGGATTGAATTTGATGGTGTAATTAAGGAACTCCATTTGTAGCGTTGAACTACTTAAGCTGTTTTTAAAGTGGTCTATATTACGCGTCTGAAATCAATTTCCCTCTAGATTTGTCATATTATTAGATACTAAGTTTAGAGTCTAAAATATGATTACACAAATACAGGGTATATTCAGTCTGCAACTGAAAACGAAGCCAGGTTTAGTGACTTCAGACACATAAGACAATGCAAATAAAAACATTGAAAAAAATTGGGGATTGATTTCATTTTTTTTCTTACTGTCCGGTAAATACCTATTTTTTCCTCAAATAATGATGTTAATTCATTGAGATAATATACTAGAGGGGACACTGAAAACAAAATGTCTGTAACAAAATGAAGGGTACATTCTATCTCTATCTCTGTCGCGCCTACGCAGTAACATTATCTTCCATCTCGCTTCACTCTGTACCCTTGTGCACGCACCATACGCACAGATTTTGTTCCCGATGTCCGCTCCAGTGTAATACCTCAATGTGTTCAT
Organism: Hyles euphorbiae; assembly: GCA_023078785.2. NCBI lineage: Eukaryota > Metazoa > Arthropoda > Insecta > Lepidoptera > Sphingidae > Hyles > Hyles euphorbiae. Next base: position 1,507,337 of record CM041030.1, read on the forward strand.
TCTATTATTTTTATGGACGCTATGGCAAATTAGGGCTTAAATTATTATTTAAGCAAAAACTATGGATTTACCACCCAACCACCATGATATTTAAAACGTCACAAAAAAAATTACCACGCTATTTTACGAAATTTTTGTTGCATTGTGTGTACCAACACTAACTAAAACTACCAACCGGATTCGTTTTCTTTTATAGTCTTGATATACCCTGTAAAATATGAAAATTATAATAGAAGTGAACTGAAATTATAGCGGAACCAGAGATTTCCAAACTAGGCGGACCCTGTGACTTGGTATAGCAAGCTTAGATTTAGAAAATTAGGATCACATAATAAATGTTAAATAATCGCGACAAAAACAATATTACGCGTACTAAGATTATGGTTACGATAAAGAAGTGACAATAATGCTACAACTGACACAATTATTCCAAAATTAAAATTAAAAAGGATAAATACATTGAGGTATTATAATATTTTTTTTATAATAAATAAATAAAATATAAAATCTGTGCGTATGGTGCGTGCACAAAGGTACATATTGAAGCGAGAGGGAAGATATGTTACTTCGTAGGCGTGAAAGAGACAGAAATAGAATGTACCCTTCGTTTTGTTACAAACATTTTGTTTGCAGTGTCCCCTCTAGTATATTATCTCAATGGATAAATATGACAAAACCTCCACTATACCAAAAAAACAGAAATACATTTTAAAAAAGCAAAACTACTATATTTTTTTTTGCACCCTGTACACGTATGATACATGTACATGTAAAGATCACACATCTCACCAAACAGTGTCTGTATCTGACAAACGAAATACGAAATCCATTTCATCTGATATCGGGATGTATTGTACGCAAATATCGCTTCTATAAACACGACGGCTTGTCACTTTCCGATTTAGTTTTTGGTTATTGAACAGTTCTATTAATATAGTATTTATCTGCAAAGCAAACAAAGGAAATATGGAAAGATTTCATGTATACTGAAAACCTCCTTGAGTGACTAGTAGGTCTCTCATATGTGAGAGGCCATCTAGGAAAGTTCCCCCGCAATGTCTGTTTCTCTCGCAAAGCAGCAGTGTAAACGCACTGTTGTGTTTCGGTTTGAAGGACATTGTAGCCAGAGTAACTACTATTGAGATTTAACACCTTGCTTTAGGGTGGCGAGCACAATGGAGTAAAAGTATTACTTTATAATTCAAGGCGTTGTTTGGTTTTGCTACTGTTTATGAGCGGTCGTATCGCTTATCATCAGACGAACCATGTACCATTATTAAATAATTAAATAAAGTCAGTAACAATTTTAATAAGGAAAATTCACTACTGGCTACCAAGACCACGTAATGAATGCATCAAGACGTGTCTCTCTTATTATCCATCCCATTGTTAATAGCGGAACAATACGTCATACGTAATGTAAGAAACGTAATTATCCGTCGAGAACGGAGGGCAAAAATGGGACCTCGCTAATTAGGATTAACGTTGTTCCGCTAATTCTGTGAGCATTTCATATAATTATGACACCCGCAGACTCTTCAGGAATACATAATGTCTGTTGTATATCTTAATACTGCGAGTAAATTAAATTTATACAAACATTAACGCAACGATGTTTATTTTACTGGTGGTAGGTCTCTCATACGTGAGAGGCCGTACTGGTACCATCGCAATATCTATTTCTCCCGCCAAACAGGAATTTAAATGCACTCAAATACACTGTTGTGTTTCGGATTGAAGGACATTATTGCCAGAGTAACTACTGATTATGATAACATATTGAGACTTAACATGTTAGGTATGTCTTAGGATGGCGAGTGCAGTGTAATGGCAAGGATTGCTTTGTAATACAAGCTCATGTTTGGTTCTAGTACTGTTGATGAGCGGTCGTATCGTTTACTATAAGGCGAAAGGCATGTTCGTCTCGCCATTCATAGCCATAAATAAAATCAGTACGACAAAATGGCTTCGTTGCAATTGATGCAATGCCACATTGCCCATTTAGTCTCTAGCGATGGCTAATAGTCTTATCTCTCTTTGGCCGACAAAATTATGTCATCCATATAATATACACATTATATGGGCAAAGGATCACCCGATAAAACTTGGATAAATCTCTGTGAAAATGATGTTAAACAACAGTACTGTGGATGAAATTTCAATAAACTAACGCCCGAATACTGGAACGCCATTTAAATAATAAGTCTAAACAGCGCACGGCCCATTTAACCAGTACATTTAAGCGGCATTAACATAGTTAAGCGCAACTTATGTTTAAGTTGCGCTCCAGTATTCGGGCGTTAATATTTTACTTTCTCCCGTGTTCTTTTTCCTTCCCTTTCTACTTGTTTTTAAGACTCCGGCCACACCCAATCTTTATTCAGCTATACCATACCAGGTATCTAGTTTTCACGCCAGACTTCCCCAATAAAATAAATATCACAATACGGTGCTTCTAATTCCAACTTAGCCAGAACCTAAAATGTAGTGTAAGATAACGTTAGAAGGTCAAGAGGCACATCGCAGAACTAAGCTGAACTGGCAATAACGAGCCTGTATCGACTTCGGCTCACGATTTATGAGTTTTGTTTGTTTTTAGGGACCCGTGCTGAGAATTTGCGGACCTAAGTTGCCTAATGCGAGTAATGAAATTGTGTTTTCAAACAAGAATTGTCTGGGTTTGTTTGGTTAATGTTTTTGGTATGGTCTGAGTATTGATTTGTGTCGGGGTATAGTTGAACAGATTTGTTTTCAATAGTGTGAGAAATTTTAGAAATGTTAAAGCTATCATAAAGATAAGTGTCCATCAATGCCCATAATCAGTTTCGTACAGCCAGCTATATCAATATTCATATATATTATGCAAATCCAGGTATAGTGGGTTACCTGCGCAATTATTCGACATTTCTGATTCCGCCTGTGTGTATCTAGATTCGAAAAGTTATATATAATTGAATTGATCGTTTATAGAGAGAAATCTGTCGTAGGGTGATCTAGCTAACATTGCATAATATTGAAAACTATTATAGTACACTATAATATAAACTAGGTACAGTAATAACTTATAGTAAAAATTAAACAACTAATCACATTTTCGTCTAAGCGTTCTATTATACTACACAACATTTTATTTACAATAAGGTGCTATACACCTTCGATCAATTATATACTAGGCTATAAGTAAGGTCTAAAAAACGAAAAAGAGAAATAAAAGCACAAATAAGCGTGTGGTCTCTATTTATATTTATTTATTTAAATAAATGTAAGTTAACAAACTTAATCCAAATACTTACATTCTAAATTCTAATAACTATAGGGGCATTCCATGCGAAGCGGACAGGTAAAAAATCTCGATGTTTCTGATTTCAGAAATATTTGAGTATGTTCTACCTATATATGTCCTCGATTCGTGTATCAAATATTTTTCTAATATAGTGACTGGTTAAAGTATTAAGGAACTTTGAAATTTTGGCCAACTGGTGCGCACACAGTACTTCAAAGCCGATTATCTAGTCATAAAATTATCGATTGAAATATTTAAACCACTGGATTTAAAACTTCATTTAATGAGCTTTTTAATTGAATTTTTGGATACGAAAATAAATTATTTTTTTCCATAGTTTTTTTATTTTAAATTTTTTAACTACGATTTTCACAAACTTAGACCATTTCGATTTTTTTTATATTTTTTACGAAAATAGCTAGTATTGTATAGAACATCCTTGCCAAGTTTTATTATGGGCGTGAAAGTAGTTTACGAGCTATACTGGAAATATGCGCCGCACCGCGCCAAACGCCCGCCACGTGCGTGAGCTTGCAGACATTATTTCTTTAGTACTTTGATATAATATTTAAAATAAATCGAATTATTTTTACGTGGTTAACTACAAATTTATTTACAGGCTTTTACAACTTTAAATGTTGCTCTGTTACTTGTGCGTGTTAACATAATACCTTCAGTAGTAGGAATGAAGGCATAATATTTTTTTGTGCCTGGTATTGCCGCTGCCGACTCAAATCTGCTTTTTAACTACAATCTGTTCTGTTGAATTTCCCTTTTTCGAGCATAGAAAATGTGCGTTTGTCGCATTGAATCGAATCGAAATAGAATTAAACAGGATTTTGGTACCGAAGCAGATTTTCATTTTCATGCCACTGCTCACAGCAAAGGGCCATGTGATGGACTTGGGGGCAACTTAAAACTTCTAGCGACTCGAGCTAGTCTACAATCGGCGTCAAACGAAGCAATAACCACAGCTAAGCGTTTGTGTAATTGGGCGAGAAAATCAATGTCACAAACGCAAATTTTCTATGCTCGAAAAAAGGAAATTCAACAGAACAGATTGTACTTAAAAAGCAGATTTGAGTCGGCAGCAACAATACCAGGCACAAAAAATATCATGTCTTCATTCCTACTACTGAAGGTATTATTGTAACACGCACTAGTAACAGTGCAAGATTTAAAGCTGTAAAAGCCTGTAAATAAATCTGTAGTTAATCACATAAAAATAATTCGATTTATTTTAACTATTATATCAAAGTACTAAAGAAATAATGTCTGCAAGCTCACGCACGTGGCGGGCGTTTGGCGCGGTGCGGCGCATATTTCCAGTATAGCTCGTAAACTACTTTTACGCCCATAATAAAACTTGGCAAGGATGTTCTATACAATACTAGCTATTTTCGTAAAAAATATAAAAAAAATCGAAATGGTCTAAGTTTGTGAAAATCGAAGTTAAAAAATTTAAAATAAAAAACTATGGAAAAAAATAATTTATTTTCGTATCCAAAAATCCAATTAAAAAGCTCATTAAATGAAGTTTTAAATCCAGTGGTTTAATTATTTCAATCGATAATTTTATGACTAGATAATCGGCTTTGAAGTACTGAGTGCGCACCAATTGGCCAAAATTTCAAAGTTCCTTAATTCTTTAACCAGTCACTATATTAGAAAAATATTTGATACACGAATCGAGGACATATATAGGTAGAACATACTCAAATATTTCTGAAATCAGAAACATCGAGATTTTTTACCTGTCCGCTTCGCGTGGAATGCCCCTATAGCTAAATAGAATAACAAAATATAAAATTTTAATAAAATCATAAAATTCTTATAAAACTAGTAACATGAATTTACATGCTTAAACAAATAACTATAAACTATTTACTTTTAGGATGGTCCAAAAACATAATAAATTTTAATTTAAAGGAACATGGTTTATTGCTACCTGAAGTTGATTATAATTTAAAACATTTTGCTACATCTCGTAGTTGGAAATTCAGTATAAGCAACCTCAGCCACTTTTGGCGTGTGATTTTGTTGTTGTTGTTTATTCGAATGAATGGCGAGACGAGCATGCCGTTCGCCTGATGGTAAGCGATACGACAGCTCATAAACAACAGCAGAACCAAACAACACCTGGAATCACAAAGCAATGTTTGGAGTTCCACTGCGCTCGCCACCCTGAGACATAAGATGTTAAGTCTCAATATGTCCAGTAGTCAGTAGGACCCTATATCTAGTATAAAGATCGAAGCTGTACACATTTAACATAATACAGAACCCTTATTTTATTTCACGTTTCACCCAACCTATGTAAGAGTATGATGATTAATACTGTTGTTATTATTTGTTACAGGTAACAATAACAATTTGTTACGCGACGGAACAAATAACATCATTACGTAAGTACTAGGGCTTAGTTTGTGACCTTATGGGCTGTGAGGCTCGAAACGATGGGTATTACTATCCCCATAAAATGGAGAATTGTTCTTAATAAATTACATTACCTCATTAAGAGTACAGTATGTTACTTAGTTACTTCGTGTTGTTGTTTATTTTCTAAAAATCTTAATTGTTTTTATTATTGTGATAAAACGAGAAAGTCCATTCATAGTATAGGTAAGGAATATCAGGACCCGATACCGATTCGATTTAAAATTAAATATAGCTTTTTTATGGTATGTACTTAAACCTTTTTCTGTTTTATCCCGGGTGACACATTTTTATAAAATAAAGTAATTATCATAATATTTTACATTTTGTTCAGCCTAAGACTAAATAATTTTTTTATTGGACTTCAAATCCATTTCTTCAAGAACTCCTGAACTTTTAGTAACTCCAGATTTTGGTGTGAAACAAAGAATCTAATGTACGGCTGAATATGCACTGCGAATTTCCAGAACCCAAGCAATCCATAATTTTAAAATCTTTATTATATTTCCGAACAAACCTTTCAAAATATTCTACCGCACCACAATACCATAAAATAAGCTAGCAATTTTAAACAAATACAATTTTTCCGCGACTCCGTGAGCCAACCACACTATACCGTAATTCGGTTATCTATTTCATTTAATCCGCGGGGAAAAAGAGAAAAGCCACATGTATTCGTGTAACACCGCGTTACTTCACAAAATAAACTGGATGCACAAAAAATGTACGCGGATGTGACAACTACGGCTGGAGCACACGAATTCTATTTCGACTCGGCGGATTTGTGTTTTTAAGTTCATTAATTCATAATATTGTTATTCTGCTTTCCATCTAAAAATCTTTCCAATTAAAGATACACTTATTTTTTTTTTTTTGAATGATGAGATGAGCATGCCGTTCCTCAAAACCAAACAACACCTTGAATTGCAAACTCGCCATCCTAAGGCTAAAATATAAAGTCTCAATATGTCTAGTAGTTACTCTGGTTACAATGTCCTTCAATCCGAAACACAACAGTGTATTTAAACTACTGTTAGGAGGGAGAAATAGACATTGCGGTGGTATCCACCCAGGCGGCCTCTCTCATTTGAGAGACCTACCACCAGTGAAATGTTAGAAAAATATTTTAATTATACCTTTATAATAGTGAAGCTTGTAATATATATTCTTTGTTGGAGATCCTAATAAACAAAAATAATATAAAATAAAACGGCTTAGGAACAGTGTCATGTGTAGTCTTGGCCTCACCCTAAGATCGAGTCTTGTGTCGTCATATTTTCTTAACGCATAAGACACACTTAATTACAATACCGAAAAGCTACTGCAGCCTACTAACGCTTAATCAAACATTTCGTTTATTTCTATGAAGCAATACAACCTCACGGTAGGTAGTGACTTGGGTGTACTAGATACCTTGTATTGCGAGGATCCATGAGTGGCGGTGATCGCTTACCATCCGACTTGCCGTATTCTCATCTGCCTGCTAAAGGCCTGGAGACTGTCCCGCCCTCAAACCCGCCACTGCAAGTCCTGTGTCGCAGGATCAACAGTGGCACGCAATTTATTGACACCGAGCATTGAAGCTCGGCGAGTCTCCGGGAATTTCCAAATTGTCTTTAACCCGCAACGAAATAAATCTAAAAATTATACTAAACTACAAACAGCATTACCTGATATATTTATAGTCCAGTCATTTTAGCTATTTTAAACCCCAATCTGCGGAAAAATTCCTAGTGAGCTGAATTTTTGTATACACCTTTATTACGGCATTGTAATGAAGATGTGAAAAATCGACATTGATATCGTGCCGGCTAAAAAAGTTATAAAGGTCAAAAGGTCACGAAAATCAGTTTTTCGCAAATATCTCGCGATCTATTGCTCGGAGGTCAATAAAGGTCATTATAAAAATTGTTTGTCGTGAAATTGTCTATAAAAAATGTCTCTTGCATTTTGCTGTAGAATTAACCGTTTTCGGAGTAGAGACTAGAATGCACTCACATACGGTATTGTATACCAAGGCGTACACCCTATTGCTTTTTATTCATGTTTGTAAGTGTGTTGTTAGTAAAATCTACTACATACACAGACATATAGCACTAGTAATACTAGTATAGACAGGACAATTCGTGCCCGTGAATGCCTCAAACGACCTCCACTGGTAGGCAGATGTTCCGTATTTCATTGTACCCTTATACCTGCTACTTTTATACCTGCTACTGCCTGTCGGGCTGTATTTAGCTCAGTTAAAAATTATTTCTTGAGTGTTAAAGACGTTATTTTAGTAGTATTGCTCTTAAACAGTTTTCATAATGTGTGATACATGTTTTATATGCAAAGAAGTGTTATCGGATGGTGATGTAGTAGAAGTTAGGCGTGGTCTTCAGACATTAAAAAATGCTAGTATCGCTAGAGGTGATGGTAATATTGAATATTTAGATACTGTGACTTTTGTAAATGTTCATAGCAATTGTCGTAAAAATTATACGAACACTTTGAGTATAGCGGCTTTTAAACGACGCCAAGAAGAACCGAGTACATCAATATCTCCACGTAAGAAAAGAATCAGCTCTTTTGATTTCAAAAAATTATGTTTGTTTTGTGGAGAAGAAGCGAGTGAGGTAATTGAGAAAAAAAAGAAAAAAAATACAGACGCGTTATTAGAGAAGTGAGTACTCTTTCATTTAAAGACACAGTATTAAAAGCTGCAGAGGCGCGTGGTGATAAATATGGAAGAAGTGTAAAGGAGCGTGTGAATTTTGAGTATGACTTAGTATCTGTCGAAGCTAAGTATCATGATAAATGTTTCTCAAATTTTTTATTAGTCAGTGGAAAGGGTGACGCAGGCCGTCCATTGGATGAAAATATTAGAATTGCCATGGAAAATGTTTTTCATTACATAGAAAATAATGACGATTGTCAATTTACATTGGCTGAGTTAAAAGATATAATGAAAGATTACGTTCCAGATGATAAAACAATAATAAAAAAATTGATTGCTCGATATGGGAATAATATTGTAATTACCACGAAAAGTAAATCATTAACAATTATTTGCTTTCGAGATATTGATTTATATTCGAATTTGCAAGCAATATTTTAACAAATTCGTGGTACGAACAAAAAAAAGAAAATCATTGTGATGAACGTCTTCGAATTGTAGAAGCTGCTGCATCAATAATTAAAGAAGATATTCGTTCTGTTACAATTATTCATGACTCATATCCAGCACCAAGTCGAATGTTAGATAATATTAATGACGAAATTCCTAACACTCTAACACATTTCTTGCATCAATTAATTGTGAAGAATAAAAAAGGCCAAACAAAAAAAAATGAAGCAAAATGTACAGCCATAGCCCATGCTATAATGAGTGTAATGCGTCCACGATCGTTTTCGTCACAGCTGCTACTTAGCCTTTCTGTATTCCTTCATAGAAGATATGCCTCAAAAAGATTACTAGATGTATTGTCAAGTTTTGGATTTTGTGCTTCATATAGCGATGCTGTGACGTATGAAGTGTCAACTGTTTATCATCCTCAGCCTCGTATTCTTTCACAGCCTGATGTAATTTTACAGTATGCTGCAGATAATGCAGACATTAATGTTTCCACTATTGATGGGCATAATACTGTGCATATAATGGGTGTAATAAAAATCATTTCTCCAAGTAACGCTGTTGTGGCTGATATGCCCATCGTGAAATGTAAGAGTAAACCACGCGCTGATGATTTAGCTACAGTTTCACACGTACCTCTTTTAACTTACGAAAATAATGAAGTAGCTGGAATGAGTAAGATTATAGTTGAAGAAATTGATGATAATGTTATTTTAAATGAAGCAATTTGTAGTAAAGTCGACTTATTGTGGGCATACGCAAAGTGGAGAGATGTCAACGGTCTACCAGGGTGGAATGGATTTTTAGAGAAGCTAACAAAAAATAATAAAGACTTTACAACATCGACCATAATGTTCCTACCCTTCATTCATCATCCTGCAAGTAATAAAGATACAATTTACACCACATTAGATTGTGCAGTACGTAGTGCCAAATCACATGGACAAAATTGTTGCATCATTACTTTTGATCAGCCACTTTACTACAAAGCTCGCGCAATTGTAGCTGCTGCTGATGTTCAATCTGATATATCCAATGTTATTGTAAGACTGGGTGGTTTTCATATGCTTATGTCGTTTCTTGGATCTATAGGATATATAATGGAAGGAAGTGGACTCAAGGAAGCTCTCAGTGTTATTTATGCTCCAAATTCAGTAGACAAAATGTTAGATGGCCATGCTTTTGCAAGAAGTGTAAGAGGACATGGACTTGTTAGAGTTGCACTAATGAAGCTTATATATGATAAATTAACAATCGATCAAAATCTGCAGGAGTTTTTGGATGGTTACATCATGGATATTCTGAGAGGGACGATTTCTTATGATAACATTGAAGAATCTGAAGATGTTTTGAACGGATTAATACAGTTATTTAATGACGAAGTAGCTAAATTGAAGGACGATGGTCCTACTACTCAGTTATGGCTACAATACATTGAAATGATATCAATAGCTAATGATTTCATTCGCGCCGAGAGACTAGGGTTATGGAATGATCATCTTACAAGTGTTCAGCGAATGCTTCCATATTTCCATGCATCTGGTCATTTCCTGTATGCTAAATCTGCACATTTATACTTGCAAAATATGTTAGCTTTGAAGGACAAAATGGGACACCAAGACTATATAAACTTTACAAAAACATTTGCAGTGAGACGCACAGAAAAATTTAACTGTGGAACCTGGACCGACATGACTATTGAACAAAGTTTGATGAAGTCTATGAAGACTGAAGGAGGAGTTTCTCGAGGAAGGAGTACTCATGAAAGCGTCTTATGTAAGTGGATATATGGCATGCATGCGACAAATGCAATTTGTGAAGAAATTGAGAAATTTTGCGACCTTTCATTTGATACCACAGATCAACATGTAGACTCAAGAGATTCACGTATTGAAAGAGATAATACTGACATTAAAAAACTTGTAGAGTGGTTTGCTTTGCATAATCCTTTTTCAAGTTGCACTCAACTAGTTTCAGTATCAACAGGAATTGTCGGCAATAATAAAATCAACTGTTATAATGCCAAAGAAAATGGTCTGCAGTCAATTAAAAAAATTATAGGAGTAACATTTGACGAAATTAAATTAAAACGCTCTGACAGAGTTCTTCCATTATCATCAGTAAACACTTCTATCATGGTTCATGACTGCAAGGTAACGATCGATCCGTTATTGCTATTTCAACGAATTAGTTTAAATAAAAAATTTGAGGGAAATCTTTGTGAATATTTACAATACGAATTAAGTCCATACCCAACAGCACTATTTGATAATGTTGGCATGAGAAAAACTCAAAAGTCAAAAATATACGACTACTTCGAGCCAATTAATTATCAAGTAGTTTGTGATGCAACATACATAATCGATGGTGGATTTCTTTTGCATCGTGTCGTATGGCAAAAAAATGATACATTTCATATTGTCATTCACAAATATATTAATTATTTATCAAATAATTTCGGAACAAATACTGTTGTCATTTTTGATGGTTACTCTGATAGCAGTAAAAATATCAAAGCTATGGAACAACTAAGACGAACCGCTGCTGTTTCTACATCTTGTGAAGTGCACTTCAATGAATCGATGGAAGTTCCTATCAGTCAAGAAAATTTTTTATCTAATCGATTTAACAAAAGAAAATTAATTGAAATGCTTATTAAGAAGTTCGAAGAAGTTGGTATTGCTACAAGTCAATCACGTGATGATGCTAACGTTTTAATAGTTGAAACAGCGATTGAAAAATCAATAAATAATACTACAATTATTGTTGGAGAAGACATAGATCTGTTGGTACTTCTCATAGCACGCACACAAATACTTGATCAACCTACATCAATTTTTTTTAAAAAACCAGGAAAAAGCAATGTTGAAACAAAAATATACTCGACTGATAGCCTCAACAAATATCCACATTGCAAGAAAAATATTCTGTTTCTACATGCCATGACCGGATGTGATACAACTTCAGCACTTTTTGGAAAAGGAAAATTGAAAATCATGAAGATGTTTGAAAAAAGACTCGATTTAACCAATTCTGCAGAAATATTCCAACAAGAAAATTGCTCTCGAGATGTCATTGTCAATGCTGGGACACATTTTCTACTAGCATTGTACGGTGCTCCAAAATCAGAACTTTCGATAGATAATTACAGATACTGTAGCTTTGCTAAACTAACAAGGCAAAGTACAGCTGTAAAATTTCCATTATTACCACCTACTTCTTCAGCAGCTCAACAGCATATTTATCGGGTGTATTATCAAATACAAACCTGGCTAGGAAGAGAAATTGATCCAGAACAGTGGGGTTGGGAGTTAAAAAATAATATACTGCAGCCAATAACAACTTTATTACCACCAGCACCCGATAATCTACTAAACACAATCTTCTGTAATTGTACAAAAGGTTGCAGCGGCAAATGTGGATGCAGAAAAATTGGATTAAGATGTTCAAAAGTTTGTGGACATTGCCGTGGCCAGTCATGCTTAAACGCAGAGTCAATCAATGATGAAAATGATGAAGATGTTGATTTAAATATAGGAATAAGTCCACTCGACGTTTTGTCAGCAACTGTTGATGACACAGAAACTGAAGACATGGACAATGAATGTTAAAAAAAAATTATATACTAAAGTTAATTTTTCTGTATTTTTCTGTATTCAAATAAAAAATTATTCACTCGTAAATAAAAAAAAACCTCTTATTACATATTATGGATTATGCCTACGGGGGAAACCATGTAAAAAAAAAACGCGCCCTGCATTCTACCTCGAAGGTGGTGAGGAAACGAGTGCATCGTTATAATATAGTAGCTTTTTTTTTTTTTTTTTTTTTATTGCATTGAATGGCGAGACGAGCACGCCGTTCGCCTGATGGTAAGCGATGCGACCGCTCATGAACAGTAGCAAAACCAAACAACACCTTGATTTACAAAGCAATGCTTGGCATTCCACTGCGCTCGCCATCCTGAGACACAAGATGTTAAGTCTCAATATGTCCAGTTAACTACTGGCTACAATGTCCTTCAATCCGAAACACAACAGTGCATTTAAACTGCTGTTTGACGGGGCTTTCTCGGCGCTCTACTCCGAAAACGGTTAATTCTACAGAAAAATGCAAGAGACATTTTTTGTAGACAATTTCACGACAAACAATTTTTATAATGACCTTTATTGACCTCTGAGCAATAGATCGCGAGATATTTGCGAAAAACTGATTTTCGTGACCTTTTGACCTTTATAACTTTTTTAGCCGGCACGATATCAATGTCGATTTTTCACATCTTCATTACAATACCGTAATAAAGGTGTATACAAAAATTCAGCTCACTAGGAATTTTTCCGCAGATAAAACCTAAAATGACTGGACTATTAATACATTTAAAGAAACCTTTACTAATCGCTCGATACATCCCAAACATCCACCAGGGATTCCGACTGCGGTAACGCGGTCACTATTGCATCGCAGCTTTGTCGAACAACCGAAATGTGTTCTACAACGTACAGAATGTTGGACCAATAGATAATGGCGTTTCCGTCGTGCCTGGTCGTTTGAATATGCAAACATGTTTTTAGATGTTGCGGCCGATGGCGCCGCTGTAAAACATGGACGTGAAACCACGTGCGGTTTGAAAAACTTGTGGACGGTGGATACGGTAGATAAACGTTAATGATTTTGTATTTGATGCATTGGTTTAAAAACTAAGTATATGCCCTTAAATACACTTGGAACTAAGGATAAGCACTTACATTTGAAGTTTCAAAAAGATTGCCGTGAGAATCACCCTAAAATGAAAATTAAATTAACTTAATTTAATTCGTCTAAACGGTGATAAAAGAAGCTATCTTCATTATTAAGCTTTCTGTCATAATACAAGCAAGAATTTTCAAAATCGTTGAGAGTGTCGAATAATTTCAGTTACGCTCCATTATAGATGTACTGGTGCGCGCGCACCACTTCGGAACACTTTATGCGTTTTCCGCCCTACCATTTTTTTATGTAATCCAATGAATTAATGCGAATTTATTTAACAATCAAATATTTACGATGACGAATTACCTATTATTATTTTAGCCTTCATGGCATAGTTGGTTAGAAGCCGGCTGTGAAACGAGAGGCTACGGGTTCGATCCCCGCTCCGAGAGAAATCTTTTTGACGCCCACAACTATTTTCTACTATTTTCTATGGCTGTGCATGATAATTATTATGATGTATCCTAATAATTAAGCTAGTTATTTCCGTTATCATCCACCTAGTCTTGTTCTACACGTTTCAAAAACATACTTATTTCTCCTCTTTAAAAACCCTCCAATAGTTGTCTGGTAGCGATTGCCTTAGTGCGATAAAATCACCATTTGTACTTTGTTGATTTATTGTCTCTAAATAGCATTATATTTATTTCGTTAAATAAAAAATAATAAAAATATAAATAGGTCTGCTATAACGACAACCAATATAAACTTATAAACACTTCCAATCAACGTGTATAATGAACAAGTCTAAGCGGATTACTGATAAAATTAGAGAAACACATAATGAATAGGAGCGGGCAAGTTACAGAACTCATTTTATACCTGAACGTATCTTATGATTGAATTAATCTGCTCTGTAGCGAGTAACTAACTCACGTAGAAAACTAACACTGAAACAAAATGGACGAGTACATTTTACGCTAAAAATATTTTTAGAATGGAATATCTGGCACGGTTTGTAAATGTTTTGACTAAAATAATTGAATCATTCCAATAAAGTCGCCATGCATGAGATAACAGACAGAAAAACCGGTTCTATGTTCCAAATAATCTAGGTAAGGGAAATTAGATTGGGACAGCGCGGTGTGAAAAGTTTTGTGTATTTTCCTTATCGAAAATAATAATAAAAAAATATTATATATTATATTAAATCCACCTTTATACATTATTGTATATGAATCATAAAATAAATAATAAAAAATTACATCTTAATTTATCTGTAACCTAATTTATTCAGTCGAAATTATGCCACTATAATATCGATGATTAACTTACACAGCCTAATGCTTAGGTGGTAACTGACCTTAGTTACGCGCTGTAATGTAACATTCGCAGCGAGTATTTGTGTTACGCCGTGTGCTACAACTGTTAGTAATAATTCAATATTCGTGTTCATTTCATCGTACTGACTGCATAAATGCTCGAATGATAACATGTTACATTACACCTTGTGACGTTGGTACCCATCTTTAATCATATTCACAAGTGTAATTTTCAAATGTGGGTCTTGAGATCAAATGTCTGCCATAGTTTGTAAACCTAATAAATAACGGTTCTATCTTAAGAGCGTATACACCTTGCGCGCAAAGTCAACTATAGGTATTTCTTCGTTAATTTCACGCACACATAAGCGACCAAAGCTGTGTGCGTAGAGCTGCCGCGTCGGCTCGCTATACAATCGGCTCAAACAACTTTGATCCGTGCGCTTCAAATATTCAATTGAAATGTAACTGTAATATAATATCATAAAAATATTTTATTTGCATTATAAGTAGACAAATATTACTGTGCAAGCAAAGAATAATACAAATTTTGGATAGTAATCATATTTTCGTTATTATTACATTGTTAAGTTGCATTCAAATCAGTGTTCAATCAGTAGACACTACGGACGTTTTATTAATCATTTCGTGTTCGAACACATAAATAGTGTTAGGGGCCTTACAACCCCTTACAATTACGAAATATATTTAATTTTATATTACAATACATAAAATAATTTAGCCTCGGAATTACATCCCATTATATCACCTGAAACATAATTTATACTCACTACAAAATCATTGTAGGTAATAAAAATAATTAAATATTTTACTACCAAAGTACTAAGATGTGGTAATCGCATTCCGCGCGTGGCTATTTTTACTACGCGCGGCATAATCGACTGCAGCCAGGCCGGAGCGACGAGCGATACGTCCTCCCTCTAGAAGGCCTTGCGGCGGTCTGATTTGATCCACGTCGGACAGCGTGTTTTATAGTGGTTTTTAAAATATTTGTAGAAAACATGAAAACTAATTTTGTTGAAATATAAAAATGGTAATTTATTGATAAGATGGTCTTCTATTGTAATATGCAATTGTTATAAAAAAATATGTACGATAAGTTGTTGAAAAAAAATATGTTCTTGACGAGAGTTTCTGAATAATTTCGCATTGTTTAAATTTTTATTTTTCAGGAACTAAACACAAAAAGATTATTTTTCTCAGCAAAATCCCTTCATAAGAGTCTTATTAGTCTGATAATATTTTTATTTTCATCTTATATTTAGTGGTTTCGGATATCTTAAGCTTCTAAATTGCCATTTAAAGCCTAAATAACGAAACTTGTGTTCAGTAATCCTTATAGTGCTCACAAATTATCCATCAATCTATAATGTTTTCCACCAAAATCTCTAGATGACAACCTTTTCTAAAATTAGTAATAATTATTTTTCCTTTAAATTGTTTATTGGTGGCTATTAACTCATTTGAAAAGTCCTGTTTTTAAGCCAAAAAGCGCGTGCAGGGTATAAACGCTCTTAATATGAAGTCAAAATCAAAGTAAATTCACCTTAATATTAATCATTTTGATTGAAATAACTTCGCCAAGAAAATCTTAAAGATTTACAGTCGGAAATATCGGAAGATTCTCTCCTCTATATATCATTTCCACCAACAAATAAATCCCAAGCATGACAATTTCCTTCCACACACTGCAGCTACAAAACTCCGCATCCGCAATCCATTTACACTTGAAGAAACAACTTCAAAATCCCATGTAAACATGGAATCCCACTCCGAACCGCCACAGAACGGTTGTGAATTTGCACAAAAACAAAATTTCGAAGCTTAGGCGGCAATATGTGATAAATTGGACGCGGCGACGAGTTCGACGGTCTAGCTGCGAAGCCCAGATGGTTTTGCTATTGCATTTTTTCCGGTCGATAAACGGTTTGGTCCCTGATGAACGTTTGATGACGTCGAAAACTAGATTGCTTCGGCATTACTCACTAGTTTGTTTGTTGGCTTGGTTTAATTTGCCGTCGGTTTGTGTTTGTTGATTTGTTTTTATGAAGAAATTGAGTCTCATAGGAGTTCGTTTTACATTTAACTTTGGTTTATTTCGTAATATTTGGTGGTGTTAATTTTCATTAACTATGATTATATGTGAAAATAAAAAAAATATATATTAATATTTAAAGAAAAATGCCTATTCACATATCGCGTATGTGTATCAGTGAAAAATATCGTAAATCCCAATATTGATAATGTTTTTATTATAGCATTTTTATGTTTTGTCCTAAAACGTTTTCCTGTTTCATCCCGGGTGATACAGTTTATAAATTAAAGTAATTATCATCACGTTTTACATTTTGTTCACAGAGCCGAAGGCAAAAAATATATTTTTATTGGACTTCAAGTTAATTTCTCCAAGAACTCTGAGCCTGGGTTGCAAATATGCTTATATTTATTGAAAATACATATTTTTCCCTTAACAAAAAAGTAAGTTTCATCAAAGGACAAAAATCTTCGCACCGATACTAAGTTCATAGTAAAATGGGCATCCTCATTTCATTATCATTGAACGCCTACGATATACAATACATTTTAATGTTCTAGAGTCTAGACCTTTACATACACAATTAAGTGCAACTTGCAACCCCGTTACTTAAAAAGAAACAAGCACATTTAAAATAAAGCCCAATTTAAATCCGTAACATGTCCGGGAGACCGGGATAAAACACCGCATGTTCCGGGACCGTAAGCATTAACGCGCTTCTGATTAAGTTCCGACCGATTCATATGCAATTAAAAATGCCAATCCTTTTCCACTGTAATGTGACATGGCGTGGGCTTTATCCAACTGACATGTTTGAAAAATATCGTGCGCTGTCTCTGGTTATTGGTTTGTTGTCTGTGGTATCTGCTTTTATAATGGACAAGAGATTTATAATTGCTTTTATGAGAAATTAAATTATTGACGAAAAATTATGTACAAACTTAATGGTTTCTTAGATTTACGCGAATGTTACTCATTGAAATAAAACTATTGTTTACGGATTTTATCGCGGATATGGTTTAATTTTTTCATTTTTTGAGTTCCCGACGTTTCGATTACTTAACAGCTTTCGTGGTCCTCCCCGTAACCGTAAATAATAGTTTTATTTCAATGTACAAACTTGATTACAAAGCACTTGATAATATCGTAGGTTACTATGTTGAATTTTTATATTATTTAATGTTAATTCTAGAGAACTGCCTCGGTGGGTTAGTTGTACTACGGTAAAATTACAAAGTTGAGGTATCGGGTTCGAATACCGGGTCAGGCAAAATGATATTGAATTTTGATATTCATTATCAGGCCGGAATCAGGATTTGTGCCCGATGTTGCGATAGACTCTCCCCGTACAAGATGAAACGTGGGTGTCCTGTTAGGATCCTTGCGTACCCCTTCTAAAAAGAAGGCTTGAGTTTATGTATGTAGTTCTATAGAATTCCCAGATAGGAATGATACAAACGCCAAATATATCGGTAATATTACTTCATAATAAATAAGTGAAATAAAACAACACAAATAATTAAATGTCTATATTCACCAATGTGGCTCAGTAGAAACGCATCCTTGCACACTATACAACAATTTTACAATACTTTTCTCATCAGAGTATATTAAATTATTATCTCTATCGAAAGCTATACCAAAAATATTCTTAAAATCAATAATTTTCTTCAATCCTTCGAATTTTACATCGATGAATATCCCAAAATTCGTGCATACATACAATTCTCCATCATTATCTTCCGATATTTGTCTTACTGTAATTAATTCATTAACTACAACAACTTGTAAGTTATGCTTATCGTATTTGTAATAACCAGTCTTGTTTGCAAAGTAAATATTATCATCGTTGCTTATATGAAAATGATCAATTTCGAACTTCTCAAATTCTTTCACTACAGCGAATCTGCCATCGACTTCGATGTGAAGAATTTGATCTGGATAGCTTATGTAAAACATGTTTTTCCTGTAGAACAAAGCCCAGATGTTTTTGCCTTTTTCTTTGTAGAAATCAGCTAGTTTTGTAAGCACATTATATTTGTAAATTCCGTCTGATCCTCCCAAATATATTTCGTCGTTGCTTTGGTCTATGGCTACTGAGCACCCGCCTCTGATCCCTGCAATGGTTTGGTATTCTTTTGTGTCCATGTTGTAAAAGGCTAATTGGAAATCTACATCGGAATATGATTCTGGGACGGAATAGCTGAAGAATAATGTGTTAGACGGTTTATGTACATTGAGGTTGTAAGGTCTTCCGAAATGTGACCATAGGATTTCCTTTTCGTACCAGTTGTCTCCTATCTTTACTTTGTGGCATGGTTCCCCAAGTGTCGTGGCAGTAAATAATAGCAACAAATTGAGACGCATTTTTCCTAAAATGAAAAAGATAAAAATTAGGAAAATTATTAAAATACTTGCCATTATCTGCTTTAATAACATATGTGAGAAAAATAAATATTACCATAGTAAAAATGTACAAGTGTGAGATTTTTATTCGCTGGTGAGAATTGGAAACACAAATTAATTTTATAACTAATCACTAATTTTATTCAATGTATGCGATATTTTTTTATTTCTGTACGATTCATTTCACTTGATTCTCGATACGAAATAAAATAGAATTAATGATTTATATTTGTATATTAACATCTAGTACTCACGTTTATAGTTATAATATGAACTTATCAACACAAATATTAATTAATCGGCACATGTCGTCAACAAGAATATCCATCAGACAATGACCTACAATTGTTATTGTTGGACATCGAGACAAAAGGTTTGGTGTTTTTATACATCACACCTTGTTTATCAATACCACCTTCATCATGCGTAATACATTTTAAGCTACGAAACAATGTAATAAAGGTATAAAGTTAAATAAATTACAGCACCATGAGATAAATTAGAAAAGTCAAATATTGTGCAACTATACCGAATGTCGAAGCAAGGTCATTATGAAAAAGAACAGACCTGAGAAGTAGCGCAAAATACCACATTTAAATATCAAAAAATAAAACAGATAAAATAGATTACAATGGAAATCCAACGCCCAATAAATAATACGATACAGAAAAGAAACCACAAAATACGTACAAATATAACATTAATATATCATATCCCCATGAATTATTCAGTTGCATCCAGCACCGTTTCTCTCGGGGCACTGAGCGCCTTATAACACAGATTTCCATATTTACTGGGAACCAATCTGTATATAGAATCCTTATTCGAATATATCACGTGATCATTCTCGTCGAAAGTCAAGCCGAATGCCTGGTCGATGTCGGCTATCTTCTTCACTCTTAAATAAGGTTTATCTTCGAAGTACACGCCATTATGGGCACAGAAGTATACGTCACCATATGCGTCTTCTACAATCTGTCGCACTATTAAATCATCGTTCAAAATCTCAGCGATCCTTCTCTTCCTTGCGACCCTGTACAAAGCTGTTTTGTTGGAGAAGTAAATATCCAGTTGTTTGGAAATGAAGAATGTGTCAATCTCAATGTTAATTGCTTCTGAGACTTGCACGAACATGTCGTTCTGGTACACGTATAATTTCTGCGACGGGTACTGGATGTAGTAGAAATGCTTCCTGATGAATATTCCCCATATTGATTTGCCTTTCTCGGCGAAGAATTCTGCTGTTTTTGTAAGGAAATTGTATTTGTATAGCCCATCATGACCACCGAAGTATATATCATCGTTTCCTGAATCGTAAGCTATTGCGTATCCCCCGGGCACTCCTTCGATATCTTTACAAACGTTTTTGGCAAGATGACACGCTGTTATACCAAAATCCACTTGAGTTCCATTCTGTATGGTGTGGCTAAAGAACAGAATTCCTGAATACTTATGCATGACCAAATTGTAAGGTCTTCCATAATTCTGCACGAGAACTTCCTTGTCGAAATACACATCGTGGAACACGACTCCGTCGCAATATATTGTTTCTTTCGCTTGCATCATCAATATGGGAAGGCTTAAAATGAATACAATTTTGTAATGCCCCATTTCGTTTTATGTTTGCTGTGAAATTGAAATTTTTATTATTGTTTTATTATACATTCAAATATCGTGCCAACAGAATGCTGGATGTGGGAATACATTTGATAGATTTGTGTAAAACTATGCAAATATACTCTTATTGATAGGGCGTCTAGATTATACATTCATTTTGGTTCGATAAAATAATGCTACTATACCGAATGATTATGTACATACAGAAATAAATTACGGAAGAACGGAAAAAATAATTATGTTTGGCCAATCGTCACGCCTATGCTGGTCAGCTCAACTGCTTCTACACGTTACTGTGGATTCTTGACTGCAGGAAGCAATCGTGTGGTCTGGCAAACAGTTGAAGCAGACGACCATTTAAAACCCAATTGAGTTTTGGAATTTTTTGTCCCTTTCGGATGACTTTTGAATTCAGTTTGAGCGAAGAACACAAAACATCCGAGAACTAAAATATGATTTAATACTGTCTATGGCTAAGGCCGTAACTATAAAGCCTATTTTCATTTTAATATATCGTTAAGTTTTCGTGTGCTGTATGTCATACTTATTGATTATTTATTAGTGACCCTGGTAAAGTAAGTATGAACACTTATTCTATTATTATTAAAAAAACAACAAACTTCCACATAAGACTTGAATACTTTTGCCTACAATGTACTTACCATCAGGAAACAAATAAAATAAAATTGTTTTGCAATGAAATGTAATTACTTTAAAATTAAACTTAATAAAATTGCTTTAGTAGTAATGTAGGTAATTAGCACTTATAACAAGTCAATACAAAATTGTTCTCACCACCAAATAACCGTGTGTATAACCAATTTGTCATCAAAATATACAAACTAAAGTCCTTATTTTACGCGTGACGCGAATAAATCACACCTGAACGTTACAGAAATAAATAAATGTATCAGAAACTTTTTAAATATGTACACAATTTATCAAAGTCGTGTAAGGCATAGCGATGATAGCAAACGATTCAATGATGGATCGCCCGGAGAGTATGTTTATGTTTGTATATAAACATTTATGTTTAGATAATGTGTTGATGTTGCTGACAAATATTGTGTAACCTCGCATCATTGGTGTGTCACCATTGTGGTATCTGTAGTTTGTTGGATGAAGTTTTGGATTCGATTCTAAGAAAATTGGATTTCTTGTGACAGTTTAGTTTTTTTGGTTTGAAAATGTTTTTGTACAGCACAGCCATAGCACAGGCTCGCTAGATTTTAAATATAAATTAATTTTGGATAATGTTGGTTACATTCGTGGCAAATCTGCCAACCACTTTGTTGATTCAGTTGTATGTAAGGATGTGTATTCTTAAATTTATTGTAACGAATGGAACATACATACGAGTATTACGTACCATGTCATTATATCATAGTAAGTAAATCGGGCTATATTTCAATAACAAAGAAGGTTGTTAGTGCAGCGATAATATTCATGAATTAGGTACATAATAATTAAAGAGGTTCTCTTTTTTTTATTGCAGTGAATGGCGAGACGAGCATGCCGTTCGCCTGATGGTAAGCGATACGACCGCTCATGAACAGTAGTACAACCAAACAACACCTTGAGTTACAAAGCAATGCTTGGCAGTCCACTGCGCTCGCCATCCTGAGACATAAGATGTTAAGTCTCAATATGGCAAGTAGTTACTCTGGCTACAATGTCCTTCAATCCGAAACACAACAGTGCATTTAAACTGCTGTTTGACGGGAGAAATAGACATTGCGGTGGTACCCACCCAGGCAGCCTTTCACATATGAGAGACCTACCACCAGTAAATACCACCTTATTGGTTTCTTAGATTTACACTAATCTAACACATTTAAATAAAAATATTTTTTCTTTTTGGTTTAATTTTCACTAAGACTAAGGTCTTAGTTATTCGTTAAGTAAATTATACGAAAGCTACCTTTTTGAACAATTGTAAAAATTTATAGTAACTCTAAGAAATCTCCCTCCATAAAAATTTGACAACATATAATTGCCTTACTTTAGTTGTTGAACTTAGTACGCTTTCATTTCTAGTCTAGATTAATGAAAATCTACCGCGTAACCATTTGCATAGTATAATTAGAATCTGGTGACAATGACGAGTATTAAAACAGTATCAATAAATACCAGGCTCTCGTAAACAAAAAATAATTATTAGTGAAAGTTAGAGCTCGATCGGGTCAATCAACCGACGTTGTAATACAATAGGCTAATCAAAGACATTTCATGATCACAGCTATCTACGACAAACATGTAATTTACGGGTTATTAGTATGGACTGGATAACTTACAAATTGATGGGGAAAATAATAATAAAGATAAGCCAAAAATATCAGTATTATTTTTTAGATATATAACTAAGTTATGTTCCCGTACAATCAAAATTATACGTCATGAAAAATCGTCAATAATCCATCATAGTAAACCCTACTCACTTCCCTGAAAATGCGTTGTGTTTCGGCATAAGGCGGCGTAAAGCAGCCGGCATTATTGTGTCGAAGGACTTAAGCCATGCCTTAGGATTATTTTCTTGATATAACGATCGGATGCACTGTAGTTTCCGTGTCATACCGATAAAACCATAGAATTGGAAATTATTAATGTTATAGTATGATAAGATGGGGCAAAGTGGAGCATTAAAGAGACATTCGACAAATGTAGGTTGAAACTATGTTGATGATGAATCAATTTGATAGAGCAAAACCACGAAATAAACAATAAAAACCATACATTACCGCATTCCAAAACTTAAGTCTGCAAATAACACTGGCTATGTAATTTCCAGTCTCTGAAATGTAGAGAAAAATAAACAGCACTTTTAATTTTCGTTTGCTTCCTAATTTTGAGTCGGTGCACACGACGCGATTTCACATGTTTGTGACAGCGTGCGCGAACACACAGGGCTAATTCATTTTATACTACATACCTGATATATTATTACAACATTTGAGGGTAGAAATTAAGGACGCAGACGATGGGATAAAGCTTGAGTAGAAAGCACAGCGGTGTAACATTTGTGAATTGGCTTATCTGCGCCCAAATACATACATTATTGATAGCAAAAGTCCACAGGAATTTTTACATTCTTACTAGTGGTAGGTCTTGTAACTGAGAGGCCCCCTGGGTAGATAACACCACAATTTATAATTCTCACACCAAACAGCAGTGTTAATGCACTGTTGTGTTTCCGTCTGAAGAACATCGTAGCCAGAGTAACTACTGGACTCATTGAGACTTGACATCTTATGTCTCAGGGTGACAAGCGCTGTGGCGTGCCAAGCATTGCTGCTGTCCATGATCATGAAAAAAACATGAAATGAAATTTAATGATTAGATTATTATTTACTTTCATGCCGTAAATTTGCTCCCGCGGTGCAATACCTACGCGTCGTCATAATATGAACAAGCAAAAACATCAGGATGGCTTGAAGATTATTATAGGTTGATCATAAATCTCCCGTCAATCATTGCGTATTAACTCGACAGAATAAGGCTCCAAACGCCTTTATTTAATATTATGAGTAATAATCTCTATTGGGTGATACTACTGTTTTGTATAGATCTTTTCTATACAGCGCATAATATTTACAGACGCTCAATAGCTTCCTGGCAGAATTCACATGCTGAAAATTGTGTAGTCTTGCATTCCATTTTCCATGCACAGGAATACATTTTCTAAAAGATTGAAAATGAAAATGAAAATAATTTATTGAAACCATTAAAATGTTCAACATAATTTAGAAACAGTCATTTTTTTATCTACCACCCGGTTCGGAAAGCGGTTTTCACTAGAGAAGGACGGGCAAGAAATTCTAGTGTTGCTCTTTTCAAAACAAGTTTACAATGTAGTGAATTATTACAAAATTTAATGATTTTGGATGCAAAAACATTATTATATGCATTTCGGTCTATTTTGTATTACTGTGAATGGCGAGACGAGCATGCTGTTCGCCTGATGGTAAGCGATGCGACCGCTCATGAGCAGTAGCAATGCGTGACATTCCACTGCGCTCTGACTCTTGAGACTTAAGATGTTAAGCCTCAATATGTCCATTATACTCATAATGGCTACAATGTCCTTCAAACCGGAACATAAGCGTTTACACTGCTGTTTGGCGGGAGGAATAGACCTACCCAGAGTTGGCCTTTCCTCTCCTCCCCCAGCTGACTCAAAAACGTTATTTATAGACATCAAAAAACACAAATCAGCTGTTTAACTTCAAAATGGCCGAGGCTCTTGTTCAGGCAGAAAAATGGCGGATGTCTGTCGGCTGGGCATTTGATTTTACTCTCAAATTAATTAAATAATTATTTTCTATGAAACATATTAGTAAAAATATATAGATTTAATAAATAAATCCATTATGAATAGCAAAACCTAATGAACGTTAATCTCCTCTTAACTTGATTTAACCAATTTCCGTTTAATGTGGTTGATTTCCGGTTTAGAATAAAGACTGACAGATAGATTAAAGAACACGTTGAAGAAGTTAGAATGCTATAAACTGAGTTAAACTCCGCTCCGCTTATGAGACGCGACTTCCGAATTAATAATGAAGTGGAATTAACTGCGCTCTCCAATTTGTACTCTGCCGTTTCTGTAGTTTAGCACTACATTTAACATACAGTTTAGCTCTTATAATTGCGCTTCACGTGAGTTAAATGTTACATGTATTAGGTAACTTATTTAAAATACGCTTGAAATGTTTCTATACATATATAAACTCACTCCTATTTCACGGAAGAGATAGAGGTGTGATATTGTAGCGAGAGTAACTAATGGACATATTGAGACTTAACATCTTATGTCTCAGAATGGCGAGCGCAGTAGAAGGCCAAGTATTGCTTTGTAATTTTTGATGCTGTTCAAGGGCAGTCTTAACACTTACTATCAGGTGAACGACATGTTCGTCTCGCTATTCATTGCAATAAAGACACATATGGGATATGTCGAAAAGGAATTTTTCGTTTCACAGCTCTTAACCAACCACGCCCTAAACAGTGACCTTTAAAAAGAGGCTAATATACAATTCTAAACAGTATGATAATTTACGCATAATCGTATAATGTTCACATCTGAAACTCAAAGCAAATCATGTCCAAATCACAGCACACGCTCAACATCCAACATTTCCAAATTCAACGAATTGAAACGTTTTCATTACGGCCTCAACAAAAACACGCTAAATTTGTATCCGAGTGAAATTGCTTGTTCTCCTGTGCTAGGATCTTTTTAATGTGTAATTAGGGACTGTTATGCCGTGTGCATTTGTACGCTTGAAGCCTTTGTACCCGTTTAGTGAAGCTTGGTTTGCTTTCTACAAACATTCTATAATTACATACGGGCTTTCTCTATTTGTATTGATAGTCAATCACCACGTATATATTTAAAGGTGAAGCAAAACATCATGAAAAACATTATGCCCTCGTTTATAGAGTAGCCCCGTGCCCTGTAGTGGGACGTATATGGGCTTATACTTACTTAAAGTCTGCCAATCCGAACAAGGCCAGCGTGATGGACCACAAAATTAAATTAAAATGTCATTTTTATTTATTTATTCGGAAAAAACAACAAGTGTACAGATAGATTGCAAGTACAAGATCTTAAGATTAGGACCGAGTATACTGCAAACCTAATCGATAACGTTTTCACGAATAACTTCACATGTAGGACTCACCACAAATAATTAATAAACTGCACTGATTTAAACCACTTGTAACTCTTGTAATAATCATTAAATTATAAACTCGTTTTTAAAGAGTAACACTAACACTAGAGTTTCTTGCCCGCTCTTCTCTGAAAACCACTATCTGAACCGGGTCGTAAATAAAAAAATGGCTGAATCTAGAACATCATATTCTATAAATTATTTTAAATTTTTAAATTGCTGACCACTCTCAATCGTACTCACGATTGTAGAGGAGGCCCGTACCATACAGTGATACGTAGACAAACTGATAAATCCCTATGGATTTCATAATGACAGCAAATAGCCAACATTTATTATTGTACCCTTTGCTCGCCACACAGATCTCACCATCATAAATCAGAATTGAAAATAAAGATTCGACACCTGTAATTTAGGATGTTACGATGCTTCGTATTAAGACTGTTATTAAGACCGTTTTAAAAAAGGTGATTGATTTTTTCTCTCTAATTTAATCTCATGAATTTTGAAATAAAACTAGTTTTATGAAAGTAATGTAAAAATTAAACCAAATCTACGCAAATAGCCTTTGAATTCCTTTTTTTTTTAATGTATGACATTTGCGGAACCCTAAGAAACTAACTTGTTTTTATTTGAACCGTAGTAACGTAACAGAATAAAACTAACAACGTATCTTTCTAAAACCTAATTATATAATACCTTTGTAAAACCCGAACATAATTTTCTGCCTCCATACATGCCTAAGGAAACATTTAAATCATAACTTAATAAGACAACAGTCCGAAAGTTGTGAACAGGGGCATACGGCATACGGGCGCGCGGGGCGGGACGCAGGAAATTTCGCCAGTTTACAAAACGACTTTCATTTCCTTCACTTACAATACTTGAAATCACCTTTCGTCTGTTGGACGGAGGTATTCTGTAATTTTTAAAAGGTATGGTGTAACTGAAAAGTTGGGACCATCTGTGCTATAGAAACTGTGGAGTTAAATCTGTGAAATTACAAGATATCAACAGCAAAACCAGAAATGTTTTCCAAACATTTTTTTTTATTTCAGTGTGTGACATTCGCGTAAGTCTAAAAAAACAATAAGCTTTAGCTATAGTCATGACCCCACACTAAGATAAAATCTTGTAACATGGGGAACAGAAACTAGGAGACACTTTTCGGTCTCACAAATACTCAGACCCGGAACATATACCTGTGAACACATAAATGTTTGTCTCGGTGCGGGGATCAAATCCGGAGCCTCTCGTTTTATAACCGACCTCTAACCAACTTCGCCACGTAAGCTATTAAATTTTTGTATTGAAAATGGTCGGTGAATACCTCTGACTTTTCGGAGTCATGTATGTATTGATAGTCAATCACCAAGCACTAAAACGGTGAAGGAAAACATCGGGAGGAAACCTGCATACCATAGCGATTTATAAAAAAATCTATGGTATGTAAGTCCGCCAACCCGCACTAGGCCAGCGTGGTGGACTATATGGCCTAACCATTCTCAATCGTACTGTCGATTGTAGAGGTGACCCGTGCCCTGCAGTGGGATGTTTATGGGCTGATACAGATACAGATTGAAAATGACATCAAATTCAAACCTCACCATACATCATAAAAATATCACATAATCTAAACTAAAGATATAAGCATCCCGCAATCATAAAAGCCATTGTGTAATAAATACGCGTAATCTGGGACACTGGGGGTTGCCGTGGAAAGAAAATAATGAATGGTGTGAAGTAATGAGTCGGTTACATCCCTTACAAGGGTTAATGGGCATCATGTGTTAAATTCACCCTGTCGCAGTTCTCGACTTGCATATAACGCTGATTTGCATTTCATATTGTTGCTTTCCAGTTTAAATGAGTTTTACTATTAAAGTGATTTTCATATATGGATTTTGTTGAAGATTTTTCTTTTTTAATAACCTCAATTGAGTAGCTATTTGCGGCCGATATGGCGATAGGCTCAAACCGTATCACATAATGGGACGAAAAATACAAGGCGAAACGTGGGTGTCGTGGTTCCACCTCTGCCTACCCCATTCTAGGAAAACTGCGTGATTTTATGTATGTATGGTGGTAGGTCTCTCATATGTGAGAGGGCGCCTCTCCACCGCAATCTCTATTTCTCCTCCCAAACAGCAGTGTAAGTGCCCTGTTGTGTCTCAGTTTTCGAGATATTAACTACTGGACATATTGAGACTTAACAATAATTTACTTTATTAGAAACATTACAAGTAGCAACAAAAATTATAGATTGTTGCAGAATGTTGTTCAATAAAAAAATACAATGGTTTGGATACACCCTAACGCTAAATATTTGTATATTAGATACATCTCTGTATTACTGAATATGGGCCGCAAAGACTTCCACAGTGATTTGTTGATCTCCTCCATTCAATGACTTACTGCGACATTGATTCTATTCTGTTTCTCTTTTTACGTGGACGACGCCCCCTTCCCTCTAATCGATAATACCTATTATCGTCATCAACGATAATAGCTGTAAAACGACGCCTTACATACAGACAAAATCAAATTTTCACGCTAAAACACGCACACCCTAAAATCCAAATTGAAACCCCACATTAACCCTTTTACAAGATAGGCAATTGAAATCCCACTGACCATCTAATGACAAAATTGCGGTTGAAAGAACGCCCTACAATCGACGCGACGTATAAAAAGTACATATGCGAAAGAAATTCGCACTTAACTCGAGCTTTATGTAAATTTCTCGTGATAT
Organism: Hyles euphorbiae; assembly: GCA_023078785.2. Lineage (NCBI taxonomy): Eukaryota > Metazoa > Arthropoda > Insecta > Lepidoptera > Sphingidae > Hyles > Hyles euphorbiae. Next base: position 1,536,685 of record CM041030.1, read on the forward strand.
ATATAGAGTGATATATAATAGAGTCAGGCCCTTTTTGTGCGCCCGGACAAAATGCCATGGATGTAGGGATGGTCGCATAGATGTCGCTTTGTGGATGAGATTGGACGCAGTTCTTAGGATCTGTGAAGCGTGTTTTTGTTTGTTAAGAGGCTTTAACAAAAATTATATATAGCGTGATATATAATAGAGTCAGGCCCTTTTTGTGCGCCCGGACAAAATGCCATGGATGTAGGGATGGTCGCATAGATGTCGCTTTGTGGATGAGATTGGACGCAGTTCTTAGGATCTGTGAAGCGTGTTTTTGTTTGTTAAGAGGCTTTAACAAAAATTATATATAGCGTGATATATAATAGAGTCAGGCCCTTTTTGTGCGCCCGGACAAAATGCCATGGATGTAGGGATGGTCGCATAGATGTCGCTTTGTGGATGAGATTGGACGCAGTTCTTAGGATCTGTGAAGCGTGTTTTTGTTTGTTAAGAGGCTTTAACAAAAATTATATATAGCGTGATATATAATAGAGTCAGGCCCTTTTTGTGCGCCCGGACAAAATGCCATGGATGTAGGGATGGTCGCATAGATGTCGCTTTGTGGATGAGATTGGACGCAGTTCTTAGGATCTGTGAAGCGTGTTTTTGTTTGTTAAGAGGCTTTAACAAAAATTATATATAGCGTGATATATAATAGAGTCAGGCCCTTTTTGTGCGCCCGGACAAAATGCCATGGATGTAGGGATGGTCGCATAGATGTCGCTTTGTGGATGAGATTGGACGCAGTTCTTAGGATCTGTGAAGCGTGTTTTTGTTTGTTAAGAGGCTTTAACAAAAATTATATATAGCGTGATATATAATAGAGTCAGGCCCTTTTTGTGCGCCCGGACAAAATGCCATGGATGTAGGGATGGTCGCATAGATGTCGCTTTGTGGATGAGATTGGACGCAGTTCTTAGGATCTGTGAAGCGTGTTTTTGTTTGTTAAGAGGCTTTAACAAAAATTTAATAAAAATGGTATGTTTTTTTTATATAAAATAACATCCGACTCAGCTATAGCTAATTGGTCACTCTTTTCGGAAGCGTTCTCCACTTCATATGCATCTACAAACATAAATATGTCTCTTGAACATAATTCTTTATTTAATTTAAGGTATCATTCGTATCACTAAATTTTATTGTAAATATGTTAACACTTATTATTTACGTAAATTTTTGTCCCTAATATCTTGAGACGTATTTTTATTGGAAATATTTACCCACCCACTTTACGGACAAATAATATATTAAATGTGAAAACATAAACTTAAAAATAACAGATATAGACAATAAAAAAAATTAAAGAAATATATTTTACTCTTATATCGAAAATTGAAAATATAGAAATATATGTGGCAAAAATAACGTTGAAAGAAATACGTGCCATCTTTAGCGACTTTATGGCTACAAATCAGACCCACTCAAGAACAGCTAAGCGAAAGGGTTGTCGCAAAAACCAACAAATGAATTCGAATGTGAGAGATATTTGTTACGCTCGGACCTTCTCCCTTCGATCGGGGCAACCCTATTCAAACCCATTTTTTGAGTCTAGAATGTTTGTGAAGGGCCAAAGATAAAATATTGGAATTATATTAAGGGAAACTGGGGTTACGGCACATTGAATACAATAAAGAATCCAATACGTATATCGTCGGGGCTATCTTTACCTTTTCGGAGTCCGTTGAATTGTTTGATATATCAGGTATTTTTAGAATACTTTGTGAGTGTTAGAGAAGTCAGCGGGTGTAAAATGAGAGGCTTTGAGTTCTATATTTATTTATTGCAAGGAATGTGATGATGAAATAATACAGTGCGTAAAAACCTTGAGGTGTATTTTCTAGAGCACAGACAGAGAACAATGGAACGAACCCAAAACTACCAACCTTCACACAAAACTTAAATATGTCTCAGGATGGTGAGCGCAGTGGAATGCCAAGCATTGCTTTGTAACTCAAGGTGTTGTTTGGTTGTACTACTGTTCATGAGCGGTCGTATCGCTTACCATCAGGCGAACGGCATGCTCGTCTCGCCATTCATTGCAATAAAAAAATGGTTGCCTGTAAAGTCGGTTTTACGGGCGAAGATTTTACGTGACAACGTCTTTTTCTCGGTAGAATATTTATTGATATGAATATAATTAAATTGCACAATAGGAACAAGGAATTGAATGAAAATAAGAATTGCACAAATTTTAACTATAGAAATATATTTTGTTTACTAAAACATTGTACATGTAATGACGAATCTAAGCACTCCATATTTTCACTACAGACACAGCTGACGATACTTTAACCACACGTGTGAACTTGTATTGTGACGCTTTCTTGTTTTTCCAACGCCAAGAACGTTCGAGAAAGACAAAGACAGAGACACAAGCATGCGCCGATTCAATGCGCCTAATTCTCTAGTGCTGCGCGCGCGGCAGACCGATCATAGTTGAGTGGGAGAGAGACGCAAGGCATTCGGCGGGCCTCTCTCTCGTTCGGTGACTCATCGTAACGTTACCGGGCGTTACACTTTTTCATAAGTGACTCCCAGCCGCAACCTAATTTAAGACGTTGTCACGTCAAAAAAAAAAAAAAAAAACTAAAAACACAGATGATGCTTTTTATTGCCCCAGTTCCAAATCCGAATCTAACAAAGGCATTATTACTGATAAACAATGAATAGATATCTTAAAGAAGATAATTATTTTAAATAGATGATGATTGACACTGACAATCTAGCAAGCACAGCGGCTGGTAACTAGCAACGTGAACTGCTTATAACAACATGCCTAAACGAATCTTGCAGGAAGTAGCTGGATGCATGCCACTTTTAATAATCCTATGGATACCTTCGAAGAGAGTTCTATTGAGAAAAGAGGCCTATTGAAGTTAGGAAGCCAACTCTCCTCAAGATAGGCAGCGACTTTGTTGTGCTGGACTACTGACACTGCAATGGTCTATGGCTTCCAAGTGAAAATAATGGTGAATGAGTCCAAGGTTACCTTGTCCATCGTATTTCTCATTTCCGTGGCACGTTCGCATAATGTAAAATGTGAGCGAGATAATATTTACGTTTAATACACGTATGTTGTATACTTGAGTTTTAATTTCGCTCAAGCCGATTAAACGACGAAACTCATTCCGCGCTTTAAAATGCGCCCAAAATAGTTATAAATTTTAAAATATCCATCGATGGCTGCGGATCGGGATATATTGCCGCTCGTTTTAATATTTTGGTGGGGTTAAGTGTCATTTAAATTTATATTACTAGATGGCTCAATTAAAGATAAATTGCCAAAAACATGGTGTTATTTTCATTGAGGGTTGTGTAATAACGTTAATGCATATCATTTCGTGATCTATACCACAGAACACTTGAATATGGTTAGAAGGAGGTTTTGCTGTCTAAACTTTCTGTTGGGTTCTGTACAGTGTGATTGTGCTTAGATTACAAATTAATTATTTCAGATATCATTAATATAAAATATAGTCTACCTGAGAATTTGATTCTAGACTTCACATCAAATGAACCCTAATTTGTAAACTAGAAGCCAATCATTTTATTAACAAAAAAATAAAAATTCAATATTACAATTTGTGGCTCGTCAAATAGCATTCAATATGTATAACTTTTTAAAGACAACGGGTTCTTCAAATAGTTTAGTTTCAAATCCAGTTTGCAAACGTCTGCCAAATATGCTGTTAGCCGTTAGGGATCACAATATTGTCAGAGACAATATTACGCTTATGAAAACCAAATATTGGGTTACATGTTGTTAAAAATGTAGAACATTTGGCATACATTTCGGTTGACATAGTTTATTTGTTGAGGGCATTGTGAAATATAATCCTTGGAAACAAACGCTTTGTTTATCCAACCTAGAAGAACAAGTGAAAGATTAAAAGGTGAAATGTTTACAAATATTTTGCGTCGGACTATCGACACCTCGTGTTTCGACTTCAAGTGCAAAATATTAATTTGCTTTACTCCTGGCCTCATTATTGTTGGTGACAAAACAACAAGTTTTGATATTAGTTCCCTGGCCTATTTTACTTTGTTTGTAAGTGACTGTTAGGTTTATTTATTTATTCAACTTTGACGTGTTATTGGTATACTTAAAGTAGTTATGAGAGCATAAGTGGGTTTTAGTGTTCTCTTCATTGAAATTAAGTGAATGAAATAGGCTTGGGAATGAAACATAATACTCAGCCGCACAGTATAATTATCAATTATTTATTATTATAAATTATTTATGAACTGCTCTGAATTGCAAATCCTGTATTGTAAACTTATTTTGAAAAGAGCAACGCTAGAGTTTCTTGCCCGTTCTTCTCTGGCGACAACAGCCTTGTGAACCGGGTGGTAGTGGAAAAAAGTTACTGAATCTAAATAATGTATGACATTTCATGGATTCAATAAATATTTTCTTTTCAATATAAAATATGTGTGCCTGGTGTAAGGTACTAACTAAATAAAGTTGTAGGCAGATGTAAATTAAGTAGACTCCTACTATATAGGTATATATATATATATATATACCGGTCATTATACTGACAGAAGTCAGACCGAGTTGACGGGCCTGAGACACTAGAAATCAATCATTGTTTTATTTAAACTACCAACCTAAACACCGGACCACCATACCTGGTATATTAGGTAACGTGATAAATTGGGAACATCAGAGTACGCATCTTTTGGATGAATTTTTACAATGATATGAATATACGACTCTACACAATATGTCTTATTATTAAGATTTGTGTCTACAAAGTATCCTACGTAACTCTCCCGCACATCATATCAGCCCTTTATTGCTTAAAAGGACAAACAAGTTTCCGCACTCAGTACAATATTTCACCTTAACGAGATCTGTGTTCGGCCAACCACACTAGCTTGAAAGATCTTCTCTTTATAGTAAAAAAAGGTCTTATAAAGTCCACACATAACGTAAACTAACTTAATTCTAGTTAGTAAGTCCCTTGTACAGGGTATCTCTAGAGTGCGACTGAAAACGAAACCGGGTGGCAGTTTTAGTGTCTACAGACATTTAAAACAAAAAAAAATTGCAGAAGTAAAAGCTACAATTTGTTATTTATGTATAGAATTATTATTTAAACCATTCCATACCATAACGTCTTAAAAAATTAAAGGGTGTACATTATTTTTTTAGGTAAAATGTATTTTTCCACCTAAATAGGTATACCAGAGAGAGAAAAAAATGCCATTTTTGCTAAATGTTGAGTTGCCTTGTATCTAACACTAAAACTACCTACCACCTGACTTCGTTTTCGATAACAATTTGGATACACCTTGTATGCCAGGGCATCTGGTTAAGTACCTCAGCTGTACAATTCCGCCAAGCCACAATTAATATGCAGGCTTACCATTAGGAAAGCGATCTGGCCGTCCCGTTATTCCTGCTTATAAAAAAATTAGCGGCTGGGCACGGTTTCGCCAGGGCGCAGATATTTTTTGAGTCCAATCCAAATCAAAACATAACTATAGTTTTTGCAGTTTTAATGTACAAAATATTTTTGGTATTTTTTTACAACTTCGGTTACATTATTGGAGTTTTAGTGAGAGTAAAATTCGTTCAGTAGTTTTGGAGCCTATTTAATGCAAACAAAGAAATAATCTAATCTTTATATCTATATTAGTATAAATTAAGACATGAACAAAAAAATCTTTTAACATGAACTATGTAGATAATTATTAGGTCTATACATCCACAATAACACAAGGTATTAGTGTGAAATATCATCACTGCACATTATAAAAGACGATACCGTCTGAAATATTTGTCGAGATAAAAACAAAAGTACGCGCGGTGATAAAACTCACAACACGAATTCCTTTATCTGCAACAATTTGTAAAAAATAAGGAGAAGTTACAGCTTCGTGTTTTAAACAACTATAAATCTGGTGGCTCGTTTTGAATGTCTTGGATGTAATTACTGCAGATAGCGGCTTCCTGGTACGGTGTGAGACAAAGAGGCAATATTTTTTTCCTATTTAGAATAATGGGAGTTTTAATCGAAATGTAGAAAGAATTGAGTACTTTGGATTTCAAGTTGTAGTAATTTGACAGCCGTTGGCGTTCCGTGGCGCAGTTGGTTAGACCTCGGCTGTGAAACGAGAGGCTGCGGGTTCGATCCCCACACTGGAACAAATATTTGTGTGAACCACAGGTATTTGGTTCGGGTCTGGGTGTTTGTGAGAGCGAAAAGTCTCTCGTAGTTTCTGATACCCACGACACAAGACTCAATCTTAGTGTGGGGCAGGATTATGTATGTGACTGTTGGGTGTATTTATGAATTATTTATTTAAGTCACAAAGTGAAAACTTGCACTAGTAAACGGGCTAAAAATGGAACCTTATATGCAACATAAAAAAAGATTCCGACGAATTGAAAACTTCTTCCGTTCTTAAAGTCAGTTAATAATACTTGCAATTGAGCAGTTATGAATGTAAACCAAAACATGCACGATTAATCTGATAAGAGTTTGGAGAAATTGGCTTCCTGTGATGGTTGAGATTTAGCATATTCGAATAATGGTAAATACATTGTGATTGAAACAGAAAAACTACTGACAACAGATTATTATGTCTGCCAGTCAACTATAGGTTTATTTTTCCCTATGTCAGCTAAAACTAAACCAGTATCATTGAAATTCAACTTCAATGACAATAGCCGTCCAAAATTCCAAAAATAACGCTGGGCCAAAATTAGTTATTTTCACGTCCTTTGCTATTATATAAAGTGAGGAGGTAAGGTGACAAAAATAGTCTGCTACCTTTGAGACAAGTAAAATACATGTTTTTATTTAACTGGTAAATATGACTTGTACTATATGAGATGTCTCTCATATATGAGATGATCCTGGGTAGGTAGCACAATGTCTATTTCTCCCGCAAAACATCAGTGTAAATGCACTGTTGTGTGACGGTTAGAAGGACAAGATACTGAACGTCTTGTCTCAGGATGGCGAAGGCAGTGAAATACTAAGCTTTGCTTTGTAATTCATGGTGCGGTTTGGTTTTGTTACTAACCATGAGCGGTCGTGTCGTTTACCATCAGGCGAAAGGCATGCTCGTCTCGCTATTCATTACAATACACATACATAGTCCTATCCACTCATTAAAATGGAATCTTGTGTCATGTGTAGAAACTATAAGAGACTTTTCGGTCTTATAAAAACCCAGACCGAAAGAAATACCTGTGGATTACACAAATATTTCTGCCGGTACAGGGATCCAACCCGGGGCGATTGATTTTATACATCTATTCTATAGTAAAGCTAGATTCGTCATAAGACTAAATCTACCCATCACTCCTCGTTAAACTTTCATCAACTTTCTTGGTGATTTCAAAATGACTATCAATAGCCCTTATTCGGTAAAGATTTCGCAATTCCCCATTCTCAACTCCAATTACTCTCACCAGACCATCAAGGGTAAAAGACGCGGGCAAAATTGAAAAAAAAGCAAGTCCCTCCCACTAAAATCGTGGGCAACATACGAAATCAGCCGAAACGACTTGCGTTATGCTTTCTTTAGTCCCTAATCACCCATTACACGATCTACCTCTGCGATCCACTTACAACTATGAACATTCAAACCTGAATACTGCTCAATTTTGTGCAAATGTAATCACGTGCAAATTGCCACTGAAAATTGAACTCTATTGCAATGGTACTACGTGTTAAATTCGTGTGTATGTGTAGGGTGATAGAAACTACTTGGAACCCTATATTGTCCGTCGTTCAAATGACTTTTTCCCTTAGGGTCGAATGCGCAGACCTTTATGCAGGTTACGTAATTATGTCGGAAAAAAGTTTAATGCGATCATTAGGAGCTGGATTTCTTATATGATTGCGACTTATATTCTACAGTTACGTAATAGGAATGAGGGATAGTTAGAATAGTCATTAACGGACGCGTCTATAAAATCAAAGAATGTAGATTTAACCTAAAGACATGCCTTTAGTCATTACATAGTATTAAAATAACGCATATATTTTGATTTGTTGGCTAGTCAAGTTATTAAGCAAATTAATCAACATGCACGAGTTCCATGAAATAAATATATTTTTTTTGCTTTGGAGTGGTAGTTATTATTTTTTTGTTTTTAGTGGATTTTTGTTTTGAAGTCGGTTTTTATTTTTTTTAATAAAAAATTTAGTTATTTTTATCTTTTTAGTGTTGTAGATTTGGTCCCCGTAAGGAATATTTTCTTTCCGGTGACAATGAAATCGCTAAAATCGGCTAAAAGCTGCCAAAGATATTGGAATATTCACATGTTTATTATTTTTTCTAACCCCCCCCCCCCCCTCCCTTCACGCCCACCCCTTTTTCCCTCAACCACTGTACCCTAGCTTTTATACTGAACCCAATGCGAAAAGAACCTTTGAAATCCTATTAAATTTTGAGGAGTTCTACTCTCCAGGTCCGAACATGATAATCAGATCTTAATGTTGAGTTCCTGAGATCAACCTGTTAATACGTTCTTTCCAATGAAAAAGAAATCACTAAAATCGGTTATAAGCTGCTGAAGATATTAGTATTTACGTGTATTTTAATTTTATCACCCCCACCCCACCCTTACACCTTTTTCCCTCCCTCACTGTAGCTTAACTTTTATAATAAACCTAATGCAAAAAGAACCATTGGAATCCTACTAAATTTTGAAGAGTTCTATTCTCCAGGTCCGAACATAATCATCAGATCTTCATGTTGTATTCCTGGGATCAACCTGTCAATACGTTTTTCCAATAAAAAAGAAATTACTAAAATCGGTTAAAAGCTGCCGAGGATATTAGAATCTACGTGTATTTTAATATTATCACCCACTCCCCCTCACCCCCACCCCTTTTTCCCTCTCTCACTGTAACTTAACTTTTCTAATGAACGTAATACAAAAAGAACCATTGCAATTTTTCTTAATTTTAAGGAGTTCCCCACTCCAGGTCCAAAGATATTCATCAGATTTTCACCATATTTTTATGGGACCAAACGACAAGCACCAGCTTTCAATCAAAGAAAGAATGATCGAAATCGGTTCACACAGTACAGAGAAACGAGGTAACAAACATAAAAAAAGCAACATACAGTCGAATTGAGAACCTCCTCCTTTTTTTGAAGTCGGTTAATAAAGTCGCTTCCAATGTCTGTGCACTTAGATCTTTTAAACTATCACACGGATTTTAAAGCAATTTGCGGCAATAGGTCAAATAATTCCAGAGGAAGGTTTATATTTATAGCACATATGTACATAATATAGTACAGAAAAGCCGAAAAAATCTAAGATTTCTAATATGATTGCCTTAGCTGCTGATGATTGTTATAAAACTGCCATTTGTACTTTGTTGTTTGGTATTGTCTTTAAACCTATTATTACTATTTTGCTGTGTACAATAAAGAATTAAATTAATAAATACGTAAAAAATAAATATATAGTATCGTGAAAAATATATTATAAAAATAACATCTAAGTGGTATGGAGTGAAATCAAAAAATATCTGCACCCAAGCAAAGCTGAAATAGAAATTAATTATCATTTACTGCAATCATAAGAACTGTGCCAAGTGAAGTCCTCAAGCCGCAATAGGGCATTGAGGGAGAAAATACCCTATGTGCCCTTAATTAAACGCTTGAGTGTAGAGTAGTCCTATGGACAGAAGAGAACAAATATGAATAGATAACAATTTATTGTTCACCACATATTACATACAAGAAACAGTTTAAATTATTTTGAAATATTGTAATAACTGGCGGCCTTATATTAGCGATCTCTTGCAGACAACCAAATAACAATATATTACATGTAAAATTACCACAAAATCAAATAAATATTTCATATTGCAAATCATCACCAGCTTATATTATATTGACAAGTTAAAATGAAATATCTAATTTTAAAATTAAATATATTTTAATCATCTCAAAGATCCCATTTACTAGTTATCAGACCTTTATTAACCTATCAAGCTCTTTACAAAATGTAATTACTACCCGACTAAATATAAAAGCTGCTTAAGACCAAATGACCCGTGACATTCGTGGTCCAATGAAATTTGGCCGAATACCACCCAAAATTCGCTTAATAGGCGTATATCTTCGGAGTTGCGTAAAATGAAAGGAAATCACTGCGGGGCGTTCCATTGATACCGATATCAAATTCAATTATGATTGAATCTGTTTTTGGGACGGAATCGGTGGTTTGTTGGGGGGTGAATTTATTTATGAATAATGGGGGATATAACCCAGTTTTTTAATTGCAATATTTTAATATTACTGCATAAAATCTTAAGGCCCTTATTAATAAACTGGGGTGAGCGAGGGATTAACTTTAAACCAAGGCTTTAGAGTTGACTCGATTGTTTTGAACAGCACAGTATTCACGACTTTATTACTAAACACGGATGACCTTCGGCCTAACATGACAATCCTGTTATAGCAATCCATTGATTTTAAAAGTAAAAAGAATGAATAAAATAAGTCCACCTGTACCATTGATTTGTACAAAGTGTTGAAGTATATAAAGTAAATAAATAAATTCCTTAATTAAATAATCCGTCGCTCATGCGAGTTAAGTTATGGGCATATGAGTAATTGTCAACATTTTTCGTTGTTGCTATCTGGAAGAAAGTTTCTTGACATTGGCAAAGCAAGTCTATGAGCCACTAAGCAAATGTTTTTTTTTTGGTTAAAGTTAACCTCATTGATAAAATATTTCAAGTCACTTTTCCTACAGGCAACAAAACTTTTTTTTCTTCTCAACGTAGTCTAAAAAGTATGCATTAGCTAAACGGAAGAGTAACCTTAAGGAACGTCGCCACTTTATATTTTTCAGCAAAGAAGCCGACAAATATTAATATCACGCAGCCTTTTAAATTCCATGCAAAAATACTTTAAAACCATTCTTACAAAATACAAGGCATAACATCAAGTATTTAGACATGTAATGTATTTAAGCTAATATTCTACTATTCGGTATCGTATGGAAAATACCACGGGTGATTTTTCTTAGTAATGGTGTTTAGGAAACTCCAATAACATTTTTCTGATGGCGCAAATATGAGAACATTACGCGCAAAGCCTCACATATCAAATTACGAGAAACTTATTTAATTTCGTTTGAGCCGTAATTTGTTTACGAATTCATAACAGTTTAGCAAATTTTGTAATTTGTTTACGTGTCCAAATTGTTCGTAAGTAGTTTTGTTTATTTAATTTCATACTTCTTGTTGGATTTCGTAAACTAGATTGGCTTTTATTAAAAATCAGACGCAGAAATGGTATCCACGGTTTCTTTTAATGTAAAAACTTGCAAGGATATTTTATTAAAACATTTGTTTACGCAATTTTTGTTTACGTTTACTGTATAACAGTTTTTCATAACACAAACATAGTTCCTTTATCACCCAGTAAATTAAAAACTGATTTAATACAAACCGAACTGATAGTGTTCATCAAAATATATGTTATTACAAAATAGATATTTACAAATAAAACTCTAATAAACACACTTTTTTTGGACCAAAATATTTTTACTGCGGTGCATCAATTTCAATATTGACTGAATTCGGAAACCAAAATCAATTAACTCTCAAATCAAACATCCCCGGGAAGGTCTCATACCCTTGACCCCCTTCCTAATCCGTCCCGTCGCCACGTATTGTTGAATTTTAATAGTGAATATAAAGACAGGGTCACAAAAGGGACCCCTGAGGTCGCGGCGGGCGCGGGCGCGGCGTCCCGACAAACAGGCGTTTAAACTGCGCGTTAAAATACCCGTCTCGAGCGATGTTTATGGAATATCTTTTGAGTACGAGCGTTACTTCTAATTTTAGCTATGATTTTGGAGTGACAGAAATGTGCCCGGACTCCGAGACATTCCGACAAAATATTTAAGTGTTTATACATTTTAAATATAATACAATTTTAGCAATTTGTGAGGAAAGGAAGGCAATATTTTGATACTATGCAATGAGTGTGGAAAGCTTGAAAGGTATTTTTAATGTGTGAGATTATATAGGAAGGGATGGAGTAATTGCATAATAAAGCCTAGTCAGACCATTAGTCCACAATATTTAGATTAGATTGAACAGAAACTTTCTGAATAGACAAAAATGAATATGCTTGATCCTTCCGCTTATTTTATCCTTCACAAAAATACATCTAATATTAAACTCAACCTTTTTATTTGTGGCCTGCATACTCCGTGGACGTATGCATAATATGGCAACCACAAAGCGATATTGACCACTAGAAAACAATGTGTAGCCAAAAAGGGATATCAAATATGTTAACACAATTTCTGTTGACAAAGGACCAGTAAGGGATGCGTGCCTTCGATATTTTGTAAAATACACCATCCCTTTTCCATCGAATAGGGGTTAAGGGGTCGCTTTAGCAAGTTGAGTGGAATATGGAGTTTAGGATACACGGCTTTTAGAAGAGTTTGTAACTCTACAATTGATTGGGGATGTTGAACGATGGTGATGAAAACTGCCCTGATGTTGAACAGTTTTTTAAGTAATAGAAACAAAAAAAAATGTGTTTTGTTATGTAGTTTCCTCGGCTGTGATGTAAAATAAAGGGTAAAATAAATAAATTTTCTTTTGTGAAGGCATCATAATCATTTGCATATTTGACGGCCTCCGTGTCGCAGTTGGCTAGCCGTTAGATGTAAATCAAAAGGACACAGATTGGATCTCCGTATCGAGACAAATCTTTGACCAGTATTTATGTATGTCGGGTATTATATAATATAATATAATAATTATAATATGGTAATATGGGTGTTTGTACGACCGAAAAGTCTATCTTGAAAACCACAACACAAGAAATGATCTTAATATGAGGTCAGGGCTATGTTTATGTATATATGTGACTGGTGTATTTATATTTACCTGATTGACGTATATAAAATATAAGGTACATTAAACAAGATTTATTTACCTATTTTTAGTTTTTTTTTATTGCAATGAATGGCGAGACGAGCAAGCCGTTCGCCTGATGGTAAGCGATACGACCGCTCATAAACAGTGCTATGCTACAAACGTTAACTTTATTACAGATATTAGTTCAAATAAACTAGCCATAAAATGTATAGAAGCATCTTCCAACATTATTTTTCATCGTCAGATAACAAAAATCTCTGTAAAAAGAGACGTAAACACCACATTATCAAACTCACATTCAAAATCCTAATACTGTATTCTTTAACCAAAAGCAATCGGTCATCCGTCCGTGTTCTATTTTACATATGGGCTCCCAACCCGCCCTATAATTTACAAGATCTATTGTGTGCGCGGACAATGGCTTCATAGATTAAATTCTTTGAAAAGAATATTGAAAATGAGAATTATTCGTGGCGTGAGCTAGGAGCGGTCAGCGTGCCGCTTATTGGCAACTCTAGTTCTTATTGACGACTTGACATATTCTTTACATTTTATTGCATATGCGGCTGGTATGAGATTTTTTGAGAGCAAAACAATTGAAATTGGATGAGAAACAAATAAATATATTTGTGGATTTTATGCGTATTATAGATAATATTATTTCTTTATTCGTTTATTAACTTTATATACCAAACAGTATACAGGTGGAATTAATGCCAAAGACATTCTTTAATAGTCTTCCTTTAGGTGAAGCAGAAATGAAGTAAATCAGTTTTATTTTACATTTAGAAAGGGAAAAAGAAATGATACCTTATTTTAAAATAAGTATACACTGTACAAAAATATAAATATTCATACACATATTATTATTAGCAAAAGGACAACATTTTAAAAAGGAAAACCGATAAAAATCGGATTGCATGTGAGTTCCGCCACTAATAGATATAAAGTGCCTCTAGTATTCCATTTAAATGACTTCCTTACCTTGTCCGATATAAAATATTGAATTAATTAAAGCTGCTCACCTGATTTTAAAGATTTCCTTTTAATACAGTTCTTGCAATTTAACTAGACATTACAAAAACTTCTGTCATCATCATGTTTTAAACAAAATTTCTGGGACGACGGATGGCAACTATACATCACTTATCAATATTATCTGAAGGATTCTATATTGACCACCAAATAACCACTCCAAAAAGACCCGTTCTAATACAATAACTCCTCTCCCCCAGGTGTCAGACGACATCGGCTACGTGATCTACTCAGCGCTGGGCAGCTTCTACATACCGTCCTGTATCATGGTGTTTGTGTACATCAGGATATACTTCGCTGCCAAGGCGAGAGCGAGGCGTGGGATCAGGAAGAACCCCCGACCTAGGCCTGTGAGTAAAGATATTTCTTTTTTTTTTATGATAAGATAGTGGCTGATGAGTGGTGTGGTGGACTTTCGCGACTAACAAGCAGGAATTATCGGTATCATTCCATATAAGTCCCACTGCAGGCCACGGGCCTCCTCCACAATCGAGAGTATGATTAAAGGCGGTTAGGCCATATTGTCCTCCACCACGCTAGATAAGTGCGAGTTGGCGGGCTTGATATACCATAAAAATTCTTAAAAACCGCTATAGTACGCAGGTTGCCTCAAGATGTTTTCCTTCACCATTATAGTGCATGGTGATTGACTATCAATACACACATGACTCAGAAAAGTTAGAGGTGTGTCCTGGGATTCAAACTCGTGACTACTGTGAACATGTTGGCAGCCGCATCTGGTCCATTTAAAAACCACCACGCACTTGTAAATTAGGAAGTTTCTCATATTTATTAAAATTTAGATTTGCGGGTAGAACACACAAGCGTAATGTAATTGTCTGGGAGTAATGTAGAAATAAATTGAATCTACCGGAGCAATGTTGATTCCCAGAGTATATGTGCGAAAGGACGGACTTTATTGCATATCGTTGACCTCAATATTAATATTGTTTGAAAATTCCTATAATATTTCTTATTTAAATGTAAACTTCGATACATTCTTTCACTTCTCTAAATCAATAGATAATCAATTATAAGTAAAATAATTAATCCTATTCATTCCATTTCATTGAAATAGCCAAGGAAAACACTTTGCTCTTCTATTTAAAAAAATGTTTGACAAGCCTCGCTCAAAAGTGTAATACGCGTGGAAAGGTCACCCTTGTATTTATGCAAATTAGAATTTAACAAAACAGTATTGGAACTCCTATTTTCACTATCTCCAGCGAGATAAGATGATATTACAAACTCAAATATGTATGCAAACAACATCTATTAACGAATAGCTGAACTATTTTGGAACAAAATGAAATAGAGTCCTTGATAAGTATAGTTTTTAGAATCGCAAGCGTTTTTAAGATTAGAGATAATTTGTAATTTAATTTTAAACTAAAATCAAAATAATTATGGCATTCTATCTGATGTTTTAACTTACCATATAAAACGTATATTTACTCAGCCATTTTTTCGATAATTATCTACATTTGAAAACCCACGGTGGCTAAATTTAAAAGATTAAAAACAAAAATTATAACCACTCCTTTTTTCTCTATACAGGGTATATCAAGACTGCTACCGAAAACGAAGCCGGATGGTAGTTTAAGCGACTTTAGACACAATGCAACAGAAAAAGTTGAAAAAAAAGCGACAATTTTTTTTTTGTTATTTTTTTCCAATGGCCATATTTGGGTGGTAAAAACGTTTTTTTCCTAAAATAATAGTGTATACCCTTTTATTTATTAATACTCTATGGTATAAAAGAGTTTAAATTCTGAATTTTGCAAAAACTATGGATTTACCACCCAAAAATGACGATATTTAAAAAATCATAAAAAATAATAGTCGCGTTTCTTTGCGAATTTTTTTATTCCATTGTGTTTCTAGTCACTAGAACTACCACCCGGCTTCGTTTTCGGTAGCAGTCTTGAGATACCCGGTATAAACCTGACACAAATATTGTCAAGACCAAAGTCTTTTATCTACCCTCTACTCTACGCTAATTTGAGTTCTAATATGTCGTATTTGTTTCAGAACGAGCAGCAAACAAGTTTTAGTAATCCGCCGAAGGGAACGCGGCCCATGCCTTCCACTCACCCCATGCCACAGGGGCATCTTAGTAGTACTAATAATAATGGGTAAATATCACCTCAGAATAACATTTTTTTATTTATTTATTCCCAACGTTGATGATTAGATATTTTTGAAGTCTATGAATAGAATTTTTGAGTCAGCTCATTTTAACGTCATTTGAAAACGTTAAGTCCTTATGAATAAGATGGTCTACGGTTATGCTACTTTAACTTCTTTATACAAGTAACGATACCACTCACTGTCAATCGGTTCATATCTTTTAGGCACATTTTATGCAATGCTTCATCACTTTGAAATGATAAGACACCTGAACTCATATTATATATAAGTTTTCTGATACCTATGAATTTTCTTTCAAATAACCCAGTCTTCTTTTTTATACACATTAATTTCAGTTCTGTTCTTATCTTTACTCCATAGAATAAAACGCTATCTGTAGGTTAACAAAAAACAAACAAAAAATATTCTGTCTAGTTCGTTAAAAATAATACCTAAGGTCGGTTTCAGATTTCATCTAGGTCCTTTGGTTTTATCCTTAACGTTGTTTAAAATAAGTCTGCCTTAAAACATTGGATGATTTACTAGTTGTTAGTGATTTTCATTCTGAAATTTAATTCCTACCACAAAGTCCTTTTACAAAAGAAAGTATTTTTCTTAAATAACATATTGTAACTTTATATTATCATGAAACCACATAACAAATCTTGCAACTACTTTTAATCCTAACAATATGGAATTACCAGCAAATCCTATTTCCTTCACGATCACATCTTATAAACTAACAACATCAAATTAACCAAAATAACAAAAACCCTCTAAAGAAATAATAAAGATGGCGGCAGACAGTCAGAAAATGTCGGATCGCAAAGATCCCGCCTCGCAAAGTTGCGTTAACGAGCGGACTGACTCCCAAGACATTAATATGTCGGCCTGGGAAGTTCCCTTATTCCCGGATTCAACCTTATTACTCTTGTAATTCCGATGAGGCAGTTTTCATGCGGTAATATCAGGAGGGCAGTGAATTTTTAATAAGAGCAAGTCAGACCACAGTTCTAGTTCGCTAGAGTTGTTTGAACGCGTTGGATGGCTTGATTCATTTTCAAAACGGGAGCAACATCTATGCAAATGAAAATTAGTTTTTGAATAGAATGGCAATAAGTCAGAAAGTAGTAGATTGATTAAAATATAATTTTATTAATAAATGGCAACAAAACATGAGTTGTGAAATCTTATAAGTGATAGTTAAATGATGAGTACATTATCACCCACAGGATTATACAATTTAAAGTTATTTCAATATTCAAACATGCCATTTTTGTCTTAACAAATGTTTGGAATGTTGTGGTTCCAAAGTAATCAGTTTAATTTATTGATAAATCTAAATCGATTGTCCCGTGGCGTAGTTATAATTTGATATGATTACAAAGCTGTCTCGGGTTCGAGTCCCAAAAATAAATTGTGATGATGGCGATACGCTCACCCCTTATAGCATCGTGGGACAGAACACATAAGGTAAAACGTGGGTACACTGGTTTTTACCAGTACATCTGTCTACCCATTCTGGGAAAAAGACGTGTTTTTATGCATGCATGTATGTATAAATCTTTATTATTAGAAATTAAATTGTAACACTAATATTTTCCACATTAGCATACAAAGCGCCCTAATAGATTCATTCCATTTTAACACATTTATAATGACTATCCTTAAACTTGCCTCATCTACCAACCTGTTCCATCTTTGGGCTTACAGACATACTTCGTTGTGTGATTTCTGGTTTATTTATTTCAGTGAAAGCCAAATATCGACAATAGAGACGCCACAAGTGCAAATACCGACGGTGACGTGCGACCTGGCGTCCGACATATCGACGAGCGAAGCGGGCGACACCGTGCCTCCACCGCCGGACGAGAGGAAAGATACACTCAAGGTAATATAGATAATAGTAGGTGGATTAGTAAATATGCTCAAGACGCTTTTAGTTTAGAGAATATTGAATTATATTATGGTGAGGTACTAGAGCGGCGCCCATGTAGAGACAAGCGAAATTTCGGAAGCCTGAAAGTGGACGGACAACCTGTATAAGGTTGCATGTAGTCGCTGCATGCAGATAGATGTGGAGATCCTTGGGGAAGGCCTATGTGCAGCAGTGGACTTCCTGAAGATTATGAAAGGATTATCAAAATCAAAATGTTATTATATTTGAATAATGTCTTTTATAAGATCTTTTGAATCGTTTATTACTGGTATAACTGCTTTAGTGTTGTAACTGTGAAGAAAAAACGATCCAAGAAAGTCCTTCAGCAACACGAGTTGACAACTTTTTTTAGCACTAGAAGTAGAAGTTGATATTATAGTTCTGAATACTGTTTGATCCCATCTGTATCAGCCCATATACGTCCCACTGCAGGGCACGGGCCTCCTCTACAATCGAGAGTACGATTGAGAGTGGTTAGGCCATATAGTCCACCACGCTGGCCTAGTGCGGGTTGGCGGACTTACATACCATAGAAATTTTATAAATCGCTATGGTATGCAGGTTTCCTCACGATGTTTTCCTTCACCGTTTTAGTACGTGGTGATTGACTATCAATACACACATGACTCCGAAAAGTCAGAGGTGTGCCCTGGGATTCGAACCCGCGACCACCGTGAACATGTTGGCAGTCGCGTCAAGTCCGTTTGCCAACAGGCCACCACGCACTTCCCCCTTTGTTTGATCTTGTTTGATCCCATATTGTAGGTTTTTTAAGAAAAATTTCAAATGAAGGTCTCTGATAAATATTTAGCAACGATAAGTGAGACAAAAAATCTATGAAATATATTCATAGCAAAATATGTATACGTTTAACACCTCTTTGTTTCCAGGTGGTGACAGCAGCGCAAGTAACAAAAAACCCGCTCGCCGCGTGTCCTCTTAGAAGTTCAACATTATCTGTAAATGGAGAACTAGCTCTTCAGCAGTCGAGGGGCAGGGCGCCCAGCGTGGCCATAGACGCAGACATGGTCTCCGAGATGGAGCCCTCATCCTCAGACTCGGGCGTCGTCAGCCGCTGCGGAGGCGTCAAACCCTTAAAACTTAGGATATTCAAGAAAACAGATAGGAGACAAGAGAAATCACAACCTCATAAATCAGAGTTAGAACCAGCGTTGCCTAAACAGCACAAACCTCGCGACCCAGAAAGAGAGAAGAAGAGGTTAGCGAGGAAAAAAGAGAAAAGAGCAACGCTAATCCTAGGTTTAATTATGGGCAGCTTCATCGCGTGCTGGCTGCCTTTCTTCTTCCTTTATATCCTGAAAGCGGCGTGTCGGAGGTGCGTCATACCCTCCAGTGCGTTCGCGATAGCATTCTGGCTGGGGTACATGAACTCTGTCCTCAATCCTGTGATCTACACGATCTTCAACAAGGATTTTAGGAGAGCGTTCAGGAGGATACTGTTCAAGTGATGTTTGGCCTACGTGTGTTGCTACCGCTGCGTCGCCAACAGGATTCTTGTGGCGCAGCAGCGGGCAACACCGGCTCTTTACAATGTGCGTTGATCATCCATTCATTGACTCTCTGGTGGTTCCGGTTCAGTGCTTCAGTGATGGTTTAACTCGTCGATTTCTGAAACACTAAAATTAAATAATAATTTAAGTTTCTTTTTTACATCCAGCCAGTAATGTCTGTATTGAAGTGAATGTGGATTTTTTTATACCTGTACATAAGAATGATATCGTGGGGTGTGTTTCGGAAATCGATGAGCAATAGCGAGTGATAAAACAATAGAACACAGAACTATGTATGCAATAATAAATTTAATCATCCTACAGTATTACTAGGCTTGCTTATTGATATTTTTAGGCTTATTATTATAAAGGGTCACTTCATGTTTGCAAAAACATTTTATTCAATTACCAATTATTAAAATGATGTCTGAATTTATAGAAGTACAATTTATTACATTTCATTAACTGTTTGTGGAGTTTGATAAACTATTATATTAAAATTGAGTCACATAAATACAAAGGATTTGAAAAGTTCAACTAAATAACATATTGATAAAATTAATTGTAAAATAATATTGATCTAATATTCTAATTTAATTAATTTTTGGTGCTATTGATAAAGTTGTTTTATTTAAAAACATGAAGTGATCTACATCCTAGTATTGTTTGCTGGTATAAAACGGAATTGTAAAATATATAAATATTTTAATTTTTTGTAGAGAATTTTTAATATACGTAGCGAGAGTATAGTAATTATAGTTACGTGATTAACTGTTGAAACAAACACCAACGGAATAATCAAATTAATTAAAATAAGTACAAAACCTTTACAGTAGAAGAAATGTACTGGAATTATTAATCATTGTTCTACATATGGTTGTTTTTATCATATTTTTTAACGTCAAACAGAGCAGTAAGCTTTTTTTACATATTTAAATACAATAAATAATTAACTTATTTATATTTGAGTAGGTATAAATACTGACTTTTATTTCTCAAAAAATAATTGCTTACTAATAATTTGGATCAATCCTAGATACTTGTGAAAAAAACATAATTTTATGAATTTAATATTTACATGATTTACCCGTGGATGTTTGTTTCAGTGGATAATCTCAAACAAAACTGCAATAACACTAATGGATTTGAAAATTGTAATACTTATGAATAATATTCCTCAAAAACTGTACAATATAGAGAAGGAATTAATATTATCTCGTTTCGTAGCTTGTAGTGATATTTTTTAGAGTTTTATTAATATTGCTAGACAATTTTTGATTACCTTTTTGTGATGGAGCAGCCTTAATTTCTCCAAAAACGTCCTAAGCGCACCTATAATTTCTTAAAATCCCTTCGTATATTCTGATACCCTCAACTATTTTTCTTCCAACCAACTAGATTTTTACTCTTTAAGATTAAACAAGTATACATATGTATATCACACATTAAGCAATGAAATGTCTATACCCCTGATAATTCAAAAGTCCATAAGCAGTGGTGACTGTTTACCATCAAGTAGACCATTAATACCACTGCCTATATCAATAAAAACATATAGTATTAACATACCATAGATAACAAACATGAAAATATAAATATAAAAAAATGAAAATATATTTCAAAATTTGGGCTGCTCCTTTACAAAACAAGTAATTAATTATACCCTTGCATAATCACTCATACGCTTAAATACGTACAAAATATGCATATTATAGAATAACATTTCCTGTAATATATTACCGATACATTAATCCTATTCAAACACTACATGAACTGTCTTTAAAATTATGTAAGATGCAACATTTTGTTTTTGCAAAAACTCATTATTGGGAAGCAAAAAAGTTTCTTTTTTGTTTTATAACACAAAATGCGAGCTTTAAAAACTGAATTTTTAAAACAATAGTATTTAATTTCTAAAACGCAATTTCAAATAAAAAGGAAAATTAGAGAATGAATATTTCTTCATTTAACATAACAATTTCAATTATCTTCGAGATTAGACTTTACTGTTTACAAAGTCTAGAGTATGTTGCATTATGCTAATGAAAATGCACACTAATGGTATTTTTGCAAAACCTTGTCATATTTCATATAAATTCATTAACTAAATAATCATTGTAAAGATACGGTGTAATACGTAGTATTGAAAACGTTGTGAATGGAGTTGGAAATTTAAGTTATTTTGCGAAAAAATAAAAAAATATTGAAAAAAACACCATTAGTAAAAAAAAGAGTCAATTTTCGTTTTTCCCAGCTTATTTTCTTAACCCGAAATATGTGTGGTTTACATACCTAAAAAGTTACGTTACTAAGCTCCATATTTACCTGTAGTCGATGTGACCTCAAATGCACATATTTTACTGTTCAAGTAAAAAAACCCTAAGATAAACGGAGGTGTGGTGAATTTGATAATTATTATGCTTATTACAGTATGGGACGTACACACTACATTCTAATAACTAAAAAATACTATTATTCGGAATTGTATTTCCAAACGCTAAAATTGTTAGTGTCTTGAAACACCCACAACATTCACAACGGACTCAAATTTTAGAATAATTTTAAAATAAACAAATTATGACTGCGCCTCTGTGCCTATCGAACGAGCACTCAACAACATTGTAATGCACTTAATTTAATTAATCTGTAAATATACTTTATATTTATGATTTTACGTTCTGTAAAAACTTTTTTTTATTTCATCCGTAAATAGCCAAAATACTAGTTTGACGTAGTGTAAAAAAGTTTTGTGTGTTTCGTTAAGCGCTGGTCGCTTTTTGTATAATTTGAATATATGTAAATATTGTACTTAGCACTAGATGTAAAGTAGGTTAACTACATTTTAAATTACAACCAAAAAGGATAGCACCAAAATACTTCCTGTAAATTGTTTCTAATCTTATGATATAAAATTTTATTCGATAAAATTTGATCCACATAATATAGTCTAAAATTAACGATCACGTATACAAATATACGTGATCGTTAATTTTAGATATTGTATAAAGTTCCTTCGATAATGTATAGTCTTCTACGCTATGGTATAAAATGTACTGAACACTACTCGGTTTCGCATAGTCTATATTGGAATTGATGTGAGGTGAATTTAGCACACGTAGGTGAATTGGAACACATTTTCACTATGAAATTCGATGTGATTTATTACACAATTTCTCTCAAGTTAAATAAATTTGGAGGTACCAAATTTGTTGTTGCATCAAATAGACCCATCCAATTTCATAATTTGAAAACTGCTAATTATTAAATTCACCCGTGTCCCTCTATTCACCCGATCCTACGTTGTTCCCTCGCTTTTTTCCATACTGTGCTAGTAGAGGACAAAATATATACTCAAAATTAATGTAATTTTAATTGCAAATTGTATGTGTTATTTTGAAACTGTAATCTGAATATACCTACTGTTTCTGTGTAAGAACTTATGATTAGATTTTAAACGTTTATTTTTGAATAAGTTCTCAACTGTACCTACGACTGATCATAGTTTTTAAATCTTTTTCCACAAAATATTGTAAATAAATTTCTGAATTTACGCAAAAAATATATTGTATACTTATAAAATTAAACAACAACGACAATTTAATTCTAAATCGATGTAACTAGATTCTTGGACTAGCTGGTAACCTTACGTGGAGTAAGTTAGTTGATAATTGATAATGAATAATAAATTGCAACACCATTGCCGTAACTATTACTAGTGTAAGTAAATATTGTACTGAAATCAAGAGCAATAGAAATCTTAGTAATTATTTATTTTTCATGTTTTTCTCTGAAAAACTTCTCTCATATAGTCTTCCAACGCGTGCGTGTGATTGTGTGTTTTTTGTGCGAAGTAAAATGCGGATTTTTGTTTAAATTTAGAATCCTACAACCAAGCACCGAGCCCTTGCTGGTTGTCCGATTCTATAATAATTAATTTTAGGATATATCGATTTAAAATCGGTCTTTCGCATCGTTCCTACGACATTTTGCTGTCGGCAAAATTTGTACGAATGATAAAATTGTTAATTTGTGACGTTGGCTGATTTTAGACGTTTTGTTTGAGAAATTGGTAAATAAGATTTTATTTATCTGACGTTAAATAAACACAGCATCTATGAGAAATATAATGTGTGTTATACTTATCTATATTTCTTTCATGCCATAAATATATAGTAATTTTGTTGATATTAAAACCTCTTCAGTCAGCCAAATACTTGCAATAAATTATCTTGTGTAGTCAAATGCGAGAATGATGTACATGAAATGTGTAATGTTATGTTAAATCAAAGTGTTTCCGTTGTACACCCTCGAGAAATGTATAAATACCATTCTTCTTTAGTGAAAAAAAATTTAGAACACTTTTTTTAAATCTAAATTAATTACTGCGGTGGTCGATTCTGAAGGATTAAGCGATTTTAATTTTTATGTCCCGTTCAGAATCGAACACCGTACTTAGGCTAATTCTGTACTGTATAACAAAACCTTGTTCAATAAAAATTGTTCTAAAATTGATATTTACATATTACTATAGATTCTGTAACCTATATATATTATATATAATAGCTAATTTGTTGAATTATTTAATTTAATATATTTAAATCAACGTTACGTTTTTACTGTACTTTGTATAAATTATTATAGCTATAATCGATTGATTATACGGTAATTAAATTCTTATCAAACTCAAAATGTAAATGAAAAAAATACGAAATACCGAATATACAAATTTTAATCTTTACTTGATGTTTCATTTTAATAACATTATTAAATCCCAATATCTCAATCATATTAATAGTAAAAAAAAAACATATATCTAAACATTTAGATTGTCGAAATTCACAGTAAAATTATGAAGTATTTTGTTTAACAACATTTATACAAGGTTAGTCATAAAAGGTATAAAAATCGCGAAAATAAATCAGATGTTCCATACTTTTGCACATTGAAACCATCATTTTTGAATGGATCAGCTGATATTTCTTTGTGTGTATAATAAGTAAAAGTGCACATCGAAATAAATATAAAATTAACATTGGCCTATATTTTATTTTAAACATACGATGTAAATTCAATTAAATATTAAAAAGACTTGAAATAATGCTCTTAAATGGGAAAAACTGCATCTGACGTACCTGTATTTTAAATTTAAATACCGCATCAGTTGATTGTCAATATTATAGTGTCAAGAGGGTAGTTGCAATATATCGTTATTGAATACGCCACGAGCTGACGCATAGGCATTCTAATTTTAACACTAGACAAGAAAATAGTGACAAGAATCTTACAGCAAGTGATACAATCTTCGTAGAAGTGATAATAATTAAAAATTAGTTAATAAAGTGTCGTTAGAATGTTGTTGACATCGGATCATACAGCGAAAACAAAGGTAAGTACAATTTCTATGTTACGACATTGAGGTATTATACTAGTATAGAGCGGACATCGGGAACAAAATCTCTGCGTATGGTGCACAAGGGTACACAGTTACGCAAGAGGGAAGATAATGTTACTTCGTAGGCGTGACAGAGACAGACGTAGAAGGTACCCTTCATTTTATTACAAACATTTGTTTTCAGTGTCCCCTCTAGTATATTATCTCAATGGTTACCACACAATCCAATTAATTAAACCCTGTAGAGGGACCTTTAAGGAATGACTTATAGCCGCTGCCAATAAACAATCCCAATCCAAAATTTGCCGTTTTAGTTAGATTGACAGCTCAATCTTTTTCTGATACTATATTGCCAATAATCAATCTCAGTAGTGAAAAAACTATGGCAACATGGTAAATGACAAATCGAAAAGTAGAAAACAATCCAGATTGACTTCAATCTAATTTTTTCGATTGATTATTGGCATCGGCCGTAAGACAGATTGTGAGTTGCCACCCGATATTCTATTTGATAGCATTTTTTTTTATTGCAATGTATGGCGAGACGAGCAACCCGTTCGCCTGATGGTAAGCGATACGACCGCTCATAAACAGTAGCAACATTCCACTGCGCTCGCCATCCTGAGACATAAGATGTTAAGTCTCAATATGTCCAGTAGTTACAACAGTGCATTTACACTGCTGTTTCACGGGAGAAATAGACATTGCGGTGGTACCTACCCAGATGGCATCTTAAATATGAGAGACCTTCATTCCACCAGTAAAACTAGTAATGAATTTACAATTACGCGCATTGCAGTCACTTTTTCACGCTGTGACCACGCCCACATAAAAATAAGGGCTCGTTAATTTAGGTTTATCTCGATATAAATATATGCATTTGATAATATTAATATAATAAAATTTTATGTACTTAAATATTTACAATAAAACAGTATCATAATACAACATTTATAATGCTAGTAATACATAGTGTGTAGTGGTCTGTTGGTAAACGGAACAGACGCGGCTGTCAACATATTCACGGTGGTCGCGGTTTCGAATACCAAGACAGTGGGCACACCTCTGACTTTCTGGAGCCATGTGTGTGTGTACGTAAAATAACAAATAATAAAAAGGCTAATTTGATCATTTTAAATAAATATAAGTCTTATCCCAAGACATTGAGATCAAAAATGTATTGTAAATGATTATAACTAGGCGGGGGATTTAACATACTACATATATTCTGTTTAGTGTTTATTATAATAAACGGATAGCTTGTAACCAAATACGTGGGAATAGCGAGCACATATTTATTGAGCTATGAATAATGCGCCAGAACCTAATTTCCACTCCGCAACAACATAAGTTTACAGCTAAGTTATCGTTAGTTAGGAAGTATATAGGAGTGACATACAGGCGTACACTTCGCTTAACATCACAGAATTTCATTAGCAATAACTGGTACGCATAAAACGCTTTGCACTGGTCAAGAATTATATCCAAAATCTTGCAGAAGTAATACGATTTGTTAAGTGTATAGATATACCTATGGGCTTTGTCACTAAAAGGATTATTAGTCCTCCAATGTAGCGTAAAACAGCTACCCCCATTAGTTAACAGTTTTTTTCCTTAGTTCGGCAAACGTGTTAACAGTTCTAAAGATAGTACAGCTTGATGATAAGTGAACACTGCCGCCCATGAACATCCACAACGCTTGGATCATAGATGCGTTACCAGCCTATCAAATCGGGAGGAGAACGGGAATTCAAAAGGATTGGAAGGGGCAAGAGGTATTGGACATCTGTAAGCTCACGCACCGAATTAAAGGTGACAGTTTTGCTGTCGCATTTAGTCGTTATGCATGAAGGAAAAACTTTCCGAAATTATTTTACCATAATACCATTTTTATTAACTTAAAAAACTTAACGCTTAATTAGATTATTCGCTTGTGCTTTTATAAACCCTAGCAAACAACACGTTAAAAACTGGAGTATACATAAAAAAGTAATTAAATGAACCAACAAATTACCAGCTGAATTACTAATTAATATCCCTGCGTTTTTAAGTTGAGACGAATGAGGTAGAGTAGTAAGTTACACGTAATTTAAACTACTATTCAAGAACAGACAGAATTAACTACCAAATTGCATAAAGGAATTCGGGACACAGAATGTAATTTATGGACAGTCAACGCACAAACTTGTGCGATGTGAAGACGAGGCAAATTGCATTGTGTTCAAAATGTGACCTGTCAACTTTAGAGTGGATAAATTGTCTATTTCAGCTTCCTTTTGCATCGACTGTATAGCGTACTTAACTCCATTTTTTTATTATATTTATCAAAACGTATCCATAGCTATGGTCTAATAAACAAAGAGATTTATAAATCCATTCAGAACGAAACAAGTTAGAACCTTTTTAAATCTCGTAGTGGGAATAACAGAAAAGAAATGCAAAACAAAGATATGACGTCACTAAGAGACAGCAAGATGTCCCCACTACACCCCTACTCTTTTATTTTAAATATTAATATTTCCCTTATATTACAAGCTACTTTAATACTTTTTTGACAGCAAGGCTTTATTTTTAACGTATTTGTTTTTGTAAGCGAAATAATACCAAAAATCGATAATAATCAAATACCCTATTCAATGAGTTATCCAAACAGCAGCACCGTGTGTACGAGACGTTAGTCGCAAGGGAATTGCGGCGTCTTACACGTTGCCGATCGAAAATTCGATTTTAAATTTATGTTTATCCACAATAATAAAGTTTGGACGTCGTGGGACACGCGCAGATTGCTATGAAGTTGGTTGTTGACTGCAGTTACTTTATGATAAATTCTTAAAATAAGAAAACACATGTTAGGACTTAGGTTAGTACAAGTATCTACATTGCTCCACTGGAAATCATGAAGACAAAACTAGTTGATTATGAGCCACATTCATCAGATACTAAATAAGATATTTATTTCTCCCGCGAAACAGTGTAGATGCACTGTCTTGTTTCGGAATGAAGGACATCGTAGTCAAAGTAACTATTGTGCATATTGGGACTTAGCATCTTATTTCTCAGAATAGTAAGCGCAGTTGAATATAAATCATCACTTTGTAATTTATGGTGTTATTTGAGCGGTCGTATCGCTTGTCATCAGGCGAACGGCAAAATCGTCTCGACATTAATTGCACAAAAAATATTAATAAAATAAAGATACAATCAAAAAGCAAAATATAAAACATCACAGCTAAAAATCTATATGGTCGTTCTGGCCTGGTGCAAATTTAGTTGTAGTAATTATTGCATTAAAACCACCGCGTGCGGAAATTCCTTCTGAATATCACGAAGTCCGGTAACATGCAACTCTAGATGTTGTTTGCATACTGAGCAACATAATAGTGCGGTCATCCCACCAAAGATTACATTTCCAAAGTATGTAATGTGCGGGTAGTACTCGTAATTGTATGTAAAACTTGTGTGTGCAGGCAAATCGCCAAATTAAATGAGGATAGTTGGACCTAAAATTGTCGTGACACGTCAGAAAATGTAACACATCACGTTAATGTAAGGTAAATAAGAATATGTACTTGTAGCACACAAAGTTCCTATTATAACGAAGGAATAAAAAAAACAGCTTAAAGAATAGCGCTCTTCCTAACTTAGTACGCTATTTTACATAACATTATATGCTTAATTATATTTTCATTTTAAAAATGGGTCCATTAAGCCCCTCATTATAATAACATTTAATTGAAAAACTTTAATCTTTATAAAATAAGTGAAAAATCAATTAAGTCTGTCTTGGCATTGGACCTTAATCGATTCACATGATAAACACTTCCAAATAACCTAACCGATTTTTATAAACATACATAACCACAAATCAACGTTTCCCCAAATGATAACAGATCTTAAAACACTACCCCTATTTAGGGTCGGACATAGATCAGGGCTATGTGCGGCCGAGATTAAATCTTCGTTAACTAGCGCCCACCCGTGTGCCTGTCTAAATTGCTATCTAATTCATTTAGCCCCCGGCTAATTCCTGACCTTTCGCAATCAACATTATATGTATAGGTTTCCGTGTTGATACACGCCACGCATATTAAGCTTATTGGATCTTTATGATTAGGAATTGTAGAAATGAAAGATTTGCTTGCAATTCCTAAAATTAAGAAGTCGAGTTATGCGTCGATCTACGTTGTTTTATGTCTTGAAAATCTGTCTATTTTATCGTGGCAGTCTTTCAAGTGTGAGAGGCCGCCTAGGTAGATACCACCGCAATGTCTTTTTCCCAGCACTCGAAATATACTGTTATGTTCTAGTTTGAAGGACGTTGTAGCTAGAGCAAATACTGGGCCTATTGAGACTTAACATCTTATATCTCAGGGTGGCGAGCGCATTGGAATGCCAAGCATTGCTTCGTAATTCAAAGTGTTTTTTGATTACTATCTATGAGCGATCATCTTGCTTACCATCAGGAGAATGATTAGCTCGTCTCGCTATACATTGATATAGAAAATTTTTTATAGAGCCAAGTTGTAGTAGAGACTATGGAAAGACACAAGCCATGTGAGGCAATATTGTTGAAATAAGAATCAAACTACCTTCCTTGAGATTGAGAGAAAAATATCGCCCATTAATAGACTATACACACAAAATTAATTCAAAAGTAACAGTACTTTTGTTAACAGTAATTGTGAGGTTTTTTTATCCAGGAGCTGTCTCCTGTCTTACAAAATCATAAAAATAAAATATACAAAACTACATCAACATAAATTCAGCAAAAGTAAATCACGCAAACAAAGAATTACAACTCCAACGCAATTTCTCAGAACGAACGTCATTTGAAACCCTTTAAACATTTAAAACAAATCAAATTCTATATAAATCAATTACGAAACTCTGGGCACAGTCTCAGAACAATGCAAGATTTATGATTTGTTTCGTCCAGTGCCTGCAAATCCGCGCAAACTGAATTAAAAACTTAACAGCGGTATGTTTGGACACTTGGGGATTCTGTTTGTACAGTATTCGTTTGTCTTTGAGTTAATTCCGGCTGGATTATAAAGATCTGATTAAAAATTTACACGTTTCTCACTGTTTCTGAGCTTTCCCACTATTGTCTCTTATATTTGCAGTTGGTATTATGCATTCTATTGTAACCTACTTATATTTGAGTTTGAATTAAGAATTAAAAGGGAATTTTGCTTTGCTGTCACTGCAATGTTTAATAATTATCTTTTCCGAGACCCAGCCAACTAGTTTAATTACTCATTAATATTTTACAAATAAACGATTCTATGCAATTATGCACACAGTTTAGGTATTACAAAACCACGTAATTCGAAAAATAATAAAACTCAGCAATGAAAGTTATTTGGCTAAGATATAGAAGATATCTATTCTACAAAAAATAAAACATGTAAATTAAGTGCTATAATTCAAATGCAGAAACAAAAATTACAAAAGTAATCACGAATCGTCATCCACATTTCCACAGCACGCAACTAAACTCGGGCATATAAAAGGAAAACAGGATATAATGGGACTTAAAATAATCGGGCCCATCATAGCAAACAACGGGACACAGCAACACATTTCAAACATAAACTAAGCATGTTTTTTTTTCTTCACTTAATCTTTTATTCAGACTAAGCTCACTTGTTTCGGGCTTAGTTTTTTTCTTAATTCCAGCGAGTTTAATCCCCGTTTCGTATTTCATCTGATACGATTTTATTCATGCAACAATCGAAGCAGGGAATGCACGACACGAAAGGGCTCACGACTAAAGGCAGAAGAAAGCACATTTCATTGTATGTTTCTTTTTCTTCTCGTTTATTCTTGTTTATTATTTCTTTTTTAACAGCTGACTTTTCAGTTCCTTTCTTTGTGTTTTCTTATATTTTTGTGTTTTGATATATTCCTGTAAGAATGGAACAACTGTTATGTATTATTAATTATTGCGCCGTAGTATGAAGAAGCATCTTAGCAGGCCATGACATAGATGTGTCGAATGGCATGGGACTGCAGTCTGATGCCATTAGATATTCTGTCTGGACAGCATTTGGGCTTACTATTAGGTGCAGTGCAGTCATTATGCCGTGCAAATGTAAAACATATATTATATTATGAAGCTTACTTTAAACCACGGGATGCGCTCTTTATTCTAATGTTTGTATTTTTCTTATCAAAACTGTGCTTAGTTGCCTAGTAAGTAATGACGGTTTCCCTGTAGTATGTGGCTGGCCAACAACAACACCAGGGAGGGATAAAAGGCAAACAGAAGGGGCACAAACAGGGAACGCACAGGATCCAGGGACACAATATAATGAACGGCAGCCAAAGTATACAAGAACAAAACGGGAATATGCAGAAACACATTTATGATAATTTTGATAGAAATTTGTTTTGACAGAGCTGATAGAACATAGACAAGTTTTTGAAAATGAAATGGTGTTTTGTCAAACATGAATTATTCTGTTATTTGAGTATCTATGCGTTATTTATGGTTCGGCGAATTTATTTCATTGAAAATATATTATTTTCCAGAATAATTATGTAGCTACCTAAGGCTGAGGCTTCTTCAAGTCTATCTCATGAAAAAAATGATATTCGTAATATAAACTTCTGCAATGAAGTTTGCACCTTCGCATAAGCTATAGCATCGCTTTATCCCAAAACTACTTATATTCCAACAAAGACTTACATAAATAAGTAATCAAATTATAATTTCTTGAAGCACAACAACCGATTGTTATTTCGTGCGGGTCCCTCGCCGCCTGGCTCTCTGCCCAAGTCCACGCCTCCGGCCGCAGGTAACTTTTAATTTTTTCATCGCCCCAATCTCGAACTTTCCACATTTCAACGACTAAGTGTAAATTTTAAAATGTTATAAAAGTTGGCTCGTAATATAGAGCCGTGGGTCGATAAGGCGATAGTTACGCGGACAAGTGTGATAACTTTATGGTTTATGGCCTGATAAAAATTTAATAATAAGGGACACGCATCCCGCAAGCTATGATTTTGTGCCTAGAAAGTTTATTTTCAGATTGAAGGGACATTTGTGACTTATATGTTTGAATAGCGTTATTTTTATGTGCGGAAATCTTTTCAGTGTTTTATGGGTGCAAGGCGAAGATCCCTTTAAAAGTAACAATAGGACTTGGATTTAGATATTTTTTATACTCGGAGATGTTGGCTCAGATATTTTTTGATTATGTGCCCCTAGCCAATACCTATCTTGAGTTGCCACTAACATGTTTTATAGACCAGAACGAAATGCCGATAAGCTTTTAATGGCTTCTGAAATAAAAAAAAATCTGACTACTAATAATTTTCTTATCTTGAAACCGATTGATTTTGAATCTTTAAAATATGTACTATGAACTATACAGTGTATAAAACAATCTGCTGTTCAATACAAAATAAAATAATTGTTTCAGTCTGCAAAATGGATAGAATAGCTGGTATCAGGGTTGGCCCCATAGTAAAAGTTATGCATTATGATGAGTGTAGCATTCTCCTTTCGGCTTTATATGCCCTTTATTGTTGGTTTGCACGCTGTCTGCACGTCGCCAAGTTGTATTGAGCTGAAATAGTACATTGGGAGCACATCCATTACTCCTCTGTTATCTCAAACCGATAGCGTTCCAAATTTTTTATAGCAGTTAATGGCGAGACGACCGTTGCGTTCACCTAATGGTAAGCGATACGAACGCTCATGAACAGTACCATAACCAAACAACACTTTGAATTACAAAGCAATGCTTGGCATTCCACTGCACTCGCCATCCTGAGACATAAGATCAGTCTCAATATATCCAGTATTTACTTTGGCTACAATATCCTTCAATCCGATTTCATTATGCTTGAAATGTTTGAAACTTTCAAACGATAAGTCAACGATTTCAAAATCTCTTAAATGTGACAAAGTAAAGTCCAGGATAATCTAAAATGAACATCAAATATAATATCGAAAGCAGGTGTTCGTACATTTCCTTCGTGTTTCCTTCGATGTGTTATCTACAAGAACATGGAACTTGGACAACCGTTCAACAGTTTTGTTGTTACCTACAACTTATAACGAGGTTACTTCTGCAGCTGATTGAAATTAAGTTTCACTGTTATTGATTGTGTTGCTTCGCTGTTGGAAACGGTTTGTACTCAGAGAATACTGTATAGAGATGTTAAGAAGCTTCTCAACTGACATAAACTATGGGATATCTGAAAAAGAAACATTTTTGATTTTTGTAATTTGTCCTATTTTTAAATCCATCCAATGGTTGCATGGAATAAATTACGTAGTGTAATAAGGCGGCCTCTTGTACAATTATGATCATAGTGTATTTATTTATTTTAAAATTGTTTCTTTATGAAATGCAAAACTGGATAAAATAAATAAAGAATTTATCAGATACCACCATTGAGTTATAATGTACTACGTACTAGAGAAGACACCTCAAGCAAATAGTTTGTAACACGAGTTGGAGTCCAGGCGCTCCAACTCATTTAGTCTATGTCAAGCGCTTGCTGGAACTAGACACGTATCAGTGCGAAGTTTTATTCGACAAAATGCCGTCGTGTGCATTATAACACTGCTCGAACAATTCAAAAAACATAAGTAAAAGTCAAGGTGTGACTTTTCACAAGTGAGTTTAACTTATTATATTAAAAACACATTTAATCTAATTTAATATCAACAATTGTGGCATGTGAAAGCGGTTGATGACGGGCGGCCATGCATGTCCAAAGACTAACGAGTATTTGTATGCGCAGAGTCGACAATATCGACGCAGATTTGTAACGGATATGGTCAAGGAGGCAACAGTGGATCACTTTTTTTCCCAATGGCCTGCACTAGAATTGGAAGAGTGCTGGCAACTTGTAAAATGATTAGTATATAGTGTAACTAATATACTTTCATTGTGTTAATCAATTTTATTAAACAAAGTAATATATTAGGAGTTATTAAGTATTTAAAAAAACAACTTTTTTGAGCCACTGTGTACTGGGGGTCGGATACAGTGGATAGGCCCTCAGTTCACAGTGAATCATCAATATTACAACCCAAATAATACTACACTTATTTACTTATAATTAGTTTTTATTTATTAAGAAAACAGAACATTAAAATATATAACAAAAGTAATAACTCTGTTACTCTAACATTAATAATCCGTTAAATTAAAATGACTACTTCAGACTCAAGAAAATCACAACCAACTTTACTACTTTTATATTTCAATTATTATGAATTACCAACATTTATCAGTCAAAAATCTTTAAAATTAAATGATTTTTATTGACTCCTAGTTATTAAACTCGATTGTAGAGTAGGCCCGTGCCCTGCAGTGGGACGTATATGGGCTGATACAGAATACAGTTATTAAACAATCAATTGGTAATCTTCTGCAATTCAAGTCTTTACGTGACTTTTTTAGCTGTTAATACTAAAAGAAACATTATTCAGCGAATATTGAGCAACGATAAATCTAAAGCAAAAGATAAAACTGATTGCTGTCTAGATGTGCTTCCGGTAACATTAGGCTTTGGTAATATCAATTTGATGTCATGTTCTTTATCATATGAAATGTCTGGCTCTTTTGCATATGAAATTTATTTTCAGATTTCTGACGGAGAAAGCTAATGTAGTATTCTAATTTTCTATTACGACTTTCTAAGACTTTACCAACGTCATATATTACTGATATTATGGTAGTAAATTCAACAACAACAAATTCACCTTCCTGTGGTATATGAGATAATGGCTGTTTCAAATAACTTCTAGTAATAGGGAAAAGAACATTTTGGTTTTCTTCATCAAACCAATCATCATCCTCATCAGATTCTTGATAAAGAGGTTCAACGGGCTCTTCATTTTCAGCTTCGGAATCGCTTTGAAGAATCTTCTTTGTTACTTTTATATATTATTTTAAATTCATGTCGAGTATTTTTCATGTTGTACACAGTGGATCATGAACCACTGTGTACTCGAGTGATTTGAGCCACTGTGTCCAAAACCGCCATTTTGAATTCAACCTATGCTGCACACGCCAGTTTTGCATTAGACGAAGTACTGTATGCGACAAAATTACATCAGTTAAACTTATTTGTTAGCGAGTACATTAATTAAGTGATGTAACAAAAGGTTAGTGAACAAATACAAAGTAAATCTTACCTTAAAACTTACATTTTCACTTGTCAAAACAAAAAACTACGCACTATACTTCCTAGTTACATCGCTGTCGCGAACGAACTGGTTGTATTACGAACATATACCGAGACGGTCCGAGGAGTGAAAAATATAGATAGCTATCTCTAATACGTTCTTAAAAACTATTGCTGCGCCACTGTTGCCGCTATAGCCACTGTTTCCGCCTTGACCCTACTGAAGTTTTTATATAAGATAAAAAATTAAAAGCATTTAAATTAATATTTTTATTATTATTTAAATTAAAAGGTTTCCTCGGCCATGTCGTGAAACAAGAGAATTGTGGATCAAATTTATTCAGAAGAATCGCGGCGAAGAAACGTGGTTACCTTCAGATTTAATAAAAATATTTTATTTCTAGAGTGTTTCTATTAATTAAATCCTGAACATAAAAAATATTTATTTATAATTTAATTTCTTGTGTATTATTCACAAATAATGTGCTCACCAGGCGCCATGTTTATAAATCCGGTAAATAAAAGAAACCATATTATTTTATATAAAAGAAACTATTATTTTATATTATATTTTAGTTGTCGGTATTAATATGTAGACATGATATAACGAAGAGTTACGATTAATATGAATTGTCTTATCTATTCGTGACACGTTTTTCTTTGGCCATAATTTGTATGATATCAAGTCAATAAAGTAGGTGTCGCTATTGAGCTGGGACAAATAATTTCTATGACATGTCTTGTCTATCGGTAGAATATTTATTTATTTATTTATTTATGCTTCATATACAATAATGTATAAAGGCGGACTTAATGCCTAAGGCATTCTCTGCCAGTCTACCTTTGGTTGGTGCAGAGAGAAAAAAGTAGGCGCATAAATTAACAAATTTGAATGTGATAAATGAAATGATGTTTGTAGTTCAATATATGAAAAATAATAAACATACACGCGAAAGTAAATATAATAAATTTATATTATAGATATATGTATAATAAATAAAATATATATATATATATATATATATATATATATATATATATATATATATATATATATATATATATACATACACACATATACATATATATATAGATATAGCACGTAAATATATAAATTAAAGTGACTCCGCCAGTTTCTCGAGAAAGTATTGGCGAACCTTCAACTTAAATGCCAATCGAGTACCAGACGTATATACCAGAATATATGTCAATGGATACCACGATATACTTACAGATTCACAACACCAAGACCTGGAGGAAATATAATATGAGGACGATAAAAACATCATTTTCGATGCAGGATTGAACCCGTGGAATTTCATTTCACAGCCAGCTCTCTACAAACTACCCCACGCTACGAGTATTTCATTGCATAATTCTGTGCAAAATGACGCATGCCTACGGTTGACACGATATCAACTAATCTTACGCAACTAGTCTTGCGAAAAAAGGAAATTCAACTTAGCGTTCCTGATAAAACCCTCAGTTTGCCAAGTTTCCGGGAAACTTGCGAAAACAATATGTTTACTGTATGCTAAAAAACGATAAAGCGGAAAAAAAAACAGATTGGCAAGTTTCAAGTCAAGCAACTTTGAAGATAAAAGTTTTTGGATTAGGTTTTTTTTGCCTATTTAAACATAATGTGCGGTACTGTCTCCTAAGTGCAAAAATAAAACATTATATTTTTTTCTTAGTACAATTCAGAACGAAGAAATACTTTAGATTTTTTTTTCAGAATAAATTATTCAATACAATCTAAATAAAATACACAGTAATTTTACAATAACAATTATTCTAGGCTCCTACATCTTAACAGCAGTAAAATTAAAGTCGCGAAGCGTTGAACAAGCACAATAGCTTGTCTAGATATTCTCGAGTAACTCGAGAACGTTGATGGTTATATTTTAAATGGCTCATAAACTTGCGATTCTCATGAAATTATGTCGTAAAAAATCTACTGTGAACTTTAATAAAGTTTAAATTTTTCATAGCAAATTGCTACCGCGACAGGGTGTTTTGTTATTGCAAGGGAGCTGCATTTACGACTTGGCTTATATCTGTCCCTCAATCTCTGAGAAGCGACAAAAGCTCTTTCTAATATTATTTTATTTTGTTGCCGCATTTAACAATTATTTAATAAAGTACTGAGCTTAGAAAATAAATTGGTAATTAAAAATGTCAATGTTTATTCAATACAATTAAAGAAAATGTGTAATAGATGTAATATCATGGGTTTTACGTTTCAGTGTTAGTATAACGGACAGATTTGACTTTGATACGATCGGCAACCCTTCTCAGCTTTACATGTGACGAGCCTGACGGCACGAAACGTACACTGCATATCGCCGTTTACAATCAGAGTCCGAGCAAAAAAGAAATATACCCTGTAAATTCAAAATTACACAAAACCCACCATGTTTTATTTGGTAACATAAAATGAATAGAATTAAAGAAGGTGTTTTACGACTAGTCTATCCTATGCTTAAGCATAATATTATGCCTATAATTTTGGTCTCAATATGAGATAAATAATATCTAAGAAAAGATTAGAAAGTATTATATCCAGAGTTTAGCTAGATAATTCCATTCTCATTATGATAGTTAATAATATCTGCGTTTATTTAATTCCCTTAAGGACAAAACATGGTCATATTATACATGATAAGTCCATGAGACAAAACGACAGAAAATCAATAATTTCCTTACTTCTCAAGGTTCTAATTTCATTCATTACCATCACCAGGCACGATTCGGCGCTAAACGTATTTTTGTTTATAAAGTTTCTAAGTAAGCAGGTTTAGTGTTCATCAAAATCTTGACTCTGATTCCTTTCAGCATTTTTCGCATCTTCTTATAGTTTCTGATTTGGCCATTCACGCCCACTTGAAAAATTCAGCTTGTATATTATTACCAAACTTTTTTTTGTTGATAACCTATTTCATCCCACTGCTCGGCATGGGCTCGAAAGTATCCAGGTCGTCATTATAAACAAACATTATCAAAAAATAACCATGCAAACTTTTTATTTTTAAAAACCAAAGTGGGTCAATGTTATAATGATCTTACCCGATTGACTCACTTTTTTGTTTTTATAAATGCTTCTTACGAACAAAACGCTTGTTTCGTTTCCGAACGATTTTTAAAAAAGTAGGGCGATTAAAAAATGACAGTGTCAAACAGTGAATTGTGAATTTTTGATTCGGTGGAAATAATACAATTTTGTTACAAAAATGCCTGCCGGATCTTCAACGATGGACCCGCAAAGGGAAAAAGCATTTCAAGATTACAGAAAGAAGCTAATGGAACACAAAGAAGTTGAGTCGCGGCTCAAAGCAAGTAAGTTCTGTAACAAATGGCCGAAAATTGTCGAATCATCAGCAGCGTTATTGTGATAAAAACTATTTATTTATGTATAATAGTAACCTCTATTGTGCCTTTAAATATGATTATTTAAATTATTCAATAAATGTATGCAATTTGAAACTGATAAAATAGACAAAGGAGGTTATATTTAGTGTAAAATAAATCCAATAGCCAAATACATATCGGTTTCAATATTATCTGTATTACATACAATAGTAGTAGTGGGCCAGGCACATAGCTCCTAGAACCGATGGCCGTTGGGGCCGAAAGGTTGAGTGGAGGCCACATATAGGCAAGTGAAATGTCGGAGGCCCGCCTTCAAGGTGGATGGACGATCTGGCTAAGGTTGCAGGAAGTTGCTGGATGCAGGCTGCTCCAGGTCATTGTGAAGATCCTAGGGGTAGGCCTATGTTCAGCAGTGGACTTCCTGTGGCTGAGATAATGATGATGATACAATAACACTATTTGAATATTAAGAACAGTTTCGTAACTTTAAAAACCATTGTTATGTATGAGGATATTCATTGTAATGCCATTTTTGGCCACTCACAGGTTTTGTGGCACACTGTACTAGACTTAATGAAGTTAAATT
Organism: Hyles euphorbiae; assembly: GCA_023078785.2. Taxonomy (NCBI): domain Eukaryota; kingdom Metazoa; phylum Arthropoda; class Insecta; order Lepidoptera; family Sphingidae; genus Hyles; species Hyles euphorbiae. Next base: position 1,575,719 of record CM041030.1, read on the forward strand.
TTGCTCATCTTTGCCTACAATACCAAAATATTTTGATCAATTTTGTTACAGTGAGAGATCAGCTGAAAGACTTAACAAAACAGTATGACAAGAGTGAAAATGATTTAAAAGCACTGCAGAGTGTCGGGCAGATAGTTGGTGAAGTACTGAAACAACTTACAGAGGAGAAATGTAAGGATCACATATTATTTAATTGTATTATTTCATCATTTTCCTTACAGATACACTAAAAAAAATATTACATATTGCTACCCCAATATGCCTTTATACAGTTCATACTTGGGCATTAATAGGTGTTTTATCCATGTTTCAACTTTCTATGGAATGGCAAACTTAACATACAAATTTGAAAAAATCTCTTCATTTTCCTGTTAAAGTTTATGGTAATTGCCAATATTCAAAAACATACTTTAATAACACTGAAAACTTCAGTGGTGGTAGGTCTCTTATGTGATAGATGTCTAATTTTCTTCTACCCTGGGATTCAAATATATAATATGATTCAACCGCCAACCCGCACTAGGCCAGTGTGGTGGACTATATGGCCTAACCACTCTCAATCGTATTCTCCATTGTAGAGTAGGCCTGTGCCCTGCAGTGGGACGTATATGGGCTAATACAGAATGCAATTCATATCATGAATAAATTGTACTTTGTTTATTAACATTTCACTGCACATTTACAATTTTTTTCTATTTACAGTCATTGTAAAAGCCACAAATGGTCCCCGATATGTGGTGGGTTGTCGGCGCCAGCTGGACAAGAACAAGCTGAAGGGAGGCACCAGGGTAGCCCTGGATATGACCACATTGACCATCATGCGTCATCTTCCCAGAGAGGTAAAAAAACTTTATGACATGCAATTTAGTGACATAATTTATGATGCAGGACTTATTTATGAGACCATAGCTTTATCAAAGTTATTTTTCAGATTAAAGCAAACATTTAAAATACACGCACAAGTTGGTGCTGCAAAAGAAATTCATAATTATTGAACTTCAACTGTATTTCAAAACATAGTTTTATTTTAAGAGTAAACATTTTAATCTATTGTATTATGCTTTCCCAGATTTATGCAGACATTACACATTGAAATAAACTATTTTTACAGGGTACATCAGAGATTAGATTTATTTATTACTCTTTTTTTGTTTAAACATATATTTAAAAAAGAACTCAAATCATTGATAAAATCTGAGAAAAAATATTTTACATCAATCTATTGTATTCTTTATTAGACAATTTAATGCCTGTCAATTGGCACACATAATGATAAATGTAAGAAGACATGTAATTAATATTAATGTTATTAATAGGTGGATCCTCTAGTGTACAACATGAGCCATGAAGACCCTGGTGATGTCACATATGCTGCCATTGGTGGTCTTCAAGAACAAATCAGACAATTGAGAGAGGTGAGTTTAGTAATAGTTTGTTTGCCACAGGAAATCCACTGCTGGTGTACTGTATGGTGTTGTGTGTTATTATGTGGGGTGATAATCACCAAAGGAAGGGTCTTGTGATTTGATGCGATAGCCAGCTCTTTGCTGGTTTGTGTGGATTGAGGGGGACTTGCCAAAGGGACAGGATTACTCAACATAGCAATACTTTTGTTCGTGTCTCATTTGCCCCCCTGGGTAGTGTTAATGGTCTTAGTAAGTGATTATATTTGTATGCAATTATTTTGTTCTATTGTTGACAAATATCTTTGAATTTTCAACACATTTAAGCTTCCAAATTGACCTTTCATATTATTCAATTCACTATTAAAATTTGTTTTCATTACCATCAGGTAATTGAACTGCCACTGATGAACCCCGAGCTGTTTGTCCGCGTGGGCATCACTCCGCCCAAGGGTTGTTTGTTGTACGGGCCGCCCGGCACCGGCAAGACTCTGCTGGCCAGGGCTGTCGCTTCACAGCTCGATGCTAACTTCTTGAAGGTGAGTTTTTAATACTTGTGATGTAGTGACTAGAATACAATAGATCTTAGTTGGAGTGCAACATACACAGTGTAGTGTAGTGCAGAATATCCACCAACATGATATTAGCTCATTAATAAAGCATATTATTAATTATCTTTGTCCTGCTACAAATAAATCCTAATTATGGTATGCAGCAAATTAGGTAAAGAGGTTGCTATGTACCTGTAAATAAACTTAAATAGAGAGAGAGAGAAAGTAAAAAAATATGCATGTTTGATCAAAACGACATATTACATGGGTGACCTGTGACCTCTAAATATGACACATTCGACAGCCTCCGTGGCGCAATCGGTTAGACGCCGGCTGAGAAACGAGAGGCCGTGGGTTTGATCCCCGCACCGAGAGAAATGTTTGTGCGGCCCACAAATATTTCTTTCGGGTCTGGGTGTTTGTGAGACCGAAAAGTCTCTCGTAATTCCTGATACCCACGACACAAGACTCGATCTTAGTGTGGGGTCAGGACTATGTATGTATGTGACTGTTGAGTGTTATTTATTTATTTCTAAACTGCTGTGTAAATGCACATTTGTATGTCGCATTCAAGGACAATTTAGCCAGAGTAACTACTGAATATTTTGAGACTTAACATCTAATATCTCAAGATAGTGAGTGCAGTGATATGCCAAGCATTACTTTGTAATTCAAGATGATGTTTGGTTTTACTACTGTCTATGAGCGGTTGTATCACTTACCAGCAGGCGAACGACAAGGACGTCTCGCCATTCATTACAAAAAAAAACCATATGTTAGTGTGGAAAATGTTTCAATCCTTATTAAAGTGATTACTATCCCAACAATTAAGAGAATCCTCTCACTGGCTTAATTCCTAATTAAATTTCCTCTTTCCAGGTGGTATCGTCCGCCATTGTGGACAAGTACATTGGTGAGTCTGCGCGTCTGATCCGTGAGATGTTTAACTACGCGCGTGATCACCAGCCCTGCATTATATTCATGGACGAGATTGATGCTATCGGTAACATATATATTAACGATTTTATAGAGATTTCAGTTCAGTTAATCTCCACTTCCCTATCCCTTTTAGGTCATCCATAAGGGCGGGAAACGACTCAGTGGCTATCCTCACACATGTAAAATGTTTTCCTAGGGATCCTACAGTTATTGGGGATTATAAAGACGTTTGAATTATCGAATGTTTGTATTAACAAGAGTCTACATTTGTTTTGGGTCTGTGTGAGGGACTGAAGACTCATAATTTCTAGGTCCCAACACAAAATATCTTAGTATGGGTCAGGACTATTGGCAGTATTTTTATAATTATTCCCTCCCATTCCAGGTGGCAGACGTTTCTCAGAAGGCACCAGCGCTGACCGTGAGATCCAACGTACTCTCATGGAGCTGCTGAACCAGATGGACGGGTTCGATTCCCTCGGCCAAGTGAAGATCATCATGGCAACGAACCGACCTGATACCCTCGACCCAGCGCTGCTCAGACCCGGCCGTCTGGACAGGAAGATTGAGATTCCACTGCCCAACGAACAGGCTAGGTGGGTGGCAAATTGATGATTTTTAAGTTGATTTAAATTATATTGGTTAAATTTTAATAATGTCGATTTCAATCGAAAAATTACCCTATTAAAAAAATTGCAACTTTTTCAGTCATATTTTAATTTGAAAAGAAAAAAACGGCCATCCAAATTACAACACGCTACATTTTTTCCCCTTTATACTACGCGTAAATTAAAGAGACATATTAATATGATGTAACTATTCAATTCATTTTTACCAAATGATGTTAAGTTTTAAACCATTTGTCTGATATATGTAAGGATTTCAAACATACATTTATGAGATGAATTTGTAGATAATGGCCTAAAAGATATTAATTTATGGGTTTTATCTACATACAGCATGATCTAATTTCACTAATTGGCATTTATGGTCAAATCTAATGATTTTTACACCTTTTTCAAGCACTTTGAAGTTAGTTTTGATATTGTCAGTACAGCTCAAAGTTTCAGGCGTAAGTCTAGATCCATACATCTATTAATATTGCAGACTGGAGATTCTGAAGATCCACGCTGCGCCAATCGCCAAGCACGGTGAGATGGACTACGAGGCAGTAGTGAAACTATCTGATACATTCAACGGAGCTGATCTGAGGAATGTGTGCACTGAGGCTGGACTGTTCGCCATCAGGGCTGAGAGAGAGTATATCATACAGGTATGACATTTTGTTGAAGATTATAGAACTATTCTCTTTGAAGATATAAAAACAAACAGCCTTGAGAACCTTTTCCTTTTTGAAATTGGCCAATTGGTTTAAAAAATAAAAATGTATACTAAGAAAGACTTTCACAAATTCTACAAAATGTAACAAAATAATATGTTTTACGTTTCTTTTTTTTAATTGATTATTTAGGCTGCCATTTAAAAGAACCCATCTTTATTTAATTGCAAATTGCAATAAACAATATGTATAAAATCATGTATGTATTTAATCATTACAAGGTCCAGGGAACATAAAAAATCTAAAATCCAAAATATGATACCAAAAAACGAATTTTCTTTTTCTTGAACTACTTGAAAAACATTTCATAAAAATATTGATTGGATTTTCAGGAGGATTTAATGAAAGCGGTGCGCAAGGTGGCCGACAACAAGAAACTCGAGAGCAAGTTGGACTACAAGCCCGTTTAATTGAATATATTATAATAATAGTCTGTGTTTATTAAAGCATTTTATTAACAAATAAATACATTTATTTGATAAACACATTAGTAAGGCCTGTATAATTCGGATTTGGAGATATGAGTAATTAGAAATATAAATATATACTCATGAAAAAAATCGAAACACCTTGCAAGTTGTTTTTTTAAAGATTACCAGCAATATGTGTATATTTAGGTATATGTCAAATGTCGTGAGTAATACGAAGTTTTCAAATCCTAATGTTTATGCTATATCTTCCAATTAAGACACATTTTTATTCTGATAATCCTTACAGAACATGCACCTTGCATGATTTTTCTGATGAGAAGTATACTGGGTATCTCAAGACTGCTGCCGAAAACGACGCCGGTGGTAGTTTTAGTGACTTCAAACACAATGCAACTAAAAATTTCACAAAGAAACTCAACAATTATTTTTTATGATTTTTTAAATATCTTCATTTTTGGGTGGTAAATCCATAGTTTTTGCTAAAATAATAGTTTAAATTCTTTTATACCTTAGATTATTTATAAATAAAAGGGTATACACTATTATTTTAGGAAAAATGCATTTACCATCCAAATATGGTCATAGGAAAAAAATAACAAAAAATAAATTGTCGCTTTTTTGTGCAACTTTTTCTGTTGCATTGTGTCTGAAGTCGCTTAAACTACTACCCGGCTTCGTTTTCGGTAGCAGTCTTGATATACCCTGTATATTGTCATCTATCTTCTATTCGTGTGGCGTATGAAACTACAAATAAAATTTTAGAATATCCATTTATACTCCTAAGCAAATTGTATTAACATGTCCAATATAATAAATTGTAAACAGAGAAAAACTGTTGCTAATATTTTGACAGCAGCAAGAAAACAACGCATTCCGATGCTAAAAGATCATAATCATAGACATATTATTCACAAATCCCACTCAAAATGCAAATATGAAATACTTTTTTAATTCCATTTAAATACAATTATAAGTTGATTTTGTAAATCTGTTTTATAGCTATTTACATGCTAAATCTAGTAATTTATTGAAAAAAATGATGACTCGCCGTATTTCGAGAATAGGGAATATGCATGGAATTCAAATTGAGACCATTTTTTTTTTGTAGATTCTTTATTGCTTTAGCTTGACATCTACGTCAATATTTTTTTAATTATGTACTTTTTCATTAAGAAAATAATTATTAAAATCTGCATAAAATGAGTGCAAAATTCAAGGTAGTTGAAACGCAACTCTATTGGTCAATCAGAATTTGACGTCACAGTCTAGTACGTTAATGTCAACAAGTGCATATTTGTTCGGTATTTGCGATTGAATTAACTTTTGTTGTAATTTTCTAGCATATTTCGGAGTGATATTAATTGTTTCTCCTTAAAATTGAAATAACGTTTCCAAGAATAATGACTGACAGTGGTTATGTAATGGCGCAATCGGATAATCTTCCTAAAATTGATGTATTTATGATGAGTACATATTTCGCATCTAATCCGGATTTTACAGCTGCTGAAATCAGAGGTGTTAAAGCTGCAAGGTAATTACATTATAGATATATCTTATACATAGTTTTACAATACTTATTTCACAAATTAATAGAAGACATAACATAACCTAAAACTGGAGTAAAACTAGCTTGAACTTGTTTAATAATGTATTTGTATGTAATTTATATGTATATCATACTTATTTAGAAACATCCTCTTTATGTCATCTCTGCATCATCCAAAGGTTGACGTGTAGAAAATGCCTACGGCATCAAGTCCGCCTTTATATAGAAAAATAAAACTCGGTTTTCGTCGTATTTACACGTTTTTTTTTATAGGTCCGTGCGGGAGTCGTATGGTGACTCAGCAGTTGGATATGTCCAAGTTAAACGGGAGGGTGATTTATGTATTGTGAAGGCCCGAATAACACCTGAGCATAATGTCCGTCAAAAGTGTTACACTGTAACAGTTACTTGCAATGAGGCTGAAGAAACTGTATTGTCTGCTCAGTGTGAAGACTGTATTGCACATAAAGGTAAGTCAGCTCGATTAACACTCTTACAATCTATAAATGTACAAAAGTTACTTAAGTTATTTATTCTTAGTTTTTAAGAGAACATAAAGTTATGTGAACTTAAAACTAATTAATTAGTGTCTGTTACTACTATAATATTGGTATTGTTGTAAGTAGTCTCTTTAGTTTATATTTAGCTGTGGTGTGTTGTTTAAAATCCTTTTATTTTTAGGAGGCTGTAAGCATGCCATTGCCTTCTTGGCCTGGCTGCATAGACGTAGTGAAGAACCACCATCCACTAGCACTGAATGCTTCTGGAAAAAGCCAAAGCTGTCATCAGTGGGTACAAGTATTAAATTCATGAAAGCAAAGGAGATCTCCAATATACCTAAGACACAACCGAACCCATCATCAACACAGACTTCACAAGAAAGTTTTTTAACTATAGTTAAAAATTACAGCAAAGAAGTTGGTGACACACAAAATCAACTAACAAAATTTTACAATGAGCCAAGTTTGTGTGAAAAATTATCAATCCATTATTTGGTAAGCATGATGCACAATAAACAAATCAACGCTCAACAGTTTATTGAGTTTTGCAAGCAGATGATGCTAACTAAAGCATGTAAAGATGCCGCACTTGCCACCGTGGAGCAAAGTGACTGTCCTTTATGGCATGAGCTCCGATATGGGAGAATCACTGCTTCAAAAGCCTATGAAGCTGCACACTGCAAAGTTTTTAATGGAACTTTAACAGAAGTTATCTTGGGTGCAAAACTTAGAGACACAAATGCCATGAAAAGAGGAAGATTATTAGAGAGTGATGTGATTAAAGTGGTGGAAGAAATAAAGAAAATAAAAATAAATAAATGTGGTATTATATTGGATCCATTGTATCCCATTATGGGTGCTTCACCTGATGGAGAAAATACTGAATTTAGTATTGAAGTTAAGTGCCCTGTATCAGAGAAATCTGCAAGTTGCTATGTTAAAAATAATACCATATCTCCAAAATACATGGCACAAATTCAGCTACAGATGCATTTTTCAAAGAAAAGCAAGGGACTGTTTTGTGTGGCTAGCAGTAATTTTGAGGAATCAAAGAATGTATATATTACTGAAGTAGAATATGACAAGAGGCTTTGTGAAACTCTAATAGAAAAATGTACCACATTTTGGTGTCATGCTATTTTTCCTTTGTTATTTAAACAGGACTAACATAAATAAAACAAGTTATGCATAAATCTACTATTTTATTAGAACATCCTGCATATTAATTAATCCACAAACTACTATTATAACTTCATCTATTATAGGGATCAAGTTGTGATCCACACATGCATGAGGTAGTAGCATATGATATTCCCTTAATCTACTTATGACACGCTCTATATGAATCCTTAGTGCTGCTATTCTTTTTGACTGTTTTACATCTTCTTTTGTACTAGAAGCTGAGTTAAAAATTGATGGGGGTCGTATAAGAGTACAATCTTTTTTAGCTAGCAAGTGTGATAACTCTTTAAAGCCTCTATCTGCCATAAGTGCAGTTTTTTGTGGCAAACACTCAAGGAAACCACAGTCTTCAACTATCATTACATCTGTTGCCCTACCACTGTATCCATTAGAAATAAAATTTACTAACCCATCGGGGGTGCATGAAATTAAATATTTTATTGTATTACATTTTTTGTAGTGGGACCAAGTAAGTGCTTGGTGGACTGGATTTGATGGTTTCTCTATTTGTATTTCTAAACAATCTATTATAGAAACAACCTTAGAATACCTGGCCCTAAATGACAAAGGTAATTTGTTAAATATCTCTGCAGGTGTTGGCCATACAATTAATTCCTTCATTTTCTTCGCCAATAATGGTACACTTTTTGAAAAAATTCTGCTGATTGTACTCTGGGTATACCCAAATTGTATACCTAATATACTAAAACTTTCATTTAGTTTTATTTTTTTTAATGTGATTAAAATATCTAAAATGGGAAGTGGTATATGTTCACTTAATAGTTTAATTAAGTAATAAGATTTTTTGGGTAAACCTAAAAACATTTTGGGCTCCTTTTCAATAGCTGTTATTGTGCACGTACGCATTTGGCTTTTAAATAGAATTTCTGTTTCTGAAACATCATCATCTATTATCCAGCTAGATTCAGGAGAACTATTTTCTGGTTCAAATGATGATGACAGTGAAGGTTGAGCGGAGGATATTGATGCGATGTCTTGTAATACTTTTCTTTTAATGCCAGAAGTCTGAGCTATTTTTAAAGGGGATGTAGAAATTGTTTTGGTATTGATAGAAAATGGAGATAATGCTACACTTTTCTTCTTTGAACTCAAATTAACATTAATACCTTTACTTCTGTATGATTTTTTATAGTTGTATTGTGTTGTCTTGTCAACATGTTTTATGTCCGTAATGTTATCATTTGGTAAAGAAGTACTACAAGCAGCCTCATTAATATTTTTGATTACAGTTTCTTCTGTGTTTATTTGAGATAAACATGAACTGGTACTAGGTTCTAAAAATATATTTTGTGAAGGTTCATTTATTTTGGGAGCACTTTGTTTAGCAGGAGGCACAGTTAAAGCAGCTTCAATAATTTCTAGATGTCTTCTTTTTAAAAAACCTTTTCTTTCTGGTGGTGGATGCGGCTTAGTGGCTTTTTGACAGTCAAATTTGTGGGGAAGGATACCTTTCTTTAGTCGTAAAGTAGTTTCTAGCTTTTCTTGTAGAGTCATAATTTTGTACTGAATATAATTATCTGTATCTTCTTCTAACTGAAAACACAAAAATAATTTTGATTATAATAGATCGAGGAATTAACGTTGATGGGGCATATTATGCTTAGAACATAAGAGAATAAAATAGGATAGCCAACACTACTTTAATAGTGGCCCACCCTAAAGTCAAAGTAAAAACCTACAGTAGTTGTTAAGTGATATGAAAATAAGTTAATATTTATTAACCAAACCTTGTGTAATATTTACTTATTTGAAAATGTTTTACCGAAAAAATACTATTCATACGTTTTCGGATATAAAAATGGAATGTAGAATAAAAATGCAGCTTATCATTAACTGAATCAACTGAAGTGTTATTAGCCTACAAACCATTTCACAAATTAAGTTTATAGGTTGTGATGAAACTAGTCAAAACATTATAGCACAAAGATGAAAACAAAATGATAAGCATGATAGGACATAAAGTACTTACATTGAAATGATCTTCACAACAATATAAACAAGTTGATGGAGATACCATGTCTCTTCTCATGATTTTACACCACTTTTTTCTTACTTCCACCCCTCTCGGAACAAAAAAAAATACTTTTTCGGGTGCTTTTATTGTTGTATTTTTACATTTAGGCACAATACAGCACTTATAAGTTGGTTTTTTACTTTGTTCCATTGTAAACAGCCGTAATATACAAAATATTGATAAATTATAGTGTACAACACTCCCACTCTTGTTTGTTTTATTAGACTATGACGTCATCGTAGCGCGCCAAAAAAACAGTGTTTAAACTGCTGTTATCAGTTTGATAATTAAATTTTTTTTTTTTTTGTATTAATATTAATATTTTCACGGCTGTTTTTTTTTTACCGTTATATAATGATGTGAACTATCATATAAAAATATAAAAAAAAATCATGCATATTCCCTATTGGTGGCCTTAAATAAATCTCAATGTTACATTGTAATAATATTTTCTAGTTAGTGTTTAAAAAAAAACCATTTGACGATATAGTATGGACTGAGTTAACCCTTAGAATTGATACTATCTAGAACCTAGAAATATACCATGACTAAACGATTCATACCTAATTTATCTTAAGTTTAAAAATTTTCATTTGTCATTATTCAGTTCCGGTTTCACGCGTGTACAGTACGGTCGTGGTTTACGCGCTTCTCGTTTATACTCGTGGTTGTAGTGTCCAAAGTTCGATTACCGGTTCGTGAAGTGTTTTGGCGTTGTGTAGTGTTGGTTTATGTGCTTTGGTTTTAGTTTTAAACTGAAAGTATATTTTTAGCGTGAATCCTGCTTTGGTAAGCAATTTTACTTTTATTATGTGGGTAGTAAGAAAATGTTACGCTAGCCGTACTGTATAACTTTTGCACAATTGGACGTAGTTATGCAAAATGGATCCAACCACAAAAACTTACTTTTGAGAAAGTTTTAGTAAAATTGATATAGCAAAATAACAAGACTGTAGTTTGTTTTCGAATGAAACTTAAATATTGGGTATTGTTACTTGCTTCCTATATAGTATTGTTTTAATAAGTTTTATGTTATTTAATATACTTTTTTTTAGTAAAATTGTCTTTGGATCTTTTTTACAATATTAAAAATGTGGGATGGATCTTTTTGAAATAAAACTATTATTTACGGATTTTATCGCGGATTTAGTTTAATTTTTACATTTTTTGAGTTCCCGACGTTTCGAGTCCGCCCCGTGACCACGAAAGCTGTAAAGTAATCGAAACGTCGGCAACTCAAAAAATGTAAAAATTAAACTAAAGAAATCCGTAAACAATAGTTCTATTTCAATGTGCAACATTTGCGTATTTGTAGTTTTGATCTTTTTTCTATTCTTTTAAACAATTACCTAGGTCACCATGACACATGGTTCTATTTTAACTCTGCAACAATGCACAATATTCTGTTGGTATCATTTACGTTTGTGTTTCTTATTAGAAAAAAGATACTTTGCAGCTTGGATGTTTTTTGCATATACAAAGTTTGTTGTGTAGATGCCATTTATGACAGTAACTCAAAAAGTAGTTTTTGTGGGTTGGATCCATTTTGCATAACTACGTCCAATTAAAGACTGCTTCGTCGCGAATCTACTTGCATTTATCCTTCATTTGTTTTTTGTTATAACAATATTCATGGCAATGTCACAAATTCTTCAGGTGATATTGACATTTTAGACCACCAAGTTTATGACCAAAACGACTTAATTATTCGAACAATTTGCTGAGCTATAATATTTTCAGGCAGTCTAGACGAATTTCTGGGACATGCGAAAAAATAATTACTACCGACCACGCTAAAAATAATAATAATAATAATAAATTATATAGCTTTTGACAGCTTCCGTGGGGCAGTTGTTTAGACGTCGACTGTGAAACGAGTGGCCTCGGGTTCGATCCCCTCACCTAAACAAATGGTTTTTTTGAACCACAGATTTTTGGTTAGGGGTCTAGGGTTTGTGAGACTGAAATGTCTCTCGTAGTTTCTGATACCCACCACACAAGACTCGATTTTAGCGTGGAGTTAGGTCTCTGTATATGACTGTTAGGTGTATTTATTTTATTTATAGGTTGGCATGACTCATCTTGGATAGTTTCTCGTGGCGAGAATCGTATGCCATAATCGCATGACATAATCGCCATAGATTATAGTGTTCTAACAATTATTTACAATATGCAACATTGTTATATGTTAATGATTGTAATATCTTCGAGGCGAGAAACTCTCAACTTGTAAATGGGGCTTTTAGTTGTTGAAAGATTGATAGGAAATTGAATAAAGTTCTAATCAGTCCATACTACGCCATTAGCTCAATTCTTGTTAGAAGCAACACGGGCAAGATATAGTATCACAAACAGTACATAATCCAAAACATTAATACTGACTTTTATTATAATCCATCTTCCTTGTGATAATAACAAAAAAGCTTATAAAAACACTAACAATACAAAATTTCACTTTAATATATTGACTAAAGGATACGGTTCATATTGGTGGTAGTATCAATAATAATTCAGTGCCCAAACATTTACTTAATAAAATCAGGCAAATTACCATTCCTACGCGCCTTCGCCACATTTTCATAATAACAAGAAAAATCAACGTAACCTTTAATCTTTTTATCCTTCTCATAAAACCTGCCGCTCGGATAAATATCCGACGACGATTCGATCGAGCGATTCGTATCCGCAATAGAATCGTTCGTTCCATCATTCGTTCCTTCGTTCGTTCCCGATGAGTACACTTCGGAATCGATCTCATTCAATAAAGTGTTCGATTTAGACTGAACGATCGGATTGAACCTAACTGACGGATTTTTTGGTATCGGGTTATTAGATTCTTGAGCTGGTGGGAGGAAATTGAAATTTCTTATTAATAATGATACGTGGGTGTTTGATTTCGGTGTGAGGTTATTTTTAACGCAGTAAGAGACAAATTCTTCTTCAATTTCCTCGAGGACCGATTGTGAGACTTTCCTGAAATCTGTTTGTTTTCTGAAATTCTCTACTATGATCTGGGAGAGTTCTTTGTTGGTTTGTTCGCTGCTGCCTTTGGTCTCTTGGATGCGTTTGTACACCCCCGCGCTGACTAGCACTAAAAATCTGAAAATCATAATGATTGATAAATTATTAAAAGCTTATATCTCAAAATGGGGCAAAATATTTGCCAAATAAAACTAAAAATATTTGTATAGTTATATATGCATCGAGTGAAAAATATCAGACATGTAACAAACAGTCATAAATAAATTAATCTGTTTTATAGAACTCTTGCAAAAAGATTTTTCGATATTACGAAATTCAATATTGAAGACCAACAGAATTAATGAAACAATAGGCACTAAGTCCATCCATCAGCCAAAGGAAGTCCACTGCTGAACATAGGGCCTCCATAATGATAACCACAGTGACGTGTTGGAGGCAGCCTGCATCCAGCGACGTCCCGATACCTTTACCAGGTCTTCTGACCACCTTGTGGGTGGACGTCGACAACTTTTTGGCCCCATCGGCTATCAGTTCTCCGCGCTATGTACGCATATGTATATGGAGACTGTCCCGCCCTCACACCCACCACTGCAACTCCTGTGTCGCAGGATCAACAGTGGCACGCAATGTAATGACACCGAGCATTGAAACTCGCCGAGTCTCCGGGAATGTCTAACTTGTCTTTAACCCGCAACGAAATTAATCATGAAGTAAATAGTAGGAGTAGGAAATATTATTTGTCACGCATATGTATAGCATAATTTCTATGGTGTGTAAGTCCGCCAACCAGCACTAGACCAGCGTGGTGGACTATAGGGCCTAACCACTATCAATCGTACTCTCGATTGTAGAGTAGGCCCGTGCCTTGCAGTGGGACGTATATGGGCTGATAAAACAGAAGATATGTATAGCATGAATTAAACATTAGAAGCTATTGACGTGTCCATCATCTCCAATTTTTTTAGTCTTATTTATTAACCAACCTGCAGCTATCATCAAGTGTGATGGGTCCGTGTATCTCCGGCGCGGCCACCACGGGCTCAGAGGCGGCCGGACTGATGTTAGGGAACGCCTTGTACAAACCCTTCACTAGATAGTTGCCCAGACACCGCGTGCCTGTCTGATTGCCTAGGTACTGTGCTGGAATATAACACATATACTGGGTATATCAAGAGTGCTACCGAAAAAGAAGCCGGGCGATAGTTTTATTAACTTCAGACACAATGCAACTAAATTTTGTGCAAAAATTTGTGACGAATTTTTTGGTTAATTTTTTTCTATTGTCGTATTAGGATGGAAGATTCATAGTTTTTTCTTAAATAATAGTGTACACCCTTTTATTTTAAAGACGCAATGGTATGCAAAGCTTTGAATTATCATTTTAGAAAAAACTATGGATTTACCACCCAAACTCGACGATATTTAAAAACTAATAAAAAAAAATATCGTGTTGTTGCTAAATTTTTAGTTGCGTTTTTTTTGTAGTCACTAAAACTACAACCCGGCTTCGTTTTCGGTATCACTCTTGATATACCCGGTATTTTATATTTTGTAATAATCACTACATTGTTAGCTGGTTTTGAAAAGAGCAACATTAGAGTTTCTTGCCCATTTTTCTCTAGTGAAAACCGCTTTCCGAATCGGGTGGTAGATAATAAAATGACTAAATCTAAACGATGTTGAACATTTTAATGGATTTAATAAATTATTTTCATTTCATTTCAATATCAATTAGCATGGTATGGTAATAAATAACTCATATAATAAAAATGACTGCCATGCCTTAGTTGTACTACAGTACGGTTGCAAAAGTGAGTTCTCGGGTTCGAATCCCGAGTCGGGCAAAGTGTCAAATTATGAGCCCCACCCAGGAATTTGTGCCCGATATGCTATTACATCGCGGAACGGAAAATACAAGGCGAAACGTGGGTGTCTTGGTTGCACCCCTGCCTACCCCTTCTGGGAAAAGGCGCGAGTTTATATAAGTATGTATGTGTATATGACTTTCATAATACATATTTGAAATGTGTCAGGACTAAATACATACCATTCCTAAGCTTGTTGACATCCAAGCCGAGTTGTGAGAGCCTCAGCAGTTCATCCTCATTGTTCAAACTGTGGTCTACAGTCAGTTGTACCACTCTTAACACTGAGTTATCATCAGTCCTGCACAACAATGCTCTTGTCTCACCTAAAAGAATCAATATATAGAGGTGTAATATAGCTAGCCTATACGTCTTAGTGCTGGATAAAAACTTTATTAGTAAGTACTATCAGTCAACCCCGTGAACAAGAAAGCTGTAAAGTAATCGAAATATCGGGAAGTCGAAATGTAAAAATAAAAATCTGCAATAATATGCATAGATAGTGGTTTTATTTCAAAGTACTCTAAATTATAGTGAATACTGGATATCCTAGGTCACATAATTGTATATTGGCTAATTGAGTTTTGGTAGGCGAGGAAAGTTCGAATCCCCACTGCCCTTTTTCTACCAACATGACCAAAACTTTAGACAATAATAATATAACTAAATCAACAACCTTCAAATTCGGTATGTTTAAAGCTTGTATTGGTACCCCAAGATACAAGCCTAGCTTAGTTTGGGGACCCCTGTGAAAAATATTTTGTAACTCTGTTTTTAATAAATATATTTTTATTTATTTATTTTTTATATTTTTTAACCCAAGTCACAACAAGCTTGGTACAGAAATTTTAAAATAGCTGACCCCTCATAAAATGAAATGAGTAAAGAAAAAGAAAACACTATCTCGTTTTGGCAGCAAGATTTAATGAACAATTGAAATAAAACTATTATTTACGGAATACGGATTTTATCGCGAATTTAGCTTATTTTTTTACATTTTTGACTTCCCGACGTTTCGATTACTTTACAGCTTTCGTGGTCACGGGGCGGACTCACCACGAAAGCTGTAAAGTAATCGAAACGTCGGGAAGTCAAAAATGTAAAAAAATAAACTAAATTCGCAATAAAATCCGTAAATAATAGTTTTATTTCAATGTGTAACATTCGCATAAATCTAAGAAACCATTTAATGAACAAATAAAAAAACTCACCAACATTAGCAACAAACAGTTTGTTATTATGAACGAGCGCGATGACAACAGTTGCACCACCAGATAAGTGCTGATCTATCTCTTTCAAACGGCCCAGTATTGTGTCACGGGTCTGAAAATTAATAGATATGAAGATAATACATTGTATAATTTGGCTTCTATAAAATTAAACAAGTAAAGTAAAGGTCACGGACATTGCTGGATGCATACTGCCTGTTGGAGTTAACTGTAGAAATCATTAGGGGAGGCCTATGTTCAACAGTGGATATGTTTTGGCTGATCGATCGGTGGATGGAAAATTAAGCAAGCCAGGTTACTAACTGTAAAAAACAGTTCATCCAGTGACGGATAGTGGCCGAATGCCGGTATATACAGCAACCTACAGTGTATTAAGAGCGTTTATACCCTGCACGCGCTTTTTGGCTTAAAAACAGGACTTTTCAAATGAGTTAATAGCCACCAATAAACAATTTAAAGGAAAAATAATTATTACTAATTTTAGAAAAGGTTGTCATCTAGGGATTTTGGTGGAAAACATTATACATTGATGGATAATTTGTGAGTACTATACGGATTACTGAACACAAGTTTCGTTATTTAGGCTTTAAATGGCAATTTAGAAGCTTAAGATATCCTTAACCACTAAATATAAGATGAAAATAAAAATATTATCAGACTAATAAGACCCTTATGGAGGGATTTTGCTGAGAAAAATAATCTTTTTGTGTTTAGTTCCTGAAAAATAAAAATTTTAACAATGCGAAATTATTCAGAAACTCTCGTCAAGAACATATTTTTTTTCACCAACTTATCGTACATAATTTTTTATAACAATTGCATATTATAATAGAAGAACATCTTATCAATAAATTACCATTTTTATATTTCAACAAAATTAGTTTTCATGTTTTCTACAAATATTTTAAAAACCACTATAAAACACGCTGTCCGACGTGGATCAAATCAGACCGCCGCAAGGCCTTCTAGAGGGAGGACGTATCGCTCGTCGCTCCGGCCTGGCTGCAGTCGATTATGCCGCGCGTAGTAAAAAATAGCCACGCGCGGAATGCGATTACCACATATTAGTACTTTGGTAGTAAAATATTTAATTATTTTTATTACCTACAATTATTTTGTAGTGAGTATAAATTATGTTTCAGGTAATATAATGGGACGTAATTCCGAGGCTAAATTATGTTATGTATTGTAATATAAAATTAAATATATTTCGTAATTGTAAGGGGTTGTAAGGCCCCTAACACTATTTATGTGTTCGAACACGAAATGATTAATAAAACGTCCGTAGTGTCTACTGATTGAACACTAATTTGAATGCAACTTAACAATGTAATAATAACGAAAATATGATAAGTATCAAAAATTTGTATTATTCTTTGCTTGCACAGTAATATTTGTCTACTTATAATGCAAATAAAATATTTTTATGATATTATATTACAGTTACATTTCAATTGAATATTTGAAGCGCACGGATCAAAGTTGTTTGAGCCGATTGTATAGCGAGCCGACGCGGCAGCTCTACGCACACAGCTTCGGTCGCTTATGTGTGCGTGAAATTAACGAAGAAATACCTATAGTTGACTTTGCGCGCAAGGTGTATACGCTCTTAATCACGATTACCTATCCTTCACTTGTATTTGGATAGTACTTATAGGGCGCCATAGAAATATCGCCCAGGGTGTCGTTAATGCTAAAACTGCTACAAAGTAGTGGGTTTATCAGCCTATATGCAGCATAGTCACTGCTACATACGGGTCTTCAAGTCAGGGTCCAATTTAGGGCTTCATCACTAATCCACCATGCTAGCGCACAAAGCAGTTTGATGAATTCATATACCACACATATCCACATATACTGCTTTCTCAAATCTTTTATCAAATATTTTTAGACAAAAAGTATAATAAAGAACACTGGGTGTTTAGGTTTATATTATGAGTAAAAATAATGTAAATTACTTACAACTATTCAGAAGCTGTGGGTATGGCAGTGCCCCCTCCAAGTCGAGCTAAAAAGCGGCATTGCCATACCATCCTTTTCTAGAAGCAATTCAGACAATTTTCTACCCCCCTATGACTTTGTTGTGGTTAAAGCAAGAAGCCTGAATTTTCAGTTATTAAGCATACATTGTGTAAACACGGTATATTTAAAATTACGAAGTTTTATGTTGAATTATATATGAGAATAAATAAAGATCATACCTGTGATTCACTTAAAGTCTGTAATTGGTACTGCAAGCTTGTTCTCTCTGCTATCATTCCATCATAGTTTTCTATGTATGCCTTCTCCACTGATACAAATGCATTCCTGCCAAATATTTTGAATCATTGAAACAAATGGCACAATCAAAATTACTTATTTGAATATCAGTAAGTTAATATTCAAGGTCACCTCAGCCTATCCCGTATTTCTTCATCACTGTAAATAATTGTAGTGTGCATTATATTATGCTGGTCTGCTGATGGTGGAGGAAAGAGAATCTCCGCAGCCATCCTCTGCATGATAAACCTCGCTGCGTCCAGACCATTGTGAGGTTCAAATACTCCATAGAGACAGCTGTAAATATAAAAATATTGATTTACAAGTTGACTGCAGTACATAATTTTTAATATTAATAACTTTTATTTGCCAAAGAGTTACAATAAGACAGTATCACAATACATTAAAATAGTTAGTAATTTTAACATAAACATTTCATTGCGGTTCTGCACTAGGCCCTTGGCTTGTATCGCAGATACCTAAAAAGAATTACCATAGTATTCTTATTTTTGTCATAGTAACTGATAAGGTTTACATCGATACCTACTTAAAAACATACTGCTATATTCATAGATAGATTTTAAAACTATTTTAGTTATCTAAAAAAACATAATTATGTAAACTTTCTCAAAATATGTAATCATATTCCACACTTGTTGTAGGGGTGAATATACAAAAATTGGGTAACTCACTGTCATCAGCCAATACATACAAAGTCTTATTATATTTTATTGAAATAACAACTTATTTTAAAACAATGAAAAGTCCTTTATATGGTCACCCAATTTCACTTATTCATTTTAAATACAAGTTAATAAAAAAACAAAATTAATACTTAAAATGTCAGTCCTTTGGCATGTCACAATCCCGAAAACCAACAATCAAGTGACTATCTATTAAACATTATCATTGATTTAAGAAAACTTACTAATTTACTACAATCTGTGATGAACATAGTATTATATACTACATCTTTCATAATGCAATGTTCTCCAATTTATTTTAAAAAAAATAAGAAACTTTGTGTTTGTTTTCATCCGTCAGTCCGTTGTGTGTTCTTTAAATTTGAAATTCTCGCCATATATCACCGAGTCAAGGTCAAATCCCTGTTTATGTATTAATGTTGGTAATGAAGTTAGTTGCGGACAGCACAATTTGACGGCCGCCATAACTGTACGAGTTCTTGGGTTGTGTCTGTTCGCCGGGTCTTCTCAGTCAGGGCCGCGTTGGATCCGGCAGTAAGCCTAAACATACGGGACGTTTCGGAAATACTTATGGTCGTTGTCTTAAATTGGACCCAAAACAAGCCCACTGAGTCTTATTCGCTGGATATATTCAGGACTGGGTCGCGTCGCGTAGTTCCAGTGGTAGTGTAAGCCCACTGAGTTTGTTTCGCCGGGTCTTCTCAGGAGGGCCGCGTTGGATCCGGTGGTAACAATAAACCGCTACGCACCCTTGTAATAATATTCATGGTCCACTAATTAATTTAATTTGACCAACGTACATATTGTATTTCTTTGAAAAATAAATTACCATAAAGTCATAACTAATACTTTAAATAAAATAAGAATAAAAAGGAAACAAATAAATAAAACTAATTCTAAATAAAAATAAAAATAATTTAAAATAAATAAATTACATAAATAAATTAATTAAACCAAGAAATTAAAATAAGGAATACTAAGTATAGGAAATATATTGTTTATAGAGATTAAGTTATATGTGTATTGACTTGTCATAAGAGCTTTTAAATTGCCTACGTGACCAATAAATACATTTCATTTCATTTCATTTCAAATACATTTCATTTCATTTCTTCTATACACATGCAAAGCCAGTCAACATTTCAGTCCCGTGGTGGGTCGTTATTTTCTTGTTAATCTGAGGTTTATTATCATTTATACATAATTAACTATGATTTGTTAAATGTAGTTTGTTGATATTCGAAATTACCAAAAAAAAAACATTAGTTCTGATTATAACCTCAAATTATGTCTTTTTCGTCAATCCGCTGGCGTCAGTCCTTTGTCAGGTATCACGCCAGAGGATTGACTTGTCTCCATAGTACTGCTTTTTTTGTTGTTTTAGAGCACTTTCATCTTAATTCCTACCGTGTATAAGCATTTCTATTTTATATTTCAGTTTAGAATATCATACGGCACGCTAAAAGCAATTTGACTAGGAAAGAAAATTAGAAAAAAAAAAGAGAAGCCGAAAAGGCTTGCTTGGCCAGAATTAAAAGTGCCCCATTAAATTAGCGGAATACAAAGAAAAACAAAAACTTCAGTACTTAAGGAAATAACTAAAATTTTTAATAAAAACCTACTTCAAAACAAAACACCACTAAAAACCAAAAAACAATAAAATATTAAGTTACGCATATATTTTGATTTATTGGCTAGTCAAATCATTAAGCAAATTAATCAACATGCACAAGTACAATGAAATAAATATTATTTTTTGCTTTGCAGTGTTACTTATTATTTTAATATTTTTTTGTGGTTTTTGTTTTGAAGTCGGTTTTTATTTTTTTATAAAATATTTTAGTTATTTGTATATTTTTAGTGTTGAAGAGTTGGTCCCACAAGGAATATGTTCTTTCCGATGATAATGAAATCGCTAAAATCGGTTAAAGCTGCCGAAGATATTGGTATTTACGTTTATTTTAATTTTATCCCCCCCCCCTACTCCTACCCCTTTTTCCTTATCTCACTGTAACCTAACTTTTATAATGCACCTAATGCAAAAAGAACCATTGGAATTATACTTCATTTTGAGGAGTTCCCCTCTCCAGGTCCAAAGATATTCAGATCAGATCTTCGCCATATTTTTATGGGACCAAATGACAAGCACCAGCTTTCAATCAAAGAAAGAATGGTCGAAATCGGTTCACACAGTACAGAGAAATGAGGTACCAAAAATAAAAAATGCAACATACAGTCGAATTGAGAAACTCCTCCTTTTTTGAAATCGGTTAAAAAGAGAAAGGACAACGTAAAAATGTTGAAGACATGACACCACGAGAGCAATGAATAACTAGAAGAAAATGGAAAAATTATTTATTAAACTACAGACAAAGAAAACAGCTATTGAAATAAACCACCTATAATTTTATACACCAGAATACAAGAAAATTGAGATAGTATTTTCTCCCAGTAATACATTAATCATTATTTTTAATTATTACTAAGTGATTTGAATACTTAAGACATGTGCCATTATTAAAACTAAGAGATTTGTACTAATTCTTACTAAATTTCATTATAATTCTTACAAAATTGTGTACTTTATCAGTACTATGTTAGCCTCGTCAGTCCCCTGGCAGTCAAATTCAGAAAATTTTAAATATCTCATAATTTACTTAAAAAAGTGACTGGCCCGATTTGGAACAATATAATCATTAGATTTGTCATCATATGCACCCGAATTTGTTATAATTTGATTTAATTATTATAGTAAACAAAATATCCTCAAGAGTTACCCAACTTTTGTATAATCACCCATAGTTAGTAGTAACACCTTTAGGTATTTTATGGCATGTCTATGACCTTATTACTTAAATATTTTTTATTTATTTTATTAAATTAACATACAGACAGTATACGCATATAGGCGGACTTTTCCTTATAGAAAATGGCATGTTGATAGATAAAGATTTGCTACCTCTGCTCTAAGCATTTCTTGGAAGTTGTTATCTTAGAATTATCTTTCTGTGCATTTGATGTTAATATGTTATATTTAGTTCTTTTGTGATATATTTTGTTGGATCTAAAGCTGATATAGAGGAATTCTTACTAAGTGATTATGTAAACATAGAACTCCCCTTTAGGCTTATAAAATAAATTGTATTGTAATGACTGTCTTATGGCTATATACACAATTTGATTAGCAAGTACTAATTCGATTAAATTTTAGGTATATGAAGACTTTTTCTTTGACAGTAATTCAGTTCAATCGAAAAGCTATGTATATGTTACTTTTTAAATTTTTGTAAGAAAATATAGGTTTAGGGTTATTTGTATTATGATATTACGGTAACCTAATGTAGGCAATTATCTTGATAATTAATAAACATAAGAGGACATTCATTCTTATTACTTACAAGTTATCCTCAGTTTGGCAATAAAAACAGAGATAATCATCTGTCGTGTTTATACTCCCTCCGAGGCGCGAAAAATATGATGCGACACACGTGTTCCTGCATTTTGGTAGGTCGTCGGTCCAGGGACGGGCTATCATAATAATTTAACACTGTCCTTTAGTTTTTTTTAGGCAATTCTGGAATTCCTGGAAGTAGAAAACTGTTTTGCGAAAGTTATTTTTGTATCCAATACGTATGATTTTGACGTTTGCGTTCAAAAACCTGATAACAGTAGTTTATATAAAATATGGAAACTAATAAAATAAAAGATGCATTGTTGTTTCATAAATAGCCGTGTGAATTAAAGCCATATTAGTATGCCTATATCTGTAAATAAGTAAATATTCAATGAAATGAATAAATTAAAATTAAAATGTTGATATTGATTAATAGAAGTTTCAGAACAGACGTTAAGTGATAGCGTTTTATTATTGCAACTTTAATATTTTTTCTTGCAAAACGGCTAATTATTATAAATAAGTTTGAAATATTTTTTTGTAAATGATGATATTTACACGAATACGAATATAACGAATTGTTATGATGCTATTCGCTGTTACTTTGCATACCTTATGCTGCTTTGGTAACCACCAATTTCCGTTCACACAAATTCATGACCGCAACGTGATAATTATTAATTGCGACATAATTATTTTTGTATGATTCAGTACCTAACATACGAAATAGCTTTGATTTGGATTATGTACATGTGTGTCGTAATCTCATTTAGAATAAGAGCATGATACACGCGCAAGTGCAAGCTTCTAATCGATATTGTAATGGGTCATCAAATGTTTGTCTACCTGCCTGCCTACGTTATAAGAATTTCTGTGAATTTATTTAATAAATTCCATACGGCACAATAATATATAGGACCAGATGTAATCTTTTAATGTCGTAGGTGTAGATAATTTACACCATTAGCCAAATAAGGATATGACCATGTGTCTATTTACTTTAGATTTTGATGAGATTTGTACCGTATTAATGTAAACATTAAGTCTAAATTTCTATGGAGTGATACGAGTACGTTACAATATGTGAAAGATATGATTTTAGGATATTTTCTCAGAATTGATTATTTTTATAGTCACCCCTTAAAAATCAAAAGTATAATAAACTATAAATTGTAGTTTTGTCGGATTAAACACATATGCTAACAACAGCGCTCACGAGTCAAGACCTTTCTTAGGTCATCGGTATGGACGTATTACACAAACTAATACGTCCATGGCCATCGCTCTATCCACAGCTCTATCTAACAGACGAATTGCTTTTCATTCACACATTTTAATTCATTATTTTAACTGATTGAATATATAGGTGTCTCAACGACGTAATACCTCACTTGTTTTCGTTTTTTATTAAATATTTTATTTATTTTTTATAAGATAATGTGACATAATCTAACTACTACCGTAGCCTTAAAATTTAAATAAATGGACAGGGCAAAAAGCGCGTATAGTGAACAGACGTAAGTGGTGCGCGCGCTCCAGTACATCTGTAGTGGAGAGTTACTGAAATAAGTCGTTGCTTGCAGTTATTTTGAAAAAAGCTTGCTTTTATTATGACAGAAATTGTAATGAAGATGATCATTTTTTTTGTATCAGAGTATAGAGGTTTATTTAAGCGCGATTGGGACGGTCGTCTTTTTGAATCTCCAAATCTCCATAAAGGCCTATCCTTAGTTTTTAAATCAATGCTACTACATTACAGATTATTCAAATTCTCGTAAAAAACCCCAAAATATTTTCAATTTTATGTAACCGACCTATTGAATAAATGATTAAACAGTACTAGCGTTTGGATAGTACGCTGTTGCCATCTACGATCACCAGGTAGGACACTAGAAAAACAGAGGTGCAGGAAGGGTAGAATGATGTATGAGCGCGGAGAGCGGAAAAAAGGCCTCACAGGTCCCAGAACTTAGCAATCTCACCCTAAGTAATATAGTAAAATTGGAATAGTTGCTGAGCTTAAGCTGACGCTTCTACTAGCCGCTATGACAATTGACTAGGAATACCTACGTTTACTCACAAATCAGGATATAAAAAAATGCATCTAACAACATATTATGTAGTCCTGACGTCACATTAAAATTAATGATATCTTGTGTAGTGGGTATCAGAAATGACAAGAAACTTTTCGGTCTCACAAACATTTGTATCGGTGCGGGGATCGAACCCGCGGCCGCTTGTTTCAATCCACCTTGGGCTTGCTCTCATCTATATTCTACCGGCAACGAACCTTGTTATTTTTAATGTTCCGCGATGAGTCACTGTCGTAATAATATATATGTAGGCTTTTATATAGGTTTTGAAACTCCACGTGTTATTTATGAATCAGCTGGCTTTTTCGATCGGTCGAACTCTGTAATTTGTCATCTTCAGCTAGGGGAAGTCAACTGCTAAACATAGGCTCTAAAAGTAATTTATGGGGATGTAAATATTGTAACTTGCCACTCCTGAAAAAACGAAAACGTAGGCTGCTTGGCTGCGTAAAACGTCCATTATGCGCTCATGACGCCAGTTTTTAACACGGTTTGATTAGCTTCACCTGTATGTTTGTATGTATGTAACCGACTCCTTTGAGCTCGATTTTACCCTACTTTGAACGACCAGATTTAATAATGGTTTCTTAGATTTACGCGAATGTTACACATTGAAATAAAACTATTATTTACGGATTTTATCGCGAATTTAATTTAATAATGAATTTAATTTGTAAATTCACGATAAAATCCGTAAATAATAGTTTTATTTCAATGACCAGATTTAATGCAAACTTTGCATACTTATCCACTTGCTTATCCAGGACCGATGACAACGCAATAATTTAAAAAGTATGACATTATCTTATACAGAAATGCATTTTTTTAAATGCTTTAACAGTTGCTAATTTGCGTGCTGCTGTCTTTCCTTGATAAGACAGCCGTAGATAATGTTTTTAGTGCAAGCAATTAAATTATAGTTTAAAAAACTAAAAAAACAGGCTTGCCTATAAGATCATGTTGAAAATGTATGTACTTTACACCATTTTCTTTCGAATCTTAATATGTACATCATACTCATTATAACATTATAAATTATTTTTTAGTTGAATCTTTTATGCAAGCTTGTTTTTTTAATGTTTATATAATAGTTGAGCGGGTGCACTGGAATCGTATTTATTTATAAAAAGATAAATTAAATAGTGAAATTTTAAGAAATTTAAGGTGATTTCTCATACCAATATTACATTACAGATTCCGTGGCGCAGTTGGTTAGACGCCGACTGTGAAACGAAAGGTCGCGGGTTCGATCCCTGCACCGAAACAAATGTTCGTGTGAATCACAGGTATTTGTTTCGGGTCTGGGTGTTTTTGTGAGACTGAATAGTCTCTCGTAATTCCTGATACCCACGACACAAGACCCGATCTTAGTGTGGGGTCAGGATTATGTATGTGACTGTTAGGTGTATTTTATTTCAAATCGTAATTAAAAATATATTAGTGAAGTTTTTTCTGTTATTTATAATACAATTAATAAATTCTTCAATTTTATGTTCAAGTAATATAGTTTTTATCTGAAATGTTTAAATCTACATAGCCATTAAAGGTGTGACTCAGAGCCCAAATTTGTCATTTCATGTTATCAATATGGGCAGAAAATATTTGTTAATTCATTAAAATAGATTCATCATCAAATAATTTTGAGCAGTCAAATATGCTATATAATTGTACATTTGTTGAAATCAAAAAGTTTTTGGCAAAATTTAAATGAATTTTAGATTCACTAAGCCCAAAATAAGCAAGAATATCAGCTTAGGCCCAAGTTGCCAATTGTAGCCGATGCCCATGCTTATTGTTGGCATACTTTGTTTGAATAAGTATTGAGTTATAAGCAAGTTAAACAACCATACAGCTTTATACACTAAAAATAAAAGCCAAATTCCTTTGACCAGTTTTAATGTAATGCATACACATTCCACAACACTAATCATACATATTTTTTACATTTTTTTTTTGTTGTATTATACAATCAGCTCTTGTAACCTATAGAGCTACCAGTGACTAATCCATTATAAACCTATGTTTCATTAAACTTCTTAAGAAATGAGAAAGCAAGTTTGACCGACCGGACAGGAATCAACAACTTTTAGAAAATACCATTATTTAAAAAATATAAGGTGCATACACCTTACTTTCTATATATAATATTATATTCCTATAATTTTAAGGTGCTGTCATAAATCATTTTACCATGTGTACCTTTGCCAAATTCGACAAGGTCCATTAACACTTAACTAACTCCTATTAAGAGAATCATTATATATGCATCTCGTTAACTATATAGGTGCATGTTCATGGAAGCTTCTTTAGAAAAAAAAATGGCTGTATGTAGGGTTTCCAAAGTCATCATAAAACTAATGAAAAGTTAAATTAAAAGTGCCCCTGAACCAACACAAACACGATTTACAATAAATGCGAAAACAATTCGAAAATACATTTATTTAGGAACACAAAATGTCTAAATAATAAAAAAGAACATGTTTGAGACACGCGCGGCTTTGGAAACCCATCACTGTTGGGTGAGCATAATTAAAAACTAGACCATTCTGTTGTCGGCTATTTAATCGGTTTTTTTGTCAGCTTTGGTTTCTGATTCTGGTTTCTTCTCCTTTTCCTTCTCTTTGTCGTTGGTGATCACCTCTTTCGCCTCTTGCTTGGAAGCCTCGTCAAAGTTGCCGACGAGGTTAGGCACTTCGTCGTCCTCGTCGAGTGGTTTTGGCGCGGCCACACTCGATGCGAGCCTCTTCAACTGGTTCAATCCCTCCGGGCCGAGCTGGCTAAGGATGCCGGGCAGCATCTCTGCGATTTGCTTGTTTTCGCCATGGCCTGTGATCGCGAAAGTGTTCGCCGCCAATGACGCTTGCGCCTTGGGGTTGTTGAAATGTATTACTGTTCCGTCATCTTTTATCATATTCACCTCCTCGATGCCGGGAATGGTGTTCACCGACAGCTTTTTGAGTGATGACTGCAGTTTCTTGTCATCTGTGGCCGCGGTAACGTGCACAACCTTCTTCTTGCGCCTCGGTGTTCCCTTGCCGCCGATGCGGACCTGCGACTGTAGTTTTTTAAGCTTTTCCGAGTTCATTCTGTTGTTTTGTTATTTGTTAACTGTCGTCGGAGACGCGGGGCACTTTTTAGCGATATTTAACAGTCAATATTAATCCCGATCGCACGAGTTTTCCATGTAACTTGATCGTAAGCACGTGTTTTGAACACCGGTTAGTTACAAAGGGAAAATGGTGGATTTGAGACAAGTTATTTCTGATT
The DNA here is from genome assembly GCA_023078785.2 of Hyles euphorbiae. Taxonomy (NCBI): domain Eukaryota; kingdom Metazoa; phylum Arthropoda; class Insecta; order Lepidoptera; family Sphingidae; genus Hyles; species Hyles euphorbiae. The sequence continues at coordinate 1,603,438 of CM041030.1, forward strand.
TCCCGTTTTTCGTCACTGGCAGCACTGCTATTGACATTTCGGTCGATTAAATTAATCAGAAAAATTGTATTAATTTAATATATTATTGCCTTACTTTACTCAATTATGATATACTATCGAATGTAGATGTTAATTTACTTTAAAAGTAGGTAAATGAAAGATAAATACGTTGCAAAAAATAAATTGCAAGAGTTGCCATGTTTTGACATGTCTATATATAAGTTACGCACTAGATGTCGCTGTTATGCAATGTGTTGACAAGTGCTATCAACTCAGATGTATAGATTTCTTTGTAGATGGCGTTGTTTTACTATACAACAATTGTATTTAGTTAGTGTAATACAGGATAGGTAGCTCTGCTTACCTCAAAATTAAAAGTTTTATTTGTGCTTACGCTAAACGCACGGATAGATAAATCATGGGTTTGTGTAAAGTGAGTGGTGAAGTCCTGGATTCGACTCATAATTAAGGCGAAAAACTTGGGAGTTTTTCCACTTGATACTATTCCTGAAACTTTGCTAGTTACTGATTTGGCGATGAAGGTGTGACCTTATGCATGCATGTACCTATACATTGTCACATAAAGAAGTCCGTCAACCCGCTCTATGTAGACCAGTGTGGTCGACAGCCACAGGAAGTCCTCCGCACACATACGTCTTCCTCGTAGATTTCCATAGAAAGATGTTGGAAAAGCCCAGCGTAGGGGTTACTCTATGAAACGAGACGAACGCCGAATGTTCGGACTTCGGATGTCCAACACCCGGAGAAAGATATAAGTTTTCCACTTCTAAAAATTAAATACTATATTCTATTATAATACCTATTTATCATTTTCTTCGTACTTAGTCTATGTTTGCGATGTACGATAGTGGGTTCCAACATTTTGTGGAGTTTCTTGCCTAGATACATATTATTAGTAGTGAAGTTTTACGGCGTTCGAACATTCGAAGTTCATATCGTTTCATAGAGTAAGCCCCCTGGATGTAACGACTTTCTCAAACTTTAGTTAAGTTGTCTGTCCACCTGAAGATGCCACTGATTCTTATCCTTCACAATAACTAATTAATAATCACCCACACTCCATAGCTTCTTGCACATTCATTCAGAAATATCGATTGCGTTCCATTTCACGCCGCATAACATATTTTACACAGCAGTCAATTTAAACATCAAATATATTTAGAAAAGTTAATGTACTTGCGTTTAATATAATATTATGAACAGATGCTGACGAATCTGAGTAAAAAGCCGTGATGTAAAAATAAACATTATTCATATTATTGGTAATAAATATTTATCCGCATTTACTAAATGGAGTTGGGAATGGGCCGCTGTAAAACTGTCGTCGCCCGATCTCTTCGCGCCGCGTCGATATGACGGCCGACAGAGAGGTATCTGAGGGGATGTTTTAGGGTGTATATTTATAATATAGGTATAGTTTTGCCGAATGGCGATAGATAATCGTCTTGCAAATTATAATATTGTAGTGTCTAAAATATATATCTGTGTACTCTAAACTAATTATAGCTAGAAGTATTAATAATTTTAGTCAATCAGTCTTACAATGAATCGGTGATGTCTAGAAATTGTATGGCTTCACAAGGCGTAATAAAATCATACAGATCATCAAAACAACAACCCCGTGGTCGCTTGTTTGCAGCCAGCTTCTCAATCCGACCAACATTTCGCTGCTCTGCTCTTTGAATGTTAATTGTTTTCTCTAATAATAAAACAACTTCATGCCCGTACCTATAATAATTATTTACCGTATATTATCAACTCATATATGTCCCACTGCAGGGCACGGGCCTCCTCTACAATTGAGAGTATGATGGAGAGTGATCAGGCCTTATAGTCCTTAATATATTATTAGGCAAACAAGGTATTTTCGCGGAAAGGTAGAAGCATAACTATAATTTTGAGCAGAAACCATCGAGATTTTCTATTCAGTCTCCAAACCAACATTCAGCGATTTAAAAAAAACTAGGATCTCCACCACGCAATAATACAACACTGACTGACATAGTTTAGCAAGTCTCTTCAATAGCAATGATATCGTAATAAAATTAATTGTTTTTTATCGCGAATTTGGTTTCATTTTCACATTTTTTCACTTCCCGACGTTTAGATTGCTTGCAATACCAATGAAATCCATAAAAACTCAGAATCGACAGCTAGCTCAATATCCAAGTCTGTATCAGCCCGTATACGTCCCACTGCAGGGCACGGGCGTCCTCTACAATCGAGAGTACGACTGGGAGTGGTTAGGCCATATCGTCCACCACGCTACCCGGACTAGACAGTGCGGATTGGCGTACTTACATACCATATAAATTCTTATAAATCGCTATGGTATGCAGGTTTCAAAGCCAGAGGTGTGCCCTGAGATTCGAACCCGCGACCACCTTGAACATGTTGGCACCCGCAACTAGTTCGTTTACCAACGGGCCACCGCGCACTTTCAATATCCAAATGTCCTCAGCTAATACATCATTTTGGTGGGCGTCGAGTGCGCCACTGGGGGCCGGTCCCCCAAGGCCGCGTGCTGAGTGCTCGAGTTATTAATATTTTGGTGAACACATCCGTTGTGTTCTTGGCCTATTATCGCCTGTTTCGCTAAAACTCGGCCGCACTTACACGCTGCGATGACAGATGTACTGTCGCACACAGAAATCTGAGTGTCTCTGATATTTCGGAATTAAAGATAAATATGTAAAATTTAAGAGAGCAAGTTTTTTATTTTATGAATAAAATGTTAAAAAACGGCTCCCCAGCAATTGGCCTAAACAAGACCAGGATTACGTCATTATTGCATACTTGCAGATAGTCGTTGCGACGTATTTTTTTTCTTCCTGTAATTTTTAAAATAAGTATAATTTTCTCCCTATTCGCTTATTTGTGATGTCTTGCTTGGTTGTGCAAGTGGAAGCACATTGAACGAATAAATATACACATAACTACATAAACATCTGAAATAATTCGCTATCCTGTCTCGTGATAAAGAGCGCAGTGTAGTAGTACGAGAGATGACAACCAACATTTTTGTCTCATAGCAATACGGCCACAACCACATCAAATTGATAGATTTGATTATTTCGAACTCGAAAATACCAATTTCAGACATTTTTCGCGTAGCGTTTGACCGCACTGAATTTTCTAAAATGTCAACAAATTTTACCGGACTGTATCATAGCAATCTGTCTGATTTTCTGACTGTAGTTATATAATAGCCATAAGATACCGAAAACATATTTTTCAGAAGTTAATAGTGTAACGCGAACCCAAAAAAAAATTTAGAAAAATTAAAAATGAGACAAAAATATATGATGATAGCAATCCGTCTGAAAATGTTCTTTACGGGTAAATTAGGATTAGTTAATACGAAAAAAAATATTTTCAGAAGAAAATTCGGATGCAACAAATTTTGAGACCATTCTAAATATGTTAAGGAATTTTACCGATCGGTATCATAGCAATCTGTCTGAAAATTGTTGAAATTGATGAAATGAATTAACCAGATGTAAAAAAAAATTATATTAGAAGAATTCAGTGTAGCACCTCCCTTATCAGACAACTTTTCGATATCGAGCGTATTGAAGCGTGACTGATTGCAAGTTGGGCAATCACCTTGCTTTTGTCTTGCCAAAATAGAGAGCGGACAACGTATCTGTGCTATAAAAACGTCTATTATAATTGATAATTTTGAATTCTTAAAATACTACTCTTCCATCCCCGAAAACTTCGTCAATGGGAGATGAGCAAACTATGCCTTATCATTGGGAATAGAAGCAAAAAAACGTCCGCGAGCCCTCGGACAACCAGCGACACACCCACGTCCGCCTGAGCTACTTATAGTTTGTTGTCACTTTAAGTGAGCGTTATTTCAACGGTTAGGACAGCTGGTGAGTGACTATGTATAGTAAGAGAGTGGCAGGAGTATAATATACGAAAAAACCATTCCAACCGCAGCAGAAACGCAAGAAGCGCTCAGGCATCGGCCAAGCGACTCCAAAACGTTCTTTTCTCTTTTGGGAGTACATGCGACATTTAAAATGTCTGAAAACATTTTTTTTGCAATCATGCCTTATTTACGAACAGTAGAAAAAAATTTCATTCGGATTGCTATGATACAGGTCGGCTAAATTTGTTGACATTTTCAAAAATTCGCTTCAGCTATATACTACGCGCAAAATGTCTGAAAACCAACTTATTCGTCATAAAATTATAAAATCTATGTACATTTCCAATATCAGACGTATTGCTATGATACCGACTGCCTTTTTTTTTGACACAGCAGAAATAGCCTCACATGCAATTGCTACACTTTTGACCGTTACTACCTACCTAGTCGGGTTTAGAATTACATAATCCAACGATTTTATACAGTTTCGACCGTATTGCTATGATACATGGTTTTGGTCGTCATCTCTGGGACTATAGTGCAATGGTGTCATAATTAATTATATTTTCTGAGTTTTTATGCTCTTGTTTATGCTTCAGGTCGACCGGTATAGTAAGCGTACAATTTTAAGTGCAATTTGCTCGTCCTATCATTTTATTATTAGAATAAAATAAATTATAATTGCCCGGGTAGGCAACACCCTGATTTGGCTGCTCCTTTCATACTGTTGTTATTTTAATAAATTACAGCAAAGGTCTACCATTATGTTGTAAATTAATACAGATTACAAATACCTACTCATACAAAAATAATAAAAAAATTGGCTAACACTCCCACGAAACATTCAAAAACATATTCCACCTTACACTTTCGCGCCCGCCGCTACCGTCTGAGTAATAAACTAATGCACTTAATTTTAGATACCTTTACGCGTTTATTGGTTTTTTATAATCATATTTTAGTGTTGTATCGATGATCTCGCTTTGTGAGTGGAACCTCTTGACTAACGATCGTATGATTTAAAATATTACGCCCGGGCCAGGGTGGGAGGCGTAATGGATTTCGCCATTTACTTGCCTTTCCATGACATGTCAATAACCGTGATTGACCAACATGGGAATGGCTGCGTCGGTCTTCGGTAATAGAAACGGCATATTGGACTTACTAGACATTAGAAATTGTCTATTTCTTGGGTTGCGGGGTCAAGTGAGGATATATTTTGCATAATGTTGTTGAAATATTAAAATTTATATTGGCTGGATTTTAAATATTTAAAATACAAAAAATAACTTGCCCAGGCTTATAATGGTTTTCCGAATGAAAAAATATCCAAGTACATGATTCTGAAGTTCGGGAATTGTGGGACAGTAACATATCTAGTCTTATTTGTATATAAACGTTTTTTTTGTTAGATTACCTTTACGAGTATTTTACAGAGTGATGCATTGCTATAATGTTAGATGTATTCTTTTAATTAATCATGAAGTAGATAATAGAAGGAGTTGTAAATCTCTTTGTCCACTATACAAGAGATAGTCTATTGTCAAATGGAATTCTTTTTGACGGTATCGCACTTGCCATCAATATACTATATAGTGTACACTGGTAAAGTTGTATCAAAAACGTAATAATCCCCGCTCATCGCTGCCGCTTCTCTCTCGACTATATTCAGTTTCTTAGCGTTTGAGTAATGACACGATGAACTGAGGAATAAACTCACAAATCGAAACTTATCGATTCTGTGAGTGCGTTGCGTTAATCATTTCGTCCGTTTGTTTATAACGATTACGTACATACATGCTGTCGTGCGCGGATTTACTTGGGATGGGTTTTTATACGTTACGCAGTGATTATAGGAAGGAGAGGAAAGGGTGTTACAGTCGAGGATGTTGGAGACCGAGATATTTTTATATCTATATCTGAATAAGCCCATATACATCCCGCTGTAGGGCACGAGCTTCCTCTAGTACGATTCAGAAGGGTTGGCGAACTTTACATACCATAGAAATTCACATACCATAGCAGTTTGTATGAATTCGGACATCTTTCCCCAAGATATTTTCCTTGCATGTGGGCAGGAATCCCGACCGCGGTAAACGGTGGACGATATACTGGTGGACACGAATATCACACTATTGGGAAGTGGATAATATTGAACAGGAAAATAGACCTAAGCATCGGCCTACGATCAGATTTATGTGATAGCTATTGCAGAACACCTACAAAATTGGGTTACGGTAGGTCTGGGCCACACAAGGAATAAAGGTTAGAACGGATGAGGCAATGGAATGTAATGTATTATGAATATTATGCTTACCTGAACTTTCTCATATCTTTTCACTGAAAGAAATATTTTCATCGCTTTAAAATATATTTTTCTAAGCTGCCGAGTAGCCGAACGTGGTTTATAGCAGATCTAGATAGAGGTACATAAACAAATTAGTTTGGGAAGTCAATGTTCTTTAATAGGACATGGCATTAGCGAACATGGAAATTAAAAAAATAACAAAACAGATAATTTCCGAACTCGTTAAGAAAAAGTTACGTCAAATTAAAAATAGCATCGACAAAAAAACGTCAAGCGTGCGTCGTGACAATCGTCGATTCCCGCTTTTTTCGACTTTTTTTTCCATCCGTTTCCCGCTAAGCTATTTATCAGGACTCCGTTTTGGTTACGCTCTGTCATTTAAGCAATTATTAAGGCTCGTTATCATTGTGTTAAAAAAAGTTTTAACATCGAAATAAGTTGAACTGTGAATTTGGTGACATTTCGGAAATGGTATAATTACTTGGCGTTTATTTTTGTTGAAAAGTTAAATTGAGTAATAAAGGAAATGATTAAGTTTGTTTTGGAACAGGATTTCTTTTTGTTGGATACGTGAATAATTTGAAGACAACGGTTGCAGTAGTAGAAAGCTAGGCGTCATCGAAATATAATCCTTTATTTTATAAGCCTAATCCTATAATTTGATGCAGTCTTCGCTATATTCTATAAAGCTAGTAATTAGATTTGGCTTGTTATTGGAGACCAATCTTAACCGAAACTCTTGTAAAAAATATTCATATCCATTAATTATACCATGATTTTCAAATTGGAATATCAACACAATACTTGACCGCTCCAGGAATCAAAACCCTGATCTTACGATTAGTCCCTTCGCCTTCACAAGACTAACACAACAACCCCTAATAAATTCCCGACACGCCCTCTAAGATTTCTACCCCTAATTTCATGCTAAAATCTTTGGAATAATTTATGTTCCTAACTGTCACATTACACGGTTTAACTAGTTTAATCTCATATTTTTTGCACTCTTGTTTGAGAGCATTTTTTGCCAAACAGCTCATTAGACAAGATTTTGAACGGATTAAGTAGGATTGGAGGACCACCTATGAGATGCAGATGGTGGGAAGTGTTTTTTCAGGTTCCAAGGGGATCGAGAGGTTATTTGCAGACTTGTGCAGTAGGATTACTTCGCGAATTATTTTTATTTCTTCAGTTTATATTTTATAAAATAACAGAGACGTGAAAATATTATGTGTAATGTAGAATGTAAAATATTTTTGTTACATATTTATTTATAAAGAATTTAGTGCACAACAAAATGGAACAAATAAAATAATTGGAAATCGCAATATACAAAAAGTACAATTGCAATTAATGGGAAGACGTGCTTGCTGTTCGCCTAATGGTAAGCGATACGACCGCTCATGAACAGTATTTTCCAAAGAAAACCTTAAATTACAAAGCTATGCTTGGTATTCCACTGCACTCGCTATCCTGAGACATAAGATGTTAGGTCTCAATATGACCAGTAGTTATTCTGACTACAATGTCCTTCAAGCCGAAACAAAACAGTGCATTTACATATTTTTTCAGTCAAACAGCAGTTTGGCTGCTGTAGTACCTACCCAGACGGCTTCTCACATATTAGAGACCTCAGCCAGTCAATGTCCTTTTTATAGGAAACACTTATCACTAATAAATTATGTGCTCATGTGAGTATTCTCAATAAATGTACGATGATATTCAGATGTATTCTCAGTAAAGAAACAATCTATTCCTAAAACTAAGGATAAACAGAGAAATACATTTTGAAATAGAATCCATACTGTTCTGCTTAATACGGCAAAAACTATGACTAATAGCGGTGAAGTTTTTGTTAACAAATCATGTTTGATGTCGAAGCGACAAATTAGTTTAGATTTCAAGTTGGGTGTAAAATTACATAAAAAGTATGGGGAAGTAGCGGATTGGACTATATGTCAAAATTAGTTTATTTATTGTTATTTTTGTATAGCTTCGGTAAAAAGGAGTATGTTTTTAATGAGGGAGCTAAGATCGAATTTAGTATTAATATGACAACCCGATTTACTACAACGGAAATTATTTAAATAATTGTTATTTTTATTAAAGGTTGTTAATAATCTATTTGTTTATTTTAAATCACAATACAAACAAAAACCGTACGAAAATGAGTAGACATGACATTTTTAATAGAGTTGCCATTTTTTTTCTATATTGCCAATTGTCACCCCATTGTACTCTTTTTTTGCCAAGTTATACTTTCGTATTTCTGTATGTAATTTGAAACACAAGTTATGTATTTTAATATGTTTTTTTATTTCTTTACAGATTAAAATTTCTCCAGCTGCGTGGTGCGAATAGTCTACATCCGAATGTTTTTTTTTTAATAAATAATTTCAAATTTTAATTCATTTGAGGGTAGTTTTGTTCTCAATTGTTTCTTGTTAGATTTTTAGTTAGTTTCGTGTAAGTTTCCGAATGCGTAGTGTGTGATTCATTTTTGTTCTAGAAATGTTGTATAATTTCACGTGTATTTGTGGACAATATAGTGTTTAAGTGTGAAGTGATGTGTAGTGACCTACAATAGAACTTCTACGTTCTGTGCCTTTGTTGTATGTTGTCTATGTTTATTTTTTGATGTAATTTCGCGAGTATTTGTGGACAATATAGTGTAATTGTGAAATGGTGTAAAGTGATCTACAATAGACCATCTTTATCATGGACGTCGACCATCTAGCTTCGGAAGATCTTCGGTAAGTACATATTAAGATATAATCATAATGACAATTAATTGGATTATTTTGTAATTTTATTTATTCTTATGTTTCGTTATCATTGTATTTATTGTCTTTATGATTTATTTTTTGGTGAATTAAATATGTATATTATGGTGTTCGCTACAAACTTGTCTAACTTAGGTGGTATGTGCAATTTCAGAGTTTCCTATTGATGCTATTGCTAGCCCATATGTAGTGGCGTTTGTATCCGTAGTATCTTAAGGGACTTGAAATAAGTAGAGTCCAGTCTATACAATATTTCTTAATCATATGAAGCCTATAGTCGCAAAAAGCTTTAACGAATATTTACAGGGGTTAATAGTAAGTATAATTTACATCCAGAGACTTTGCATTATTTTGATAAGAACTTAGGTCTGAACTCTTAACCTATTGATGCACAATATACAATCGGATGGACTTTAGTTTATCTGCCCAAGATATCAGGGTTGGGAGGGAGTGGGGGGGGGGAGGGGGAAGGTGTCCCATGTCCCCTGGTACCACTCCCATGAAAAGGTGACGCACCATTCCCGAGAAAAACCAATTAATGTAACCTAACTTTAGTTTAGACTTTAGTTTATTTGGCCACAAACAGAGCGGCGAAAGTGATCACAGGTGGTAGGGATTGAGTCCCTGATTAGAACAATACCACTCTTATTAAAAGGTGGTGTATAATTTTCGAGAAATTAATGAAAATATTTTCTAACCTCAAATCACATATTAGGTAAAACGGAACGTTATTTTTGTAAAAATAATTACAACAACAGAATTAATATTGAAGATTTAACATATGAATATTTATGGAGACGAGAAGTAGAAAAAAAAAAAAAAGATCCCTTCGAAGAACTAATTAATGTGATAAATTTTAGTTTCAATAAATGAACTTTATATCATGTTTGTTGTTTTATTTGTTTTTTAAACAACTTGGAAATCATGTTCCAATGGTAGTTAGTGTACCCACTTTGTGGGAAAAATAGGTCGACTTTGTCTCAAAACCGACTTGGGGCACCCCGACTTCACGTAGACTTTTGGTTACCACCCCTAGAGTGTATATAAAAGCCGGAGGCGCGGAGGGAGAGCAGCCCCCGCCCGCTGTAACGAAGGATATGAGCATGGGTGCCTATCCTTTGTTACGCAAGGGCGACGGGGCTGCACTTCCCGCAGCGCCGGAGACGTTTCAGAAGTAAATTTGTTCTGACAACAAGTGTTTTGAGGTTAGGTTACATTAATTGGTTTTTCTCGGGAATGGTGCGTCACCTTTTCATGGGAGTGGTACCAGGGGACATGGGACACCTTCCCCCTCCCCCCCCCCCACTTCCTCCCAACCCTGATATCTTGGGCAGATAAACTAAAGTTTTACCATACAATCAAATATCTATGTTCCATCTTTAAGCTGTGAGCTGTACAGTAATCTGGAATTTAATGAGTAAATCCACTCGTTTCTTGAATCAATAACAATTTTCAGCGGTTACTTAAATAATGCCCATAAACAATTGAGTACCCCGTACAATTTTCACAGCAAATTGATTCGAGATTTCGACACGGCGCGAAAGGTAAGCCCTTGCTAAAAAAAGTTGAACAAACGCGCCAACACAATTCAGTATTGAACGATCAAATAAAATAAACGCAAAATTGTATCGGAACAAATTTCAATCTATCGCCGGAGTGCCCAGCCAATTTGCAAAAACAATATACTGGCTGAACCTTTTTAACGCGCTGCCAGTGTTACTTGACCCTTAGGTGGAGAGCGGACAGAATTACGTTCAGTTTATCTTGTATTGTACATAGAAATGTCACTATAACAGACGCTAATATTCCACATGCTCCGGTGGCGTCATTGTACTACGATACGATTACAAAGCTGAGATCTCGGGTCGGGAAAATTGATCTTGGATTTTTTTATTAATTATTAGCTCGAAGTCAGAAATTTGTGCCCAATATAGCGAAGGGTTCGTCCCCTATCACATCGTGAGACGGAGCATACAAGGCGAAACGTGGGTATCCTGTTAGCACCTCTGCCTACCCTTTCTGGAAAAAAAGACGTGAGTTTATGTATGTATGTATATTCCACATGAAGAAACCAAAACCGTAGTGATTTTAAATATACTAATCTAAGCACTAAGTAGTAATGTTCTATAAATAGGTCTCGGACTGAGCGAATCTAACTCATTTTATCCTTCCTGCGACGTGGTCAATAGCAATTGTATGTTAGACTTATTTTATTATTATGGCGATATCAGAGGAATTTAGCTTATTATTGAATTTTATACGCACTAGCGACGTGCTTTAATATGGACCTTATTAAGTAGAGCGTAGTGATTTAAAGTATTTCTGTTTTCATGTTAATGCAATACTTATTGCTTTCATGAACTTTATATTATATTTTGTTAAATGTATTATATCACCCTAATGTATGTTTGACTTCTATTATTTACTATCATGATTTATGTATATTTTTTCCTGGAAAATTTCGTTTCGTAGCATTAAGTTCATGATACCCATACGCTTTATAATTCGAATTATCGTAGTAAGAGAATAATTGGAGTTGAGTAGTTGTTTTTAAATGGGCATTGTATTTTTTTCAATTTAACCATTTAAATTTCTTTAACTCGTATTTTTACCGCATCAATAAGCTGTCGAATGGTTTGTCAGCTTACGTATTCGCTGTCTTCTGTACTCCCAAATCCTTCTGCAGCAATTAGGCAGGCCGGCATAATTGTGTCAATTGTTGCTATTGCTTTTTGCCATTCGATACTCACTCAGAATAGCTTTGCACTTACCATACTTAAGAATAAAGATGGATTCAACTTAATTCTTGTGTGATTTATTGATTTAGTACTCTAGCAACTTTGTCGAGGATAAAAATACATAATCCTGAAACGCAAAAACTGTTCAGCTCCTTGTCTAACTCCCCGTTCCACCGATTCCCACCACGCTTCGGCGTGTCTCCCGAAAATGGTCGCGTTGTTATTTTTTTTGCGAGACAAAAATCTTTTTGTCGCGAATCGATCCACTGGGAGCAATGCACGTTGTACAACGCACGAAATATCGGGATCAAGCTGTGTTAACAGATTTAGCTGGGTCTACATAGATTGTTTAGAATTTATATGTATTGCAGAGGACCTTTTATTCGACTTAGTTGAGGAGGTAAATGCTAAAAAAATGGGTTGGAGAGTCTATTTTTATACAATGCCATTTTAAACAAAGCTCCTAATTACTAAATAGATATGTACAAGATATGGTAATAAATATATTAAAAATAAAAATAGGTACTTTTACGCTTTTTTTTCTTACAAGCCAAAGTGAAAATTAAAAAGAACACAATTTTTATGAGACCTATTGATTTAAAATCAACGAATACGTGAAACGTTCATACTTACAACAGTATTAAGCTGACAAAGAAATGTTGGTACAAAAAAACCTATCCTGATTTTTATACAATAAATATTTATTATTTATTTATTTATAAACTTTATTGTACACCAGAAAGAAAAAATACAATAACAGAAATTAGAACAATATTAAAAATAAGTACAATCGGCGGCCTTATTGCACTAGGCAATCTCTTCCAGGCAACCTTTGGATGGAGATAAGACACGAGAGAGAGAAAGGGCAGTCTAGGGTGTATAATGAGAAAAAAAAAAGTATATACCAACAAATAAAAAAATAAAAAAAATTAAAAACACAAAATAAAAGTAAAACATTCATATAAATATGTACAACATACATATATATATGCATATACAAAATAGACATAAAATATAATAAATATATACATAATAAATGCTAATGGAAATAGTAAAAGCACATTAATGTGTAAATTCAGTGAGAGAGATAGTATTCCTTGACTAGTGACTTAAAAGATGACAATGTTCTAGCCCGTCTCACGACATCTGGAAGTGAGTTCCACAATCGAACAGCTAGTACGGAGAATGATTTGTCCATAAATGTCGTGGTGTGTACGGGCATTCTCAGTTTCATGTTCTCCGACGACCTCAGGGATCTTTCATGGGAATCATGAAGAAATATAAAACGGTCTTTGAGATAAGAGGGGGTGAGAGGGTTAAATAATATATTGTATAAAAGTGAAAGAGTGAAATAAATAATGTATTACCAAAAAAATATTCACCGATCAACTTTTTGGCCAATATAATTGCTTCATAATGCAAGTTAAGTTGCTAAAGCAGACTCGATCCAAATCAGTCTATATAGGTTCGAATAGGCACAGACCTTAATCTCTGATAATCTGGGTTAGGCCTCGGATCACCACACAATATTTAAGGTCTGGTGAACTTCACATATTCACACTATCAATGATTTATAAAATATTAATTCTTTTGATACTTACTTCTATACATTGGAATTCTACTATTTGAGTTTGGTTATAAAGTGTATATTGTGTAAATTTTATAGTTTTCCTTTGAACACAATTTTCTTTTTACTGTCTGCCGATGTATTGAATTGAATCGCAGTTGAGAGCTCCACACGGCTCTCTGGAAATTCGCCCTTTGTATTTGCATAGAATATTTTGTACTAAAGAAAATATCTTGTATGTATTTTCCTTCGTTTACTTGCCTTAAAATAGCACCAATCTCACGTATAGGTGAACAGACGTGGTTTGCTGTTATTTTTTTTTTAAATATATGTATATTTATTGTTTTGGATTATGAAACACTCATATTTAGAACCTTGTTCTTTTCCATCTATTTGAAAAAAAAACAATCACAGGTATTCTAGATGAATTTATAACATTTGGAGCTAATATTGGCATATATTGGATCGCCTAGGGCATTGCATTACATCACGTCCTCACATAATATCTTTTAGAGATTGTATTTAAAACATCACACTAATGCCACACGTGGTAATACGCAGGTGGTGTTATAGTCTAGGTATACTAGGCAATACTACGCTAGGTTTTTCCACAAGTTCAAAGTTTTCTTCGTTGTTGGTCCTCGTAACTACAAAAGAATAATGATTTGTCACCCACAAATATTAGCGCAAAAGCATTTATTTTATTGATATATTTAAGGAAAGTCGTTTCATAAATACCGTTTCGGGAATGTATCGGATGAATGAAGAATGGCTCGCAAGAGTAACGATGCGGATGTGCGAGGTCGACGTGTACACAATGCAATCATTTTATACTGAGAATGCATACATATGTCAATACAACGGTAGAATATATTTAGTAGTAATTGTAATCCTCAAATTGGCTTTATTAATTAAATGATTCATATTATGTTGTATAAAGGAGGGCTTAATGTTTGTCCTTTGGGTGGCGCAGACTTGGCTTTACGCGTCTAGTCATTAAAAAAACGATGAAATAATGAAAAACTAAATTAACCGTAAAGTACCCTAATGGGTTTTGTATCTTGCCAGTCTATTTTGCATCTCGCGTATTCAAATTAGAAGTAAAATCACAAGCATCTAAAAGTGCTTCCGTTGTTAGATGACCCCGAAGCCAGGTTCTTTAACTAAAGATGATGTACATATATTTGAATAAAGGATTCAAAATCGAATGAAAGCAGTTTATTAACTCGATAGGTAGTCTATGATATTTTCCAACATTGATAAAATATCATCATATTAATAACATCTAACACAAGTTAAGTAGTTAAGTTTGTCAGCCTCCGTGGCGCAGTCGGTTAGACGTCGCCTGTGAAACGAGAGGCCGCGGGTTCGATCTCCGCACCGAGAGAAATGTTTGTGCAGCCCACAAATATATTCGGGTCTGGGTGTTTGTGAGACCGAAAAGTCTCTCGTAGTTCCTGATACTCACGACACAAGACTCGATCTTAGTGTGGGGTCAGGACTATGTATGTGAATGTTGGGTGTTATTTACGTGTACGCTGTGTTTTCTTTTCTTTTGCGATAAAGGCGTGAGTTTATGTATGCATTAAAATATCTTAGAAAATAAATATAATAGAGAAACGGACTTCTAAAAATAACGGCTTATAACCCAGTGCCAAAAATAGTATAAGAATTTTACAACCTATTCTAAATATAGCGGGAACGAAACTCCTGTTACAAGCGGAACGAATCCCGAACGAAAACGAATCTACCGCTTAGGATTTATTATGTCACCCCAAAATTGCTTCCACGACAATAAAACGTGATTGGAAGTGTCGAGTTACGTTTTATGTTCTAGTCTTGTTCGTGGTTTATGTTTACGTTGAGAGCGATTATCTTAATCATTCAGTCAAATTATTGAGAAAGTATTTACGAAATTCCAACACGCATAAGTCTACGTGGTGGATTATATGGCCTAACCACTCTCAATCATATTCTCGATTGTGAAGGAGGCTCGTGCCCTGCTGTGGGATGTGTATGGGCTGATACAGATACAGATTTATGAAAGTAGATATAACTATAACGGTAAAGGAAAACATCGTGAAGAAACCTGCATACCATAGCGATTTGCATTAATTACTATGGTATTTAAATCCGCCAACCCGTGCTAGGCCAGCGTGGTGGACTATATGGCTTAACCACTCTGTATCATATTCTCGATTGTGGAGGAGGTCCGTACCCTTCAGTTGGACGTATATGGGCGAAAACATTATATATTTACGGAAATATGGATTTTTGGGCGACTCTACGTTGTTATAATTATTTCTGATCAGGTTTACGGCTATACTTATTTAAATATTCTGTAGCTGAGCATTATTTGTGCTAACATTATCTAAAGAGGACAGTGTCGGTGTCCAATTAAGTGGTTTTAAGATAAGTCTTTGGGCAAAACAATGAATTATCATAATACGTAATACTGGCGAAATTGTACACGCCTCACATATGAGAGCCCGGCAGTAATTGTCATCAAGACATTACTTCTTGTCGTCAAGTATAGTTTAATCATTATTTTGTGCTAATAAATAAACCTATATACCCACACAATGCAGTCTTAAAGAATCATACTATAACACAGAACATTTTATTGAAAAAAATAAGCATGCTTGGTTGCAAACCTCCATATAATTCCGAGATACATCTTGAGCTCCAATTCTCGCAATTTGAACAGTTCAAGATGTCCATATTATGTGCGAGCGAGAGGGTGTACGTGCGACAGAGACAGCATGCATATGATCCATAGTGTTACAACCCCATTTCAGGCAAGTATCGCTCCTTTAGCAAATACCTCCCACTTATGTACAGCGGGGGAAAATGGAATGGATTAACCTGGTTATTTTAAAATATATTTATATAATATGTGTTTAACCAAATAATGCTTGATTTAGCATGAAGTTCACAGTATACCTAGTTTTGTAACTTAAGCCACTTTAATAGATTAGTATAAATTTTCTATACATTTCTACGAAACGAGTAATCGGGTTTCCTTATTGTATGGACAACAGCCATAAACACCCAGAAGTCGAAATTATCGCTTATGTGAATAGATGGCAAAATAAGAGGGACATTTAAAAAATTTTCAATAACCTCAATAAATAATAGGAGTAGGCGTGAAGCTATTTCCAGCAATGGTTGAAAATGCGAAAATGGGTAGGTTTCAACATTTTCAACTCAATAACTACTTAGTTACCAATAGGCAATAATGCATATAGGCTAAATCCAGACTTCGACCGAAAATGAAGCCAGTTAGTAGTTTTCGTGATTATAGACATAAAGCAACTAAAAAATTTGCAACATAAATTAACAATATAAATAAACTTCTCTGTGTTTAGGCGGTAAGTAGATACTAAAATAATAATTTTAACGCTTGTGTATTACAGTGCCTTTAAAAATAAAAGGGTGTACATATTTTTTTTTAGTATTAACTATGTATATACCAGCCAAATAAGACGATAGGAAAAAAATACAAAAATAATGACACGTTATTTTGCAAAATGTTAAGTTGCGTTACGTTTGAAATCACTAAAAATACAGCTTTGTTTTCGGTTGCATTCTGGATATATCTTGTATAAGCCAAATTATATGTTTTAAAGTATATTATAAAAAAAAAACCATTAACTTGCACACTTGTAGGTATTTTTAAGTGGTATTCAAATAATTCAAAGCTTTTATTATGGTAATAGGAATGTGAGCGACACCATTTTTTATTACAAAAGATATTTTGTCACCTGCTAACCTTATTTAATTTTACGTCTTTGTAAATCTATATTGTGTAAATAAATCGTAAAATTATAATAAGTACTCTAATAAAATCAATAATAAATATAAATGTGTAAATTCTAGTACATAATTCATTAATTCTTAAAAAGATCGTGTTACATTTTGCATATTTCACACCTGCCATTGTTTGATGTACGTTTTATTCTATTTATACCCAAATAAAAACAAGGTCATAATAATTTATCATGTTTAACTAAGTTTATAAATCACCGATTATATGAAAAATCTTTTTTCACTAACATTTTTTTACATTAATTATTTTTATTATTAGTGGTATGATAGCATTGTATATTTCTCCCGCTAAATAGGAGTGTAAATGCTCTGTTTTGTTCCGCTTTGACGGACATTGTAGCCAGAGTAGCAAAAGGACATATTGAGACTTAACATCTTATGTCTCAGGTAAAGCATTGCTTTGTATTTCATGGCGTAGTTTAGTTTTGTTACTGTCCGTGAGCGGTCGTATCGCTTACCATCAGGCGAACGGCATGCTTGTCTCGCCATTCATAGCAATAAAAAGATCTTCTATATATATAAACTAATTTCTGAATGCATTTATTTATCTCTAAAAATAATATTTTATAATGAATATTCATATATTAGAATAAAATAATGCTTTTGTTAAAAAACTTGCAAATATTTAGCACAAATCTTGCAATGTCAAGTTAGATCATGTTATTAATTATAAGTCATCTAAATGACTAATAACATGAAAATGAAAATAATTAATTGTTTCCAATTAGATGTTCTAGTGTTCTACATCATTTAGATTCAGTCATATTTTATCTATACCTTTTTCATGCTATTTTCTTTAAGTTCTCAGTCAATTTTCCCCAAGGCTCCGTCACGGGCCGGGGTGGCACTTATCTCAAGTGTCTAGGGGTGGCTGGGGGTGGGATATTTGTCCTCCATTACAGTGCTGTTAGACTAAGCGTTAACGGGTGCTGTTCCGTTGCTCCAATATAACGTTTAACTACACTGAATAAAACACTGTATTTTGTTTAGGGATGTATTTGGTTAGGATACATTCGCAAGAATTATGTAGGTAATTAGTATTTATGATACAAAAAATATAGATATAGGAAAGGGGACGAAAATTCATTGCTCTGTCGAAAAAAAATATAGTTTATAAACATATTTTTCCGGTGTCGAATGTTTTGATTTTTAACCTATTCTGTCCCACTGCTGGGCAAAGGTCTCCCTCAACTCCTTTCACACATCCCTATTTATTGATACCATCTAAATGCTGTTAAATTGATTGAGGTTGTAACGCCACCTTTTTCGAGGTCTGCCTCGTCACCTCTTGCCATCCTTAGGCATCTATTATCTAGTTAGTTTTATTGAATGCTGTGTCTGCTTTAGTATAATCATGTACTTAGACTAAGTTTTTTGTTTCTGTTTTCTTGTTCAAATGTATTGGTATGTGATTGATAGTAGACCTAAAATATAAAAATAAAATAAAAATCTATTGAGTGGCAATCTTTGCTTACCTTTTTGGGTGCATCCTGATGACGTGGCTCGCCTAATCCCACTTTAGTTTGGCCGATTTTTGTACATAATCCTTGACTCTGTTTATGGAGCGTTTTTTTTTTTTTTATTGCATTGGATGGCGAGACGAGCAAGCCGTTCGCCTGATGGTAAGCGATACGACCGCTCATAAACAGTAGCAACATTCCACTGCGCTCGCCATCCTGAGACATAAGATGTTAGGTCTCAATATGTCCAGTAGTTGCTCTGGCTACAATGTCCTTCAATCCGAAACACAACAGTGCATTTAAGCAGTGTTGTTTCACGGGAGAAATAGACATTGCGGTGGTACCTACCCAGATGGCCTCTCACATATGAGAGACCTACCACCAGTAAATGGATTTATGGAGCGTAAGGTGTTATGGGACACTCTGTTCATGCGTGTTACGCCAATCATACGTTCCATAGTTCTTTGACAAACTCTGAACCTGCATGTACGGTGAAAAACCAGGTTTAAACTCTGTATGTGAGAATTGTGTATCTTATACACATGTAAACGAGTCTAAGAGCTTAAGAGAAATTGGAAGATTTATCTTCTTGTCTTCTTCGCTCTAATTAAATTAAAAATCAGTCAACAGGGGCGATAAATTCTATAGTTAAAATAGGTTTTTAAACTGACTACGAATAAGGCTGGATAAGTCTTCTTTTGCCTGCACTAATATTACTATTATGACATTTTAGCCAGAGTAACTACTGGATATGTTGAGACTTAACGTGTTATGTCTTAGGATGGAGAGTGCAGTGCAATACCAAGCATTGCTTTGTAATTCACGGTGTGGTTTGGTTTTGTTACATTAACGGTGGTTCCATTTACCATCAGACGAATGGCACGTTCATCTCACCATACATTACAATGAAAAAAAAATATAAGAAAATAAGGCATTAAGCTAGCCATTGAAGAATCCGACATAACTGTAAAAAACGAAAATGGGTGACTGTCACAATCGAATCTTTACTATAACATACGTTGCAATATAATATTTATCTCATACTGTAAGAAACATATTTACTGTATCAGCCCATATATACGTCCCACTGCAGGGCACGGGCCTTCTCTACAATCGAGATTACGATTGAGAGTGGTTAGGCCATATAGTCCACCACGCTGGCCTAGTGCGGGTTGGCGGACTTACATACCATAGAAACTTTTATAAATCGCAATGGTATGCAGGTTTCCTCACGATGTTTTCCTTCACCGTTTTAGTGCGTGGTGATTGAATTATCGGTAGTACAAGTGGTGGTCTTATCGCTAACAGCAGCGATCTCTTCCAGATGTGCTTCCAGACAACCAAACATACATGTTTTCCAGTTGAATATTTGTGTAATATATAAGATATAGTGATGATGTTAAGAGCGAGCACATTGGCAGCACCGTGGACCCTCAGAGGGCGGGGGCGCCGCGTACAGTTAAACATGTCATTACCACTGTATGTACAGGGTGTGCTGTTTACTAGATGTTTTGAGATGTAATAATTTTCAATGACTTTTAGATTATTTCAGCTATTCATTTATCGAGACAAAGCTAATTTAATATGTCGATTGAGTAATAAAATATTTTAGAGTTCATTATTTAATTGGAGTAAAGATTGATTAGTGTTTAATTAATGGTTGGGATATTTTGTTCTCATATTTTACTTGTCAAGTATAATTAAATAAAACCCCGGGGTTTGCATTGCTTCTTTGTTCTTCCATATCATTAAGCATTTAAGTTACTATTATAGGTTTTTTACTTTGTAGTTATACGATTTTACGATTGGATTGGATGGAAATAAAATATTTGCCACAAACGATTTCAGTATTTTCTTAGTATTATACCCTTTGTCGTCTGCGTCATCCAGGGTCAATATCGCTGTTTACATCAGTATTTACATCGGCGCATATATGTATGAAGCTGAGTCAATACACGCTTTAAAACCCTCTCGACAACATATAAATAAATTTATTTTGAAACACGCTGTACAACAGCAGATATTACGCATGTGTGTAATAGTCACAGAATTGGCCAATGAGCGTCGATCTTTCCATGTGTGCGTGATGTAGCAGTCGCGTAGCGGGGTGGTACAGGGTGTCTAAAGTAGGTGGTAGGTGGTACTCCGTTAAGGGGGCGACCGTCGGCAATTAAAGTTTAATATTGTTATTGCTAGGTAATTGGCGAGAGCGTTTTACGATTCGCTTGGGTTTATTACGAATGGATTTTTCATTTAATTAATGTTATTTGTTTTACTTTTACGGATGATTTATTGTTACTTGTTTGTTAAGTAGATCGGTTTGGGTGTTTTTATTGGTGTTCCAATTGGTAAATGGCTAGTACAATTGAAATTCATGAAGAAGATAATAAAAATGTGAGATTATTTGTCACTGATTACATATGTATATTGGAATAGTGGGCATTGGTGATAATGTATTATAATTTTGTAACTATTTTTTTTAATTTTATCTTATATGCGCAGTGTTGTTAGGTAAAGCGTCCATTTGGAATAGTGAGGGTAGGGTACAATGCTTGTTGGTTCAGCAAGAGCAAAGTTTAATAAAACATCGAATAATCAATCTCAAAGACCAGTTATTGTTAATACTGGATTATCAATTTGCTAAGATTTTATAGATGTGCCTTTATTAGATTTTGGAAGCCATAACTGTCCCAAACTAATTTTTAAGTTCACTTTAAAAAAAGTTTATTTTTATAGGAAATGAAATGAAATTAGTATTTTGGTCATGTTGGCAAATAGGATCCAATTGTAATACATGTTAGACTTGTAAATGTGAACGCTGTAAGTTTTTATTGTGTGAGAAACAACATTCTAAATTAAACAATATCGGCCTTTATATTAATAAGCAGTTTGTAAACCTATTTTAATTATCGAATGTGTTTGTCTCCTTCGCTCAAACTGAATTAAAATGTTGTTCGAAAGTGAGAAATTATTTTTAACTGAATTAGATATAAAAATGCCTCGGCCACATTCATAGACAGTTTTAAAAATAATTTTACTTATCAATGATTTGTCCCTTTCGATCGATACAAAATATTTGATAGTTATAATAGGTTTATAAATTGCCAACGAATAAAGCCGTAATAAAGTGAAAACAAATAATTTATAGGTATTTTCCTGTATCAGTTAGTTTTACTCATTAGAATTAAGAACCTATACTTTCGTTGCAATTTCAGACCTCTAATTGGCTAAATAGCTATATTTGTATTTTTCATATGAAATTAAGTAGATTTATTTCTGTTGTTTAATAATTCTAAAAAAACCGTTTTATAAAACTGCAACTTTGATTCTGGATAACGAATTCATAAACCTTCTGCTAGGGCCTTGGGATGATAGACTTAAGTAATATGTTCTGAACGATAAATGGAAGTGATTTATAGGCATATTAAAGTTAGTGCTTTGTAAGTTTTGTAATCATAAAATTATAATTTTTAACTGGGATTGACTCCCAGAAGATTTACACCTGGAAAGTAAATGTAAACCATTGGCCTGTTTTGAAACTTGAATTCTAAGTTTATCTGGAAGAAATCACCTACAGCGATAAGGCCGCCGATATTGTTACACATAATTAAGCGCTTAATATTTTTTACTATAAAGATTTTTGTAGTATACAATAAAATATTTATATAAAATACCTACAATGAAGTTCCTGCGAATGAATAGGATAAAACCGTAATGGAATCATCCTTGAACATCTCTTGAACATACGTATAGTATTATCCCAATAAATTGCATTATGCAAACACTGTCCTCTTAAGTTTCCTCTGCTCTTGGGAAAATCAATAGAGGCGGCTACGAGCGAGATAGATATACAGCACTGCACTGGCTAGAAAGAGACAGCTATAATGCCTCTTTCCCGTGAAAATCGCTCTATAGGGGTTTGAACCACGCCCATTTGAATTTGTAACTTAATCTTTTGGGATACAGTTGATATTCCATTGGCAGCTCAGTCGATTTGTTTTACTTGTATTCCAAATAATATGGTAAATGAAAGTGTAATCTATGAGTATTGCTATAAAGTCAACTTTCCTTTGGATATGTACAGTAAAATTTCCAGTATCTAGAACAGATTTTCTAATAGATAAATTTAAGTCGGTTGTATTAATTTTCAGTGAACATTAGTTAATGATGACAGTAAGGACTTGAGTAATGGAATATTGGGTTTTATTATATAACCTTTTATTTTTTGTGATGATATAGAACCGACTCCCAAATTAAAGATGAAGAGCCATCTAAGAATTAATTGCGACATGAATCAAGTTAAAGGTTGCAAAATAAATTAAGCGATTGTTATATTTTAAAAATATTGATACAACTTGGATGACTTTTATGGAGCCGTTTAAAAAGTCAAAGGCATATGTCAATATAATATTTTTTTTACTCCATTCAAACATTAATTGTCTTGGCGAAAACAGTAGTTCCGTCGCATTTATCTTATATATTCACGAATACAAAAATAAATGTTGGTTATTCAGTTGATTACAGTTTGTGTTCAAGTCAATATCTTTTTTAATTTTTGTTTGTCATATGTGAATTACAAAAACATTAACAGGTTATTCAAAAGATAAAAATGTAGCTAATGCTATAGCATTATTTTAAATATTCAAATACAATGGATGATCCTACAGCAGTGTATAACGGCTGTCCGCCTCCGTGTGGGACAACTTGAAGATATTCCCAATCATTATTCATGAAGCTTCAATCAAAATGACACCGGCAAACAAATTCACAAGTTGTTAAATCCGCGGAGCCGAGCGCCCTCCAAAGTAGGAGATGCCGATAATAATGTGCTAGGAACATACGGGCCTGTATTACGGACGGTCACGCGGCGTTTTAGGGATATGCAAGTATTTATATAGTTAAAAAACAAAGGAAAATGCCCATTTTACTATGAAACTTAGTATCATCGGTGCGAAGATTTTTGTCGATAAAACTACTTTTTTTGTGGGGAAAATATAGATTTTCAATAAATATAAAGATAATTGCGACCCAGGCACGAAGTTCTTGGAGAAATTAACTTGAAGACGAATAAAAACTATATTTTTTTGTCTTCGGCTCTGTGAATAAAATGTAAAATGTGATGATAATTACTTTATTTTAATATTTGTAATTAATTTACATTTTATAAAAATCTGTCGCCCAGGATAAAACAGGAGAACGTTTAAGAGCAAACCATAAAAAATCCCATAAATAATTTTAAGCTGTATTTGTATCAGGATCTGAATGTTTTTTACACATACCATGAATATTATTACTTGTTATTAATGCATTGCGAATACTGTATGCGGTATTTCAATTAATTTGTTACTTTTAAATACTGCATGATGAATATATTTTGGGTTTTTGATTATTATTTTTTTATATCGTCACTTAATTAGGCCCTCAAGTGACATTAGAATCTATCCTGCTCTACTGCGTATAAGAGAAATTAAGAAATAACAGTCGTAATTTTGTTACTTAACAATAAATGCAATTTAACACCTAGTGTTTGTTATCAAGGTTCATTGTCACTATGCTACAATCTGCTGGCATAATAATTCAAAATTTTCCTCGCATTTTTGTATTTACTGTGCGTACAATTCCCGATTTAATTGGTTTAGCAATTTAGCTCCCATGATGTTTCATGCTTTGATTGTATGAGTCACTTGCCTGTTTAGTTTTCTTTTTTTACGCCCAGGTGGAGATTAAAAGGATACAATGGTGTCTCCAGACTGACTCCAAACTGAGTGCTACAAATGATCTAATTGTGTCTTAGAAAATACTCTTTTTCTTAAACAAATCTTAATACCGTAACGTTTTGCAACGTTTTTTTGTGTCGTACGTTGGCAACCTTTGTCTCGCCGGCCCGCCGTATGGCTATCAGTGTATTTGACTCTCAAATAGGATGCGTTTCGCACAACCCGCCCGACGCCTTAGATATCATGAAAAACAACCGGGTATTTGGTTAAAAGTTGTTATTACAACATATGTTAGGGTGTTTCTACATTGACATAAAGCAACGGAATTTTAGGAATTTGAAGATTAATACAATTTGAGTTGAGGATATGATTTTATAGATTTATAGAATTTTACAAAATTTTATTTTTGATTCCTGCAATTTTCATTCATGACGATCTTTATTCTAAATATGTGAAATATTTTTAGCTACGATGACATTAAAGTACATACGGTTTTATACAATAACTTATCTATACTAATATGTATCATAAAGCTGAAGAGTTTGTTTGTTTGTTTGAACGCGCTAATCTCAGGAACCGCTGGTCTGATTTGGAAAAAAATTCTTTCAGTGTTGGATAGTACATTTATCGAGGAATGCTATATATCATTACGCTATGACATATAGGAGGGAAGCAGTAGTGACATTTCTAGCAAATACGAGGAAATTTTATTCGTGGTCCGATTGGTCGATATTCTATATTGATAGTCGGAATAGAACATTTTGACCGCCATTTTGAAACGTGTATCTGCACCCGGGTGGAGCTGGGCCGGACCGCTAGTATTATATAATATCAGCTAGCAAAGCTGTCTGTCAGGGGCTTCAACTTCTTTTCAAGAAATAGTTCTTAATGTACCATGCAAGCCTGATTCAAGTTTATAGACAACAAACACTTTACCAATCCTAATAACAAACCCTCAAAGTATTTCTCTTTTTTTAAACAAGCGTTTTTTTTTTCTTTTTAAAATATTCTCTGAAATTACTCATGCAATGTGAATGCATTTCACAGCACATATTCTAGATTAGATATTCTAGATTTTATCTTAAATATGTAATCGGGAACATAAACTCTGTGCTTTACGCAAATACATATACATATATCCTTGTAGAGATCGAACCCATACCTCCACCACAAACACCTATGAAAATAACCTTTAATCCCATCCCTAGCACAACAATTTCCCCGTCATTCATCCGTTCAATTTTGCAAGTGCATCATCACCCTAATACGGCTAAGCAGGCTCCGATTATACGAGCCCTTATGAAGTCCACCGGCTATTTGAAAACAATCGGAATTGCCGGAGAGCTGTGCCGGACTCCAAGTCTCGTGATTGACGGCCGACGCGTCCAGACTCGTGTAAACGGCAAAAAAATAAATTATTAATGGAAAAAAAGATAACCAGTATCACCTACACGGATTTGTCTGTTCTTTTTTTCGTTTGATGCGTTTTTACGCGGATTGTAAGGTAATAGTGGTGATTTTGTTTTTTTTTTTTAGGATTTCGGGGATTATTTCTTTAAGGATTGTTGTGAATACGTGTTGTTATTCATTTGTTCAGAAATGTAGTTAAAAAGACAGGCGACTAGGGTATACTATATTCAGTATTCACCATTGCAACGATCCGATGATTGAATGTATCAGTGCCTGAATAAATTGATTAATAATACAAAGTTAGTTTGCGTATATTTAAAGGGTAAAGAGCGTTAGTATCAAATGTTGTTTTACTCAAAAAATCATCGTTTTATAAATAAGAAATATGCTTAGAGACTCACTTATATTCGATAGATATCTGAAAATATTTAGTGAACAAATAAAATTACAACCAATTTCAAATTTTACTCCCATCTCTGCAAATCATATCAAATCTTTTTAAAAAACCTTTCTCCATAAAAGTAACACATAATTTTTTCGCCACCATCTTTCACCATCCCCTAAATGTAAAACTAGCTAACAACCCCCATGGGGAGTGTTACAAATCCCATCGATAAAGCGCCCCATCGTTTCGGGGTTCGATTAAGTGGTGACTTGATTGAGGGTGGCTCGGGGATTTGTTAGGGGTTGTAGTTAATAGAGCGGGTATTTTATTAAATTAAACATGATATGGGGCAGTCATTTTGAATATTTAATGAATTGAAGGTGTGCTAAATACCTAAAGGTGAAAGTAACTTTATTAAAGATAAAAAAGTATAAACTAAATACTTAACTTCTATAAAAGTAATAACCATATTGTATATAAATATGTTATCTATACGAATATTGTCTTTACTATAATATAGAGAGGAGATTTGAAAACTTATTTCAACATTAGATTCATATATTATCCCTGATGAACATAGGCGATAGAATATTTCCAAAAATGTGAATTTGCACCCGGGTGGACCCGGGCCGTGTAGCAGGTAACTAATAATAAATCAGAGCCACACTATTGAATCGGATGTTGCAAATTCAATCCCTGGGAGGAACTGTTTATTCAGTGAGAAAAAAAACATGCAAATCAGACCAGATTTTTTTTAAAATCTCCAATTAATGCTTCCACAAATACAAACGAATGCAGAAACTTATTTTTTGAATTCGCTAACAAAACACACGAAATTTACTTACCTAATTAAACGTACAAAAAGAGTGAACCTAAGACCGTTATATCAACTTGACAATATAATAAAAGCAGCGTTTCTCGTCCGTTTGTCCGTCACCGCGCGGCATCCGTCAGCAAAAACACCTAATGAAGTGATTCGCACGAAACTCGCGGAATTTTGGACGGTGCACAAAAACTGCGCGTGGTTCATATTTTAAGGGGTTAAAGTTTTAGATGCAGTTAGTTCATTTGGTGATTTTTAGGTGTTGTGAATGGAGTAAGGGTTTTTGAACACACTAGACTGTAGAGGATCGATTTTGGTTCATTAGGGTGTAAGTATGCTCCGTTGCAATGATATAAATAAATACAAAATTACAGCCAATAGTCACATACATAGTACTGATCCCACTAAGATCGAGTCGTG
Organism: Hyles euphorbiae; assembly: GCA_023078785.2. Lineage (NCBI taxonomy): Eukaryota > Metazoa > Arthropoda > Insecta > Lepidoptera > Sphingidae > Hyles > Hyles euphorbiae. The sequence goes on from CM041030.1 coordinate 1,630,778, forward strand.
TGTCGTGGGTATCAGGAACTACGAGAGACTTTTCGGTCTCACGAACACCCAGACCTGAAAGAAATAATTGTGAGCCGCACAAATATTTCTATATGAATGCGTCACTTGACACTGGCAGTAATAGTCTCAGTGAACTAGTTGCCACAAAAAAAAAAGATTTCTATACCCATTGATGTATCTATATATACCCATTAAAGGAGTACACAATAATTACAAAAAATACATTCTTGTTGTCTGAGACGGATTACAGAAATTCTTAGCAAATCTTTAAATTATGCTGATATCACTACAATGTCTTCATGCACGGTTAAATTGCGTGGAAATATTCTTTTTACTTACCTAGACTTGACTTTACACATTACTTTACACAATATTAAATACAATTATGATAAAATATTTCTGTCCAAATAACATTAAAATATTCAAACATTGCCCCTGCATAGCCCTTTGTGCATACATGTGTGAGTTTATACATTGTTTATGTATATACTATGTATTTATGTAAGAACATGCTTGTAGGTGGTGTATAGGTACATAAACTACTTGGATTGTATGTACGTAATACCATAGCATTTACGAAATAGTCATAAATAATATTACCATGACAAGAATTAATTACGCTGTTTTACGATTACACACAGGCGAAAATTATGACTCCAAAACTAGTATATAATATAATTTTTGGTACTATGTATTAAGGTAACCCTAAAAATTATAGAAATCGTGATATGAAACAACATTTCATTTTTTATGCATAAAATTATGGTTGAGAATCACGTGAAGGGCATTTAATGGAACTTTTACATATATTTTTATACACTTGTAGTGTATGCAAGGTTCCACCAATGGCATTACTGTATACGTCCCACTGAATGGCATGGACCTTCTCCACAATCGAAAGTACGATTGCGACTGGTTAGGCCATATAGTCCACCACGCTATCTTAACGCGGGTTGGCGGAGTTTACATACCATAGAAATTCTTGCAAATCGTTATGAACTGAATAAGGTTTACTCACATTTTTCTTAATTGTTTACAATAAAAAAATAGTTTGGAATATAGTAATGGGTCGGCACGACCATGATGGTACAACTGCCACACAGAAGACCATCGTAAAGCTATAGTTTTTTTATTTTTAGTTTGGTAAGTGAGATTGTGGAGAGCTCAATAAAGCTGTCCGTATTTTTCTTCATCAATCATTTTAAGAAACTGGTAACACTTCTTATATTGAAGTATTTTAGATGTTTTTATTTATTTAAATGAATGGCGAGACGAGAATGCCGTTCGCCTGATGGTAAGCGATACGATCGCTCATGGACAGTAGCTGAACCAGACAACACCTTGTATTACAAAGCAATGTTTGGCTTTCCATTACGCTCGCCATCCTGAGACATAAGATGTAAAGTCTCAATATGTCCAGTAGTTACTCTGGCTACAATGTTATTCAATCCGAAACACAACAGTGCATTTAAACTGCTGTTTGACGGGAGAAATAGACATTGCGGTGGTACCCACCCAGACGGCCTCTCACATATAAGATGCCTACCACCAGTAAGACGTTCTTCAAATGTTATACTAGAATTTAGTTATGTGCTTTGAATTCAATTATGTTTTACATTAATAATAATTATAATTAGTAATTACACGGAGCCATTTGCCAGCCAACCAGTCTTTTATTCATAAATTATGGTTGATTAAAAGTAATTAATTATTCAATCTATAAATCTCCGAGGAATTATTAAATAACAAAGTAACCAAGATGTACCAACATAAGAAAAGTGGAATCTCCAACGTTAAAGCAGTTGTTATTATAATAAATTGATTTAATTAGATACATTAGATTATATGATTGAAAATAAAATTAGTCTCATATTCATTTATTATTTAATTCTTGTATGGAGACCATGTCTGGTCACTTGTTGGTACTAGTCTAATAGCCGCATTCAGAGACGTTTAAAGTCGATTACATTTTTCCTTAGTATCTATTCTCTTCATAAAATCTAAACTAAGTAATGATTTGATCGGGATTCAATGTTTTTGAGTACGGGAGTTACACGCTTTGTATTTACTTTAGCCATTTTCTAAATAATTCGTATACCAATACCAATAAGACTTGGCCTAATTTAGGAAAAATGCCAAGTAGACTATTTTATTTAGTTGGAATAAATTAATCATAGTTTAATTTTCTTGGATTCGTCTTGATGTTAAAAGACAATTTTTAAAGATGACTTTTAAATTGTACTTATAATAAACTCACATGATTATAATTATGTTTTTGGATACATGCGATTAATCATTATAGGACATTACAATTGAATATATTAAGTGTCATTAACCAAGGCCGGATTTTGCATTCGAATTTTGGAAACGTTTCCCAACTTAAAGGAACTTCTCATTATTAAAACGCTGCAACAAATTTTAGATTTATCAGTCAGTAAATTTCCCATATTATGCATTTATTATTCCTAAATATGCAGCCAAATAAAAAAGTGCAAGTCTCACGACCGGCTATCGTTTAACAAATGACATTGTAAATTGTGCGTAGAACCTTGACAATTTCCAAATCACAGCGCGGAATGGCGGAAAAAACTTCACTCGCATTCGGCCTGCATAAATCCGAGCGGCCGCGAGCGGCAGTAAAAACTTCTATCTTTTAGAGATCCTTCAGTACTTTCACAGAATATAAATATTAGTAGTTCTTGAGTTGTTATATTCAGTTTTCCGACGCTATATGAGTTTTGAAATAAATTTTCATTTTCATAGCAATTTTCAGAAATAATACAGAAAAGAAATATTAGTTGTTTGTTAATTGTCTACTAAATTCGTTCGCGCAAATTTCCTTTGTGCAACGCTCACTGTGTGAGGTTTGGTAACAAATTTTCATCTTCAGAGCGATTTGGCTCGATGATTTGACATCTGTGTTACATATTTCGAATATGAACCTTGGTATGTTTGAGAAAAATCACCCAAGCTCCTAATTTTGACGCGGCTTTTTAGTTACTCAGGTTTCCTCGCGATGTTTTCCTTGTTCATTATAGTTTCTCATAATACATACTAGGAGCCCGACTTCGCTTCGCCCGGGTACAGCCACCGGTCCACATCTGCCACCTCACATTATTCCGCGTAGTGTTTTATATAAAATCAACCTGACTGGTGTATTTTATACTACTTTTCTACCTACTTCCTTCCTACCTACCCCGTTACATTCAGTTTTATCCCGTCGCAACCTGTTCCATGACCCAGGCATGGTATCCTGTCCTCCTAGATACTATTTTACCCGCCCTACGTTCTACACCAAATCATCTGTTTGAGTATTGAAATAAATTAGAATAAATTTCAACATCTTGCATATCTCAAGGAAAACTACATTTTGTTGGGTTAAAAAGTGTTACTCCAGAGCGTCAGAATCCTCCATACCAAATGTATTAAAATTAATCCAGCTTTTTGAAAGTGTAAATGTAACAAACACATGTACTCTTGCATTTATAATATTAGTGGAATAAGGATATTTGTATACTCACATTATACAGGGTATCTCAAGACTGCTACCGAAAACGAAGCCGGGTGGTAGTTTTAGTGACTTCAGACACATTGCAACAGAAAATGTTGAAAATAAAAGTGACGATTTTTTTTTGTTATTTTGTCCTATGGTCGTATTTGGATGTTAAATTCATTTTTTTTCTAAAATAATAGTGTATACCCTTTTATTTATAAGGACTCTAAGGTATAAAAGAGTTTAAATTATTATTTTAGCAAAAACTATGGATTTACCACCCAAAAAATACGATATTTAAAAAATCATAAAAAAAAATTGGCGCCTTTTTAGTTGCATTGTGTTTGTACTCACTAAAACTACCACCCGGCTTCGTTTTCGGTAGCAGTCTTGATATACCCAGTATAATACATAAATAGAATTCATACATCACGAAGAATAAAATCCAATATTAAACTTATAAAGAGCATTATAAAAGTCATAAATAACATATCCCTACTTGATTTTTTAAATTCTACATTTTCCAGTACATAATTATACCAATATCCATATAATACGATCTAACGTTTCTATACAAAGATTACGTGTTAAGTATTCCTAACAGAACCCACTGGCTTCGAGTGACTTTTTGTACGGATCTTTGTGTTTTCTGTCGGCTCCCGCTTATCAGGGCGTGATGTTAAAGTATTCAGCGGCATAATGTAACAAATGTCTCGAGCCCATTACGAGTGTTTCACGGCTTTTTCCCGTGGCTCATGCATTGGTGACGCGTTGGGCTGCAAGCTTCGACACCGGCGCAAAATTATACGAGATGCGATTATATTGCCAAGCTATTTTCGCGAATCTCTAGAAGTCTAAAGAAGTCGTTTGAATGGGAGAAAGTATTCGACAATTTAAATAATTTTTCATAAATGAATGTCTATGAATAAGACCATAATAATCACATTTGGTGAAATAGAATAGCAGACTGAATATTAATCATTCATTTCGAAATGGCACATTATGAAAGATCGCAAAACAGACTTTTAAAAATTCGTTGTTTTAAATAAATTATAAAAAAAATATGATGATGAGCTATCGAGCATCTCTCATTTGATCTCTTCAATCAGATCGAATATCTCTGTAGTATCTTTTAGTAACCTACTTGTAAATTTTGTAATAATCACTAAATTGGTTTGGTTTTAAAAAGAGCAACACTAGAGTTTCTTGCCCGTTCTTCTCTAGTGAAAACAGCTTTCAGAACGGGTGGTTGATAAAAACATGACTGAATCTAAATGGTGTAGAACATCGTAATGGATTCAATAAATTAAATTATTTTCATTTCATTACTGGTGGTAGGTACAACAACAAAAAACAAAGGTACAATGCGAGAGGCCGTCTGGGTAGGTACCACCGCAATGTGTATTTCTCCCGCCAAATAGGAATATAAACGCACTGTTGTTTTCCCGTTTGAAAGATATTATAGCCAAAATAACTGGACATTGTGAGACTTACAATGTAATGTCTCAGAATGACAAGCGCAGTGGAGTGTAATTAATGGTGTTATTTGATTTCACTACTACTCATGAGCGACGTATCGCTTACCATAAGGCGAAAGGCATGTTCGTCTCATCATTCATTGTAATAAAAAAACCGCTGGAAGCTGACGCATCCATATCGTTTTTATAAGAACCTTCAGCAAGGCTCTAGCACTTATAAATAAATCCTACTACAGCTAATTCCTATCTCAAAGCATACTAGCAACTAGCTACACTTCTTATATTGAAGTGTTTTAGATTTTTTTTATTGTCATGAATGGCGAGACAAGTTAATCTCACCACAGCTAATTTCTACATAGGTATATCAGGTTCATCTCAACTCAACTACTCTGTCTATTCCATCCGCCGTCGCCTCTATTCCAAGCCATCACCAACAATATGTATTTATTTATGAGGCTCGCATTTCGATGTCGAGTCGACGCGTTTTTGCCGGCCCGTATAATAAGCCGAGCTTAGCTGTGCCCTGGCAGCCCTTTTATTGTGTGAATCTTCACGCTCTCCATTTGTATCGCGATATTATATTTCCGTTTTTATGTTTTTTTGATGTTTGTGTTGCTAGTACATTGCTGGGTATAGAGCTAGCGTCGGAGGAGTGGTTAGTTGTGAGCCGCCAGTGGAACGGTTTTGGGCTATAAATATTTAGTCTGGGATTCTGATAACCACAACACAAGATTTGAAATTTAATTATGTGATTAGGACTATGGTTATAACCATCTAACTCGGTGGTTTTTAACTGGTGGTCCACAGACAACTGGTGGTCCCTGGAGGCATCCCAAGTGGTCGGTGAAGCCATCGTAAGGCCATCTTTAAAATAATGTTATGCATGTTTTGTGTATGAATATAAAGAAACACCCTTTATTTATTTACGCCACGGTACTGTATTAACATAAAACCAAACCATTTAATCAACTGGGCGGTTAATGGCTAGACAGAAATTTCGTGAAATAGTTTCTCATGTTTAAAAGGTTAAGAGAACCATTGGTTGAACTATTCTCAGATCTATATTCCCGAAGGCGTAGGCAATAGTGCCTTGGTTCCATAGATACGAGTAATTCAGCCAGCTATTCCTGTCTCAAAATCTAATGGGTTAAGTCTATCGCCATGTTAGACCGGAATTCCAATCCCGAGTAACTTATATGACTTAGTAATGTTATGGATTTAAATGGTGTATTTGTGTAATTTAACAATCTAGTAAGTAGTTAGTAGACTGAACCTGAAGCTTACAATCCATGATTCGAATTTGGAGTAAGTACTGCTTCGGTTCAAAATCCTCTCTCTCTCTTCCTCTTTTTCTCTCTTTTTCCTTTAAACTACATATATAAAGTCCACTGCAGAATATACCCTGTAGAAACCTGTTCAAAAACCTATAATAGGAATTTCCTATCCTGCTAACAATATATCAAATGTCAGACAGTTCTCCCATAACTTAAATATGAACTGGAGAAAGTAACACAAATGTAAACGAATGTATTTTATAAAATGTAATTAATTACTAAACTAATATAAGTTCTAACTCACAAGCATTAACAGAGCGCCTAGAGGTTGTCTAAATTGATCTCGTGCTGAGATGGGGCTTTGTCATAAGCGGAAAGCGGGAATGTATTTATTTTGAAAAAATAGCGTATAATTAAGTAAAGCCAGCTTAAGTAACGTATGTGTAAAACCGCTAAAGCAACCCGCACATATGTTTGCCTTCCGGGTTCAGTTAGTGTTTACAAATTTCGAATATGCCGGCATAATTGTTTTAAACCAATTAAACCATTCATTCCCTTATGGTGCATCCTAACTGCAGTTAATTTTCCAGTTACGATTTTATCCATAGTTACTACATGTTGGGCAACATTACTTGACATGCGTTTTATGAAATTTTGCTGAGTAACATTTGGAAACGTTGCTCAATTAAAAATGAATGTTTCATTAGCGTGGATAATATTATACGCTTATAATCAGTTAAACTAACTAAATTAATAATTACTGGCCGCCAATTATTGTTACCATGCTTTTATTTTTTAGTATTTCATCTGTTTATTCTTTTGGGTGGGTGTTCTGGCACCTCTGTCTACCCCTTCTGAGAAAAAGGCGTGAGTTTATGTATGTATGTATTGTTTCTTTTTTGGTGTAATAAAGTATACATATAAAAATAAATTTGCCTATATGAAAAATGATAGAAATATAGAAAATATATTAAGCTTCTAGTTTGTCCCACAAACTGCAGCCCAATAAATCGGCATCTGGCTGGTATCCGCATTAATAGCCGCGGACACATCGGAACAAATAGAGTTCCACCTAACAAGCACCTTTCAAGACGACCACTAAACGCTGGCTCGTTACTCAAACATTATACAGCGGCTTCATTTCAATTGATGTCGGGTTCTGTATGTATTGTTTTTGGTATGTTTGTCTGGAAATGTGCTATCCAATTTCCGTGCTAGGCATCATAATGCCTTAGATCATAATCTAATCTGTACGGATATATTATAATTTGCATCGAGATTTGAATGTTTATCATGGGAAAGTTATTCTGAATGTATATTCCATATTTAATTATTCTGTACCAGGGCCATGTTCTATGAGCACAAATAATTCGCAAAAACAATACTTTAAAATGTACATTATCATAAATATCAAATTATATTTTTATCTTTAAAAAAGTAAAAAAATAAATAAGATAACATATTTATAAACGTATAAAATTAACATCTTGAAGCTCAAAAAATTCCAACACAAACCACGTGCTCCAAAAACACAGTAAAAAATCTCGAAAGATAAGCATCCACCGCACCATAACTTAATTTTCGGTGCTAATAAACCACATAGGGGCCCCTAAAAACCGTCCAACACCTCGTACTATTAAAATTACCGAAATAATGGGTGATTAATCTTGCAGCCCACAAAAACTGGTTGGATTTAGTGCGCCTGTCAAAATAAATATAACCTGATATACCCTTAACAAGATGATGCTTTGGAGATCTCTGGCGGGTAGTTAGAAAACCATTCGCGTTTAGATGATACATTTAGGTTATTTTATTTTGTATATTAGGTATTTTACTGATTTCTTAATTCAATTTTGTCTTCTGTCGTTTTTTATGTTCGTTTATTTTCCTTAAAAATGCAAAATGTTTTATAACAGCCTTTTTGATACCTGTGATTAAAACTTGACAAAAATTGATTTTACTTCAAATTTTTGTAATTACTTCGATATTTCAATTCTTACATTACACTTTCAAATTAATATGTATGTCCTACAAATTAGTTTAAACTAATTGGTTTAAAAACTTATATTTCAATATTTTGGTATATTGACAAAAAAAGCAAATATTCTTATACAGAACCCTTCTGTCTATCCATCACTCGAAGCAACTAATCGAATTTTTTCCAAAGCCCAAATTTAGATGTTTAACAAAACATTACAAAAGAAATATATATTTTTTGTGTGGTGTTTTTATAGGATTCTGATGCGATAGCGCCTGTTTCAAATAATCGTATGTGAGCACTTGTCGACATATATACGTGTGGTTTTAGGCTAATGATACATGGCAACGAAGTCCACGGAATCAGGGAAAATTAAAAAAAAATGCCATGGGATCTAAAAATGTGACGATTAATTTTGAGAATGTATTTTTAAATTAAATTACAGTATTTTTTTTCTTTTACAAATGTTAGTATTTGCTTGTGCATAAACGTGTAGAATTTGTTAAAGATCAAGTAGCATATAGTACGTAAGTCTTCATACAAACTTGGCAAGCGTAGTGTGGGACGTCCTCTGGCCAGATGGCGGGAGACTTGCACAAGAGGGCCAGCAGCCACTGGATGCATAAAGCTACAGACCGGGCTCTGTGATGTAACTTGGGGGAGGCCTTTGTCCAGACATGGACTGCAACGGGCTGATGACGATTACGATGTCTTTATACAAATAGTTAAAATTGCGGGGACGGCATCCAGAATCTCAGCCAAAGAAATTAAACTTGTTGAATAAGTCATTAAGTTGGTATATGATTCGTTAGTAAATTAAGGGGAGACCTTGATGCTTTCATGTTTTAAATCAAATTGAATTAATATTATATAGAATATTATCATTAATATAATTTCAATAAAGCATTTTTGCTACAATATATTAAGATTATATGAATGAAATTTTTACCACTAATATTTTAAATATTCTATCATTTAATTATGAACTGTGAGTGTCATATAATATTTTACAGTGTTATCTGAGATTTTAGTATGTATGACAGTAAATAAGATTCTGACTTGGTCACAAATTAACGCACAGATTTTAATCTCATCGTGTTTTACTAAAAATTGTTAATGTGCTTTAATCATATTTTAAGTTTTTAATATACATAATGATGTGATTAAGCAGCGTACGTGTGACTTTCTTGAGATAATTAAAAAAATGATGTTATCTTTTAAAATATATACCAGTGTGTGTGGTTTTTAACACTTTCCAGGATTTTCCATTTTATATTGAAATATGAGTTGCTAAACAGAAGTTTTTTTATCTATACGATCTATAATATTTGATAAGGAAAAATTTAATTGTTTCCTTTTAATAGGCTCTGAAACTACTGATCCGATTTGAGAAATTATTCCACCAATAGAATCTTACTTAATCCCTAATGAATATTTTCAAAAAAGTGTATCCACACGGGCGGATCCAGGCTGAGCCAAGCTAGTTATTACATATTTTAACTAAGGTTATTTATAAGAATTTAATTTTGATTCAAGTATGGGTGAAGGTTTATAGTATAAAAACTTCGAGATAAGTTGGAGATCTAATAAATTTACAGTAGGCCAATCAATGTCATGCCCCATGTCCCGTGCAGACTCAACCTAAATTTCTATTAAAACTTATCATAGTGACTATTTTATATAATATTTGTCTGTAAGAGGTCGCCTCGTGTGATAAGACGGCATTTTATATGTTTTGTTTTTATTTTCTCGTATTTCTATTTTGTAAGCCACAGGTGTACTATATAATAAAGTTTTAATTCTTTTTTCCAAAACCATACATCCATATAATAACAAAGTTGCACAATTTTCCAATAATTTCACACCCTCCACCCAAAAAGCTTATCTAACGATATCCGAACAAAAGGACAAGGTTCGGTCCGTGGCGGGGTGCGAGCGCGCGATGTTATCGCCACGTTCCAGGAAGGACATATGTCGTCCAATAAACTAATTGGGCGCGGAATGCTCAAGCAGCGGTTTGCTCGAAATTTATTTTATTTTCACATTTTATATTTATTTTATTGAGATAAGGTGGTAAGGACGGGCCTTGGGTTTGATGAGTTCCGCCGGTATTTGACTAGAAAACCTTTTCCTCGGGAGAGATTTCTGCATACATTTAAACTAGGCAAGATAGGTTAGTAATTTACCACTTTAGCACCTTTGCGGTTATTAAGACATTATAAAACTTATATTTAGTAAAAGCTGTAATGTAAGACGCCAAAATACGAAAGTTGTAATACCTAAAGTACCCAAGTATCGTAAAAATGCGGTGTTTCTTCAGTCTCAATATTGGCACGTTTTAATAAATGAATATTAATTTACAGCCATCGTGATATAGTCAGCCAAGATACTTTAACATTTGACAGTTATTTACAAAAAATATGAACGGAGTATATAGTGTGTATATTTCAGTAATCCTGCTTACTACGTAGACTTAACTTTGTTTCATCTCAAACATACAGTGGACTCGTACCCAAAGTGTAACATGTAGTTGCTGGACATAAAATGAAGTTACTTTTGTATTGTTATGTATGTTTTTATCTATTCATAAGATGTATTAGCTTATATATATTTATGTATTATCCATTTGTTATATTTTATGTTGTTATATATATTTTTTACTATAAACCAATCTTTCCTCCTCTTATCTCCATCCAAAGGTAGCCATTAAGAGATTGCCTAGTGCAATAAGGCGGCCCATTGTGCTTTCTTTAAATATATATCAGTTATAATTGTTTTGTTTGTATGTACAATAAAGATGAAAATAAATAAATATTTTCTTACCATAAATGTTCAATAACACATTGTAATGCGGAACCCCAAAGGCCGGTAAGATGAGGCGTAACAAAACATATCTTCGGCATTTCACGATTTGATCTCGAGTTAAAAACGTCTTAATTAATTTATATTTAAGTTCGGCCGTCGTGCAGGTAATTAGGTGATCGTGTGACGGCATATAATTCACCATTTGAATTAATTTCATTCGTATACGTTTAGCTTTATCACTTAATCTATGGGTTTTTAAGTTTTTCTACGATGTTTCTTGTTACTTCTCGTATAAATGTAAATAAGTTAGTCTTTTATATGTTAAAGACATTTTATCTCTTGAATTAAGTTTTTGTGTGGAATAAAATATTATGCCACGCTGGCTCAGTGGCGTAGGTGTTCGAATACTGGGTCCAATATTCCCGATATTGGATTTATCTAATCATTATTATCAGTCAAGAATTTGTGCCCGAATATGGCGATAGGCTCACCCTCTATTACATAATGGGACGGAACACATAGTCAAGACGGGTCCTGATAATACGTAAAATCTAACCTAACCTAACTATTCTGGGAAAAAGACGTGGAGTTAATGTACGTTTATATGCTGGTGGTAGGTCTCTCATATGTGAGAAGCCTGGATAGGTACCAACGCAATATTTATTTCTTCCGCCAAACAGCAGTGTAAAAGCAATGTTGTATTTCAGATTGAATTTTGAGGGACATTGTAGCCAGAATAATTACTGGACATATTGATACATAATATCTTATGTCTCAGGGTGGCGAGAGCAGTGGAATGACAAGCATTGCTTTGTAATTCAAGGTGTTGTATGGTTTTGCTACTGTTAATGAGCTGTTAGCCATTCAATGCAATAAAAAAAAAATATATTTATATGATCATATATGGCCAGACAACAATAATCCCCATTCAGCTAAATGCTGCAATACACCCATGTACTGCAGCGCTAATTTTCAGTGGGAACTCATGTGAAATCCGGACACAATATCCATCTTACAAAATTTAAAACGATAGGATAATCACAATAAATTAATAAAATAAAACAAATTCTAATACCAGAAAAACAAAAGTCATAAGTCTTAACACTTTAATTATCAAATTCAAACCTAAAATAAAACTTACCAACACTAAACCACAAGGAGATATTTCACCTCACATTATGGGATGTAAAGCAGCAGTAAACGCATGTATTAAACATTAACTGCTTAATCGTCTTCTTAACGAGCTGTGTTTAATTTAATTAACTCTTGTTTATTACCAACAAGTTATCTTTGAATAACTTTGAATTACAAATTTTTATTTAATTTCTGTTGTTTATTTTTATAGCTGTGATTCTATTGTAAAGTTCTTTTGACAGCCTCTGGCGCAGTTGGTGAGACGCTGGCTGTGAAACGAGAGGGCGCGGATTCGATCCCTGCAACGAGACAAATAATTCTGAGGGCTACAAATACCTATTTGTTTCGAGTCTGGAAGGGAGACCAAAAAGTTTCTCATAGTTTCTGATAACCACGACACAAGTCTCGATCCAAGTACGGAATCAAGACTATGTGTGTTGAAGAGTCAGATATGTAATATTACAGACCCTTCACATTCAATATCCTATCAGAACATCGTCATGAAGTTCAAACGAAAGATATTCACTGCCTAATTTAGGCTTCATATAAATGACATATTTCGGTTTTGGTGACTTTAATAATGCATATATGCATAACATAATACATGACAAAAGAGTTAATTGATCTTAATGTGGGGATATCAGGTAGTCAATAAATCAGGACTACATACATATGTAGAACAATTTAGTGTATTTGAGAAAAATCTTTTGATTTGTATGTGACTGTTGGGTGTATATTTCTCTTTATTTTGTTAATCTGAAACTTACATATATTGTTCGTGAATTCCTACGTTCAAATCTATTGTAATTCTTTCATGCATTTGGTATGAAGACTAATAATATTTTTCATCATTTCCTGTAGTCATAAGAACCTCACTGTTGAGAATACACCTTCTTTAAGTCTAATAATTCTGTATTTGTATCAGCCCATATACGTCCCACTGCAGGGCACGGGCCTACTCTACAATCGAGAATACGATTGAGAGTGGTTAGGCCATATAGTCCACCACGCTGGCCTAGTGCGGGTTGGCGGACTTACATACCATAGAAATTCTTATGAATCGCTATGGCATGCAGGTTTCCTCACGATGTTTTCCTTCACCGTTTTAGTGCGTGGTGATTGACTATCAATACACACATGACTCCGAAAAGTCAGAGGTGTGCCCTGGGATTCGAACCCGCGACCACTAATAATTATATCGGACTTAATTAACTACAGATTTAGGTCCTAAATGTTATTAAAAGCAGTCTCATCAATTTAAGTCCGACATGTTTATATTGGTTGCACATCTTGAGGTTTTACTTCTTCCATTCTTATCCGATTGAGAATTAAATAAATATCTTAAAAGAAACATTAGTTTAGAATTTAGATCTATATCTTTTGCTATAAACTTACATAAATTATATGATAATGTATGTCGCACGATAACCCACTAATCTGCAACTGTTAAACTAACAGCCTGTTCAAACATAAACATAAGTCATAAGAGTTATGGAAGAGAAAAATATTAAGGTGGCATACATTCAAGCGTGGTTATAAAGATTTGATGTTGACTGTCTGATAATAGGGTTTACTGATAAATTACGTACTTGATTACATCACACCTGCAACTCTGAGGAGGTAGGCAGATATCCCATTAATACCATTTGCACCTTATATTTATACCTGTTATAATTTATAGGACGCGAGTATGTCACACACATATATTTAAAAAACAATTAGGTACAATAATATCTTCGACCTAGGAATCAAACCCGCGCCATTCGTAAAGACGAATACAAATTCCAGTACCAAATATCTCAAAGCATTACAAACCGAAATACACTGACCTGGGTGTCGAATCCCTGACCTCACGTTTTATAGCTTACACACAGCTAGAAGGCGAGACATAAAAGAGATTAACTCGACAGACGCGAACTGACTATTAAGATCGGCCGCTGAATGATAACATGTGTGTACTGATAAATTATTTGATAATATTTTGATTAATACGCTGCTTTGTGGCTTAGTGGTGTATTACTTCATAAAAACATATTCAAGTACAAATTAGAGAGTAATTAGTCGGTTAGACGCCGCCTGGGAAACGAGAGGCCGCGGGTTCGATCCCCGCACCGAAATGTTTATGCGGCCCACAAATATTTATTTCGGGTCTGGGTGTTTTTGAGACCGAAAAGTCAATGTTTGTTTATAAGTTTATAATTAATATACGTACTCCTGAAGCTGCCCCAACTTTCGTTCGTTCTCGTTTATCCATGCCATGGTTGTCTGGAAGAGATTGCTTTAAGCAATAAAACCGCCAGTTGTGCATTTTTTATTTTTTTCATGTAATTCTGTATCCTTTTATGTATGTATATGGTGTACAATAAAATATTAAAATAAATAAATAAAGTCTCTCTTAGTTCCTGATACTCGCGACACAAGACCAGACCTTAGTGTGGGGTCAGGACTACGTATATGACTGTTGGGTGTTATTAATTTATTTATTTGACAGGTCCCAATGATCTACCTTGCATCTATCCATCATGAAGATATAACTTTTATTCCAAAGTTTACATTTCTATCGTAGTTTTTACATGCACTGGTGGTAGGTCTCTCGTATGTGTGAGGCCGCTTGGGTAGGTACCACCGCAATGGCTATTATCCAAAAAGCAGTGTAAATACCCTGTTGTGTTCTGTTTTAAAGGGCATTCTAGCCAGAGTAACTACTGGATATATTTACTTAACATCTTATGTGTCAGGATGCGAGCACAGTGGAATTCCAAGTGTTACAGTGTAATTCATTATGTTGTTTGGTTTTGCTACTGTCCATGAGTGGCCGTTTCGCTTACCATCAGGCGAATGGCATACTCGCCTCGCCATTCATTGCTATTAAAATAACTAATTTACAAAGATCCATGTCTTATGTCATGGGTATCAGTAAAATGAGACTTTCCGAACTCACTAATACCTAGAACCTAATGTCTGTTTGGCTGCATAAATAATTGTCGCAGTGTGAGAATCGAACCAGTGACTTCTTGTTTCCTAGCCAGCACTTATCTAGCTCGAATTATGTACTTTCTTGTACATACAGGGTATATCAAGACTGCTACCGAAAACGAAGCCGGGTGGTAGTTTAAGCGACTTCAGACACAATGCAACAGAAAAGTTGCAAAAAAAAAGCGACAAATTTTTTTTTGTTATTTTTTTCCTATGACCATAATTGGGTGGTAAATACATTTTTTCCGAAAATAATAATGTATACCCTTTTATTTATAAATACTCTAAGGTATAAAAGTGTTTAAATTATTATTTTAGTCAAAACTATGGATTTACCACCCAAAAATGACGATATTTAAAAAATCATACAAAATAATTGTGGCGTTTCTTCTCGAAATTTTTGGTTGCATTGTGTTTGTAGTCACTAAAACTACCACCCGGCTTCGTTTTCGGTAGCAGTCTTGAGATACCCGGTATATACTTTCCTCGCCTTTGTAAATTATTATGATTCCCAAAGTTTTATAATTTTCTAAATATTTTAGTAATAGATTAATTTTAACTTATTATTGGTCAAAATCCTTATCAGTTATCAGTCGAAATACGAAAAATATTATTTTTTCCTATCTTATATTATCTTTTAACTATTACAGCCCTGGTGGTCGAAAGCTGTTGTTTTTTCGAAAACGGTAGACTGTTATAAATTATTGGTGAAAATGTTTAGTCACCGGTTGATGATCAATCAGTAGTACCTATCTATACCATTCTTGTAAGTTTTTTTCTTCTGGCATGATAGTGACTAATTGTAGTCAAAATGCATTTGAACTTGATTGTAAGTATATCTAATAGCAAAGAGATTATGTACAAACTCCCATAAGATCACATTTAAGGAGTAAACAGAAATATAACCAATAGTAACGATCACAATTGTTTAACTCATTTCAATCCTAAAAGTAAGTGCTAGAGTAACTACTGGACATATTGAGACTAAACATCTTATGTCTCAGGAGGGCGAGCGCAGTGGAATGCCAAGCATTGCTTTATAATCCATGGTTTGGTTTGGTTTTGCTACTGTCTATAAGCGGTTGTATTGCTTACTATCAGGTAAAAGGCATGCTTGTCTTGCCATTCCTAGTAATAAAAAAAGTGCTACCTATAGTGCACCGAACCTATTTGCGGTTCACAATACAGGCAATTTCAGTGCTAATCAATTCATGATAATTTTCACACCGAATACTCTTCTGCCTTACCCGGAAATCGACCCCTTCACCTCATAATCTCCAACCCATTTCTCCAAGACCTTACTACACCTTAATAAGCCATCATACAATGTCTCCAATAAACCAAAACTCTTCATTCATATCCCGTGGCCAGTTAAATATGATGTTGAGTAATTAGCATACGTCTGTCTGTCTGTCCGAGTGAGTACTTAATTGAAAGCCTTCGGGCTGGGGATAGCTGACCGGACCTTTGGATATGTGAGACATATGCTAAGGGCATGTTGGTATAAGTTTACGAATGTTTGGATAAAGATACTTCGTTGAAGCATGGAAATGATAAGGTAAGGTAGTAAGTTAATTATGTTTGACTAAATATTTTTTTACAATAGGAAAATGATAACATATATTGGATCATTTACAAATTAAATTATTACAGGATGGGTATTAATCTTTGTAATATTTTTAGAGTTTGTAGAGTACCAAAATAATAATAATTATTAAGTACGTATTAAAGCAATCATAGAAGTGCCCGATATTTGATGGCTATTTTCTACCAGGAAACCAATTTTCGGAAGAATAAAATAAAAACGTACAGCTTTGGAACTTACGGCGCCTATAATTCATATATTACAACTAGCCCAGTCAGACCTTAGGCTTCAATATAATAGGAAGAAAGAATATTTTATGTTGTTATAAATAATTTTCAGGGCTGACTATTGAACTTGGCACCCATTTAGATCTCACTTCTCTTGTCGCTGAAGTTAACGACCAAGGCATAATATATCATAATATTGAACTGGGCTTCATTTCACATTATTTTTTTGATGGGATATTCACCATGATATTAGAGGTCATCCACATTGGTAGCTGTTTCACATTTTTAATTCATCAGGTCGAGGTAGTTGCCATCGTGTATCGGTAAACCTCTATCTGAATTAGTGCCATCGGACGCATTCTGGGAACAAAAGTAAAAAATATTTCAATATCGATTCGAACCCTGGACTGCCTGACACCTCAATAAGGTTGTAGTACAATAGCCCTTGCCTACTGGTATAAGCCCTTTTTTCGACGGTGACTGTTTGTTTTGATATGCTACCAACAATTATGGCAACACAATAAATGATTAACGTCAAAAACAGTTTGGGACCAACAAAGGTTTTCGAGTTAAGCGCATACCGATCGATTCGCTGAGTCAGGGGACTTTGTGCATTCGTGGGGAAGGTCGAGCGTTAGATACATTTATGGGTTCCGTAGGATTATTATAATATTTGCTAGTCCATTACCACGCACTATGACGGTGAAGGAAAACATCGTGAGGAAACCTGCACACCACAACAACAAACAAAAAAATCTATGGCACCTATGAAAAGTCCATCTACCCGCACTAGGCCAGTGTGGTGGACTATATGGCCTAACCATTCTAAATCGTACTCTCGATTGTAGAGAACGCCCGTGCCTGGCAGTGGGACGTCTATGGGCTGATATATAGCGTTCAGCTTATAATAATTGAGTAAATTTATAATAATACAGGTGTCGAGAAAATATAGGTCGTAAAGTCACCATGTTTTACATTAGTGGCATCTAATGGCATGTTTTCTGTGTCTAATCAGGGAACGTGGAAGGTCATGTCAGGCAAATAATTACGTATTTGATTTTCGTAATAAAAGACGTAATATCCTAGGCCGGATTGTATATTTTTGGAAAGAGTTTTCATCAAACAGGCCATTGATCGTCAATTAATGTGTCATATATTTCTGTAACTTGTCTAGCAATACGTAGTACTGACCCCATTGTAGGTGTAATAGAAGGTTTGTTTGGGGCCGACTTGGAAACGAGAGGAGGCGGGTTCAATCTCCATAACAAGACAAATATTTGTGAGATCTTCAAGTATTTGTTCCGAGCCTTTGTGTTTTTCAGACCGAAAAGTCTGTCGTGGTTCCTGCTACCCACGGCAAAATACTTAATTGATCTTAATGTGGGGTCAGGACTATGTATATGACTCTTGGGTGTATTTATTTATTTACTTAAGGCTTCCTAAATAATATATTTTTTACAATCATACGGAACCCTAAACATTTACCAAACCGCGCAAGTCAACGTTAGCACAAAAACAAACCTGTATCATTAGCGATCATTACCTGCGTTACGTGTGTCGTTAATCATTAAATCATTATAATGACGATGATTTCGAGATCATTATCGTCGCACGCCACTCACGGATCGGTCGCTGACTCATTCCCTTTATAAACTGGCTAAATTATCTTACATCTTATAGGTCCTTCATCAGGTGCTTCTATTTGAAATTGTAACCCTGAGAATATTAAGAGTTGGTTATGCCACGTTAATGTGCAAGGTGGCCTGTTGGTAAACGAACCAGAGATCTGCCAACATGCTCACGGTAGTCGCAGGTTCAAATCCCAGGGCACACCTTTGACTTTTCGGAGTCATGTGTGTTGATAGACAATCACCACGCATTTTAACGGTGAAGGAAAACATCTTGCAAACTGCACACTGTATCAAATTTGTAAGAATTTCTATGTTATGTAAAGTCCGCCAACCCGCACTAGGCTAGTGGGGTGGACTATATGACCTTGCCACTCTCAATTGTACTCTCGATTGTAGAGGAGGCCCTTGCCTTGAAGTGGGACGTATATGGGCTGATGCAGTTGGTTACGGGCAAGCTATGAAATATGAGGATGTAGCTTTCATCCTCGTATCGAGAGTTTCTGTGACGAATGGTTTTGTTTTTGGGTGGTGAGTTCAAAAGTTTTCTCATGGATTCCGATGCACACGACTCATAGTTCAGAACTATATGACTATTGGCTGAATAAACTTGTCAAATTACATCATATCCTGTGGTATGTGTGTGTCTTCTATTAGGTGCCTTCATTTAATTATGTGGTAATTTATAGTAAGTAATAGCATTAGGCTGTATTCTACAATTGCAGGACATAGGGTCTTTGAGATTGAGCCATTGTGCGTTTACTGGTGGCAGATCTCTCATATGTGAGAGGCTGCTTGTGTAGGTACCACCGCAATGTCTATTTCTCCCGACAAACAGACTTAGCATCTTATGTCTCAGCATTATCTTGTCTCAAGCGTAGTGGAATGCCAAGCATTGCTTTATTATTCAAGGGGTTGTTTGATTTTGCTGTTGTTCGTGAGCGGTCGTATCGCTTACCATCAGGTAAACGTTACGCTCGTGTCAACATTCATAGCAAAAAATAAACCTATGTTGATAGTAAGTTTACAATTTATTCATGAGGAGTTCAAGTAGGTCTATGCGGAAAAGCATGCCTTTCCTGAAAGATTGGTGTTTTAAAAGATTTGATGCTCTTTATTCCCAATGAAATCATTGGGAATAAAGAGCCGTTTTTAAGATATTTTTATTTAATATTTCTTTATATTTAAAAATATTTTAGACTTATATTTAATATTTTATTTAGTACTCTATAATCGAACTATATTATAGCTGAAAGGTAACATAAAAAAACTTTAAGTTAACAGAATTAAAGCCTACAGGAAAATATACGTATTTCGGGGTTCGTGCCACCTGTATGTAAATTTCCATCTCGGGACCTACTCCCAAGACAAAGACGAACTACTAAACACAAATTGATCTGTCAAAATCTCACTTTAACCTTCACTCAACCCGTCCGGTGCGTTGAACTCCTAATCAACAAGGGTAAAAAAGACCGAAGGCAAAAAGAATATACAACTTAATAATTCAACATCGTTCACCGGTGGAAATAAAAAAATGAGCGTAAAATAAACACTTTAAAGCGTGACTTTTAATATCTTTATTCATTTTAAAATATCAAATTATAATATTAAACATTCTGAGAGGCGATTCATTTGTTACGATGGTACAATGGACCCCTGCTGGGTTGAGTGTGGGACGGCGCTGCCTGCGATATGCCCGAGATTGTTTCGATATACTAGTCGATAGACGCGGGTTTGTGTGACTTTTTTGACGTGTTGTGAAGGCGAGATAGTTATCTGTTACGGCCCGTAGTTAGAACAATGCTATTGCTGCGTTAGAATGGACGACCTGTTTTGTTTGGGTGTTTATGAAATTTGTTGATATAAATAACAATATATTTTTTTTATTATTGTACATTTTAAGTATTTTTTGAATTAATTTCATTTTATTAAAATTATGTTTAATTGCAATAACGAGGCATATAATTGAAAATCATATTAATTATTTAAAATGTACAGAAGTTTACTACTAAAATTATTATTAGTAGAGAAAAGCGGGCAAAACCGCGTACTCGAGCACAAGCAATCCTTTAATAATACTGTAATGTAATCCAACGCGCACTGTGGGTATTTAATTTTAATAAATTAAGTCATTCCCGAGATAATCGCGATTTGTTCTCGGGCCGGGAACTTTTTGCAAAAACACTTCGTTAAGGACGCGGCCACAACCAAGGCGAATTCTTTTGTGTGGCTTTTTTATTGCAAATGTGTTTGATGGTGAATAATTGATTGTAAAATTGATGACTGATATTTGGTACTATATTTTTTAGGTCAGGTTGTGTTTTGCTGAGTCCTTTTGAGTCATTCAATATGTGTGTCGGTGGGAATTGCATTTTTTTATTGTAACGAATGGCGAGACGAGTCTGCAGTTCGTCTGATGGTAAGCGATACGACTGCTCATGAACAGTAATAAAACTAAACAAGATCTTGTTTACAAAGCAATGATTGGCATTCCATTGTGCTTGCCATCATGAGAAATAAGATGTTAAGTCTCAATATGTCCAGTGGTTACTCTGGCTACAATTTCCTTCAAACCGAAGCACAACAGTGCATTCACAATGCTGTTTGGCGGGAATTATTTATTAATGATTTATTCGTTTTCTTATGCTTACAGCTTCATTCTTCGTTAACGTCTTTCAGGAAAATATAATTTTATCTTCTTTAGCTTATTTTCTTTATTTGTAAGTTGAGAGGCTGCAAGTTCAGAAGATTGCGTGTCTAAAAACGGCCTTTGAACAGTGTTTTGTTAATGAGGCAACAATAGATATTTTTTTAAATAAATTGGCCACAATAGTTGTGAATTTAGGTTTGAGTGGTTGGTGGGCCGATACTTAGTCTTAGCATAAATATAGTTACAAATTACCTGTAGATGATAAAGATGATAATTCAATGTGCCTCGTCCCTTACAATTTCACACCAACAGTCGTGGTCGGGGACACGGCGCGTACTTTACAATGACATAGAGTTTAAAAGTAAATTGCAATTATTAAGGCTCGTTTTGTTTCCATATAATTTATACAGTATGATTTTTAGTGTCATTTTGTAAATCAATAAATGATAACGCCCCGTGGAGCTTATATTCATTTTCACGCGATGTTTCTTTGTCTTTTTAAAACTTGTTTGTCTGAAACTCGTGTAGAGTATAAAGCAAGTACTTTGGTGTTAAGTATTTTATATGGTGTACAAGATGAAAAATTATAAGATGAAAAATGCCGTTGGTTGTGTTGCTAGATGCAGATTAATTTAAACACAATGTTTCTGAAATCCACAAAAGATCCCATAACACGCGATGGACATACCAATAATGAATTTAGAAATTATTATCTAAACTCTACCAAATATTATAAAACATATACAAGTTATTTAACAACTCTACCAACAACGATTTCAAATAAATAGAATTTAACAAGCGAATTCTACCAATAGAGTCTCTACCATCACTTCTGTTCATACAAAATCCATCAGTATGAAACGGTACAGTTCATTAGTCAATCGCCTAGTAATATCGAATACAAGCTTGGACAGTTAAAAAACGCTACCGGAGCTGGCCAGTAACAACATCATTAGAACGAGCGCGTTTAACTACAAGAGCAAATAACCACTAAGCTTGTACCTTATTATGGTAGAGTCACCACGATGGTAGAGATTTAGATATATTTATTATTAAGGATATTAGGGATGATTATCATGATCACGATGTCAAATATAGAAGGAATTTATTTATTGCGATATAATATCGCATTGTGAAAAGTATTGTCAACATATTTTATACTTAAATAAATTGAAATTATTTTGGTATCTAAAGGGGTTTAATAGAAAATTGAATGACTAATAGTATTTCTAATATTATAAAGGAGGAACGGTTAATAGTATTTTCCTTGCATATTGGCTTTTCCCAAGCCGGAAGACACCACTGATGAATTACACAAAGCCCATGATTCCTCCCATAATATGATGAGAGTAACCCGTTGCCCAAAAGTCAGACATTTAAGGAGTATTATATATTTATATGAATAAAAATATGTATAATAGAGGCTCCGAATTTAACCGAAAAATATTGAAGAATTAAAGTCAAGTGTCTTTAAAAGCACATTGACCACCACACCGTCTTTAACACATTTAGCCTTACCGATCTTGAAAATTAAATGTTCTCAACAAAGTGTTATAAAATACAAACATAATAAAATTTTAAATGTGTACTAAAATCACAAGAAGCACAGTCACCCGACTCAAACTGCTTGAATAAACGTCGTTAACAGTGATAGATATGGGTAGTTAAGAAAATAAACTAAAAGATTGCGACCCTAACGAGGCTGTGCACCACGGAAAACATTTTAAAACAACATTTCCCACACATCTACATCCATTGCTTGCTCTGTTCCTACTTTTACTCTCCTTACAAAAGTTTAAGAGAACATAACCAGCAATGAAAAGGGTAATATTGGTAGAGTCGAATGTGTGATGCAGGAAGGTGTTCTCTGGTACTAGTCGAGGATGATATCCCGCTGTGACGTAATAATTCTCAGTTTATCCCCTTCACATCAATTGAAAATATATTATATTTGTCTCTTTTTCACGTTGATAAACAGTTTAGTGGCGTGATTGCTTCGGGAGATTACGAATTGTTTAGAATTGGCTTATGTTATATATTCGTTTTAAAATAATGTCAGTTGGGATTCTCATGTCTATATATTTTATTTTAATTATGATTAGTGTGATATTTTATAAGATATTGTTTATAAATTTTTTGATGTTTCAATTTTCATTTGTGATCCACTTATAAAAATGTTGATAGTGTTTTTAAATTTGTTTTTGTACCGTTGTTAAATTTAAAATGGTAAGAAAACAATATCAAATATTATAGAGATTGGTTATTGGCAGTGCAAGTTAGCCAAATGCATTTTTTTTCTGTTAAAAGTGAAATCAGATCTCAGAATTTCGGTCTCTAACATGACGTGTTGTAAAAAAGAAGGTGAACATCTTAAAATCATAATGACATCTAAAACATTCCATTAAAATGAAATGTTATTAAGATCTATTTAATAAAGGACATTGTAGTCAAAATGGACATATGGCTATTCTAATATCTTATATCTCGGAATCGCGAGCGTAGTAATATGTCAAGCATTGCTTTATTATTCATATTTTTTGTTATTGTTATTCAAGTTATTTTTTGCTTCTATCCATGAGCGGTCGTCTCGCTTACCATCAGGCGATCTTTTCGCCATTACATGCAACAAAAAAAAAATCCATAAATATTGTCAATTTCTTGTCTACGCGCATTGAAAGCTCTACATATATTATGATATACTTTATATATGTATTCGCGCGCTCAATACACAAGTTAGGAATTAATTACACGGTACGTCGCACCACACTTATCTCGCTAATGCTATAAATCATTTGTATATCTGTTCTGTATGTACACTATTCAATACGCAATTGAGATGGATTTTAGTGTAGGAAATTGGCTCATAGACTTTTGAATATTATTATGGGTTTTGATTGTTGTTTTAATGCATAGGACCAGCAATTAAGCCAAGAGGTCACCTAATGGTAAGTGATCACTGTCGCCTAAGAACATCCACAATTTTTGGATCATAGATGTGTTGCCGGCCTATCAAATCGAGAGGGGAGCGGGAGACTAAAGGATGGGAAGAGGAAACGGTATTGGGAATCTGGTAATCTCACTCACCGAACAAAAGGAAACAGCGAAGCTTTCGACAATACCGCCCCGGACGAGCCTGCTCATTCATGTTGGTCTATGATTGAACGCAGCGTGGTTCACATTTTGTATATAAAGGAAATTAGAACATAGTGATTTAGATTAACAGGTGAACAACGTTTCTGTCACCCACATGCGCTACTGGCAATCGGTTTATTTTTTATAACATATAACTATCTAACATTTTCCTCACAATAACTTCACTGAACGTAAGTTCTTCCAAAAGATTTCTACAGTGACTTATGTGAACAACTTGTGACTTGTGTTTCTTCTTATCGGTCAGTCCTTCTATAGACTATATGCCGGCCAGTGCCTGGATCTAATGAAGAAATTGTCAACAATATAGGCCATCAGTGCGGCAGCTCATGGACTATGAGAATGTTAGTCATTTTGCTTTATAAATCTCCCATGAATTATCTTGTATGAAAAATATTTTTACGTATTGAGATATACAAATCATTGGTCCAAAAAATAAAAGGTACTTTAGTAGATCCTAAATCTTTCTGCCGGTTCGATGGTATTAGTAGCTTAGTACTTTGAAATCGTCAGAATTAAACAGTCATTTTATTACATCCAATAACATATCTTTACAAATTCTCATTACAGTATAATCAGGTAGAGAAATCTTTATCTTAATTTATAAACACGATGTTAATTAAGACGCGAGCGACTGGAACGAACGAACGATTTAATTTGTCCGTGAGTGAATGAATGACCGGCAATTAGGATGGGGCCTTATTTGAATGGACCCAATTTGTGTGAGTGCGGTTAATGAGCGGAAGGTATCTGATTGTTAAGCGTTTGACAACATTCTTCGGTTTGAAGTGATTCAGTGATAAAAATCTTTGGAATAGTTCCGAGTGTTTGGTAGCTAGTTTTATGATGTGCGGGGAGATTGTAAATGTAGAGATTTGTATGTGTGTTAATAATTATCTATGACAAGTCGAATTAACATTGTACTTTTTCTTTTTACGTAGTTTTTGATACCCACTACACAAGATTGAATTTTAGTACGGGATTAGGACTACATATGTGACTGTTGGGTCTATTAATTTATTGTCTACACCTTTCCATATATGCATATATGTACATACCTGACTATTATTCTTTCTAAATATTATGAGATTATTAAGTCATAATGGGCAGTAAGCTGTATTTAAATTAATTATTAATTTAACTGCTTTTATGATATTCTTATGTTATTAGTTGGTGTTGTTATTTTGATTAAAATATTACTTTTATAATAAATTATGACGAGGAAAATAATTGTACAGCTAGGTTATTGTTATTTTGGATGCAATTACACAAAGACGCTATGACTCTTTTATTCCATATAATTTTTTTTTACTTCAATACTGCCTAAATAATGAGAGGATAATATTTTCGATTTTCGCACCGAGACAATTATAATAAGAGACCTGCGAAAATATTGGTGTGTTACTTTAAGGAGTATTTATTACTATTTTCTTAATGACCACGTGACTACTAGACTAAGCCTTAGTCTTCTAATTGTAACGAAGTGTAAATCTCAATTTCAATAACTCTACTTTTGTTTTGGTGACCTTTAGAAATGCATAACGCTTAAAAGGAATGGAGAACAGAATCGACAGAGAAATAAAAATATGAAGCCAACTGACGCCTATCCGTGGGATAATACAGGCTTTAAAAAGTATGTTCACATTGCAATCTTAATTACAAATTAACTGTTTTATACGACCATCAATTAACTTACTTTGCATAAAGATCTACTAATTTAAAAAATAACCAATCTAATTATACTAATTGATTTTATTAAGTCTAACATAAAGCCTATTTTCCCGGTTAACTGCCAAGAAAAGGACGGCAATATTAATTGGACTCGTAAAAGAAAGAGACAACGTAATAGACAATGATACTCAAGTACGCAGCACCGCGATTGGTCCGCGCAAGTGTTCCAATTATGCGCAGGAGTGTACTTATACCAATATTACGTACCAATTTGAATTTACCATTATTTAATGCATAATAAACTCTATCGCATTGAAATAAGGTTCATTACAACTGCATGTGTCATCTTGTACAGTACTTACAGCAATGTTTAAACAAGCTTGTGTTTGCAGTTGTGATATTCCAATTTAAACTTTATCATTAATGTAACAAGGTTGAAATAGATGGCTTATTAAGTAAGAATTCAAGGGTAATTTAGTACTTAATGATAAATGGAAGAAAAATGCCGGATTGAATGGGGTTGACAGGGATGGTAAGTAATGTTAAGTAAACTTTTAAACGGTAAATACAATTAGGAAACGGTGGAAAAATTATGGTCAAAAGATGGCGTTGGTGGTGACTTAGTGATAAATCAATATTTAGCGAATACTTTTTTTTGGGGAACGCAATCTGACAACTGTCATGCATCGGAACCTAAGTTTTGAACGATTCAAAAATATGCCGTCAAACTAAAAAGGGTTTATAAACAGATTAAATCGAGAAACTGACATTCGAATTGGTAGTAAAAATATTCGAATATATTAAAAATATATTATTTTGTAGCTTAGTTCTTCATATGCATATAGAATGCGTATTTGGTATTCGCGAATGTCACAGTTCTTCATTGTTTTAGGTTCGGATCTAAGTTTGGGATTGATGATATATTTTCGCATAAATCTCATCTCATCTCTCTCATATTCATCCGTAGCTCGGAGAATACGTTTAGGCGTCCCAACTATTGGATTTTGCAATGGTAGCAGTACACAAAACTCCAAATTGCCATTTGAAAACCCAAAATCTTTGATATCTATATATACCTAAAAAGAAAAAGGTTCGGGAGTTTTTTTTTAATTTGCAATGAACTGCAAGACGAGCATTCCAATCGCTTGATGATAACCGATACGACCGCTCATGGACTGTAGCAGAACCAAACAACGTCTTGAATTGCAAAGCGATGATTGGCATTCCACTGCGCTTGCCATCCTGAGATATAAGATGTTGTTACGTCTCAATATGTCTAGTAGTTACTCTGGCTAACAAGTCCTCCGAACTGGAACACAATAGCACATTTACACTAATTTTTGGCGGGAAAAACAGACATTGCGGGGTACCTACCCAGACGGCCTTTCAATTATGCGAAATCTACCACCAGTAAATAAGTAAATATATAAACTTATTAACCAAAGAAAAAAAAAACAAATTCAAATTCATTTATTTTCAGAATACAGGCTATTCTAAAAATAAATAAATGAATTTGAATTTGTTTTTTTATATAGAAATTCGTACAGATGTTCCGTGGGTAGCAAGTTTCACTGTATTCAGCCCTGACTGGGCATACAAATTACAAATATTGTGTTCAGTATTTTATAAATAAAAATATTCCATTATTCTACATGCTTGTCACTTATATTAAATAAATACAACTTTACAACATATGGTAATACAATGATGTGATAAAATATTTAGACTCATGTATGTTTTTATGTTTCTATAATGAGCGGGACATGTCGTAAAATTTTGACAATAAAAATACAACTACACCAATTATTTTCTGAATACTCATAGTTTATTAACAGTATTTCAAAATCTCACGTATTTATTTGTATTTAGATTTTGCCGTTGTAACAAATAAGGGAAGGGTAATAATAATAAAAATACAAAAAATGCTTGCACTTACATTAATTCTTCATTTCAGAATTTGATATCTATTTATTCGATACGAAAATATGAAATTTTCGATTATTTAAAAGCTGTCTTGTAACAAGCCTACATTGTTGTATAACAATCGTATTACCAATTATTTTTTACTGAAAGTACGAAGAGTTATAAGTTGAAAGTACTCGAAAATTGCACTGTTGTTTTAACATTATATGCAGCAATATTTCTCTTTCACGACAAAAAAATAAAAGTATATAAATCACAAAAGTCCATACCAATTTTATCGTATACAAAAATTATACACCGTTTAAAACAAATAGTTCAGAAATCATTTAAATAATGAGAGCGCGTTGATGTCTTTATAATGGCAACTTGACTTACATTGTAATTGAACAAAATTATTCGAATAAAATGAATTGTGTTTATGTAACGGCCCGCCTGTTAACGTATTAAGGTTAATGGCTGAGAAACATCTGCTTTTTAAGATGAGAGCCTTTATGAACAGGCGATTAGCGTGTGGTAGAGTCGAATTTTCGTTAATATCGTAATAAAGTAAATTACATTTATAGATATTTTTAATGGATGCGATTTTGCGATAAAATGGGGAATTACAGGCAACGCCTAAGATTATGGTGTTAGGTAATGAGTTGGCATTTAGGGAATATTAAATTTAAGATCTTTGCCTTCTTCAATTTTGCATGTGAGACTTTAGTGTGAATGTATCGGGCAATTTTTTGAATGATAATTGTTTTTAAGGTTTCCGTGAATGTTATATATTGAAATAAAACTATATTAGGGATTTATCGCAACCTTCAGGTAATCGAAACGTAGCGGTGAAAGAAAATAATGTTAAATTGTTAATGTTAATAGTATCTAAACCAAATCGCTGAAATAAGTAAAAATAAGTTTTATTTCAATAAATTTAGTATGGTTGGTATTAAACCCCCAAGTATGTCATGTTGACTCATACGTTCATAAGTTGGTAATGATATGAAAAATTATTTTAAGAGACATAGATTGTTGTCGATATTAAAATGCGTTACTATTTGTAAGTTATTTGAAGACGAATCAATTCCGAAATGTTAAAATTAATTTGGCATGTCTCGAAAAAATTAAGATATGTACTCATGAAATTTCTTATTGACGATGATGAGAGAGTGAATAAGATTATTTATAACGACTATTTAGTTAACTTGGATTTCAATTTGATGTATTCGAACTACTGTTTGGTATCTATGTCTCAAAATCAGATCTTTAGAAAGTTACAGGTGACTCGTATGATTAAATTGTGTATCGTAATTTTTCCACTTAAGTATATATGGAAAAAAAAATTCACTACATTTGTGATATTCAAACATAAAATAAACTTCCACATCACTCAATAAACTATGATAGAGCATAACCTAAAACCACAAAATTATGACCCATAATACAAAAGCCATAAAGTTCAAATTCCCACCAACACTACTAAATGCCAGCACAAAAGCAACAAAGGCATAATAAAAAGTAATAATTAAATACGCCAGTGTTTATGAGTGTACGAAAGTGGTGGGTAGTGTTGGGATGTGTGTGTGTCGATTATTTAACGATTCACGTATAAATTATTACGGGGAGAATGAGGGGCACGCCCAGCGTCCAACCGCCGCCGGCGATAGGGACTTGAGGGTATCGATACGGTTTATCGATATGTTCAGCTATCGTACTATAAAACCTTGGAGGATGGGATATACTTCTTATTTTTGAATTCTGCAATACTTAAAATGCTAGTCATAATTGAATTTTGGAATACTACAGTCTAAAGAAAACCTGACATGAAGTGACGGTTTTAACAATCAGCTGAATTGTTACCTCGTGCAGAAGATTTAAGCCCATATTAAATAGTAAACACATAATGGAATGCCACCACTAGCCTTAGCTTTATTATAATTTAATTTAATGTAAACAGGGTAATTTTGATCATATGAATTGCTGGTTTATTATTCAATAACCTTTTTTGTTTTCATATACAAGAAAATCAGTTTATGTGTCTGTAATAATAATACAATGACACTACGGGACCGTTCAGTAAGTACTGAATTAAACACTTATCGATAAACAGAACGCCTTGTCCCCACCCTACCGCTCTCAGTAACAAGGCAGCATCAGACGATGTTTTCGTGTGATTAACCATTATTATATAAAGTAAATTCAATAATGGCCCACGTTATGGCAATATTTGCTGATGTGCAAACGTACTTTACATTTAAATTTGCACTTTAACACGTATTGATTACGGTGCAGATTCGATTGGCGCAAGACTGATGACTTTCGCGCCCGAACAAATTAAAGTTTGCAGTCGTGAAAACGCTTTTTTTGTGCGTAATGTTTTTTGCTTCAGGTCTTTTTAAGAGTCGATGAAAGTATATTTCTTTTAATGGTTTTCCCACACGCATATTCTGCTACAAGCATCAACTAGGATTATAAAATACCATTTTCAACTTAGATTATGAAGTCCTTGTAGTACAACAAATGTAGGGTTCCCTAACTTGGAGATATTACTAGGTAGCCTTGATGACATTTTGTAGTAATTACACAATTCTTTAAATAAACCTTTTGAAATTCAAACTTGACTAATAAAAGCAATAGTTTGGTTCGATTTGCTACTGATCAATATACGTAAATTTTCGAAGGGTTTTATCCTGTGTTGTACAAGTTAAAATGTTATAGAAGTAATCCATTTAGATTGTTCATTTAGTTAGCCAATTAGCTTTTTTATAATCATATACCTTTTGGAAATGCAATGATTGCTTTTACTAAGACCACTTACAGCCGCGAGTCATCAATTAGTGCTGAAAACCATTTATCAATAATGCCACTTTTGTAACTAAATACTACTTTTTGACAACGCTTCAATGAAAACCCTGACATAGGAATTTTGAAGAAGAAAAATCGTTGGAGGTTGTCTATGAATAAGGCTGTTAAACTACAAGTTCTGTCATTTGACAGTGTCTTTGGCGCAGTTGGTTAGACGTCGACTGTGAAACAAGAGGCAGCGGATTCGATCCTCGCACTTAAACAAATATTTGTGTTAACCACAGGTCTGGTTTTTGAGACCGAAATGTCTCTCATATTTTCTGATAGCCACGACACAAGACTATGGAGTCTTAGTATGTTAATGTTAGTACGACTATGTATGTTGTTGAATGTATTTATTTCGATGTTACAAATAAAAATGTAATAATCTTCATATCCAATACTTTATGTCAAGTGCAATTGAGTATCCAACGATCACTCAATTCCAATTATACATGCAAAAGACTTTGTAGCCAACCGCAAATATAAGTTTGTGTTGCAGTGTTGGCAGCCGCGTGTTATCGGGACGAGCTGTAATAGTCGATAATTTCGGGTTCCGTTTATAAATGTGTTCGGGCCATGCATAATGAGCCGGCTCTTTTACGAGCATCTCGATTTATTGACGAAATATGTTATATTTGGGATAATTTTAAAATATTCGCTGAGAGTAATTTGCGGTGATTGGGTTAATGTTTGCACTGTTGTTAATACCTAGTTTATGGGATTTGTTTTATTAAATATTAAAATATTGGGCGAATTTTATCGAATATTTTCCTATTTATGAGTTTGTGGATATTTCGTTTATGATAATTTATTTTGTTTTGTTTGACGTTCCACCGGAAATATAGATTTTGCCCATTACCCAAATGATCTATGAAATATATAATAGCTCAGATATAAATTGTATTTCTTTGTCAAACTGTGTTAAATTAATAATAAATTGTAAATTAAAGCACTGATATTTATGTCAATTTTATTAATAAATGCAAATTGGATTGCGTAAAATGTTTTTGTTGCAAAACAAGTCACATGTTTGATATATGGATAGCAAAAGTTTTTACATATTATTGTTAGAAAAATCTATATTGTTTATTTATTTATATTTGACCCACTATTACATATAAGGAATTTAAAATATCATGTACATTTATAAAATTCTAATATTGAGAAAGGCTGTTGAAAGTTGCCGGATGTGAGTACATCAATAGACTTCCAGTATCTCAAAATAATTATAATGTTGAAAGTGTAAACTGGAAAATCGTAAGCATAATCTTTTCTTGAGAGCCTTTCTGACTCTGTTAGTTGAGAGCTACCTGTGAAACGAGAGACCTGGTTTCAATCCTGCATCAAGATAAATCTTTGCGCGGTTCACAAGAATTTGGGCCTAGATATCGTAAGACCAGAAAGTCTTTCATAGAAGATTCCAGACTCTAGATTTCCCCCAGAGTGCGCGTCAGGACTATAATTATGAAAAATGTGTAGTAATAATTAATCAGTGTACAATAAAGATTGAAATAAAACAAAAAAAAATGACTCATCGTAAATACATAATATTTAAAACATGAAAAATATACGAAATATTTAGTTGCCTTGTGTTTCTAGTCACTAAAACTACCACCTGGCTTCGTTTTCGTTCGCAGTCTGTATACACCCTGTATATGAATATAACACCCTGTATATGGGTATATTTCACAGACTGGCATTCTAATATAGTGTTAACAGAAGTATCTCCGTTTGTTCGGAGTACGCCAGGTTGTCAGGAAGAGATCGGTGTACGCGATAGTCCGGCTTGTACGACCACGGCTAATAAATTGCGCTAACTATGTTTTTCACTGTGTTTCGGTGTGGAATGAAGCCTTATTTTATTGCATTGTTTAATATTGTTTGTTGTTGAGGCGTTAGACTAGAGGCCAGGTTTAGTTTTTTTATTTATTCACTTAACTATTTTTACAGGGTGGGTCCCTCACATAATATTCTTATATGTTCTTAGATTATAATATATTTTTACCATAATTGTATATTAACAAACGAAATAACATGCAGTATGAACAATTGCCTCACACCTCAAGAAAGATCGTAAATGGTATTTCAATTAATCTTAGTAAAAAAGAAAATCTATTTAAAAATCTCACTCTCTCACATTTTTGACGTATTTAAAGTTTTCTTTATTTTATTGAAATCAGTTTTTCCCTCCCTAGTTCTTCTCTCATAACGTTCTTTCACATATAAAATTACTCAGTTCCATAAAAAAAATGTAGGCTCAAATGCTAGTCGGACATCAAACCTACATTCTTGATACTAAAAGCATCACAATCAATAACAATCATTCAAACCACAACCATCACTAACCATACAAGTTATCCAAACCAAGCGAGAGACAAAAACAAATGTAATTTGAACATTCCGCCGCCTGTATCGGTGTAAAGTGAACAGAACGGAACACATTATTTATAATATTAATAACAACTAATTATACGTTTAAAAGAAATATTTTATGCATAATGATATGATATAAATCTCGTTCGAGCGAGCAGAGATGGGAGCGTGTCGAATGTTATCGTTGTCGATTAAATTGGTATCGATTTTGTGTTGAGTTCTGGTTGTTGTGAATAGTGATTGATTAGTATGTAGTGTTTTTTGCACTATTATTATATTTTATAATATAGAAAGACATTTTGATATCAATGTTACTAATATTGACAAAAGAGACACAAATGTTACGTATACGTACCTAAATTACGTACTATTTGGTAGTAATACTACAGTCTAATTGTAATTATATTCTACTAAATAAACAAAAAAATAATTCAAATCTTTAAATATCGATAACAAACATAAATTTCCAGCATAATGTCAATCCATGTTACGTATTTAGTCCTTAATAACCGTAATAGTATTTAATAAAACATTTAAAGTAATGGATTTTTAGTTCCCGACGTAAGAATATTTTATTGCCGGTTTTTACATAAAAAGTGCGAAAAATCGATAACGTCAATAATCATGTCTTAACATGATTAAAAAAACACTATTAAAGAAAGATTCATATATTTGTAATATCTAATAAATGAAGTATAAACTCATATATAAATAAACTCAAAGGGAAGTGCCAAGCCGAGCCCAGAGCAGGACTTATATGAAAACTATTAAAACACTCGCACTAACAACTCGAGTGATTTAGCGCCGCCTGCTCAGTGAGCATACAATAAAACATCGCGAGAAACGCCCACGCGTTTGATTCCATCAGGGTAACTCCGGCAAAACAAATAGTTCTCAGAAAAACTTTCATAACTTCGCCAAATTGACACCTTGTTGAGACGATGCAATCCTCGACAATTTGCGGGGCTCGTAAGTGGCCCATTATGTGGCTGCCACCTTAGTTTTTAACACCCGTTCAAATAAATTTAATCCTTATTGTGTGGGAATAAGGTTGTGATTAAATACACCAATAAGTTGGTATAGTGTTACTGCGGGGCGAATATCGAGTGCGGACGCATCTTATCGATAATTTTGTACTTTTTTTCCCATCACGATTATCAATGTAAATTTGTTCGGGCCCAATTATTCGTGCATACCTTCATTTTGTATTGAACGGGGCTCGTTCGGATGTTTTATGGATTTCACGAGTATTGATACGTTTTTATTACACGCAAGTTATTTACGATCGCATTATGCTTATTAAAATATAACGTTGCGTCTAATATATTTGTGTTGATGGTGGCGAGAGGAGTTCGTTGCTGGATTATTTGTGAAGAAGTTTTTTAGATGCATTCTTTATGATTATTTATGAAATGTTTTTTTTTTTGCTTACCTAGACAAAGGTAATTAAGAATATTCTATATGCTTTTTTGGTTGAAAATATATTTTTGTAAATAATAAATATTTTTCTTATGAATATCAAAGCTGATGTCCCATTGGGGTAAACAGAGAGAAACCGTGGAGAGCCTAATTCTACACAGTAACATAGCTCTCTATTTTTTTTAAAGTGGGCGCATTGCCCGAATCTAAAAGGTTTCTAAAAAAAAATATCAATAGTTATTTTCCTACATAGTTATCAAACCCAAGGCAGTGGCTCTAAGTATTAACGTTTGCCACTTATAATTAGCCCCATTAAAATCTCGTAGAAAAAATGCAACACCAAACGAGAAAACCCGCATACAAGAACTAGTATAGCAATATTTGTCACAACGGTGTCAAATTAGCCTGACGCACCGTTACGGAATTGCCAAAATATATCACTTTTATGGCCGGTGCTAGATAAAATGACAGGTGTAAAGAAATTTGTTATGCATACCATAAATGTAACATAATCCATAGAAACTTTCACTCGATTTATAGCATAATTATACCAATGTTTTTGGTGTAACGTAAATTCATAGAATACAAGGTTTTTAAGTATATTATTTTATGTCTAGTATGTGGATTTTTAATAAATGTAGTATAGTAGACTATATGGCCTAACCAGTCTCAATTGTGCTCTGGATTATAGGGAAAACCTGTGCACTGTAGTCGGACCTGTAAGGGCTGATACAAATACTGTTTTTATTTATATGCGAAGTTTTTTTCCACATTTCATTATCTTCTTCTTCTTCTCTTCAGCTACCTATAGGAAGTCTACTATTAGACATATGCCTTCCCCAAAGATTTCCACATCCACCTGTTGGAAGCAGACTGCACTCAGCGACTTCTTGCAATCTTAACGAGGTCTTACGTCCACCTTTTAGGTTAATGTGTAACACTTCGCTTACCTGTACGTGGCCTCCATTCTAGAACCTTTCGGCTCCAACAGCCATTAGTTCTTAGCGCTATGTACCCGGCCCACTGCCACTTTAAGTTGCTAATCATGTGGGCTATATCTTGATTCTTTCTTTTTAATATTTAAGATGTAAAGTAGAAGTGTTGAATGAGCCAAGTTGTTTGCCGGGAGCAGGTTCGGTTCCAGTTCAAACGAGTGTGTTTATAGTCAATTATCTTTTGCTTGACCGTGTATGAAACATTGTATGAAACCTGCTTTATTAATAGCTTTCCGCAAGTATGTGAGGACCACCAACCTGCATTAGGCTTGAGTTGGACATGGGCGTATTTCCCGAAAGTATTTAATACTAGGCACCGTCAGAAAATCACAAAGCAGGTGAATCAAACAATCAATAAAAATGTATTTATAATATTTACCCTTCTTCGTTACATTGATTAAAATTTCTGGGAAGTAAAAGTTGAATATAAACATCCTACGTTTATATTCACCCGGGAAGTGACCAGCGACAACCAAATAGGATGGAAAATCTGACGTAGTGTCACACTAAAGTGTCGATTTTCGGGATCTCCTGTGTATTTGGAACAGTAGTATTAAGTTGACTGGCGACAAATAATTATCCCTAATTGATAATCTATTGGGAAATCGATAATGTCAAGTAAAAGTTCTCGTATCAGTATAAAAATATCTCATGATTTCTATGATCATTCACACAAGTCTAAATTTAAGATTTAAAAAGTACATTGACCTCCAGGCATCCCTTGAAAGACACGCCATATTATTAATTTTAAAATGTTCCCGACGTTGCAAGGAGGGTCCTTACTTTTTTGTTCCCATAATAAGTTTAAATATTTGTTAATGCCGCTGAGGAGTACCAACGGCTGAATTATATCGAGAGGGCCACGCCCACGTATCGATAGCATAACAACACTAAAACTTATCGATCATTAAAATTATTGAGCGGATTACGTAAATTAGTTGTAGATTCGCTCATAAATATTTAATTAATTGGTGTTTATAATTGTCGAGATATGGATGTGCTATTTTTATATTCAATTTTAAATGTATTATGGTTGCTAGGAGGTAATTACGGTAGAAAAGTGTATAATTTTTTTTGGACCCACGATTAATTAAATCATCTTTTACAAGCTCTTAGTCAATCAACTAAGGAGGGAACACGCGTGTCGGCAAACAATTCCATAGCTTAACGAGCGGCACAGAAAAGAACTTGCTAACCTTTTCGTGCCGAGGTGGTTTTGACCCATAGCTTGGCTTCGTAAGCCAGCACATGTGGTTCTGTTTTGGAATAGAGAGGAGGGGATCAAATTAAGCGATCCCTCTTTCAAATTAAGCGATCACCGTATTATAGACGGTAGAACACACCATAATCCATAAACCTAATTATTCCTGTGACTGTAGACGATTATGATAAAAATAAAATAAGATGTTATTATGTCAACTTGAGACTGATCCACATAATTTTCTTCAAGAAGTAGACAATACTATATACAACCCTTCCTTAACGCCCTGTTGAAAGCAACCTGAAGCTATTTCATGGGTTTTTTAGGACGTCTGCTTACTTTAGGATTTAGTTCCGAATACATATGTATCGTATTTGTACGAATATGGTTCATTTTTATCGATAAGGTGCAAAAGCTAGCAAGAAAATTTTCACACTAAAACCTAAGAATTATTCTACATTTGGATGTATATTTATTAATGTTGTTTCTGAACATTCGCTCGATATTGGGGTAAAAAAGTAATTTCACTGGGGGAATCCTAGCGTGTGGCAATATTTTAAAATATAGATATAAATCGACCACAATTTGACGCGAAACACATTTAAATGTATCAAAGTACAGTTTTAAGACGAAACATGTCTAATAGCTTATTCATTGGAAACAAATCCATACAATAATTCATGATTGCCGTCACTTTTTATAGTTCCTAATAGGTTTTGGCGCTTTTTGACAAAACATTATGCTAATTTGACAGCTGTTAATGCCGAACGTACGTAATAAATATTTTAACGGTATAATTGCGTGATTAGTTCGGCCGGTGTGGTGAAGTCGCGGGTTCAATGCTATGAGGAAAATTACGGTGACTGTGACGCTTGTAGTTTTCAAAATTAGTATCATCATTGCCAGCCAGAAGAAATCTATCGCTGAATAAGGCCTTGTCCAAGAAATTAAAAAATAAAATAGTAACATAGGTTTGAGGTGTAAGAGTACTTTATTTCTCATAAGATTACATAAAATCACTTACTGAGAACCTCTTAGATCAGAATATATACACTATACCGTTTCTAATTTAAAAAGTTCCATTTGACATATCTCAAAATTGTGAAATAGGGATGATGTCAAATAAATCGGTTAGTACAATATCCGATTATTAACGAGATATAGATACCATTTGTTTGTATTTCTTAATCGATTACAGTTTATATTTTTAGTTTACATTATTTGTTTTTTTTTTATGTACATCTTTATCCTAATGAGACATCCACAATTGCATAAGTCACTTTAGTATTAAGGAACAAAAGCAATGATTTATTTATTACTAGCGGCCCGGCCCACTGAGTCGAAATGGAAATTTTTTGTGACACGATTTTTTTCGGAATTTCCAATTTATTTTGACGCCAACGGTTCGATATTATCATTCCTTACAATATTCATTCTTTATACATTTTTGTTTAACCCTATAATTTTGGCTAAAAAAATATTTTAGATTTTTGATGTATGGAACGCACTATAAAACCCTAAATTTCTACGAAATCCTGCTAGATCTTGCGCTGAAACCTTATTTTTCTGAATCTTGGTCTGTTCTACTATACTTGTATACTTTGAACGTCTGTATCGACTTGCAATTTTTTCAGTTATGCAGTTCGAAAGAAAAGATAAAAATCAATATTTCCCAAAACTCT
Source organism: Hyles euphorbiae (assembly GCA_023078785.2). NCBI lineage: Eukaryota > Metazoa > Arthropoda > Insecta > Lepidoptera > Sphingidae > Hyles > Hyles euphorbiae. The sequence continues at coordinate 1,669,249 of CM041030.1, forward strand.
TTTTAAGATTATCTTCAGTAAATTTGACACAAATAAAATAAATTAATCTAATAAATTAACAAATACCAAGGAAAACTTGTATATGTACCGTGCCAGATTTATAATACGAAGAATACAATTGAATGCCTTTTTCGCTTGCTGATTCTCTTAGGTTTATAATTAGGTTTATATATAGTATTATAACTTCAACAAAAGGGAAAAAAGTAGCGCCAACGCTTTATCAGCAGTGTATGGAACGACGGTGGCCGAGTGCGGTTTGGCGGACTTACATACCATAGAAATTCTTATAAATCGCTATGGTATGCAGGTTTCCTCACGATGTTTTCCTTAACCGTTTTAGTGCGTGGTGATTGTTTATCAATACATACATGACTCCGAAAAGTCAGAGGTCTGCCCTGGGATTCGAATCCGCGACCACCGTAAACATGTGGGCAGCCGCGTCTCAGCAGTCCGTTTACCAACAGTGCCTTTTATTAAAATTATTATTACATTATTTATTGATGGTTGTTCGTTGATAGTATGCTTGTTATTAGCTGATAATTCAGTACTTTTTAAAATTAGAAAACAACTGGATTAAAACTGCTCGATTGTTTCTATATCTTTACCGATTATGCGTATACAAATCCGTTTGCATAGTCTCAACTCTACACATCGAAGACCTAACGACGTGACTTTGTAATGACGTCTAGTAAAAAAGTATGTTGTTTAAAATGGTTATTTTGCTTTATTTAAAGGATTCAAATTTAAATTTAGTTATTATGGATTGTAAATCCTGTGATAAAATAAGAATAGCTTCATATTTCCATGGTTTTACGGAAAGTTTTATTGAAATTGTGTGAGTTACGTCTGCACAAAGTTATCTATATATATAAAAGAAAGTCGTGTTAGTTACACTACTTATAACTCAAGAATGGGTGAACTGATTTGGCTGAAAATTGGTAGGGAGGTAGCTTAGAACCAGGAGAAGGACATAGGATACTTTTTATCATGTTCCCGGTTTCCCGAGTTTCTATTAGCTTATTAACATTTTCTCATACAAAATGTTCATGGGTTTGTAACTGTCAAACATTTAATGTTCATCCCGTCGATACGGTAAACTCTTCCCTCAAATTAAAAAACGTATTTAAATAAAGGTTTCGAATCGACAACATATATCCACAATATTCGATTAATGGCGTATTTTAGATTTTAAAGATGTAAATTAATGACAGTAATGAAAAGCGATTGACATTTAAATTGGTTGTCAAATATTAATGCATGCGTTCAGAAATTTATTTTGTGTAAACTAAAGAGAATATATTATAAAGCTACATAAATATAGGACAATAAAATTAATAATATTCACACGCAAGAAGTTTTACTTCTTTTCAAGATAGAATATCACTTGAAAGTGAAAAATCTTTATTAAAATAACAATTTTATATATGGAGAATATTGCAGGGGTTTTCAAATTAGGCGTTGCCTTTGTCTTGAGAAACCAGTTAAATATGTGAGAAAGTGCTAATAGTGTATGTTTGTGTGTGTGTGTTATGTGTTATTATGTTTACATTTATCACGAATTTTTACAGTGGCTTTTCCTTCGTTATAATTCACTGATAGAAATATTATACATTCAATGTTATGTCGAAGAAAATCGAAACCACTGAAGTTTTTTTTTTATGAAAATTAATATTTCATCTCTTTATTAATAACAAAAAGTAATGGCGTAATATTTATGGAAAAACACCATAGTGGGGGTGAAATAAGGGACGGAATATTGCATGGATGATCAAAATCGCTTTAAAAGCTTTTAATATCAAAAATTTATAAGGAACACTATTTGGATATGGAGAAACGGGATTTAATAGAGTGGGAGGTACGGGAGAGGACTGGGTTAGCTGACAGATTTGATAGGACGAAATGTAAATGCGCGGTATAAGACGAGATGGATAATGAAGAGAAAGGACGGGACGTATCGGGAAGTGACTGAATAGACGGGATGGGACGGAATTGAGCAGGACAGTAGGATAGCTACGTCATGTTTAGGTACACAAGAGCTTATAAGAAAAATAACATGTATTTGGTGTGAAGTAAAATAAAAAATATATCTGCATCCAGGCAAAGGCGGGTTGAACTTTTTTGCTATGCTAAATAATTGAATATAATATTAATCATATAATAACTAAGCCATAGTGAAGCGTGGTCGGGTCGGCTATGGTATCTTTTAATTGATTTCAATGAATGTCGTCGGAGTAGTAACAGTGTTATAATATCTCCGTAGCAAAATAATGAATTATTATTATTTTTTATTGCAGTGAATGGCGAGACGAGCATGCCGTTCGCCTGATGGTAAGCGATACGACCGCTCATGAACAGTAGCAGAACTAAACAACACCTTGAATTACAAAGCAATGCTTGGCATTCCATTGCGCTCGCCATCCTGAGACATAAGATGTTAAGTCTCAATATGTCCAGTAGTTACGCTGGCTACAATGTCCTTCAATCCGAAACACAACAGTGCATTTAAACTGCTGTTTGACGGGAGAAATAGACATTGCGGTGGTACCCACCCAGGCAGCCCTCTCACATATGGGAGACCTACCACCAGTAAATCTGGAGAGATGGGATAGAATCGAATAAAAGGTGGATAAAATGGGACAGAAGAATAGGTACAGGATGGGATTGGAATTGGATAAGCAGTTTAGACAACGGCTGTCATGTTGATTTGAAATAAAATATGGACTGGAATCTGCATTTGCACCCAGGCGAAGCCGGGCCGGGCCGCTAGTTTATGATAAAAGTATGAAATGTCAAATGGAACTTTTTGAATTAGAAATGGTATAGATTATAAGTAAGGGCCTAAAAAACCGGCAAGAGAAATAACAGCACAAATAAGCGTGTGGTCTTATTTGATTTTAGTATGGTCCAAAATTTAAAGGAATAATGTTTGTTGTTACCCGAAGTTGATTATAATTTAAGACTTTTTGCTACATCTCGTTCGAGTTCGAACATTTCTACTTCGAAATTATTTATTTATTATTATATATTTGATCGAAGGAGAAGAGTATCCAATGTTTATACATATTTTGGCGAGCATACAAAATATGTACTTGCACTGATCGGTTAACATATTTACATTTTGTTAAATTAACATCACCTTTAATAAGTTTATTAGGAAGTAACAATAAAATCGCACTTAAATTAGGTATTTTATTTTATTTATTTAAGGTACACCAGCAGCTTACACACTAAAACTTACAACATAATAACAGAAAAAATATAATTATACAAATATGCAAGCCAATTACAGGTATACACAGCATGCATCAAAATAAGTAAAAGACACTAGAGACTACTGAGATTGTTAATTACATTAATACTAATATAAAGAAGTTAGTAGTAAGCATAAGAAAAAACAAAATGGCCAAACAATTAATACAACAATAAAAAAGCTAAAATAACATTAAATTAAAACACACGTTCTATTTTGTATAAATTATGGACTAATCCCAAAACTGCACTTGCTAGTTAATGTGATTAGTATATGTCATAATTCTTTTTCAGAATGATTGAAACGAATCATGGTAAATGTCTAGCCCGAGTTTTGACTGTAAGGTATTGTAGGACCTACATAATCTGGACAAAGGAGAGTGGACCCCTACGTTCGTTCTGGATAACGGAATATACAATAATTTAGTAACTGATTTTCGCGGTAGTTTATGAGGAACAACAACAGGAAACCGCCTGAACTAAATGATTGCATTCAGTGGTGCCATTAACAATTTTGTGCAACATTAGTAGGTCATGTGCTATTCGGCGATCTTTAAGTACCGCAATTTTGAAAAAAAAGAAGCCTGGATTTGTAAGGAGCTCTGTGCAAAATATCACTAGAATGAAAAGCAAGGTAGCGAGTAAAGTTTCTCTGGACGCTCTCAAGCCGTTGAGAGTGAACGGTGTAAGTTGGGTTCCACGCTGATGAGGCGTATTCTAAGTTGCTTCGTACAAGAGAGTTATACAGCTGTAGTTTGGTAGAAGTTTTGAAGCCTTGAGCGTTACGTTTTAAGAAACCCAACATTTTGTATGATTTCTGAGTTAGCTATCATATATAGGTATACAACTATAATAATACAATGATCACAATTATAAAAATTAAATTGTTCTAATTATTACCATTTGCAACTTGAAAGATCTATACAGCAATCTCTTGAATAGTAAGCCATTAATAAATTGTTATATTTCATAGTCCCAAAGCTTTCACACCATAAAGCTAAGCATAAATCGTTTTATGTAATCACATATGTACATTGTACATAGTAATAAATATCTAAATGATAATAAATATCTTACGTTTTGAATATGAATAACTATGCGATTCGTTAGTGTTTCTTTGCAACTGGATGCCCGATTCTTTCCTCTTGGCATTCCATGGTAGTTTAATCAATTTAAATAAAACACAACTACATACGCGATTCTTTCCTCTTTGGCAATCCATGGTAGTGTTATCAATTTAAATAAAATCTTGATAAATAAATATAGTTTTAAATACTATTTTGCTGACGGTACCTCGCCGCAGACGTGTCCGCATTACTCCGGCTCTGAACCCGATACTAACTCTAATTACTGACGTTAACAACTGGACAATTGCGGCTAAAGTATTTACGTGTTACCTTATATTATATAACGCATTGGAAATACAGAAAGACAAAGGAATATATACCGAATGCAGAATTCTATTTGATATTTGAAACTGATAGTAATGTGGGATATTACGTTATTTATTTTTTTATTTATATTCTACATTCTGCCTCGGTGGCGCAGGTAGTACAGTATGATTGCAACGCTGATGTCTCGGGTTCGAATCCCGGGTCGGGCAAGTTATATTGGATTTTTCTATTCATCATCAGCCTGGAGTCGGAAATTTTCTTTCTTTTCTGTCATCGTAGGACGGAAAATAGAAGACAAAATGTGGGTGTCCCGGTTGCAACTCTACCTACCCCTTCTGGGACAAAGGAGACTATGTATGTATTTCATATTACATAAGGTTGTCTTAATAAAAGTAATTTTGGATAGGAAAGGAATTATATTTTTACGTTACAATCTGCCGGATAGAAAGCTATTCAACAAATATCTAATACCAGGAAAGTTATGTTTTATATTCTGTAAACGTAGAGGTCATCTTCAAATCGAATCCAGTACTTTATTGATACAGCCTATACGTAACCACTAGTCCTACATAATGTGTGTTATTTAGAAAGCTTCAAAGATACCCGATACCTTCCAATACCCGAAAAAAACTAACAAAACATCGCCCCGGGCGCAGGTTTCAGATCATTATTTTATGAAGTTCAAATTTGGCCTGTTAAATCCTATTATTTAGGCCAATATTGGCTCAATTATTGGCCTTCTCGGAATACATTTGTTACGTGAGTTATAGTTAATTATGTTTGTGTGCTTTTTGTTCAAATGATTGGTAATTATTGTTAGTTGCTGCTGTTATGACGGGCTAGTGGAGAAATATATTATATTTAATTAGGAATGGTTTTTATTATTATGCATTGACATGATTAAGAAAATATGTTTTTTTATAATGAAATTAGACTGGTTTGTCGTTTTTCAGTTATTCTATCAACAAGAGAGAATTAAGTATTGAACTTAAAAGAATGAAGGGCTTTATTGTTGAAAACATATTTTAAAAAAGAATAACCCGATATCATTATATTTTTATATGCCCTTTTTGGGAGTCGATAGCAAATTCAAAATACGCAGAAATTTTATATTTCCTTAATCGTTAACATTTAAAAATCGAATGTACTTTGACTAATGACTTTGTCTTTAAGATAGCCAACCCTAAACCACTATATTACACCCCCAATTCATAAGAGTATATATCTGGTGAGTGGAGGCGCAGTGATTAGCGCGGGGTGCGGGTACACGGTTCCCGCTGTATTTGTGCCTGTTAGCTCATTTAATTTATAGCTGTTGAAACGTTCCTGTTAAATTGTTACAGTGATGGCCCAGAGCTCGGGCGAGCTAGGGTTGGCACGCGTATAAGGAAATATTTGATTTAGTTTATATTTTGTTTTACTGGTTGTAGGTCTCTTATATATGAGAGGCCGCCTGATACCGCTGCAATATTTATTTCACTCTCCAAACAGCTGTGTATATGCCCTGTTGTGTTTAGGTGTGAACATTATAGCCAGAGTAACTACTCGACAAATTGTGATCTAACATCTTGTGTCGCAGGATGGCGAACGCAGTGGATGCTAAGCATAGCTTTGTAATTCAACGTGTTTAATTTTGGCACTGTTAATGAGTGGTCATACCGCTAACCATCAAGTGAATGGTTTCTCACCATACAAGGCAATAAAAAAATACATTTTTAAAATAATATTTAGAGATATACCCCAGACAAAGATGGCGGGATGAGTTGGATAGATGGGAGAGAGACTGGTATGATCGAGGCCTGAACCGGGACGAATGGAAGGAGGGTAGAGAGGCATGTTTGATGTAATGGGACAGCGCAGGTTGATGTATGTATATAATATTTAGGGGCCACTATGGTGTTTTGTAACAATTTTGATGGTAAGTAAAGTCCGCTAAACTGCACTAGTGTAGCCAGCGTAGACTACATGATGTAACCCCTCTCAATCGTATTCTCAATTGTAGAGGAGGCTCGTGTCTTGTAGTTGGATGTATATGGGCAGATACAGATATGGAATATTTAGGAAAAGGTCATATCTTTCATAGGCTGTATAAATAACTTTTATTGGGATTTATTAAAGTTCGTACTAGTCAACATCTTACGAAAATAATTATGTAATTAAAGGGTAAATAAAATAAAGGGGAAATAAATCAATCAAAAGGTATTCGGAGGAAATGATATTATCATTTATTTCTAAGACCAGTAGTTCCGAAATTAGAGGAGAAAAAAGACTAAGGTGACCTGTGACATTATATTTTTTATGCCATGGAATATTTCTTTTTTAGCATTAATAGCATAAGCACTGAATACATAAATAATTATTATTCATTAATGAAATCAATCGTCAAGCAGTGAACTTCATGTTTCTTTGTTTTTAAATATTTGGCACTTTAATATTTCTTTCGTTTGACAGCCCTGCAAGGATCGTCCGCCTATTAGTTCCACGGCTCATGCTCGGAGGCGAAGTGGGAGCCAATTTGAGCACACACACATATACAAACAGACATACACATATAACATATGTGTGTGTGTATGGGTATTGTATGAAGGCTGTTTCATATCCCACGAATGTTTACTATGAAACCCTTTGTTTAAATGTCTATTCACTGGTAGGCAAGGTAGGGTTTATGGGTGTTTAGAAGAAGTGGTGATTACTTAATATGAAGTTAATCGCATGGTTGGAAGTCGCATGGTCGGTTGTATGTTTTAATGTATAAAAAAGTTCAAATATAAAGACTTCACTGTTTTGCTGATGAGTTATAATAAGCATAAGCAGTTAAACGGCGTTCCATTGTTTTTTATATGCTAGGGTTACCTACCATCGGTACTTATTAGGCAAAGTGTCTACATTGTAATTACCTGAGGGTAGATGCATTGCATTGCCTCGCTTGGGATAGGCACAGAAAATCTTCGCCTTTTTACACGTCTTCAATTTTTTTTATTGCGAAGATTGGCAAGACTACATTGATATATTATTTTTGTATATCAATGCAAGACTAGCATGTTTTTTATGGACGGTAGCAAAATCAAACAACACCATGAATTATAAAGCAATGCTTGCAATTGCACTGCGCTCGCCAGCATGAGACATAAGATGTTATGTCTCCATATGTCCAGTAGTTACTCTGGCTACAATATCCTTCAAACCGGGACATAACATTGCATTTACACTCCTGTTTAGTCAGACATTGCGGTGGTGAATATCGAGACGACCTCCTCACATATGAGACTTACCGCAAGTTAAATTGATACCAACCAATTGATACTTCTACCTTAGAGTATCAGACATTTGAGTATGAAACTAAAATCGGCGAAGATAAACCGTTCTACAGCTTGACTATTGAAGAAATAGTAATAAAAATTGAGATAATACAATTTTGATGGCGCTCGTTTAGAATTAACTCATAGAGAATCAACCTAATTCTCTAGTTAGTATTCTCTATTAGTTTGATTTTCTATAAGTTAATTGGAGTAGAGAGAAGTGAATAGTTAGACTTATATTACTATAGACTTCGTCCACTCATTCAATATCTGCTTCTATACTGAAAGAACAGCTTATTCTAATTTCAAACACTTGATTTCTTTAATTAAAACACAGCCTAAACAAGTCAATTGCTAAATCATGATTATGTTTAGATTAATAACTGCTAGTTTAAACACCGATGCGCTTAAACTCATTTTTTTTTTCATTTATTTTGTTCACAAAACTGGTTACAAACAAATGACATTCCTTAAAAACAGCGATACAGTAGAGCATACAAAATACTTGCAACCTTCTAGAAGTGAACGCGACATGCATAAATTAGAAGTTAATATTAACAAAAATAATAGATATAGGAAAAATGAAAATCTAGAATGAAAGGACGCGGTACAAATCGTGTCCGGGTTATATTATATATTTAAATGTTTTAATCTTAGCTGAGGCAGGCGAACCAAAAAAGATGTCATAATCATTACAAATACTTTTATAAGAAGAGCACATTCGATAAAGGGGTGAATGTTGACCGAGATTCGTTTTGTACAGGGGAAGAGCGAAGGTTTTTCGATTTAGTAAGCGGCTGCTAGGACGAAATACGTTAAGTTTAAGACGTTGCAACATATCAGGACAGCTAACATGAGAATTGACAAGTTTGTATAAGAACATTACGTCAGCAACTGTTCTACGCTTCTGAAGAGTTGTAAGGTTGTAATAGGTTAGACGTGAGTTGTAGGATAGTAGTTGATTACATTTAACATCAATAAAAGTTAAGTGGTAAAGGAATCTCTTTTCACTCACTCATGGTTCAGTTGTCCAACCTTTCCCCTTTTATAAGCATATTTGATATTAATTTATGGTAATGCTTAGGTCTTGTTAGAGACTCACTAGGCTGACAGTACTTGTTTAAATTTCTAGAGAATAATTTACGAATATTTTATACGAATATTTTATCGCTCCTATTTCATTCAACCGTAATTAACAACCTGTTTTGATCGTATAATTTCATAAACAAATTGAAAACGCGAAGCAATTTAGCCCAATTTTAAATTGGTCATTTTTTTTGGTATGTTTAATAACCTCTTTGGCATGGCTCACTGGCCAGTTGGAAAATAAATTCCACTCATTGACTACGGAATCTTTGCTTTGTAATTAAACAAGAATTGCCGTAAACGATGGCTGCCATAGAAGCATGGTGTTTACACAAACAGGCCGCTTCCTGTCCGTCTGTGTGTCGATGATGTTATTCCAAGAAATATTTCATTTATTTGTATATCTTTTGAAATTTCCTTAAGTATTTTGTTTAAGGTTAAACGGGACTTTACGTTCAATATTTTTAAACGGTTTTTAGAATTAATTCATAGTTAGTAATATGACGATTGAATGTAAGTAATTTTATTAATGGAAAATACTTCTTACGATGAGAACTATATGATAAAACTGAAGCAAGCCTTAACAATGAAAAAATGCCTGAGAAATCGTACATTACCCTAGGGATTTCAAAATAATACCTATTAAATCAAAAGTTCCGCAGCCCGATAAGAATGGAGGTCCATGCTCTATACTATATAAATAAATACACTCATCAGTATTGTTTCGTGGGGATCAGACTTTTCGGTCTCACACACACCCAGACCCGAAACGAACGGGGATCGAACCCGCGGCCTCACATTTTACGTTCAACCAACTGTGCCACAGAGGCTGTCTAACGAATATTGGGCTTGGTTTATTTTATTATTATTAAGTTAATATTAACCCTTCATTAACTTACGATAAGCTTAGGCATGACAATAATAATTTTATTTAACAGTTAACACTAAAACAAACCATTACCAATTTAAACAGCATTACATTCCTTCTATTACCAAATAACCAATATTACGTCACGCTGGAAAAACGAGTATTTTTTTGGATATTTATAATTTATTTCCCAAGCTTCGAATCCACGTCACGGGATAAATTAACGACTAATCACCGTACCACTAGTTCCGAGTCGGAGTAATTGTTAACAGTACAAAAGTCACGATCAAAATGAATAAGTAATGCTTGAAAATTATTTAACGATAAAAGGTGTCGAGTTAAATTTGTTTTATTTGTATGTAGAATTGGCCGTGCGGGCTTCGATTCGGGTCTGTTCTTGTTCGTGTTAAATTCATTTGAGAAACACACTGTTAAGTAATTATATTTATTTCGTCCGTTTTTTAGTTTATTCAATTCATTGTAAAGTTACGCAAGGACGTTTGCTGGAGAATAGAATCGTCACATTTCACAAAAAAACGAAATTTTCTTCCTGCTATTTATTCCATCTGTTAATATTGGACGATTTCAGCGATTTTAACACCGTTTCCGCAATTTTTCTTTTAAGTTGATTTCAATATTATTATATAACATTCTCTTTTAATTAGTATCAGTGGCGAAACTACACCATCTGGGGCCCGTGGCAAAATCATCGGATGGGGGCCCCCCTTTTTGTACGGAGAGGAAAACGGTTAAGCTTATTTTCCGGTACCCCGGAGAAGACCGAAAGGAATATATTAGTGTCACTGGCCTGCCAGTAAATTCCGGCCGAGGCAGGTTCCTAACAAAAAACATAGAATTCCGAATAAAACCCTGAACTCCGCATTCCGGGTGGTACTGCTCATTTACGAGTCGAGTGGGTCGGAATGTGTGCCTGCAGTGGTTCTTAAGATGTCCGCCCCTGAGATAACCCCCGTACTCACGCGTCTTTTCTATTAAAACAACCAAGGCCCGGCTTCATGGAATATCGCCCATGTTCATCCAATCCCCAAGAAGGGTGACCGGTCGGATCCTTCGAATCGCAGGCCGATTGCTGCCATATGTTGACTCTCCAAGGTCTTGGAGCGAGTTATAATCTTGAGGATCACCAACTGAGGGTCGTTCGGATGGTGATCTTCTCGTTTATCTCACCCACCATCAGGTGAAGGCATTGGATAGTGGGGGTGAGGCGATTACGGTAGGCCTTGAAATTGTCATCGAGTGTGGCATGGCGTCGTTTTGTGGAAGCTACCTGCCTGGTATTTCAACCTGAGGAACTCTGAAAGTATATCGCCAGCTTTCTGGATGATCGCGGCATAAAAGTCGTATTGGACCGCTTTTGCATCGAGACCAAGACCATTAATTCTGGTGTTCCATAAGGCTCGGTGCTTTTGCCGACCCTGTTTATCCTGCATATCAATGACATGTTGTCTATCACCAGCTGGCATTACCATGCAGATGCTAGTGCAAGTGAGGCAAGATACATTTGACTACAGAATCTCTGTAGGGGATCCGTTAAGGAAAGATGGTCTCAAATTTTGTCGGAATTCGAGACCTCTCTGGGGCAGGCCCCTCAATGGGGTAAATTGAACATAGCACAATTTAACCCCACGAAGATATTAGTTTGCTCGTTTACAACCAAGAAGAACCCTTTTGTCATGGAGACACTCTCTCTAAGCATCCGAGAGTATTCATTGACCCGAATTATTGATAAAATTGCAGTTTAGGTGTCATTTGGAAGGCAAAGGCAAATTGGCCAGCAAAAAGTTAAGGATTCTCAACAGAGCCAAGCGGTACTTTTCGTCGGACCATCGGTTATTGCTTTACAAAAGCGACGATCCGGCACGACGTAGAGTTCTGCTCTCACCTCTGAGTAGAAGCCCCCAAAATACCAGCTCGACTCATTACAGCGCCGAGCTCTTCAAATCATCGATAATCCCGATCTCACGGAGAATGTGGAGCCGTTAGGATTGCAGTGAGACTTGGGGTCTCTCTGTGTAATCTATCAATTGTTCCGTAGAAAGTGTTCTGAGGAAGATGGTGTCACTATCGCTATTCCCATCACACTTCCCGTCACCACAATAGAATTCATTCTTATTGCCTGGAAACTATCCGTTCCCGGAAAGTACGTTTCCAGTGTTCTTTTCTACCACACACGTGCAAGCTCTGGAATGAACTCCCTGCTTCGGTATTCCCTGAGCGCTATAACCTATCCTTCTTTAAACTAGGCTTTAAGAAAGTGCTCTCCTTACAGTAGGAAGTGACTTCATTTTGCTGAATCCCTGGATCTTCAAAAGTTTATAAGCGGCAGTGACCGCTGACCGTGAGGCGGGCTGTATCCTCGCATGCCTGCAGGCCATAAAAAGAACTCCACAATGAGACCAATTAGTCGTCGTAATATCTTTACTGCGTGGCTGGAGCCTAAACGCAGCAATGGTGATGGGGCCCCCTCAGAAGGCTAATATTGAAGATTCGTTTTTTTTTAACCAAATCCACACTATGATCTGCACACAATAAATAAAAAAAAGTTTGTAAAATTTGCGTGAATCTAAAGAACCATTATTATTATTTGGTATCTTTACTGGAAACTAAGAAGATAGTTTTTGATTTTCGCTTTTGTTGGTAATAAATTGGTTAGGTTCTTCTCTGCTTACGGCCTCTCGGGCCTGAGGGACCGGACCGAAGGGGGCCCCTAAGGTCGGGGGCCCGTGGCATTTTGCGCACTATGCCACCCTTTTGTTACGCCACTGATTAGTATAATCTATTAGTCCACCTCTCGCATTCGTGGAGGAGCCTTGAATCCACCCTAATTAGACTTTCATACTGAAAGCCGAACCTAGCAAATAAGTATTAAAGATTCAATTCCATCTAAAGAAACACTAAAGTTGGTTTATTATTTACTTCTTCATCTTTCCAGTGCCTCTCCAGCTAGTGAAGGTTGGCAGTCAACTCCACATATTTCACGCTATCTTCTGCCAGGTGGAAGAGCAGTGAATTATTTACTATTATTTATAAACTAACAGATATTCGCAATGTCGTCATAAATCCCAGCTAAGACGATACTTCTCTCATCTCAATGTAACCGTCGTCCCAGTCAATTTTACTACCGTCCAATTCAAGCCGTCTCAAATATTTTAATCTTTTCCAAACAAAATCCACGTGAACTAGCATACCTCCGTGGAGTCGGGGGCGTGTCCGACATAATGCATTGCTTTTAATTAGCTATCTGACTGGGCGATTTAGTCGGCCGACTCGCTCGCACTAACTCACGCCTCGCGTCCAATTTCAATTATCACTAAACTTTGTGTTCCTACGTTTGTATTCGAAAGAGTTAGGATTTTCGGCTTAGAAGAAGGATAGAGATTTTTGGTGGGTGATTGAGTTTTGGGACTGAGTTATGAAATGAAAGTAAATATTTAATGTATCCATAAAATGTCATACATTATTTAGATTCAGTCACTTCTTTTCCACTGCCACCCAGTTTAGGCTGTTTTCGCCATAGAAGAACGGGAAAGAAATTCTAGTTAAAGAATGGTTAACGTAATGTGAAGAGATATGTGTTTTCAGTGCATATAAACTCTTGTTCTTTTTCTAATTAACATTAGCTGAAGAATTTATTAACTTCGTTGTAATTATATGTTTGCTTAATGAGTTTATAGCTAAATAGTTGAATTATTACCTTAATCCAATGCATTGCTCTGAAGATTATGGATTTTGGGTTCGAAAGGAATACAACTGGAGTTTCAGGGTATCATGGAGATGCGAGAATAAAATTTATAAAAAATCTGATATAATGAGATTTGTTCCTAACATTATGTCTTATACAAATTAACTCTTGTTTTTCATCACAAACATTAGGGGAGGCTATATCGTGATATATCGATTCAATGAGTTCTGTAAAAGCTGAATAGTATAATTCCTTCCTTACACCCAGACCTTCTACTCTAGAGGGTCAGCTAAGCATTTACGGTTTCCCATATCTTGGGAATGTACGCGGCTTTTTAGGGTTGCATATCAATAAAATACAGCCGTTGCTTTTCTTTTTGAAAAAATTCTATCGCCTATGTTCATTAGGGATAATGCAGGATTGAAATGTTCAAATAATGTTTCAAATTGGTCACGCAGTTTCTGTGCCTATTCAATGCAAACAATAAAATTATATTACTTTATATTATTATCCTCTTTATATTATTAGTACAGACATCATTAATAAGACAGCGTCCGTGGAGCAGTTGGTTGGACGCCGACTGTGAAACGAGAGGCCGCGGGTTCGATACCCGCACAGAAACAAATATTTATGGAACCTACAGATATTTTTTTCGGGTCTGGGTGTGTGTGAGACCGAAAAGTCTCTCGTAGTTCCTGATAACCACACCATCAGACTCAATTAGTGTGGGGTCAGGACTATGTACGTGACTGTTGGATGTATTTATTATTCATTTATTAAATTCGTTCACTGTATATTTTATTTTTATTTATTTGTCTCTAACTAAGATTACACATGGCGTACATTTAGTCGAATACATATACACAATACATATAATTTCTGATACCCACGACACAAATTAATAGATATTTATGTGGGATCAGGACTATATGTGACTGTGGGTGTATTTATTGATTTACTAATTATTAATTTATTAAGTGCGTAGTGGCTTGTTGGTAAACGGACTAGACGCGACAGCCAACATGTTCACGGTGGTCGCGGGTTCGAATCCCAGGGCATACCTCTGACTTTTCGGAGTCATGTGTGTATTGATAGTCAATCACCACGCATTAAACCGGTGAAGGAAAACATCGTGAGGAAACCTGCATACCATAGCGATTTATAAAAATTTCTATGGTATGTAAGTCCGCCAACCCGCACTAGGCCAGCGTGGTGGACTATATGGCCTAACCACTCTCAATCGTATTCTCGATTGTAGAGTAGGCCCGTGCCCTGCAGTGGGACGTATATGGGCTGATACTGATATACACATAATTATAAACATTGTGCATCTTAAATTATAGAAGGACAAAGCTTACATAAAATATAGGAAACAATGTAGCAAAGACAAATATATAAATATATATACACAACAATAACCATCTCCATCATTCCCTGCTCAAAAAATCACACCTTGCCAACCACAAATCATACCTATTAATAAATAATAAATTAATCCGCAATACAATTTGCAAAACCCCAGACATCACGCTGCGCTTGATGAGTTCAGTGGCCAGTGCACATAATGAATTTCACGCCTCGTCCATTCGCGTACACTGTATGGTCACCCCGACGTCTTCACTTGCCATGTGTAATGCGACTGACGTTTGGTGATTTTTTGCGTCTTTTGTACTGACTACACTGTATATAGAACAGTGGTTCTTAATATTTTAGTTATGAGCGACCCTTTGACAAAAGGAGTGAGGGGATCGTATTGGAGTCTGAATAAAAAGCTTCAGCTATCGTTCCTCAGTAACTTTTAATGTGAGACCAGTGTAGAGTACAGACACAACTTATTTGTTCTTACTTGCGTCCGCAGACTAATAATGTTGCGACATTCTCGTGCCAAAAAGAACTCTCTTAGTGTTGCCAACAATAGTTTTTCTCATAGCGGCAGTGTTGACACTTTATGGGGAGGCGGTTGGCATTCCAGGAATGTCGACAGTATGCCACAGTATGCCGATTCATAGTATTGGCAAAAAATATCGTAAAATTGCCCCGATATTGCTTAAATTTTTGTATAATATTTGTATGGTTTGTTCATAAACGTATTCCTGTTTTGTCCCGAGCAACAGATTTATATAAAATAAAGTAATTATCATAACATTTTATACTTTTTTCAAATAACCGAAGACAAAAAATCTATTAAACTAAACTTAACTATTAAAAGTTAATTTCTCCAAGAACTCCGGGTCTAGATTGCAATTATGTTTATATTTATTGAAAATATTATTTTTTCCCTACACAAAAAGTAGGTTTCATCGAGGGACATAAATATTCGCACTGATACTAAGCTTTATATTTAAATAGGCATTCTCATTTCTGTCTAGCCATTGACCACCCAGTTGATTCACTGGTTCGGTTGCATTCATACAGTACCGAAATGATAATTAATGAAAGGTTTTCTATCTACCCATAAAAACATGCATAATTTTAAGGGTAGTCTTGAGATATTGGATTTTTCTATTCTTTATAAGCCCAGAGTCAGGAATTTGTGCCCGATATGGCAATAGGCTCGCCACCTATCACATTGTGGGATGGAACATACAATGCGAAATGTGGGTGTCCTGGCAACTCTGCCTACCCCGTCTGGGAGAAAGGCGTGAGTTTATGTATGTAGTCTTGGGATTGCTCTGCGGATGCCACTTGGGATGTTTCTAAGGTTCACTAGTGGTCCGTGGATCACCGATTAAGAACCACTGGTCTAGAATCTAGATGACTGAGGCGAAGTAACTTCTTCACGCTTTGCTGAAGTGAAAAGGTTATAAGGATGAAAGAATATATGATAAATATTCAAATGGAATTTTGTAATGTACAGTCACAGTTGCTTTTGCAAGGTTGGGAGCACTCAATGTTATAAGGCTAGTATGTATGACAATTGAATTGGAAATTTGTAAAGGAATTGTAAATATTTTTTCAATTTAGAGTGATGTGCTATAAACCAGGTATTCAGAGCTAGGTGCATTACTCTTATAGATAAAGAGCCCGTGGCCACCAGACTTTCGTCCTTTTATAAAAGCTGAAAGTTTGTCAGCGCATGCCTTAGACATAGGCATCACACAATCAGCTATTATGAAGTTCCGATCGTGGTTGCTTTAAAAGTTATAGTTAGTATTCCTATCCATTTTATAGTAATGACAAACTTATACCCATAGAGAAATTGACAACAATTTAGTTCTTTTCATAACATATCACATCTGGATTACAAACTCAAAACTACTACAAACACTTCATCGCAGATTTCTAGTCTATCCCGACATTGTCACAATCCCAATACAACACAATTACCCATTAAAAAGGTATTCCAGCGTGTCACAAACCCAACTAGATAATCTAACCGAACCCTTAAAACGGTCCAAAAAACCAACAACACTCCGTGCCGACATATTAATCATCCCAATCTCGATTGATCGTACAAACCGAAACAAAATTATAAGCGAAAAGCTAACAGAATCCAATGTAATTATCTTAGCAGTGATCAGGCAAACAAACGCCAACGAGGTGTTAAAAAACATATTGAGCCGAATAAAACTAGCACGAATGTATTGGGACGGAGCTATTGTGACCAGGTGTTACTGGGAATAAACGAGACTGGGTTAAATTTAGTTTTTGTTGTAGTCCTTATTTCTAAGGTAGATATGCTCTGCTTTAGATATGCTCTCGTTTTAATAGCTTGATTCCTGTGTGGAGGCTTTTTAAAAATATTTGGTATTTTTTTTTTCAAATTCGGGTTTTCCAGGTTGCAAAGCCTTTTGTAGTTTCGGATACTGTTGATTTTTTTGCATTTGCTCACAACTTATGATAGGTATTTGTATAAACACATTTTCTGTAAGTTCGATAATGACTTTGACAATTGATAGGGCATTATGAAAAATGACGACTAATATCGATATTCTATTAAATTTATTTAAATTGAAATATAATTTCCTAAGCACTGTTTTAACAGTGACTGCAGCATATTTTGTCAAACCAACACATCCCAAATTCCAAATATTGCCTGAAAAGAACAAGCTTCGAGGATGTTCTTATTAAAGAAAACAGAATTCACCCAATATCCACAGCTAAAAATAACAATAGAAAAATATTTAAATGTCTTCTCAACTCCAAAAATCATACTCCCCCTACACACGGACAAAAAAAGACGGGGACAATCTTTCGGGATCTTAATTGGGCCGGGCGGTATGCGCGGAATCCGCGCGCCTCGGCACAGACACTCGCGGTTGCTCGTTTTGTGCGCATTTCGAGGTACAACCGATTGTTTGGGCCCCTCCGTCCGTCTCTGTCACCAGACATCACTCCGCCAACTCTATTTTACTTTTAAAACGGCCGCCATATTTGTTTGTCTGTTCGCGTGAATGTTTGTCGGGATTTTTGCGGCTAACGGTTCTGGATTAGTTTTTTGTTTGTTTGCGGTTTAAATGGGAGATTAATTGTGAAATATTTTTATGTACAAAATAAAGTAAAATTGGTATATATTTAATAGTTATCAATTCATTGAGAACTTTATAAAATATGAAATTCAAAATGTAAAAGCAACATATACCTACATATATTAAAATTTTCTTCTAATTTATCTATCTTATTCAAATCTACTTTTTTTCCTTATAAATCCTAATGCGATAAATACATCTATTTATTTTGGCAATTTGTACTGACACTATTCTATGATCACTTAATTCTAATAACTTACCTTTATTAAGCAATAATAATATATCAATACAGTAATATACTCATTACCCACATTCTCAATTTTAACTTCATTCAACCGAGACAAGTGATTTTGCAAGTTAATTTTAGACCACGTTTTTCAAACGACAAAAAACGCATCACACTAAATGCGTTTACGAATTCCAGTTCCACATGTCTTTAGGTGACAGACGGGCGATTCTCTCGCGCGCAAGTTACCGCCCGTCTGCGCAGGCTAAACGCTCGTCTGACAGTTTGCTAATTGAGCAAGCTAATTTATGTCACTTGTATACAAGTTTGCGACCTGGTAGCCATTTCTTGGTAACAAGGTTTTGAGTGTATTTTTAACGTATGACGTAGTTTTTTTACATGTTTTCTTTGCATAAAGGGTTGTTTAAAAATACATTTTGGGGACTGCATCATCTTTGACTCTACTCTCCTGTACTGTATTGTGCTGTATCATCATTAAAATAATATAATCAATTTAGAGAACTTACGCTATAGGCGACTACGCTGATCTATTCAGGGTTGGCAACCTCCACACATTATTAAAATTATTTGTTAAAACTTACTACCTAAGCCCCTAAAAAATAGCTTTAAGGAGAATGCAATGCAGGTCCCCGAATCTCACGGTTGATAGCAACTTTACCACGAAACTAAACAAAACACCTGAAAAAATATAACAAAAGTATGAAGATCAAGTACAATTAAAACAGATGGAACATAAATCCAGTCCACATCGATTCCCCGAGCAGTTTTATTAGTTTTAATAACATGTAGGTGGTTGATGAATTCCTGGTATTTTATGGGACAATAACACTCGTAACGTGTCTTAATTGTTACCAATATATTAATAGTGACTACCTATTCTATCGAGGGGTGCATTCACACCGTAATGAGTATGGACGTAAAACTATGAAAATGCTGAAGGTATAAATGAGTTAGGAGGTAAAATAACGTTGGAAATAATGAAGTTGTGCTTTCGACGAAGAAATCAAAATTACGGATATGTAGTTCACTCTATATTTTTTGGAATTCAGCGAAGACAGGATTTCTGATTGCTGTGGCTAAAAAAAGAAATCATTTTATTCTGAATAAGCATTGAAAATTTAAACTTTAGCGATGATATCCCGGACATCAGCCTGTTTGAGATTGAGATGGCCCTCAAACAACTTAAAAACAACAAGGCGCCGGGTGAGGACGGAATCACTTCAGGGCTTCTGAAAGCGGGCGGAACGCCGATACTGAAAGTCCTTCAGAGGCTCTTCAATTCCGTTCTCCTCGAGGGCTCAACGCCGGAGGCATGGAGCAGGAGCGTGGTGGTACTGTTCTTCAAAAAAGGTGATAACACTTTGCTGAAGAACTACAGGCCCATCTCGCTCCTGAGCCATGTCTATAAGTTGTTTTCAAGGGTCATCACAAATCGTCTCGAAGGCAGGTTTGATGACTTCCAGCCTCCCGAACAAGCCGGTTTCCGAAAAGGCTTTAGTACCATAGACCATATTCATACGCTACGGCAGGTTATACAAAAAACCGAGGAGTATAACTTGCCGCTTTGTTTAGCGTTTGTGGACTATGAGAAAGCCTTTGATTCGATCGAGACCTGGGCTGTGCTACAGTCTCTTCAGCGGTGCCACATAGACTATCGGTACATCGAAGTGTTGAGGTGTATATACAACAACGCCACCATGTCGGTCCGAGTACAGGATCAGAGCACGAAGGCTATTCCCCTACAGAGAGGCGTGAGACAGGGAGATGTCATATCTCCGAAACTGTTCACTGCCGCGCTGGAAAATGCCTTCAAGCTCTTGCAGTGGAAAGGATTCGGCATCAACATCAACGGCGAGTATATTACTCACCTTCGATTTGCCGACGATATTGTAGTCTTGGCAGAATCGCTGGAAGACCTTAGCACTATGCTCGAAGACCTTAATCGAGTTTCCCAACAGGTGGGTCTTAAAATGAACATGGATAAAACGAAGATCATGTCGAATATCCATGTTGTGCCCACCCCCATTGGAGTTGGGGGCTCGACTCTCGAAGTTGTAGACGAATATGTCTATTTAGGACAAGTGGTCCGGTTAGGCAGGTCCAACTTCGAGAGAGAGGTCAATCGTCGAATCCAACTCGGTTGGGCAGCGTTCGGGAAACTACGCGACGTCTTCTCGTCCAAAATACCTCAGTGCCTAAAATCGAAAGTCTTCGATAGTTGTGTGTTACCAGTGATGACATACGGCACCGAGACGTGGCCTCTCACTGTGGGCCTCATTAAAAGGCTCAAAGTCACTCAACGAGCCATGGAGCGGGCTATGCTCGGAGTTTCCCTACGAGATCGAATCAGAAATGAGGAGATCCGTAGGAGAACCAAGGTTACCGACATAGCCCATAGGATTGGCAAGTTGAAGTGGCAGTGGGCCGGGCACATAGCTCTTAGAACCGATGGCCGTTGGGGCCGAAAGGTTCTCGAGTGGAGGCCACGTACAGGCAAGCGAAGTGTCGGACGCCCGCCTACAAGGTGGACGGACGATCTGACTAAGGTCGCAGGAAGTCGCTGGATGCAGGCCGCTTCCAACAGGTCATTGTGGAGATCATTGGGGGAGGCCTATGTTCAGCAGTGGACTTCCTGTGGCTGATATGATGATGATGATGATGATTGAAAATTCACACAAGTGCCACAACAAATTAAAATTCCTTCAAAAAATCGGAATCCCACTTTTTGATCATACTGGACTAAAGTTGTGAAAAATGATTTATATTCTTACTAGCGGCCCGGCCCGGCTTCGCCTGGGTGCAAATACAGATTCCAGTCCATATTTTATTTAAAATCAACATGACAGCCGTTGTCTAAACTGCTTATCCAATTCCAATCCCATACCCATATCCCTGTACCTATTCTTCTGTCCCATTTATCCACCTTATATTCTATTCTATCCCATCTCTTCAGATTTAAATCATTGTTTTGCTACGGAGATATTATAACAGTGTTACTACTCCGACGATATTCATTGAAATCAATTAAACGATACCATAGCTGACCTGGCCACGCTTCGCTTTGCCTTGGTTGGCATAGGATTCATATTATATTCAATTATTTAGCATAATAACTTAACAACTTGTATGCCTACACTTGACGTTGCTATCCTACTGACCTGCTAAATCCCGTCTTAACCCGTCTGTTCAGTCACTTCTTGATTCGTCCTTTCTCTTCATTATCCATTCGGTCTTATACCGTGCATTTACACTTCGTCCTATCAAATCTGCCAGCTATCCCAGTTCTCTCCCGCACCTCCCACTCTATTATATCCCGTCTCTCCATATCCAAATAGTGTGCCTTATGAATTTTTGACATTAAAAACTTTAGTGATTCTGATTATCCATGCAATATTCCATCCCTTATTTCACACCCACAATGCTGCTTTTCCAAAAATATTGCAAGCAATATTTAGGTAAAATATGACCTATCTCACTCAGAGACGATATATTACATTAATTTCTATCAGTGAATTATAGCGAAGGAAAGTGTGTAAAAATTGGTGATACCTAAAAGTGACAGTCGATCTTGAAAATAAGTAAAAATAACTTTTCACGTGTGCAAATTATTTATTTAATTGTCTCTATTTATGTAGCTTGATATATTCTCCTTAGTTCACACAAAATACATTTCTGAATGCATTATTTGACAACCAATTTAAACGTCAATCCGTTTAATTAATTTCATTAATTTACATCTTTAAAAACTAAAATACGCCATTAATCGAATATTGTGGATATATGTTGTCGATTCGAAACCTTTATTTAAATACGTTTTTTAATTTGAGGGAAGAGTTTACCGTATCGACGGGATGAACATTAAATGTTTGACAGTTACAAACCCATGAACATTTTGTATGAGAAAATGTTAATAAGCTAATAGAAACTCGGGAAACCGGGAACATGATAAAAAGTATCCTATGTCCTTCTCCTGGTTCTAAGCTACCTCCCTACCAATTTTCAGCCAAATCAGTTCACCCATTCTTGAGTTATAAGTAGTGTAACTAACACGACTTTCTTTTATATATATAGATGTTGTGATTTTCAAGGATATCTTTAAGCTTGAAGGTAGTTTAAAAATCTCGGTTGCCTCTGTCTAATTAATGTTCGCAGTAGTATGTTTTCTTGTTCTTAGGCTCGCGTCGGTGTGACTACCGTCTTAACTAACAAGAGTAGCGAGTGATACGGACAGGGCAAGTTAACAAGGTGCTAGTAAACCAATTATTAAGGGTTGTAAATGCCACACAATAATGGCCGGGGTTTATTCGGGGAAAAAATACAGCGGCCGTCATAAATCGAGTTGTGGTCAAGTGTGAGAGTAGAATCCTACTATTATATTAATAACTTTTAGTGGGAATTTTGTGTCGAGTGTTGAGCATCATTCAAAACCAACCTGTACTAGAAAAAATCTATGCCAGCGTGGTGGACTTAAGGGCCTTACCCCTCTCAATCGTACTTTCAATTGTAGACGTTCTTTAGTGAGACGTATAGGGGCTAAAGACAAGTTAGACGTTCCTGGAGACTCGCGGAGCTTCAATGCTCGGTGTCATTACATTGCTTGCCACTGTTGATCCTGGCTTACAGGAGTTGCATTGGGTGTGAGGGCGGGACAGTTTCCTAGCTGTTCTTTGGAAAATTTGCTTGTAATATCTACGCTAGCATAATGGTAGTTCATGGACGGATGTATTATATCAGAACAGACGACATAAATTGTCAGAATGATCTAGTAGGGCTCTTTAGCTAGTGGTAGAATGTATGAAAACTAAAAGAGAGTGAATTTGGATCCAAATATTTATTACAACACTTTCCTTGAAGTTCTCGCTGATATCTATACTCTATAACCCATACATTCAAATATATTTGATGTTATTTATTTATTTATTTATATGCTTTATTGTACACCAAGAAGAAATACAAAATACTTAAAATATATGTTATTATGTTAAATGTTATTACGTCATTGCTAAACATAAATTGTAAGGTCTGGTATCCAATGAACCCAAATCTAAAACCAACAGCTACCTACCACAATCCTTTAAATATCGCTCATTTAAATAAATTCCGAGGAACCCTAAGGGCAGTTAAGCGTTTTATTCTGTGGTGTGTAATTAAAAATTGGCCCATAAACATTAATGGTTATATAGTTTTAGTTGGGTCCCTTACAAATGATTTAATTATGGGCCTTCGCTTTTTGTTCTGTTTGTCTTGTGTTACGCGTGCTCGGTTTTTGAGAATTAATTACCAATTTATCACTCCACTTTTGGTACGGGTGCTAAGTCTTCGGTAAGTGGATTTGAATTTCATATGGAGGTATAACTTAGAGACTTTGAAATTAACGAGCCATATTAAATATTTCAATTGCTCTGTACGAGTCATCACAGGAATTGTAGTCGGTTTGTCGTGAGTGAATAAAAGATAATATACTATTCCCATTATGTCTAAAATATCATTATTTGATAATTTCATTAGAAGTAATGATGATAGAAAAATTTTATAGTAAGTAAATTCAGCCATTCTGCGCTAGGCCAGCAGTTTGGTCAATAATATAGTCTAACCCTGATTTAAGTACTGTCGATTGTAGAGGAGACCCATGCTTTGCAGCGGGATGTATAGGGGCCATTCACAAAAAAAACAGGTACATCACTCTCAGCCACAAGTCCACTCCTGAGTATAACACTTCTAAACATTTCCATCCACCTTATTTCTCCACTTCTTCCAGTGGCCTCCACTTAAGATCCTTTTGGCCCTAACGACCTCCAGTTGTTCGTAACTTTGTACTTCTAATCTTCCAATCTTCTTCTGTTTCTTTCTTTATGGAGCTGAATACGAAACAAAAGCCGATATAAGGTAAGAAGTAAAAAAATACATTGAATGTATTAATACTTTTGACCATACATTATTTGAAACCACACTAACTGCAGACCTAGCAACTCATCTACAAGTACCACAACATCAATCTCAGAAGCATTAAAGCCAGTAATGTATTGGAAAGTGGGTTAAAAGTTAAATTTTGTAGTTAATGGCGCAACACATCGCGTTATTTGTTATGGTATAAACAATAATAAAGAAACTGGTAATGCCTCGAGTTTCCGGTGGAAAATGTCTGCTTAACTACCCGGTTAATATGCCGTGATATACAGACGGAAAGAAAGGACAACAAATATGTTGGCTTCGCTTTATATTGTTTATGCTTCAAGAAAATAATTGTATAGAACTGTTTATTTTTTCTTTACGTAACGTTTAGCTAAAATATATCATAAGTTAAGATTTGGAATACTCTGACTTGATGGTGTTATTTAAGCAGCCAAATTTCGAGAATCTACCAACTATTGAAATACATTAAATAAAATTTACATTAGCAAGTGAACAGGATTTCTTAAAAGCAACGAAACTTTGTTTTTGCTATGGTTATGGAATAATCCACCGTTCCGTATTACCTATTTACAAGCCTTAAATTATACAGATAACTAAATAACGCGAACTAGCGTGTTGGTTACTGCTTCCTAAACATATTTCTAAAGTTGTACAACCTCTTTGTTAATCAGCTCATTGTTGATAATTTGACTTGGCTTCATCTCCATCACAGTAGTTGTCTATAAAGTCGCATAGCCTACCTGTTCGTGTGTCCGAACGCACGTCTAGTCTACGTTCTCGTTCATTTCATTAGCGATCGTGAGCAGATATCGTTATTGCATGGTGTTTGCTTACGCAGTATACGCAGTACTCACAGATCAAACGATGACGAATGACCGTTAATTTTGAATTTTTACATGTTAATGTCGGAGTTAAAGGAGGAGGAAATATTATTCTGTATCTGTATCTGTATCAGCCCATATACGTCCCACTGCAGGGCACGGGCCTACTCTACAATCGTAGGTACGATTGAGAGTGGTTAGGCCATATATTATTATTAAATAATAATTAATAACGCATTTATTTATAGGGGATTTCATGGGCTTTAAAATGTGCCAACAAGCTTCTAAATATGTGGTCTCGTTATTCGCATACTACCGCTTAATAGTTTAGAATGGACAGCGAAAACCCACCAGCTACTGATACTCACTTAAGATTTGGGAAGAGACCATTTTAAACTTTTGATCAACTTAGTCAAATGGAGCTTGATGTTTATAATAATTCTCATTCTGAATTTTCCACCGAATTCAAAGACATTTCAAATCAAAGACCATCAGTTCGATCATCGAGGTATCTAGGATCTCACATGATATACGCCACCTAGTGTGATGTTTGAGTCTTGAAGAATCTTACGAGCCTTTAACCTATACATACCATTCGATCAAAGATTTACCCCATTACCACTCTCATACACACAATTCATTGATCAAACCACAATTTATACCAAAATTAAGCATACACTGCGTACAAAACACACTCGCCTCTAAAACATAAATAAATAATTACATGATTATGTTGAATGAACTTTAATCAGCTGCTAATCACAGCTTTTGATGCACCAGTACGGCTAATAGCGTAATGACGGGGGAGAGGGACGGAAGACCGCGTGCGAGCGAGACGGAACATGCACCGGCTACGCGAATACGAGAGAAAGTAAATTATACCCTGCGTTTTTGTATGGGGAAAATTTGTTATAAGTGAATTTCGAGTGTGCTGACATGAGGGTTAAGGTAAGGGCAGTGTAAGAATTTCTAGATGTGAGGGTTAGAATGGACGAAGAAATAAAAGAGCGCTTGGCTTTAGGTTCCGGTTTTTTCGATGGATATAATTTTACTTAGTAGTTAGTTCATGATAGAACTTAAAGTATAAGTCAAAAAGTAAGATTCACGGCAGGAAGTAGGAACTTAATTGATAGCTCAAAAATGGACCATAGATGTGTAATATAGTCAGAGAAGGGTAAACATTAATGGCACATCAGGCAGTGAAGAGCCCTCTGGATTTCTTATTGGATAGCGATATCTAATCGTTTATTTTTTTTTTTAAACTTGCGCTGCATTGTGACAACACTGCGCCTGATGGTAAGCGCGAATGCTGTCCAGGCAGAGTATCGAATGGCATCAGACGACAGTCCCCAGACATTCGATACAATTATGCCGCCCTACTGATATGCCTCTTTACACTACGGCGGAAGAACCTGGGATCATAGGAAGGAGGAACACGCGTGACGGCAAACAATTCCACAGCTTGTTTGCAAACACTTGCTGAAGCATTGTGCACTTGATTTCACAATGCTTCTAATGTCCACCAAGAGGTTTGTTTTATATCATTTTAGGTTTTAACAGTTGTTAAGAATGTGTAATGGACTAAGGCCAACATATCCTCATGTCTAAACCGAGGCTTGAAGAATGCAAACATTAATTAATAATTAGTAAATCAATAAATACACCCACAGTCACATATTTAGTCCTGATCCCACATAAAGATCTATTAATTTGTGTCGTGGGTATCAGAAACTACGAGAGACTTTTTTGTCTCAGAAACACCCAGACCTAAGGCTAATATTTGTGGGCCACACAAACATTTGTCTCAGTGCGAGGATTGAACCCGTGGCCTCTCGTTTCACAGTCGGCGTCTTACCAACTGCGGCAAGGAGGTTGTTAATTAATATATTGCTGTAATGTCTAAATAAGTGACTTTTTGTCGATCTCTATCACAATGCTTGCGTTTAAAAAACGAATTTCTTAACAAAACGCATCTGCTGTCCTTCAGTTCTTCTTTACTCCGTGACAACTTTTGCCAACACAAACACAAATTTTACTGGTCTATATTAAAATTTCCTTATCAACCGCAAATCGGCCACAAATCTTTGCCAAACATGTCACACGCCGACGTATCGACAGCTGATTGATTTAAATGAATAGTATTTTGCCGGCATTGTATAGCAGATAATGCTAATACCCAAGCAACACACGTGTGTGCAGGGACCATTAGAAAGAGCGACGCGCTGTGTGAATCCTTAATGATCGATAAATATAGGTTTCCTTTACTTTCTAATTGCGGGTATGCAGATATTTTGGTTTGTTGTTTTGAGGTGGATTGTTTTTAATCGGTTATGGTCCTACGTTGTACTATAATTGTTTATTTGGGTATGCAAAAGGTGAAATTAGAGATTAACATCAGCTACTTTAATGTAGGATACCTACATACGTTTGCCCAAATTGGCAATTTAAAATACTCTTAAATCACAAATTCCCACCTGCTTCCTTGTAAAGAACACATAACGCGTCATAGCTGTTGTTTGAAAATCTACCGTGAAGATGTTCTTCAAGAGATTTGAAGAACCAAGAAACCTTGCAGCATTGTCAAAATAAGAAACTTTATTTCAAAATGTATGTGGTAGGTAATGTAACTACACTGCACCTTAAAGTAAATAGAATACTATCTAAGATATACACAGATGGTAATACATAATAATTTGTTATTCGTACAATTACCGTCCGCATTGACGTCAATGTATCATAATATTAGCAATAATAAAGCCACATAAGTCGTCGTGGAGTTTTATAGGATTACGCCTGCTCTATTTGATCATAAAATTGCCACGGTCTTACAGTAAAGTGAAGTGACAACTTTGCAGTCATAGTTCGACAACAGAAAATAACAAAAAATATGGTTTGTAAATACTTTGTTAAAAAACCAAAAACGAAACAAAATGACATTTTATTGTTTCATAGCTATTCTTATTAGTGCACTAATATGCAACTTGGCAGCATGTTGTAATCCTTTCTTTGAGCCATTACACCCTTAAAGTCAGGCACAAAATTAATAGACAAAAAGATCCACGTGTACGTAATCGTCTCGATCAAATTTGACACAAATCCAAATAATCGATTGCATACAGAATGCATAATGCATGGGCCCCACCCTGGTCGCAGGAAGCTAAATACGTGTCCATTAAATTATAAGCTACAGCGCACTCGGTGAATTCTGATCGCCTTCGTTGATGTACGTGTGACGGTATTGGATAAAAAAATACCATAGAGGAATGTAGAGTTGGACATGTTACTTGTCTATGGCTAGTGAATATGATTTGTGAAGTTGGAAGAATAAGGGATGTATTAAGGGCTGGGTAGAGCTACATTTTCTGTGCCATAAATCAATGTGTTTCGCGTATTCTGTTTATGAGCGTTAATGAAGTATCGACATTCAAAACGAAATTCCATTTAGTATTTCTTTTTGAGTTTTTTTTTATTGCAATAAATGGAGACAAGCCTACGACTGCGCATGAACAGTAACAAAACCAAACAACACTTTACATTATAAAGCAATGCTTGCATTTCTACTGCGCTCGCTACACTGACATATAAGATCTTAAGTCTCAGTATGTCCAGTAGTTACTCTGGCTAGAATATCCTTAAAACCGAAACGCAACAGTGTATTTACAATGCTATTTGTTGGTAGAAATAGACATTCCGGTGGTACCTACCCTGGCGGTCTCTCGCATATGAGAAACTTACCCCAGTGAATTGTTTAAAAGTCATTCTCAAATGCCGTAGAGCAATAAATAAATAATGGTTTTTGGTGTAAACAATATGTAAACCTCATAAGAATATTGAGTGCTAATTAGAACAAATATCAGTTCCAATATTAAAATACCCATACGTGCACTGTATTATGATAATAAAATGAGAAAATTCACCCTTTTATCCTTAGTTATTTGACACTTACACGGAAGTTGGGTTTAACAAAGTCCTAGACAATGCAAAACGCTTTAGTTTATGAATTTATCAATGTCAAGGAATCACCTATCCTGGCAAATTTCCAAGTCGCTACAATTATGTTTGTAGAATTTAAAACATTTATGTATCGGCCTTGCACCCTGTAACTACTCTCTTTGCTATTTTATTTTATTTGTAGACATATAAGGCTAGTCTGCAATTATTTATTAGTCTTATAAGATATTATATAGCCTTTATACGCAACTTCATCT
Source organism: Hyles euphorbiae (assembly GCA_023078785.2). Classification (NCBI taxonomy): domain Eukaryota; kingdom Metazoa; phylum Arthropoda; class Insecta; order Lepidoptera; family Sphingidae; genus Hyles; species Hyles euphorbiae. The sequence continues at coordinate 1,698,506 of CM041030.1, forward strand.
TTGAAAAATAAAGAATTTTACAGGCAGCAGTCTTCAGGATTAAACATAAACTATGTTACTCGGAGGTCGAAATCCATAAACATATTAAAATTTGGTAGATTCGTTCGCTCCCTTACTACTTAAGAAAGATTAAACAACACACACTTTCGGATGTATTAGAATCATTGCCATATCCACCTCACCCATTAATTGTGACACCACAATACCAAATCAAATTGATGACATAAAAACAAAAGAAGAACAATTTCCAAAAACAAATCCAAATAAATTACACAATTCAGTAATAAAACACATAACATGTTACAAAAAGCATTACAACAATAGTGATATAAAACAAGTCATTAACTTACTCTATGGTTTCACGTAAACCCACATTATTCTAAGCGCGTCACTTCAATAAACAAAGTGGTATTGAATTGGAAAGATCACAGGAACACTCGGTGTGGTCAGGCAGCCAACGTATGCGCAGTGGTGCCACCATACGCACTTAAACATAACTAATACGTTGCGCATGCATTGAATATATGAATGACGATGCAGTGCCTTCTCTTAATCACGCTGCAGAGGTTAAAATTAGATTTATTTGTGGGCAGTAGGAGTGTCCTATTTGTCGGTTAGATAGGAATTCTAAAAGTTGTAATGGAAACCTATATACATTTTGCACAGTTCTGGCCTAGATAGGTACATCTAGCAATATAATTGGTGTGGGTTTTATTGTATATAAACTAGTCGATAGGAAGTCGTTGGTACAGGAATTCTCTAAAAAGTGGCTATTGAAATCGATGAGGGATGTCTGAGTTCAAAGGAAGTAGTTAGATATTAGGCAAGCATAAACGTGGCTTACCTAATAATAAGTGATAACAGCCATCCTTAAACATACATAAAACCTATAGGTAACATCAGAACTAATGTGACTTGTGGGTATATTAATCCAATTATATAAATAAAAGTATTTTGGTAAAAACTGTGCATTTACTTTATAACATAATCAACAAAATAAAAGTGAATATAATCCATTCCATAATCCAATTATACCCCTAACTAATTTCTCCTACCGAACTATCATGCGTAAACTTCTCGAAATTAGCAAAAATAATCACCTAAACGCTCACAAAATCGTTTCTCCTAACACCGAAAAAACAAGCAAAAAACGGTTACACGATCCCCGAAACTGATCTATTACAAAAACTATTATTGTGAGGCTGAAGTAGGCGTGTTGACGGCACATCAGATCCTTGTAAACTGTAGCCGTTTTAATTGGCCGTATAATGTTTGGATTTCATTTCCAAAATAGGGACACGCGTTTGTGAAAAAAAAGATTGGAATGTGCATCTGTCATTTCTAATAAACGGTTGATGCTTATGTTACTCTTTTTTAAAAATTGGTGATAGCTTTGGGATGGTTTGGGATAGTTTTAAAGTTTTAAATTGTTTGTGGAATTGTTCGCGTGTTAGAATATTTTGCTATTTTGTCTTGGTGATTTTTATGTGTTATTAGATATGATGTATTTAGGACGAGGTCTGATTTTAAATATTATAGTAGGCCAACGGTTCCTCTGATCACATATAGTGATCACCGCTGCCCATGAACATTTGCAACATTATAGGGCATGGAGATGTGTTGCCGGTCATTAAGCTGGAAATACCCTTGTTTTTTGAAGGTCGGTACCTCGTATTTGCTCGGACATTCAATAAAGATTACATTATAGCCAATTAACAACTAAAGTGCTTTGTATCAAGAGAAATATGCTTTTGGAAGTTACTGAATTACTCGTTATTCTTCTTGGACCGCCCGATGCTTACTATCAGATGCTAGTGCGGTCAATTTGCCTTGACAGTGTAAAAAAATGGTAAACGCCGAACTCTTCAATTGAGTAGTGATTGGAACGAATCTCTCCATGCCTTAACACGTTAAACTATTTGCTACGGCTGTTACCAACAGCGGTTAAGCAGAGTCAGAAAACCTATTAAAATACAATAGGATTGGAATCACTATGATATGTTATGGTGGTATATATGTGGAATGGTAGCCGAACATGTGCGATTAAAGTGGGGTAAATAAAAATAATCTGCAAATTGTATGGACAGATGGCAAAAGCGTCTTATAAAAAGTAGTTTCTTTGAATCGCAGAGGGTTTCTGAAGGTCGTTAATACTTGCAAATGTACCAGATTTAATGACATCGTATCAATGCCTTATAGAAAACCCACCTAAACTAAGACAAAGTTAAGTTCGCTGTTGCGTTTTGTTCTGCGAGCGAGATTGCCGGTGACTCAAAATCAAATTTGCATCTACGTATGGTGAAAATCCCAGACACGTTTGATGGTTACCTTAGTTCGCATTCTAGTCATTTCGTATTAGCATAAAACAGTGTAAATTTCCTGTCGAGTTACGATTGGTTGGAAAATTTTCTGGGGATCCAAATATAAAAATTCTTTATCTTCTATAGTTCCTTCCATTCAAACTGATGATAGGTCTTTCATATTATATGAGAGGCCGCTTAGGTACTACCACAACGTCTATTTTCCCACCAAACAGCAGTGTAAAAACACTGTTGAATTCCAGTTTCAAGGATATTGTAGCCAGAGTAACTGATATTTTGATATTTACCATCTTATGTCTCAGGATGGCGGGCGCAGTAGAATGTCAAGCATTGCTTTGTAAGTCCTGGTGTTGTTTGGTTTGTTACTGTCCACGGTCTCACTTACCGTCAGCTAAATGGCATGCTTGTGTCGTCATCAACGAAATAAAAAAAAACGTCATACTCAAAAACCAAGTCATCGTTTATGACTAAACCTGTCAAAGATTTTATATTATTGTAACGTATTGATTGAATTAGTATTCATAATGTATCAATGGTTATAGGTATATGTGCTCATTGTTAACGTATTTTATGCAAATAAAAATCTCTTTTAGATTTACCGAACTAAGGTCACCACATTGTAAAACAATTGACAAACTAAATGGCGAGAACCGAGCGAAAACAATATCAAATACACATCGCACCTTTAGAATTATAGAGACTTGATTAAAAAATCTTATTTTTTGGGAAACGTTCATTAAAGATTTGTAACATTAGAATTTTTTTACTTATGGAAGATACATCTAGAAGACCGATTCATACATCTTTCTGCCTTTCATGCGTCGTCCTTCTTTAATAACGGGTCGATAGGTCATTTTGAGCCAACTTAAATTCTAAAGGTGCGACATATAAATAATTCTTGCACTGCTGTATTAATGTTTATTTACCCATTACTGAACTGAATGAGAGGGGTTAGGCCGTAGTCTGTCCTGATGGCCTAATGCGGGTTGGTATTTATGTTTATAACTTTCAATTCAAAATGATTGCCTTCATATTCATCATTAAGCGCAGAATCCTTTTTAATACTACTTACATACATTGTATCATGAAACCCATTATACTATTTATACATTGTCTGTTACTAAATTGCGTCATAAGCAAACTTAGCATACCTATAATAAACCATTAAGCTGTGCCTAGAATAAGTTACTGCAAATAATATTCACTTCCAAAGGAAAAATTCGCGCCGACACCGACGGCTATTAAACTAGAACCTTCAATGAATCGATTCATGGCACCAATGACCTCCAGCGAAGACCTACGTACGTGGTCGCATTACCACACAAGGCTATATTATGCCAAAACTATTTAATATGTATCTATCGAAAATCTAATCAAAATAGTAACTCCAACAACGCATACGGAATTAAACTCTATCACTCCTAATTCAGAGTTTAAATTACCATGCATACATGGTAAATGTTTGGTCAATGATCGATCAAAATTCATTCGAATCAAACTAATAAAGATCCCTCGATAAGCAAATATAGTACGATCGTTAAGACTCAATTATAAGCTGGTCATGTGTAAAACATAAAATTTGGCCCCGATTTTTACTGTCGCTGCTTCCTCGAAGCTAATTTTACGCCAACAAAAGTTTTGGGTTCGCGATCATTGTCATTTGTCAAACATTTTTTTGCCGGTAGAAATATTAATTTTATATTAACGCACCCGTGAAAAGGGATTGACACTTCGGACTGTATCGTTTTCCACTTCATCTAAGCACCATTATGTTATAATACTCGCACCGAATCCGCAATTTTACTAATGCGCTTTGTTATCCTTGTTAGTAACTTCCATTTGTCCTGCGCAAGGATCAAAATTCCGTGTCATCAGTTTCGTCGGCTACAATTTGAAAATAGAACGCGGTGTAATTTATAATATGTTAGAATGAGACAAAAAACCGTGCGAAGAGATGTATCGATTTTTTTTTCTATTTTTTTTTAATCCAACGCCCGGAGTCCAACTGCCAGCTTCCAAGAAGGTGTAAAGTGGTTTATTTTGTTATTTATTTTATTGTATTGTTAATAAGCATGCTAAGGGGGACCGTCGCCGGTTCGTAAACTATTATTAAATGGTTATTTTGAACTAAATAGAATATAATGGCCGTGAATAATCATTGAATGGGACGTGGCAATCAGCGGCCATTGTTGTTTGACGTTTGACGTCTCCATTCGTATTGTCATTGACAAAGTTAATGTTGTCTATGGTCGGATTCAATTTTACGAAGAGGTTTCATGCGTTAATATATTGATTTTTATTTTGCACGGGAACTATGCCGATCTATTGACAGCTGGACAGATAGAATTTAATGTAGAAATAATTTTACACGTATTGGCGCCTTCGTAGAAACTTGCGTACAATTTGTTGCAAATAAAATTTTATTCTTTGTTAACGTCACAATGTCGTTGTATGGAGTGTGACAATAAAGTTGAGTGCTTCAGGGCAGTTGTGTAATGCAGTTTTGAATAGACATCTTAATAGATCACTTTCGCCATCGATATACTCGTATTGTTAACTTATTATGTGTCGATATTGTATAACATTTGTATACCTCGTTAATATTTTTCTGATATATTTGGGGTTGAGATTGACAACTAAGAAATTAAAGTCGTTACTTACTGCGTCCTTATTTCGATAGCTCTTATAAAGCAATTTTTTTATTAAATTATTAATATAAATCAAGGTTTATTAGAACAATTGAGTTAAAATTACAGTCTTCTGATTAGGATTATATTCAAAGTGGTAAGTGAGATTATGCCTGGTTTAAAATAATTAAGGTAAGCCTTCATGTGAATTTGATAGAAAGATAGTTAAGAGTTTTTTTGAGAGTTCACAACTTCTGCAAATTGGTGCAATACGACTTAGCTAGCTTCTAAACCTTTATAATACAGGGCCCAAGCATTCACAATGTTCCATGGTAATTGGATATGTTATATTGTAGTACATAGTGACCTATATAAAATAAGAGCTTGTTATTTAATGAAAGAAGATGAAAGGAATAATCAGTCTTAATATACTGACATCCTTATTCATAGCAGTTTTAAAACCTTTTTTAGTTTTTGAATGCTTTGTCTTCTTCACTCAAACTGGGAGTTACTCTATGAAACGATTCGAACTTCGAATGTACGGATGTTCGACGTACGGAGTAAGATATAAGTCTTCCACTTCTAAAAATCAATATTATTCTCTATTATACTTATCATTTTCACCGAACTTAGTCTATGGTTACGACGTACGATAAGAGGATTCTAACATTATGTGCAATATCTTGGCACTTTAGTGAAGTTTTACGTACGGCGCGTCCGAATATTCGAAGTATCTATAAAACGCATAGAGTAAAGCTGAAAACACATTATAGGTTTTCGTCTTACGCATAGAGTAAAGAAGCGGCCATAAATACTAGAGAGCAATGCGTCTTACAGCGATCTAAACAATGGATTCTTTTGTTGTGTGCATACGTACGCTTAAGACGTGACCACAGACTACATAGAAAGAACCTTGTACGTTCCATTGTCCTGATTGGTCAGTTTGCCCCGTACTTACCGCTCTTTACTCTATGCGTAAGACGAAATACTATAATATGTTTTCAGCTTATCTCCCCTAAATTCAAAATTCATTCAAAAAGGACCAAACATTCGATAGCTAAAATAGATTTTAAAACTATTAATGAATAACGCCGTGTATATTAATAAAATATCCGAACAACAAAATATTTACAAACCAAACTAAAATAATCACAAAAACAAGGCTAGCTTGTTTGTATAGAAAAAATCTTATCTAATTATACCCAAAAGTTAATGGTCGAAAACAATAAGAGTACCATAGACACGACCACAAGAGGCCTTTGTGGCCATTGACAGGCCATTAAATGCCCATATATTACCGGTAACCATAAATTAGGCGCGGTCATTATATCCGAAATAATTAGCAGAATCGCATATTGTTTGGTTATGGGAACTGGGGTGCGTTTTTGGGTTGCGCAGGGGCGTATTATGGTATGTTTCGTTTTTGGTTTAATATTAGCATCTCATTTGGACTTCGCTTTTACTTCAGAGGTCGCAACCGCTTATTTATTATTTTTAGCACCCTGCGTTTATTTCCGCCCTTTTTATTTTTATTATAATTCCGATGTGTACTAAAATTATATTGTTTACTGATGATATCTAATTTATGTTTAGGTAAGTAAATGTAATTCTATACTGAAAAATCGAACCAGAACCAATACATTCTATACATATATATAAGTGTATATATGTATTTAACAATATTTTTTTCGCACATTCCAACAAAATATTATGCTTTTTTTACCCATAATTTTCCTATGACACTTTAATTCATCTACAAAAAATATATATTATTTAACAATTAGTCTACATGCAGACGAAAATGTTCAAAATATGTCCTTAGTACGTCCCTGTTCTAAGCAATACGGGTTGGCCCACCGGGGGGTCGCTAGGCCCCTGTCCATGTAACGCTTGATGTCAATCGTTACACTTATACCAAGGGCTGATAGTTGCTACTAAATTACTTCATTGCATTTCAGTTTAATGTTACTTATATGGACTAGTTGCGTGCTTTATAATGATGGGCAATTCACATTATATTTAAAATGAATCCCATGTACAATACTTCAATTAAATCTCATAGACGTTTTCGAAATAACAGGGCAATATGGAAGAAACGTAGTAGGTGATTATAATGCTGTCACTTATTGTCACATTGAAGGTGAAGTAAATTATGATGAAACATGCATATGTAATTCAGTTATTTTTATGTTTTACAATCGATTATTTTGCGATACGCCAGCGTGGTTGATTTTGTTTGGGCACAAATATCTCAATCAAGTTTTCGATAGAGTGGTCTCGTGCATTGAGTGTACAATTATAATCTCATTTCTGGCAACTGATTGGGGCTGCAATCAACAAGACCTCTTCCTGTGTTAGATATATTGTCGACTATTTTCATGCAGAATCATTTTTTGATATTTAGATATTTGTTTCATATTTGATTCCAAGTACACAAAGTTATTGAATTGAAATATCGAATATCTAAAAAATGCCCACCATTTTAATCTCCAAGTCCGCACCCGATTCAAGCCATGCAGGCACACGGGGCGGTTGACTACGAGTCGGTTGTCGCGCCCACTCGCGTCTAAACGCACAATAAACAAAATAAACATTGTCCCGAGTGTAACCCGACACGGCGCGCCGGATCACACGCTCATGCAGGACACGGGACTACTGGACACCAGGATTTCTAACTCCTGATTGTTTTCTTGGTCTTGGCTATTTTGAGACTTCTTGCCACCTTCCGTCTGACTTCAGTGATTAATTGAATAGGTATTCTTTAGGCTAGGCATTTATAGATAGACGTCAATCTTTGATCATTAATACCTAGTTGTTAAATCATGTGTTTAACAGTACGTGACTGAACTGGGGATCTTTAGAACAGTTACAGAGCACCAAAAATGGCTATTACATTTCGAGGCTTCCAAATCAAGTAAATAGGTGATACAAAGGACCTCCATAATGTAACTTATGCCCTAATTAGATCAATAGATTTTTACCTTTGCTGCCGTAATAATTAACAAGAACAACATTTGTCTACTCGTACCTGCATACTTGTGTTCCTAGAGATATAGGAGGCCGTGGCATTATTCTCAAGTTTTCTGAGTATAATATCTCAGTTCTTAAACGTAGTAGGGAGATATCTACCGTAACTCCGGACGCGAATTCTCCCGAAATTTCTGAAATTATTTTTCAAATCCCAAAATGTTTACAAAATACTTTCACAGACATGGGCATTCAGGATAACGCATAAGGTTTGATAGCTAAGTCTAAAGACATAAAATAAACCAATTAAAATGTGTTTTCCCCACACCCATTCAAAAGTAACATACCAATTGATAACTAAAAACAGTGTCTTTTTAGTGACACAAAAGTTTACGCATATCCATTGTATCAGATAAACATTGCCCAACAACGCCGGGATCATTTCCTCTCTCTCATTACGTACATAAACTACGTGTACAAAAAGAAAACACGCTCAAATGGACGGCTCTAAATAATAGAGACATCACACTATACACGACGGCTATAACTTATTCAAATTAAGCGTAACACGATACGTGTTGGTGGTGCGGTGTGTACGTGCCCTTCTGATCGCTGATCTACGCACGGGGACGGATTTAGAGTGCTCTAGGGGGGCAGGAACCCCTTGACTGTGTAGTAAAATGATGATGTGCTTGTAAATTCATTCAAATTCAGAACATTTTTTTCATATTCTGGTTAGAATTATTTACATAGACCATTTTGCACTTATTTTTTATTTTGGTGAACGTATTTCTTCAATAATGCCACTGTGTCACTACCTAGAAAACTTTGTACACAGTAAAAGTATATTACTTTGTGACTTTTGGGTGTTATTTGTTAATTGTTATAAATATTTAAGAAATTAACATGAAACTGATATAAAACAACGTCTCCATTATTTGGAGAAGAGGCATCTGTCTATCATTTTACTTACAACGATGATAATATAATCCCAAGTGTGATCTTTTAATCTACAATAGTTTTATTATTTCAATAACTCTAGCGATACATAAGCAGTATATTTTGACAACAAGCACAAAAAACTTGGACCTGAAATCTATTGTATCATACCATAAACTTTTATACCCCCATTTAGGACCTTCTAACTCCATCCATGGCAAAGTTGTGATGCCTTTTTCTTGTTTAGACGGCGCTTAGTGCGACTTGATTTATATTTTTAGTTATTTTTTAAAGAATTATATTGTATACGTGTTTTAGTAAGAAATTACTTTTTTCCGACGCGTCGGTGGTAACCACGGCTAATGTTTCTAAGCGTATGTACAAATGACCATTTCAAATACTTTATACCCGTGTTTCAATTCGAAGGGGTTGGGTTTTGAATAAATTGGTACATGCAGTATGAGATCATTGAATATACTGAATGTATGTCGAAATGTACATTTGTTACATTATTATTAATTGAGTAGATCCCACTCCTGGGCACCGGAATATGATTTTATTAACTAACGATAAATGATCGCATATTCCCATGAACATGCACTTGAATATCATAGGTGCATTACCGATCTTTGAAATTGATGGGTAAAATGTAGAGAGAGAACAATACAAAAAATATAATATAGAATTACATGAGTCTACGGCAATTTAATTTCATCAAGGGCGACAGTAAAATAGCTATTTCATATGGATTTATTTTCTATAGAAAAGTGTTTTTTGCTCTGTATCTAGTTACATATTTACATGAAATAGAAGCGATATAAATAGTTCTTATAGGATATACTCAATTCCCATGCAATATTCAAGAATTGATTCTACAGCAGTTCGGTTTACATTTATCTACTTGGTACCATTTCTCTTATTTATTTACACTTCATACATAGGAATTCTAATGAAGCTATTATACACAAGTTTATTTTATTGAAAAGCAGTCCCCGGATATCCCCACACTTATGGAAGGAAAATAAAAATACAATAAGATAATATATCATATTTAATTTCGTAACCCCAAATACCCGCAATATTAAAGTTGAACTATATAAAAGTAATTTCAATGAAGTAGTTTCTTAAGAATCGAAAAGTGGATTTGAATAATTCACTAACCACCGGCCGTATATCTAATAAAATAGACGTTTTTATAATACAAAAAAACGGACAAACCCATTTAAAGTATAGAGATATCATACTCACGGTATAAAGTAGCTAAAAGCTGGCGTACAATGGTAGAACGCGTAAAACCGCGGGAGTTCTTATGTTATTGGTCTTATATTTTATTATAATTTCCCATACAGATGTCACTTTTAAATAAAAACGAAGTTTTTATGGACAAGTAGCTTTTTGGTATTTAAATGGACTATGACTATGGCCGTGACGGTGTAGTGGTAGGGGATTTGACTAGGTATGTTTAGGTTTAGTATTAGATTTTCTGCTATACAACATTTTTATAGAAACACCAAAAGTTACACATACACACTGTCACGAATACATAACAAAATATATGTTTTCGTAGACATCAGAAAAATACTTAGGTCTTGTTACACCAGACCTGGAACAATTGACGATTGTCGTAGACATCAGACAAGCACTTAGGTCCTGTTACACCCAAACCTGTAACAAATATTTGCTGGCTACAAAAACATTTATCTAGTCTTGGGGATAGGATTGATACCTTGTTTCACACTACTGCTACAACGTCGATAGTATTCCAAGTATCCCTACCTTTTTCCCATGATCACGAGTGGCTTTAAAATAAAGAAATGCCAAATAGACATATGTATTCTAAAATATAATGCCCAAGATCATGGGTGGCTGAAACATAAAGAAATTCTAAATAGACATATTATTATATATTTTAAAATATGATATGCGATACTTTTGGTGATCTACGTCTCAAATGCATCAAATAGATATCAAAGCTTTCTATAAAATAACATCTGAAATCACTTATTGCTCACAAAACCATTTTTCATATCGTAAACATTTGTCACGAAAACATATTCATCTAAAAGGACATACAACAGAAACTCTCGTAAACCGTAAAATAAGTGTTTATCCATCAACCATTAAAATTTCACGCCGTATTTAATATCCATTGTAACGTAATTGGGATGAAATGTGCAAGTAACGACACATGTATTGTGCGGGTTCTGCGTAAAATTGTCTTTTCATTATTATACACCTGGGTATACGGATCATTGGGTTTTAACTGCGTGAGTTGACTTTAAGGGTGATTGAGATGCTTAATAGATTTGATAGATTCGGCAAAGCCAAACGACTGAATAGATTGGTGCTCTGTCCTAGGTCATTGTATGAAAGTAGCCGTCGATTTCTACTTTGGAGACTGTCCCACCATCCTACATGACTACAACTCCTGTAAGCCAGGATCAACAGTGACATGCATTGTAGTGGCACCTAGCATTGAAGCTTGGCGAGTCTCCGGGAATGTCTAACTTATTTTTAATACGCAACGAAATCAATCGCAAAGTTAAATTAATTGTGAGTTGGAAATAAATTATTATATACTTCCCTCTGTAACAAAGCAGGTGACAACACAATGAACTAAACGGGCAAATAACCTCGCATAAAGATTTGTTCTACTGCTAATCGAACCACAACAAAACTTACATACTGCTCGTATGGAAGTTTTGTTGTGGTTCGATTAGAAGGAAACTGGAGTTCTTAATTACTGGGTAATAATAGACGTAACACTCAATGCCTTACAGTACTGACTAACAGTAGTAATACATATTATAATAAGTGTTAAGTAGCTAGTGTTGCTCCTTTTTAAGCGCAGGCGTTACGCTTATTATAAGCATGATAAAAACTATCTTTGACAACTTATCATATTTTTACATAGGAATAAAATTATAAATGTTCATTGTTGGTAATTAAAGATAGCCTCAAAAAATTAGGGGTTAAGAAGGTGGGAACAGGGTATAATGAATTGTCGACGTTCCGCATCGTCTTATTCAATTCGGATTTAATGGTTCTATTTTAACACCTGATGCTATTATATAAGTGCACATTAAATACAAATATGTACACTTATTATAAATTATAAAGATTCACTATGCTAAATATGCTACTACATTCAATTAATACTATGTTTTTCCCTTTTCTCGTAAATTGTTACTGTGCCCAACAGGGTCCACATATCCATAAAATTGTAACATCTTAATAACATGTAGTCTGCAATAAAGATATTGAGTATTGAAATATATATGTATAATAATGTAATAGGACATCTTGCCTTGCACGGATTCTAATGATCAGTTCAGTGGCATCCTTATATGAACTATATACAATTCCTAATGCGAATTAAACATGTACATTGCATAAAACAACCAATGTAGAAAGTTTGACATGGCTTTCGAAGATAGGACAGCCTTTATTGTATTTATATCTATATTCTGCAGTCACATCAGTCTGTCACACGATCCTTGAAATTATAACTTTTGAAGTAAATTTAAACCTATACAAAACATTAAGTCACGTTTAGCGACACTGAACACACAATAGACATCACAAATTGAACAAACTGACAATTCCACACCCATTACAATAAGATGTATAGAAAAAGTGAGTTTTTCACTATTTCCAAGCGCCCACAGGCACAATGGCGGTAATTGAAATAGACACTCGAAGTCAATAGCGGTCACTATACGACAAAAACTTCTTAGGGACAAAAAATATTCACACATCTGCTTGGGTTTTTTGTATTATGGAAACTAATAAGGTGCGGTGTTTAGTAGAAGTATGTTCGTTTGTAGGTTATTTTAGTAGATATTATTTGATATTAGCGCCAAATGAATTTATGGTGGTAAATTATGGAACTTTTAAAAATTCCATTTCTTTTTCCTAATTCATGTTGAATTTGTATATTAAGTGTAAAATTAAATGAGATATTTGGTTGACACTTAACAATATTTTCTATGAAATATAATTTTTATAAAAAATAGTAATCAATATTATTACAAGCCCATGTATATTATCCATATATGTAGGTTATTATTGGCCAAATATTGCATATTTAAAATATTATATAAATGTTCAAATTTACATGAATATATGATTATTTCATATCCATTAAACAACTTCATAAGCTACTAAATTAAAGCTAACATTAATTCAAGTAAATACACAGTAATAATAAACTCAATCCTTTCTCCCATAAGGGGTAGGTAGAGGTGCCACTACGACACCCACATTTCGACTTGTATGTTCCGTCCCACAATGTGATAGGGCGAGCCTATCGGCATATCGGGCACAAATTCCTGACTCTGGGCTTTTAATGAATAGAAAAATCCAATATCACTTTGTCCGACACGGGATTCGAACCCGAGACCTCAGCTTTGCAATCACACCGAAGTACAACTTCGCCACCGAGGTAGTAAATAACAATACATAAATAAATAATGACCGGTAAATGAGCATTAGATTTCACCCCAGTTTGGGACGGGTGCCACCCCCGTAGCTAATTATTCGCAAGCAATTGAGCGTAAAGTGGCTTAACAACCCCTATTGATACGATACCGATCATCCCTTGTATGAGAATTTGTTCTCTCACAGTCACCTATCACACCGAAGCATAATTTTGTGATTATTTTATATACAGATTTTTTTGTACCTGAGTAATTTTGTGGGTAATCCAAAATGTCATATTGCGAGTGTAAATAGCGAAATTTAAAACTCTCTTATGGATGATAGCAATGTCGAAAATGTTAAGTCTAGATAAAATAATACCATTTACTCAATCTCATTTCGTAAAATTAGTAATTAAAACAAAAATGAAGTGTATATATAAAATATTTTGCTGCTAATTTAGACTAAAGATAAAAGTATGCTGTATTTTCCAATCCTTATAATTCGCATGTTACGGATCAGTCAGAATTTGAGAAAAGTATTTTTATACTACCACTTTGCTTCTTTCATAAACTGTCTTCTATATTTAATTTCCATTTGACTTTTTATAAAGATTTGCACCACAATTGTCCTTATGACTCATAATCACTTTGCCGGATTACAAATATATTTTAAATCAAATTTAATCAATTCTTTAGAACCAGTATTACGGAACGGTGTGACATACGCCCTATTACATCCATACAAATGTTTGTATTTAATCACCGAGCGAGGTTCTAGGAAGGGGAGGTTCGTTTGACAATATTTTATGGCTATCGCTAACTTATTTAACGGCTTTTAACTATGGTTAGTGAAATTAAGCTTTGATCTGCATCTTTTGTTACTTTTGGAAACCTAGTCAGTGGTCAGAACATTTACTGGTGGTAGGTCTCCCATATTTGAGAGGTCTCCTGGGCAGGTACCACCGCAATGTCTATTTCTCCCGCCAAATAGCAGTGTAAATGGTCTGTTGTATTTCGGATTGAAGGACATTGTAGCCAGAGTAACTACTGGACATATTGAGACTTTACATCTTATGTCTCAGTGCTCAATGCTTTGTAATTCAAGGTGTAGTTTGGTTTTGTTACTGTTCATAAGCGGCCCGGCCGTATCACTTGCCATCAGGCGAACGGCATGCTCGTCTTACCATTTAAGGTAAAAAAAGGCAAGGTAGAATTGTACTATAGATAATAGAATTATGGTTTCATAAAATACACTGTACAGATAAAAATTCATGAAAAAATCATTATGAAACATGTTGATTAAAAATCTTTAAATGTGCAATACAGTTGCTATAGAGACAAGAAATGTTGGCCTAAAACTTAATTTATGAGTCAGACATCTCTTGCCAAATTCTACTAAATTTACATCACAAAAACGATGTAACAAAGACATTGACAGTTTGTCACAGTGACCTATTAGGCGACAAGCCGGCTGTGACACGAAAGGCAGCCCATTCCACGAGACAATTTTTTGTGTTATATTTGTTCCTGGACCGAGTAGGGTATAAAAAACCCTTGGGATTTCTAATAGCCATGACGCAAATGCATTTATAAGAATTTCTATGGTACGTAATTCAGCCAACCAAATACATTTACTAAGAGAGCCGGAGAATATGATTAGTAATTTATTTTAATTAATATTGTAGTATCAATACAGTACAGTACAATATTGTAGTATCCGCCCATATACGTCCCACTGCAGGGCACGGGCCTACTCTACAATTGAAAATACGATTGAGAGTATACGTATATAGTAGAATACGATTAAAAAAAAGTGCGTGGTGGCCTGTTGGTAATTAATTTTGTTACATACTGAATATATCATCATACGTAATCTTATTTTAGAAATTTTGTTAGTTATGTTTCCTCAAAATAGTTACAATATTGAGGAGGTGCTGGTATACTTCAAAAGCCTAGATAAATATGGTGGTGCCGGGCTTCCTTTTTCTGTCCTCCTATTGGCTGATATTTGACAAGTTGTCCAACATGCACGAAATACTTGGAAAAAAAATTTAAAAATAAATTGTTTACGGCTTTTTAAATTTAATCAAACATGTTTTAAAAGGATAATAGGTAAATATACTTTCAATAGGTTATCAGAGGAATTTATGGCAATTTGTTGTTAAATAATAGTTCAATTTTCACTTATATAGGAGCGCTACCAACATTACAAATAAGAAAATATCTACGGTTTTGAAAACGAAAATGTATGACAGCGCTCGCTCTATATTATAAATACTCTAAGGTTTCATCTTTATTCTTCATCATCATTCATCAGCCACAGGAAGTCCACTTCTGAACATAGGCCTCCCCCACACCTATTGAAAGCGGCCTGCATCCAGCGACTTTCTGTAACCTTAGCCACGTCGTCCGTCCACCTTGTAGGCGGGCGTTCGACTTTACACTTGCCTGTACGTGGCCTTCACTTTAGAACCTTACTACTTACTTATAATAAAATATAATTTCGCATATGCCACTGTAAGCGACTTTAGAATAAAATCTTTTTAACAATTAACCATATCTAGACAGTAGGAAACTTCAATGAGTCATAAAACGCAATCTTTTTATCAACAACAGTAAAGTTAAAAAATACAAGTTGTGTATTTTCGAGAAATGACCGGTACATCGGAGTTGTGAGAACCGACCATTCCGTTCTGAATTGTCAATTTTCATTGTGGAAACCGTTTTATTGTTGCGCTAATAGCTGTTATGAACAACAAAATGATATAAAATGTGGACGATAAGGCGTAACGTGTTCCGTTGCTTTGTGATGAATATGAGGATGACTTGTGACCTTAGATGCTAGGTTTATATGGAACTGCTTTGTTATTTTAATTTTTTTATCTGTGAGACAAATAAATGGACCGCCTTATGATAGTTAACCTTGTGATAAGCGATCATAAGCTTGTAAATGTCCATTAATACTCGAAGGATTTATGGTGAAGGGGTAAAGACACAAGACAAGAACACATCGTGAAGAATGCTTATTAATACTCGAATTTTTTTTAACAGATATTTCTTCTTATAAAAAGATTTTCTTAATTGTTGCAGGTACGAGGTGTGATTAAGCAGCTGAAGGTAGGTAAGTGCTGTATAATCCATTATTTAAATAGATATGGTTTTTCTCTTAGTAACATTAAAATCAATTAGGTAATTATGACCTCAATTCAACCATTAATTTTGCTGCTGATCTAGTATTTTTGGGTTCTATTTAATGTAGCACTACAGGGATAATTCGTCTCCATGTAAGCCTGTTCATTCCGGTAACTGAAGGAATTTCATCAAAGTTGTCACACGCCATATGAGTCGTGTGCTTGTCCACTGTCTCATCCGTGTCGACATGGTAATTATTATCAACTGGGTACTAGATTAATATATTTTGTTTTTTATTTTATATTACATAAGCTTTTAATAAATATTTTACTGGGTAAATATGGTAGTGTAAACAATTAATAAGGAGCTAAAATAATCGTTGGAGAGTGTCTTCATTCTGCAGTATACGTAATTGCAATAATAATTTGACACAAGCTTTAATATTTTCTGCGGAGAATAAGAGCATATCAAATTTATTTAATAGGAAAATGGTAAGCAAAGATCGTTATCGCTAATTTATAAACCTACATACAAACGGTATAAGAAAATCCCTGATCCACATCATTCTTTTTTTTCTTTTACATCTTCATTTTTAACATTACAGTAAGATAAATATGTATACTAAACAAAAACAGTGATATGAATGGTGATATGCAACTTTTTAACAAACATACTTATTATTACTCAACTTTTATTAGATACTATTCATTTCTTTGGAATAGAATAGTGTAGGTATTTTTCGATTTCGCGTTCTAACAATTAAAATAACGTAACTAATATTATTATTATAAATTATTTATGAACTGCTCTAGATTCAACTAAGCTGCGACTCCTGTATAATCACTGTATTGTAAATTTATCTTGAAAAGAGCAACGCTTGAGTTTCTTGCCCGTTCTTATCTGGTGAAAACAGTCTTGTGAACCGGACGGTAGAAAAAAAAAATAATAAACATGATATTTTAAAGATTCGATAAAGTATTTTCGAATTTATTTTCACATATCCCACTAAATCGTTCTTATCACAACTAGGCCCAACAGCATCAAGTAATTTTCAGTTAGTCATCGTCAACCGGCTCTAATAGCCGACATGTTGTGTCGGACGTCATGTAAAACGCATTTTTACCAACGGTGCTTATCTAAACAGTTTCCGAGTAAGTACGTGATGCACAGAGCGAGATTATCGCCAAATGAGCCATCATTCGAGCCAGACTTTCCTTTGAAATCGTCTCGTTTCGCCAGCTTCCATAAATACGTGCTCCATTATGTTATGTGTTTGCGGAATATGCACAGATTTGGGGATTTTAGCGGGTTAATATTTATAATGATGTACATGGCATACATGGTTGAGATGCTGAGTTTGAAACTAGTGGGTTAAGGTTCGATTTTCGCACTAAGCCAAATATATTACCATACCACCATGTTTTAAATTACATATTTCTATATGTATTATATTTATATACTGAAATATATTATGATCTTTCTTATAATTATAAACGCACCTACGCTAACTCTTTGCATCTCTGCATGGCCCTAGGTTCGACAGGTAGAGAATGCCTCAGGCATGAAGTCCACCTATACACAATTTGTATAAATTGTTTAAATTAAATAAATATAAAATATAATTTGTATTCCTATGTTATTCATAAATATCTATTACGGTTAACTGCAAGTATAAAATGATAACCAATAGTCACTTTAATAACTTGATAAATATGCGTGCGAGCTTATTTCCATCCTAATTATATTTCCGAAAAATTAAAAAATTCTACCATTCCTTACTTGAAATTGCATATATGTGTATATAGATTCTAGACCATTCAGCCAACCAACATCATAGTTACTCAATAGCTACAACATAACTTATTTTATTTAATATTTATTTCAAACCGCAGCTGCCAACAAACCGTCATATTATACTCCATTTCCGCGTATTACATATACAATTTACATATAAATGTATCGCAGAACAGTATTTATGTGTTTTCTATCAGCATTGACTCGTGTGGGTAGAAAAGGTGTCTTAATGGGTATTTGTGTCAGTTTTTCTTGTCATATACATAAGTTAAATGTGTAGGTGCCATTAGAATCGAATAGACTATAGGTAAACAAAAATAAATAAATAAAAACTTTATATTCACACAACATAAAGACCAAATTGACATAACCGTGTACCATATAAATTATTAAGCAACCCCCAGTGCCCATGTGAAGAATAAAAAATAACACCCACCAGTCACATACATAGTCCTGCCCCCACACTAAGTTTGAGTCTTGTGTCGTGGGTATCAGCAACTGCGAGAGACTTTTCGGCCTCACAAACACCCAGACCTGAAAGAAATAATTGTAGGCAGCGCAAATATTTCTCTCGGTGCGGGGATCGAACCCGCGGCCTCTCGTTTCATAGGCGGCGTTTAACCGCCTGCGCCACGAAGCCTGTCAATATTACAGAATTAACTTGTGTTATGGGCACCTGAGGTACTTCAAATAATAAAAAGGTATTCAAACATAACGATTATTAAAGGGAAATAGTTTTGTTTATTTAT
The DNA here is from genome assembly GCA_023078785.2 of Hyles euphorbiae. Classification (NCBI taxonomy): domain Eukaryota; kingdom Metazoa; phylum Arthropoda; class Insecta; order Lepidoptera; family Sphingidae; genus Hyles; species Hyles euphorbiae. The sequence goes on from CM041030.1 coordinate 1,717,456, forward strand.
AAAAGTAAAATAAAACTCGCTGTCGTGCAAGAATGGCCGATACCTCTCACGATCCAGCGTTATGGATATTCATGGACGGCAGTGATCATTAGCAATCAGGTGACCTGAATGGTTCTTTGCTGAAACTATTGAATATAACAAAAGAATGGGCCTACGCTAATTTGTAGAATTTCTAGGTTTTAAGTCTAAATTAAGTACTAAAGAGTAAACTCTTTCTTACAGATAATTTAAGTTTTGTGCTGCTTCTGACAAAGGGTGTGAATTATAAGAACTTCACTATAAAATAGGTAGGTATTATTTCTTCGATTCTCATTCAGATAGAGAAGGCGCTTTCAAAATATGCTTAATATTATATGTCAGGTCTACAACGACTTCCAATACTAAGAAATATATATAGTTACATAAAAATACTTTGAAATAAACCGTTTTCCTGAAACCAAGTATTCCTGGCACCACGTCCGACATGCTCCCGTCTGTTTTTTCTGGAATAATGCGTATAAAAATAATAAAACTACTTTATTGGAAACCATTAAACGGACAATGCAACAACATTACAATAGTGAAACGAAATTTCTTAAAAACATCTCGAGCGCGCACGGAATAACAAATCGACGTGTATTGATATTCATAACGCAAGGTTTCTTGTTAATTTTAACTGATCTATTTCATCGTCACAGTTTAAATGTTAACTTACGGTAAGATTTGAACTTGGGAAACTTATCTTTAATTGCTTGGCAGGTTGGACTAGATTAACAATAAAATAACTACACATAACAGTCATTGTCCTGATCCAAGTTTAATTTACTAAGCTTGTATCGTTGGTATCTGAAACAATGCGAAACTTGGCGGTCTCAAAACACCCAAACGCAAAACAAATAATTGCGAATCTCAGAAATATGTATCATATCGCAATTGAATTTGCGCTCTTTCATTAATAAGGCTGTTTAATCAAAAACCAACCAATTAACACAGCACGTGGTACCAGCAATTCTACCTACCCTTTCAATGACAATGGCGTGAACACAGATGATGTCACCACAAAGTCCCAAGTCCACGTGATTCGTGGTGGGAATGCAACCGCCAGTTGCCACCTACTGTAATATTCAAATTAACAGAATGGCCGAATTGTTCTGTTCCACGAACGAGAGGCAGCATTTAATTGCGTATCACAGTGTTATCCTGAGGATCACAGGCTTGTGTTGCACTGGAGTTAGTGGGCTATGCTATTTTATAGCTCATGCCGTTGATTTAAGCGTTTTATCTGGCTGTAAAGCTTGGTAAATTAAGCCATTTAAGTTTCTTTTTTTGGACAACTAACAGTATGATTAACTTACATAAACTAACTTAAAAATATTACATTTTAAAGCTAGTGCTATTACGTTGTTTTATTTAGCTTTCATTTATATAATATATTTTTTATTTTGACTACAAAAGTATTACAATGTACATGATGCTAGTACTTACTCCAATGGAAATTAAAATGCCTACTCAAGCCGTTTGACATTATTATGGTGGCGTGGTTTAACTCAATATACAGTCAAACAAACGAGCTGGTAAACATCTTTGCAACTTCCAGTCATTTCTCTCTTGAGCATATCTTGCAGTACACAACAATCCTAATATTTACTATGCGTAAAGGAGTCGCGTTATTGCCTGCCACTAAACTGTGGCGCGTGTATGGCGTACGTGACGCCGTCCGTTAGGTGCCGAACACACGTACTGCTACTGGAAAATAACCTAGCTTGTAGGTCCAGTGGCCTAACCCTTCTTCATTGTTGAAGAGACCTAAAAAACCTATTGCTAGCTGGTAGGTCCAGCTGGTAAGTTTGTGCCCAATGTGGCGACAAGCTCGCCCCTCACTTCGTGGGACAGAACAAAAGGCCAAACGTGAGTCTCCTGGTAACACATCAACAGGGGTAGGCACCCCTTATAGAAAAATGCTTAAGTTTATGTATGTATCTAGGCTATCTGATTAGGAACCGCTTTGACTATTTCTGTAATAACTGCCCACAAAGAAAGATAATATGTACCTTTAACCACTCTTGCCTCGTACTATATTCGATAATGTGAGGGCACGTACTGGTTATATGGCACGTTAAGAGTCAAAAGACTATTTCTCAGAGTGACTTTCTATTATCATTATCAGGGAAAATGATGAGATGATCTTGAGGCTGATGGTAAGACTCACGTTTTGCGTAAACAGTAGCAACACCGCTCAAATCCTATTATTATACTCTGCATGTTACTAGTAAGACATTTTTCTATTCAATTGACAAACATATAACAAATGACAGCCTCCGTAGCGCAGTTGGTTAGACGCCGACTGTGAAACGAGAAGTCACAGGTTCGATCCCGCACCGACACAAATATTTATGTGGCCCACAAATATTTGTGTCGGATCTGGGTGTTTGTGAGACCGCAAAGTCTCTCGTAGTTTCTTATACCCACGACACAAGACTTAATTGATCTTAATGTGGGGTCAGAACTATGTATGTGACTGTTGGGTGTATTTATTTATTTAATGATTTCTTAGGTTTACGCGAATATTACTTATTGAAATATAACTATTATTTACGGATTTTATCGCGGATTTGGCGATGACCGTGACCACGAAAGCTGTAAAGTAATCGAAACGTCGGGAAGTCAAAAATGTAAAAATTAAACTAAATCCCCGATAAAATCCGTAAATAATAGTTTTATTTCAATTTATTTATTTATTCAATTCTACCTAGAACATTGGAATCTTTAAAAATTTCCTTCAAATTAAAGAACATTATAACGCTTGTGCAATGCTGCTTGGCGATAGAAATAGGCAAAGAGTTGGTTTTATACACGACTAGCAGTTTGACTCAGCTCCACCCGAGTGCACACACTTTTTTGATAATATTCTATCTTCTATGTCCATCACGGATAATGTAAGATTCTAATTGTGACAGAATTTTTCAAATCGGTGTAGTAGTTTCAGAACCTATTCAATACAAACAACCAAATCTATTCTCTTTATAAGATTAGTTTAGAAAGACGCAATTTACCACAAACTAAGTAAAATTGAGACGCAATATTTAAATAAAGACAGATCAAACCAATGTACACTGGCCTTACAACAGGTCTTAATAGCCGGAATAGTTCAAATTTTATAGTGTTAAAATTTAATGATCGATTCAGTCACTACCAATTCTGAGAAGGATATCTATTGTCCATATACATTGGTTGGCCAATGGCGATTACCCTCGCATCCTGTACGGGACATTATTTAGATTCTAAATTGGTTAATTTCCACATATTATATAATGTATGTAGCATATAAGTGCTATGTGGAATATTTTATCGCGAATATGGTGTTGGTATGTGACTATTATTTTATTAGTTATATTAATTCTTTAGTTATATTAGCAGTGGTTAGATCACGTACTAAATTGAAGTTTTCGGAAGAGTATTCTTAATATACATTTCATGAGAATGAAGAATAGATTTCATCATCATCATCTCTGCCACAGGAATTCCACTGCTGAACATAGGCCTCCTCCAAGGATCTCCACATCTACCTGTTGTAGTTGGCCTGAATCCCACGACTTCCTGCAACCCTAGCCAGGTCGTCCGTCCACCTTGTAGGCGGCCGTCCGACATTTGGCTTGCCTGTACGTGGCCTTCACTCTAGAATCTTTCCTCTTTATGAATAACCTCCAAATCAATAGAGTTTGGTTCAATAAAACAATTCTTCATAGATGTTTTAAAGTAGATATACTCCGCTCATACAATCTTCCTGAACATATGACAACGTAACAGATATAGGAAATTTAGAAAAAGAAATCGGCACCCGACTTCTCCCTGGTATAAATATATTTTGAAGTCCAGTCAACATTAGGAACATATTATTTGCCGTATTGTTTGATATATTTTAAAACTCAATGGCGACCTCTGTACTGCTTTTCCTGACCCGTCCTATCCAGTTACATCCCGCCCGTCCTATCTTATTCTCACTCAAGGAATGCAATCCTGCCCCATCTCATCCCTTTCAAATTTAAAAATCATGTAAGAAATTTAGAAAGACGTTACTATATTTCGTACATCTAACATGTTGTGTTGATGATGGGCTTGAGATGGGCAAAGATACCACTGGTGGCACAAACTTGTGCGTGTCCATGTCTTGTGAAGCTTAAGTTTGTGTTTGGTATCTAGTATAATGTCACGCGTAAACCAGACAGGATAACTCTCATAAGTAAATTTGCCACGGCGCTTTTTATTTCCTAATAGAGGATAAGTTTATTGCCATATCGGCCAAGAATTTCAGCGTCGGATAATTGATATTAGATTTTTTATAAACAAAAAAACTCGTCTCTTGATCTGGAAGTCAAACCCAGAACCTCACGATTTGCAGCCCACACATATTGCATATGTATGTCTAGTAGACAAATACATACAGGTTTTTATCTTATTCAACGGCTTCCATTTCCAAATTAATTCCAAAATGAACAATTTAATTTAAAAATCAATTACACACGCAAATAAAAATTCTTTCATATTAAGTTAATTCATAAATAAAATTAATTCAATTGCTACCGAGGTTATAAAGAGTTGCTTGTGTAGAGACATTCCGTCTCTACGGTAGTCCGGTAGAGACCTCATACTGTTTTAAGATATAAAAATTTGAACGACACTAAAATGTAGAGATTTGTGACCCTTCGAGTTATTGAATATATTTTATATTTGGTAAACTGTTATGTGAAGAGTATCCTATATATATATGAGGATACGTATAAATATATAGATTGTAACCTAAGGTAACTTAAGTCTTTTAAACTATTTGACTATCGCCCAAATACTGGAACGCAACTTAGGTAAATATAAATGGTGCTTAACTACGTTAATCCCGATTAAATGTACTGGCTAAGTGGGCCGTGTGCTGTTAAGAGCAACTTATTATTTGAATGGCGTTCCAGTATTCGGGCGTATGGCTTTTGCAATTATTATTGGAAGTAAATTAGTAACATCTTTTAATTATATGTTTATTTAGCCTTGCAGTTTGCTACCAATCACACTTTTAGAATTTGTTTTTGCCGGTGCATAAAATTTGCACAATATCGAGAAAACTACCTAAAAAAATATTATTTGCCTAGAAGTTTATAGAATTGATCGACAAATGACAATAATAGTAATTTCATGACCGCTTAATCAAAAATTTTATTCATCATCATTATCAGCCCATTGCAGTCCACTGCTGGACATAGTCCTCTCTCAAGGTACGCTACAGGGCCTGGTCTACTTTTTTACACATAATATTCTATCGACCAAGTCATGTTCCATAAAACCTCAAATAAAAAAGCGTAAAGCCTTTACGAGCGATACGAAAATATTTGAATAAAAAAGTATAAATAAATCCATCCTCCCACGTTATTCATCACGCATAAACTAGTGGGCACCGGGCAGCGAGCACAAAAAACCAGACACCACTCGTATCCACTATATGGTATAATTAATGGCGTTTTATGGCTTATTAATGGGCATTAGGCGCGTTTATGGGCATTTTGTGGAGAGCTATGCGCCCGTTGATTTTATGTGACAACGTATAAAGCTGTTTTCTGTTTTGAATAAACTTTGTGTGGTGTTTAATGTGATTTTTTAGGTGTTTAACCCGCATTAGCTTTGGTTTTGGGTTTCGATACATCTATTTCGTAAAGTCAATGCTCAGGTAAGCTATCGTAAAATTTCTATAGTATCACAGTTATATAGGCAAGGATAGTTATTACATTTGCAAATAACTGTTTTTAAATTTAAAAACAACATTATTTTCAAGTCTTAATTGAATTGCTTAATGAGTATACTCGTTAGAATATAAATTGATACATAAACTAAATAAATAAATACACCCAACAGCTACATACATAGACCTGACCCCACACTAAGATCGAGTCTTGTGTCGTAGGTATCAGGAACTACGAGAGACTTTTCGGTCTCACAAACACCCATCCCCGAAACAGATACCTGTGGTTTCCACAAATGTTTCGGTGAGGGGATCGAACCCGCGGCCAATCGTTTCACAGCTGGCGTCTAACCAACTCATGCCTTTTTCTAAGAAGGCGTTGGCAAAGGTTCCCTAGATGAGTATAAGAAATAATCTCATATTACTGATGATGGATTGGATAAAATGTTTTTTTTTTATTGCTTTGAATGGCGAGACGAGCAAGCCGTTCGCCTGATGGTAAGCGATACGACCGCTCATAACAGTAGCAACATTCCACTGCGCTCGCCATCCTGAGACATAAGATGTTAAGTCTCAATATGTCCAGTAGTTGCTCTGGCTACAACGTCCTTCAATCCGAAACACAACAGTGCATTTAAGCAATGTTGTTTCACGGGAGAAGTAGACATTGCGGTGGTACCTACCCAGATGGCCTCTCACATATGAGAGACCTACCACCAGTAAATGTACTTATGTACACATGAAATGTACTTAGCTACAAAAAGACGACATAAAATACATTAGTATAGATACATAGATACATAGTATAGATACAATAGTATCAGACCATATACATACAACCCAATTCCCACTGCAGGCCAAAGTGTAGGCCATATAGCCCACCTCGCTGGCTTAGTGCGGGTTGGCAAATTGAAATCCATGTAAAGACAATATTTTGGCTATCTCTACTATTTACCCCTAGCCTAATCCCATAATTCCACGATATCTTAGCAACTTTCCTCGCATTTTTTACAGTTTTAATTTCGGTCAAACCACAGTACGTCTGACACAGCATTACAGTTTGCTACAGCCACAGTACATCGTAAGTCACGCCCAATTATCATGTTGAACAAACACGTCAGACGCGCCCATACTGCACCTTGTCGCGTCTCGCATCTGTCCCGATAGTATGGACCACGCTTGTGTCATATTTAGGACCATTTTTGAGTCTACACGCTTTTTATAGGGATTAAAAAGAATATTATTATTTTATAGGGTTTAAAAAGAAACAAAAAACAAGATTGTTCATGTTGCTAAAGGAGTTTCTTGCGCCGTTTCTTGCTCACAGCTACAACACGTTCCGAAGCAGCGATAGCAGAAATTAATGATTCAAAAGATATTGTGAGAGACTATTTGAATAAAGAATATTTTGATTTTATTTGATTTGGCATTAAACATTCTGTCAGTTGGTAGGATAAGATCGTCGCCCATTATAGTATATCTTATTATGTTGTTCGAGTTATTTTCGTAGTTAAGAAGTACAGCAAATAATAAATAATACATATTTTAAATTCAATTTTTTTTAATGGCAATGGACGCCTAATGGCGAAGGACGCCGCACCGTTGAAAAGTTACATTCTTCGTCGTACTTCGTTACACAATGTAGGAACTAAGAATATTAGCAGGTTTTTACTTCCGTTGTCAGTTTAAGTGGTATAAAAAGTTACGTCTAAAATAACCTCAAAAAGGCTCTAAGATTTCATAAATAAATACAAATGAATACAAGCTCTCTCCACAACTGCGCGTCGCTCGAGACGTTTATATTAACCCGGGAATAAGTTATCTCGGTTATCATAATCTAACAAAGGATCACAATAGAGTGTTACAGCATCATCAATATATTACTGTGCGTACCTCCACGCACCAATCTTGATACTTACACTTATTTTATTTTTATTGCTGTGAAGTGCGGGACGAGCATGGTATTTGCCTGATAGAGATATGACCGTTCATGGACAGTAGCAAAACCAAAAATACCATGAATTACAAAGCAAAGCTTGACATTTCACAGACATTAGATGTTAAGTATCAATATGTGCAGTAGGTACTCCAGCTATATTGTTTTTCAAACGGTATCTTTATTAATACAATACTTTAGAGATGTGTTACACGAGTAGCAACTATTAGGTAAGACTATTTTTTTTTGTAATAAATAGTTTTTAGTACTGATTGGGATCAATATTTACTACAGTTCAATAGTTATTCAATAAACATAATTTATCAACTATCGATCCGAAATCACATAGCACAAAACAGCTTTACATCCTATTTTTATTTTATTTTTATTAAGTCTTTGGGAAAAATACACAGTGTAACAAATATGAATAATACACGAGAATAAAACTAAATCCATTGAAATCTCCACTCATAACTAAATACATGAAGAAAGCGAACAAAAAAAGTGTACTTAGAAATACTAACAATATTAATATTCAAGTATCAAAACCGTTCAATCCCGACACCCGCATCACAATCCAGATTCACGGAGGTGTGAGCCGCGTGAATTACCGCCGCAGCGGGGGACAGGCCCCTGCGACTCCTCCGGTCTCCCGCACACCTCCCCCGACCCTCCCCACACTTCCCCACACTTCTCCAACCTCCCCGAGCCTTCTAAGAACTGATGAGGTGATACGCACAATCACCATTTGTCTACGCTGCCTAGTATTAAAACTACAGATGTTGTGATTGTATTGATTTGTGATGAGATTTGATTCTCATATTTAGGTTGTGGGTTCGATTCTTGATTGCAAATAAAAAAGGTGTGCTTTGTTTTTGTGTGCTATGTAATAGCTATCAATTTTGTGGCGTGGGGTTGTAATGTAACAATGAATGGTATTAATTTATGTGCAATTAAATAAAACTTAGCCATCAGCGCAGAATTTAGATACTTCTGTACTCAAAGAACTTGTATTTAGCTTTGCCCGCTCCCTTTCTTTATTATTACTTGGGATGTAGTAATAAGTACATAAATTTTCAAATGCGCTATATACACACAAACACATCCTTTGTATTAAAAAACGCTGATATTTGATATAATTATTTTAATGGATAGAGATATTTACCAAAATTCCATTATTAAAATTGTCATACTTTTAAGCCACAAAAAGTCCACTCACCTCAGTCTTTCCTTTTAGATTAATTTTAGGGGAATATCTCTGAAATCATTCGACTATCAGATGTATTTAAAATACATTTACATATTTCTACAGCCTACAATGAAGCAATATTCGAAAACACATCCTATCTGAATGTTTAATCAAGAGTTTCCAAACAGAATGTTTAGTAACCCGACACCTCCACATAACGCTTCGCTTTAATACTCTTTTATGTCTCCGAATTGTTTCTTACTATGTAAATGTGTTTACTGGGATTCCGTAACTATAATGATTGGAAATTACGTACAGCTTAGCCTCCGTGGCGCAGTAGGAAGACGCCGGCTGTGAAACGAGAGGACGCGGGTTCGATCCCCACGGACAAATGTTTGTGTATTTGTTTCGGGTCTGGGTGTTTGAGAGACCGAAGTCTCTCGTAGTTCCTGATGCCCACGACATAAGACTCGATATTAGTGTGGGGCAGGACTGTATGTGACTGTTGGTTGTATTTATTCATTTATTTTATTTAACTTCCTAAACTTCCTAAAGTTCAAAAGTTCTTTCTAGCGTTATCCCGACATATAACTTTAACATTAACGGTTTGACTTGGAGAACCTCTGAACTTTGAAGAATCAAGTTATTTTCATACGGCCATATTCATAGATATTTTAAAACCTATTTTAGTTATCAAATATTTTGTCCTTCGAATGTCTTTTGAATTCAGTTTTAACGATGAAGATAAAACATGCCGCAGAGGCTGTCGCATATCCCTAAGTTTTCCTATACATAAAATAATTATACAGAACCCCGGATTCATCCTGTGTCCCGCAGTTCCCGGATCCACAAAACAAGGATGTTTTATTACATCTCGCAGGCGTTGGATTGAGTTATCCTCGCACAAAGAATTCCAATAATCGTGTACCAGTGATATATGGGACGAATTAAACACGACATATTGGTATGTTTAACGTTTTCGACTTGAATTTATAAAGTTATCGCCCGGTGTAGTGTTACGTTGAACGTTATTCGCTTTTATCGATGACCATTAGGGTGTTAATGTGAATTTTGCAGACTGTTTTGAATTTAATATCGATAGGTGACTTCGAAATTTGAATTTAGGATTATTCAGAAAAATAAGTTAAAATAAATATATTTTTTTATTTCATTGAATGGTGAGGCGAACATGCCGTACGCCTGATGGTAAGCGATAAGACCGCTCATGAACAGTAGCAAAACCAAACAACACTTTGAATCACAAAGCCAGGCTTAACATTCCACTGCGCTCGTCATCCTGAGACCCAAGACGTGAAGTCTCAATATGTCCAGTAGTAACTCTGACTACAATGTCCTTCAATACTTGTAATGATCGCACCACATACATTTTAAACATGCGTTGATTTAAGTTTGTATTACTAGTTTTCATTATCCACTATTAAGATTTTTATTCATCTTTTCTTCACTCTCCGTAAGGACCATCAGATAAGGAAATAATTTCAGATCCACTTTACTTTTACCAAAATGATATTTTTTTTCATGCAAAAGTTTTTAGTTCAATTAAGTACTACGTTTATTCTAAAATAGATATTACTCAATCATGCCTGATAATTAATTTCACACTACACTGCATCTCATATGCAAATTGATCTAAAAAATAAATTTAACAACCAAAACACGGAAGCCATATAAAAATCATCATTAAACTTACCCATTATTACAATTATCTACCAATTCAAAACTCAACAATTTTTATGACCACAATTAAACATTCCCAAATTGCCACTAAAAGAATTCCAAAATCCAAAAGTTTGAAAACAACAATAAAATAGAGGATATGTCTATCTGTCGTTGGCGCGGAGAGAAGCTATACGTTTGCATCACTGTCGCGCCGGGCTAGTTTACTGCCGGTGTCACGTTACACGGCGTGATGATAATGACTCTATTCCCCGGGACATCTCGGGAAACATCGGTATCCTATTTGAATTGATTTGGAGGGGTCAGTGGACGTTGAACCATGATTAAAACATTATTTATTATAAAAAATAACATATAATATTGTTTTTGACAGTATCCAAGATTATAATAATTTCAAGTATAAACATTGTTTAAAGCAAAATCCAAAACTGTCTCTTTAACTAACTAATCATTTTTTGAATTTGAAGTCACAATTTTAGAACTCTCAAATCTGACTGTTCTCAACAGGTGAAAATTATAACAGATAGCTTAGAGTGCACATCGCGTAAAAAAACACAACATGAACTAATAATTCTAGCAGTTTTTCTTGTAATTTTCAAAATACTATTACATAGTCCCCAGTAACCAGCACGGCGTCCACTGAAAAGTGTTATTTTTGTTTTATTGCACCAATTGCAAGTAGATATTAAAGATTAATAATTCTTTACAACAAAATATTATAAACAAATATACCATCAATAGTTTTTCAATCGAATAAAATTGAAGTGCATAATAAGAACATAATAAATTATTTAATTTGCTACATACTATGTTATTGGTATAAAGTTGCGAATTAACAGTTTCAACAGTTTACCAAGGGACTGTTGACTTTTTTTTACGGTTCCAAGCTGCAAGGTTGCAATAACTTCTAGGTTTAGGCATCATAACAATGAAAAGGTGGCCTTTGGTAATAACTGATATTGACATGAGACTTTCATACCGCCTTCCACATGAAAATTTGTAGTAAGGACTAAGAATCATGTCTTGCCAGAGACATTACATAATCTTTGATGGAAACATTTCAACTAGGAATCAAATAAAAATAATCACACCAGTCATTTAATAAAATTGCCCAATGCTAATAAAATATTTCTATGTTTGCCTGGCTTCAAAATTCACCATAATGACTAGTATTGGATGACAAAAACATACGCTTAAAATGCTACACAAAAACAAATGAAAGAATGACAAAACTGATCATATACGAGATACAGGTCTTAACACAGCTTCCCCAACGTCTATTAATTACACCACAAATTCCAACACATTACACATTTTAATATTTCCCAAAATCATATAGTTAATCATACAATAATCGTGTTTTATTATACGCCATTATGGCTTGTACCGTTCTTAAAGATCTCAGCTTGGAGATGGGATATCGCCTTCCCTGTCTCTCATGTTACTTGGATAATATTCTGTCCCTTTCAACGCAGCAAGTTGTGTCCATTCACACCTGCGCATTATTTAGTTTGTTTATTTGTTTGAAGTTTTAAACGATCTTATTTTACTGTCTTGTTAAACGGTGGACGCTGCTAGAGGCGCAACTGGAAAATTCAGATTATACGATATTACGTTTATTCTTGGTAGTGTAATTGGTCATTACATCAAGGATTTTGCTTGTCTTAATGGATGGTGGTGATGACATAACAACTACTTACGTTCTCTACAATTTTAATAAAAGCTATAGAACATGTTATATTCTCTATTTCCTGATTTCTGATGTGTTTTCTAAGAAATTATGTTCTGTACAACTATTTACAAAGCCCTTTATGGATTTTGTATTGACGTTTTTTTTACTACCGTCCTTTATTAGCCTGAATGGTCCCTTAGTGTTATGTATGTATGAATGTGTTCTAAACCTTGTGCCCCTGTGTTTAATCTCCAGATGAGGTTAAATTTTGATTTTTTTCATTTAACATATTCATTCCTACCAAATCATGAAGCAAAACACCTTTTATAAAGTATTTTGTCTTTTGCAACCTTTTGGCATTAATTGTCTTGCTGTATGCAGAAAGCTAGCTATCGCCTTTTGTAAAGCCTAAATCGTGCTTTAATTAAAATATTCACTTTTTACATCCAGTGAGCTTTTTTTAACAACTAGATTTGTGATTAATTATGCTAACACAGTCAATTACTTTAAACTTAATTATTATCTGTTATTTTTTATTCTACTCAACACATACCTAAAATTCACCATAAATAACCCCAAAAAATAATTCCACAACAATCAAGTTGCGTAGTTATGCGCCTGCGCACCCCGGCCATACATCTCGTTAGCGGCCGCTTATAAATTTGTCCGCGTGTCCGTCTGTGCGCCTCGGCGTATCTCACCGCGCGAGTTATTGTGATCGGTAATTAAATATTGTGTTTTTAACCATACCACTTGGAGTTGATTTATTTTGTCTCTTGTTTGTACTTGTTTTTTGTCGATTAGGTATTAGCTGAGCATGTCTGCGATAGTTTTACATTTGTAAGTCACGTTGTATCCCGAAATGGGTAGGCAGAGTTGTTATTAGAGTTGCTGACATTTTGCTTAGCTCATATTATTCTTCTCAAGATGTGATAATCCAGTCTCAGTCAATTAAATAGAATTTTTCAACCAAAAGTTTCACACCATGTGACGGAATGAAATATGAACCCAGGATTTTGATAAATACAGTCTATTAACATTACCACAATACCAGGGAGCCTATACTGTATTAAAATTGAATATTAGCATGCTATTTCTTAGTATATTTATTGCTGCTAGGAATTATGATGATAAATAAAACCGTACAACAATAAGGAAATTACTATAAAAATTCTTATAATATTTAACGCCTATAACAAATCTAGAGCCTACATATGGTATTATATCGTGCATTTATATTTGGTAGAGGCAATCTCCCAAATTAAATATTTAAAAAGATTCTGTACGTGTAGGTATTTTGTTTTATTCTGGCCCGGCATAGTGACCATACTGCACCCGATGATAAGCACAAATGCTGTCCAGACAGAGTATTGGAACCAGACGGTAGTCCCATGCCAATCGGTACAATTATGCCGGCCTGCTAAGATGCCTCTTCACACTACGGCGAAAGGACCCAGGATTATAGGAAGAAGGGAACTGCGTGACGGCAAACAAATCCAAAGCCTGCCGGTGCGGCACCAAAAAAGAATTTGCAAACCATTTGGTTCTCGCCGAGATGGTTTGGACCATCAACCTATGGCTTCGCAAGCCAGCGCACGTTTTTCTGGTTAGGAATGGAGTATTAACCCATATAGAGCCGCCACTGCAGTGCACTTGCATCCTCTGAAATGAAATGAAATGAAATTGGTTGGAATTAATTTAGTGCTTAATAATTTATTATTTCGTTTTAAATTAGTTGATTTGATTCGTCAGTACTACCGAAAGTATGATTGAGAGGGTTTGACCATATAGCCCACGCTGGCCTAGTGCGGATTGGCGGACTTTATACACCATAATAAAAATTCTTACAAATCCCTATGGTATATAGATTTCCTCACGATATTTCCTTCACCGTTATAATGCGTGGTGATTAATCAATATACACATGACTCCGAAAACTTATAGGTGTTAGGTGTACCCTGAGATTCGAACCCGCGACCACCGCCTCATTTCAATCCTCATTAAAATGCCTCATTCCAAGCAAATTCTAATTATAGCCATTCCGTACCGAAGCTCGAATTACATTTGAAAACACTTGGAACGTATAATTTTACCCAAATTCCTGCAAATGGCGTTTAACAGATTCGAGCAAAACATATTCCACATTACGGTCGTTTCCGAACAAAATGTTTATTATTTAATTATTAAACAAAATGACCACATTTAAAGGCTTTTACGACGAGCCGTGATCGTAAAGGACTGACTGAGGCGCGTTATGCAGTTTCTGTAGGCTTAGAACACACTGATTGGTTTGATCGAAGTGGTCGAGAAAACGAAAACAGTGGTTTTAGTTGTATATTGCTGTCCTTCTAAATAATTGATTATTGACATACTACGACAATGTTATGAACTTCGATCAAAACGGCAACGGAAATAAGAACGCAAATAAGCGTGTTATTTGATTTGAGTATGATTCAAAAACATAATAAATATTAATTTAAAGAAATAAGGTTTATTGTTGCGTGAAGTAGATTATAATTTAAGACTATAGCTACATAATGTGTACAAGTATAATTTTATTTTAATAGGGAAACTCTACAATTATGTGAATTGTTTGGATACCTAAAATTCTAAATAATATTCAGGCTATAAAATATGAACATCGACAACATTTAGGAGAACATGGATACGTTAAAAGATTTTATATCATTTGTGTGAATTATGTTTGACCTTCCAACTATCACAGTTACTGTCCGAAATCTGATGACTTTCTATAAGTATGTATACTTTGAATTAAATAACATTTTGTCATAATCCACATACGACTTACATTATATCAACGGACGTATGATGTCACCTCAACTGTTACTTTGCATAATTAAAATTTAAATAATGATGACTCCATTCTTTTACTTTAGTTACATTAATAATAAAGTTATTTTCAAAAAGCATTGCTCCCCTTCGGCTTGATTCGCTATCTTTCCCTCGTGTACACTAACCCTAACTGCAGTTTTATTATTATGTCTTTAAAGGTGACAATCAGATTTCAAAGGACATCATTTTATAACGACATAACCCGCAAGCATCGCAAGCAATTATATACCTTATTCCTCGAAAAATACTGCTTATTTTACTAAATAGTAAATAATCCCTTACGATATTGTGTTGAAACAAGAAATTTGAGCCAAAGAGTGTCATACGGATAGTTTATGCGAAAAAGAACTTAATTTGTGTCTTTTAGTCAGTTTATAAATGACTTTTTGTGTGTGTCACGGACAGATTGCGTGAGTAGTTGGTTTGTAAAATGCCTGAACTTATGAAATATGATTTTTAATTTTGTATATTATGTGTTAGCCAAACATATTATGCTTTACTTGACCTACATATTATGACAGCCTCCGTAGCACAATTGGTTAGAAACCGACATTGAAATGAGAGGCCGCGGGTTCGATCCCCATATTGAAACAAATGTTTAGGTGGTCCACAAATTTTCACAAGGACATGGTAGCCAGAGTAACTACTGGACATATTGAGACTTAACATCTTATGTCTCAGGATGGCGAGCGCAGTGGAATGCCAAGCATTGCTTTGTAATTCAAGGTGTTATTTGGTTTTGCTACTGTTCATGAGTTGTCGTATCGCTTACCATCAGGCGAACGGCCTGCCCGTTTCGTCGATCATTGAAATAATAATATATATTTGTGTCGTTGTTTCGGATAGCCACAGTGGCTTGGCAATCCATTGCGCGCCATCCTGAAACATAAGATGTTAAGTCTCAATATTTCCAGTAGATACTCTGGCTAAAATGTCCTTCAAAGCGGAACACAACCGTGCATTTACACTGCTGGTTGGCGAGAGAAATAGACATGCGGTGGTACCTACCCAGGCGGTCTCTCACATATAAAGACCTACCACTAGTAAAACCAGCTTTTTTGCAAATAGAACTAACAATATAATACGCCTACAACGTTCGTGTTCCACCATCGATTTGTCCCAACGCCTACATTCAGTGTTTTTCGGCTCTAAATCCAGGTTTATTGGTCAACAAACGTTCGCGATATGGCCATTTTGCTAAAGTACCTCAACACGGGCCCCCCACTTTATTCAATAAGCGTTATGAATGGTGCACATTAAAATTATTTCGTTGTCATTTAAAAATTTTATTTTTTCCGATCGAATAATTGAGGATTGTAATTGACTTGTGTTAAACGATTAACTGATGCAAGATAAAAATATTTTCTGTATCAAATATCCTGGATACGTAGAATTTGTGTTGTGATCGTTTTAACCGGAATTTTTACAAAAAGTAATTATGTCTTACTTGAAATACTTTGTCGGCCTACAATTATTCTAAAGATTTTTATTGTACTAACTCAGAATGGTTACTCTCTGTATTGCCAAATACTGCTATCTTTTTTAAAAATTCCACTCTACCAAACGCCGTTGAAATTATGGACAATCACTTGTACTACGATTTTATTGTTAAACAACAAAGTATGGCATCTTTATCACTGAATAAATATGAACTGTTCTTCCTCAATATGTACCTGAAAGATCTATTGAAATTCCCAACCAATAACTAGCTATATTTTATTAAAAATATACTTTTAGTTTACAAAGTCACACAATGAGAAACAACCTTTAGGGGTCCCTTTTATCTCGTACTAGGCACAGGCCCTTACACCGCGCGGCTCCAAATGACTCATTACAGTACAAATGATAACATCTTATTTAAAATAAAACACGCATCCCTCGAATAAAGTATTAAATGACTCGCCAATCGTTTAATCTTTCAATAAAAAACGACACGTAAGCGTGTGCAATGCAAAAATTAATTTTCTTCCGAAGTAGAAGCAAAAAGGCGGTGTAAAGCGAAGCTTATGCTGTTAATGTCAGTCGAGGTGTTGTTTACGACCCGATATCCAGTATGTAGGGATTGTACGCGGGTTTGCTTGCACTTTATTGATTGGAATAGTTGATATTTGAATTTGTGTTTGAATCGAAAACGTACGAGATTAAATGCCAGGGTCATTTTCTTTGATTTTTTTTTATAACGTCGGTAAAATAAATTCACATGTTTCTGAATCTCTACCCACATGAGATATGTATGGGTCTTAAAAGGATAAAATTGTTTTACCCAGGTTGCGATGATCCAATAATATTTGACGAACAGCTAAGCGGTTGAAAAATTATGCAATATGCAAATAAAAACACATTCAGTAAATTATAAGCATTCATTGATACTAAATCCTATCACCAGTTAAAGAGCATCCAGCCTTCTCGCTCACTGAATGGAACGGAACAGCTAAGGTTCTATTCCACGTCGGTTATCTGTGAAATAGTGTTACCACTGTGATCGAGATGACCCATTTGTACTATTGTTAATTATTAAGGCTTAACCATATTATCTACATATTTATACGCTTAAATGACAAATTTATACATACATACATAGACACACGCCATTTTCCCAAACGGGATAAGCAGAGGTGCGATCAGGAAACCCCATTTCGCCTTGTATTTTCTGTCCCACAAAGTGATAGGGGGCGAGTCTATCGCCATATCGGGCACAAAATTCTGACTCAACTCCAACATCACTTTCCAAATCCTGGATTGGAACCCGAGACCACAGCTTTGCAATCATACCTTGGTACAACTGCAGCACTGAGGCAAATCAATACAAACATACAGAAATAAATATTTTTCTATATGAATGCACGCTTGTGTAAACAAACAAACTGATTACAAGCTAATATCGATACGGTGGGACGCGCACAGTTTATCTCTACACGTATTTAATTCATAAGTTTCTTGTTTGTACTTCGATTCTCGCAAAATACAAATGAATTTACGTCAAGTTTTTAAATATTCATCGTTTGAATATGTATTGATTTAATAAAAATATATTTGAGACTGTAGTCGCATAATCATTAGTTTTCGGTAATTGGAACACGAAACCTCTGTTTTTGGGGGTAGTTGGTTTTTTTATCGCGTCAAAATGCTATCAGCTACATCTCAATGCAGACGAACCAATTGGTTTTGGAAACATATCTTGCAAATTTGGGTATGTATGTAAAAAATAATAGTAATGATCACATACAGGATGAGCAGTGCAGATTACATATCTCTCTCAGATTTCTTAAAAAGCTCGCTTTATTATATTCTCCTTATTATTAAATAATATATTTTCATTTAGCATGAAAAATCATCATCACACTTACTTCATGGTAAATTGTTGATACTTTGTCAAACACATATACATTTTCATTGCAATAAATGGTGAGACGAGCATGCCAGTCACCTGATAGTAAGCGATACGAACGCTCGTGAACAGCAGAAAAACCAAACAACACCTTGAATTGCAAAGCAATGCTTAGCATGTCACTGCGCTCGCCCTCCTGAGACATAAGATATTAAATCTCAAAATGTTCAGTAGTTACTCTAACTACAATATCCTTCAAACCGGAACACAACAGTGCATTTACACTGGAGTTGGCAGGAGAAATAGATATTGCTTTAATACCTACCCAGGCAGCCTCTCACATATGAGACGTACCACCAGTAAAATAAGAGAATAATAACAGCGCTATAAAAAAGGCTAGGATTAAATTCCTTGGAGTCAGTACGGTATGAATGCTATTTTTATCTGTCGTTTATCTACTAAAAAGTATGTATAGCAACTGCAATGTGTTAAAATATAAGAGCGCATTTAAAATATAATCTACATTTTGTGAATGTTCATTGATGACGATCAATTTCTATCAAGCTACTTGCTAATTAACCATTACTACAATATCAAAAAAACTACGAAAGGACTTACTTTTAACGCATTTTAATTAATTATTTTCCTTTTTTGTAAGCACACCTTGTAGAGCATTTTTTTCTTTTTTCTGCATCCTATAGTTGTATAAGATATTTTGAGAAGATAAGACCGTCATTTGTACTTTTACTTTATGTATTTATATTATGTATCCTTGTTAAATAACTGGCGAATATTAACAGGATGTATACTGATCCGCCAAAAAGGGATCGGAAAGTGTTAACAATATAATAACATTACGGAATACGCGTACACAATTAATTATTGTTTATGATAATTATTTTCGATACTAATAAAGGTTTAATAAAATTTTATGAAGGCCCAACGGTTGTGGTTATTGTCACCTTTTAATTTTACTCTTAATGTATGAATTTACTTTATATTTTAACACGTTTAAATAACCCAGGTGGTTCCTCTCTCTTTATAGAAGTATCCAGCATTCTGTGTCAATCACGTCATTGGAATAAGTGTACGTTATTATACAAATTGTAGGAACTTCCTACTTTCTTTAAATATGCAGTAGAATGACTGCGTGTGATGAGAAGGTACTTTAAGTGAAAAAGTATTGGTGAACCAATGCTGTAATTTCAACTGTAGTATAAATGGGATACTAAATTAGGACGATACCGTTGTCTTACGAAAAGTTTACATCTAATAGAACCTTTTAGCCCAAGGACTTATATTATACAGTTGATTAGACGCTGGCTGTGAAACGTGAGACCGCGGGTTCGATCCCCGCATCGAGACTTATAAAAAAAATATGGTGTGATCCCCAAATATTTGTTTCAGGTCTGGGTGTTTGTGAGACCGAAGTCTCTCGTAGTTCCTGAAACCCACGATACGAGACTCGATCTTAAAATTGGATCTGGTTTATGTATGTGACTATTGGGTGTATTTTTGTTAGTATTTATTACTTATAGTGCATCTTTGAAGCTTGACAATGTATTTTTTTTATCAGCACGTCCCACATCCCACTACATGTCACCGGCCTCCTCTACAACCGAGAGTAGGCCCGAGATTGCTAAGGTTACCTGGCTTCGTACGAGTTGGCATACTCATGAATCAATACTCCGCTAGAGATTTTAATTATTCTTAGTCTTGGCATTTGTGGTTGATAGTGATCCCATAGCCTATCCCATAAAGCTGTCAAAACCCCTATATATAACTATAGCCCCTATTGAAGTCTTTGGAAGTGAATGATCACCAATGAAATACCTGTAGTTGAAGGTGATAAACCCAATTTTCACCACAACATAAAATTCAATCACCTTTTTCGACAACGCATCACTAAACCGAGTTCTTTTAAAACACCATTAAGGCAATCAAATTTGCATTTTCCATATTTTATAGCCCCACATTAATATAAGCGAGACGAAAGACCTCGAGATACGCTGTTATTATACGTAATCAATTATAGTAATAAAAATATCGCTGTTAGCTCAACCGCTAACAGTATTTGCGGTGGTTGGGCAGTGTCGGGGTTTGATTAATGTAAATCATATGTATTAAATAGATTACATGTAATAGATCAATAAACTCACGCCTTTATCCTTGAAACAGTAGACAGATGTGTCAAAAGTGACAGATGTAATATTCACAGCTTCCGTTTTCAGTAAATATTTATAAGGATTCGGGGGTAGTCTTTTGTTCTCTATCTAAAAGTAATTATAGATCAAAGTTTTTAGGTTCCTTTTTCCGATGATTAGAGTTACACGTCAATCAACAAAATGAAAAGTACTCAGAAGAAAGTAGAGATAGCGGAAAGGGCATGAAGGCCGACGTGAGGGGAGGAAGGGTGGAAGGTTTGGCTGATAATGATGATGAAACATTGCGATAGAGCCTCTGCCATGGACGACCTTAACACCTTAAACAGGTCAATATACATATATAGCTTAAACTCTGTATACAGATATTTTCTATATTTATTATTCATATTAATTTCATACTTCAATTTATTTGGCCATAATAGCCGCATTGTAGCGAGCTGGAAGGCCAGTGATAGTGACATACCCCCTTTCGGCCTCCCCGGGGGTCGAGAATTATCGAAACGGAGCTTAATTCCTCTTTAACAAAAAAGTATGAGATCAGATAAAGATTACCTATTATATTAGAAGAGTAAACCCAAATATCGACACCAGGCCCCATTGTCAGCACTGATTAAATTTCTCAACGTTAGTCGATTACAAAACGCGCGTTATCGACTAAAACCATCGATATTCATTATAAATAATAACATACGAAAAAAAAAACGGTGTACAATTATAAAAATTAACGTTTTATTGGTCAATTATAATAAATGATTTAGAAAACTGTGCGCCAGTTAACGACCCGATCGGTGACGGCCGGTGATTAAAAGCTTTTAAACAAAAATAATCGACTTTGAAAAATAAATACTTGGCTCTTTTCTCGAGCTCGCCACTGCGTTGTTACAACGCCATTATGTTGGCTGTCCTGTTTGGCGCGAAACGAGCTTGTATACCTGTCTCTTTTTTGTGTATGGTCGTGGAGTACTGTCGTCCCTGTCTGGCATGTTGTTCAATTTGCTGGCATGTTGTTAAGTTGCAATCAATTGGCATGCGCAAACAGACGCCTATGATATATCCAATTAAGTTGAGCTGGCGCGTAAGGGGGCGACTGCGAATTTCGGTGGGGATTTTTTATTGTGAATGCGGGTTTGGATAATACGGGAGCAATAGCCGTTTATGTTAATTCAATTACGCGTTATACACTTTTAGTTTTTGCACAGGACCTTGAATTGACCCTTTTTACTATAAATTATGTCGAAAAATCTATATAACTATGTACTATGTAATACTATTAATAGCTGTAGTTTGTCCCGAGTGAGTTTATTTAATATTTTATTTATAAGCTCCTTTCAATAGAATAATTTTCATTCGTGCATCTTAAATATGTTTTTACAGAAGTTGTGTTAATGTAATATTTCGAAATGTATGACTAAAAAATTACAAGCACAGATTTCATTGCTTACCTTATAGATATAATAATAATAATAAATGATAAAGTTATAAATCATATAATTATCCTTTCTGTGGTAATATAGAGTTCTTCTCGCCTCGTGAGGTCTAGTGCGGACTGCGGGCAATAAGAAACTGTGTAAGTTATTTATAAAATATTTAGCTTAAGTTCCAAGGAACTTACTGCTTCGATCTATTATTAACTTTTTACTATAATTTGTTTTTAAATAGTGAGCACTGTGCCTAAGTATTAATTATACGTCGCATATTTACCTATATTCAGATCAGAAATATCATGTATTCTTAGCTGCAATATTTCACCGAATACTAGAAAAACATTTAACCAAGAGTTCCACAGAAACCAATTCAAATCCTATATAATTCTACCCTGGAATAAAATTTAACAATTTTCAGTCGCAGCTTTATGCATGCAGCGCGTGTGCCCAGGTAACGTGAAGAAATTTACCGTGTATTAAATCTCTGAACAAACAAGTTGTTAGCGCTTACGTACACACACACACACGAACACACACATTTTTACGATCGCACACATTTAAACGCACACACGCGCGATTTTTCTTAACAACTTTAAGTATGAACAAGGCGTTTCTTCAGAATATTGATGTGTTTTGAGTATATAATGTATACGGTGGGTATTCTGTTTGCGATGTTTATGGCGCTGGTAGCTTAGTTGTTAACATACGGTAATTGAAACGTATTCGAGTTCTGGGAGAGTTTTATCGTATCGATGTATCGAGGGCTTGGTCTAGTAATATTACCGCCGCCTAAGGATATCGTGACACGGAATTTGATAGCCTGTATGGCGCAGTTGGTTCGGGAACTTGCTATGAAATGAGTGGCAACGGGTTCGAATCCTTTGTGTCCCGGAAATATATGTTTTGGGTCTGGGTGTCTCACAACAATTGAACCTCGTATTTTGTGATATCTAATAAATGAGATATGATGTTTTATTGTGGAAATACAACCTATATGAAAGGCATTGCCGGCATTTTCCAAGTTTCTGACGCGCTCAGCATGATAATAAGGAAAACTGACAATGTGTCAACACCAGAGTATGGGTATCTCAATTGGAAATTTGTTATTATTACGCAATAAAAATAAATACATTTAAAAATATCTTTATTACTTTTACAAACATTTCATCTTATTGTCTAGGTCCACAGTCAATAGGCTAGGCATATGAAAGCCTGTATTAGGAGACAATAAAATTATACTACAAACACTACAACACTCATCTGTCAAGATGGTGTGGTCAATGATCATGATAATTACTACCTTTATGTACCGTGTAGACCACGGACGGACGAGTGGTATCAGAAAAAAGGTAAAGATGTTATGTTTCCTAAAATATTTTTATTGTAGTTGAACCATCTATATAGGAGTTACCAAGATAGCCTCTTCTTTTTTATACACTGGCCTGGTGACCCCACTGCACCTGATGGTAAGCGCAAATGCTAGTAATGGAAATTAATGCTATTTCAAATTAACATCACCACCTTGTTATTTTTGAAGCCTTAGCATGCTCTGTATTTCTGCTATGGCTAATTGCCCCCACAGAATATGTAAACAATAAACCTAAGCTTATATTATAATAACCATTTTTGTTTCTTTTTATTATTTTTAAATGGGTAAAAAAACTCACAGCCTACACAATATCGTAGAAAAATATTAACCGGTCGGCTTAGTGAATTACAATAGCATATCGCATAATTTAGCGTATTAATAAAATTTGTGAAATGTGATTGTTATTGCTATTAATTCCAATACTAGCTAATGCTATCCAGACAGAATATCAGTTGTCTTACTAAGTTGTAAATATCTAAAGAATGATGTCTGTACGCACCATCATATTATCTATTTCTTCCGTCAATAAGTATTATTCTACAATAATGAAGTCATCTGTTTTTATAAGAGAATAATTTAGGAATTTTCGGCTATGCAACATCGGTCAATAAACTGTTGTTAAATACTGATTACTAACGGTCGTTCTCTATATCCTATCTATCTTTAACAAGAAGTTAAAATAGATGTCATTACTACGTCGGTAAAATTCTACACTTCAATAAACTAAGATTGAAATATAGGTTTGTCTCACATAGCTATCTTTAAACATGTGCACCATATTTATATCTCTCTATTTTTGTTAACTGAACCACAAACTGTATCGAAATCTTATTAAATCTCTAGTTAAAGATATATAGGATATAGAGAACGGCTGTTAGTCAATATTTTGTACGTTGTATAAATGATGTTGGATACAGGAAACTTAAATAAGATGTTTATTGGCAAGGTGAAAGTGAAACAATCATCCCGGTTCATTCTTTTCAGCCACAGAAAGTCCACTGCTGAACTTAGGCCTCCCCCAACGATCCCAATATCGATCCGTTGGAAGCAGCTCATTATCCCAGTTCTTATATTTGCCAGTTATTATAGTGATCAATAATTTATTTCCAACTTCTCCTATTCATTTAACTTTGTGATCAATTCGTTGCGGGTTAAAGACAATTTGGACATTCTCGGAGACTCGCCAAGCTTCAATGCTCGACACCATTACACTGTTGATCTTGGACTACAGCATTTACAGTTATATGGGAGGGTAGGATAGTCTCCTATCCTGGTAATTAGTGGAAAAAAATTCCTTCTTCCGCCATTTTTCCTTCCCTATACTATCCTATTTTGAGACGCTTATGCTGGATCTAACATCAATTTTGTAAATATTGCGATCATCTTCAGTGGTTGCTCGTTTGCCGAGCCTTTGTTTCATCTTCATGAAACGTTGTCTATTATAGCAGTAGAGCATTTCACTCCAATCTCACCGGCCCGTTAAAGGCTCGGTTTGAAGGACATTGGTGGTAGTCCTCTCATATGTGAGACTCCACCTGGATAGGTACTATCGCAAAGTCTATTTTTCCCGTAAACAGCAGTATAAGTGCATTATTCTGATTATTGTATTATTTTTGTTTTGATTATTGTAACGAGAGTAACCTCTCGAGAGACCTCTCTTAATATATAATTATTAGGTAGAGAGTTCTAATGAGACTCTTCATCCAAACATCTTTTGTCCGAGGATGGACGAGCGAAGTGGAATGCTAAGTATTGCTTTGTAATTCAAGGTATTCTTTGGTTTATTACTATCACTTACCATCAGGCGAATGGCATGCTTGTCTCACCATTCCTTGCAATAAAAATAATAATAACCAATCTATTATTCTACCAAACTAACAAATCCAACTTAATTCATTGTCCTTAAACAAAAGGTTCTAAAGAATTTCCCTATTAATTTTTTTTACCAACTTTACCATCAAACGAGCGCACGCAAAAACAAATTACTATTCCAATGAACAGTCACCAGGATATTGCATTACCACAATCCAACGATTATGTAACAAAACCATTCTTTTGTTTCCTTTTAATCTCCATCTAATAAGTTGAAGAATGTTTAACCAATTACCAAAAGTGGTTATTATAAGTAATGGCCCTCCCTCGATACAAGGGGCGTATTTAGGGAAATTACCCCCAAAAATGGGGATTTAAACACCCACTTAACCCATCAACGAGTGCTGCCCGCTAAATGGGATAACGCGAGCGGTGCGCGTGCGCATTCTATCGCGGGATTTTTGTACCGTCTAATGTTGTTAGCTCTATTGCGTGACAAGAAAATTCAACAAAACAGATTTTGTAGTAAAAAATCTTAATAATAAAGACGTCATAAACGAATAGAAAGATATAAAACTAATGAATTAATTTGTTGCCTATTAAAATATTTTTCCCAACTTTTTGTATAATATTTCTCTAGACCAGTGCCAGAATCTCAATCTGGACCGTTTCAATCATCAATAAATATATTTGAATTTTATTGTAAAAAATGTTATTGTATCAACCTTATAAAATTAAGTATTGTAAAATATGGTTTATAAAATTACGAGTCAATTAAACACTATATGCCAGTGAATATTTTTGTATGCTAAAACACAATCATGATTAAGGAAGTAATATTTCTTAAACAAATATTATGACTATAATGGCCTACTTGTTATAACACATTTTTAAATTAATTTAATGTAATACTTGTTTACATATAAAAGGACACACAGTAGTTATTACTTACTTTTTAATGAACAAAGACATTACGACTCACCTTTTACCTTCAGAAGTCACCATTTATTATTTATTTTTTAAATATACCGTATTTACATGAAAATGTAATTAACTTGATAGTGTGAATAGTATGCATAATGTAAAAATACGTGATAACTTTATTAAACGATTATTATTTTATTTTACAGAGGCAAAAATAAGTATTGTACATAAACATTAACTACAAAAAGGAAAGATCCTAATTACCCATTTGATTATTAATGGTTTGGAGACTGGGACAGCTTTTTTAAAAACAATTGCCAATAAAGGAGTCCGATATATCCAAGAAATGGTTAAACCCAATCGTCAAATGGAAACGCACACCCTCAAACAGTTTAGGCGTACCCATGTTTAATATAAATATAATTTAGGTTCCCGTTCGTTTCGATAACAGATCGTTGCTCTAACTCATTAAATGTTCATTTGTTAAGAGTTTCACCTTTGTTCCTGCTGACATATGGTGGTATGATTGCGGTTTTCATCAATATTATTACTTAGAGGAAGTTGTCTGTTTAATTTTTAAACTTATTTGCGGTCAGGGTATATACTTATAGTACATTTTTACATAGTTTTAATCTGATTGCCTTGGTGGCCCAATTGTACTATAGATTTACAGCATTTAGTGCTGTAAGTCTCGAAATCGAGCTCCGTGAAAAGATTTTTTTTAATTATTTATTTGGAAGCCCTACAGCGTTTATAATGTAATATGTGAAACATATCATTTTATGCTTCAATATATAGTAAGACCTATTAATCGCTTTTAGATACTTAACACATCGTGGAATGTAACACAAGATGAAACGTGGGTGTCTCTTCTCGAAAAAGGCGTGATTTCATGTATATATCTAGCTTTAATCTGTCAAAAAAGGAAGAAACATGATTGCAGAAATTCAGTGAATGCAATTAATTTGATAACACATTTAAGCCGGCCTATTATGGTAATGTAACATCAGTGTAGAGTCTTTAGCAATTTCACGTACCGAATGAAACGCTTCTCTTTCAACAAGGCTCTACTGCTTACAAAGTGGTAGTCTCATTCTTCAAAACTACGCGAAAGCCGCCGTTACTAGATATTATATACACAGTTTTTGAATGTTGTTCTATTTCGTCAGCCGTCATTGAAAGATAATGGAAAGAGAGTCATAGCTCGGTTTACTTTAGTTGGTTGTGGAAGATTGACTATCTTTTAAATCTCTTTCTTTTAACAAGGCTCTATTGCTTACTAAGTTATATCCTCTCTCTTTAGCCCAAGGAAGCCCACTGCTGAACATAGATCTTCCACATGAATCGCCACATAGACCTATTGGAAGTCCTTTCTCCACCTTGTTGGTGTATCTCCGCACTTCGCTTACCTATACGTGGCCTCCACTCCAGAACATTCTACTAGACTATAAGGGTTAGCTCATATAAACTATAAAATATAGCTGTTGTATTAATAATATCGCTACTAAACGTGAGAACCACGCTTAACCCTGTAACATATGGATAGTATGAATTAGAGGCTCAATTGGAATAATTTTACTGTCTGTCATAAAACTTATAAGTAATGAAAATAATGATGTTGGCTTCGCATGTTGAAGTTAACCAAATCCCGATCTTCTCTTTCTATTGCTTGTCAAAGGAAATATATCTTTATGAATGCAAGTGTAGTAAATTATCTTTTGGTGGCTTTCTTTCCAACAACAAAAAAATTACCATTCACTATGTCTTGGTTTTGAGGACTTTGCATTCTTCTTAAGAATAATATTCGAACACCTTTGGCTAAATAAATCCGCAAGATACATAAAATATACAAGCTTATTATATTGATCGTCAATCACTTGTAAACTTAATTTAAACACAACATACCCTTAACACACGAACATGATAACATCCATTTTAACCTAATTGACGACAAGCCTAAACCCGAATAACCACAACCAATATCTAATTAATAGCCTCAAATCTGATACGTTTCGGTAAACATCATAAGGCATTTATCCAAAAAGTAACAACCATAGACGAAACTACACCTCATTCTTACTCTATAAATAATAGAGTCTATGGTCAGTTTTGACAGGTGTAGTGATGTGCTTGGTAGCCGCGCGGTGACATCGTTGACATGTGTCAAGTTGACAGATGCATTAATATTAATTATGAGCAGTTGACGTTAGTGAAACTTGGCGTTTAAGAGGCAATTATATTTTATATGAGGTATTGATCTTTATTACAAAAATGTGATTTGTTTTAATTGAGCAATTATTTTTGGGTATGTATATATTGGACAATCATTCGCTAGCACAATAATATTAGCCAACTAAGATATATTTTAAAACTTTCTTTGAATAAGGCTATTTAGCTTCCCACAAACTACTACTCAGTCATTTTAATACAAACTAATATAGACAGCTTTTGACAAATCACTAACACAAAACTAGTGTTAAATAACTATGCATATGTAGCACTCAACATTTTACATATCATTTCCGTTTACCACAAAAAGTCTGATATTACAATCATACAATAACTATATACAACAAAAAGCTAATTTAAAACTCACAATTCGCCTTAACAGCTCTCAATACTCCACAAACCATTGTCGGCCAACCAAAGATCGGGAGATAAACAACAAAACAGACAAACATAACTTGACAGCCCCATAAATTGAAAACGGCCCTATTTGAAACCAAAATTCATAGAGACGACAGCAGTTTTAATTTTGTCGACGGTATGTATAAATTGGTTGCGTTACACTGGCTATTTACTGCTATAATTTGATTATACTTATCTAGATGGAGCTGTCAATTGTTATTAGATAGACGTCAGTTTGACAGGCGCTTAGCCAATCGCAGCGCGTCTCCGCGTTCCAAATTTAAGGTTACGTCAAAAAACTGTTTTTTGAAAATGGAATGTTGGTTTATACAGTTTATAATTTTATGAAACGCTTTAGCAATTTTCTAAGACTAATAAATTAACATTCAATCATATTTGCAATCTGTATGTTCACAAGCGGCGATGACTATCAGGTAACCACCAAAAAACCTCGCAAATAAAAAAAAGTAATTGCCGCCTAAGAGGCATTTTTCAAATTCCATTACGGAAAGCCAGGCTTAAAAATATTAAAAGCCTATTACAATAGAAAAAAATAACAGTTTAACGAGCGAAATCTGTCGGTTGCACGGCCATGCAGACTCACCGGCCCGTTAATAAATTAAATAGTATTAACGTAATCCCCGCCTTTGGCGACTTTAGAAACACCTCTTTTCAACTTAACATGGTTAAGTTAAGCAGTGAAACTATAACATGTAAGCATGGTTCTGTATGATATTTCTATAAAACAGCTAATAGTGGTTGGTACTTACGAAAGGTAAAATGATATTCAAAATAATTATTGAATTTATGTAAAGCTAACAGAGTAACGAAGGAAACTATAGGTATGGATTTTATTTTGTGGGAGCCTTGTGAAACTCCATTAATAATTATTTTTAATGTATTAACACTATTGTCAGAGGTGTGTCCTGGGATTCGAACCCGCGACCACCGTGAACATGTTGGCAGTCGCGTGACGCGTCTAGTCCGTTTACCAACAGGCCACCACGCACATACAGAACACTATTGACCCTAAAAGTATCTACTTTCCGAAGGGAAATTGGTATATGATCATTCCCGCCCTAGGTATTGCATTGGACTCACTAATGCAAAATATCATTTAAATGACATTTCAGACCAAATCCCTTAATAGCCTTTTTCCCATACATAGAAAAACACGAATAGTCCAAGATTCAGTTAGCATAAGCCTTTAGATTAGAAAACCAGGCGTTTGGTGGTGTTTAGCTGCATTTTGTGTCCCTCTATGTTTAAAACGGTTTTCATTAGCTTACCTTTTTCATTTGTTGGTTACTTTTGGTCATATGAAGGTTTTATAAATAAAAAAACAAAGTAAGCCATTTGTAATATTTTACAAGGACCCCCAAAAAATCAAATTTCTCACTCCCTTATCTCAATGGGTTGTTTGTAAAATCTATAATGTCATTAAAATGCGCCACCCGCGACGCTTCGTAGAAACTTTCGGCGCGTCTGGGAATCAAACCAACTACCTGCTCTAAGTGGATGAGGTAATCCTTACGGTTGACTCTACGCGCATCACTGGAGCCGCACTTTAAGCAAATTAACTAAATAAATTACATTTCTATAAGGTTTTTGCAAAAAAAGAAAAACTTTTTGAAAAAGAAAAAATGAATCGCATTTTTATTGAAAGTGTATTTTAAAGTGATTTAACTGGATACCTAGAAACTTTCAATTTTAATCATGTTGGATTTTAAAAAGGATTTGGAAGATTAAAAAATAAATCGGCTTTTTAAGTTCTTCAAGATTAAGTGGTACCGTTAGTGAAATAAAACCGGCATTGTTTATTCTCTGATTGTCATTAGAAGCTATTTGATGTGTCCTGTTAATCTTTAAACAGTACCCAGATTATTATCCTGAGCGGGACCATACATTATGGCTTTTTATTTTTTATTAATCTATATTTGATGTATTGTATGTGGATTTGAAAATTATTAACTCATAAAAAAAGTACAATTTAATATTAGCAAAAATGTAGTGATAATAAAGCATAAGTTTTCAACCTTGTCAGATAAATCTCATACATATATAAACTCACGACTTTTTGCCAGAATGGGTAGGTAGAGGTTTTTCTGGTTGTAACCATGAAACCCACGTTTGTCCATCCACCCATGTGATAGGGGGCAAGCTAATTGCCATATCAGGCACAAATTCCTGACTCCGGACTAATGAGATGAAAATCGAAAATCACTGCCCAACCCGGGATTCGATACTGGTATACTGCGCCACCGATCCAATCAAATAAATCTCACCATGGCAAAACTCCACTAAGCGACAATATATCGGGCGTTTTATCGCGCACTCACCGCAGATGTATCATGTAACGCACTTGGACTCGAACGCTGGACGTCGGCTTTATGGTCCATAAACGTCGACACTCGAGCAAATTATCTACCGCTGTGGACATACTTCAAGACTACATTTTGAATAAAATCTTGTGGGTGTGGAACGGTTGATGGTGGTACAATGGGTTATGCAAGTTCGAATCTAGGGTAAACATCAATAATAATATAATAATAAAAGATATGACGAGTTTCTATGTGTTTTGGAGAGTGTGATTGGCTGTCTGTTTTGGTTGTTTTGTAGAAAAAAATGACATTTCTGAAAATGTATTAGTGACTGGAAAATAGTAATAGTAGACTGCCTGATTTATATAATTTTACCCAGACCCCAAATCTCTTCACACGGCATGTATCTATTAGTGCCCAACAGTGCGGCGTATATTATTGACTATAGATAGATTCTATAGCAATTAGGATAACACAAAGTAAGAAATCTAAGAAGATACCATTTCGTCAATTGATGCTGAAGATTAGGCGAAGTGTCGGAGACTATATAGAAAGGTGAACCTAGGCCCCAGCCAAGATACAGTAGGTAGCACAATAACGGGTGTTGCACAATACTCAAATTTAGAGTAATATAAAAAACTTATGGCTTAGAATAACATAATGCGAACCAGTCTTTTGAATATTTAATATGAAAATATCCGAATCGCATTATGGACGTTATATATCCGATAAACTTGTTAAAAAAATAAATGAAACCAATTTAAAAGCATTTTAGAGCTGTCACAACACTTTTAAACTAATGTAAATGAAATGAAAAATGGTTTTGAAAGTGCATGC
Source organism: Hyles euphorbiae (assembly GCA_023078785.2). Classification (NCBI taxonomy): domain Eukaryota; kingdom Metazoa; phylum Arthropoda; class Insecta; order Lepidoptera; family Sphingidae; genus Hyles; species Hyles euphorbiae. Next base: position 1,749,313 of record CM041030.1, read on the forward strand.
CTTAGGAATAATCTCAATGTTTAACAAACACTATAAAAGAAAAATTGTTTTCCCATTTGCTGTAATCAATAACATTTCAGAAATCAATCGAAATTTATCGCTTGTTTGTTTTGCTCGCGGATATGCTTTTAAATTTAGTTAATAATATTAAACACACTTCATAGTGAATACATACTTATGTTATATAGTTTTTTATTGCAATAAATGTAGAGACGAGCATCCCATTCGCCTTTTACTATGGTAGGAATGGCTATTTTCAGCAGTGGACTTCCGGTGGCTGAGATGATAATGATGATGATGACCTACCGTGCTGCCACCCTGGTAGACCAGCTCATTCCTAAATGAGTTGGTTTACCAGGGTGGCAACACTGTCGCACAGAAAAGTGAGGTGAGGTGATGTGTTTTTCATTTTGCAGTAGGACGGAAGATCAATGCCCATTTTCTCCTCCTTTTGTTTTTCCTATCATTATATCATATATCATATATCATATGACACCGTCAACATACCTGTGATCCTAATGTGTATCCACGTGTTCCCCTGTTCCTAAAATCCTGGGTCTTTCCGCCGTAGTGTAAAGTGAAACTCAATCTGTTTCAAACTAAAGTGCATTTGAAATTAATTGGCAATTATCTTTTCTAGATATTACTGAATATCGAAATAAGCCGTAAGGACATTTTTGACATTATGTAAACTTGTATTTGGGTAATTCAGAAATAGACTAACCTACAGAATTCGCTTTATTACTTTTTCTCTAAAGTTTCGTTTCTGTTCGTTTTAAATAAATAGTTGATATGACGGGCATGTAGTGGATAAGTGGACATTCCTATATTTAAACTTTTTCTCGGTGGATGAATCGAATGTGAAACTTCATACTTTAAATCCCGCAATCAGACTAGTTTATCAGAGGTTGGTAAATTATTCGTTATCCATCTTTATAAATCCACAAATATCAATTTTTCAAAATTTATTCAACGAAAATGTCAACGAACAAACAAAACACACGAACAATGATGTTATTTCCATTTAGGCTAACAAAATTCCACCGCATAAAATACACGAGGCAGTAAAATGAAATCTGATAAAATAAAGAACAATAAAATCGATACCGCAAACAAAGGGTTTAATGCATTAATTTAACAATATAATATGGAAAATAACATTTATTCGGCAATAAAAACTACACCCGCCGAATATATGAGCGAGCCGCACTCAAACGCGACTTTTGGAAAAAAAAATGAATAAACACATCAAACAAATACACACATAGTCCAAACCTTATAGTAATGTATATAAGACTTCTGTTGGATCAAATATTTATAGACACAAACAACAGCTGGACTTCAAAAAAATGTAGGCTACAGACATTTATTTTATTTTAAAGCGTCGTATACTGAAAGTATACATACATACATAAACTCACGCCTCTTTCTCAGAAGAAGTAGGCAGAGGTGAGCCATCTCAATTTATAGTGAGTTTTCATAATAAATTTCACTATAAAAGAATTTTAGATCTTGTCCATTCGGCTCTCTAGCAAAAACAACTATCGAACGAAAAGCATACTAAATATCTATTTCGCCCCACAAACAGCAGTATAAATGCATTATTATATTCCGGCTAGAAGGACATTGTAGCCAAAGTAACTAATGGACATATTGAGACTTAACATCGTATGCATCAAGATGGCGAGCGCAGTGGAATGCCAAGCATTGCAGTATGTTTGGTTTTGCTACTGTACATGAGCGGTCGGATCGCTTGCTGCGGTCTCGCCATTCATTGCAATAAAAAAGGCAAGATTAAATCTGTTACTTCATATGAGTTTCCCATTAGACGGTTTATCTCCAGTCTCTATACTTACTCTTTATAAAGTAATAAATAAATAAATACACCCAACAGTCACATACTTAGTCCTGACCCCACGCTAAGATCGAATCTTGTGTCGTGGGTATCAAGAACTACGAGAGACTTTTCGGTCTCACAAACACCCAGACCCGGAAGAAATATTTGTGGGCCGCACAAACATTTCTCTCGGTGCGGGGATCGAACCCGCGGCCTCTCGTTTCACAGGCGGCGTCTAACCAACTGCGCTACGGAGGCTGTCGATAGTAGTAACTTGTCAATTGTAATTTAAATTAGGCGACATTGGGTCCAGGTCTGAAAAATACCAAAATATAATTTTATTGTACTCGAGTTCTATAGTAGTCTCCTTTTTCGGTCAGATCTGCAAGAACTAGAATTTGACGAAATTAGTAGTAAATAATTTAGAAGAATGTAGAGACCAAATTCGTCAATCAAGGGTACATTAAGGCTGCTACGTAAAACGAACGCGGATAGTAGATTTAATGACTTCAGATACAAAGCAACTAAAATGTTTCCAAATAAAAGCTACGAATTATTTGTTATTTTTTTCCTATCGTCGTCGTTCCTATTTGGGTATTAATTACATAGTTTTTTTTTATCTAAAATTATAGTGTACACCCTTTTACATTTAAAGACGCTGTGGTACGCAAGAGGTTAAATTATTGTTTCAGCAATAATTATGGATTTACCACCCAAACACGATAACAATAAAAAATAACCACAAAAAATGGTAGCTCTTTTTTCAGAAAATTTAGTTGTTTTGTATCTGAAGTCACTAAAACTACAATCCGGCTTTCGTTTTCGGTAGCAGTCTAGATACATATGTATTGACTAAACATTTCTCAACACTTAAATGATAACCTTAACATCCTAATAGTCTGCTAAACGCTATTAAAGATAGGCATCGGTAACGTTTAGTTATTCCACCCGCGCACTACTCTGCATGCAGGCGACGCTTGTTGTCATCAGCCGATGCACGCGCTGACGTCACCGCGAGCTGTTTGTGTGGTCCCCAGGCATTAGCGATGCTTCCATCAATAAATACCTATTATAACCTTTTTCGTCTTTTTGTACTTCTCTTAAAATCCAGTAATTTGTTGGCCTTCGATCAAGTATAAACTGGATATGAACAGGCTCCGAACAAAATCACACGCCAAAACTGGCTGAAGTTCGAAATTCAAAAGTTATACATTTGAATTTCGAACTACGAGATGTAGCAAACAGTCTTAAATTATAATCAACTTCTGGTAATAATAAACCCTATTCCTTTAAATTAAGATTTTGGACCATACTACGAGTAAAATAAAATAAGACCACACGCTTATGGGTGCTGTTATTTCTCTTACCATTTTTAGGCAGTTATTTATAATCTAGTGCATTATCGAATGTGTTCGTAGACGGTGACTAGTTACCATCAGGTGGAACGTATTCTCTTATGGGCAAAAGACGGTAAGTTTGGCTTAAGTGTTTTACTGGTGGAGGTATCTCAAAGGTGAGAGATCGCCTGGGTTGGTACCACCGCAATGTCTATTTCTCCCACTAACCAGCAGTGATAATGCAGTGTTGTGTTTCGTTTGAAGAATTACTGGTGGTAGGTCTCTCATATGTGAGAGGCCATCTAGGTAGGTACCACCGCAATGTCTATTTCTCCCGTGAAACAACACTGCTTAAATGCACTGTTGTGTTTCGGATTGAAGGACATTGTAGCCAGAGCAACTACTGGACATATTGAGACTTAACATCTTATGTCTCAGGATGGCGAGCGCAGTGGAATGTTGCTACTGTTCATGAGCGGTCGTATCGCTTACCATCAGGCGAACGGCTTGCTCGTCTCGCCATTTAAAGCAATAAAAAAAAAAAGAATATTGTAGCCAAAGTAACTACTGGACATATTGAGACTTCACATCTTATGTCTTAGCATGGCGAGTATAGTGGAACGCCAAGCATTGCATTGTAATTCAAGGTGTTGTTTTGATTTGCTACTGTTCATGAGCAGTCGTATCGCTTATCGCGAATGGCATGTATGACTCGCCATTCAGTGCAATAAAAAAGGTTTGTATGATTGAAAAATCTAATAGTGTCGATCTGTTTTTACTCTTTATTTAAAAATACAACAGCTCTGTATGAGACTTCGGTCCACGCATAATGCAGCAGGCCGGACTAGGTAATGAATACTAACCCTGAATTCTCATTTGTAAGGCGAATTAAAAAAATGTTTTCCTCGTAGTGTTTTCCTTTTCCGTATATTAGCAAATAATTTCTGACTATGAATACCGAGCTTCACGAATAAATAAGCCTTAGGATCGAATTTATGACATCATATTGTTCGACTGTGTCACCAGAACAGCAAATAAATTACTTCTAAATCGACTTAAGATCTTTCTGCCTGACATAATTTCTTCTTCTAATATAATTGCCGTTAAAACTTCTCTTGGGTAAGTAAATATTAAGACCCTGTATTACTATTATTGTTTTTGTTATTATAAAATGGCTAAAACATTATTTCTGGAGATAGAAAACTGTTATCTAATTTGCGATTAGTATCAAAAACTTGCGAAAACTTAGGCCTGCTTTTGGGTAGGTTTTTTTGTTAATCATTTTCCAGATAAGCACCGTAATTATTTTTTTTATTCTCTGGCCCGGCATAGTGGCGGCATTGCACCTGATGGTAAGCGCAAATGCCGCCCAGGCAGAGTATCCATCGGCATTGGACGGCGGTCCCATGCCAATGGAAACAATTATGCCGGCCTGCTAAGGTGCCTCTTCACTTCGTTATGATTATTTAGATATTTTTCTTCAATAAAATGTTAAGTTCAATAAATTATTTTTCTTCAACATGTTAATCAAGAGTAAAGTAAAAATGTACCTTATTGCTATCGAATAATCAATTCAAGATTCGACGTAGCCCAACCACCTTTTTACTGAGGCAAACAAACATTTTGTATTAATTTATTTAAAAATTTTGGGAAGCAAAAAATAACACATATTAAATATAGTAAAAACATATATTTTATATCACTCGTCGTTACTACAATGAAATAGCGCAGACGAACCGCACACGACAGCAGAATATACACACAAACATACATACAACTGTTTACTTGTGCCCCGTACCGATTGTAATATTCCGATCTTAAGAGTGGGGTCTATGTGAAATGGCCTTTTTCACAACGTTTTTTCTTGGTGATCTTTATTATTAGGTGTTCAAAAAAAATATATGTTGATCTACACTATATGGAGCTTGGGCCCTTCTTTTCAGAATTCTTAAAAGTGTATTAAAAGTACTTGAAATAAAATTGCAAAGTGACCTCTATTTTCGCATTTACAACGTTTTTTCTCTTAAACTACGAGCACTAGGATTATTTTATTATCATCAGGATGTTAAGAAATGCAAGGCGGATGGGACCTTCTTTTTATTTTTTCTAATTTCTGTCTCATTTATTTTTAACGAATTTTTCACATTATCGATACTCTAAATCGCGAGCACGTCCCCGCTGTCGCCCAACAAATCATTGCGGGACGAACCGCCGTGCTAAACGGACCTATGTCGCTTGTCTTCGCAATATCTACGTAAATTTAATATTGCTATTTCGCTCGACACATTCATTGAGAACGGTTACGGCCGGTCTAACCGTAGTAAATTACTATACTACGTCACTGCAACTGTGGCGCTGTTGCTTGGATGCCAAATAAAAACGTGTGGCCGCGGGTTCGATCCCGCATCGAAACAAATGTTTTTATTTATAAATTCATTTATCTACTATCTAACCCAATATTTTATATAGGAAACATTTTATTTCTTGCATTTTTGTAACATTTTTATTTAACATTTTTGTATTTTTGATTTTTGAATATTACGATTTTTGTTTATTATGAATAAACCAGAAATTACTCAACCGATCTTAAAATTCTTTCACCATCCGATTCCAACATTATCCTGGAGTAACATAGGCTGTATATTTGCCTAAAGGGGTTGACATGAGTTAAAATGGAAAATAAAAATCATTGAAGATATTTTTTTGAAAAAAATATTCTACCATATTTTATAAAATTATTATTTATGTTCTTAGTAGAAAGTAACTGTACTATAATAGTATATTTATTTTGTTAAAGTTAACGATCATAATATTGTACCTACATAGCAAAATATAAGTATCGTGCGATGTTTTAATATTTCAATTGAATTTCATGCAACTTATGAGAGACCTACCCAACATATAAATAAATGAATTGTTATGTTCCGATCATATTTGAAATAGTAGGTAACATTTAAACACCAAAATAGGCACTAATATAATAGATAGTTACCGGTAATTTAGTCACCGAGAAGTAAGTATTGTTGGCCCGAAGGTTTGACCGATCGCTAGATGATTGTTGTGGCCGCAGGTTCGATCCCCGCATCGATACGATTGTTTTTGTTTATAAATTCATCTATATGTCTAACCTATAATATTTTATAAAAGAAACATTTCATTTTTTGCATTTTTGTAACATGTGTATTTTTACATTTTTGTATTTTAGATTTTTGAATATTTCGATATTTGTTTATTATGAATAAACACAAAAATTACTTAACCAACCGACTTAATCTTAAAATTCTTTCACCATTCGAATCTAACATTATCCTGGAGTAACATTGGCTGTATGTTTGGCTAAAGGAGTTGAAATAAGGGTTGAAATGAAAAATAAAAACCATTCGAGATAATTTTTTTTGAACATTTTTATTTTCCATTTAAACCCTTATAAACTATATATTTACCTCTTCAGGTAAATATATAGTTCTGTTAATCCCGGATTAGACCATTAGAAAATCGAAATATTTTTTTAAATTGGTCCAGTAATTTTTGAGTTTCATTGTAAATAAAAATCCAAAAATATAAATGTATCTATCCTCTTTGTAATATTACAAAAGAAAAACAAAAATAAAAATATTTAAAATCTAAAATGTAATATTGGTATAGATAGATGAAATAAGTAAACACAAAAATTGAACTACAAGTGCGGGGACCGAACCCGCGTCTTCTCGTTTAACAGTCAGCGTTCGTGCAATTCTGCCACGATAGCTCTGACGTTTGTAAGTGAATTAATCATACACTACGGTCCTAACTGTACGATGGGAACATCGAGTGAAATAACACTACGAATATATCGATTTGTCCGCAGCGAAATAATGAATGAATAGGTATAAAGCAGCGCGCTCGCTCGCACGTCGTGAGCCGGCGTGCGCCGGTGCATGAGATTTGGTGCCGCCCGTTCGAGCAAGGTCATTGGCGTTACCCCTCCTCTTAAAAGGAAACGAAGAAAAATATGTTACCTACAATTTATAAATCTTAAGCTAAGTAGGCAACCATATATTATAGTTTGCATCCAAAACAAAATGGAACCGAGTAATTAAAGGGAATTGTACGGAATCGTATGATTGTTTCTTTATAAAGTCAGTTTGAAGCCCATTATATTAAATTAGTACCAGCCCAATTTAATAATTAAATTTAAAATATCTGAATAGAATAAATTAAGATGTTTTGGATACATCTTTTTATTTCGCAGTACAGAAAACATTAATATAGCCCAATTTAGACGAGATTTCGTGCCATATCCATATCAATTTACCTAATTTACCTATTCTTCATATAAATGAAGAAAACAGGACATATCATAGACCCTACAATGTAAGAGCACATGTAAACATTTGTATGTACACAAAAAAATTGCATATACCTATGTAACTACAACGCATATTTACATTTACACTAAATTAAATAATGTACAGCTAATCTAATTTAATATTATTCATATTCTATAATATTTACATGTATTAACTATGGCATATTAAACCACTTGAGAAGGAACATTTTATTCGGCACTGCTTCATTGCTTCTTCGAAGACAATATTGTTTCTATAATTTTTAAGTCAAAGATTGTCAGGACTATGAAGATTTCAATATAATATATCGTAATTTAAACAGTAAATAGCTAAAATAATGATAAAATTAATAATTTTTTTTTTCTGAATATTATAATTAATATTAGCTGTATTTCAATTGAGAATAGATCTCTGCTTAATCACCCCAAGACACAACGAAGCAGGCCATAAGGAAGTAACAATACTTGTTTATAAGTTCCTTATTTAAGTACGAAGTAAGAAATAAATAATTATTTACAATAATCCATCTGATTGCTTACGTTTTGCGTAAATAAAATTTGAAATAGGCTGTTCATGTGTACACGTTTTACTAGATAAGGAAACGTGTATTAATGAATCGCCTTTACATCATTTAAATCTTGGCATTCTGGAGTAAACTAAAATAAAAATGGTCCTCTTTATCGATAGAGGAACCCAATAATCGACCTAATCGCACTTCACTATTTCATGACATTTTAAATTCAATTTTGGAATGTCCCATAAACTTTTGCCGAATAAATGAGAGGTTATGCAAAAAACTTGTGTTAAAAGGCGGGAATTGTGTAATTTTTTATGAGGTAAAATAATCATTCTGCTTTTAAATGGCTTAAAACTTATTTTATGATATTCCAATAATATCCAAAATAAATTTTAATACATCAAGCTTAACGAATTTACTCATGAATTATTCAAACAAAATAAATGATTAATATGTATTTTCAATTATTATAAACTACAGGAATTCTATTAAACACCACCTTTCAACACGGCATAAATATTCTTTAAGTAAAACATAAACACCGTCTGACTGAACAAAATGGCCTATACGATGTCACACGAGAAACCAAATGTGCAGTTAAAAGACTATCTTTACATAAAATGCAAACATCCATTAATTTGTAAACCAGTAGATAACAAGTAATTACAATTTAAAAGTTGAAAAGATCCATAATATTTTTGCAATGACAACATTAGTTGACATTATTTTTATGTTGGTAATACTGTACTCATTATTCTAATTAAGGAACTGATTTACATACAAAATACAATTATTGAGCGCATTTTTTAATATTTAAATGTCTACCAACATAACGGTATTTGTGTTGATAAAAAATTATGGTCAGCCATCTTTGAAACAGATAAATAGAAAATTGTTTTACCTTGGCTAAATTAAAGAAAAAATATCTGTTTTATAAGGCTTATCTTAGTTTTTATCAACACAATTATTAGTACATATTTAATTAATTTCATCAAAAATAATATTAATAAAATACCCACGATAATATCTTAATTGTTAATTGAGATTTTATTATACTATGACTGGATTCTTCCACTGGTATATTAAACACATGTTTTCAAAAATAATGACAGAACACAAGTATTTTTAAGTAAACTAATCTAGAATTTCTTGCCCGTTCTTCTCTGGCGAAAACAGTCTTGTGAACTGGGTGGTGGTGGAAAAAAAACGTGACTGAATCTAAATAGTGTATGACATTTTATGGATTCAATAAATATTTTCATTTCATTTCAAACATATTAATTTATTTTGGAAGTATCAAACGTACGTATTAACACCATTTATTTTCTCGTATTTCGTTTCTACATATTGTGTCTGTAGCTTGCGTAAAATTATTTTAATAATTCCCAACTATTTTGCATTCTGTCATCAATACAATACAAGATACAATATTATCTCAATATTATTTAGATTCAGATGATATCACAACGAAATTAATCGAAAAATATACCCAGTATAATTAACTCAAACATAATAATAGAGAAAATGTTATTTGCAATGATAATAGTGTCAAACTTCCTATCGAAATAATGTTGAATATTGAAAATAAAAGTTTTAGCGCTGATTTCTCAATCGCGTAACTACTATACGTAAACACGACACATTTCTATTAATACATTTGTCGATTTTAATTTCTTAATGTTGTATTTTATATTCACGATTAAAAAATCAGCTCGTTATATAATATTTTGAATCTTAAGTCACTTCCGAGGAGGCCTAATCACAGAACATTGATTGCGCAAATCTTAAAAGTAAACACTTACGAGAGAGAGATATTAGATAATACTATTGTGGCCAATATAACTTACTAGCCGTATTATCGTGTTGTCTCTCTTACACTTACGTCAGTTTTATTTAACAGCTTGTAAGTAGGCGCACTCTGGTCTGTGTCTATAGGCCTGATGGCTTTTACCGCCGGGGAAAGAATGGCCGACAATTTCTCATAATTATGAAAAATATACATACATTGACTCCAATAATTATTATCATATACTATTTTTTTTATTCTTTGTTGGTATAATTAGCACACTAGACAAGATCGTATAGTCCAGGCCTTACAGTTAGGATTTTTTTGTGCCATAAATATTTGTCTCTGGTTTGAGTGTTGACGGACCAAGAAGTCTTTCGTTGTTCTGATCACGACAAAATATTTAGGGCTTTATTCGTAAACAGTTAAATAAACCTATTTTAACTATCGAATGGTTTGTCCCTTTCGGAAGCGTTTTAATACAATTTGAGCGAACAAGACAAAACATAGTAATAGCTACAATACGGTATGAACTGTCTATGTATAAGGCCTTAAGTATCTTACTGTGTCTATGTGTGTAACTATCGTGATTATTTTTCCGACCCAAATATCGACCAATAGAATTGCACCATTCGACGTCACGTGGTACAACCTACATGGTATTATACTGATAATTTTTTGAAAATTTTCTCTGGTAGTTGCTATATATAAAAAACAAAACATGATCCAGTCAAATTAACCACACGTCAAACTGACAGGTTGAATTCAATTGTGAAAATTGGAGATTTTGCGTGAAAATGAGTTTGAAATTAAAATTTGGGACGGAAAAATAATCCCCCGAATACCACACGAGCTTCAAAATTTTCTGGCATTTCCCTCAAGGTTCCCTGCAAACAAATAAAGTCGTCAAGTTTTGACTCCTTCATTTGTTTGCAACGAACCTATCGGGAAATACCCGATAATTTTGAAGCTCTTGTGGTATTATAAGTGATTATTTATTATTATAGCAGAATCATAGTCAAAGTCGCCAGCGTAAGTTAGCACAATAACCAACAATATTGTTTCTCGAATAATAAAGGAATTAAAGCAATCAAAGCGGTAGTAATTAAAAGTTAGAATTTAACGAAAGAATACATCGTAAAATATCGACATGGCCGCTAATCGCAAACACTTAATGAAGGAAAACGATAATTAAAATCGACTAAGAGTTAATTGAGCTGAAAATGGGATAGAGATTTCGAATCACGTATAAAACTATAAAATCGGGTTTTATGTTTGCTAGAGTTTTCCCGCCGTTTCACTTTCTTTTCCTTCCTTTAATTATTACGCATTTTATCCTGCTCGATATGCACTGGTTCCTAATATTTCCGAGATGTCATAGAAGGCCTTTAAATGCAATATATATATGCATATTATTAGAATATTTTGAAAACAAATTTTAATAACGATTTCTTTAGCGATTGTAAGATCGTAGAGCGATTCTATTAGCGCTTTTAATAGATCATATTAGTGTTTAAGCAAGGTACCTAAAATTAAAAGGCTTTATTTTCCTACACCTATTATTATATGCAGAAATGTGTATAGTGTGTGTAGTAAAGAATTTACGGATATATTGTTTTGTTTACCTTCATAGGATATTCGCATCCGCCCGGAAAACGGCTACCGTACACAATAGTGGAAAAGACGTCACAGTAACTCACGCATGTGTGTTTTACGCACGTCCTAATTTAATATCATTATATCTATCGCCATTCATTGCAATGAAATAATCTGTAATCTGTACTGCACTTTTCAACAGATGTATTTTTTTGCGATGCATCGCGAGATGAGCATGCCTATCGCCGCGATATGACCTCTCATAGATAGTCGCAAAACTTCACTGCACTCGCCATCCTGAGACATAAGATTTTAAGTCCAATATGTCCAGTAGTTACTCTGGCTACAATGTCCTTCAATCCAAAACACAACAGTGCATTTACACTGCTGTTTGGCGGGAGAAATAGACATTACGGTAACACCTACCCAGGCGGCCTTTCACATAGGAGAGACCTACTTTAACATTTTCGTGAAGATATTTAAAAAAAATATTGGTCAGTGAGTGGCATTTTGACATACGGGACTTCATATCCCGGAAAAATTAATTATACCTGGATGATACCGCGCGCTGGTTCAACATATAGGAAACGCGTTAGAGTGTTCCGTAAGACATTTAGATGCAAATGCTTTGTGTCGACGTGTTTGGCCGTATTCGACATGATCATATGTTGGCAGCTGCCTCATAAAACCCATGCTGATACGACTATTTTGTATTCGGAATTATTTAAACTAGTCTATTATGTGATAAAATACAAGTGACAATGAAAGAAACGTTCAACTGTTTAATGAATTCATTGGATTTAAATTATACACACTGCCCTGATCTAATTCGATCAAAAAATAAACGGCGTAATAAAAAGCCAGGTTCTCGACGCCTTAGCATAATTAAAAAAAAATACGCTCAGTAATGCATAGAAGGAGAAGATATAGAAGGAAAATCGAACATTTAGGAATATGAGTAGTTTTGACCGAATGTTCAATATGCACAGCATTTTAATACGAAACAAGCAATGGCAATTCTCCCATACAGCCTAATAAATCATTTTTGATTAAAAACAAATTCGAAATAAATAGGTCAGCGCACATTACTTTTATATCGAAAAAGTAATCATTTCGAATAACAAGGCATTACTACGGACATTAAAATCGTTGCACGGTAAATCGATGAGAACTCGATACAGGTAATCGTAAATCACAGGAACAAAAGACGGAAAGGGGAACACAAATGAGGCTTATAATCGCATATTACTTGCTTTTAAACGTTACGAGCTTTGTCGCAATGGTAGCGGATTTGTCGCGTATGTTCGAAATTTCAAAATATTCAAGTTTTAAAACGGCGCGAAACAATTGAAGGGCAGCTATTTATCATAATAATTAACTAAAACAATTAAAATAAAGCAAAACGCCCGCCGTTAAAATGATTCAATTTTAAAGTGACACAACATAATGTCTTATTTCGAGTAGCAAATGTATTTTTTTTAATAATTTTAACCACTCCTTTTTAATAATATCACCCAGTTTTTTTGTTACGTCACGTTCATAAAACAATTATGACGACCAATGATTGTTTTCTCACGATGAAAACAACGTTTGTATGAGGTCTAAAAAGTAGTTTACCTTTCTTTACTCTAGAAAAAGCGGATTAAAACGTGTAACTTGTTAATGTAACTTATTAATGGAGCGCACCATCCGTTACCATGATATTTACAGCTTAATTGAATGCCTTGAGAGCGTGTCGACTGCCTCTATTACAAGGAATCTATGGCAAAATACCATTTGTCTAATCATTGCATCACGGGAATTAGAAAATGATTAGATAGGCTTGCTGCTTGCTTGGTCGTGGATGTTAGAGTTAGAATATTTTATTTGATATACAAGACGAGGTATATAATTACAATCTTTTTTATTTTTTAATAGTTTCCGCACTCGTTATTAAATTACTCTATAGACTTTTAGGTTTTCTTTTTTAAAGCCTTTGTAGGCAGGCGAGCTTGCGGCCCGTCTAATACCGTCACCATCGCTCATGAACCTTTGCAATGCCAGGAGTCCAGAACAACCAGTCGCTTCGTACCGTAATTAATTAAAATTATTTTGTAGTTTTATTTTCTATATTCGGTTTGCTAATAATGCACTTTTTACATATTTTATTCTGTATTAAGAAAATACTGAAAAGCATTCCTATTTTTTACCATGTCCTTTGCAATACGGTATATAACTTTCAGAGACAATAATCCACGCTCTTAATATTATTTATATCTCAGATTTTTAACAAAATAGCTATACTTTGTTACACCACGTACTTTCCAGTATTGTATATCACTTTCTAAGAGCAATTATGGTCTAGTTCTATTTTCGTACCAAATCCTGGTAGCGGAACTAACGAGTTTTACGATGATGTCATGTTTAAATAAAAACGAACATAAAGTTCGAAGTATCCTGCCTACATTATATTCGCCAAGCTTCACTCGGAACCTAAAACAACCAGAATACGCCGCCTAACTTCAAAACATATTTCCCTTTAAATGACGTCATTACAGCTTTAGTAATCCACGTTCCCATATAAAGCATATTACCCAACATAATTAATAACACATCGATTGTAACAAAAGCGTCGGTTAAATCGATACTCCAATCGATATAAATCAAAGGCTTTGTCACCCGAGCGCTAATCAATAACAAATAATAACGCGTCAAAAAACCTAACCTGATCCTTATCTGAATCAAAATTCTCGTAGACAAATAGCCGTCGAGAACAATCGTCACACACCCAAAACAATTTGGTTCCGTTGGCAATTACCGGCCACGATGGGACCCCTGATACCTTACAACGCATCTCTTAATAACAGACCCGTAATATCGACTTCATCTTTGAATCACCCGCCTCTTTCTAACTCGCTAAGAATGTGTATATCTCCCTCTGTCTCTCTTTGACAGCTCGTTCAGAAACCGCATCGTATCGGCGTTCGAAATCTAAAATGTCTAATTATACCCACATCACTCGAGGGACTCGTCAGAAAAAAGTAATTTTTTTAATTAATTCAAAATGGTCCCAAAAACTATTATAATAAAGCCAATTTAGTTATCTAATAAAGTTTGACGCGTTAACGAGAATGCAGGCGCCATTTTCCGTTCCGTTAATTTTATAGCTGTCACATTTTTGAACTATTGGTAATTTAATTATGAGTTGGGGTTTTTAGAAATGGGATAATTGACTGCTGACCGAAGTAGCCCCTAAATTATGTGAAGTTTAGAATCAATTTTGCAACTGGTAAGAATAAGCAAACTTTAATTCCCTCCTTAATCATTTTCACTGGAATTTGTGTTTTATCTAAATCAACCACATATTATTTTTTTATATGAAAATGATTGTATCGTTATATCTTTCATCATATAGAGAAATATGTCGGAATTACCGTCTGCAGATAGAAATCATCGTGTCATTGTAAGCCCTTACCTAACTTTACCAAGCTTCTGTACGCCAATTGAGATTATTATCACAATTTCCAGGAAGTCAGCTAAATTATCAGTAGTTTGTCGGTTTCTAAAGCCTAACAAAGGATATTCAAACAGAAACCTTTGTACCCAAAGAACAGACACTTATGATAGCTAATTGTGCAATTATTTTTGCTTATATATTCATTTAAATTGTTTATTGGAGTCAATGTTGTTATTCTTCATAATTAATCACCGTCTGTATTTTGTTTACACATTCCTACTGTATTTTACTAGCACAAATTTAAAACAATTTAAAATCAGCATGAAGATAACCTCAAAGTTTTACAATAAAAACTTAAGTTAAACAAAATACAAATTAAAATGTGTAAACAAATCTACAAATTAAAACAATTTGTTTATCTACACACTTTCACTGAGTCCACGAAAGGGTTTTAACTGGTGCGATAAGACCGCCATTTTGAACTTGTAAATCGTGACGGAATGCTAATGACGTCATAGCACTAAATCTAATTATATTTCCAGACTTTACACGTAAACCTGGTATAAATGTGGTTTTCCAAATTAATTTAAATGAATAAAGCAGTCGGAAAAACTTTAATTAAATTCTAAATGAAAAACAGTACAGCAACTTTCACTAGTAATTAAAACATTTGTTATCATGAGTATTATGTCATTTTAAATCCATAATAGTTTTCATAAAACACGTAGTCACAAGCGAATCCAACTGCTTATATTTATTACGTACCCCTTCATTTCCTCCATCGTGAATGAATATTTATAGTCACAGTAAATCTAACGATGTTTTTATCATTAATATTGCCGTTTGTAAACTCAAATACGTCGATAATATAAATAATAGACATTAATTTCACTTCATCGCAAGTCTTAAAGGCATCGGTTGAACGATGTATCTATGGTACATTCAATAAATAGGATACAACTATACTATGTACAAGTCACTGGTCTTACGTCTCGTTCTCACTTTCACTGAGTTCGTCCATGTCCATGTCGATGAGCTCCTCGTCTTCGTCTTCGTAGGAGTTATTCATCTGCTCATCAGGCTTGGGGTTGGAGGAGCCCGACTTGCCACTCTTGGCTTCCTCCTCTTGCTGCATGCGTTTGTGTTTCGTTCTTCTGTTTTGGAACCACACTTTTACCTGGGGACAAAGGAATTTTGGTCAAATTATAATCAATGTTTCTTATTTCTTATAATACATTCGTTATACTTTGGAAGTAACACACAAAATACATCGTACCAAAAAGTAGGTATGATAGGAATTAGGAATAAATACAAATATTTGTCAGGGCGCTCATGAGATTAGGAGTTAATAAAGGCTAGACTTTAAAGCTTCTATTGATTCATCTTACTTAGAAGCAGCCTTCACCTATGTTATTTAAGGTTGTTTTGCTTCCTGCGTTAGCCTTTCACATCATTGGAACGAATCAATTTAACAACACTAATGACCAATGTAATAAAACGTTCCCACCACCCCAAGTCATAGTTATATAAGTACCACCTAATTTTATTAAGCGTATAACTACATTTTAACGTTTATCACATACGAAAGAGTTCGTAACCTCCCCTGTTAATATAATTTCACGCAACATCAACCAATCATAAAGGGGTAGCGGAACGAACCAATAAAAAACTATTCAGTATCCACCCCTATCATATTTCACGGGCTATTGAGAGAAAAATCTGCGTGAATTTTTCTGTGTTCACAATGTTTTCCCGCCGAAACGGCCGCCGCCATTTTGTCGTGCAATTTGTCACGCGGGTAATGGCGTGCGGAATGCATTCATAGCTGAAATCGTTTGAGATTTGAATGCGAAAGAATATATTGCTCGTGTTTTGGCAATGGGAGACGCTGTATGTGTCATTTAAGGATAAATGATATGTGTGTTTTTGCTATCGACCCGATAAAATACGTGAATAGTGCTTGTAAATCAAACCGAGTTTTTAAAAATGGTTGACATTAAAGGTCGGTATTTTTATTATATTATGATTGATGGTCTTAAAGACGTATCTATGTACGTAAAACTGAATATGAAAAACACAGCCTATTTATATCATACTTGAAAAACAAATTCATAAAAAGGAGTGAATAGAATAATTGATGTTTCAAACAGCCAACGTTACAATGAAAGGTGAATTAGGAAAATGGATAAAGATAACTGGCATAAACCGATCTCATAATGATTTAAGACTAGCCCGAGAAAATAAGCATATAAACGTGTTGTAATATCAACATTGTTCGTACAACACTTGACAATAAATGTACAACTATTTACAACAAACAGCATTTAAATAATTGTCTTCAAGACAATCCTTTATATTGTAATTTATTGTAGAAAGAAGTATTTGCAGCCACCACGAAGTCGCGAGTAAAGACCAATCATAAAACACGAGTTATACACTTGAAGAGCTGTATAATTATCCACTCATAACTCGGGACAAAGTAACAAAAATTGCGTCATTGTGGGCTCAGTAACCGTCTATTAGAAGCGCATGTGCGAAATCTTGACCATAAAACACACATTTGTGGAACAAAAGGATTATATCGCGGGTGACACCTCCGAGACGTTACAATGTTGTTAAAATGCTGTTTTCTCGTAATTCTTATGAGTAATACGCGTAAGTTAAACAAATGAATGATTTACAACATGACTGCGTGATAAATAACTTGTGTGGACGTTTGTACGAACAAAACGGATCCGTAAATGGTATAAAATACTTCAACGATGATAGAAGGAGGGAATTGTTTAATTATTGTTGTTTATGTAAAATATTGTGACATTATAAAGAATAGTTAAAATACAATGTTATTACTAATCCTTTTATAATAGCACAATAAGATTAGTCGATGTCTGAAATACAAGAACTAGTAGATTCAACTCTGACATAAAAGCTTGATACAAGAACGCTTTACAATTTCCGCACAAAAGAATGATAGCTTTTGCATTAATGCATATTACTTATAAAACAAGATAATTATGAATTACAATTATCTAAACTTGTCTCACGCGTTTCAATAAAAATCAGGATAATATTATATGATGAAAATTGACTACTGCGGCTACCGGCTATGAAAACCCATAAGCATGAAAGTTAAGGAACGATAGACTGGTTGCTATGTTAGATAGAAGATAGATAGCTGAAAGGTAATCCTTCCAAGATTAGCGTTCAGGTAAAATAGATAAATTCTTGTAATCAAAAGGGTAATTAAGGTAAATTGAAGACGCAAAAGGTCGGCTAATAAACCTGTAGAGGAAGCCTATATTCAGAAACATCTATCTTATTACTGATGATATTATTAATTTAAAAAACAATAATGGATTTAAAATCATTCGGTACAATTAATGGGAACTTTCAATTATCATTACAAAAGAAAGACGTAAAATATTATTAAATTATGATCATGATTAAAATCTGTTTCCAATTTCACGGCAATATTACAAAAACTTCATAAGCATTTATTATATCGACTTTACTGACTTTTTGATAGATGTTTTTTCAATTGGTAAAGATTACTAAGAAATAATTGAATAGGTACTTGATTAAAACATTAATGAATTGGGAAATTAAAAATGTAAATTACTGGAAAATAACAATTACACGAAAAATGTGTTTAATAATAAAATACAACGCAGACTATCGGTTTTAATAAACAAAGATAAACAAATAATATTTCGCAAAAAACGTTATTATTATCAAAGATAATGTTCGAATTTATATATATTTTACAAAAAAGTTTTACAAAAAATACCTAAATAGCGCCTATTGTCCCCAAAAATAACCTAAAAATATTTATTATTAGGGCGTTCGTCGCTAGAAACGTCTACAAAATAAATACAAAACATGTGGACAGATATGCTTTCAAATCTATTTAACCCTCAAACCCAACCTCTTATTATCATTCGATTACAACTGGATCTATAACACTGGACTAATCTACAAGCTCCTCTGGGAGCAGTAACGTTAGGGTACAACAGACCGCGCATGATCAACCCGCGAACGCCTAGGGGCCTGGGGGACCGAGCCGCGCAAATTTCGCATTACTTTGCAAATGGTCCTGGCGTTATGGGAGTTTTGATAACCCTGCCACGCGTTTCTCATTTTACGTAAAAATTGTCGGGTTGTGATATTTTTTTATGATATATTGCTGTTACATCATGTAAGAATTGCGATCTTCATAAGTTCGTAACTTTTAAATAAAAATTATTAAAATGAAGAATTATATTGTCAGCAAACATTGAAACGTAGTATGTGGATAGTTTTTATTAAATCATTAACAAGTACGACAGAAAAACATTTTTATAAACAATTAAAAAATCTCATTAACTATTATAAAGATAATATTTAGCTTACACATAAAAACATAAAACCTAACAATCTATTGCACAACTAACCACATAATTATCACCAAGTTTATTAACGCTATTCTAAGAAGAGCTTACGATCTCAAGTTTACAACTTTCATTTATCCACACAAAAGCGTCATAAATCCAATTTTAATACTAAACAACAAACGATTAAACAATTATCACGTTCTGATGCAAATTTAATGCTCGAAAACTTCACCCCATAACACAACAATAAAGTTTAATTGCTTTTATTCTGCTCACAATGGCGCATCTGCCGTTATTAACCATGCCCGGTTAAAATGAACCCTCGTAAAACTAAACGACTCCGGAGAACGGGTCTCGTAAAACTGGCCGCTCCGTAAAAGTCATAAGTCTCCGCAAACAATCGTTTTAATACGAAGAGGGGACAAATACCCTCACTAAATAAATAGGGTATTCACTACCCCCGAAATGCGATTAAGTACTTATGTCCCCGATTAAGATGCCCGCGGGTTAAAGTGAGACGGGGATACCGTATAATTGGCTAGAGAGGGAGGGTAATAAAGAGGGGAGATACGCAATTACGTACAGTGTGAATTGGGCCAAAATTTAAGCGGAAAGCTATTTATCCGTATATTACTTTATTGTCGACCCATTACGTGCGAGAAGGAGGGAAGATTGCGGGAAAGAGACGGCAAATTGGGGTTGTTAGATGTGCGATTTTTCGGGTGTCTGTATACGCGTCGCTGTGAGAGGAAAAGAGACAGATATACGACACTTAATACGGTAGTTTCGAAAGATCAATTGGTGGGTCATAACGACCGGCTTTGTTCGCCGTAATTGGGTACGGGTTAAGTAACGTGCAGTAAGTTCCGTTGATGAATGTAAGCTTTAGAAATTACTGGACCCCTTTGTGTCATAATCAATAGTTATAATTTTACTTGGGTACTTCTGACCCACGCAATGTGCCCAATTATCTATGATTATGTTTATTTATCTTACAAATGGATTGCGAGATATTTTCCTCGTAGGTACCTTTCTTAGTTTTATAGTGGCATAGAAAACATGTTGGCGCATTTGTTGTTAAAATACTTTTATTTCACACTTATAGTGTTACCTTACTTCGTCTGCCATTTTCCCGCAAAGTAACTAAGTCAGAAAAAAATGGCAAATGACAAATGTTATGAATGGCTCACTCAAGCAATTTATTTTTCTATATTTAGAGCCCATACTAGCCCCAAAGGACCACAATGACAACTACATAATACACCGCGCCGTATGATATTTGTCTAAGCATTAATCTTTTTAACCAACCATTCCAACAAAACAAACTTACCATTAAACCTAACAATTCTAAATGTTTTCAGGAAAACGTTTTCATGAGCTGAAACAGATGCTATCGCGGAATGAATGTAGTCATTCGATAATCAGAGGAAGCGGTAAAGCCGACCCGGGTTGGTTTCCGCCGACAATCGCCACGGGCTGTGCTAACGCGCCTAATGCAATTACACAGTACATAAATAACAAGCATTTAAACCCTTGGAACACTTTATACTTGAAATATCTATATAAGCACTATATAGTAAATAACATTTGAAGGTTTGGAATAGTCTGTATCAGCCCATAAACGTCCCACTGCAGGGCACGGGCTTCCTCTACAATCGAGAGTACGATTGAGAGTGGTTAGGCTTTATATTCCACCACGCTGGCCTAATGCGGATTGGTAATTTTGGAATAGTAGATACTTGGTATACTGTACATCAAATTTTAAATTAATAATTTTCCTTAGAAAAGCTATTACTGGTTAAAAGGATCTGAACATTAGGACGTTTGGTCATATAAATATGGTTCTAGAATACATTTTTGCAACCTTTATATAATTATTAATTAATTAATAAACCTTCTAGCCAGAGATATAAAACAATTTCAAGCTTGAACTAACATTAAGTCTAAAATAAGCATCCAGTGGTCACGAACAATTATTATCTTTCTATTTCAACTATACCGACCCTCCAATACATCTCCACAATTATTTTAAAGTAGTGCCTTATATTCGGGAACCAATAACTTCGATACCAATACAATACAGTTAGCGGAAGTGGGAAAATGGTGGTGTTTCCGGTGTCCATTACCGGCGCGGCGCGTGCCTACCCCGCAGTGATACAATGTTGTGACTGGGGGAGAGTTATGCGCTTCAGTTATTGATACGTCTTATCTGACGGGATAGAAGAGTATTATAGTTGAGAATTATAGAAAAATTCACAAACACTTTTTAAGACCTTACTTGTTGAAGTCCTTGCTTTATTAGATAATTTAAAGGCCAACCTCTTAATTGTATAGACAGTTTTAAAACCTATTTTACTTATCGAATGTAATACTTATCTGAATTCAGAAGTCGTTCAAAAGGAACAAACATTTGATAACTAAATAAATCAGGAAGTTAGTTATCACGCCTTATTTTAGCAGAATACTTGATAAAATTCTGTGAAAATACTATTAAATTCTTCGTACTGAATTAAAAATTTATACAACTACTAGATTAACCCATTCAATGCGGCAACATAGTTTGCTCCCGTTGCCCAGATGCGGCATACTTATTAACGTGAACGCCGATCGGCGTGAGCCGCCCCTGACGGATCAAAAATAAAACGCCTATTGGCGTTTTCAGCATTTCGTTATGAATTTCATTTTATTCGTTTCGAATTCATGCGATTTCCCCAGTAGTACGCTATATTTTATAATTAAATCTTCAAATTTGGGCAAAATATAAACCAACTATATATTACGCTGATCGGCGTTGTCAGTATGTGAGTAAGAAAAAATAATACGCCGATCAGCGTGCGCCGCATTGAATGGGTTAATGAGTAAACTATTTCACAATAAAAGAATGGTCATATACCCAAAGACACATACTCCAAAGAGCTACAAGTATAAAACTCTTCCAAGCAGGTCAATGACACCAAAGTTTGGGTAATGAAAAAAACCGCTATAATTATGATTTTAGTACAGGAAACATGAAACGCGACCACCTTACATGTGCGCAATAAACCAATGCTTAAGTTACCGCACATTGTTCGCGCACAGAGCCGTGTTGCGTAGAAGATCGTGGGGGACTGGGCCCCTAAAGTGAAATAAAGTTTAATAGTTCGCGCTGGTCATAGCTCTAAAATTAAATGAGGTTGCAAAGACCCTGAATGTGATTTAGCAAATTCTTAAATGAATAATAAATCCGTGTAATTTATGAATTGCCACACATATACATAAGTGTATCCATAAATTAGTATTATTTATTTTTATTAAATAAATATTGTACATATTAAATACATTGATAGTCTTTATCTCAATATGTCCACTGTGACAACTGTGACAACTACATCCACCTACCCTCATATACATATTGTAAACAAACACATGAAAACCGGAAACTGTCCCTATTTCCTGATCGTATTGTATCCTTTACACAAACAATTATACCATCGCTCATTATAAAAGTATATTGATAATGTATTTATAACCGCCATATTTATTCTGGAGGCGCTTGCTGGATAAATTACGTGATGCGTTGAAAGAGTTATTGGTCGTTGAGGATGCATTTTGTATGAGGTGTAAGGGCAAAGTGATTATTCTTGGATACTCGAGGAAGTTTATATTTATTTGCGATAGTAATATATTTTTTAAGGTATAAATAAAATAGATACATTAGAGGTAGTTTACGTGTTTATTACCGATAATGTGAAATAGAACCATTTTATTTCAATTTAAAGTGTAGAAAGTGGTGTATTTTGGTTTCATAAACCAATTCATTCACCAAGATACATCTCTAAATCTAGGGGTCATCAACCCCCCAATTCGAGTCTGAGTACATCCCTAACGAGTCCAATAAAACATCGCCAGTTAAAAAAATCAGTACAATTTATAAAAGTATCATCTCGTGCGCCCCATCCCCCTGGCTCACCCCTGTATGAGGGATCACCACCCCGCGCAAAACCAGCCCCTACAGCA
Source organism: Hyles euphorbiae (assembly GCA_023078785.2). Lineage (NCBI taxonomy): Eukaryota > Metazoa > Arthropoda > Insecta > Lepidoptera > Sphingidae > Hyles > Hyles euphorbiae. The sequence continues at coordinate 1,772,516 of CM041030.1, forward strand.
CCGCCCCTAGGCGCCGCGCATGCGTGCCGAAATATGGGGTTGTTGAGCTCACAGATTACAATGGAAGGGATGGATTGAGATGAAATGACGTGGATCATAAAAAAAATTTTTTTGGAATACTTTTTTGTGTGATTGCCTTTTTTATTTCTGAATTTAAATGCAGTAGATGAATATATGATGAAACAATATATATGTATACAGTATAACAATACAAACAATAATTGATATATAGAATCTTTCAAAGCCATTTTACACACAGGAAGTCGTTTACATAATGACACACGTTATGATAATTCCTATGTCAAATATCTTTTAAAACGTATTTTTATGCAAACTACCAATGCGAACATTTTTGAAATATTGGTAATTTCTTCAAAATATCATTTAAAAATCACATTGGCCTGTCAAAAACTAATTTATAAACATATACTGGCGAAAACACACAGCCTCGTCCGAAACATATTTTTACAAGTTCCAATAATCAAATTATGTACTGTAAACATTTCATATTTAATAACATCGTGCGTACGGACGCATGGAGCCGTCAGCTGCTTGTAATTTACTTAATAATATAAAATTACTCGTATCATAACCTGTTGGCAGTACGTCAACTTGCCTTTGCTTCGGGAGAAAAAATGATCTTGAAAAACCGCCATGGATCTTTAACGGAGCGGTTTAAAAAATATGGCTGACAGGTTTGGAACACGTTTCCTTTGCCTATAATATTTTTAAACTATATTCAAAACATATATGGACTCTTTTGTTTATTCATGAATTGGAACTGTACTACTTGTTCCAAGAGAAGAAAATAATTGTGTGGCTATTGTGGCTTGTAGTCTAGTACAGGACAATGCAGGATTCCGTAGCCATCGTCATTATAATTAATGATGATGGATGATGGCTATGGAAAAAACTAAATTACCTAAATTATTTTTTGAACATAGCATCCCACAACACGCCCTGTTTTATTTGTTTATAATGCATGCATTTACCGAAATAAATGGAAATGGACCAACATCCTGACCTATTCAATGTTCGTAGGCCTTACAAATATTAATACATAAATTGAACCAATCACTTAGTACCAATGTGGTGTTCAAACCCATCACCCCTGATTGCACTGTTAACATCTCAACAACAGCACAAAGAGGCTGTCAGACAATTATAATGATGTTGCAAATCTGCATTAAGTGAACATAAATCGACAGAAATTTCCTCGTGTATGTGAGAGAAAAAGTCTAATATAAATTGGTGTAATTTAATTTTCTAAACAAGAATTCCTATCCCGCGATACGCGCATTACATCTCAATCATTCGCCACTTGAATGAGCTGAGCAGGCGCGGATTAAGCACTTGCTGTGGGGACAGCACTTGTAGAATCCTCACTTAATTTACAAAGGCGAAAATAATTCGGTCCGTCAGCTTTTTACGACTTAACAAGCGAAAACGTTATAGGATGATGGATAAGTATATTTAAATACAATGAACAACATAATTTAACAAAAAAAATTAAAATTGCTTAAATTCGGTTTCTTACTATACGGATTTTCTTAATTAAAAATAGAGAGCTCTCTGAAAAATAATGCAAAACGCAATTTTTAAGCAACGTTTTAATAGTTTTATCATATGTTGAAATTATTAGCTATTAAGTGTCTATTTTTATCATAAATTCAATAATTAACCGTTTACCTATAATTATACACACGATGCAACGCTTTACAACTATAAACATAGCCGTCATAATTGCATCAACTATAAAATATCATAAAAGGTTCTAGTTTCCGATGCACTATGTAGTTTTATGGAGTTCTTTTCATGCAATTTTTATTCAGTTTGTTTCAATTTTGTCAATTATTTATCTTTTGGTTTCGAATGTTTTCACCAATTCGTAAACATCAATTTACTTTTGTAAAAATGAGTGTATTATAATATACCTACATCAACAGATATAATTTAAATTCTGTTTCTCTACATTTTCAAACCGTTCGTTTTTTTTTTCAAATTTCATTTAATTACATCAAAACCGTCTTGTTTAAACCAATAAAAAACCTAAAAACCAATAAACCCCCCTAACCGCATAGCAAATTTCGCGACATTATATAAAAAAAACATCGAAACGCGGCTCATCAAAGTGTGATAAATTAGCCGCGGCGCAAGGCTCATTACTCTGTAATTCTGTATGTTAATTGCGAACAATTGCGACGTATTGACTATAATGCGGTGCCACCATCGCGTGAAAAAATAATATACGCTTTTTATTGACGCGCCGCGGCCGTTACGCGGTCAGGCGGGAATGACGGCTTGACGCGCCGGTTGATCGATTGGAGTGATATATTGTAAGAAAAGAACAAACTGATTATCGGGTGGAAATGAATATCCGCGATATCTAGTTTAAGTGCATCCTTAGTATTTATAATTTTCTAGGAAAGGTAGAAATACATTATTAAGGATCTAACTCGCAACCTTCTGCGCTGAAAGCCAACTTCTTAGTTTGCGTGAATCGATCCCTTTAAACCTTAAATCCAAGCAACGGCATATTGTTAAGCGCCTTTTTTCTGCATGACAAGAATACCGTTCTGATCTATTTGTGTAGCCATAGAGTCTGGAATGGCTATAGCTAACGCGTTTTTACTTAAGAGGCAGAAACCAAACCAACAGATATGTTTGACAAATCATATCGCATAATATGAGTGATGGCCCTTACCTAACAGTAGAACTATCATAGAATGACATTAATTGAAATTTATTTATAACAATCCATTACAATGAATGATATCATAAAGAAAGTTACATATAATTAATTAAAAGATACGGATCTTTATAAACACATTTCAAACCACTTATTTATGAAAAATCAGACATGTTGCAATGTTTTTAGATATGTCAGAAGAAGCAAGATCTGATCTTTCAATCTTTATCAAACTGACACATATGCTTGATGGGTAATTAAGTTGGAACTGTCGGTGTGAAGTGCGCCTAGTATTTTTTTGCCGGTGCATTGTTGCATAGAGCCGATTAGCCGGGCGCTAATTTCCTACCGCGCCTGTAATGATGTGTGCAGTCGTGTTTTTTGCTGCTATACTTAGTTTTCTAACAATTAACAAACGACTGCTGCCTTACGCTGACAATATGGAAAAAAAAACAAGGTTAATTATAGTCTTTTAATTTTTTTCCACAAACGACGATTGACATATTAACAGGTTATGTTATTCCAATTATGAAATTAATCAGCACGCGTCCAGTTTCATAACCTTCAAGCTAACGGATAATTAATAAACGTAAATTACTTGTCTAAAATTATATTCATTACCAAAAAAGTTTAAATTAATATCAATAAATTTTATTGTACAATAATTTATTGTGCAAATTACAAGCTCCTTGAGGTAATTAACTGATATTCAAATGAAATAAAAACAATTATTCTAGAAAATTGTTGGAATATTCTTGGAGGAAACCAATTAGCAGACGGCGATGTAATAAAAAGCTATCACATGCGCGAATATGCATATAGCCGTATAAATCAATAAGGCGAACACGTGTACACGACAATACAAACTTAGAACAATTAAGCAGTTACATTATAATTGAATTAGCTGCCCCACGCACCGTGCTAATTAACATTGAATTGGAATTCATTATTTGCTGGAAAAAAAGGAGTATTGCATAAAAATTTGCACCGACGGTAATTTGTTGAAGTACACAAGTTAGTTTACTGAGTATTTCTTCAATACTTCACAACAGAACGGGTAATTTGAGCGTAATATCTGTATTTACAAGTCGTACATCGATGGACAAACCCGTCGTATAGACTTTTACGGAATTACGGTTTTGCGGTTGGGGATCGAGTAGCGACTTCTAACCTAAAGGTTGTTATGGTTGAATTATAAGGGCGGCTTTCAACATTGTAGCACTAGAGTCTTCAAACATCTGTCTATGTTTCTTTTGCAGAATACATAATATTGACTTAACTCGACTGCCGTGATCATTTACTTGATATTAACATACGTCGATATCAATATCACTAATATATCTTGATGTAGTTTAATGCTCCAGTCATTAACATTTTAAGTTTATTAATATCATTGTAGAGATTTTTATCAGGCTTTGTAGAAAAAAATATCCAAAAGTTGTATAAATAGTACAAATATAAATACTTGACATTCCGGTTACCGGTATAACCAAAGCGTTTTCTACAAAATGTTCGTGCTAAAAGCACAAGAATTCAGAATAAATACCTATTACTTAAACAAATAATAGCACTGAAAGCCAGATAAAACACATGCACCTTAGGAATTAGCTAAACTATGCCTAGATTTAATCGCTTTCCGACCTAGCCGCTGTGACTTATGGGGTCGAATTTGTTGCTGCTTTAGCGAGTTGTTTTAAAATGTGCAATATTATTTGAACTTATTATGACCTTGGATACCATACTAATATTTTTATTATATTGTCATCTTCAAATCTACTTTTACCATCATATACTTTCCTAACTCTCGTGAAAATAAATAAAATGAGCGGTAATTACAGTTGCCTTTGATAATTCTACTCTTCTCACTCGACTACAATAGCAGATATCTAAACATAATACAACATTGATATTCAAACCAATATTTATTTAATGGAAATGTCGTTGACCCGTGTCTATACCTGAAAATTTAGGCATCGAAACCGAATCGATCGCTACAACTCGCCCCTAATACAAAATGAAATACTTCAAAAATTAATTATGACCATAAAATAAACGATTCGAACTATCATTACTAGCACATTATAAATTGGCCTGATGGTATAAAAACGGTATAGTATGAATGTAGATTTAGAAACTAGGCAACGTTTATTAACGACCACACCCAAGCGGCGTGTTGCTTACATTACGCTGAAGTATGGTCAGCAATATCATTATTTATAATTAACTTTATTTATTGACTGAATTATCTTGCCGTGTATTTTAATACCATTAAAATGTTATGTGGTTTTAATTGAAATATTCATGCAGATTGACAGTTATTATTGACGAATTAGCATGAAGTTTTGTGTCGTGCCAAAAAAGTCTTTTGACTTTTAAGGCGTGGATTCAGATTAAAATGTATATTTGCAAGAAAACGGCCTTATTACCTTTTCTACTTTTATGGAACCTTTAGAAATCCTTTTCAAAGTAGTTTTATATTATACTAACTAATATTAAGTGTGTTACAAAATAGTCTATTTACATTATCTATTCCTGAAACCCATACTAAGGTCAAAACTTATATCTTAGCCAGATTGACAGATATTCTGTTTATAGCCTCACCACGACATTATAATAAAATTGATGGATGGCAGAACTGCATTGTAATGTAATTTTCAACATTTATTGAGGATAAGTGGTACGAGAATTAAAACTTGCTTTACTTTATGATGTGACGAAGGTCACTTATTAATTATTCATCGCACACTTTAACGATGAAAAAAGATCATGAGGATATCTGAAAGATCTACAATAGAATTACAGGCAAACATAGTACTATATTTGGCAACCCACAGTACAAACACAGTGTAGTTATAATTAATATGTTAACAAATTAAAAAGTAGGCTTTAAAGCCTAAGCCCTTTAGTATCGTAGAGTTCGTACCTATTTAATTCCTAATTTTAGAATGTGGATGCATATTTGCGATACTTGGTAACTTCGAAATTTCATTGGTTTTCTTTTAAACAGCCATTTTATACTAATATCCATTGTATTTCAAAAGAGAAGGCGAATTGAGTTTTAAGCCGTAAATGTCGCTAACTTTAATCTTCAATGAAAGCATTATCAGAAACTCTGCATAGGAGAAAGCTCTTCATAAGTATTTCTAAGGTATGTAAAATCCAACTTGCACTAGACCAAAGCAATAGACCAGGGCCTTAATTTCACAAGACAATGGTGCGGCAGTGGGACATACAGACTTTTTAATAGGATTTACTTTTGTCTTCTATCGCTACCTATTCTCGTACACACGCCACACGCCTAATGATCCAGTAATTATAAGTTTTTTTCGCCCGGTTTCGAACAATTAAACGCAACGCTTGATACCTTTGGCGCGATTTCATTGTTTCGCTATTGTCGGTTTTTCACTTTGTTTGCTTGTATCATTGTAGCACGAAATTCGATTATGAGATAAGAATTAATAAGACACCTGTTCGGGTTACTCGACATTGGCAATTTTTATTGTACCATTTTGAGTCAATTAAATTGGAATAAATTGGAATAAACAGGTGAGGTAGACCTCGCATGGCATACTTAGTCCATAAATTGCTATCTAGACATTTTTAGGGTTTAATGTAAAGAAAATTTATTTTGTAATGAGTACAAATAATACACGAATTGGTAGAATTTCATAAATAACTATTAGGGTAATTTTTTTATGAAATTATTTACTGAACAAGGATACTTTGGTCTACGTCATTGCATACTTAGTAAAATTACAAATTTCATGTCGAGGTACAATATAATTTGACATCATCTAATGAAATTACATCATTAATCTACCATGCTGCATAAGTAGCACATTTAATACACCTCACTGCGCTTTTAAAATGTAGAATAGTTTATATTACATTCGATAGATGGCGGTGCCTTCCCCTCATATAAACCACTTGAGTGTGTTAATAAAAAACGAATATTAAGTACCGAATAAGTAATTATTGACCTATATTACTGGTTAAAAAGTCAACGCGTAATTGACATAGTGCTCGTAAAATTTGTGTCATAACACAAAATATATTTTGTATGCATGGGCGTAGCCACGGTGGGGCAGAGTGGGGCGCTTGCCCCACCCTGGTTTTGACCTGTCAGGTACCTAACCAACTATAAAAAAATAAATTATCTAGGAAAAGTACTAGGCAGGTGCACAATAACAAAGTATTTAGGATCATTCGAATTATAAACACAGATGCAGGGTGTTATAGAAGAATACCGTGGGTACAGTTTGCTAATTACATATGATTTAAGACTGCTGCCCCACCCTGATCCCACGGCTGGCTACGATCATGTTTGTATGTGTGATAAAAGCTATGTTGACTGACTTTTATGCAACAAAGCCTAAGAAAATGAAATATGATATTTTAAAAGGAAATCTTTTTATTTCTTCCCTTATACAAATAATCATCCAACAGTGTTTTTAAAGAAATAACATGTTCTTTCAATATTTTACTTCATTAAACCCTAACTGACCATCAGTGCTGTGAAAAAGCTATCAATATTTTTTATTTATAATAATAAAACAATGGAATTATTTCTTGCGATACACACTGTCCTTCACACATTTATTCAATGTAATAAACGACACATATTTCGCAACGGTTCGTCTAAAATAATATCTACCTATTACATCATACATCACAAAAAATCGTTTAATAAAAATGAAACAAATTAGATAAACTTTGTTATGAGTTAGTCTCGAGATTACGTTCTTATCAATATTCTGCGCATTTAATTAGTGTTCCATATCTTTTTATGTAATCATTATTTTTAATTATGATTTAATTACGACCAATTCTTGTGTAAACATGTCGTTTAGAGTTAAGATGTTTTGTAAATTTTCCATTAAATATTTTTTATATTTTTTTTTTCTAAAATCTATCATTTAAATTGAAAGGGTAGACAAAAACATTTATCACTTTAGAATCCTAATGAACTTATAATATGTGTTGACACTACAGTCACACTTTATTAAACTCACTTATTCAGTCACATCGCGTGAAGACATTCACGACCATTTTGCAATTACATTTGGCATAATAAAGAAAAAATTTAATCGAGAATGTTCTAATACGTAGCAAAAAATACGCATAAAACCAAATTAAATACTATTTATTGCATTTATAAAAAGACCTAGTGACGTCATACAATCAGTAAATCTACATTAGTGCCTGTCACGAATAACAGATGGCTCTTACCTGCGTCTCGGTGAGACTGAGCGCTTGGGCCAGCTGTTTCCTCTCAGCTCCCACCACGTAGTGGTTCTTCTCGAAGGCATGCTCTAGTTTGAGGAGTTGTGAGGGGGAGAAGGCGGTTCTGATCCTCTTCGGTTTTCTGAAGGGCTGCAGGAGGAACCCAGGGATATCTGGACCTGGAACAAGAGATTTCCTTGTGTTACTGGCTGAAAAGGTTTTAAGAGAGAATGCCTCGGATATAAACAAAAAAAATGTTTTTAACATTTTTTTTTATATCTCCATTAATTGAAGGAGAAAATCTCTCACTGTTTCTACAACAAACTGACCATTTCACATTATATAATATCAATGGTATATCTACCCTTTTCAGCATTATTCACGAAATTATTAAACTGGCTTAAGGCTGCCTTGTCCTATATTTTAATTCACCATTTTGTTTTTACTGTATCCAGAATAACCACCTAAAATTAGGCTTTAAAATATAACTTTTAAGTTATTTTTGCTATCCAAATAAAGAAATAAAGTATAATTCACTCTATAAAAACAGTTATTTACAACACCCTTAAAGTCAAGGTGGGGTCCTAATGGCATATTTACGAGAAAATAAGCTGATATATCAATTAATGCAAAGCTAAGACACTGACGGATTCGTTCGCCATAACGGTAGGTGCTAGTACTGAGTTATATTGTAACAACTCAATATAAATGGAAGGATTGCTTCAACAGCTCAATTATCGGGTTATTTATTGATAACTAACTGAGGTGTCAATTAATGGCGATTATGTTTGTTTGTTCGGCAAGCAGTGCGGAAATTTGTCGTGATTAAATATAACAAATTGTTACAGATGCTAGACTAGAGAGAAGATAATGAGGGTTGATTGATTAATATTAAATAAGGATTAAGAACGTTTACCACCACAGGATGATCAGACGATAAAACAAAAGTTGTACGAGTTCGAATATAGATTTAAGATTGAAAGTGCCACGATTTCGAGCCCAATTTTAGTAATTCAATAATATAACTGAAGCAAGAAAAAAATACAAAAGAAGCAAGCAAAAACCGTGTAAAATCATAGTGTCAACAAATATATTTATGGACATAAATAATTGTGGTTTCTTAATAAGGAATGTGACACCAGTATGCGTTTCGTTTATGGATACTTTTTATTTATTGAATCGGCTAACTGGCCTAACGACCAGGCGGTAAATGTACTATTTATTAGTAAAAAAAATATAAAAGTATAACACGATCAAGGATGTTGAGCAAACATAAGTAAATGAACATAAGCATCTCCAAAGGTCTAAACATCGACTTGTTCAAAACAATTTCCTGGAACCTTAACCAAGCAACCATTTAAATATGACACATTAAAACAAAAACTCAAAGCATAGCAGGGCTAAATTAAGTACCAAGTCATTGACAATGTTTACAGAGTTAAAATCTTCGCTATTCCTAAAAAGTGTCTTCATTTTGTCTAATCTTATAATATTATCGTCAAATGTTACATTTCCAACTCTACCAGTATTTGAAGCGAAGAGAATCAATCTCGCTTCACTCCTACTACTGCAATTGCTACCAAAGGCGCAAATAATTTACTGAGAACGGTGCGCACTCAAACTTTGCAAGTAACATATGGAAGAACAAATAAATGAATATTACATGAAACAAATAAATGCGGTAGAGATGAAGAATGGAAGAAAATCTAAATAGATAATACTTTTGAAGAGGCAGACAAGTTGGAATAGTCCTAGGATAAAGGAAACGTGTAGGCAATTCAAAACATACCAACAAATAAATAAACACACAGTTCAAGGATACACTAAAATTAGTTCAGTCCCGCCTTTCACCCATCAGAGGACGTTTTAACCGTTTACTGACGCCACCACCCATCATAGACTCAAAATAAACCCTCAGCTATTAAAATTAAATTAAACAAAGATTACAGGTAAACGCGGGTCTAAGAGACCATCCATCAACCGCTGCCGAGACTCGAGACTGATGGGGTAATGAAAGATCACAAATTACACGCTTGAGTGCTCCGTTTTATAAATTGTGTTGGTCGTGTGACGTTTATTGGTGTTCACGACGTTTTACTTTGTGTTTTGTGATTGTTTTGAGGTTTGTACGAGGTATTGCTTGTTAAGAAATGGGGAACATAACTGTATTATTAATAGTGAATTCTAGGCTGCGGTCTACGGTAAGTGCTTCTAGATTCAACAAGTGTCGAATGAGTTAACAAAAATATGTTCAATCACTTGGATACGTTTAGTAGCCTCTTTTAGGTCCCTAAAATGATATTTAGAGATGGCACGACTGTCACTCACACTTCTTCGATCTATATTGATATAGGTATAAGCATTTGTATAACAATATCATTTCCCAATTTGGAACTCCTATACTCGAACTCTCTTTTTTTAGCAACGTAGGCAATTCACTTCCTAATTACGTGACCTTTTCATTCGCTTAGATTATAATTGCAATGGACACTACGACCTTCTTATTTTCATATACATACCTATAGATAATCAATCTTTTAATTGATTGCCTGTTTGTCTTTCATATTTAATGACCATGTTCCTAGATTAATCAAAGTGAGTAGGATTGTCTGTCTGTTAATTTATTGATCTGAATTTATTAGATGTAACAAAATATCACGACAAAGCAGAATACTAAGCTACTACTTACCTTCCTTTTAAATACCCTATCCTTGATTTGATAGAACATACTAATTCCACGCATTTAATATGCTTAATAGCCAATATAAAAATGTTACCATAGACAAACCCGGGCATTTCTGTGTCATTCGAGATATTATTAACTGTTAGCTAGCATTATATCGATATGTTATCTGATATAATGCAATATGCTAATCGTTGCTGAAATAAAACTGTCACACAAGGTGCGCCGCCTATGTGGCTAAACGGCAAATTATCACTACGAAATATAAGCTTTATGGTTTAGTTATTATATTACGCCTTGAAATGACAGGCATCTGTGTGAGTTATGTCCCACAGCTGGGCACAAGACTATCATATTTTAAAGGAATGAGGTCTATCACATGTTTTCCTATTCTAGACTTATATTTGGTCTCTGGAATGGACTTGACCAGGTCAAACACAGAACTTTTAAATCGTCTGTTCTATAATATAACTAGAGGTTTGGTCAACCCAAATGGAATCTGGTATAAGTTTGCGAAGCTTCCAGAAATATAGTTACAAAAGATGAATTCAGAAGTTTTCCTTACCAAAAGTACGAATTAAATATATCAACCTAAATATATCAAGCTATACTATTATTTCTGGCTACACCATCCACATTCAGAATTCAAATCTACAATCCCACGAAATAACTAATGAACCGTTTAACCTCCAAAGCTATTGAAATAAAAGCCATTAAACAATAAAATTATTTGCATATATGAAGCTTGCGGCAAATGAACATTTAATAGGCTAGCCAAATGGTCGCCTCGCGTGTGGAAGACACTTACCTTAATGGTCCTTAACAGTGATCCTTGATTTCTCCCTAATAGTAGGTAGGGTCAGTCCTGATGCGATTTTATATGACTAAATTGCAGGTGACCTTATGGATTTAGTTTAGTATTTTAGGCACAAATAAGACTGCCTCAGTGCCGCACCGAGATAAATATTTGCCTGATCCACAGGTTTGTTTTTGTTTGTTTCGGGTCTGGCTGTTTGTGAGACTGAAAAATCACTCGTAGTTTCTGATAATCATGGCATAAGACTCGATCCTAATGTGGGGTCAGGACTATGTAAGTGACTGTTGGGTGTATTTAAGAGCTACACACAGTCTAGTCATATAAAACAGAAGTTGTTTAGTGGGTTTCAAAGGGTCACGTAGGTTTGAAGCCTTTCGTACAGTGGGCATTTCCTCTACCGGCCACGGTAATGGACTGTACGGGAGAATCGACTTTTGTAGAAGAAGGCCTTTAGCAAATGACATTATTGAACATATCCCGCAGAATTGCACATTTCCTCATTATGTTTTCCTTAGCCAATAAAACGCTATCACTATTATATCGAATTAATATTCTTCTCTCCTATATAATTCTAATATAAATCAAATATATAAATAAATCTAATGAATTGATACCAATAAATTAACAGACAGACAAACCACTTTGATTAATCTAGCAACATGGTTATTAAAATATGAAAGACAAACAATCAATTAAATGATTGATTATCGCATTAAAAAGGTCTTAGCGTCCATTGCAATTAATAAAGTAGTAAGCCAATGAAAATGTCACGACACGAGGCTATGGATTAACGTTGTTTCCCAAATAGATATGAGTACTGTACTATACCCATACATAAACTCACGCCTTTTTCCCAGAAGGGGTAGGCAGAGGTGCCAGGGCACCCACATTTCGCCTTGTATGTTCCGTCCCATGATGTGATAGGTGGCGAGCCTATCGCCATATCGGGCACAAATTCCTGACTCTGGGCTGATAATGAATAGAAAAATCCAATATCACTTTGCCCAACCCGGGATTCGAACCCGAGACCTCAGCTTTGTAACCGTACCGGAGTACAACTACGCCACCGAGGCAGTCCGAGGCAGTACTATACCCATACACGTTCCAATTCAGGACACAGCTTCCTCTACAATCGAGAATACGATTGAGAGGGGTTAAGCCGTATAGCCCACCACGCTGGCCTAATGCGCGTTGGCGGACTCTATATACCGTAGAAATTCTTAAACATTGCTATGGTATACAGGTTTCCTCGCGATGTTTTGCTACACCGTTATAGTGCGTGGTAATTGACTATCAATACACAGATGACTCTAAAAAGTCAGAGGTGTGCCCTGGGGTTCAAACTCGCGAGCATTGGCAATCGCGTGTGGTTTGTTTGCCAACAGGCTACCACTCACTTCACAAATATGATACAAATAGGTGAAATAGGTGTTAGATACAGCTAATCGACGGTTACGGAAATGTCCTCAACATTGCTAATACCATTTTTTTATTTGTATGTATGGCGAGACGAGCATGCCCGTTCATGGACAGTAGCAAAATCAAATAACACCATGAATTACAAAGCAATGCTTGGCATTTCACCGCGCTCGCCTTCCTGAGACATAAGATGTTAAGCCTCAATACGTCCAGTAGTTACTTTTCCTACAATGTTCTTCTAACCGAAATACAACAGTGTGTTTACACAGCTGTTTTGCGGGAGAAATAGACATTCCAGTGGCACCTACACAGGCGGCCTCTCACATATGAGAGACCAGACCAGTAAGTTCCAAGAAACATTGTCTTGAAATGTATCTCAATTCTCAATCAACATATATGTTATCGCAATAAGTCGTAAACCCATAGTTTTATGCGGCGAGTGACACACGGCCGGGTTATCTCGCCGATAACTGGCATGTTTTTATTACTAAGACGTTTAAATTAATATATTTTGGTACACAATACGGCCCGGATATTTACGCGTTCCAGTGGAGATTCAATTTATGTAAAACTAGCGGTTCGGTCTGGCTCCGCCCGAGTGCAAATACAATGTTTTTAAATATATTCTATCGACTATGTTCATCAGGGATAATGTAGGATACTAATAGTGAAAATAAAATAGAATTGTTTAATTCGGTCCAGTAGTTTCTGGGTATATTCAATGCGAACAAACAATCTTATCTCTCCTCTTTATACATTTAATTCAGATATTATGTAGAGACGAACAATCGGGTAATTAATTTTAAGTGATTAAAAGCTCTTTTTGACAACTACAATCATTGGATAATGAGGTTGTTCTACTGCGTCACGGAGGCTGTCAAAGACTATTTTATTTTTAGACTTTATTTTTCAAAATGTAGACAATGTTTAATTCTTAATGATCTGCGATAAAATGGACATGGTAAAAAACCCTTGTCTCTCCCTAAATAATTGGCTATTATAGCTCATTAAATTCTCACTACACGCCAAAATAAAAGATCAACGCTCGCATTAACTGTTACCGTTAAATTTAACTAATTCATACTTTATGCAAAACTTAACATGTAATTAAAAGTATGTTCTTAACAGCAATTATAGCGTTGATAATTAAATTCATAATATATCGTAATAACATGCTTTTACATATAATTATACAGAAATATACATATTACACTGGTTGTATGTGTAAAAAATTAATCAACATACATTACGAGTACATAGTTTTTGGTGGAATATGGTATATGGGCGTCGTAAATTATGTTTTTATGCTCTAATAGAAAATACAGCTCTTAAAATTGCTTTGAAAGCGTTAATTTACCCCATTTCCAAGTCACTTAATATTTTAATTTGCAACTGTTATTCTTAACACACTCACTGAATCATATATATCACGCTTGTCCTCGGAAGAAGCGACAGAGGTGATACAAATACCACCTATAATGCCCCGAGCTTAATTCCCTTTTTAAGATGACAAAAATGAACCTATCCATCTATGAATCGTATTGTATCGTAATCGCCTCATACTATGGATCGTACATAATTAATGTACAAAATAAATAAATTCACCCAACAGTCACATACATAGTCTTGACCCCACATTAAGATCATTTCTTGCGTCGTGGCTATTTGAAACTACAAGAGACTTTTCGGTCTCGGAAACATCCATACCAGAAATACCTGTGAACTACATAAATATTTGTGTCGGTACAGGGCTCGAACCCGCGCCCTCTCTTTTCACAACCGGCGTCTAACCAACTGCGCCAGGAAGGCTGTCAATAAAATTAATAATCTCGAAATTCTACATTATACTGATATCTATTCTCTAATAAATATAATAAAAATAATATTTTAAAAATCACAGACAAACTGACTGCATAGACATAAACTGGATTGTCTAGCCTGGGAACCGAACCGAACCTTGTGATTCACAGTACGTTACAAGGCCAATAATATTCAGTGATTAATTATGAACATAAGTATCTACATATTTATATAGTTTTATTTTTCATTCATTAATTTTTTCTTGTTTACATTTCAACAACGTATACGTCAAAAATGATAAGTGTAATTGATATTATATTCTTATCGGAATCCAGTTCCGTAGAACTCTTGATTAAATTTGCTGTGTCATATCAATATTTAATTACTAAACTAGATCTTAATAATTATACTACTAATTAAGGAAATAAATAAATGCCATTGAGATATTTTTACCGATGAAGGAAAACATCGTAATGTACCCAGCATATCGTAGAGTATTACCAAGATTATCTTTAATATGTGAAGTCTGCTAACCCGCACCAAGCCAACTTAACTATGGCCTATACTCTTACACTCAAACTATCGATTCCAGAGGAGTCCTGTGGCTAACAATGGGTGCTTGTGTACTGATCCGCTTATCAGTATAATACAGTTTTACACTTGATTCAAAATCTCAAACTAAATCACTAAGTACATACTGCGCATGTACCAACCAGGCACACAGGACTCCAGTGGAAAGAGAGGGAAGATAGATTAATTGCCCGAGAGTGACGGAGACAAAAATATTGTGAGACCGCTCTTTTTTGTTCCATCATTTTGTGTTCATGTTCCTTCAAGTGTAATAATTCAATGGTAAATAACTAGATTGACAAACCAGCTTACGAACACAATCAGGAGCCTCAATTAATAACAAATTCGCTGAAAATGTCCTGTCGTAAATCATTGTAGACACGACAACATGGCTGACCATTTCGACGCATTACAAATTAAGCATTTGCAATGAGAAGTCGATTTATTGCATCTTAACTTACAATCCTGATCGAATGGGTACAATCTGTTTAGCTACATCTATTTGAAAACAAACAAGAATGTCAGTTTAATCCTAAAATATAGTTAAATCATTTTTAAGCTACCAAACTTACGTAATGTACGTAAAAAACTAATTTAAAGATGATTTAGAGCCATATTTTTGCAACAACAAAAACTAGTAATTAATCATCATGATTTATTTAATAAATGAAGAGTGAAATCATACTCGTATGCGTTCGAAATTCAAAAACTTTATGTCCATACGTAACCGTAAAATTTTTTAAAGCAATAAGTCATCCATTAAGCTACCAACTTAATTATCATACGCTACACAAGGCTGCCAACTAACAAAAACTATAAAACGCTTTAAAGCCGTCCAACCAACGAGCAACAACAAAGTATACTCAAATTACATCCAATTATAACCCATTCAATCCTTTTAGTGGGAAATATTGTGAAAAAACACGGCAGCCAACAATCGCGGTAATTAAGAAAAGAGTTAACGTAACAAAAGATTTGACGTACAGTGCTACCAACATTCACAACACAGACGAATGATTGCGGTGTGAAATAATCGATAATCGAAAATCAAATCATTATTTTATACCACTTTTTTGTGTCGCCCAGATTGATAAATCAAAAATGTTTTTACTTGAGAGTTGGACAAAGCCCACCAAATATTTCTAAAGCACGCTGTAGTGAGTTAGAAGCTGCCAGCATCCAGCGACCTCATGCAACCTTTATCAATCTGTCCACTTGATATCAAAACAACGCGACACCTAAATTGTTTTGAATTTCGAATATAAACAACAAAGGCGACTGCAGCCACACGCAAATCTATAGGCAAAAGGAGCGGCCAATAATAATGAATTGCAAATTGATGTTTGAATATTTATTTGAACGCTATTCGGGGCACACTTTCAGCCACTTAATGCCTACTTAGATACGCAAAGCTAACGAATTGATGCCATTCATCGCTTAAATACGCTCGATTACTGATGTCTAGTGATTTATGTTGCATGATTTCTCTGTATGCCAATCCTTGATTAGAAATTCTATGACTATTACATTTTTTGTACGAACAATATTTTGAGAGGTGATTCGAATGTCTTATTATTTTTTTAATTTGCAGCATCGATAAAATAATGATTAGTAATTTAAATGAGTAATTATGCATTTTAATAACAGAGAAAATATTTGATGATTGAGTTGGCAACAAATATGTTTCTTTTATGATATTAAAAACTACCATATTACATGAAATCCGAAATTTTCGGTATCCCGTTTTTTACGCAATTATAGCCTGCAGAATAATTTTAATGATGATCGATATAAAAATATAATCGATTAAGTATGCTTCTACGCATCACTAACAGAAAAGGGCAACAATGGCGACGGTTAATAATCGACTTCTCGCGCGTCACAAACTCTTTTATCAACATTTTTATATTATTTTTAACGGAAGCGTTAATCCAGTTATATTAAACCCGAATTTGGAGGGTGGGATCATAGTATCGTATATAGGGGTGGCAAAAAGCAACCGTATCTTTTATTCCCGTCGGGGATGTTTTTTTTAGGCAAAGGACAAATTATTATAGGGTTTTGTTGACACAGATAATAGCGCGAAATTGCATTTGGTTGGGGCGCTCACCCCGATTTGCAACGGTAGTTAATATTGCTAACGATACAGGGGTAGTTTCGCATTATCTGCTGTCGATTTTAATGGGGTGGTATATTTATTTATAATTGTAGTAGCAGTTTTAATTCAATTCCTACTAATGGTATATGTTTTCTTTTAATTTTCGCTCCATAATCACATTTCAAAGATTATAATAATATTAAGTTTCATTTGTGTCAATACCTAAGTACAAGAAGTTTTATTTTTAGTATACCATACCTTTATAGGTCTGTTTTGATTTAAGTAATTTAATTTTAAATGCGTTAACGTTTCGACAATCTTTTTCAGTAATTATGGAATATTGGACACTATTTGACCCAATCACACTATACTTTAGAGACACATAAAATCAGTACATAAATCGTGTTTATTTATGTAGTATATTAATGCAATAAATATTATATTAGTGCACATAAACCCACATAAGTCAATTAAACCGCGACTGGTGCGTAATTAAACATTTTATGCCTTTATTATTACATCCATTATGATAATGATGTATTACTCGGATAGATTATATTTGCAAAACAAGCAACTTAGTTTTGCTTTTGGGGTTTTCATACTAATAATTATTGATCTGAAGGTATATCACAAAACAGAAAAAAAGTGGTCTGCCATAACGGTATTAATAAAATTAATACTTATCTTAAATTTTATATCCATTTTATATGTTTAATAGTATTTGATACTATGAAAAATCTGCTGTGAAAAAAATAGTATCGAACTGTCAATAGCAAACTGGACGAAAAAAATCATATATTATTAAAACTACAATTGCCCCACCTAAAATCGAACCCAAGACTTTTCTGTTAGTTCGGACATATGCTCTTAAACTTAAGACAAATTTATCAAGTGTCAAGATTAATTGGACGTTATCAGTTCGTTGATATAGCTCAAGTATTTTATTAGCACCTTCTTACAATATAATGACTGTTAATTATAAAAG
This sequence comes from Hyles euphorbiae, assembly GCA_023078785.2. Lineage (NCBI taxonomy): Eukaryota > Metazoa > Arthropoda > Insecta > Lepidoptera > Sphingidae > Hyles > Hyles euphorbiae. The sequence continues at coordinate 1,790,800 of CM041030.1, forward strand.
CAACACCTTTAAAAACATTTATGTTGTACTATCGGCTACGAAAAAGCCAAACAAATATTAATATTCTATTTTTACATCAGCAGTTCTGAAAGTCCTACAGTGTATTTAGACAATTATTACAGCTGCATACATAATAACTGCCTCGATGGCGCAGTTGTACGGTACGATTACAACGCTGAGGTCTCGTGTTCGAATCCCCGGTCGGGAAAGTAGACTTTTGAATGAAAGCAATAAAGAAACATTTATTTGTTACAAGAAATCGTTTACAGCTTTATGTAATTACTACTAATATAAGTGCTTGTCAATATTTTGTCATCTAATTTTTACGAACAAAATCGCGAAGTTAAACTTCCCAAGGCAACGAAGCAACGCAACGACACGAAGTGGACTGACAATGCATAAAAAATAGTTTTATTTCAATGAGTAACACTCGCGTAAATTTAAGAAAGCATTACACATAGACAGATTTGTAACACATCAGTAACCCATCCAATAATTATATAGGCCGCGACCCGCCACAATGTTGCTATCGGCCCATTAGCCGTAATTAAAACGAGAGATACTATTAATTGCTCATATCTGTGTTGACGTAAACGTACGATACTAAGTGAAACCAGAAAGGTCAATTTGTAACGGGATATTTTAAATTGATTAAGTGGTTCATACATTATACAGTCACTTAGCTATTTTTATTTCAACCGTTCATGGACTGTAGCAAAACCAACTGGTGGTAAGCGACACGATCGCTCATGGACAGTAGGAAAACCAAACAACATCATAAACTCCAAAGCAATGCTTGGCATTAAACTATAATCACCATCCTGAGACATAAGATGTTAAGTCTCAATATGTCCAGTAGTTTACTAGCTGAAATGAATTTACCCTGCTGTTTGGGAGGAGAAATAGACATTGCGATGTTACCAACCCAAGCGGCCTCTCACATATAGGAACTAGTATAAGTTCGTATTTTAAGGATTTTTTTTGTTGGTTAGATATAGCAAACGAGCCAATGTTTAACTTGATAGGTACAACAGCAAATTTTATAACTACAATACTAAGATTATAGTTTTTTTAGCGCCTCAGAAAATAGTAGGGGAATGGAAGGAAAAAGAATTGAAGAAAGAATAAGGTATTGGTCCTCCTGCAATCTTATCGATAGATCGGCGCTTTTTATTTGGTTATTTATTTGAAATTATACTACAAGTATACTAGTCCTAGTATCGTTATAATTTATAACTGGTTTGCCTGAATACTGTCAGATATTTTAGTTCTCAGATTTACAAAAAAGTTAAGCATGTCTGAGGGCTCTTTGCAACAAACGCATAGTATCAGCTCTATACAACATTCCAAATTAAATTAAAACGGAAAATATTTAACACTTTTAATTTTATTGAAATATAAAATGAATGACGTGAAAAGAAACGTGACGTCACTAGACGCTAGTTAAATTAATTACACGAGTCAATTAGGACTATTATCAGTTCAATGGCTTTGGAAAATAACTTTGTTAAAAATTAAATAACAATTTATCCAAGACGCATGTAGGGTTAACATCAGTCTTCGTTTACAGTGAAATACTAATAAGTAGTTCACACTTATATGCCCTAATGGGTAGATAGGATTATACCACCGATTTTTCCTCTGGCTTATTTTCGTATAAAACTGAATAAACAACCCACCCATCGTCACAATAAAAAGCTAAGGTGTATAAAAAATATTGAAACACCAACGAAAAATCATTACAACATTTTTAAACGAAATTTTGCGTAAAAACATGTCTGGAAAAAATGCGGATATGCTTGATAGCTTCACACTGCCTAAAAAACAAAGCGTGATTTGAACGTTAAATAAGGTGCTATGTATCTGTATTTTTAATTAAAATCCTATAGTAAATGTCTCATTAATAAATCATTAAAGTTAGTCCCTTGCTTATTAAATACAAACAAAAAACTGACATTTAATATTGCTGGGGAAGTTTCTTGCTGCCCATACTACGCTGTTGTTTACTTAACTTTTTATCTTTTATACAGTTATATCTTAACCACTTAAATAACCAAATACCGTAAGATCTTTGGTGAAAACCAATTGTCTATCTTAACTATTATCTTGTTAAATAAACCTTTTCATGGAGACCGCTTGGGTAATTTTAAATCCCGATTAGGACATAAAGCCTTTTTAAAACGGTTTTAAAAAGATATCCATAGACTTAACAAACGCGGCAAAGGTAATATTTAAATATAACGGACATATTGATACTATAAATATTTTTACTGCAATTTTACACAGAAAATATTTTGTCCCGTAACTGAATAAAAAAATATAACGTGATAGTTATTCCAAAGGAATCAAGCCTGATATCAAATTTCGATTAAAAAAAACTCTCTGAAAAAATAACTTCATCAAGAATTCTTACTTATTTACCCTTTAAATTTCTACGTAAAAACCTCCATCAATAACACCAAGTTACAAAGAACTGTCGTTAATATAAATACATGTTTTAGTTGAAAACAGTAGGAGAAACCATTAGGTCGAGATAAAGGAGCTTTCTTATCATTTACCAACGCTTTCAGATAAGCTACCGATCATTTTTTGTAGCTATACACTATACAAAATTTGTCTTGTGGTTAGTCGGCTTTTAAAGTTAAAATATTGTTTTGTATTGAATTATTACATTTCGCCTTATAAAAATGATTAAATAAATCATAAAAAATAAATTTAACTAAACGGCAAAACAAATTATTATCCTATAAAAAGAATAGAAAATTAATTTACAATAATAATATTTATTCAAAGTTCAAAAGCCAAAAATTTAAAAATTGTATCCCAAATCAACGGACTAAATTAAGATTTAAAAAACGAATGCTAAAATTTAAATAAAGAATAGTAATTAAATAAATTGTTCACAAAAACATCACCGGATGGACATGTAGATTTATGGCGTATATATTACTATAACAAAACAGTAATTAATCGTAATTAGACATTATTTATTAAACACAGATAAGTGAGCTTAATGTATATTGCAGTTGATACTTGATACTATGGTAATCGAGTTATCTAACTGGGCAGGCGCGGGTCAAATTGCCACTAATATGGGTCTCATTAATTACATTCACAATGATCCGTGATATTTTGAGTTCGATTCTCAGTTCGGGAAACACACATTTTGTTTTTTGTATCATAATAATTATCTACGGTTAAATTCACTTCCGCATGCGGTAACAAGTAGAAAAATAGTAATAGTTTTTTTTAAATTAACTTTGATAATAAAATTAAAAAAAGTAAATTAAAAAAAAAAACAAAATTGCGACAACCCTACGTATGTGTAAGATAAAAAATAACTGAACAATATTATGACACAAAATTAAGTGCTATATTTTGAAAACAAATTGTTTTTTGACAATCATTTCCACACACTGCTCTCCGATTTTCAGAGTTAACGTATTACAAGTTAAAAACAATTTACATGGTTAACCTAATGAGAACATATTAATACGGTTGAATTAATTGCATACATATAATTAGCACTTTGAAATAAAGATAATTACGAAACATTACATCTAGTTATTGCTATTGATAACTCTAATCTAATAGACCCGCCAATATAAATACGATGTACATAGCGCAGGTTTGAATCCGCACTGAGACATATTTTTTTAATACAAAGAACCTTAAGTTCTGAACCCAGTTCATTCAAATAACATAAATTATATCTGTATCTGTATCAGCCCGTATACGTCCTACTGCAGGGCACGGGCCTACTCTACAATCGAGAGTACGATTGAGAGTGGTTAGGCCATATAGTCTACCACGCTGGCCTAGTGCGGGTTGGTAAGGCCGCCACTTGTAATATTATTATTGTGTAATTTCTTTGTTGTTTCTCTGTACAATGCAAATAATTAAATAAATAAATATATACGGACTTATTCGTAGACAATTTTAAAACCTTACCAAATGTTTTGTCTTCTTCGCTCAAAGTGCTCAAACGTCGTGTGAAAGAGACAAAACATCTGATAGCTAAAATAGAATATTCAACTGTTTATAAATAAAGCCGTTATTATATATGTAAAATAATAAGGCCATAGCCTCGAGTTTACGTCAATCAGAAAATCATTAGCCAAGTTATTCCTCAATACTACGTGAAAACAAAATCCTACGGAACCCACATAGTTGTGGGATTTAATAAAAAAACAAAAAGGAAATAAAACTGCTTCGGTGGCGCAGTTGGTTAAAGGCCGCCTGTGAAACGAGAAGCCGCGGGTTCGGTTCCCGCATCGATAAAAATGTTTGTGAGAACAACAAGTATTTGTCTCGAGTCTGGATTTTTGCGAGACTTAAAAGTCTCTCTTAGTTTCTGTTACCACGTGACAAGGCTCAATTGATCATAATATGGGTTCAGGACTGTGTCTGTTCGGTGTATTTATTTATTTAAATAAAATTAATAAGCTTTGAAAAACGTTAAAAGTCATTAGCCGTCGGTAAAAATTATGAAGATTTTTAATTATGACACACAAATTTTCGTCATTTTAAGTATTATCAATGTAATTAATTGTGATTGATAACTTAACTAATCAACAGTTTGAATGAATGTCGACCTTGTGTTTGCCGGTTCAATTGTTAAGAGAAGCAAAAAATCTGTTCATGATTTTTTGATTTATTAAAAAATGATTACGGAGCGTAAAGTCATATAATAATTATTTATTAATTAATATTTTTGCAAAATATCTTATAATCAACTGATCCCACGAAACTGTAGGATTATGGGATTAGTATAAAAATAAGCGACGGGAATATAGGAAAGTAATATTAAACTCATGAAATAAACTTATTCTGTTTCTGTATCAGCCCATATACGTCTCAATGCAGGGCACGGGCCTACTCTACAATCAAGAGTACGATTGAGAGTGGTTAGGCCATATAGTCCACCACGCTGGCCTAATGCGTATTGGCGGACTTTACCTACCATAGAAATTCTTACAAATCGCTATGGTATGCAGGTTTCCTCACGATGTTATCCTTCACCTTTAATATCTAACTATAAATCTTAATAAAACAACTAATAATTATGCTTAATTGTATTCAAGGCAGATGTTTTTATCCCACGCTTATATGGGGTCATATTTTCAGTTGCCGAATGATTTGTCTTATAATTAATCGCTCATAACTTCAACCCTTTTCCAGAATATGCATTTTTGTTCTCCTAAACCGTAATATATTTTTTACGGTACATTTCGACCGCAATTAATTAACTTATTTTAAATTCTATGTTTAAATCGTGAGTTTAACTGTAAATAACAATTTAAAAGTTAATACATATAATAATTAACCAAGCCGGTAAAATTGAGTCGACAAGTGAAAATATCGCTTGTATATTTGGACGGCACTCCAATTACTTACTATCATGTGACATTATAAACTGGTAAAAAAACTGTGAAAAATACTCAATCAACACATATTAATTCAACTGCGGTGACAAAAACTAAATACACACAGTTAAAGTCATCACTAATGACACGCACTAGACTATGAATTAACCAGTAAAGTAAAAATACACTTTAAATTACTACGCTCGGTTTATAACAACATAATTAATTTTATGCGAATTAATTAATTAAAAAGCAATTTTTATTTATATTTCGTAGGCTTTACCGTCAACTATAAATAAAAGTATTTTTACTGTAATTATCCGACCATTACGTGAGGTCAGCGCAAAAAACCTATGCCCTTAGTTGGGAATGATTCGGATCGTAATTATACCACTGGGATCATCTCAACCCCTTCAGTTATACACAAATATCATTGTCTAGCATAAATTAACAGTCATATAGATTATGCATGAAGGATGTGCCAAAGCAATAATTTACAACATCAGCCTAATTCATGTACCACTAATTATCCCGGGTCTCACCTACCATTCGAATGGATTAGGCCTTAGTCCGTCCCACAGGCCTAGTGCGGGTTGTCGGACTTGACATATCTCAAGATTATGATGAAGAGAATGCACTTACCTCCGGGAAACCTGTGAGGGAAGAGTCTGCCGTGCCTGTTGATGAGCCACGGGTAGAGCTGGTAGGACTCGCGCGGCACTGGCGCGGCGGGGTGGTGCGGGGGCGGGTGCAGCGGCGCGCCGAAGCCCTGCTGCTGGTGCGCCAGCGCCGCCGCCAGCGCCGCGCCCTGGAACTGCGCCAGGAACTGGTGGTGGCTCTGCGCCTCCAGGTACGGCAGTCTCTTCAGCTCCGGCGCCGGGAACACCGCCGGCAGCGCGCTCGGCCGCACCACGGGCCGCGGCGACGGACTGCGCGGCGACGCCACCGGCGACGGAGACCCCGGGCTGCCCAGCGGCGGCGACGCGCGCTTCCGCTCCGAACCGCCCACTATACTGTCTATGCTGAACCCGATCTTCGGCTTCGATGGCACCGCCACCACAGGGGTCGGTGCGAGAGGCATCATGCTTCCGGTTCCGCCACAATAATTACACCAAATCAGATGCACATGTCACACACACGATCCATCGTGACGCGATACGAACGCCAGGGCGGCGCGCGGCCGAATGAGCCGCGGCACCCGGCGCCTGCTCGCCCCCGGCGCGCGCCGCCGCTGGGGAAAAACGACCAACATGGCACCCGCCGCTCTCATTGGCCGCTTCCGCTCGGAAGGCGTCGAGCTTCGTTCTTTATTTGAAAAGCTGGCTCGCCATTGGCGCGCGGCGATGGAAGGTGTCGATCGGCTCGAGATCGCTTTCCCGATGGGCGGTTTGAATAGAGAAGTGGCGCTTTACCCGGCCGTGGCGTGATGCGACAGATTTGTCGGCTGCGGTGGGACAAATGGGGCTTTTAAATTTCGCCGGTTATGTTTCAATTAAGGCGCGAGCGCGGGCGCGTAATACTTTTTAATTAACTCTAAAGCTTTATTAGCTTAATGTAGCGAGATAAAGGGCCGCGGGTGTAGCGCGGCGATTGGCTGAGACCGCGTCGGTCGCCGCGTCCGTCTCGATATCGTATGAATTTCACGCGTGTTTTCCGCCATTATAAACTAAATGAATGTTTTGTAAATAGTTTGATTGTGCTAATGAAATCGGTCACGCTCCGGTTTGCGTTCAGTGATTGATTTTTGTTTTATTCTCGCGGCTTACATTCGATAACGTGTGGCTGTGAACAATGCTCGCCGGCGGTCGGGAAGAATCACTGCAGCAATATTTACATTCACAAAATTCATGTTGTGCTATTAAAAATGTTAAAATAGTAACTTCATTAATATTCTTAATGAACAAATATAATCAATTAAAAATATTTATAGCCCTGTATTTTCAATTAAATATATATGAAAGATTTCAATATTGCTCTATACTTTTCTAAACCTTATCGCTATAATATTTAAGCCATGCGTTTAGGGCTAGGCTAGTTTAAGGCCATAATTCATAAGCCTTCTCAATTGCAGTCTCAGTCGTAGGAGTTTCGGACTCAACAGCAGGCGGTTACTGTCTCATACAGTTAGAGTAAACAATAAGAATAAAACAAACGAGAAATTGAATAAATTTGTCATTTTTTACACTAAAACTGTAATAAGACATTTTAATAGTATCAATATATTTTTACATCCAGCAATACAAGGTATATCAAGACTGCTAAAATGTATCTGGGTGGTAGTTTTAGTGACTACAAACACAATGCAACTAAACATTTCGCCAAAAAACGCGTCAATTTTTTTTTATGATTTTTAAATATCAACTTTTTTGGGTGGTTAATCCTAAGTTTTTGCTAAAATAATAATTTAAATCCTTGCAAACAATTGCGTCATTAAAAATAGCATGGTGTATAATATTATTTTAGATAAAACTATTTATTTCCCCCCGAATACGGCGATAAGAAAAAAATACAAAAAAATCGACATCCAACAGGACCTTCAGAAAACCTAACACCATATTATACAGTAAGCAAATAAGTAAATTACAACCTAAAGGCGCCCCTACCAAATAAACTCTTTGTAGGATTTGTAAGATATGTAACGGTCTAGAATCATTTGGAGTGGTAGAGTCTTGCTTTACTTAATTAAATATTGTAGAGGCACACTTTTGTCAGACATAAATGGGCATCCGAGTGGTACCATAGTCTCAGGAGATCAACGTGAAGCGACAGCTGTGCCGTCGCGTTTCGTTCGGTGAGTGAGATTGCCGGATGCCCAAATCCTCATCCCTCCATTTTTTCCGGCAACACATCCATGATGCAGCGATGTGGAGTTGACCTGTTTGCTGATATTAACTATGCAATGCACTTAAAAAAAGTTTAAGCTACTGTGTCATGAAAACCTTGATTTTGATAGCTACAATTTCTAAAAAAGCGTAGTGAAACAACAGCTTTGTTGTCGCATTTCGTTCGGTGAGGGGGATTGCTGAGGCTCTATGGCTAATAGTATTATTGTTTAAGCACTGATAGTGACTACCACGTTATGGGAAACCTTCTTTTATTGCACTGAATGGCGAGACGAGCGTGCCGTTCGCCTGATGGTAAGTGATACGTCCGCTCATGAACAGTAGTAAAACCAAACAACCAAACAACTCGCCATCCTGAGACATAAGATGTTAAGTCTCAATATGTCCAGTAGTTACTCTACCTTCTAGGTTGCTAATGTATATCTGATTTTCTTCAGGCCGGCATAAGTATATCGACTTACAAGAAAATCATCACTCGGCGGTGAACCAAAAAAAGGTAAAGGTGGCTTAGTATAATTGAATTTGTATTCTGAGTAAATACAGTAATAACATGAAGTTATAGAAGTTTAAGGAATATTTATTTGTATAAACGTGTATATGCTTAAAAGAACGTGAACTAAATACTCAATTACATACATGCATTGTTATATAGGTATGTAGGTACCTACCTTTTATACCGACATAGTGAGTACGCTACAAATAGCAGAATTTTTATTTAATAATTCATTTATTTTATTTATTAGGTCTACTAACAATAACATACTTGGTCTAAGTTCATGATTATACTAAAGCAGACAGCATTCAATAAAACAAATTACATAACTATCTATATATGAAATTGTATGCCTATAATAAATTAAATTAATTAGCAAAGTGACAAAAAGACAGCCTCCGTGGCGCTGACGTTTAGACGCCGCCTGTGAAACGAGAGGCCGCGGGTTCGATCCCCGCACCGAGAGAAATGTTTGTGTGGCCCACAAATATTTCTTCTGGGTCTGGGTGTTTGTGAGACCGAAAAGTCTCTCGTAGTTCCTGATACCCACGACACAAGACTCGATCTTAGTGTGGGGTCAGGACTATGTATGTGACTGTTGGGTGTTATTTAAATTTACAAAAAGTAAATGTCTAAAAATAAAACACTAAGAACAAGAAAACCATTACGGTCACTGTACACAAATTAAATATGAATACAAGAATATTTTATATTTGGTTAATATAGAGGCTTGGCTTATTGCTTCTACATGCTATTCTTAAAAGATCCAATGTTCTATAACCGACAACATGAATTGTTCTTCAAATTCCTCTTGAATTGCTTTTACTATGGTAGGTTTCTCATATGTGGGAGGCCGCCTAGGTAGGTACCAACGCAATGTTTCTCCCGCCATACAGTTGTGTAAATGTTCTGTTGTGTTTCGGTTTGAAGGACATTGTATTCAGATTAACTTGTAAACATATTGAGACATAAGATCTTATGTCTCCGGATGGCGAGCGCAGTGGAATGCCAAGCATTGATTTGTAATTCAAGGTGTTGTTTGGTTATGTCACCGTTCATGAGCAGTCGTATCGCTTTCCATAATTTCTAATAAAACATAAAATAAAATCCAGTGTTTTCACTTTTAGCGGACGTCTACCTTATCGAAAATAGCTTCTTTACCAAAGAAGAAAGTTAAGACATTAATTAACCCTATTGCTGTAAGAGTTAAGACGGACGGCCCAACTCAGTCGAGCCGACTCATTTTCATTCACATTGATGTCGTAGTGGAAAACTGATTACAGTTAGGCTTTGCCATTATTATGCCAGTATACTTATTATCAGTCTCAAGAAGTTTATTGCTAAAACTAGGCTCTTCCTAGGATACAAAAGATAATCAATTTTGCAGGTCACTGTAATTCACTAAGCCGCAAGCCGCTTCCAACTGGTTACAGTGGAAATTCTTAGGATTGGAGACCTAAATGTTTAAAATACATTTGTTTTTATAAACAGAAAATATATGTAGGTTAAAACGACAGCAATAACAATATAAATAAAGCTATTTTGTAACATTATAATTATCATGGAATACTAGTAGGAACTAGACTAACAAGTTATTGACGCATCAAAAATGTTATAAATAAATCACACATATTATGTATATTTTGTTATTATATTTTACGATGACGTTGAATCCAGTTTCGCCTACACTCTTAAATTTCAATGATCGGGCTTTACCAGGTCGGTAGCACAGTGGCACAGAAAACCGACTTTATGTAATAGTTTTGCTTTTACGTTTTTTAAACTACTACACAGCGACTAACGGCCATATTCTATATCCTATCTATCTGTAACAAGCAGTTAAAATGACAATTTCGGTACAATTATACGCTTTATTACACAAAGATAGACAAATATATTTATCTTACCTAGCTTTATATAAATATATGCACCATATCTCTACCTTTGTTAACTGAAATATAAAATGCATCTACATATCTAATGAAATCTCTTGTTAAAGATAGATAGATTATTGAGAACAGCTGTACGTGGTAGTAACTGCCTTATACACTAAATAACACTATTTAGTATTATTACTTATTCGGATATACATAAAAATCCAGCAGAAGTAAAGTAGTACCCAGAGTAACTACTCGACATATTGAGACTTAACATCTTTTGTCTCAGGATGGTGAGCGCAGTGAAATGCCAAGCTTTGCTTTGTAATGCAAGGTGTTGTTTGGTTCTGCTACTGTTTATGAGAGATCGTATCGCTTACCATCAGGCGAACGGAATGCTCGTCTCGCCAAAAAAAAATACAGCCGTATGGTTTCAGAAACAATGTTGCTTTTTAAAATAATAATAGTCACTTTAAATTTAGTTACATACCCAAATATGGGCACTGTGCCCAACAACACCTTGCGCTCCATAACTGGAATTAGGGATGTTTGGAGAAAATCGGCCGAATTGAAATGGGATCGGGCGGGACACGTCACCAGGATGCATCCGAAAAGATGGGCGAAAATTGCCACGCAATGGACGCCCCCGGACGGCAAGAGGCGACGAGGTAGACCTAGGAAGAGATGGCGTGACGACCTTGACAAATTCACCTGCGTATGGACGGCAACGGCAGAAAATAGAGACAAATGCAAGGAGTTGAGGGAGACCTTTGCCCAGCAGTGGGACATTATAGGTTTATAAAAATAAAATACTATTTTGTATGTTATAGGCTCGACCTGATCATAACATACAAACAATGTCCACGACCAACGGCGCTAATAGTACCTCCACCCACCCTTTTTCTGGAACAAGCGTGAACTTATAACTCCAGTAAAGGAATTCTACAAAAATCTTCCTGTTTGCCAAACCAAGTCTAACACCCAATTTCACAAGATCATCTGGATATTATCACGCCTTCTCTCTCAGGGAGCGGCCAGAGCGTGATCTCATTTGAATAGGCGAACACAGGCTGCGCGGGGCATCCACTTATTTGGACGTAAACGGTAGAAAGTGTGCAATGGTTTTGTGTGAAAACTCATCGACAACGATTTGCTACAATTGAAGGGGCATAAGGTACAATTCGGTGATCTAACAAAACTGCGTTATGAGTTTGTATGAAGCAAATCTAATAAATAAATAACACACAACAGTCCCATACATAAGTGCGTGGTGGCCTGTTGGTAAACGGACTAGACGCGACTGCCAACATGTCCACGGTGGTCGCCAGTTAGAATTCTAGGGCTCACCTCAGACTGTTCGGAGTCATGTGTGTATTGATAATCAATCACCACGCACTAAAACCGTGAAGGAAAACATCGTGAGGAAACCTGCATACCATAGAGATTTAAAAATTTCTATGGTGTGTAAGTCCGCCAACCCGCACTAGGCCAGCGTGGTGAACTACATGGCCTAACCACTCTCAATCGCACTCTCGATTGTAGAGGATGCTCGTGCCCTGCAGTGGGACGTATATGGGCTGATACATAACAGTGTGCCCGTATATAAGAGGCGGCAAGATGTCCCCACTAAACCCCCACTCTTTAATTCAAAATACTTATATTTGCTTCATGTTACAAGCTACTTTAATATTGTTTTGACAGAAATATTAATTTTTATGTTATTATATTGTACGCATAATAATATAAAAAACAATAATTATCAATTAATGACCTATTGTATCAAATTATTATGGTTATTGATATGTCGCCTATATTAGTACTGTATCAGCCCATTTTCGTCCCACTGCAGGGCACGGGCCTCCTCTACAATCGAGAGTACGATTGAGAGTGGTTAGGCCATATAATTATGTATGTAAATTCTGATGCTATACTGATGTGAATTGTGATTATAATTATATGACTTGACCACCCTTAAATGAATTTTGTCGGGAATATATGCACCTATGGTGTGATAATAGAAGAATAAAAAAGAATATACAATTCGATGTACGTATAATAAACCGAATGTTTTTGTTTTAAACATTGTCTGATAGTTTTGTCTGCAATACATATACATTCAACTCGTGTCATATACCTTTGTGCGGTAGGCATACAAATTGTGAGTAATTATCCAAAGAATTCTATTGGAAATTTTAATTTTATAAAAAATACCCAACACTAATACAATATGTTTATATTTCACATACAATTTCCATACATTGATTAAAATATACTCAAATTATTTACACACATCAGATAAGGTCGAAATAAATATATTTCATACTTTAAACATTTCATATTTAGCAATGAATGTGACCACAAATGCTTTTTATTTTATAATTTACCATTTATATGCTTGATCCATTTATGAACTACAAATGTAGAGCTTATACCCAATACCTTATCATTTCTAATATCTACCCAATTTATCCATTAGCTACCCAGAACTAAAAACTTGAATACTTCACGCGCATTATTCAAATAACAAACATATTTGAGCGGCAAGCTCCCAGAAAAAATACCGATCCTCTGATTAACTTTTACAAGACCAGTACCGCCATCTAGCGAACCGATTTCGAAGCGAAAGAATTTATTGTAAGTTTAATTTGTCCCCCGGGAACTACGTGTCCCGTCTCTATAAAATGTATCAAATGTCGTTTTCGGACCCTACGGCAACCCTGTTGCAAAATATCGTGTTTCTTATAACATTGTCTAGTAAAATACGCGAAAACATACAACAATATGTCTTTTTTTATTATTTATCCGTATAATAATGCCATTGCACTTTTCTAATATTAGATATACCGCCGTAATATACAGTGTTCACCATTGTTTTGATGTAAAGATTGTTTTATTTATAAGATATTTTTACTATTTATGTAAGCCTTAGAAGTAATATCTACTTATTGAGCTATCAACCAAAAAAATAGCTTCCAATCATTTGACTATGGATATAAAATAATACTCTAATAGAGTCGCTTAATTTATTAATTAAATATCTATATAAGAATTTGTGTTATAATATATATTCATTATATTAGGTATCTACCGTAATTGGAAATCAATTTTGTCAAAATGGCCATACCAATATCGCTACAATAGGTGACGAAGCTTCGGCTTCAAATTATTGTTTTGTCCATGACAATGTGGATCGTTAATTCCGGATATAATAAAATTCTATGCACACTAGGAGTAGCGAGTGAAAATTTAAGTGCTCATTACTTCGAAAGATTGTCGACACACAATTAATACAAATATATTAGAGGAACAAGACGAGAAGAACAAAATGATAAGCTAAAACATTATATTTATTCAAACATTACATAATAGGAGAGGCCCAATGTCCAGCAGTGGCCGCAGATGGTCTGATGATGATAATGAAACATAATATTAACACAGAAACTTGCAACTACAAAATATATTTTAATAACTGTAGCCAGAGGCTTTCAAGCATAAAGTAAGTTAAATAAGCCTTTATATGTCAAAATCTTGACCATTTGAAGTGTTAGTTCGCCGTACACCCAGTAGAGGGCGCTGATAAATGATTGAAAAACTATGCTTGTTACATTGATATTTGTTGCACTTACAGTAAAGATTGCCATTATCAGCTGTGGTGACCATCTGACCGTTGTAATAGTGTACAAAATGTAAAATTAATACGAGCCTTGTCGCCTCGGATCGATTGGCGCTGATTGCAGCTATAGGGATGTGGAGTATACTCTCATTACTCAGAATTTTTCAAATGCAATGCTTCTATAAAGTTACCTACCGTTTTTGTGATAACATTTGTGAGGCATAAACAATGTTACTGTAGAAGATCCTTTCGCCGCCACTAAAGTTAGCCTAGTCTAAATATTTGTTTATAGATGTTGTAGTATCTACAAGGCATATATTCAGTGGACTACCTCTGACTGTAGACAGGGAGAGAATATGTAAAAATCCTTGATTGTTTTAGTAAATACATAAAATTGTATCTGTATCGTATCAGTCCACATACGTTCCTCCTCTACAATCACGACTACGATTGAGAGTGGTTTGGCCTGTTTACCAATTACCATCAGGCCTGAAATGACTCCCAGCATCGATTTTTAAGCACAATCCAAGCACTTTGTCCCATTGCAACGTACATATATATTATTCGATGAATGTCGTATGATTAAAACCCAAACCGAAATGTGAACCTAAACATGATCCAGAGCTAAACTTAATCGCCATACTGTTTGATATAATATTAATATGGTTATCGAAATACTTTCTTCCGTCAATGAGATAAAAATTAAAGAAGTGTTATGTACTTAGATTTTTGAAGGTTAATAATTTAATCTATCTAAAGTCATAGGCATCATCGCTTAAAGAGCTTTACCAGGATAATCACTGCGGCTGCAGCGCCGCCGCGGCTAAACCGGTTTGGACGAAGCTTTGCGAGGAAATAATCCTCATTCGAAACAAAATATACCGTTTAATTCCAAAACGCCAAACAATTTAAGCTGTATTAGACATTCTAATCGACAATAGATGTTCAAAGGTTTTAAAAGATTTCTATCTTGTTCAATATTGCTCTTCCTTTATAATTTTAGTAGGTATGTATCTAATATTTTTTGTCAAGAAAACTTGCAAATTTTATAGTTGTACCCAAACTGTATTGGACGAATGACTAGATCCCACAACACAGAAATCCTAGTGTGGGGTCTAGTGCTTTTTATCTATATCTTTAAATCTTTTATTGAAATAAAACAATAAACTTATTATTATTAAACTTATATAATATTTATTTATTTATATAATCCTTTATTGCACATAATAAAAATACAGTGAAGAAACAACACAATAATAATAGTACAAGAGGCGGCCTTATCACACTAGGTAATTTCTTCCAGGCAACCTTTGGATGGATATTGAAATAGGATAATATATTTGATATTGCGATATGAGCGCCCTCTATTATTGAAACTGTGGCACTAATACCACCTCTGCCTATCGAAGACGTAGCAAGAACACAAATGTACGTTCAAAATGTTCAATAAAATCGATATCGACTAAAAATATAAATGTATCGATATCGACACATTGGAATCCGTGCAGAAATCAATCATAAATGTGTCGCAGTGAAACAATGGGTGTGTGTGGGCGGCGCGACGCGGGCGGTCCACAGATATTAGCGCAAACTCTTCGATTCCCGGTAGGGACAATATTACTATCGATAATTCACTATCAATTCAGACTTCTGTGTGAATGAGGTTTAATTAATTAATCACTGAATTTTTGTTTCTGGTCTGGGTGATTTAGAATATTATATTTTTTATCTGTGATTCCAAGCCCTTTTCTTGCAATGAATGGCGAGACGAGCATGCCTTTCGCTTAATCGCGATACGACCGCTCATTAACAGTGGCAAAACCAAACAACACCTTAAATTACAAAGCAATGCTTGGCATTCCATTGCGCACGTCATCCTGAGACATAAGATGTTAAGTCTCAATATGTCCAGTAGTTAGAATTAAGAATTAACTTAACTCATGTGGTTGTGATATGAGGTATGAACTGGAAGGATGTTAGACCTATTCCCAAATAAAAAAATACCCTTTACTTAGCTTAGCCTAAGTATATATTTTTTTCTTCTTGGCAATGCACTGCTTGTGAGCCTAAGTTTTATTTTAAAAATATATTGACTTTATCAAACCGTCACCCTATCACTCCCTAGATCCTAATCACATTCAAATCCCTAACAGAATTATCTTTCGTCAAAGTTTAACTAAATAAAAGCGGCTATAAACGGTGGTTTATCTTAATAGTTTGGACAAAGGGCGCGCGTTAACCCGCTTACCGCCAATTAACCACTAACTTATCTGTCCTGCCCATTGCCTTCAGTCGACGGTAACTGCACTACAAATGGTAGATAACTATAGTATCTTATTGACCGTAGTTCGGTGAAATATATACTTTTTGATTGTAGATTTTTAGTACGGGGTGATAAATTATTATACAATTAGAAATAGGATATTCAAAGGTAAAATCAATTATGCTTCATTTTAAAAGACATAAATTTCATATAACTTTGTTTTTCCAATTTAATTTTGTATCCATTTTAATGGACATTAATTTCATGTAACTTTTTCAATTGAATTGCATAATTTAAATATTTTTAAGCTTATTGGTTTAAAGTTCTACGATCGAACCTAATTTTCATTAAAGGTTATAAAACTACCATCCACCTTTTTATAATGAAGGAGGATTTTCTTACTAGCAATACAAATGACTAGTCCGTATGATTGTATGTGGTTCAGTCCAGATTGGTCATCGAGCGAGATATACCTAACTATCTTCTATTACCCAGTTCTACCTATAATAGGTCTATTCGAAACTGGAAAGGAACAAGCTAAACGTAGAAGGTGACCCTCTCGCATGAATCAGGTTGGTTTCCACTGCTGTTTACAGTGATCCCTATCCCCCGAGTCCGACATCCTCCGACATTTGGTTAGACGCCGACAGCGAGGCGAGAGGCCACGGGTTCGATCCCCGCGCCGACACAATTGTTGGTCTCCTTGTGTTTGTGAGATCGAAAAGTCTATCGTCGTTTCTGATACATGCGATACAAGATTTATGTCTTAGCCCGGAGTTGGAAATATGTATTTGTTTATTTTATCTAATTAAATCTTAGATTTTTAGTGTAAATAATTTTTATATACCCAAAGCAATTTGACAAAAATACAATAAAAATATATGGAGTTGCAATATGGACAGATGATAAAACGCATCATCTAAAAATAGTGCAAGGCGGGTATCGATATCGATATATCGAGCGGCAGGCGCGGCCATTTTGTTAAACACGCCATTTACGAGCGGGAACGCGCCACGCACACTTTAATGGCCACCAGATTAATTTAATATTTTGTAATTGCCGTTTTTACTTCCGTCCGCGTTTTAATGAGAAAACGTTTTAGTCTTTTTCAGTTGGTTTATTTACACTCATTGCGTTTATAAGGTAACAGCGGGGTTTTATTAAGTACCTACGTAATAAGTATACATAAAGCAATGGTATACACTATCAGGCTTTATCTAAAAACCTATTTTAATTTTGTCCTCTTCGCTCAAACTGAATTCATAACTCGATCGCAAGGGACAAAACATTCGATAGCTAAAATAGGTTTAAAACTGTGTATGAATAAGGTTGTTTAAATACATAAATATTGGCTATTAGTTTAGAGTAATATATCAACGATATAGGTATATTGGACTAAAAAATAAAATGAGTGGATAATATTATCTTACTGAAATTTTATGAGAATCTTTATTGTTACATTATGTTATTTTATGTTGTTATTATGATACCCTAAAGGCTAGGGCACAATTACTGCTAGCGATTTCCACATAATTCTATTTAAAGAGCCGACTCTTCCATTAAACTGCAAGTGTTGTAAAAATCCATGAGCAGTAAGAAGCTTCCATTAGGAAAGCAGTTAGCTCATCTGATAATCCTATTGAAAATATGCGTAGCTGCATTGCTTTACCCACCGATACTTTATTTTCAAGTTGTATTTCAAGCTAACTGGCATTTCTTAATCTAATTAATGTATATAATAATTTACATAATTAATGTTCTCTTAAAATTTCAAACCACCTGAATGTCATTGCATTCAGTCAGTCAGTCAGTTCGTCGACCCCTTTAACCCTCCAAATGAATATTGGAGTCTTTTTAATTATTTTTAGGAATAAGTAATTTTAACAGCTTTAGGTTTATAGATCACGCGACCGGATTTATTAAGTACAAACACAAGTACAATCTCAGTAAGATCTTAACAGCTGTGTATAAATTTAAAGGTAATTAATTTAAGCTAATATTTTTTCCACTAATGTGTCATGGCATGAACACTTTAAAAAAGGTGTTAAATATTACCTACATTATTAATCTGTGGTTGATAAAATAATAGGTTTTAAGACTTTTGTAACGAACAAGACATAGACGGCAAAAATATAACTACACAATCCTAGCAAGTTTACTGATGGCAGGTCTCTCATATGTGAGAGGCTCCCTGGCTAGGAACTACCAAAATGTCTATTACTCTCACCAAACAGCTGTGTAAATGCACTGTTGTGTTCCAGTTTAAAGGAAATTGTAGCCAGAGTAACTACTGGACATAATCTTATTTCTCAGAATGGCGAGCGCAGTGAAATGCCAAGCATTGCTTTATAATTCATGGTGTTGTTTGGTTATGGTACTATCCATGAGCGATCATATCGCTTAACATCAGGCGAATGGCATGCTCATCTCGCCATTCCT
The DNA here is from genome assembly GCA_023078785.2 of Hyles euphorbiae. Classification (NCBI taxonomy): domain Eukaryota; kingdom Metazoa; phylum Arthropoda; class Insecta; order Lepidoptera; family Sphingidae; genus Hyles; species Hyles euphorbiae. Next base: position 1,809,694 of record CM041030.1, read on the forward strand.
AGCAATACAAAAAAACAGTAAAAAAATAATTATATACCTAGTTAATTTGTTATCACGGACCTGATAAAACTTGCAAGCAGTGACTAGATGCACGCTGCATCTATCAGACTACTGTGGAAATCCTTGAAGACAGCCAGTTAGGCGATGGATTACTAGATTACATTATTTGCAATAAGTCTGTGGTGACGCACCAGAAGTGCATCCACTTATACCTGAGGAATATGTGGGAACGTAACTACTAACTACGTACCAACTGGTAGTCCAAAACGGAATCCTGGGCAACCATATGCATATAACCTTCCATCATCTCATAGTTACCAGGATATTATAATAAACCATACATTGCCCTTTTTTAGTTAGGAGACAAACGCACAGACCTGTATATACGCAATAACCTGATTATACTAGAGTTTCTTGTCCATTCTTCACCCGTTCTGGTGGTAGAATATAAATGGACTGAATCTTAAGTAGGTATGTTAACATTTTATGGGTTCCATAAATTATTTTCATTTACAACACCAAATCAACTATTAGCGTTAGGCCTTAAGACAGCTCATAAGCTATAGCTCGTTTTGGAGGTTTCTAACTTTTTAACTTTTTTAAAATAAGGCAGCATTATGAAGTCTAAAATAAATAAATAAATACACCCAACAGTCACATACATAATCCTCAACCCACATTACGATCAATTAAGTCTTGTGCCGTGGGTATCAGAAACTACGAGAGACTTTTCAGTTTCACGCACACCCAGACCCGAGACAAATATTTATGGGCCTCACAAACATTTATCTCGGTGCGGAGATCGAACCCGTTTCCTCTCGTTTTACAGCCGGCATCAAACCATCTGCGCTACGGAGGTTGTCATAATAAGTCTAACTACAACTGATTTCCATAACAACAAACACAATTTCCAACTGGCAACACTAACCAAAAAATACAACAGTGTTAACAAGTGCTTATTAAAAAGTCGCTCCGGGCGGTTGTAAACTATCATCCCTCGATTTTGCTGGTTAATAGCTTTAATTGCTGCCTCACCGCACCAAACCTTCAATTAGTCGTTGAAAAATAAATAAACACGCATATAATACCAGTCTTAACTAATTAACAATTAATATTGCTAACGATGTAGAGAAGTTTGTCTGTGCGTTGGTACTTTTTAACACGCTTCTATTAGCTTCACCAGTATGTTTGTATGTATGTATGTTTGTATGTAACCGACTCCTTTGAGCTCAATTTTGCCCTACTTTGAACGATCAGATTTAATTCAAACTTTGCAAACTTATCCAGGACCGATGACAACGCAATAATTTAAAAAGTATATGACATTATCTTATCCATCTTAAAAATATTTTTTGAAAAAAATATTAAAATTTGTTAATTTGCGCGCAGCAGTCTTTTTTTGATAAGACAGCCGTAGATAATGTTTTTAGTGCAAGCAATTAAATTATAGTTTAAAAAACTAAAAAAACACGCTTGCATAAAAGATCCAACTAAAAACTAAAAAATAATTGATAATGAGTTTAAGATTCAAAAGAAAATGGAGTAAAATACGAATATGCATATATATATATTTATATATATAGCGAAAGTGCATTATGTTACGAATATGTATTAATATTATTATTTGTATATTAATTAGTTTATTATTATTATTTTCTTTTCTTTTTTTCGTTTTTAGCATTTATTCTTTATTCTTACACTGCCCTCTCTTTCTCCTTCTGTTATATCCATCCAAAGGTTGTCTGGCAGAGATCGCTCAGAGCGATAAGACCGCCTTTTGTACTTTTTTATTTTAGAGTGTCCCTTTGTGTAGTTATAATAAATCAGTGTACAATAAAGATTGAAATAAATAAATAAATAAAATACATACATTTTCTTGCTATAAATGCATGCAAGCGTGTTTTTTAGTTTTTTAAACTACAATTGAATTTATATCAATGAATGACGAGACGAGCTTGCCGTTTCTTCCCCTGATGAAAAGCAATACGACCGCTCATGAAAACCAAACACCTTGAATCAGAAAGCAATGCTTGGTATTCCACTGCGCTCGCCATCCTGAGACATAAGATGTTAAGTCTCAATATGTCCGGTAATTACTCTGGCTACAATCTCTTTCTCACCGTAACACAACAGTGCATTTACACGCCTTTTATGCGCCCGATGCAAACTTTTATAGACATGCCATAAACCTAGGTCGGGTCTGGGCATTTTTGTGTCCTGTGCTTTGGAATTGCTTAAACTGTCCTAGTACGGCACTGTTTATGTACGTCCATCAACGGTACCAATCAAATATACTTGTGGCTATTATATTAATAATTTAATTTGCTTAACTACAGTAAACAGGTCTTTTACGGCCCATATTTAGATTAGTACATAACATTACAGTGATTTACTGAATGATTCAATGTCTATAGTAGAACCATAATGTATATTTGCACAACATTTTTTGAATTGATATAAATACATCGAGGCGAACATGCTTTTCGCCAGATGGTAAGCGATACGAGCACTAATGGACAGTGGCAAAGCTTGGCATTCCACTGCGCTTACCATCCTAAGATATGTATAAGATGTTAAGTCTCAATATGTCCAGCAATTACTCTGGCTACAATATCTTTGAAACCGAAACACAACAGCGCATTTACACTACTGTTTGGCGAGAGAAATAGACGTCGGGGTTCTACGTATCCAGGCGGCTTCTCACACAGGAGACACTTACCATCAGTAATTTATGTTCAAATTTGAACATTAGCTTAACCATGATAGGCCATAGATCTAGAAGAAAAAAATAACCAATTAAGATAGCCAAACAAGTAAACCCGCCGTCAAAGCCAACACATTTGAAAGAGACGTAACTCACTCGTTGAAAGCGGGTGTTTAGTTATCCGAACTAGGACGTTGATGTATTGTCTCGTAGTACAAAATTCGTTAATGCCGCAAGCAACCGCCGCACCGCGCCGTGTAATTACTGGAAAAAAACTCAATTAATCCTGCACCAAGATGTGTTTAAATTGATATTTATCGTGACATTTCAGTTTCCGTGACGGTGGGCAGTTAATTGTTGTTAATTCAGTGAAATTACACCATTCCAGTCCGGTCTTGGGATTAGCAATCAACATTTTTACACACTATCTTATGAACATTGTGAAGTTTGCCAGACCTTTTGTTCACATCAAAGATTTTTTGTAGGAATTCCGAAAATATTTTCTCTTCATTTTGCTTCTAACACCTATCTATACCAAACCATATGCGACGCTATGTAAGAAGGATTGGGTCTCGTTTCGTAATATTTTTACTAATATAGACACATAATAGATACAAAATAGATACATAATATGTAACATAGATACATATTTTTTTTATTCTGGCCCGGCATAATGGCCGCATTGCGCTTGATGCTGAGCGCAAATGCCGCCCAGGCAGAGTATCCATTGGCATCGGACGGCAGTCCCATGCCAATAGATACAATTATGCCGGCCTGCTAAGATGCCTCTTCACACTACGGCGGAAGGACCTAGACATGGATTTTGGCCTATTTTAGTTCGCCTGTAGCCACGTTGAATATCAACATTAAAAAGCATTATTCTTACATTATTAAAAATACCAAATACTAAGAGGGTACTACGGTTCTACAGCAGCCTGATTCGAAAAACCTATTTATCATCACATAAACATTATTTTTGGAGCGAGCATCAAACACATGACTTCATGTTGTAGCTTGTAGTTTCATAAAGTGTTACTATGCACATCTTAGATTAATATTTTGACTTTAAAATATTTTTAGAAACATCATCATTAATAGCTAGAGTCAACAGAAACAGCAGACTCTACCATAATTATAGTTATTCTCGGATTCTCTTTGCATTTGGCAATCCCAGATAATATTATAATAGCTTAATTTTCTCATAGATACAGCGATAAAGCTCGTACGTATATTACAGTTTGTGACGGTTAGGCTAACCACTTCTAATCTCTCTCCCTCTCTCTCTCTCTTCAGCCACTTAAACTCCACAGCTGAACATAGCCCTCCCCCAAGAATCTCCACATTGACCTATTGGAAGTTAATCGGGCTATCCATCCATCTTGTAGGCGCGCGTCCGACACTGCGCTTGCCTAGACGTGGCTTCTACTCCACAACCTTTCGGCCCCAACGGCCATTAGCTCTTCGCTCTACGTACCCGGCCTACTTCCACTTCAACTTTAGCTAATCCTTTGGGCTATGTCGGTTACCTGTGTTCTCCTACGGATCTCTTCATTTCTAATTCGATCTCGTAGAGAAACACCGAGCATAGCTCTTTCCATAGCGCGTTGGATGACATAGAGCCTTCGTATGATACTTAAAAGTTCTAATAAAATAATAATATTTCTCATAAAAAAGAGGGCTTATGAAACCGTTACAATGTTTGAATGATGTTTTTTTGAAATCTCGACCGTAACTAGAGAAATATTCATAAAAGTATAACCGTCGCGATTATGACTAAGGTGCTATGGAAGACATACATAGTAAAACTGAAATATGTCCTCCTTACTTCAGGCATCTCACATTTGTGACGTTTTGTTTCAATTGTTTCTTGTGCGATCATAAACAGAGTTCGTAATTTCTAAAACCGTACATGTTTTAATTAGTTCCACTGTTCTGAATATAGCCGGCAAACACTGATTTGTACGTACGGCACGCAAAATATGTGAATGGGTTTATAGGCGAGTAATAATTAATTGGACAATTATTTTCCATCAAGTTAATTAAGTTATTATACATAATTTAATATACATTTCCTAGTAATAACTATAAAACCACTTAACATCGCTAAGTTTTTTCCGACAATAATAACAATGTTGCTCGTAACATTGCAAGCATTTCAGAACGCATTTTTACGATCATGATTACCAAAAGGACTGTTTATTGGCACACACAATAATAATTTAAGCGGCATCTAAACCCAAATTAAAACTTAATAGACGTTTACAAGCTATTGAAGCGTTTAATAACAATGAGACAATGGCAAATCAAACCCATATCGTGTATAGCATTAGACGCCATTACTTGGCTAATGCGTTAGGGTCGCGCCAATAGCGTGCGTAGTCGCCATTCGACCGCGATTAATTAGCAATTCAAACAAATTTAGCTTAATAACGCCCGCTCAGACGGAGCCGATTGCGTTTACATATAATTCATGCCTTCTTAGTCGTACATTAGTTAAATGGCTTAGCTTGTAGGTCAGACGAAAATCACTCACGATTAAATATGGCGCGTTGGTTTTAAAGCTCGTAGTGATGCATGATTGCATATCGATAGAGGAAAATATTTAAATAATTAATGAATTAATGAAGACTAATTACACTTATCACACGAAAACAGGTCTTCATAATTTTTTATGGGACCAACCCATTATGCCATGCTCTCCGACAGAAAAGAAATTTTCAAAATCGGCCATCGATAACCGACACAATCGCGTAACATACATTCGAATTGATTACCTCCTCTTTTGAAGTCGGTCAAAATCAAATACTATTGTTTTAGGTGGCGCAGTTGTACGATTACGTATGTTTGCATAGTTGAGGTCTCGGTTTCGGATCCCGGGTCAGGCAAAGTGAATTTAATTTTTCTATTCATTATCAGACCGGAGTCAGGAATGTGTGCCCAATATGGCGATAGACTCGCCTCCTATATCATCGGGGGACGGAAAACACAAAGCGAAACTTTGGTAAACTGGTAGCACCTCTGCCTACCCTACTGTTATAATGAAAACTGATGGTGCTTATAATAAGATAAAACTAAACGTCTTGATCAAAAAAATAATTTTGTTAACTTATCTTACAATTTAAGGATAAGTAAATAATAAAAATAAATTAATACACCCAACAGTCATAAACATAGTCCTGATCCCACATTAAGATCAATTATGTCTTATGTCGTGGGCATGAAAGACTTTTTGGTCTCACAACACCCAGACCCAAGACAAATATTTGTGGGCCTTACAAACATTTGTCTTGGTGCGGGGATCGAACCCGCGACTCACAACCGGCTTTTTACAGCCGGCTTCATACCAACTGCGCTAGGGGGGCTGTCAAAAACCCACTGAAGCCCACTGTGAATGTGAACTTTCAAGTATTTATTACTTTTTTCCATAAAAAATCATGAATTTATAAGGATTTGTGATGTGTAATTTCCCTAAAAATTATATTTCTCGGAAAATATTGAAAATTAAAAACATACATACATACATACATAAACTCACGCCTTGTTCCCAGAAGGGGTAGGCAGAGGTGCCAGGGCACCCACATTTCGCCTTGTATGTTCCGTCCCACAATGTGATAGGTGGCGAGCCTATCGCCATATCGGGCACAAATTCGGGAAAATTAAAAAATAATGGAAAAATTGAATTTCTGAGTTTTTTGGAGCTTGTAAACTGAAAAAAATATTTTATCCTTTTACATTCTTGATTAATTTGCTAATAAAGTAAATATTCGTATCCGTATCGTGTGATTGCAATCTCGTGGTTTGCTTTTTGAAACAAAAATAATTATTTAACCATAATTGTAATGAAAGTAAAAAAAATAATTTATAAACAAGAAGTCCAGTTTATTTATATTTGTACTAGAGTTTCGATACACCTCGTATTTCAGAAAAAAATCAAATTTCGAATTGCAAATGGCAAGATATCGGAAAAATATTCGAATTTTCACATGGAAAAATTATTTTTTTCGTATAATTTTACATTACCCAACAGTATAAGGATAAAATATTTTTACAATTTACAACCTCTAGTAAAGCGCAAAAATTGAATTATTCTATGACGAAATTTTTCAAAAAAATCTATATCGATTTTCAGTAGTTAAGAAAATTACATTTCACTAGACTACCCCTACCCTAGGTTTCATCTATCTGATGTTCATCCAATTTCATTTAAATCCAATAAGCCGTTTTTTTTTTAAATATTTATTTTTATGTTTTTTCATTTATTTTAAATTTATTCTAAAATTACTATATCATTACATCAAAATTAAAAAATAAGAGAACTTTTAACTTATTTCCGAACGTAACCTAAACGTCACAGAATTTGACATCGCGTGGCAGCTGACAAGTGACAGTTGACAAATGACAACTGTGATGACAACTTCAGTCCACCGCGGGCCACGGAGATGTGATGAATATTTCGCCGTTCAACAAACAAGTGTTAAATGGCGTTAAATTATGACAATAACGAGATTTAAAATAAACACATGACATAAACATTAATGCGTATTAGTGTGAGCTTAATGGGTTATCGAGTAACAGACTCAAAATGTCTTGTTATATGTGTAGTGTTGACTTTCGTTGTGGGTTGCTATTTGGCTTCTTTACCCATAGAAGACGGTAAGTTTTGTGACTGTAACGTAACCGTTTAGTATGATATTATGCAATTTATCAATGTATTATTTAATTATCCGTATATTTTTTGCAGAAAAGGCAGCGTTACCTAAGCCAATCGAACATAATAATTTATCGAATGAACCGAAGAAAAAACGACTGGCGATTCTCGTACCATTCAGAGATCGCTTCGAGGAGCTTCTAGAATTCGTGCCCCACATCTACGCGTTCTTAGGGAAGCAGGACATACCATTCCACATATTCGTAGTCCAGCAGAAAGACAGCAATCGTTTCAACAGGGCTTCCTTGATAAACGTGGGGTTTTTGTACACCAAAAACGATTATGACTATATAGCAATGCATGATGTGGACTTACTACCCTTAAATGATGATTTAAAGTATGAATATCCAGAGTCTGGACCACTTCATATTTCTTCACCGGATACCCATCCAAGATACTACTACAAGACATTTATTGGAGGTATACTATTGATTAAGAGGGAGCATTTTGAGTTAGTCAAGGGTATGTCGAATAATTACTGGGGTTGGGGCCTGGAAGATGATGAGTTTTATGTCAGAATAAAAGATGCTGGATTGAAAGTGACTAGACCAAGCAACATTACAACCGGGAGGGATAAGACATTTCGGTAAGTGTACAATACTTCTGCAATCCACATTAATGCATGCTTTAACGGACCAGATTATTACAGATATAATTAATAATGTTGTTCATACGCCTGTAAATCATATTTTCGATTGTAGAGGAAGCCTGTGCCCTACAGTTGTGACATATATGGGGTGATACAATTTAATACTTGTGACCACAGTACAGTTAAAATTTTAACATTTAATTATAGTAGGTATGAATGTGAGCCTTTTTCTATAGAAGTGTAACCTGCATTATTAATTTACACAGATTTATTCCACAAGAATTTTAGAAGCTGTATGATATGCGCCGCCAACCTCATGTAGATTCAATTTGTTTATCTGTATAAAAAATACAGTGTACCTAGTATGATATTTGTTACTTAAAATATTATTATGATAGCTTTTATTAGTTCATTGATAACCAAGAGGCTATCAGCCGAATTTAACTGACCATAATATGTTTTACGTTTATTTATTAGTAAGTACTACATTTACTAAATTTGCTAATAGTTGGGAACAGAAAAGCAGATTTAGGTTTGATAATAAACTTTAATTTTGAATAGTTGGTTTATATGCAAATTCAAACTTAATCTGACTCTGCTTTCATTGTGAAGGAAAACACATTTGCATAGTTGGTCAATAGTTTTCAGTTTTGATTTTACTAAGTGGCTATCTCAGTCAAAGTTCTTTTTATGTATAAAATTTACAAATGAAATGCAGTATGTGGATGGAGTAACAAATAAATTAAAAACAAGTAAAAAAAAAAAAAGAAAAGAAATATACTTATACAGCCAACAGTCACATAGATAGTCCTTAGTCCTTACCCAAAAATGAGCCTTGTGTGGTGAGTATCAGGGACTAGAAAATACTTTTTGGTCTCATAAATACCCAGAACCGAAACAAATACTAGTGGATCGCGCAAAGATTTGGCTCGATGCAGGAATTGAACCATTGGTTTCCCGTTTCCCAGCCGGTATCCAACCAACTGCCCCACCAAGATTGTCAATATGTTACAGCTGCAATTTATTAAATAAGATGGTTTTTTCTTTTAAATTGTTGCAGCTGTAACATAATATTAACAAAGCGAATAATACATGAGATCACCGAATAAATCCGTATAAAAGCTGATTCATCATCATAATCTCAGCCACAAGAAATCCAATGCTGAACATAGGCCTCCCCTAGAATATCCACTTCGGCCTGTTGGAAGCGACCTGCATCTAGCGACTTCCTGCAACCTTATCCAGGTCTTTAGCTCACCTTGTAGGCGGGCGTCCGACTTCTCGCTTGCCTGTACGTGGCCTCCACTTTAGAACCTAGATACTTGACAAACACCAATTCAACAATTTCATTAATGTTCTGCACGTCATAATAAAAGCTTCCGTTGCCATTGAGGTATTTCACTAGGTAGGTACCACCACAATGTCTATTTCTCCCACTAAACAGCAGTGTAAACACACTGTTGTGTTACGGTTTGAAAGACATTGTAACCAGAGTAACTAACTACTGAACATATTGGGACTTAACATCTTATGTCTTAGGATGGCGAGTGCAGTGGAATTCCAAGCATTGCTTTTTGTAATTCATGGTATTTTTTTGGTTTTGCTACTGACCATGAGCGATCATATCGCTTACCATCAGGCGAATGGTAAGCTCGTCTCGTCATTAATTGGAATATAAATAAATACTAGAGACATCGGGAACAATATCTCTACGCATTGTGCTGGTAACTCAGTAAAGTGAGAGCCAAGATGATGTTACTGCGTAGGCATGACAGAGACAGAAATAGAAATGGTAGCACCGTTCCACTATTGTTACAAACATTTTGTTTGTAGTGTCCTCTCTAGTATACTGGGTATATCAAGACTGCTACCGAAAACGGAGCCGGGTGGTAGTTTAGTGGTTAGTAGACTCGCTGGATCTACTCAGAAATGGGTCGCGCCGCGTAGTATCCAGTGGTAAAGTAAAGCCCGCTGAGTTTGTTCGCCGGGTCTTCTCAGTCAGGGCCGCGTTGGATCCGGCAGTAAACCTAAACATACGGGACGTATCGGAAATACTTATGGTCGTTGTCTTAAGTTGGACCCAAAACAAGCCCACTGAGTCTTAGTCGCTGGATATACTCAGGACTGGGTCGCGTCGCGTAGTTCCAGTGGTAGTGTAAGCCCACTGAGTTTGTTTCGCCGGGTCTTCTCAGGAAGGGCCGCGTTGGATCCGGTGGTAACTTTAAACCGCTACGCACCGTTGTAATATTTATGGTCCACAAATAATATAATTTAATTTGACTAACGTAAATAATGTATTTCTTTGACAAATAAATTACTATAAAGTAAAAACTAATACTTTAAATAAAATATGAATAAAAACTAAATAAACAAATAAAACTAATTATAAATAAAAATAAAAATAATTTAAAAATAAATAAAATTAATAAATAAATTGATAAAAGCAAGAAATTAAAATAAGTAATAATAAGTATAGGAAATATATTGTAAATAGAGATTAAGTTCTATGTGTATTGACTTGTCATAAGAGCTCCTTAATTGCCTACGTGATCAATAAATACATTTCATTTCATTTCATTTCATTTCATTTCATTTCAAACCAAAACCCCACGGGTTCGATCCCTTACCGATAATTCCATTTATGGAATACAATTATTTTTTTCTAGTCTACGAATGGTGAGAACAAATGTCTCTCACAGTTTATGAACATTTGCGATAAAATTTACCTACGTACTTTCAGTTTTTCTCGATTTTATTCATTTTATAATAATTTTTAAATAATTATAAAAGATTTAACTGAAATGAAAGTATTCTTTATGTACGTTGCATTGTTTTGAATTTTGGATAAAATCTAATATCTGACCCCTAATAAGAATAATGATTTACTTAAAAAAATCCCTTTTTAATCGTATCTGTTACATGTATAATATTTTGTTTTCTATATCTATTACTTAAACATTCCGCGAAATAGTAATTTTGAAGTTATTATTTCGGATTTCACTTGAAGTAATAGAATATATCTAAACAACGCTGTCTATTATCTGCTACATTTTTTGAACCATCTATGATGTTTATCTTTTAACTATTCACATGAACAGAGTAGATATTTCTTTATACCCAAATACAATACATATTCCTGTTTCCTTAAGCAATGTCCATATTAATAAAAATGGTAGCTGAAACTACGAGGGAATTTTCGGTTCTGAAACACTGAAACAGTCAACACTAAAGACATTTATTTTGTTGCTTATACTCATATCCAAATATTTTCTATGGTTCGCTGATTGGACCAGTATCTCTAATAATAGTATTTTTGGGCCCGTTTCATTAAAAAGGTTGCAGTTTCTTTACCTTTGTAAAACTTACATAAAAGTATTTTACTTCACCTCTTAAACAGTCTACCAAATCTATAGCAAGAAAGCATAGATTATAATTGCAATTAAACTGCTACTAAAATACGCCGGCAGACATAACAAGAAAGATATCGGTTGTATCACAAAGAGATATAATAATTCAAGCTACGCGATTAGATACACATTATCTAAGTCTTGGTATTGATAGAGTCTTGTACCTCTATGTTAACACGAATTCATTCAATAATATATCCAATTTGATGCTCGATAAAACTTCTAACACATTTAAATTACGTATCTTATTTAATTTATGCGTATAGACTAGTAGTTTAGCCCTGAATGCTGAACGACCTAATGAAAGTTGTAGGTCTGGTTGTTTGTGAGACCGCAAAGTCTCTGGTAGTTTCTGATACTCACGACAAAAGCTGAAGGCCTCTTGTATACATACGGTTTTTCGCCGTGAAAATCTACGGTTAATTCGCCGTGTGTAGGCACGGTCGTCAGTGTTGTATGGATTACTATGAAAGCTTGTAGACGCGCACGGTGGCGCCACGGCACGGCGCCGCGGCCGTGTGCGCCGTGACTGTCCCTCGGTGCGCCGCGTCTACGCACGGCGTGATTTTCATCAGTGTTGTATGGCATTCTATGGGAGTGTGTCGACGGCGCCGGACGTATGCACGGATTCGTGACGGTTTACATACGCTGATTCCCGATTTTGTTATAAAATGAGCATAAATCAAGAATTATTAATTTCATTATCATTTTTTTTATCATTATTTCATTATTATTATTAATTTCATTATATAAGTCGGATGTATCCAAAACCGTCTTTCCCTTTTTTTTTTCTATTTTCCGTTTCCTATATATGTAAAAAGCAGGCCCGGATCTAGGGGGGGGCAAGTCGGGGTGCGTGCCCCGGGCGGCACGATCAGGGGGCGGCATATTGAATCTTCGGAGACAACTACAAAACTCATCAATCACGTAACACCACTTACACTTTTTTTTTCGCCGTGCGCGAATTAGTGATTATGCGATAGAGGCGCGTGAAAAAGAGATGAAAACTTAATACTTGGAATGTATAATAATTTATCCATCTCAACAATTACGTTTAGTTTCTAATATCCAATTTGTGTTTAGTAGTTAGTTTTAGTTGATTAACCATCGATCGTCTTTTATGTGGTACAGGCAGTGGCGAATTTACTAGTAAGCTGAGTAGGCTGGAGCCTAGGGCGGCAAATTTAAAGGGGCGGCAAATCTGGGCCAATTTTTTTTGTTTTGATTTACTGAAATAATAAAAGGCAATATTTTATACACTGAAAAAATGGGGTTTGAAAATTAAGAATAGTTAAAATATTTCAGTAATATGTTCCCACGTTTCCACGTTGACAATTTAATAATAAACACTTTATTAAATATCTATACTTGGATCTTCTTCTTCTTCTTCTACCTGACGTTATCCCGGCCGGTGCCAGGGTCCGCCTTCCGGCAAATTCTCCTCCATTTCGCCCGATCTTCGGCATCCTCAATAGTAAGGCCATTGACCCTTGATATCTTCCTTGATGACATCGAGCCAGCGCTTCTTTGGTCTACCCCGCGGTTGAGGTCCGGGAATTGAGGCTCAGGCACACATTACCGACGCACTCCTGCGGTTTCCTTAGGACGTGACCATACCATCTCAAGCGGGATTCCTGGAGTTTATCAGCCACATCGCGGACACCAAGACTGCCACGGATGTGCTCGTTACGGATTTTGTCCAAACGCGTAACGTTGCACATCCACCACAGCATCTTCATCTCCGCGACGTGGACCTCCTGGACGTGCCGCTTGAGGGCAGGCCACGTCTCAGACCCATACAGGAGCACCGGCCGCACGATGCTTTTATAGGTGAGACCCTTGAGCCTCATCGGCATCCTGCGGTCGCAGAGTATGCCCGAGATCTCCCTCCACTTAGCCCAAGCAGCGCTTATACGGGCTTTGACGTCAAGGGCGATGTCACCGGACTCATGCAGTACGGACCCAAGGTACTTGAACTTGTCCGTCTTCACGGCCAGTTCGTTCCCCATCACGATGCTTTGGGGGTCCGTACTCCCGCAAGCCATGTACTCGGTCTTCGCCACATTTAACTTCAGACCACCGCTCTCAAGCGTTCCTTCCACCGGTTGACCTTGCGCTCCAAAAGTCGTCGGTCCTCCTCCACCAGTGCAATGTCATCGGCATACATCCAACAACCAGGGCGCAGGGTCTTGGATGTGAGACGTAATGGCATCGAGCACAACACTGAAGAGGAATGGACTCAGCGCCGAGCCTTGGTGCACACCGACATCAATCGGGAAAGGATTCGTATCGCCAACGGCGGTCCGAACGAAGGACTCGGATCGGAGGTACATGTCTCTGATAATGTCCACATAGGCTTCCGGTATCCCTTTCATCCTCATCGCCCACCAGATTGCCTGTCGCGGCACACTGTTGAAGGCCTTCAGCAGGTCCAAGAAAGCCATGTGCAGTGGCGTCTTCTTCGCTCTGTATGCCTCGCCAAGCATCCTGAGTGCAAATATCGGGTCGGTAGTACCACTGCCAGGACGGAAGCCGTATTGAAACTCAAAGATAGTACACTCTTGGCGGAGCCTGGACTCAATGACGCGTTCGAAAAGCTTCATGGTATGACTCATGACCTTAATGCCACGATAATTACCGGATTCCTGAACACAGCTTTTACCCTTGTACACGGGAGTTATCACACTCAACCGCCATGAGTCAGGCATGTTTTTGGTATTTAGGATGCTGTTAAATAACGCAGCAAGAAGCTCCACACCGTGAAGCCCCAACGACTTCCACGCCTCTATCGGAATATAGTCAGGCCCTACCGCTTTCCGGTTCTTCATGCGACGAAGACTATAGAGAACTTCTTCAGGTGCAACAGGTGCAACAAGACCTTGTTTCGGGGGCAATTCGGGGTAGGACACTCCCAAGTAAATATCTATACTGGGATATTATAAAATATTCCAATAGTGATACTTTATAAAAAAATCTTGCTTAAATGTGAAAAAACAGCTATTAACATTGATTATAGTCTTTAGACTTCCTTGCTAAAAATATAGTTTTTTTTCAAATTGGTTATTTATTGTTTACACGCACCCCGTGGTCAAGGGGTGGCAAAATTCCTTCACGGTTTCCTTTGCCTGGCGTAAGAGGCGATTAATAGGGGTCATTGGGGTCGCTGGCACACTCTAAGATGTGCGGCAGAACTCGTGGCTTCATAGCGGACGCCCACGGTTAGGGCGTCCGTTGCAGAGAAAATCTACGCCTACCTAAGTTGTGAGGAGCCATATTAGGAAGTGCGTCGGGTGGCACGGCGAGTCAACTAGGTGTTACTCGCTCATCCGCATCGCCTATTGTCCGTAATACATCCAACCTGGCTGCAAAATCTATGCGGTACGGACAATAATTGTCCCCGTGCGTCAGATTGGAAGGCTGGAGACCTCGACATGTACCTTATGATCTCCCCGTAGATATCGATTAAAAAAAAGGTATTGTATTCACTCCGTTTTTAGGAAATTGAGTTTGAATCAGACCTGGAAGTTTTGAGGCCTGACAAGGCTATCCTTATAATATCTGTCATAATATCTGTGCCGCTGTACGTATGTATAATGTATATAAATGTATGTGTATGATGTCCTACCACGAGGTCTATTTCAGTCTACTCTGCCCTATTAACCATAAGACGTTCTATGGAGTCGTTAATTCGTCGTGAGAAATTACCGAATATTCGAAGTATATGGGGCCGTACTATCTCGGAAAGACGCTACTTGATGCCGAGTTCTTGAAACGTTTGTGTGGAATTCGGACCTGATATTCCAAGCATTCCAACACCTCTTCTCTAGGGAATCTACATTTTTCTTCTCCCGTAACGTCCATGTTTCAGCGGCATACAGAAATACGAGAAAGTGCTCGGACAAGCCTGATCTTTAGTAGCCTTTGTAGTAGTACGATTCCTCCATATTTTCCTGAGTTTCTCCATTGCCCCTCTAGCCATCGCCATACATCGTTTTATCTCAATGATACAACCACCATTGTTATTTTTAAACAGCCCAGGATAAATGTACAACTGAACCAGTCTTGGAGGAGCCAAGCGACAGTTTGTGATGTGTATTAAAATCCCCCAAGACCATTTCAGCCGACGGGAACTGCGTCCGCCCGTCATCAGCCACAAGGCTGAGATACCTAAACAGCCGCGTCGTCTCATCTTCCCCGTTGTGAGACCTGTAAAGGCACACGTCGATGCGGCTCAGGCAACCAAGATTCACGTGCAAACACAAAGCGGAGAAGGACCCTCCATGCAGCTTAAACGGTGACAGTAGATGTCCAACCGAATATACATACAAGCATACCCCGACTTTAGGCTTGAAGCTTTCTTCAAGCGAATAACCGGGGTACAGCAGGTAGGAATATTCGGCCGGACAACGAATCCGCGTCTCCATCAAGAAGAGCAAAGCAGACTAGGCCGTCTCGAAATGGTGGTGGACGGCATTAAGGTCGTTTGGAGTTCGCAGATGTTGGTGAACTCCATAGTGAACGCGATGGTGGGGTTATGCACCGCTGAAAGACCTGCTTTGTTGAATTGCGCTGTCATGAAGTTGAAAGGATACGTTTAATGAAGAGGCATCCAGAAGCCAAAGTCCGGGCATTAAGTAGGCCGAATGGGCACCGGCATGAAAGGGTCGGCATGTCGCTAAATGTCGGCCACATCCGGTCACCAACTGGCACGACGTACCCGCCCAAGATTATGTGCGACATGGTGAGGCAGCCCCTCGTGGTGGTTAGCCACGATTGGGCTCTTGTACTGTACTGTCTCTTTGGCCGGCGGGTCAACACTCCTCCCTTTGAGAGCGATCAAAAATACGTACAAAATCACTATCAGATCACTATTACGGTTTTTACGCCCCGTGGACGGTGATCGCTACCCAGACGGACACTTAACTCCTACCACCAAGAACTGTGTCACTCATTTGGCACTACCCAGGCGTTACGTGTAGGAAAACTAGAGTCAAAGCTTACAGACGTGTGTGACGTTAACCCTCAAAAGTGACGCTAATACAAAGCGTGTAAAAATGCTTAACATGGAGGTAAAAAAAAAAGACGTTCTTTCCCGATGTCCTGTGTTGAGTGGGCGTCTGGTTGCTAAAAATGATGATGATGATTAAGATAAAAATATAGGCAAGGGGGGGCGGCATTTTTCAGTTTTTGCCCCGCCTCGAAAAAAACCTAGATCCGGCGCTGGTAAAAAGCAACGATAATCTTTTTTTTTCGTAAGAAAATTCATGACGCAGCACGTCCTACACAGCCCCTGATAAAAACGCTACTAGCCCGTACCTGGCCAATGTCTCGCCTGGTGATTTTGCCGTGCCATGTACAAGCTCGCACGTTTTTTTCAAACGTACGGCTAACCCGCCATACGGTTGAACAACCGTGACGTGGAAAACAAGCCTAATTGATCTTAATTCAGAACTATTTATGTGAGCGTTGGATGTATTTATTTATTTAATTAGTGTAAAATTTGAGAGATTTTGATGATTTTTAAGGTTCCGTTTGCGTACGATTGTTGCGTGTTTTATTATTACCTACGTACCTATTGCATTCTTATCGAATACCTATCTTATCATTAATAGTATTATATAAGGTGATTATTGAAAACTGAAATCCCAATTAAGTGCATTTTAATTAATAGTGACAATTGGATACAATTTATAATTCATTACGGTACTGTACTAGCCCATACTAGCGTTGTAGCACGGGATTCTTCAACAATCGACTCTGATTGAGAATGTAGAACAACATAATATTGCAGGTTGATGGATTTCAGATATTCTTAAAAAATCTTGTAAAGATTTTGTAAAGTACTTTACTTCTAAAAGTTCGAGTTTATCGCCTAGCGATACACACATGTAATTTATATATTATGCATGTATCCAAACATCAGCGATGTGTTCTCAGATTCGGACACGCGACAAATCTTGCTATTTCGCGACCTTTCCTTACCAATCAGCCACAGTAACACCATAGATATACACCAGGGATTCCACATCAACAATCTAGAAGAATACTCCATTCAGCAGATCATTATCAGCCCATACACGTCCCACTGCAGGGCACGGGCCTCTACAATCGGCAGTACGATTGAGAGTAGTTAGGCCATATTTTAACATTTATTATCCTATCTTGCAGGCACATGCACGATAAAACCTACCGCAAACGCGACATGCGCAAGTATTACAACCAGCGCGAGGTGACGAGGCGCCGCGACCGCCGCACCGGCCTACACGACGTCGCCTACAACATGCACAGCATCCACAATCTCACCATCGACGGGCTGCCTCTTACTGTACTTAATGTTGAACTCATCTGCGACAAGGATACCACGCCCTGGTGCCAGTGTCCCGACCCCAACCCACCTAAGGTTAAAAAAACTTAACAGAAAATAGGTCTGCGCGTGATAACATAAGCCTCCGTTGCCATTTAAGTATTTTACTGGTTGAAGGTATCTCATATGAGGCCGCCTGGTTAGGTACCTCCGCAATGTCTATTTCAATTGTAGTGTAAACGCACTGTTGTGTTCCGGTTTGAAGGACATTGTAGCCAGAGTAACTATTGAACATATTGGGACTTAACATCTTATTTCTTAAGATGGCTAGCGCAGTAGAATGCCAATAATTGCTGCTGTCCATGACCGGTTCTATAGTTGACCATCAGGTGAATGCAAGCTCGTCACGACATCCATAACAATATTTAAAAAAAAAACTTTACTAATTCTAGAAGTGCCAATATAAATACGATTATTCAATACGTCGGAGATACCCATCAAAAGTGACCATGATGTCTATGAAATGAAATGGAAATGAACATTTGATTTCTTCTTTATAATGACAAACCCACATCATTTGGATTCATTCTTCTCTCTAACACTTGGATAATAAATGAATCCGAATGATAAATATTTGTGCAAATAATCAACTCCGTAAATAAATCTGGAGTACATGTCAGAAGGCAGCTTTCTTCGTAGATTTAAAATTCTATGTTCTGAAGTATCGGAAACACGAAAGGCATATTCTTAAATGAAGATACTTGTTAAATATTGAAACTGCAAAATAAAGTCAATTTCATAGCAAAATTTTCGAATTAATTTATTTTGTTTTACGTAATAATAGAATATATTTTTGGCGAAAAAGTTTTTATAAGTATAAATTATATTTTTTTCAATAGTTCCGTCCCAGACATTCGTTGCGTATGTCCCAGTGAAATTGTGTCATCATATCAATAATATCTTTATCTGAATCCACTTGAACGAGATAATTCGAGACGTCATTTACCGCCACGATAATCCGTCAATTTGAATGCGACGTGACAACACGTCACTCTGTCCAAATTTTTTATTTCCAAAGAAATAACACTAATATTCCTTTGCGTAGAATGTTATATTTTAACGCTCTTTAGAAACTAGTCGATTGCTCATTAAGTTTATGCATGCTTATCTCTTTAGTAAATGTAGTACGAAGTCGCTGGGTACAAGCCACTTCACTCTGATAATATAAAAGCGTATTTATGCTTATATTAACATCCTGCGGTTCATAATGATATAAATTCATTAAGTAAGTATATCCAGACTGCCACTGAACACGAGGCCAGGTGGCAGTTTTAATTACTTCAGGCACAATGCGAATAAAATTCTTGCAATACAGCGACGATATTTTTTATTTTGTCATATTTGGGTGTTAAATGCCATATAAAATAATAATGTACACCATTTATTTTTTAAATTAGATACACGATGGTTTAAATTATTATTTTAGCAAAAACTGTGGATTTACCACCCAAACACGACAATAAAAAAAATTATCGCTTTTTTTGCGAAATTTTATTTGCATTGTATCTGTAGTCACTAAAACTACCACACGGCTTCGTCGTCGGTCGATATCTGGATATACCTTGTTTAAAAAAAGTTTCATTTTATTATAATCTTGACATTGCTGTCTGATATTACCTGAATCCCATTATAGATGTAGCTTAAAACAATTTAAAATTACCATTATTTTCAGTTGGAATGTTCCACTTTATTTATAAGATTATTTATAATAAAAATCATTGTGCATTTAACCTATTACCACAGAATACTAACAGAAGTCAAGCTTGTGCATGTACTTCATTTTTATTGCCACATTCACATTACTCTCGGCGTTCGCGCTAGGGTTGGTAACTCTGGCCTATGCGAAAACACGTATCGTGTTAATAGCACTCGTATCGTTTATCGTTTTTTTAAATAAAATATATAAAACACGATAATAGAACAAATAAATTTTAAATGTATTTATGAAGTCATTGAGAATGTGTATGTCATTATTATTCAAGTTTTTTTATTGTTTTTGTATAATATTTGTATTTTTTAAATGATATTTACATTCTATTATTATAATCTGGTGTTTTATATACCAGTGTAATAACTTTTATTCATTTGTTCCATCTTTGCACAAAAAATATCATTATTTGCGTGCCCGAAGCGGGTGACGCTCGCGCTCGCACTGGTCTCGACTGGTTTCGAATTTCGTATCGGTGAACGCTGTCTATGTGCGTTGATTTAGCGCGCTTTGTATGAAGCTTGACTTCTGTTAGTTTAGTATTCTGTGCTATTACATTTATAGCTAACATAATATTTGGTATGGTTTTTTTATATTTAAGTAACTAATTCGCTCCCTAAATTATAATTATATTTTTCTCTTTAAATACCTACCTTATTTAATCTTTAAGTCTTTTAAGTGGTGTGAGTAAAAGTGACAATAGGATAAGTTTCGCAATAACTAATGTAATAAATGAAACAACAAGAGAAATAAATAAATATTTTATTTAACTTTTTGAGAAGCTTTCATTTAACATTATATTATGGTAACTAAAATCATAATTATCGTCATGTTTTTAACTTCACCTACATGTCAAAAAATTGTAAATATTAAAAGATTTTTTATTGCCTAATATATTAAGTAGTAATTTTTAGGTGGAAAACATTAAAGAAAATAAATAAATTGTTTTTATAACTAACCAATAAAATATATTTACCATTACATAATATGTGAAATAAAAAACATAACGACTCAAAAATAATAACCACCGAACCACAATCATAAAAGGAACATCGATTTTAAGTCATCACTTAAAATACTATCTAGAAAACATAAGACAATTTTGTTCGACCATATAAAAATTAGAGATTTAGTGAGATTTAATTACACGGGGAGGGTTTCTCGCCTCGATGATGTATTATCGTAAGGATATATAAAAGTTAAAGTTCAGTTAAAAGTTAAGGTCGTTGCATAGACTAACTTTGACGATAACTTTAACTTTGACTGTGTCATCGCCATACATTTGAAACATTGCTAATGTATGGGATTGATATTTTCAAAGTTAAAGTTATGGGCAAAGTTAGTCTGCAATTGGGCCTAAGTTTATATTGTGTAACATTTGTCAAACACGATAATCCTATAGCGGTTACGTCATGCGATAATGGAATACGATTCTCGCAGCAAGAAACAATCGCCGTGTAAATTACACTTTATGCTACGACAAAATTGTATCTTGGGATATTTATTAAACAGGAAAAATTAGCTACACAAGTAAAGATGATAAGATAATGTGAATGAATTGGCAATACCATCACGAAATGTTCTGAATAAACAAAAAATTAAGTAATATGTATCAAATAAAAGTATTTTAATTAAGGCTTTTATTATGGAAAACAATGTTGAAGTAAACTTTTTTTTTTATTTATTAACTTATTTGATATGATGTTAGTAAATTTCGAATTACATATGTAAATCCCAACAGACAATAAGCGAAAATACCATTATTCTAACGAAAAAAAAACGAAATGTATGTAAGTACAAATCCTTAAATATTAAATACGAATAAATTAACATAAACATGAATTTCATTTAGACATAATATAATGTATACATTAAAACAATTGCAGAGTAACTCAAATATTTAAAACGAGGTCGCGGGAAAATTATAACATATGCCACCGACTCGTACTCATGTCTTCATTAATGTGTGTCTAATCTATAAACTAATTTACAAAGTACAGAATGAATATTCAATTTGACTGGTAGAGTGCCTCGGGTATTGAACCCGGTTTATATAAGAAATTAAAAAAAAAAGCAATTATTTTGAAACAACACACCGCATTATACAATTTGCACTTAAACTAGCGCTAATTTAATTATAACATCAATATAATTCAGTAAACAAATGTATACAAACTAGATTCCATGGCAACACAATTTTACAATATTACATTACTCTTTTGAAAACCTACCAATGTTATTACAATATCTTTAACACAACAGAATCTTTTGGCTCAAATATGTAATCAAAATTCACGAAACCAAGAAAAACTATGAAGGTATATGAAGACATATATTTTTCTGAACATTGTCGACAAATGAGGGAAACAAGGGTAAAAGCTTATATTAGACCAGGGGTGGAGAACCTTTATTTATTTCTTATAAAGAATGAATAAGAACTTGCCGTCGAATAATTTAGACTTTATTATTATTGTAGTTAAGGTATTCTTTTTCATTTTCCACAAACGAACGTAGTAAATGTTTGTATTATTTTGAGAAAAGAATCTTTGTATTAGACACTACAGAAAATTATTTCTCAAACATGTAGTTAATATATCACACTTTCTATAATCTACTTGTTTATGATTATCCTAGTCCGGTTAAGAATAGAATATAAATGCTTATGTTATTACTATGGTTATAACAGATTGTTTAATACTCCAATATTTAATGTGAATACGACCGCATATAACTGCACACGAATTTATCAATAAATAAAGTAGATTTTTATAGATATATGTCAGGGCTTAGGACCCAAATATTGAAATTACATATACATAAAAACATATTATACAAAAATCCAATATCACTGGCCGACCCGGGATTCGAACCAATACGATACTACAACTGCGCTACCGAGTCAATCTGCCAATTATTAGTACATATTTTATGAATACATGTACATGTTTATGAGTTTCTGTTAATGTATACATATATAATACAAATAATTTCTAGTAAATCAATGAAACAATGGAGCTTCATATACAGTTATCTGTGGCCATCTTGGAAAATTAAGTTTCATATTATTTGAGATCACAAAGTACCTATTTTTAATTAGCATTTTAACATTATTGATTACACATGGAATATTATATCACTGAGTAGGTATATAGAGGTATATAAGGTTTAAGAAAGAACGTGTATAGTGGAGCAGAATGTTTTTTTTTTACAAGCAAAAGAGTAAAAGGCGAGGCTTTGTAAAATACTTTATTTAATATCCTAAAAATATTTTTCTATGATCATTAATGAAAAACTTAACGAAATATTATGTGTTTTAATAAGTACATTTCTATGGGTTACATTGCATGGCGATAGCCAGCGCCTGATCAAGGGTTCTGACCGCCCTAGGCTAATTATGAAGACGCGCCCCCGCCAGGTGCATTACGATGAGCCTAAAAAGTGGTATATTAGTTTTGTTTTGTTTACAAGTGTGAAAATTTTAACATGACTCATACAACTTACAAAAATTGTCAGATTTTTGAAGTGAAAACTTCTTTAGCGGCGTTGAGCACTTTTTCTGTAATGGGTATAAAATCTTAAACTCGCGTCAGGACACGTGACCTGATCGAAAAAGCGTAAGACGGATGGAGAGTAGACAGCTGTCAGTTAGCTGTCAGTTTATAAAGCTTTGATGAATTGCCAATGATTTTGAGTGGAGATTTCAACATAAACTTCGCAGACGATAAAAATCAACTATTAATTGAATTTTTAAATAATGAATTTGGTTTAACTATGTCGAATGATCGCAATCTTAGCACAACGAAATACAAAACTACTATTGATGCGGTCTTTATTAGACATTTAAATAGGTTCGAATCAAAACTGTTCGTTTCTTACTTCAGCTACCATAAACCTATCGTATCAGTTTTAGAGATTGGCGATGATAGTTCTGGTAATGATGATGGTGAAAAAGTCGTTGAAATTATGGATGAAAGTTGATTTTTCGGAGAGATAAACTTTTTAATGTAAAATAATTGTAATAGTTTTAAAGTGTTAAATTTTTAATGTAATATAAATTGTCATGTTTGTGTACGATAGCGCAATAAATGAATATTGTATTCTACCACATAAATGATAGTACTTTTATACTGATAAAGCAATTGGTGCAAAATTATTCCCTAACCATTCCAAAATATCAAACATGCTCAACGTTAATAATCAAGTTTTCACTTCTGCCGGCACTCCCGGAGTGCAACCCGTCTTTTTTTATTGGTGGTAGGTCTGTCTCTCTCTCTATTTATATGTTCACAGTTTAGGTTTTGTGTTTTGTCTCGGTCTAGTTGAAATATGTAGGGTAGAAGCAATGACGCTAGATTAATAGTGAATGCCAGCGCCGGATCTAGATATTTTTCGAGGCGGGGCAAAAACTGGAGAATGCCGCCCCCGCCTGCCTATATTTTTATCTTAATCATCATCTTAATTTTTAGCACCCAGACGCCCACTGATGACACAGGCCTTCGGGAAAGAATGCCATTCTCTAAAATTTTAAGCAATTTTACACGCGTTATATTAGCTTCACTTGAATGTAGCTTCACTTTTGAGGATTAACGCCACTCCCGTCCGTAGGCTTTGACTCTAGTTTCACTACATGTGACCTCTGGGTAGTGCCAAATGAATGACAACTAACGTGGTGGTAGGACTTAAGTGTCCGCCCGGGTAGCAATTACCGTCTACGGGGAGTAAAGACCGCGATAGTGATCCCCGTAAGGGGACCGCATTCCGGGTTCAGCCCGTATTATTCTGGTTTTTCGAGGGGTTTGCGTCCAGGCATGAGATTGTACCGTGTGGGTATTTTCGGTCGCTGTCGCAGGGAGGAGTGTTGACCCGCCGGCCAAGGAGACCGGTAGAAATGGTTGTCCGCTGACCGCCCGCGGTACACTACTGGGGCCTAATCGTGGGTAACCACCACGAGAGGCGGCGTCAGCATACCGCGCATAATCTTGGGTCCCGTCGTGCCGCTTGGTGACCGGATGTGGGGTCCCGCCGGCACATCCCGCGAGGATACGGGGGCCCTTCCGTCTGGCGGATCAATTCGCCACAAGCCGAATGATGACCCTTTCATGCCGGTTTTCATTCGGCCTTCTTAATGCCCAGACTTAGGCTCCTCGATGCCTCTTCACCAAACTCATCCCTTCAACCTCATGACAGTGCAATTAAACAGAGCAGGTCCTTCAGCGGTGCATAACCCCACCACCACGCTCACTATGGAGTCCACCAACATCCGCGGACTCCATACGAACCTCAATACCGTCCACCACCATTTCGAGACGGCCCGGCCTGCATTGCTCCTACCTGCTTTACCCCGGTTATTCGCTTGAAGAAAACTTCAAGCTTAATGTCGGGGTATGCTTATATGTTCGGTTGGACATCTGCTATCGCCGTTTGTGTTGCATGGAGGACCCCTCCTTCTCCGCTATGTAGGTGCACGTGGATCTAGGTTCCCTGAGCCGCATCTACGTGTGCCTTTACAGGTCTCACAACGCGGACGATGTGTCGACTCGGCTGTTCAGGTATTTTAACCAGGCGGCTAATGACGCCCGGCCGCAGTTCCTCTCGGCCAAAATGGTAGTCTTGGGGGATTTCAATGCACATCCCGAACTATGGCAGGGCTCGTCCAAGACTGATAATCTTGGTATCTCTGGCCTCTGGGCACTTCCGATCACTGCCTGGTTGGGTCATCAGTACCATTCGCTTCACCTCCACGTCCCGTGCAGGTTAAACGGAGGGTCTGGCATTACTCGTTGGCAGATTGGGATGGTATGCGAAATTATTTCTCATTCATCCCTTGGAGGCAGCGCTGCTTTGAGGGTAAAGATCCTTTAGCGACTTTCAACGCTATTACTGACGAGATCAGGCTTGAAATGGAATACTACATTCCTTCCTCTGAGATCGCCAGTAAGGACTGAAGGCTCCTGGTTCAATCGTGCATGCGCCGATGCTGTCGGCGACAAATAAACGGCGTATGGCGCTTGGATCAGGGATCGCAACATGAAGGATCCCAATATCAGTTCCCTCAAAGAAGCCTACAACGAGCTACCAAGATCTGCAAGAAGGCCTACGTTAGAGCGGATGCCCAGCGTATTAGCAGGGTTGGGCGTGCGTTGGCCAATCACCCAACTAGCAGTCGCGCTTATTGGAGTTTGGCCAGGGCCGTTCAATCTAACTTCTGCCATCCAGTGTTGCCACCGCTCAGGGTCGCTGGCTCACAAGCCGCAAGAGAAGGCTGCCTTACTGACAAATCTCTTTGCGGCTAATTCCCGCCTCGAGGACCGTAATTCCCATACGCTGCCTAAACTGCCTGATTGCGGTTTCTCAATGGCGGATATCCGCATTAGGTAGTGTGATGTGCGGCGTGAACTATGGTCTTTCGATGTGCGAAAAGCCAGTTTTAAGAGACTGATTGCTGTGAGCCTTGACATAGCTAAGGGTTTCGATAGGGTCTGGCACCGTAGTCTTCTTTCCAAACATCCGGCATACGGTCTACCTAACAATCTGTGTTCGTGGGTTTCCGGCTTTCTGCATGGGCGTAGAATACGTGTCGTCGTCGACGGATACGCTTCGGCGCTTATTTCCGTAAAATGCGGGAGTTCCTCAGGGCTCGATAATACCGCCCACCCGGTTTTTTCTGCATATCAATGATATGTTGTCGCTAGGCAACACTTATTGCTAGGCCACATAGAACATAGATAGAACACAACCACATAAATTATGTTCGTTCTTCTTTGTTCGATTAATCAACTAAAACTAACTAGGAAACACAAATTGAATATTTGGAACGAAACATAGTCGTTGAGATCGCCGAAGGAGTTTCCAAATATCGCTTCAACTCTTTTTCACGCGCCCATATTGCATATTTATTAATATTCGCGCCCCGCGAAAAAAACGTTCTGCAATGTCCGTGTGAGTGGTGTTACGTTATTGATGACTTGTATAGTTGTCTCCCAAGATTCAATATGCCGCCCCCTAAACTTGCCGCCCGGGGCACAGACCCCGTGTTGCCCCCTCCTAGATCTGGGCCTGGTGAATGCGAAGGTAAAATGTCAGCGCGCCCCCCCAATCCTCGCGCCCTAGGCTGCAGCCTAATTAGCCTAAGGGTTAATCAGGCCCTGGCGATAGCTCATATAAACTTATATGGAAATCTATATTTTAAAAAGTCACACGATAATTATTTGTTATTATACAACGATAAAATAAAATTATAATGTTAAATAATTAAAACCATAATATTTTTTAAATTATTCTTAGTATTTTTGTTAACAAATTCTTAATGAAACAATATTTTTAAATCATATTTTGAAAGAGAAGTTACACTAAATAATCCTTTTAATTAATTTAACAAAGTAATTATATAATTTTGAAAATGACAACATAAACGGAATAAAAGAAAAAAGAACAAATTTTCAAATGATTAACAGGTAAATAAGGAATTTCGGAATAAAATGAATGACGTTCACAAAATCCAATTCCTACAAAAATCACGAACCTACATAATATAATAGTTCTACCACTCAACAATTCATTTAAATTATAAAATCTATCCTTATTCAACCCAACCCTTACGTGGAATCGGCACATGACTTTATTTAAAAGAAAGGGCTGGTCACCTTACACCAAATATTTCGAAGTATAGCACATACTGGGTATATCAGGACTGCTACCGAAAACGAAGCCGGGTGGTAGTTTTAGTGAGTACAAACACAATGCAACTAAAATTTTCGCAAAAATTTTTTTTTTTTATGATTTTTTAAATATCGTAATTTTTGGGTGGTAAGTCCATAGTTTTTGCTAAAATAATAATTTAAACTCTTTTATACCTTAGAGTCCTTATAAATAAAAGGGTATACACTATTATTTTAGGAAAAAAAATGAATTTGCCATCCAAATACGACCATAAGAAAAAAATAACAAAAATAAATCGTCGCTTTTTTTTTGAACATTTTCTGTTGCAATGTGTCTGAAGTCACTAAAACTACTTCCCGGCTTCGTTTTCGGTAGCAGTCTTGAGATACCCTGTATATGGAATTACAAAAATATGGCAACATTATCCTTATATTTAGATAAATGGCTATATTTCCATATTTTCAGGTCCCAATAAGTAGGTATAATATTGAGAAACATTTGATATAAGGTAAAAAAAACCTAAAATATATTGCACCGTTCCCAATCGCGAAAAAAGAGCAAAATGAGAACTCATTCATATCAAAATATTTCTACATAGTGCATAAGACCAACTCCGTGAAACGAAAGTCGCGTATATTATTTCACGACATCGATCTATGAGGCAGAGCGTACAAGTCCAAATCTACATCTAAATAATTATATCACATGAAATCTAACATATCGTTGTAAGATTTAAAAAGCTATGCGTTGTGGGCTCGTAGGCTAATAATTTAAAGTATTTTTGATGAAAACTATAATTTCTGCGGCCACACATAGGCGCGCACACATATTGAATAAAATCTTTAATAAACCAACGCATTTTGCACCGTTCGGTAATATGTGTACAGATCTTTGCATTAACTCTGATAACGACCAACATACACAAGATATAGAGCAGGAAATAAATAGTCATCTCTCCGAAGTCTCAACTTTATCAACCATTAGGTGCAATGACTTCATTGGCTGGTAAAAGATTGGCTTTCAAAAAATCTGATTTATATACATGCAGAAACTGTGGTGTATAAAAAGATTATCTAAGATACAAGAAGAAAATAACATAAGAAACATAAAAGCATTACATCTAAATACCTTAATAATAGCTCTCGTACGCTCATTTTGCTAAAAAGTAAAGTAAAAATTAAGCTATGCTGATGCCACCCACACACTGTGCGTTCACTGACATAAATCCTAAATTAACTTTTCTCAAAACAGCAGCTTTAAAGCATTGAAAGATAAAGACAATGGAAATATTACTAAGATCTATCTATATATGTGATCATATTTATGGTCAGTGAAATGAATGATTTTTATATGAAAACACTACGAGGTTACCTACTCACAGACCAATAGTTTCAACACCTATCACAATTTTAAATCGTTTAATGAAAATAACACTTCACGAAATATCCTAAATCCATTGTGCAAGTAATATGTGACTAATTTTCTTAAATTATAGCAACACATATTTTGCCTTCACCATGTTGTTATACAATATACATTTATCTAAAAATATCGACTATTTTGTATTTTAACATCCATTGCCGGCTATGAGTAAGCGAAGTAGCAAATACCTTGAGTGAAAGGGTCAATGTACGCACAGCTACGGCATGCTACGGCGAGGCGGGGCGCGGCGTCGCTAGTGCGGGCAACGCGCGCAGCACGTCAGCTACAACGCGCAGCCGCCGCCCTACACACACACGCGCTAGTCAACAACTACTACACAATACACATACATATGCAGGGGACATTACAGGACATTTTTGTTACCAATGGGACATATTTACTTCCAATATTAGGATAGGATAAAGTAGGATTTTATAATAAAATTAAGATTTTCCTCCAATTTTTGAAATGTTAGACTGAAATAGGACTCTCCACTTTACCTCAAACAATAAACGTTTAATATGTCCAAAAAATCTTTAGAAGACCAAGCTTCGTTGATTGGTAACAAAAATTACCTGGTATATAATAGGATTTCAAAGAATTGAAAAAAGAAATGATTTAATAAAGGGACAAGAAAAATCTGCAGGGTTTATAGATGCATAAAAAAATCAACTACAGTAGAGCGTCGATTATGCGAAATATTTGTTTGGAAAACCGGTTTGTACGGATAATCGAATTGTATTAGTAGGTATAGCCATAAATATTTATCCACTGGTGAATGAAAGCCATATTTTCATACCTGCATATTTATTTGTATCCTTAATTATAAATAGGAATTAAACAAAAAAGTGCAATCTTTGCAACACAACATGTTCTAGGTAGATACAATATTGAGCAAAGATCAAAAAATTTTAAGCGTTAAGTACTAACGCTTAAAATATCTTTAATTTTCGTCTGCCGAACCTGTTCGGATAAGTGGTCGTTCGGTTAATCGACGTTCGGATAATCAATGCTCTACTGTACAGTAAAAATCACACAAAAAAATCTTCGTACCCCTAAGTACCCATCAAATTAAACCCGTTTAACCTTCAATGCTTTGTGTATGTCATTAGTAATGATACTGCCTACGTAACACAACAGCAAATACAATGCAATCAAACCTTAATTAACTCCTCATAATCATAAAAGATGCCTAAACACTGCATTAATAACTCCTGACAAACGACAATTTTAAGTTTAGTATTTCATAAATACTTAAACCTTAGAATATAATTTCAGATTAAAGCAGCTAAAGCTAGGAAACGCTAGATAAACTATAGCACATACATAACAAGCACTATATAAAACAAGCTAGTCAACAAACAACACACTTTGATATATATTTATTTATTAATATAAATACTAACATATGTACATAACATTCATCGTAAGGGAAACGCTCGCGAAAGCGTAAGATTAATGTTTCCTTAATTTAGTCGAAAATCTTTATAAATAATTTAATAGTTCCAAACCAGCGATGTAAAACGTACAACACTTGACAGCCATGTCATTGACCTCGATGATCAGTTGATTCTTTAACTGGCATTACATTGCGCTATTAAATAAATACTTATAATAAATAGTTATTACAATGAATAATCTCTTTATTTTAAATCTTTTTTTTTACATTTTTATATATATAGTATAAAAACAAAATACATATAAAAATATAAAAAGTCATCCAACAATGGCGAGGCTCGAGACCCAAGCCACCGGTGGTTAGGACCCCAAAGTGAGGAACCTCCTCACTATACGTGCCGTGTCAAGCAATACTGCCTTCTGTATCTGACTCCTGACCCAAACGCCGATTGAGAGCCTCTGTAGATGTTGGTCGAGGCTCTTTGGTATCAATCCATGAGCAGAAACGACAATCGGGACAATAATTGTTGAGTCGACATCCCACATGTCGGTAACCTCGTGTGCCAAATCTAAATATTTAGACATTTTGTCTTTTTCGGCTTTGACAAGGTTATCGTCATGCGGAATGGTGACGTCAACAAGTATAGCCCGGCGCGCCAATCGATCTATTATCACAATGTCAGGCTTATTGGCTAGAATAGTCCTGTCTGTGATAACAGATCGATCCCAATACAGCGTTGCATGACCATTTTCGAGAACTGGTTGGGGCACATACTGGTAATATGGCACTTCAGGAGTCACAAGTCCATATCGAAGAGCAATTTGCTGATGTATGATCTTGGCTACTAGGTTGTGTCTATGCAAATACTCGCCGTTAGCAAGATACGAACAACCGGAAATAACATGCCTGATGGACTCGCCAGGACGGTGGCATGCCCGACAGATGTCGACCGTACCGTCCTTCAGGATGTATTTCCTATAGTTGTTCGTCTTAATAACTTCGTCCATAATTGCAAAGACAAAACCCTCGGTTTCCCCAAAGAGGTTACCGAAGCGTAGCCAAGACACAGACGCTAGCCGATCCACATCAGGCCCATGAAGGGCTCGATAGAATCGACCGTGCAGCTCTTTGCTTTTCCATATGTCCTCGCGATCCTTGGTGCCTACCACTAGAGGTTTCCGCCAGTTCTCAATCGCCAAAGAGAGCGGGGTAAATCCTTTATCTACCATAACTACAACCCCATGCATATCCACGCCACTGTGAAGGAAATAATCCCTGAGATTGCACACCTCGCGATTATGTAGGTCCTTAGCATTAGGAATGCCTCGGCCCCCACATCTCCGCGGGATGTACAATCTCATCACTGATGATCGTGGATGATGCATACGATGTGCAGTCAGGAGAGTTCGGACTTTACGATCCAGGGCGTCCAATTCGGTCTGAGTCCATTTGAGTATGCCGAAAGAGTACATGAGTACAGGCATAACCCAACCGTTAAAAGCGCGAATCTTGTTTCCACCTGACAAAAAACTGTTAAGTACTTTTGTCAGGCGGCTAAAGAAACGCTCTTTCAACGATTGTTTTACATTTGCACCCATGATACCTAAAGCCTCAGGCATACCCAAATATTTGTAGGTTTCCGTCACAGAGAGGGGTCTGAGTCTTACAGTCTCTGAGACTTGTATGTCATCAGAGACCGCAACTTCCCCTCGCTTCACATGGATAACCGCACATTTATCTACACCAAACTCCATATTGATTGAATTGCTAAATCTTTCTGTTATTTTTAACAACTCAACCAATTCGGTTTGTTTTGATGCAAATAACTTGAGGTCATCCATGTAGAGCAAGTGAGAAATAGGCTCAGACCCTCTCCGCAGACGGTAGCCTAACCCTGAATCCAACAACAGAGTGCTGAGGGGATTCAGGGCCATGCAAAACCACAGTGGACTCAGACTGTCGCCCTGGAATATACCCCGCTTAATTCTAATCGGCTCGTCACAATCAGGAGGAGCCGTACCACCTGGATATCTCAGGACAGTGGTCCACTGCCCCATGCAAGACCCAAGGAAGTTGCATAAATTTGTATTAATTTTATACAAATTCAACACCCTCATGAGCCATGTATGGGGCACCGAATCATATGCCTTTTTGTAATCTATCCAGGCAGCCGATAATACGATGAGACGATAGAGATGATCAAGAGAAAGACCAGAACGACACAAAACGCACGATTAAGATCACCCAGCTCGTCGAGCTCCGCGTCGTGGGCGTCGGCTTCGGATGTGTTCGAGGTGACGCCGGACAACGACGCGTCGAGCCAACACGGCGAGCTGCAGTCGTCCCCGCCGCCACCAAGACCTGCGCGGCGAAGAGGACGACCCCCTCCAGCGGTGGGCTTGGGACCTGTGGGACCGAGTGTCCCATCTACGGTCCCCGCTACCGGTGGAGTAGTGCGCCGCATGAGATGGACTCGTGAAATCAATGAGAATGTCATGCGGGCCTACTTTGGGGCAACAAAGGGAGGAATTAACCTCACTGCGTATCGTGCTAAAATGCTGTCTCTGTTTCAGGCTTTAGAACCAACGATTGATGTATCGTCCCAACGACTGTCGGATCAAGTGCGATTTATTCAGCGGCGTAAGTTGTTGGATGATGACACACTTGAGCGGTTGCGCACAGACTTGTGTGTTGTCCAAGACGACAATGTCTCGCCCGTCAGTGGAGATAAAGCAGTAGGTCCAACACCAACACCTGTTGCTGATTTCGAGCTGACGGACAATTTGGATGACAATGTAAGTCCCCAAGATAAACAGCATTTGAGAGGGGCTTTGGTGCGTGCGATTTCGGAGTTTGTGTCCGTATCGGCGTCTTGTAGACCGCGTCTGCCACGTTTGCCCACGCATAGAAGAAATTTGGCGCTGATGGGAGCTTTGGACTCCATGCTACCTACATATTTGGAGTCCAGTCGGGATCTTGTTGATACGCACTCGATCCTTTACTGCGCGGCCGTCGCAGCATGCCGAGTGGCTAATGTTCAATTCCCAAAAGAATATAGAGCTACTCGAGGTGTTGCGGCTGTGCCTGCCTGGCAGCTTAGGATCGAGGACCGTATCAACAGGGCCCGAACTCTCATCGGCAAGCTAATTTCCTTCTCAGAAGGAAATAGCAGACCGAGGATTATGCGTTTTGTGACGCAGGCTTTTTCGGGGACCAATATAAGTCCTCAGAATTATAGGCTTTGCGTCACAGAACGCATAGACTTCTATAAACAAAAAGTCTATGCGTGGGCGAACCGCATTCGTCGCTACAGGAGGCGATGGGATCGTTTCCAACAAAATCGTATGTTCCAAAGTGACCAAAAGAGAGTTTATAGATGTTGGGAGGATTCTTCTCAGGGTGTGGTGGATGGGCGGCTGCCTGGTGCTCACGAAATGCGTGAGTACTGGACGAATATCTGGTCGTCGCCTGTCTCTCACACTGAAGCCTCCTGGTTTAGTGTTGTTGATCGAGCTTGCGAGTCAATACCGGCTATGGAGACCATTTTAATCAGTTCGGAAGATGTGCAAACTGCAATTCGACGGACCCAAAACTGGAAGTCGCCGGGTCCGGATGGTCTGCACAACTTCTGGTTAAAATGGTTTCCAAGTTCGCATGCTCGATTGGCAGCGCATTTCCAGGATGCGCTTGAGGCGGAATCCCTCCCAGCATTTATGACAACAGGTGTCACTCACCTCCTCTTTAAGTCCGGTTGTACCACGGAACCAAAGAATTATAGACCCATTACATGCCTTCCAACTATTTATAAAATTTTGACCTCCATAATTAGATCCAAAATTACAGAACACATCACTTCTAACCAAATTCTTTTTCCCGGCCAAACAGGTTGCATGAATGGGTCCCGTGGTACTAAGGAACTCCTTCTCATTAACATGACCATTTGCCAACAGGCTCGTCACAACCGGAGGAATTTATCGGCTGCCTGAATAATCTTATTATTATCTATCCAAACATACTACTCAATCAATGCAAAAATATGTAATTTTATTCGCGATTTTTATACCATTAGCACTTTATAATAATCAGACGATTTCGTGACCGAGCCCTTTAGGTTTAAAGAATTTATTCTCATAAAAACATACAGTTCACTTATAATGAGATACAAAAACAAATAAATAATACAGTACTTATATCTAGGACGCTGGTTGCATAATACATATTACAGTTTTATTATTTACAATGTGCACACATGTTTTATAAGTTTGTTTTTAAACTGTCTTATCGAATCACATTCTTTTATGTCATTAGGCAATCTATTATACAGCTGTACTCCCTCAAACAATATAGTTATTGTAATAATTGGTGCGTACATTAATTAATTGAAGTTTGTGTTTATTTCTCAAATTATAATTATGACGATTTATAGGTAACTGAATATTTGTATATCCACAATAATATTATTGTGGATATTTTTAATGAGAATACAAGTGTAATATGTATAAAGTTGCTGAACATTTAATAATGGAGATCAGTCGATTTGGTCCAACTACGGACAAGAAATTAAGTATGACTAAAAAATCAGACGTATTTTTGTAAATTTATTTCTCAATTTATTTTTATCCTACTCTGTGGGGATCAGATTTTGTAAAAAAAAAGGATATCATAAAATATTCTACCACTTTTTGCATTGTTTGCAATATTAACAGAATTGACATCTGTCTTATAATTATTAGTGTTTGTCAAATTACCTTCTTTTGAAACGGATATTTCTACCCCCAGAAATGATTTCTTTATCAACTTTATATTGAAAAGTATTTAACGTGTTTATAATTATGTAATATACATTTAACAATATTATTAAACGAAATTTTTTACATAGTGACAGTAAATATAAAATATAGTCCAAATAAGATATATGTGAAGATAGTTGAATATGGTAGTTTTTGTAAAACTTTAAGAGGATATATCTTAAATACCCCATATCGTAGCTCAAAAAGACTATATTCTAATCAAAGGATATTGAATCTTTTTTATTTAATTCTAGGTCTCATTTGAGTCCGTCAAGTTTTCACTACTAGGCCCAATTTCCTTAGGAAATCGACCGATCTCCTTTGTTTGGTGATATAGTTTTGTAGTAGGAGTACGGTAGTTGTATTTAAATAATACTTTAATAATTTTATTCTGAGTTAGCATAGAGGAATCTTAAGGATGACGAATGCAATGATATATCTTCATATTTCGCAACTATGTTATGATATATGGACTCTTTTGTGTTTACTGTAATTATGTTTTGTGTTGAATTCACTGCAGGTTTTTTGGGTGATTTTGTTAACCGTTATTGTAGGTACACCCTTAATGTATTTGATAACCAGGTCTTTCTCACCAGCCTCTGTTCTTTTAAATAAGTCATCTTTTAAAGATTGCAAATATTGTTTTTGTCTTGGCGTCTGATCATAATATATTTTTATATTCTCGGGTAACTTTATTCTATTTCGCAGAACATATTTTGCAACATTACTATCATTTACTCCTGTATAATCGAACAGTAGTCATAACAAAGAACAAACTAATGATAGGAACAATAATTATACTTGGCACAGATTTAAGAGAAATTCAATTATCACAGAGCAACAGTTTTAGACAACTAATAAAAAAAAATTAAATAAAAAAGTAATTTTATAATCTATTTACTACGTATACAAAAAATCTTTAGACATATCAATCAAACAAAACAATCTAAAATAACGCGACAAATACTTGGTCATAGTTGAAAGGTACCATGGCAGTTGACTCATATAATAATGATTTCGACTAATAAAAATAATGTGTTCCTCGAAATTATGTATGCCTTAATTCTACAGCTTACGCGAAAGACGGAAAATAATCACAAAATTCTAAAAACCAGGCCAATATTATAGCAGTCGAAAATTGAATACCAATACTAAATAGCTACATCTATCATACTCGTACATAATAATAAGAAAACATTGCAATTATTGTGCTAATAGGAATATCATAATAATACTAGAAAATTCGTAAGTAAATTCTTAAGTCAAGTCTACCAAACATTTAGAGCATAAGTTTTAGTGTGTGTAGCATTTTAAAGTCAATTTTATTTTAAAAGATTTTAACATATAGGCATGTATTCAGTGCAATTGAAAATATTCATAGATATAGTATGAACGATAACGGATAAACAATGTCGTTGATTATTTTCAACCCCAAATATTACTGAATACAAGCCTAACATATTTGCCAAAAGTTTATTAACAGAGTTTGTTTATATTCGAAATACTGCATACTATAGTTAGAACATACTACGGGTAGCTAATTTTAATGTATTATTATACCAAATTTTTATTTAGCCAATTAAGGAGTTTTATTTATTTATATAAACATTCATATAGAAATGTTATATAATTTATTTATATAAATAATGTTGATAAAGACATCGAAACTACCATAGGTATACATTAAAGTTAGACTAATTTGATATAAAAGGGGTACAACAATTTATAATTATAAAAATTCTAATTTATTTCGTATGAAAAGCGACGAATCCAAATCTGCTTTTGATTAAAAACTTACCATTAATTGAATATAAAAAACACAAATGATATAAACTATACCAAAAATAAAGATAGGAAGACGTGATCCATTTTTTTATAATAAATTATATAAAGTAAGTATACAAAAATAAACTTAAAAATTAATTAAGTATTAAATAAAAATTATAGGGCTAATAACTTTTTATAGGTTTGTAAGTATGGTCCACGTGTAATCCATTTGTGCGATTGGACATTTATCGTTCTTATGCATAGATAGTTCAGTTTTAATTCACCTTGAGTGAAGAAGCCAAAACATACGATAGCTAAAACAGGTTTTAAAAACGTCTATGAATATAGCCCCGATTATTATTATTTTTAAATATGTATATCAATTTCAACTTCAGCAGTGAATTCGTCCGCTTTTCACGAAACAATTTTGAACACTATAATGTATTATAAATGGGGTATATATTGTTGTAAACATATACAAAAGTACTACAATATAAGGGTATTTTATAGTCCAGATGTTAAAAATTAAAGCAATCATTATCTTATTATAATAAGCAAAAGGGAAGACTATAATTTTGTTGATAAAATCTAATGAAGGTATTTTATCCATTAAAGGAAACAAAATTATTTTCATTTAAATGCTTTGATTTAGGGTTTTATTAACCCCTAATTAAGCCTAATGTGTATGAGGAATGAAGAACTTGCTCTAAATAGCTTTTGGCCACAGCTAGATAATAATAATAAGGAAGCATTAATAATAGAAAAGTTTCTAATTTAATATTTGCGCTATTTTCTTATATTAACGAAAAAATATCATAAAATACACCTTTATATGAATATGTAGTGTACCACGCCACTTATCAACAAAATAATTTGTAGCAATTTTGACATTTTAAAATAATTTTGATTCCTTATATCCGCAATTGACAGTATAATTGTATAGGAACAATGATATATACTCGCTTTATCTTATTTTTATAACAATGGATATATATTTTTTAGAATATTTGGTTCATTTATCTACCCACAATATCCATGAATTTGGCAATATGTTAGTTTAATGTTATATCTCTTTCCTATCTTTGGTATAAGATGTAAGAGTGACAGAAACAAAACAATTTAAAAACTGTAACCCTTTGTGTTTTTTTAATTCTATGTGACATAATATTGAGGTATGATTTTTTTTAAATATGTATAAGTATTGAAATAAACCCAATTTCCTGCCCAGATTTACTGGAATTTCGCTTAAATATATTTAATATAAGACTAGCCACACATCACACAAAACAGTCAAAGATATTAACTACTTCAAAAGTGTAGAACTACCCAACTAGTGAATATTCTCTCGATTTTCAGTAATCGCAGTAGTATTTATACGATAGCTTCAGTGTCGCTAATAACATGTATGCCGTGCTTAGTGAGTATCAAACGCACAATATCATTGCAGCTGCGAGTTTTATAATTCTTGCTAGTATCCTTCATTTTGATACTTTTCATTTTATCGCATAATTTACTCACTTCAGACTTACTCTTTTTCATCTCCTCTGGTCTCAGTTTTCTGATGGTCGATGAGCAACGTTTCTTCATAGTGTTTTCTGTTTGAATCTCGACATTCCCCTCACTAACCCGACGACGATAGAGATCGTACTCGATATCGTCTTTCTGTAGATAGCTATCTAGAGAACAATAGGTGGTTTCGGCGAAACTTACCTTCTCGTCCTTGATAGCGTGCTGAGTCGCATCACTGACGATTTTCACCGCCTTCCCTGGTACGTAATTAGTAGGTACTTTATCGACATAAGCGAGTTTCGGTTTGAACTGATCTACAGGGCTGACGCTATCTGTGTGACAGGGCATCAAGAAGTTGGACTTGCGCGGTCTCTTCACTGTAATTGTTTCATCGATAATCGATGGTTTGTCTCTTATCGATATGAGTATGTTTTTGAAGCTGGTCTCTTCTGGTGACGTCATGATGACATCTTGCGGCGACCGCTTGTCGTAGTTAGCGATCAATTCGTTAAGCGTGTTGTACTCACTGTTTATCCAGGCAGCGTGAAGCGAAATATTAGGTTAGTAAAGGTTAATACGTTATAATATGTTTAGTGTGTTAGATATTATACATATTAGCACCTATCAGGGAGGTGGCATCATGATTATTAGTATTATCTCCTAAATGTTCAAGAGCGAAATTATTTTTTTCTTTCGTCTGTTTTCACAGCAGTGCGTGTTGGTGTATGTGTGTGTGTGTCTGTGAGAGAGAGGTAGTATGCATGTCTCACGTGTCTGGGGCGGCGCCGTAGAGTGCGTGCGCGCGCACGTAGGCGAGCACGTGGTCGTCGGTGAGGTACTTGGCGGACTCGCCGCGCCGCACCAGCCGCCGGATCACAGTCGAACTCACCTCGTTCGCGATGTAGTTCGTCACCAGCATTATGTTCTTCTGTAACACGACACAAACAACACATTCAACACTTGTAGTGGTAGTAGGTCTCTCATATGTGAGGCCGCCTGGGTAGGCAACAACGCAATGTCTATTTCTCCCGCCAAACACTAGTAGTTTAAAGGATATTGTAGACAGAGTAACTACTGGACATATTGAGATTTAATATCTTATGTCTCAGGATGGCGAGCGCAGTGGAATACCAAGCATTGCTTTGTAATTCAAGGTGTTGTTTGGTTTTGGTACTGTACATGAGCTGTCGTATCGCTTACCATCAGGCGTACGGCATGCTCATTCGTGGCAATAAAAAAAGTGACTTACCCTGTGTTTGTACAGTAGATCTGACTCGTATATGAACCGGCCCGGGTCGCTGCCCGCGCGAGTCACCACCACTAGTCCATGCCGGCCCACTATCGTCTCTATCTACAATCATCATATTAATACAAATTAGTAATATAAGTAACACGTGGTGGCCTGATCACGGTGGTCGCAAGTTCAAATTCCAGGGTACACCTCTGACTTTTCGGAGTCACGTGTATATTGAAAGTCAATCACCACGCACTAAAACATTAAATATTGACCGACTATAGAAGATTATGATTTATTAGTGTATGACTCATCAACACAATTTTTCCGACCTCCCTTTCATCATGAAAGATTCTAAGGTTCTAAGGTTGTAGCAGGAAGCACGCGTGCCATATTTAAAGGCCAATGATTATGTCATACTCTTTTTGATCATCCCTGAAGTGCCTAAAGTCCTGACACCCAAAAAGATATGACATTCCATACAAAATTCCACACTACAAAATAAATACTTGACCACCCTTGAAGTGTCTGAGGTCCTATCACCCAAAAAGCTGACATTCCATATAGAACCCCACACTGCAAACTAAACACTCACATCATCATCAGACCACAGTCCTGGCGTGGCGAAGGACTCGAGCAAGTCCGCGCCGCATAGCAGCTTGATGGTGACCGACCGGTCCTGGTTGCCGTTGAGGCCGGCGGGCAGGTTGTCCGGCTCGTCTATACTGTTCACGTTTAGGACATCGTCAGGTAACCACGACGGCGGGTCGGGGTCTATCGCGTTTATGTGGCTGTTTATTGTGTCCTGATGAAGAAACAAGAGTGTGAAGTGGACCTAACCACTCTCAATACAGTATAGTACAGTACAGTTCAGTATAGAGTTGCTTTACCGAAATTAATAACCTATTCATTTCATGGTTAATTTCGTTGCGGGTTAAAGAAAAGTTAGACATTCCGGAAAACTCGCCAAGCTTCAATGCTCGGTGTCATTAAATGCGTGCCGCTATTGATCTTGGCTTACAGGAATTGCAGTGGCAGGTGTGAGGATAGGATAATCTCTATAAAAAGTAATTCAGATTCCGAAAATAGACACACACACATTAAATTTGGTTGGCGTCAACAGTAACGCAACTCAACAGATTTATGCTTGCGATCGATGCTTCGATACACATCAAGGACCCTACTATATTCAACGAAACGAAGTTCGAAACTTCGGACAAACGAAGTTTTTTATACGATACGAATGTATATATATAACGTACACCGTAACTATAAGTCTATGGTTACGACCATAAATCAATAACGACCATAAGTTTTATGTAGGTACATTCGTATCGTATATAAACTTTGATCATCCGAAGTTTCGAACTTCGAATCGTTGAATATAGTAGGGTCCTTCGTTCGTTCGTTCGTTCGTTCGATGAATATAGTAGGGCCCCAATATCGATTGTTAAATTCGTCTTTAAGTAGGTACATTAACAGCAGTTTCTAATCGATGTTTTTTTCCTACCAACTTGTTTGTAGCTACCATAATATGACTGGCGTATTACTTCCACCGATAGTGTAGTAGATCAAACTATCCAAACTAGTCGATAACTCATGTCATGGGCAGTCTTTTCCAAGGCGGTATTACTGTCTCACAGAAAACCTAAGTGTAGCGATAGCTTTGCTGTCGCGTTTAATTCAGAAGTGAAATTGCCGGATATCCAATAAGGGGTATTGATCAATGATCGTCGTTGGTGAATTTTCATGGAGGGCAGTTACCATCAGATGACCTGTTTGCTCCTTTGTCAGACCTATGCAATAAATAACATCCTATCCTACCTGGTGATACTGCAGCGACACTCGTGTCCTGGTCCAGCCCGACTGCTGCGTCTCCCACTCCGAGATCTTGATCCAACCGGAGGACCGCAGGGCTAGCTTCAGCATTGCTATCCTGAAAGATATTTTGAAGTTTGATGACATTTCTGGACCCTTGATGTAGTTGCTGGCTTGTGTCTTCTTCTATAATAGGTTGGACTTTAATATATTTTTTTAATTACGCCCGATAGTTACGTTCATAGTCCTGATCCCGCACTAAGATCGAGTCTTGTGTCGTGGGTATCAGGCACTACGAGAGACTTTTCGGTGTCACAAACACCCAACACAAACATTTCTCTCGGTGTGGGGATTGAACCCGCGGCCTCTTGTTTCACAGGCGGCGTATAACCGAATGCGCCACGGAGGCTGTCACTTTAGCACCAAACTCTGAGCCGTATGATTCTTAGCCTGTGACTAATAAGACAATAAAGTTTTTAATGTAATAATAGATTTTGGACTAAATTTGTAAATTGGATAATCACTAAATGGATTGTAAAGAATGGAATTCATGATATGATGACTTATCAATACCTACCTACTTCAATCAATTAATACCTACTCCTTCAAATATACACAACTAAAACGCAAAAGGCTTAATCATAGTCTAATCTAGAGTCTAAAAAAACTACTGAAAATCTGCACAAAATATAATAGGAGTGCTGCAGAACTCAGTGAGTCATTTTAGCTGGTAATAAAACACATGTACTATTGAAATCTATTACACCTTATTGATATTTGCAATAAATTGATTGATTGGTGTAACAACTGATTAAAAAAAAAGAGCTAGAGACTGTATCTTGAGTGATCTCAGTAATAATACATTTCAGGAGATTACATAACAATTCAAAATATATTTGTAAAGACAAGTACAATAAGACCAATTTGATTGTAGAACGGCTGTTTGGGCTATCAGAGAATGTGAATGTATATTTTGATTAATCTATGTGTGGCTAAGAAGGCATGTAAAATTGTTCAAAAAAAAAGTATGACATGATAAAACATTGTAATGGTTAATTCACATGTCAATAACACATTTTATTAAATTAATTATGTATTGATAGCTAAAGGAATATGGATGCATTGCATTCAATATGTATCACTATGTCACATATATGGACAAATCAGCTAAAACACCACATTATAATGTCTGTATTGCATGTTTCAATTTTATGTAAAACTGTCTTGAAGAATCTGAAATTTCCCATGAACTTGGCACTGTTTCTTAAATTATGAAATAATAGTTTTATTTCAATGTGTAACATTCGCGTAAATCTAAGAAACCATTATTATATTTCAAGAACTGAATATAAACAATACTTAATTTTTACCAGTACCTACAATCACAATTCCTTTAGGCTTGATAAGCACTTCATATCTTTTTCATAATGTTTTTTTCTTTATTATAAAATTGTATAATGCTTATAAATTCAGCCAGTAATATTTGTTTATTAATCAATTTTAACAAATCTAATTACTTCATATTTAATCACTGATTATATCAGATTGATAGGCAATTAAAAACATTACAATTATCTGGAAAAGTTACTTATTGCTCAAATAAATGAATAATTACTCCAGATCTTCCTATATTTTTTATGTCATCCAACCATGAATATTTATCATTAAAAGTTACTCCATAGTTTGTTAATTAAGTTATATTAATAGTTTCTTATCTTATCTGCTATGAAGAAGAATGAATATGATTTATTAAACAAATTGCCTTCATTGCCATCTCAAATCATACATACATATATACATACACTCACACCTTTTTCCCAAGAGGGGTAGGCAGAGGTGCCAGAAAACACACATTTCGCCTGCTATGTTCTGCCCCACAGTGTGATAGGAGGGCGAGCCTATATCCCTATATACAGCACAAATACCTGACTCCGGGCTGAAAATGAATAGAAGAATCCAATATCAGATTGCCCAACCCAGGATTCGAACCCGAGACCTCAGCTTTATAATTGTAGAACAACTACGAAATATTTACTGTCTCAAATCACTCATAGAAATTTATCATGCATACTTCTGTGAAATAAACATTTTTATTGCAAAAAGTAAAATAAATGAATCTATAATACAAATGGTTGTAAATCAATATCATTACTGAAATTTATAGAGATTTAATTGTAGTGTAGCTGGCTGCATTTTTAGGGATACCATTAACTTAAATATTCTAGTTAATTAATTAATTATAGTCAGAAGAAATTATGGTGAGGCCAATCTATCTGGCTATATAAGCAAATTATATTAACAGTAGCGATGGAAAAACCTTAGTAGAAAACCATGAATCACAATTATTACCTAACCAAGCGACTACAAAAATAAATAACTTAACTAACCTATTGTTTAATTAAGGAAATAAAGGAAGTAGTACCATTTAAAACAAATAGATTCTATTGTTGTAATACCATTTGGAATAAATTGTGAATAACTTATAAACAACTACTTAGGTTTTACGAAATATATCGTGATATTATGCAACTTTTATAGCTTTTTCCACATACAAGAATTTGTGATGCATTTGTGTGTTTCAGTAATGAATTATATTTACCTGTGTTGCGCCGCAACCAAATCCTTTTTACCGTAGGCGTCATGCACTGGCGAGACAATACCCCCGACGACAGTCCCCAAACCAAGAGAATTGATATAATCTTTTGCAATTTCTGGAAATAAAAATATGTACTTTCGAGATTTTTTATGAACATTTCGTAAAAAATCTTACATAAAATGGTGTATCATGTACAACTTTTTTAAAAAGGTAAAGTGGTAAAATAAAACAGAGAAATTCATGCGCATGAAAATAAAAATTATGCAAACATAGCAAAACCTTGACCTCCAACTTTAACTTACCGAACATTCTCAAATGCATATATGTGGGAGGACTAAAACTACCGCAAGCCATCAATACTATTAAACCTTTCGACATTTTTCTAATTGATGATCACAAATAAATCAATGTATAATTCTATTTTTTTATATTTCACAATCTTCTCAACGCATACGTCCGTATCACAACATTCGCGACTCATTGATTAGTTTGTATAACTCGACTAATTTAAAAAACTGTATTTGCGACGATTTGCGAAGTATTTTGCTTGCTAAATAGCTTATTGTTGCTCTTCTTTACTTAATTGGTTAACATGCGCAATGTTCCAGGGT
This sequence comes from Hyles euphorbiae, assembly GCA_023078785.2. Lineage (NCBI taxonomy): Eukaryota > Metazoa > Arthropoda > Insecta > Lepidoptera > Sphingidae > Hyles > Hyles euphorbiae. The sequence goes on from CM041030.1 coordinate 1,853,979, forward strand.
CGTAAGTTCTACGTCGCAAATATGTTAAACATAACCTGCTGTTTATGTATGTATATTTTTTTATTTTAAAATATAGTTTTATCATTGTTTAGTACTAATAAATATAATAAATAACACCCAACAGTCACATACATAGTCCTGACCCCACACTAAGATCGAGTCTTGTGTCGTGGGTATCAGGAACTACGAGAGACTTTTCGGTCTCACAATAGACTGAAGTACTGAAAAAAATATTTATTTTATAATTTAAGAGGAAAAACAATCGTGTTGATATTTTATTAATAAAATAATAATGAAACATTAAAAAAATATAATTATTGCAATGCTAAATAATATTACTTTTGTGTACGAAACACGACTTATGTTGTCTTTATGTGTCTTTATTATCATTTATTATCAGTTTGTGCAAGTTTGTGTCATTTTGTCCTTAACTAATTTATTTTATAATAATAACACTGCAAAATATTTTGATAATGATGTTCATACAAATCTAATGTTGGGTTTTGTGAAACATACATTTCAAACATCTTAAAAAATACCCATACATAACCTTTTAAAATAATCAGCTGTTAGTGACTTTAATCCAATCGCGCAGGAATTTTCCATAATTTCACCTTTTTCTTAAAATGAGACTAACGTTGCGTTTGTTGTCGTCCGTTGCTCAAAAAAGACCATTCTATGTGACTACACCAATATTTTATGTGAATGCAGGTAAGTAAACAAATAGCACACACTTTAACCCATTAATTCCCAAGGGTAAAAATAAACACATATTTATTGGTTTAATTGTTTATTACGTTTATAAATACATCCAAAAAGAGCAAATTATAGTAAATAAAAATATTGATTAATTATTTTACATTCCGCAAAATGTTGCGTCTAAGGAACGTTGGGATTACTGAACTTCAATTTTACAGGCAAGTCTAAAAACGCTAGAGTATTATCGTGAGTGAAATATTTTAAAACAATCAGCATGAAGATGTACTTGACATTTTTTACACATATAAATTGTTGTACTTCTACACTGTCGACATCTTCTTCACATTTTACTTTCGTGCTCTTCTATTATATGACCAATATTATCGAAGCGAATATTGGAAGGTAACGCGTTTTTGGATGGTCTTCCTAAATTTATATTTGAATTACCCAAAAAATGCGAATTATCTGCAAGTTGGGCTTCTTCGGTTTTCATCAAACTTACAGCAACGCAAGATTTGAATTCCATTTGATTCAAAGATCGCTCATTCGCCATATTGTAAATTTTCTACGAGTTTACCAATACACTGTCTATCAAATTGATGAACAGTGGCCACCACCACTTTGTCTCTCTTACTCGAATCCTATAATTGGCTATTGCATTATCATGGAGATCTACACCTCCCATATTTTTATTATAATCTGCTATAACCTGGGGCTGTGGCACATTCACTATCTTGTTTATTTTTCTATCATAACGTTTTGCTGTAACCAATGGTTCAATTTTTGCGTTGTTAGTAGTTTAGCCACAGTCACCACAGAATTGTCATTCCATCGAACCAACAGTACTTCAGGTTTTTGGTCAAAGCTATAATTTATTTATTTCAAGGAAAATGCAAGTTTACAGTATTTTAACCAAAACACTTACATTCTAATTAATAATAAATGGAACATACACATTATTACTGTTATTTCTAAAATTTTAACAATTAGAGACATTTATAATCAAGTGATCCTCTCTCTTTTTTCTGAAGTTTTTTTCTTTTATTTCTCCCAACGTTGCGCATACGCAACATTTCCTGGAAGTCTAAGATAAACAGCAAGTGTGACTAGTTTTGTCCAGCAAAAGGGTTTATATCATAAATAAGATATTGCTTGAGCTTTATACAGAGTAAAAAGTTAAACTTTATTGCAATTTATATTTTTTATGATTGGATGAATCTGTCGATCTTGAGATAACTCAATTAGCAGTTTTTAAAAAATAAAACTAATATGTATTTTTATTTAAAAAAACATTGAAAAAAATTTGAATCCATTTTTTAGTTCTAATTCTCGAGACTGGCTTACATTTCATAGAAATAATTACTTATTTTAAAACAAAAAAAAATCACATTTGAAATGTTGCGCTAGCGCGACGTTGGGTAATAATGGGTTAAAGAAATAACTCTTAAATCATAGTTATCCATAATTAAAATAGTAACTGATCGATCGATAACATTACTGTTACATACTTAAATCAATAAAAATGTTAAAAAAATATATATTTACAGTTAGTAATCAACACATAAAAGTCTTCTGTCTTAATTCTTTCATCTATAGAATTTCCAAACAAATTATAAATTTTTATTATTATTTCTAAGTATCTCGACCATTAACTAGCAAAAACTAAGTTAATATACCACATTGGCTGTATTACTACGATTTTATTTTTCTTTTATAAACATTAAGGTACAAACTACAAACAAATCTACAATGTTCAAATTAATGTACAAACAAAGCTTAATTTGACATAAAATGTAAATAATATCTGTTGTAGCACCTCATCTCGGCCACCTGTATACAGCATTAGTAGCAGATGCTATCCAAAGGTTCGAAAAACTGACCAACCCTGACTGCAATGTCATCTTCAGCACAGGTAAGACTAAAGACTTTCAATAATTTCTAAAGCTGTTTCAACCATCTCCATCGTTAAATTTTTTTCTGACTGTTTCTGAATCCAATTGAGTAAAGATTAAATTATATAATGCTGGCCTTACTGTTTGAGATCACCTGTGCACCGCGGTATTACTCGCATAGTTCCAAGCATGATGTTATAAAGCTTAATAGTCTTCTAGTTGGCACTGACCTCAAAAAATTGTTGGCCTATTTAAGTATTTTAGATCTATTAAAACATTAATTTTATACCTCTCTTTTTATTACCATTTTGAAGACAGTTTAATTTTTTAAATTATTTTTTTGTAATTTAAGTCTCTTCAAGATAAAACCGAACAAACACTGATAAATGTCATAGGAGGCATTACAAGTATTACAGAATAACAAAATCGTTTACACACATTGTAATTCAGTCATTTTAGTCCCAAGTATGTGAATTATGTATCATATTAATTGATATGATTTGATGCACCTGAATACTCATTCTGCCCCTGCGGTGCTGTTGGTTTGATGCTGGCTGCAAAATAAGAGACCACGGATTCAATCCCCGCACCAAGGCAAATCTTTGTGAGATTACAAATATTTGTCTCATGTCTGTGTGTTTGCGAGACTGAAAAGTCTGTTGTAGTTCAACCCACGACACAAGTGGCAAGACTTAATTAATCTTAATGCGGGGTCAGGACTATGTATGTGACTGTTATGTTTATTTATATCTGATTATGAATAAACAAGCGTAATTGTGTAAACTAGCATGAATTAGTTATATCTAGTCTAAGGATAATTTTAGTTTGCACTTCATATGCTGTCAAGTACATCGGGGTCACATTAAGAAATACAAACATTGAAAACTGTAAAACATTTTGTGTTCTTAGAGCGAAATGGTATAATACCTGTATTTAAATGGCAAATGTTGATCTTAATAATAAAGATCTTAACATGCCACCTGTGTGTGCATGTTGATAATGCAAATATTTTATAATAAATAGGTACAATGTCCATACATTGTGCTGTTTACGCAACAATAAGCTTGTGCATTGTAATTAAATAAAGAAGTTACATTTTACCAGTGGCGTAACAATAGGGTGGCAGAGTGCGCAAAATGCCACAGGCCCCCGGCCTTAGGGGCCCCCGGCTCGGCAAGACCTTGATCCGACAAGGTCTCAGGCCCGATAGGTCCTCGGCTCAAGAGGGCCCCGGGCTCAAGCCCGACGGCGTGTAAGCAGAGAATAATGTAACATCAATAAAGAAATTAATTAACCACTTGTGATATTTCTTGATTTTTGTCAAACCCCTCCCCCGCCCATTCAAGCCTCACGTCCACATTAAGGATTCTCAGGTCATTCCCTATTGAGAGCGGTGCACCCTGAAGTACGGGGAGGGGAGAGAATGGGGATCATTTGGTTGTAGAAAGAGAAATAAATCTAAAGCAATGAATAAAAGGTTACCTAAAATAAGTTACTTTGGGAACGAGCAATTTATTGATGAAAAGGAGAGTCCCAGAATTCAGAAATGAACGAATGGATGAAACTAAAAATTCTATAATAGCATATCGCGGCGATAATGAATATTCAGACTACTAATGTAGTGTAGGACGCCCTCCAGCTAGGTGGACTGACGATTTGCAAAAAGTCGCTGCCCGATGCTGCTGACAAGCTAACGACATGGTGAAATGGCGCAATTTGCAGGAAAACCTATGTCCAGCAGTGGAAAAAAAGGATAAAAATAAATAAGTTTCTGTCTTTCAATGTGCGGAAAGCCAATGGTTCGGATGGAATATCGGTTGTGGTTCTAAGAGCTTGTACAGCGGAGTTGTCTCCTGCACTGACTCGTCTCTTTCGAGCGTCCTGGATCTTGGACGAAGGGCAATGTGCAACCGATCCCCAGAAAGGGTGATCGGTCAGATAGTACCAATTATCGCCCTATCGTTATCACCTCAGTTATTTGTAAGGTTATGGAGCGGATCATCAACGCTCAATTAATCCGCTACCTGGAGGACCACTCGTTGATCAATGATCAGTGACAGACAATACGGATTCCGTCAAAACCGATCAACGGATGACCTTCTAGTTTTTGTCCTGCATCGCTGGGATAAGGCGATTGACCGGTGTAGCGAGGCTCTTTCTGTGAGTCTCGACATAGCCAAGGAGTTTGATAGGATCTGGCACCGTGGTCTTCTTTCCAAGCTTCCGGCATACGGTCTGCCCGACAACCTGTGTTCATGGATTTTCGGCTTTAAGACGGACGCGCTTCGGCGCTCATATCGGTAAATGCCGAAGTTCCTCAGGGCTCGGTGCTGTCGCCCACTCAGCTTATTCTGCATATTAATGATATGTGGTCGCTAGACAATATTCATTGCTGTGCATCTGCATGACAGCATGGTTTATGGCCGATACCATTATGGGCCTCCAGGTTGCCGGATCGAAACTGTGAGGGGACGCGAAGATCTTGTCGTGAGTTCAAACGGACCTTGGGTCTCATTTCTACATGGGGTTCTAGGAATATATTTGAGTTCAATGCCAAGAAAACAGGTGTGTGCATTCAAATGCAAATAATCCCCATTCTCTCCCCGTACTTCAGGGTGCTCCGCTCTCAATAACCTGAGAATCCTTAATGTGGACGTGAGGCTTGAATGGGCGGGGGAGCGGTTTGACAAAAATCAAGAAATATCACAAGTGGGGTCTAATAAGATATCACGTGTATTTTTTTGACACATAATTTTGATTTTAATGCTACATAATATTATTATTACAGATATGCCAACCAAAAACAACTGCAACCTTTCTTTCTAGAAATTTCTATTATGGTCCTTAGTTGCAGAAAAAAGCGTATTTAAAGATAGAATTCGAAAAATTCTAAGATTTTTATATGTATTAAAAATACACGTGATGTTGAATTGGGTGATCTCACCTCATATCACCAGAGAGGAACGGGGTGGGGTTAAAAATGCCAAATAAAAGATCACGTGATTAATGGACGGCCTCATAGGCCATTTTATAAAAAGATTCATAAAAATGAAATTACAATGTAAAGTTCTTTTTACAAATACGAAGGGCCCCAGTTGATGAATTTTGCCACGGGCCCCCGAGTTACGCCACTGCATTTTACATATATCATATGGATATGTGATTTACTTTAAGTTATGTTAAACACTAGAAATATTTTAAAAGACACATTACACACAGTTTAATACAAATTAGTGGCGTAGCTACCGCAGGGTTAGACAGGGCAATACTCCGGAGCCCAACACTTTCTTGACGACTGTACATTTATGAACAAATCTGAAGTTAGGCCCTACTTTAGTTATTGCCCAAAAAGCTTTGGTGGCCGGCCTTTTTTTTCATGGGCTAAATCCTGTTGGATTCCCTTGCTATGCGGGTATACCGGATTTTTACCGGCTAAAAACTCCATCTTGCTTCATCGGCACTTTGGAGAAATTCTGGGATCTCATTAAGAACACGTTGGTTACTAACCTAGGCCGCTATTGCAAATACACACGCACCTCCGAAATATTGGATGCGTGTTCTTTGCGCTCTATTCTCCAAATTTTATAATCCACTGCCAAGTAGCCTGTGGCTGAACACTTTACTTCGTAGATGCAGCGAACCTCTGGTCATCTGACATACGTTTTGCAGGGCAACTTTATGATGAGAATATTCATGGTGTCTCACCAATAATACCTCAATGATTCTAGCTATTTTATTCCTATATTTCTTCTTCTTCCTATATACGTACTACGTATCCACAGGTACAGACGAGCACGGCACGAAGATCCAGCAAGCTGCGGCGAAGGCAAACCTTTCTCTTCCCGAATACTGCACAAATGTGTCCAACGAGTACAAAGACTTGTTCAAGGAATACGACGTCGCCTATACAGACTTCATACGGACCACGGAGGAGAGGCATAAGAAGGCTGTTGCACACTTCTGGGTGAGTCTCTACTACTAATGTATGTAAATTCAGTATATTAGCTTGCTTGGCTTGCATGGAAAGTGTTAAATGTTAAATTATTTGACAGCCTCTGTGGCGCAGTTGGTTAGACGCCGGCTGAGAAACGAGAGGCCGCGGGTTCGATTCCCGCACCGAAACAAATATTTGTGTGGACCACAGGGATTTTTTTCGTGTTTGGTTGTTTGTAAGACAGAAAAGTCTTGCAGTTCCTGATACCCACGACACAAGACCCGGCCTTAGTGTGGGTTCAAGACTATGTATGTGACTGTTGGGTGTATTTATTTATTTTCTATTTGTGTTAAAAGTTACTAGACTTTTTTAAATTACCAAAATAAATTTAATTATTTATCTATTTAAATACATATATCTGGAAATACGAAGTATAATTTTTGAAAATATAAAACATTTTCAACTACACGAAATGTTTTGCTGTTAACTCGATGGCTGTTAAGGTCTATTTGTATATATGTTATGGGCCAAGTGATTAATGCGGGCAGTATTTATAATGCCCGGGCAGTATGAATATTGCCGAGCCATATCGGGCCAAGTGATTAATTACAATCTAAACTCACCTCTTAATCACATTGCCGGGGCATTATGAATATGGCTACATAATGAGGGGGCAATGTGATTAATAGGTGATTTTTTACGTGTTGCGCTGCCGCATTGTCGCATCTGCGATAGACCCATAAATTAGAAAGGTTGAATTGATCTGCATATGTTTAGTTGTTTTTTAACGTCCGAAACATTATCTTCAGAATAAAATTAGTGTACTCACTTTATGGAGCAGTTAGGTCGATTGTGCCCCAAAACCGACTCGGGACACCCCGACTTCACGTAGTCTTTTGGCTACCGACCCTAGAGTGTATATAAAAAGCCGGAGGCGCGGAGGAAGAGCAGCCCCCGCCCGCTGTGACGAAGGATAAGCAACCGTGCGAGCCGCAGCGGCTGAGGCTGCAGCAAGCCGAAGCTGCGGAGGTGAGCATGGGTGCCTATCTTTTGTTACGCAAGGTCGAAGGGCCTGAACTTTCCGTAGCGCCGGAGATGATGCAGAAGGTAATTTGTATTGACAACAAGTGTTTTAAGGGTTAGTTTGCTATAATAGATATTTCTCAGGAATGGTGCGTTACAAAGGTAATGAAAAGTCATGTGAGTGGTACCAGGGGAGGCGCGACACTCCCCCTCCTCCCAACCCACCCCTCGTGCTGCCCTATTCTAAATTCTACCACTTCGGCTCATTGTTTTGATTTTGATTCGCCTTACATCACTCTGCCCAATAGGCACTTGGCATTATTCATAATGCCCGGGCAATGTGATAAATTGATTGGTTATAATCACATTGCCCGCTGTTATTGGGCATTATTCATATTGCCCGGGCATTGTGAATAATGCCCGATTAATCACTTGGCCCATAACATATATATGTATTTGCATCTTTATAAGCCCATATTCGTCCCACTGTAGGTCACAGGCCTCCTCTACAATAGAGAGTATAATTGAGAGGTGTTAGGGAATATAGTCCACCAAGCTGGGCTAGTGCAGGTTGGCGGACTATACGCGCAAGAAAATTTAAAAACATGTTCACTAATCTTGTAATATTTTCAGAACAAGCTGGTAAAGAACGACCACATCTACAAGGCGAAGTACTCGGGCTGGTACAGCGTTAACGACGAGGCCTTTGTTCCGGAGACCCACGTGCGCGACGAGATCAAAGATGGGCAGAAGGTGAGCTAATACTGTAACGAATTTGGTTGTAGTGTATAATATCTAGAGAGATTGCTGAGATGGTTTGGTCATGTGATGTTTAAAAACAGGGGTTAACACCACATGTGCCTAAGACATAGTCTTGATCCAGCGGTTTCGAAATATCTCTAGACCAAGGTTTCAAAGTAGACGACTTTTTTTGGTGTGGTCAAGAAATATTTTATGATTGCCTGTAATCTTAAACTTGATTATTTAAAATGCCAAAGACCGAGTGAAATAGCGAAGATTGAGAAAGAAAGCGGACTTTTGACGCGAATTACCATTACGGTTGCAACCACTCATTGCTAGTTCAATCATTACACAATGTATAAGAAACAAACTTTAAATACAATACTATTAAAAACCAGAAGTGGAGACAATTTATTTTATTTTAAATAAATATGATAATAAACTAACACTGAATTTAATAAAAATCAATTTTAAATCGTATAAAAAAGAATTAACTAAAGTTACAAAATATGAAAGCCTAAAACGTCCAGCACGATCAATTGCGCCCGAAAAAAGTGAGGCTCGCTGCTCGGTACGCGCCACAGGCGCCATTGCCCCTCCCAACTGGTCTCGCTGACATCAGGCGATGCTACGTCATCGTGACGTGGCACCACGCCCCGCCTCCTGACCGTTTATTTCTAACAATACAATATAATATTTCTTATTGTAAAGTATAAAAGAAAAACAACTTAATTGTATTTCAAGTGGCGGTCTTATCGCTTGGACCGATCTCCAGACAACCATTGTATGGATAGTATAAGAAGTAGGTAAAAATAATAATTAAAAATGGTAGTATACAATACGTTAATTTCCAGGTGAAAGTGTCGATAGAGTCAGGTCACACGGTGGAGTGGACGGAGGAGACCAACTACATGTTCCGATTGAGCGCCTTCAAACCGCATCTGCAGGAGTGGCTCAAACAGGGTACGAACCTACACTACTATAGTCTTATATACCTACCGAATAACAATACAAAATATATTTTATTCAATACAACTACTTTTACCGGTATGCGTAGTATATTTATTCGTTTGTAAAAAAATCGAATCGACAAGAAGTTTGAAACACACAATATGTATTATGTTTAAATATTATTTTGTGGGAATGAATTGTCAATCAGCATTATAAAATTTTAAATCGAATACTACTGACATTACGCACACTGAACCAAACATAAAATAAATAAAATTATTTATATATATATTGTTCATGCGCGTTTGGTAATAATCAAACGGACAATTTTTAAATGGAACATCTATACGTTTGCCACAAAATGGACAGACAATGTTGTATAAAATATTCGAGATATTCGCTAAATACAGCTCGCTTAAAAAAAGTCGGTTTTGAAATTCTTTTGTGCATAAAAGCCTGTGTTCCATATTAGACTAATCGTTAAAGTTGATGAAAGTGATGAAAAAAACTATTTTTACAGATGGTAAAGTTGATGAAGGTGATGAAATACAAATTGTTATATTTTTTTGCAGATGGTGTGGTGGTACCGAGCAAGTACCAGAAGCAGTTGCAGGACCTCGTGCACAACGATGTGTACTTCCCAGACATATCCGTCAGCAGACCTTCCTCCAGGGTGCACTGGGCTATACGGGTCAGTTAAATATAACACACGATTCGTAAATAACTAGCTTTCATAGATTACACGAGATCGTATGATATTATTATAGCTTATCGATTTTGTGAATCACAACCGCAAATCGCAATTTAGCATATTTATATAACTTGTGAAATGCTATTATCGACTTCACTTGCTATTTGTGATTGCTATTGCTATTTCTTCTAATCACTAATCCAAACAGTGGTTACATTTTTCCTCTTCGAAAAATATACACTAGATACACAGTTCCCTGTAAAAGTTCTGTTAAAAAGTGGCACCGATGCATGACATGAAAAAAAGTAAACAAAAAGATCACATATTCCAAATATATTACCACAAATTCCACCTTATTCCTGGAGCTTAAAGTAGCTTTTCACATAATATTGTCTTAAGTTCTGCGACGTTTTAGAAACAACGCTGGGTGCGTGACTGAAGGCGAAAGAGTGCTTAAAGCACTCTTTTTTGGTGCCATTTTCTAAGCACTCATGTTGTATCTAGTGTATATTTGGTCGAAGTTTTTCCTACCTTGTTATTTATTTTGACAACCGATTAGTTTCAATAGGGAAAATAAGCTGGAATTCATATCGATTTATGATATGGGAACGATTGAGATACTTCTTATCATATCACCAACGTACATCCGATGTAAACCCTACAGTTTGAATGATGTTTATCCTGAAATTTCCTTTAACATGTGACCCTCCCAGGTGCCCGGAGACGAAGAGCAGAGCATCTACGTGTGGCTGGACGCGCTCATCAACTACCTGTCGGTGCTGGGGTACCCGGACGAGGCCGCCATGAAGCGCCGCGGCCGCGCGTGGCCGGCCGACGTGCACGTCGTCGGGAAGGACATACTCAAGTAAATTATATTATATCGAGTTTGGGTGGGAAATCCATCGATTTTGCTAAAATAATAATTTAAAGTCTTGCGTAAAACGTAAAACTATGTATTTACCATCCTAAGAAGACGACAGAAAAAAATAACAAAAAAAATTCGGCACAATTTTTTGCACAAAATTTAGTTGCATTGTCTGAAGTCATTAAAACTACTACCCAGCTTCGTTTTCGGTAGCAGTCTTATATATATATATATACAGGGTATATTATTGTGTCGAGGTTTTATAATCTTTCCATATGTATGTTGTATCGTCTTGGTTTTTTCAAATCAACTGATTAGGGTTGTGTTGAATTGTTTGACGCCATAAACTGTAGCACATACTGTTTTTTTTTTTCATTCTAGTCATATTTAAGGATCGTTGCAATTTTAAAATGTGTCCACAGTAGTTTAAAAATATTTATTTCTTTATTTCAGGTTCCACGGTCTATACTGGCCGGCGTTCCTGATGGCGGCCCGCTGGCACCCGCCGCGGCGCGTGGTGTGTCACGCGCACTGGCTGGTGGACGGCAACAAGATGTCCAAGTCGCTCGGCAACGTGGTGGCGCCGCGCCGCACGGGAGTCGAACCCGCGGCGCTGCGCTATCTGCTACTGCGCGAGGCTACTATGGCGCATGATGCTAGTTAGTTGCACTCTTGTTTATTTTTTTAGTCTTTGGTACATCAATCTTGATCATCTGCCGAAGATTCAGATTTTCCATCCTATGTTAAACAGTATTAATCTTTTGACTTCAATAAAAAATAAATAACTTAGTATGTAGTATAGATTTAGCCTAATAGCACATATTATAGCAATACGCAGGGTATATCAAGAGTGCTACCGAAAACGAAGCCGAAAATTTTAGCAAAAAATTGCGACGGTTTTTTTTGTTGTATTATAGTGGTAAATAGTAGTTTTTTTCTTAAATAATTGTATACACCTTTTAATTTTAAAGACGCTATGGTACGCAAGGCTTAATATTATTATTTTTGCAAAATCTATGGATTTCCAACCAAACTCGACGATACTTAAAACAAAATAAAAAAAATATATCGTGTGTTTTTAAGAAATTTTTAGTTATATCTATTGTATTTTTAGTCACTAAAATTACCACCCAGATTCGTTTTCGGTAGCACTCTTGATATATCTTGTATAAAGTGTAACAACATGCACTATAATATACTATATTTATTGCAGACTACAGCTGGTCTAAACTAGTGAACATCGCCAACTCTGAGCTGGCGGACACCCTGGGCAACCTGGCGAGTCGCTGCTGCGGCGCCGCACTCAACCCGCGCGGGGAGTTCGCGCCGCTGCACCACCACGAACTGGGGATCATAGCTGCTGACACCACGGCCGCTGAGCTACTAGCCAACGTGCACGCACTACCCGGTCAGTACTCACCAGTAACTAGAGTTCGCGCCGCTGCACCACCACGAACTCAACATCATAGCTGCTGACACCACGGCCGCTGAGCTACTAGCCAACGTGCACGCACTACCCGGTCAGTACTCACCAGTAACTAGAGTTCGCGCCGCTGCACCACCACGAACTCAACATCATAGCTGCTGACACCACGGCCGCTGAGCTACTAGCCAACGTGCACGCACTACCCGGTCAGTACTCACCAGTAACTAGAGTTCGCGCCGCTGCACCACCACGAACTCAACATCATAGCTGCTGACACCACGGCCGCTGAGCTACTAGCCAACGTGCACGCACTACCCGGTCAGTACTCACCAGTAACTAGAGTTCGCGCCGCTGCACCACCACGAACTCAACATCATAGCTGCTGACACCACGGCCGCTGAGCTACTAGCCAACGTGCACGCACTACCCGGTCAGTACTCACCAGTAACTAGAGTTCGCGCCGCTGCACCACCACGAACTCAACATCATAGCTGCTGACACCACGGCCGCTGAGCTACTAGCCAACGTGCACGCACTACCCGGTCAGTACTCACCAGTAACTAGAGTTCGCGCCGCTGCACCACCACGAACTCAACATCATAGCTGCTGACACCACGGCCGCTGAGCTACTAGCCAACGTGCACGCACTACCCGGTCAGTACTCACCAGTAACTAGAGTTCGCGCCGCTGCACCACCACGAACTCAACATCATAGCTGCTGACACCACGGCCGCTGAGCTACTAGCCAACGTGCACGCACTACCCGGTCAGTACTCACCAGTAACTAGAGTTCGCGCCGCTGCACCACCACGAACTCAACATCATAGCTGCTGACACCACGGCCGCTGAGCTACTAGCCAACGTGCACGCACTACCCGGTCAGTACTCACCAGTAACTAGAGTTCGCGCCGCTGCACCACCACGAACTCAACATCATAGCTGCTGACACCACGGCCGCTGAGCTACTAGCCAACGTGCACGCACTACCCGGTCAGTACTCACCAGTAACTAGAGTTCGCGCCGCTGCACCACCACGAACTCAACATCATAGCTGCTGACACCACGGCCGCTGAGCTACTAGCCAACGTGCACGCACTACCCGGTCAGTACTCACCAGTAACTAGAGTTCGCGCCGCTGCACCACCACGAACTCAACATCATAGCTGCTGACACCACGGCCGCTGAGCTACTAGCCAACGTGCACGCACTACCCGGTCAGTACTCACCAGTAACTAGAGTTCGCGCCGCTGCACCACCACGAACTCAACATCATAGCTGCTGACACCACGGCCGCTGAGCTACTAGCCAACGTGCACGCACTACCCGGTCAGTACTCACCAGTAACTAGAGTTCGCGCCGCTGCACCACCACGAACTCAACATCATAGCTGCTGACACCACGGCCGCTGAGCTACTAGCCAACGTGCACGCACTACCCGGTCAGTACTCACCAGTAACTAGAGTTCGCGCCGCTGCACCACCACGAACTCAACATCATAGCTGCTGACACCACGGCCGCTGAGCTACTAGCCAACGTGCACGCACTACCCGGTCAGTACTCACCAGTAACTAGAGTTCGCGCCGCTGCACCACCACGAACTCAACATCATAGCTGCTGACACCACGGCCGCTGAGCTACTAGCCAACGTGCACGCACTACCCGGTCAGTACTCACCAGTAACTAGAGTTCGCGCCGCTGCACCACCACGAACTCAACATCATAGCTGCTGACACCACGGCCGCTGAGCTACTAGCCAACGTGCACGCACTACCCGGTCAGTACTCACCAGTAACTAGAGTTCGCGCCGCTGCACCACCACGAACTCAACATCATAGCTGCTGACACCACGGCCGCTGAGCTACTAGCCAACGTGCACGCACTACCCGGTCAGTACTCACCAGTAACTAGAGTTCGCGCCGCTGCACCACCACGAACTCAACATCATAGCTGCTGACACCACGGCCGCTGAGCTACTAGCCAACGTGCACGCACTACCCGGTCAGTACTCACCAGTAACTAGAGTTCGCGCCGCTGCACCACCACGAACTCAACATCATAGCTGCTGACACCACGGCCGCTGAGCTACTAGCCAACGTGCACGCACTACCCGGTCAGTACTCACCAGTAACTAGAGTTCGCGCCGCTGCACCACCACGAACTCAACATCATAGCTGCTGACACCACGGCCGCTGAGCTACTAGCCAACGTGCACGCACTACCCGGTCAGTACTCACCAGTAACTAGAGTTCGCGCCGCTGCACCACCACGAACTCAACATCATAGCTGCTGACACCACGGCCGCTGAGCTACTAGCCAACGTGCACGCACTACCCGGTCAGTACTCACCAGTAACTAGAGTTCGCGCCGCTGCACCACCACGAACTCAACATCATAGCTGCTGACACCACGGCCGCTGAGCTACTAGCCAACGTGCACGCACTACCCGGTCAGTACTCACCAGTAACTAGAGTTCGCGCCGCTGCACCACCACGAACTCAACATCATAGCTGCTGACACCACGGCCGCTGAGCTACTAGCCAACGTGCACGCACTACCCGGTCAGTACTCACCAGTAACTAGAGTTCGCGCCGCTGCACCACCACGAACTCAACATCATAGCTGCTGACACCACGGCCGCTGAGCTACTAGCCAACGTGCACGCACTACCCGGTCAGTACTCACCAGTAACTAGAGTTCGCGCCGCTGCACCACCACGAACTCAACATCATAGCTGCTGACACCACGGCCGCTGAGCTACTAGCCAACGTGCACGCACTACCCGGTCAGTACTCACCAGTAACTAGAGTTCGCGCCGCTGCACCACCACGAACTCAACATCATAGCTGCTGACACCACGGCCGCTGAGCTACTAGCCAACGTGCACGCACTACCCGGTCAGTACTCACCAGTAACTAGAGTTCGCGCCGCTGCACCACCACGAACTCAACATCATAGCTGCTGACACCACGGCCGCTGAGCTACTAGCCAACGTGCACGCACTACCCGGTCAGTACTCACCAGTAACTAGAGTTCGCGCCGCTGCACCACCACGAACTCAACATCATAGCTGCTGACACCACGGCCGCTGAGCTACTAGCCAACGTGCACGCACTACCCGGTCAGTACTCACCAGTAACTAGAGTTCGCGCCGCTGCACCACCACGAACTCAACATCATAGCTGCTGACACCACGGCCGCTGAGCTACTAGCCAACGTGCACGCACTACCCGGTCAGTACTCACCAGTAACTAGAGTTCGCGCCGCTGCACCACCACGAACTCAACATCATAGCTGCTGACACCACGGCCGCTGAGCTACTAGCCAACGTGCACGCACTACCCGGTCAGTACTCACCAGTAACTAGAGTTCGCGCCGCTGCACCACCACGAACTCAACATCATAGCTGCTGACACCACGGCCGCTGAGCTACTAGCCAACGTGCACGCACTACCCGGTCAGTACTCACCAGTAACTAGAGTTCGCGCCGCTGCACCACCACGAACTCAACATCATAGCTGCTGACACCACGGCCGCTGAGCTACTAGCCAACGTGCACGCACTACCCGGTCAGTACTCACCAGTAACTAGAGTTCGCGCCGCTGCACCACCACGAACTCAACATCATAGCTGCTGACACCACGGCCGCTGAGCTACTAGCCAACGTGCACGCACTACCCGGTCAGTACTCACCAGTAACTAGAGTTCGCGCCGCTGCACCACCACGAACTCAACATCATAGCTGCTGACACCACGGCCGCTGAGCTACTAGCCAACGTGCACGCACTACCCGGTCAGTACTCACCAGTAACTAGAGTTCGCGCCGCTGCACCACCACGAACTCAACATCATAGCTGCTGACACCACGGCCGCTGAGCTACTAGCCAACGTGCACGCACTACCCGGTCAGTACTCACCAGTAACTAGAGTTCGCGCCGCTGCACCACCACGAACTCAACATCATAGCTGCTGACACCACGGCCGCTGAGCTACTAGCCAACGTGCACGCACTACCCGGTCAGTACTCACCAGTAACTAGAGTTCGCGCCGCTGCACCACCACGAACTCAACATCATAGCTGCTGACACCACGGCCGCTGAGCTACTAGCCAACGTGCACGCACTACCCGGTCAGTACTCACCAGTAACTAGAGTTCGCGCCGCTGCACCACCACGAACTCAACATCATAGCTGCTGACACCACGGCCGCTGAGCTACTAGCCAACGTGCACGCACTACCCGGTCAGTACTCACCAGTAACTAGAGTTCGCGCCGCTGCACCACCACGAACTCAACATCATAGCTGCTGACACCACGGCCGCTGAGCTACTAGCCAACGTGCACGCACTACCCGGTCAGTACTCACCAGTAACTAGAGTTCGCGCCGCTGCACCACCACGAACTCAACATCATAGCTGCTGACACCACGGCCGCTGAGCTACTAGCCAACGTGCACGCACTACCCGGTCAGTACTCACCAGTAACTAGAGTTCGCGCCGCTGCACCACCACGAACTCAACATCATAGCTGCTGACACCACGGCCGCTGAGCTACTAGCCAACGTGCACGCACTACCCGGTCAGTACTCACCAGTAACTAGAGTTCGCGCCGCTGCACCACCACGAACTCAACATCATAGCTGCTGACACCACGGCCGCTGAGCTACTAGCCAACGTGCACGCACTACCCGGTCAGTACTCACCAGTAACTAGAGTTCGCGCCGCTGCACCACCACGAACTCAACATCATAGCTGCTGACACCACGGCCGCTGAGCTACTAGCCAACGTGCACGCACTACCCGGTCAGTACTCACCAGTAACTAGAGTTCGCGCCGCTGCACCACCACGAACTCAACATCATAGCTGCTGACACCACGGCCGCTGAGCTACTAGCCAACGTGCACGCACTACCCGGTCAGTACTCACCAGTAACTAGAGTTCGCGCCGCTGCACCACCACGAACTCAACATCATAGCTGCTGACACCACGGCCGCTGAGCTACTAGCCAACGTGCACGCACTACCCGGTCAGTACTCACCAGTAACTAGAGTTCGCGCCGCTGCACCACCACGAACTCAACATCATAGCTGCTGACACCACGGCCGCTGAGCTACTAGCCAACGTGCACGCACTACCCGGTCAGTACTCACCAGTAACTAGAGTTCGCGCCGCTGCACCACCACGAACTCAACATCATAGCTGCTGACACCACGGCCGCTGAGCTACTAGCCAACGTGCACGCACTACCCGGTCAGTACTCACCAGTAACTAGAGTTCGCGCCGCTGCACCACCACGAACTCAACATCATAGCTGCTGACACCACGGCCGCTGAGCTACTAGCCAACGTGCACGCACTACCCGGTCAGTACTCACCAGTAACTAGAGTTCGCGCCGCTGCACCACCACGAACTCAACATCATAGCTGCTGACACCACGGCCGCTGAGCTACTAGCCAACGTGCACGCACTACCCGGTCAGTACTCACCAGTAACTAGAGTTCGCGCCGCTGCACCACCACGAACTCAACATCATAGCTGCTGACACCACGGCCGCTGAGCTACTAGCCAACGTGCACGCACTACCCGGTCAGTACTCACCAGTAACTAGAGTTCGCGCCGCTGCACCACCACGAACTCAACATCATAGCCGCTGACACCACGGCCGCTGAGCTACTAGCCAACGTGCACGCACTACCCGGTCAGTACTCACCAGTAACTAGAGTTCGCGCCGCTGCACCACCACGAACTCAACATCATAGCCGCTGACACCACGGCCGCTGAGCTACTAGCCAACGTGCACGCACTACCCGGTCAGTACTCACCAGTAACTAGAGTTCGCGCCGCTGCACCACCACGAACTCAACATCATAGCTGCTGACACCACGGCCGCTGAGCTACTAGCCAACGTGCACGCACTACCCGGTCAGTACTCACCAGTAACTAGAGTTCGCGCCGCTGCACCACCACGAACTCAACATCATAGCTGCTGACACCACGGCCGCTGAGCTACTAGCCAACGTGCACGCACTACCCGGTCAGTACTCACCAGTAACTAGAGTTCGCGCCGCTGCACCACCACGAACTCAACATCATAGCTGCTGACACCACGGCCGCTGAGCTACTAGCCAACGTGCACGCACTACCCGGTCAGTACTCACCAGTAACTAGAGTTCGCGCCGCTGCACCACCACGAACTCAACATCATAGCTGCTGACACCACGGCCGCTGAGCTACTAGCCAACGTGCACGCACTACCCGGTCAGTACTCACCAGTAACTAGAGTTCGCGCCGCTGCACCACCACGAACTCAACATCATAGCTGCTGACACCACGGCCGCTGAGCTACTAGCCAACGTGCACGCACTACCCGGTCAGTACTCACCAGTAACTAGAGTTCGCGCCGCTGCACCACCACGAACTCAACATCATAGCTGCTGACACCACGGCCGCTGAGCTACTAGCCAACGTGCACGCACTACCCGGTCAGTACTCACCAGTAACTAGAGTTCGCGCCGCTGCACCACCACGAACTCAACATCATAGCTGCTGACACCACGGCCGCTGAGCTACTAGCCAACGTGCACGCACTACCCGGTCAGTACTCACCAGTAACTAGAGTTCGCGCCGCTGCACCACCACGAACTCAACATCATAGCTGCTGACACCACGGCCGCTGAGCTACTAGCCAACGTGCACGCACTACCCGGTCAGTACTCACCAGTAACTAGAGTTCGCGCCGCTGCACCACCACGAACTCAACATCATAGCTGCTGACACCACGGCCGCTGAGCTACTAGCCAACGTGCACGCACTACCCGGTCAGTACTCACCAGTAACTAGAGTTCGCGCCGCTGCACCACCACGAACTCAACATCATAGCTGCTGACACCACGGCCGCTGAACTACTAGCCAACGTGCACGCACTACCCGGTCAGTACTCACCAGTAACTAGAGTTCGCGCCGCTGCACCACCACGAACTCAACATCATAGCTGCTGACACCACGGCCGCTGAACTACTAGCCAATGTGCACGCACTACCCGGTCAGTACTTACCACTTCCCCATAGAAATTACATCATGAAAATGCAGAGATCTTCAGTCTTTCCTCGTCTTCCAGACTCTTCTCTCCTATTCCGTCCTTCCGTACTTCAACATCATAATTATCCACCCTCTGGACTCTTTCCTTCTTAAATACTTTCATTAGTCATCCCTTCCACACAAACCACGTTCCATATCAGTCATTCATCTAACGTTTAATTCTACACATCTTTCGTCATACATTCAAATCCTCCATGTATATATATGTTATGGGCCAAGTGGTTAATGCGGGCAGTATTCATAATGCCCGGGCAGTATGAATATTGCCGAGCCATATCTGGCCAAGTGATTCATTACAATCTAAACTCACCTATTTATCACATTGCCCGGGCATTATGAATATGGCTACAAGATGATTGGGCAATGTGATTTGATTAATAGGTAATTTTTAACGTGGTGTGCTGCCGCATTGTCGCATATGCGATAGACCCATAAATTAGAAAGGTTGAATTGATCTGCTTATGTTTAGTTGTTTTTTAATGTCCGAAACATAATCTTTAGAAGGAAATTAGTGTACCCACTCTATGGATCAGTTAGGTCGACTGTGCCCCAAAACCGACTCGGAACACCCCGACTTCACGTAGTCTTTTGGGTACCGACCCTAGAGTGTATATAAAAAGCCGGAGACGTGGAGGGAGAGCAGCCCCCGCCCGCTGTAACGAAGGATAGGCAACCGAGCGAGCCATAGCGACTGAAGCTGGTCGCCAGAGGCGACCAGCAAGTCGAAGCTGCGGAGGTGAGCATGGGTGCCTATCTTTTGTTACGCAAGGGCGAAGGGGAAGAACTTCCCGTAGCGCCGGAGACGATGCAGACGCTAATTTGTATTGACAACAAGTGTTTTAAGGGTTAGGTTGATATAATAGATATTTCTCAGGAATAGTGCGTTACCTTTTCATGGGAGTGGTACCAGGGGAGGTGCTACACTCTTCAACCCCCTCCACTCCTCCCTACCCACCCCCTCGTGCTGCCCTATTCTAAATTCTCCCCCTTCGGCTCATTGTTTTGATTTTGATTCGCTTTACATCACTCTGCACAATAGGCCCTTAGCATTATTCATAATGCCCGGGCAATGTGATAAATTGATTGATTATAATCACATTGCTCGCTCTTATTGGGCATTATTCATATTGCCCGGGCATTATGGATAATGCCCGATTAATCACTTGGCCCATAACATATATATTTTATTACAGAAACGTGCCACAAACACTACACCAACTACCAGTTCTACAAAGTAGCGGACGCAGTGACTCACTGCCTTCACCTCGCCAATCTGTTTTTCGAGACTCACAAGCCGTGGGAGTTGCGCAAACAGCCAGACAAACAGAAACACCTCGACGTCATCCTACACATCACTATGGAAACGCTCCGGATATGCGCCATCATACTGCAGCCCATCATACCAGAGATATCAACCAAACTACTCGACAAACTACAGATAAATAAGGACTGTAGAAATTGGCAACACTGCGAAGTTCCGTCGTGGAGGGTAGAGGGCGCTATATACGAAACTAAGAACATCAAGAGTGGAAAATTCGTGCTCTTCCAAAGGATATATGCGGATAAGAAAAATGCTCAGAAGAAAAAAGCCAGTGCATAATTTTATTTAATCATTGCTATGAATGGCGAGACGAGTATGTCATTCACCTGATGGTAAGCGATACGACTGCTCATGGTTGTGCTTAGTGCTGTCAAGATGGCGAATAGGATGAAATGAATTGTAACAATCCGTAGTGAATACACGGGTGTAATGTGACCTGGATGGAGTTAGTTTTTCCTTTATTTGTTAAATATATTGAAAATTGAGCTTATTAAAACTCTTAAATGGTGCAATCAAGTTGGAATTTTGTATAGTTTAAATAATTTAGCGGCTCAATGTTGGCCATTTACAGAAATGCTCAATTATGTATACCAAATGGAAAGGTTTGTTAAAAAGAAATTGTTTTTGTTGCTCTGCGAGTTTTGACAGCTAGTTATTTTATGGGATGTTATGCATAATCATTTTTCTGGTGTGTAGTATAGAGGGTGTAGCTAGATGTCTATTAAATCAAGTATCGTAATACCAAATACTAGACAGGTTTAATTACAGTGAAACTCTTAAATAATAAGGACTTTTGTACATTAGAACTATGGTATAATGATTCAGACTTACGATTATTCCAATGATTTTAAATACTCGATTGTCACATGAATCGATTATTTGTACATCGATTCTCATATCAATTCTATTAACGACTGTATTAGTGTAAACAACGATTTTATCACAATTATAAAATATGACTATAAACTACCAATGGTTGTAAATATGACTTTATATTCTAAACTACTATTATTACTACATTTCACGGCTTCCCAAAATATTCTTATTTCTGCATTATCTTCCGAAATATTTCGTGATTTTTATAACATATCCATACTACGCAATATTCTTATAACATAGCTTATTTTATTCTTCCACAATCCTAGTATATGGCGGTCGAATCTGCCTAGCCTATGCTTTTACTATTTTCATTTACAGAGATTTGGAATGAGCGGGAAAATTGCGTCGAATCTCGCATTTATTTAATATTTGTTATTTAGTGTATAAAGTTCCAATTTTACTTTTATTTTAATGTAGTAATTTTGTGATGATTCCAAAATGGTGATTAGCAAGACTCATAGTTTTTCTAGATTATCATGCACTTCAGGGTAGATAAGTAACTTTTAGGAGCCATGCAAACTTTATATTTAATATTTATGGTAACTAATTACTATTCATTGCATTATTCTCAGTAAAAAAGGATTATGAGTTAAAAATACGTATTTGAGGTTATGTGAAAAAAAAAACGGATTTTAACAAAGCATTTCAGTCTTTAAAACAGCAATAATTAGGTTCCATCAT
Organism: Hyles euphorbiae; assembly: GCA_023078785.2. Taxonomy (NCBI): domain Eukaryota; kingdom Metazoa; phylum Arthropoda; class Insecta; order Lepidoptera; family Sphingidae; genus Hyles; species Hyles euphorbiae. Next base: position 1,876,176 of record CM041030.1, read on the forward strand.
TATTCTCCACTGTTGTAATAAAATAAAATTTCATTTTATATTATTGATTCCCAAGTGACCATGTTGACTCAATGTTTATAGTTAGACAATCATCGTATTATTGAGACTGTTTATGTATTTATAAATGCCAATAAAATTTTAATAAATACAAGTGTGTATTATTTTAACCTAAAAATTGCATTTGTGCAATTGAATTGATGCAAACACAGAAGTGAATGTTCAGAAAAGTAGGTAGACTACACAAGAATCAGATAAAATTAATTGATATCATATTATTCCTAGTGAAGGGTATATTATTGCGGGTAGATAATAATTTAATATTGCGGCTAGACATCAGACTGAGGGTAGAAAATCTTAAGCATAAGAAAACCTCCTTCGTACTTCTGTCGCCCTAGTACTTTTTGTGCTCTGAGAAATTTTGCGCATATTGATAACATAGGCTTAACGAAACCTCCTTCCTACTTCTGTCGCCCTAGTACTTTTTGTGCTCTGAGAAATATTGCGCATATTGATGACATAGGTTTAACGAAACCTCCTTCCTACTTCTGTAGCCCTAGTATTTTTTGTGCTCTGAGAAATATTGCGCATATTGATGACATAGGCTTAACGAAACCTCCTTCCTACTTCTGTAGCCCTAGTATTTTTTGTGCTCTGAGAAATATTGCGCATATTGATGACATAGGCTTAACGAAACCTCCTTCCTACTTCTGTAGCCCTAGTACTTTTTGTGCTCCGAGAAATTTTGCGCATATTTATGACATAGGCTTAACGAAACCTCCTTCCTACTTCTGTAGCCCTAGTATTTTTTGTGCTCTGAGAAATATTGCGCATATCGATGACATAAGTTCAATAAAACCTCCTTCCTACTTCTGTCGCCCTAGTACTTTTTGTGCTCCGAGAAATATTGCGCATATTGATGACATAGGTTTAATGAAACTTTCGTTTCTTTGTTGCCCTTTTAATTTTTGTGTCGCTTTTCGTTTCATTAAATTTTCAAATCGCGACGGTGCTAAAGTTTCATTTCAAAATTTGAAATGGTGATCCATAAACACAGTTCGTAATGACAAAGTTCATAAAAGGTTGGTCAAAAATAAAACAAAGTGTACTATATCCGAGTCAATTTATTTATGAATACGCTTATTAAATAATAATATTTGCATCAAAATACTGCAATAACGACTAAAGTATCCGAGAAGCTTACGCTAACTATGAAGCTAGGTACAGCGCGGGACTCCCCAATCCCGTTACACACCCCAGTGTGTGACTCGACCATCACGCTTTGCTCATTATATTCTCATAACATTACATTATAATGTACTTCATATTACCTCTGAAAAATACTTCAAGGTTGTTGTTTTAATAGCTTTTTTTTTGGTAAATACTGATTTTGTTAAATACTTTTAAATGACAGTAAAACGTTTATCTTTTGTTGATAACACTCCTATGTATGAAAAGATATATGATTTTCTGACGATGTAGTTAATAATTATATATTTCTATTCAATCACTAGCATTATACATATAACATATTGCTGTTGTTACAAAATAACTCATATAATAAATGTGGAAATGAACTATCGCGCGTAGGGCATACATTATCAATACGGTAATCGATATTGCATTATATCGATAATCACGGTCTGCACGAGATAACATAAGATAGTAAGTCTTAAAAAATGTCGCTTTGGGTACAATTAACTACAGCATAAATTCTTGAAGTAACAAAAATATTCAAAGGTGTAGATATCTGTTGTGATATTGTATGAGAACATAATTGGCAAGGCGCTCCCGGTCCGTAGGAAATGCATCAAATGAGTATGACACAGGTATGAACTGACTAAGGATAATAATATAAATTCTTACAAAATTCCGTGACGCGCACATTTTCTTCTTAAATGCTTAAAAATACATACCGGTGTCTAGGGACGATGGTAATATATTATATTTATGAAACGAACGTGTATAACTTAAAATATATCATAAAATCATCAAATTACATAGAATCCAGTCGAGAACCTCCTTCGTTTTTGAAATCGGTTTAAAACACGCCATGGCTTTTCAAAATACTAGATACCAGTCACAAAATATAACTATTGTGAGGCAAAGAAACCACGTAAACTCAAAAAAAGTTAACGAATATTTTTCTGACTAATCCAGTAGACCACCGTCCATAGACACGCGATGTTCACGACTACAACTCCGCGCTAAATGTAATAATAACATTTCAACAATAACTTGACTGTACAACTTGAGCTCCTTCACAACTGAGCGTCAAATTAATTCAGCTCAACGCAAAACTGAGCAACGTCGCTGTGGCGGCTACGCTGTGGTGACCAAGGATTATAGATTATGTTTAGAATTCGTTCGGTAAAACTTTCATTTTTCACGAAAAATTATGACGTCATTTCACTCTCAACTATACCATAAAATGTTTCAATATGAATGTAGAAAAAAGGAGGCTATAATTGTACTCCTTAAAATTCCAAACTTGAACATAAAAATAAAATTGATCCTTCGAGCAAGTCACCACAGCAACACCACCAAAGAGCCTTTCCAAAACAACACACCGATATCAACACGAATATTTACCATCATAATAAAACATCTGAGAGCTCAAAATCGAAATAGCGCGTTTGTACAGCGCACTAGTAGCGACGTCCAACCTTCCAACTTGTTGTCCAACTATTGAGCCAACCTAACAAATTCATACTTCAATGGAAATAGATTTCCGAAATATCAATAATTCTTCTCTGGAACGCACTCCCACTCGAAATCAGGTCGTGCACAACACGGCTGGCTTTCAAGATGAAGGTTCGGCAATTACTCCTCGCCGAAGTAGCAGATTCTCACCACTAATGTAGGTATTTATTTATTTATTTGTATATATATATATATTTTAAAGTATTTATATATATATATGTATGTATGTATGTGTAGGTATATGTATAATAATATTGGTAAATATTAATCATTAAATTGATATATATTCGTATAAATATTATTATTTATGTTTTATATATGTATATATATTCTCTTCTCATTTATTTCGTTACATATTTATAAGCACCTGCTTCCGTCTCTCTGCACTACCTTAAGGTTGGCTGGTAGAAAATGCCCTTAGGCATTAAGTCCGCCTGTACTATTGATGTGTACAAAGTATTAAAATAAAATAAAAATAAATAAATTATAGTACTTCTCTATAAGCTCATATTGAGCTAAACAACAAGTTGGGACTTAAAAGGTTGGACTATTTTTACTAAACACTGTAAACAAGTTTTGAACAAGAGTGAATGAATATAACCGTTCCATTCGCTCATTCGCCCAACAAAACGATTATAAATCGTTCATATGAAATGTACATACACCCAATTCTATTTTGCAGAATGTTATGATTTGAACAAGTAATAGAATGATTGAACGATGAGCGAATGAACGATTCGTTCAATGTGCGAGTTTATTTTAATTATGAATGATAATCTTGCGATCCCAATCGATTGGTGGACATTCTCTTACTGTAATATTTCATTTCTCTTGCCTCCGTAGAAATATTTTGTAGCAAACTAGCATGAAAACACTGTAGCAATGACAGTATTTTACACTGCCAATTTACACATTCAGTAAATGTCCGTTTAATATCGATTATTTGTCGTCACGATCCATTGCCCAATCGATTAAGACCCCAAGTCCAAGCGGCACACGTTCCAATTCACCCCATCACAACTATGCCAGGACACTGCAACGCCTATAAACTTTACATATACAATAATTTTTATGCTCAATATTAAAATACCATATGAAAAGTGGGGTACACATCAAAATGCATTTTAACTTACTTCTAGATTTATATGGAAGTTTCATTTTGCGCTGGCAATTTACAGTTATTTGTTACTTTTGGATACGTCAGCGGAGGCAAAGGGAAGAAGTTATATTAAATATTTGTGCAACATCAACTGTAAATATATTTTAGTACTTTTACAACACTTAAATAATAAAAACGGCATTTTCATTGTTACATTTCGCACATAGCAACCCTCAGACTAAGAAATGTTAAAGTTGCCAGTGCCCAATAATTGCTCTAAGTGTATATTACATTCTGAATATAAAAATAACTCTTTTACACCTATTTAAATATTATATGATGTCTTCAGCTGACGTGTCCAAAAGATTACGGCGGTAATTTGTGCGATATCTACATTAAATATTAAAAAATAAATTTTACTCACACCGCTCTGGTGTGATTTCCTATCGTTCGCAAGCCACAGGTCTGTCCAACACTCTCTGTTATTGCATCGTAACGTTCCATACTTTTCTCTTGATTAAAATGCGCATCTTAATGCTTTACAATAAATTCGAATTTAAAATCGAAAATACCAAATGTAGAAACATGATTCCATTAATATCATTTGTGCATGAAGGCTGTACCTTGGACGTACCAGATTGTGAATGGTGGGATATACATATTGTAGCAATTCACAATAGCATTATTTTTCTTGTGGCGCATTTTGAGTACCATTACTGCTAAACTACATACAACATTATCTTATGCGCCCAAGGTACAGCATCATAGAATTTCATCACATATATTTTTGACAACTTATTCTTGATTCTATTCTGATCTGATCAAATATTTAAAAACAATTTTACTCTACAACTTTCATTTTCTTTTAAAATAAGTTATCAAAAACACAGGTTATGAACGCTTTAAAAATTCAAAATGAATTCAAGTCAAAAAGTCATTACACAGTATCAAATAAAACCTTATAAAAACACACACATACAATACAAAAATGTATGCACTTTCTAAGCCGGTTGTAACGAAGGAATATAACATACTTTCATATTTGTGACTGTATAAATGACAAAAGCACATTGTATAGGATGTAGGATAAGAAGTAACCAGTCGAAATACGAAGTCTTAATTATCGTAAAACATTTCATTGCGACGTACACATACGTGTTATTTTAATTGTTATGCACTAAGTGTGTTTCTTATCAAGGATCGAGGAAATTCACCCTATTATCGATAGTAGATTGGAGGAGGCCTATATACAGCAATGCACGAAAATTTTGGATGATGATGATTATCGATAGTCTATTTTTAGCGCCATATTCAACTTATCATCAGTTAACTTCTATCGTAATTGGATAAAAACGGAAATTAAATCCCAAATTGTTATCCTATCCATATAATGTGATATCCAAATAATCCATAATGTGACATTTTATGTATACAAAACCATTCGTAAATGTTTAATTATTTTTGTATGATTTCGTCATAACCGGCGTAGAAAGTACACAGCGCCGTTGGCGTCACACAATCTGGAGGCGTGTTGAGCTAAATGCAGTACAAATAATACAATGTTATATGGTACAGTTCAGTCGGACGAGAAACTATTTCATACTACGCGCTGGCAACTCTAAGCGCAGTGTTGCTGTGTTTGAAATATAATTTCTGCCATGCTTTGTTATTTCTTGTAAAAAATACTTTTAAATATTATGATATTTTTTCAAATAAAATAGGCATTCTAAATATTTGGAGAAATATTGAAACAATGATTTATTTATATTCTTATATTTATTACAACTTTTTGCAACATTATAATAATTGGTTGTAAATGTACCCTTAGAGTTGCCAACGTTAAAAATCAACTTAAACTAAATTGTTCATGTTTTTTGCGTACAGGTCACACTGTTCCAATTCATCCATTACGTATCATCAATATTAGATATTTACGGCGTTACTTATAAACGTGTTTATTTCATAGTTATAAATTAATTCATAATTGAAGGGACAACAACAAAACTTAATATTAAAAAATCTGTAAACAATAAATGGGAAGTTTAGAAAACTGTATTACTTAATTATTGTAAAATTAATTATAGAAAATGGAAGATTAGCGAACCCGTACAGAAAAGTAAAATAAGCACCATAAAGTATAAAAAAAGATTTCATTCACAACTGTAAAATAACATACCGGGTATCTCAATACTGCTACCGAAAATGAAGCCGGGTGGTAGTTTTAGTGGCTACAAACACAATGCAATTAAAAATTTCGCATAGAAACGCGACAATTATTTTTTATGATTTTTTAAATATCGTCATTTTTGGGTGGTAAATCCATAGTTTTTGCTAAAATAATAATTTAAACTCTTTTATACCTTAGAGTATTTATAAATAAAAGGGTATACACTATTATTTTAGGAAAAAATGTATTTACCACCCAAATATGGCCGTATGAAAAAAATAACAAAAAAAAATTGTCGCTTTTTTTGCAACTTTTTCTGTTGCATTATGTCTGAAGTCGCTTAAACTACCACCCGGCTTCATTTTCGGTAGCAGTCTTGATATACCCTGTATAATATTAATGATATATATGTTCTAGATTTGTATAATACAGATTTCAAAGACGTCATAGCACGTCATGGACGCTATGATTTTAAAATGACTTAACTTGAAGTCATTAGTGATAAATTGTATGATTTTAATGTATCATTAAAATTACAATACGAAAACGTAGTGTACGACGCCCTCCATTTAGGAACGCCTCAATCTGGAGGAGGCCTATGTCCAGCAGTGGACAATAAAATGCCAATAATGATAATGATGATGAAAATTACAATATTCTTAACATTTATAAGTAACGCCCAAAGCGTCATGTATGGACTATGGTCTGCGTGCTTGTAAAACAATAATTTATTTCGCTGTTAATTGTATATAATACTGTATATTATTTTTCTCTTTAAATATAGAAAGGCGGAATACATTAAATACTGTTTATATAAATTCGGAAGAATAAACTTCAACAATTGTGACATGACAACCCATATAATCCCAGTATATTCGATTAAGGCATCCCTTTTAATCTTAAAGGATTCCCAAGTTCGCTAAAAGGATATTACTGGGCTGGTTTATTTTTTAATTAAACATCATTAAGCCACAATTTGATGTATGTATGCTATCTTTACACAGAAACTGCGGTCAATTCAGGAGTGTTAAAAGTACGGAAAGGCGACAAATATTCCTGGCCTCTACACATACAATTACTTAGTAAATCTTTGCATTATTTCCTGTCCTTAGTATGGATATTTTTGCAAATGCAACCACGGTACAACAGTCAACACGAGACCATAAACCCAACATGGCGCCTCTTCTAACCATTACTAGTAATAAATCTCAAGCCAAAACACCTAACCGACAGGTACAACAACAAATGCATCAAATTCCTACGTGTACACGCCGCGTGAGCGCAACTGTAGGGGTTTAAAAACAACCCTTTGAATAAGAACCCTTATATCCCTCCCTTATACCCTCTTTGAGATACGGTTCATTTCCCTTAAATCGTTTATTTATGGGGCCTTCACAGAATAGGTTGGTCTAAGTTAAGATAAAGGCTCATAAGTTGGGTCATTTTGGCATCATCCAGGCAATGATTTACTTGAAATATAATATAACAACGATTGCTTTCACATGTACTTTGATTCAAATAGCAAAATATGCATTTCTTGACGATACTTTAGCGTATGGACAGCGTTTAAATTTTCTTATTCACTGATTTAAATCACGATGAATGCTTAATAAATATTAGGTAAAATTTAATGAAAATTGAGCTTTTATCTGCTTAGCATCTTACACACCTATAGAACTCAATATTTTTGAGCTGGTATTATTTCCATCAATACCATTTAGAAGTTTGTTTAGATGTAGTCTAGTCCCCTACAGTTGCGTCCGACGCGGCCAAACTATATTACATAGACATGGGCGGGTGTACCGCCTCGCACCACCGAGCTCGTCAGTTTCACACTGAACTTGTCATGTTTGCAGTTAGTCCGCCGCGGCGTTTGTCCAAACTCATATTATTAAGCCATTTTTTACTATTAAGGTACTATTTTATTCTAGGTTATTGCGCTATCGTACATTCGGCGCGTAATTTCTGAAATACAGCGGCCACGCCCACTAAGCATGCAGATCATTTTGGATGAAGTGAATTCATATATTTTTTTTTATAATTTTTATCGACCCACAGTTTCCACGCGATCGCTGTATTTGAGAACGAACGTGCCCCGTGTACGTTAATATTTAATTTTGCCGTGTCTTTTATACGTTAGGACGTAAAAAATATAGGCCTTATTCATGGACATTTTTAAAACCCATTTTACGTATCCAATGTTTTTGTCCCGTTCGCTCAAACTGAAAATCGAAAGGGACAAACTACTGTATAGTTAATATAGGTTTGAAAAGTGTATGAAGTGGCGTGTGTGTGTGTGTTAGTGTGTGTGTGCGTGGCGGCGGGGAGGTCAGCTGGGCGCGAGGTGCTCGGGCACCGCCACCGCGCGCAGCCGCGCCGGGACCTTCTTCTGGGGACACAGCACCTGCAACCACAACAACTGTGTGAGGACACGCGCCACCAAGGGCGGACCCAGGGGGGATGTCATAGGGGTCACGACCCCCCTGGCCTGGCTCCAGATTGACATCATTTATTTATTATCTAGTTGATAAAAATTATAAGTATAATTCTTTGTATATCAATAAATTAATTAAAAAAGTATGTTGTTCACAAATCACGACAGTAACAAACTTAAAAAAAATAAATCGTTATTACGAATTCTAGTATTGAAATCGGACCCAGTATTTTGACAAGAACTATGTAACCCACCCTCGCTTAAAAACTGGATCCGCCCTTGCGCGCCACTCACTAACAGCTATTACGCACTCTCGATCAGTCGCTAGCCAACCACGACCAAAATATCTAAATAATATCCTATATCTTTTCAAATATATATTTTCAAAGTACGCACAGCCGTACACAACAGAGCGATCAAGCGTTATATCTGACATTTTTTAAATTTCATATTGACAGCTGCCGATGACGTAATGGATGCGTTTTGTAAACAGCCCGGCTGACCGGCAAAAAAAGATAATGTTACAATCGCCGGCGACGATTCGACAATGCGTAACAACAGTTAGTTAATGTGCTGGGTCTCTAACGAGTGGATAAACCTCGGGACTCGGAGTTTTAATGCTGAGTGTGGTTTGAATGTGTGCCGCTGTCGATTACAGCTTACAGAAGTTGTAATAGCGGGTGTGTGGGACAGTGATACCTTGCTTGTGTATAAAAACTTTAAGGATTACTGTTTTTCTTTAAGCAAAGTTTTTTTTGTTTCTCAACGTATATTTGATTAAATAAATATAAATACACCCAACATTACATAAATAGTCTTGACACCACACTAAGATCGAGTCTTATGTCGTGGATATCATGAACTACGAGAGAAATTTCGGTCTCACAAACACTACGACCTGAAACAAATACTTGTGGATCACAAATATTGATGGGATCGAATCCGCGGCCCCACGTTTCACAGCAGTCGTCTAACCAACTGCGCCACGGAGACTGCCTCTGATTGTTACACTGTTATTATAACTGAGAGGTATGTAGTAGTGTATCCGTGAGGTTGAGTAGTGATGGTGTATGCGACGTACCCTGCGCGCGAACATGAAGCATCCCTTGTCGTGGTCGGGGGAGGCGGCGGGCGGCACCAGCTGCAGGTCCGCCGTCGCAGCCTCGCGACCGTCCTCGCCTGCGACAACATCTTACAAGTTACAAGTTACAACACGGAAACAAAAACATATTCAACACTAAAAGTATAACGATAAGTACCTAGTAAAATGTGATGAAATAATAAAAAAACTTATAATGCCAAAAACTCAACGTTAAAATACACACACAAGCATGTATATGTATAAAATAAAATATAATTTTCTAGTTCATTATTATGTTGTTAAACTAAAGTCTTTTATTGTTTTTGTAATGCTTCTTCTTTTGTATTAAATTTTCTTTAGTATTGAACATATCAAGTTATAAATTGTATAGGAAGGAACTGCCCTTTGTATACACAAGTATTTCTTAATGAATTGACACAAAAATATTGTGTCTATTTTTTTTTTATAATGTCAATATTTCACCCATCTCCACGCCTATGCTAATTCGCCTTGTGTGACGGAGGCAACAGGACCCATTCATCAACCCTAGAGTTGTTAAAAGCATAGTGAGTGACCTCGTGCGAAGACATTGAGTTCGCTGAAGCACCCTGTCTCGATCATCTCGGTCTGCCAGGGGATGCTGACGCTGCCGGTGTTGAACTTGCCGTAGAACGTGTCGTCCGCCGCGTCCAGATTCACGCCCTTCACTGTGCTGAACTGCTCTATGTCCAACACGTCCTTCGCATACACGGCGTGAGGCTGGAAGGATAAAGCAACTCTTGTTACACCCATCCATCATCATCCATCATCCATAGGAAGTCCACTAACCAACTGCTCAACGGAGGCTGTCAAAAAATAGTAGTATCATCATCATCATCATCATCTCAGCCACAGGAAGTCCACTGCTGAACATAGGCCTCCCTCAATGATTTCCACAGTAAGGTATTGGAGGCAGCCTGCTTCCAGCAACGTCCCGCGACCGACACCAGGTCGTCTGACCAGCTTGTGGGTGGACGTCCTCTCCACTACGAGGCCTATGTTCAAGAACTTTTTGGCCCCATCGGCCATCAATTCCCCTCATCATGTGCCCCGTCCATTGCCACTTAAACTTACTAAACCGCTAGGCTAGGTCGGTTATTTTAGTTCTCCTACGGATCTCCTCATTTCTGATTCGATCTCGTAGGGAAACACCGAGCTTAGCCGTCTCAATAGCTCGTTGAGTGACTTTGAGCTTCCTAATACGGCCCACAGTGAGAGGCCACGTCTTCTTATTACATCATCGGCTGTTGTGTTATTTTTTGTAAATAAAGAAATAAAATAAGAACAATAATCAGATATAGTCTTATACATATTCCGCAAGTCTAATGAAACCATCAAGACTGAAACGTCGCGGCAGTCCCAGAAAATTTTGGCATGATGAGTTGGAGAGATTGGCACGATAGAGTTTTGAAGTTGGATGAATAGAAGAAGAGTAAAGAGGGTTTAAATGCACTGTTGTGTTTCGGATATATTGTAGCACATTGTAGCTAGAGGAACTACTGGACATATTGAGGCTTAACATATGTCCAGGGTGGCGAGCGCAGTGGGTTGTCAAGTATTGCTTTGTAATTCAAGGTGTTTGGTTTTGCTGTGTGGTCGTATCGCTTACCATCAGGCGAACGGCATGCTCGTCTCGTCACTCATTGCGATAAAAACTTGTCACCTTGCACATTACCTATATAATAAAACAAAATGTAATTTAGGTAGCGCACCGACGCACGGTGGGACGGATTTCGAGGCTCCTTTACATAGGATTTTTCAATTTTTTTTTACCTTTTTTCTCAAATCTAAGTATGAGGTATTATTGTTATTACCATAACATTAACTAATATTAGAATTTTGAACCGATTGGCATCTCAAATATTGAAAAAAATGACTTTGAAGATTTTAAATGTATGAAAACGGATTTTGTTTTCGTCCTAACTTTTTTTTATATTAAGATGTAAAGCTGAAACTTTTAGAGATTATAACTTGAACCCACACCAAGCCATACAAATTTTGACCTTGACCCCGACCGGTCCCGTTTAGGAGATATGGGGTAAGCAAATATGCACATTTAGCCCGCATTTTGACACGGGCTAATGTGTTTGCCTTTTACCTTTTTTCGCAAATTTAAGTATAAGGTATTATTTTTATTACCATAAACTTAACTAATGTTAGAGTTTTGAATCGATTTTTATCTAAAATATTAAAAAAAAATGACTTTAAAGATTTTAAATGTATGAAAACGGATTTTGTTTCCGTCCTAACTTTTTTTTATATCAAGATGTAAAGCTGAAACTTTCAGAAATTATAACTTAGACCCACACCAAGCGACACAAGTTTTGACCTTTACCCAGCCCCGTCCCGTTTGGGAGATATTATGGGCTAAGGAAATGTGCACATTTAGTCCGCATTTTGACACGGGCTAATGTGTTTTTTTTTACTTTTTTTTCGCAAATCTATGTATGAGATATTATTTTTATTACCATAAAATTAACTAATATTAGAGTTTTGAACCGATTCTTATCTCAAATATTGAAAAAAATGACTTTAAAGATTTTAAATGTATGAAAACGGATTTTGTTTTCGTCCTAACTTTTTTTTATATCAAGATGTAAAGCTGAAACTTTCAGGGATTAAAACTTAGACCCACACCAAGTCAAACAAGTTGTAACCTTGACCCCGACCCGTCCCGTTTGGGAGATATGGGGTAAGGAAATGTGCACATTTAGCCCGCATCTGGACACGGGCTTAATGTGTTTAAATAAATTAAATTCTTAAATTTGCCTATGTGATAGTATCATATGATATCTAAAAACATCTGCAACTCATAAACTTGACCTTGAACGACACTGTTTTACAGATATGAATAATTAAAAAGTGCATTTTCTGAGTATGTTGTTACTTGGGCTCTCGTAACTAGCCTATACCTGAAATTTGCGATCCAAAATAACAGGAGATTTTGTAACACGTCAGTTTCAGGCCCTATATTATTACTTTTGACCTTAATCTTGAAGAATTCCATTCAAAAGTTACAAATCAAAAATTACAGGAATATGAAAATTATAGAATAGAATTATTGAGCGAGAAATACATAGCCTAAACTAGTTGTCTGGTTTGAAATAATCATATTTTCTACAAAGTTTATGTCAATAGTGGATGAAAGGGTGTTTGAAAAAAAAACATTACTCTATCATAGTAAGGTAAAATCCATTATTTAAGCTATTACTTTCTAGTCTGAACTAGAAGTAGACAATTCTAACAATAATTTGGCTTCCTCTGAAAGTGGCTGAATATCACGTTGACTTATTCTAGGTCTAAAACTGGACAGATATGGGTCAGATGAAATTAGTAGGTTATGGATAATGTCTTCATTTCTAGCAATTCTGCTGTTTTTGCGTGAGTGGAAAGTTCTGAAATATTTAAAATCTTTGTTTCGAGCTTCGGATGCCTCCTCAGAGAGCTTCCCTATTGGAATGAAGTTATTGAACTCAATAATATCTGCACCATGTATGAGTAATTTATGCACAGTAGATGGCATGTAATACCATGAATAGAGCTCGACGTATTTATGAGCTGTTGAAGTACAATATTGCCGGAATTTTTCGACATTAACAAATTCTCCACATGTAATTACTTGGATGATGACTTTCAACTGGCTAATTAATTGTGCATCTACACCTGTGATGCGCGCAGTAGTTTCGGGATCGGCAAAAAAATGTCTTGCAGTATTTCCATCATTGGTGGTCCCTGAACCTTGCTTCACAACATCTATGAGAAGTCCCATTTCATCTCGAAATTGATCTTGGATTGCTTTTTTCTTATTAGCCAATTGTTGTTTTAAGTCATCACCTTTAGCTTGCCATTTCTTAAAGTCGAGGCGATAAGCTATGTGCAATATGCATTCCATGCATCTTATAAGTGTATGGAGAGAAGACAAACCAAACCTAAGCATATCTACCGGATGACTTCTTTGTGAAAGCATATTGATATTATTCATCTCTGTGGGTTTTGCTTTGCAAATGTCACATGTTGCCGTAGATGTATCGGTCAGTTTCGAGGATATCTTTCCGTCAATCATAGTCATGTGAAATTTGTGGCTAACGCTTACATATTCAAACAAAGTTGGCTGTAGAGTAGCAATTTCTCTCTCTACTGAAGCCACTGTCTACTGTATTTAAAGTATTTGGATATATTACCCTTCCCACCACATTTATTTACACAAACAATAACAACAAAATTCCTAGAATAAAAGGTGGCCGGCAAAACATGGTAAAGAAAGGGCTAATTACCCCCAATTAACATTATCAAAAGTCGGCCACATCTGTAGAATAACAATGGATATCGAGTGCAGATGTATGATATTAGAAAATTCTATTAATCAAGGTAAGTAATCCACGTCACCTGGTTGCTTATATTTTAATGTTATAATGAATTACTATGAAGTCATAAATTAGTTAGGGATTATCGTACCACATTTTTTCATAAAACTTGAAAAAATCAGCACCTGAGCTCAATATCCATTAGCAGTCAGAAAAATGTAAGAATTTAATTTATTTAAACACATTAAGCCCGTGTCCAAATGCGGGCTAAATGTGCACATTTCCTTACCCCATATCTCCCAAACGGGACGGGTCGGGGTCAAGGTTACAACTTGTTTGACTTGGTGTGGGTCTAAGTTATAATCCCTGAAAGTTTCAGCTTTACATCTTGGTATAAAAAAAAGTTAGGTCGAAAACAAAATCCGTTTTCATACATTTAAAATCTTTAAAGTCATTTTTTTCAATATTTGAGATAAGAATCGGTTCAAAACTCTAATATTAGTTAATTTTATGGTAATAAAAATAATATCTCATACATAGATTTGCGAAAAAAAAGTAAAAAAAAACACATTAGCCCGTGTCAATATGCGGACTAAATGTGCACATTTCCTTAGCCCATAATATCTCCCAAACGGGACGGGGCTGGGTAAAGGTCAAAACTTGTGTCGCTTGGTGTGGGTCTAAGTTATAATTTCTGAAAGTTTCAGCTTTACATCTTGATATAAAAAAAAGTTAGGGACGAAAACAAAATCCGTTTTCATACATTTAAAATCTTTAAAGTCATTTTTTTTCAATATTTTAGATAAAAATCGATTCAAAACTCTAACATTAGTTAAGTTTATGGTAATTAAAATAATACCTTATACTTAAATTTGCGAAAAAAGGTAAAAGGCAAACACATTAGCCCGTGTCAAAATGCGGGCTAAATGTGCATATTTGCTTACCCCATATCTCCTAAACGGGACCGGTCGGGGTCAAGGTCAAAATTTGTATGGCTTTGTGTGGGTTCAAGTTATAATCTCTAAAAGTTTCAGCTTTACATCTTAATATAAAAAAAAGTTAGGACGAAAACAAAATCCGTTTTCATACATTTAAAATCTTCAAAGTCATTTTTTTCAATATTTGAGATGCCAATCGGTTCAAAATTCTAATATTAGTTAATGTTATGGTAATAACAATAATACCTCATACTTAGATTTGAGAAAAAAGTTAAAAAAAATTGGAAAAATCCTATGTAAAGGAGCCTCGAAATCCGTCCCACCGTGCGACGGTGTATCGATCTAATACAGGGTTTCTTAAAGTGGGGTCCACGGGCCCCTTAGGGGTCCGTAGTATGTGTGCTAGGGGTCCACAGCAGCTCAGCAAACTTTTAATATATTTAACAGAAAATTATCATTTAAATGCCTATCAATATTAAAAAGAAATAAATCACATATTGAAGGTGATTCGTAAAGTACCAACAAAGATGTAGAAATAAAACTACAAGTTCAGTAAAACTTAGTATTCAATATAAGGTTTGTTTATCTTTCTAAAATATTTTTGATAGGGTCCGTGAACTATTTCAAATTCAGTTAGGGGTCCGTGACTGCAAAATGTTTAAGAAACTGTGATCTAATAAATATAAATTAAAATATAAAAATGTACTAACATCGGGCACAAACGGCGCGCTGACCATCCCCGCCTCGAGCCTGGCCCAGTTGAGTTGCGCGAAGAACCGGTGCGCCTTCACGTGCGCCGCGCCCCGCCGCCCCGCGCCGCAGCCCAGCCGCGCCGCCGGGGACTTGCCCAGCAGCGCGCCGCACAGCGAGCGCGAACACTCGCTGAACTTGCTCGAGTACTTCTCCTGCTCGTGCTGCACATATACATATATATTTCAATATTACTATTATTACAATCATATTTACGGATTTTATCGCGGATTAGATTAAACTTTTACATTTTTTTTATTTTTAACATCTGATGGTATCCGATAAGTAATTTTGATCACTTTACAACTTTCGTGGTAACGGGACGCAATCTAAAAAACGTAATTAGATTTATTTAAATGCGTAACATTCACGTAGATCTAAAAGACCATTATGATTATATGATGTCAATGGTTTGGTCCTTCGAGCCTACGCGTGATGGTTACATACACTTTCACAAGGTTGTATGAACGAAATACTGTTTATCCAATTTCACATATGTATGTACAAATTTAATTAGTTTATACTTTTTGATCCTTCAAGCCGGATCAATGGAAGTTAATCTAATTTTACTGTCTTATTTATACAAGAATATGACATATTACATAATATAATAAACATGATTTATTTCAACAATTGAATTTCACCTTTTCTAATTCATTAATACGAACACACGCCTCGCTTAGACTAATTAAAATATATAATATTGATTATTAAATAAGGTATAAATTTCTCCTAAAATATTTTCTCTAAACCCATTGCTACATTACACAAGAACAAACCCCAACAACTATAACAACAAAGCAAACTATAAACAAACAATCCCCGACCTTGACCCTGCGGTCGACCTCCTCCCGCTTGACCTTCTCCTTGCGCGCTCGGAAGGGCGCGCGGCCCTCGATCATCTCGTACACGAGGCAACCGAACGAGAACCAGTCCGGACTGAACGTGTAGCGCTCGTTGTCTATCACCTGCACACATATTCACATACATACATACGTAAAGACACGCCTTATATCCCAGAAGACAAAACAAGACCAAGACACCAACATTTCGCCTGAACACATATTCAATATTATTTATACTAGGATGTAGTTATTCTAGGATTGGTGTCCAAGATATCGGCTTGCGTATTTTGGGACCCACATTTCGGATACTAAAGTAATGGTAAAATGCGTAACTTGTATTTTCTTGGAGGTTTTCCAAAATAATATTTATTTATTTATATTTATTGGAAAACCAAAGCATATCAATTATTCATTGCAATAAAAAATAAAGTATTTTTGTTTATGTACTGTTTTAGTGACTGGTTACTGTATCGAGTTAAGATCTGATTACAAACCGACGGTCCTGTATCTAAATTCAAGGCACATACTGTGATGGGATGGGCTGAAATTCCACTAATTGGTAACACACGTTTATATTAATATACGTATTTACTGGCGGTAGATATCACATATGTGAGAGGCCGCCTGGGTAGATACCACCGCAATGTCTATTTCTCCCGTCAAACTGTAGTGTAAATGCACCATTGTGTTTCAGATTGAAAGACATTGTAGCCAAAGTAACTACTGGACATATTGAAACTCAATATCTTATGTCTAAGGATGGCGAGCGCAGTGGAATGCCTAGCATTGTTTTGTGATTCAAGGTGCTGTTTGGTTTTGCTACTGTTCTTTGCCAACCCGCACTAGGCCAGCGTGGTGGACTCTATGGCCTAATCACTCTCAATCTCGATTGTAGAGGAGGCCCGTGCCCTGCAGTGGGGCGTATATGGGCTGATACAGGCACAGATGAGCATATCGCTTACCATCAGGCGAACGGCAAGCTCGGTTCGCCATTCATAGTAACAAAAAAATGAAGTTGTATAGGATGTTTAGTTACCTCCGGCGCCATGTACCCCACGGTGCCGACCCGGCCGCGCACGCTGCCGCCCTCCGGCACGTCCACGGCGAGTCCCAGGTCCGAGATGCGCACGTGACCCGCGTCGTCCAACAGAATGTTCTCGGGCTTGCAGTCCCTGCAATTATAAGTAATAACATTCACGTTAGATGCTGATACAAAGTCAAAAAGAGAGCTGACCTGAAGCTGCTCCAACTTTCGTTCGTTCTCGTTTATCCATCCCATGGTTGTCAGTCAAAAATTGCTTCAAGCCACAAGACCGCCACTTGTGCATGTTTTTTTTTCATTCATTAATGTCTACTTTTATGTACCTGGTTTTAAATTTCTTAAATAATTAAATAAATAAGCTAAGCAAAGTATGTGATATTAAATATTTTGAATACCGACGACAAAAAAAATAATAATTATACATAACTCAAATCGATGATTCAATTTCAAACTATGATTTCAAAGCACGCATCGCATAAACGTTGTGTAAAAAAAATTCAATGCATCTAGAATTCTAGACCAAACACACCAAATTATGTTTGAAGAAAACTAACACGTGGAGTCTCTTAGAACACCAACATGTCACTTGTCTGACATGTTAAAGAATTTAAAAAATCCTTTATTTGAATAGTCTTTTACAGATCTTTTCAATCCTCAAATAATACGACCACCGCTTTGGAATGCGTTGTAACTGTGAATAAATAATAAAAAATAAAGATATGTGAAAGTCACACCTATAAACAATGCCCATTTTGTGCAAGTGTTCGAGTCCGCATGCGACCTGCGCGGCGTAGAACCTGGCGCGCTCCAGTCCCAGCCCCGTGTCCGCGCCGCACATGTTGTATATGTGGAACTTCAGGTCACCACCTGCAAACAACAATACATTATACGGTTACAACAATTTAAATATGCACGTAGAATAATTAAGAGATAAGTATTCCCTTCCAATTCTCTTGTCTGGTTAAGTCTAATTGTTTCGCTTATTATCCAGACCTCCATAATTCTACAAATCATTTTTAAGTATTCCTACTATTACTAATAAGTAAAAACTAAATTCTATATTGCACTGGCAGACTATGAAAATCTTAATAATTATAAGTCGAAGTGAAAACTACTTGCACGAAGAAAGAATCGGTTTAAAAATGGCGGCTAACCTAATTGTTAATAAACAAGTTTCCAATGTTCTAAAATAATTTCAGAGTAATATTGCTATAACGTTACATTTCAAATAACGTTAATAGCAGGTTTTCACTATTAGTACGCTACATCCTGAACATACCAGCGTAATGGGCCGCCATTTCTAATCCCATTCTCTATTGGTCGGACAGTCCAAATTACAAATGGCGGTATTTACCGTTCATAATAGTGAGCACGAGACACAGCGCGTCCTTGGTTTCGTACGCGTAGGCCAGGTTCACAACGAACCGCGAGTTGATCCGCTGCAGGATCTGCTTCTCGATGAGCACCATGGCCTCGCCCTTGCGCTTCTTGATGCGCTTCTTCTCCAACTTCTTGCAAGCGTACATCTTGCCTGTCGCGCGCACCTGGAAATACATATGTGCTTATATAGTATTACTCAAACGTATGCCTATGCGATGGATTATGGCCTAACCCTACTTCAACGAATTTCCGGACGTCGAATAGCTCCTCGCTAAGCATATTGTTATAGACAAATACAGTACTATATTTGGTTCATCTGTGCACCACTGGTAGCACCGACCAATGTTTACGATCCATTTCTCGCAAATTTTGCATTTCATTTAGGAAGATTTGATTCGATAAAAGTAGAAGACGTAATGTTTTCAAATACATATAGGCAATTTTTTTAATGGAATAGTCCAAGAAAATACAGTTCACCTGATCGTATATGTACCGCCCATCAACATCCATAATACTTAGATCATGGATGTATTACATTCCCATCAAGTCGGGAGAGGAACAGAAAAGATAAAGAATGTGAAGAGAGAAGGGGGGAGCATTTGTCAAATAAAGTGTCATCGAGAGCATAATTCAGGATCTGATCTTTGGCTTTATAGCGCTTTGTTTTCCCAGCGTATGTAACATACCTGACAAGCGCAGACCTCGCCGAAGCCCCCCTTGCCCAGCACGCGGTACATGCGGAAGGTGTGCTGCGTGACTGGCTGCGCCTCCAGCCACTTCCACTGCAGGTACCGGTGGAAGTACATGGACCGCTCGAACTCTGCGAACGGCGTGCCCGCCAGGAAACTCTTCACGCAGCGGATGCATTCCGAGAATATGTCTTTGGAACCACCTGAAAATGAATTGTTTAATTTTTTATTGCAATGAATGGCGAGACGAGCATGCCGTTCACCTGATGCGAAGCGATACGACCGCTCATGAACAGAAGGAAAACCAAACAATGCCTTGAATTACAAAGCAGTGCTTGGCATTCCACAACGCTCGCCATCATGAGACATAAGATGTTAAGTCTCAATATGTCCAGTAGTTATTATGGCTACAATTTCCTTCAATCCGAAACACAACAATGCATTTACACTGCTATTTGGCGGTGTTTTTGCGTGCGCTGTGTGTTCATAGTTAATAGCAATTTAATGGCTTAGAAAAAGGTTCTTCAGGGATTTACCAACCCGTAAATTAAATGGTCTATCGCTTATTTTGTGGACCTTATTATCTAGCGTATTTTATGTTCCACAAAATGAACAAAAACTGTTTAGGTGAATATTATATTTTCAAACACAAATACGATACAGCATTTCTGTTACTATTTTTTCACATATTTTTGTTTCCTTGCCTTCTATTCATATGCCCATCCGAATACATACAAAAATTACTTTTGAGTTTTGGATATAACGGGTAAGATGTTAAATTTCAACCGATTCGGGCACGTCATTAATCTCCACCTGTACAAACACAATATATTTATACAAATAAACATCGCAGTTATTATTGCAGATTGTGAACGTTTCTAAATTGCCACTTAAATATTAATGTACGGTGACTAACGGCCGTGCACTGACAGTTAATGCTTGCAAGGAGTCAGTGTAGGCTAGATAATACTAGTAACTAGTTTATCACGCAAATATAGCTTTTAATTTTAGAGTACTAAGAGTCATTGGACATAATATAGTGTAGGCTTATTCTGAGATTATTAGCTATGTCGTATTACATATTTATTGAGTTTTGATCTAGAAAAACACAGACAAATACCGAATTTCACAGCCTATACTTACATGAAAACCAATGCTTGGGAGATTTTAACAACCAAACTTAAGAGCCTACCTCGAAAAATATTCGCAGCATTTTGGGGCGTGGTTAACGAAAGTTGCCGCATCACGTCGCGGCACTGCGCTACTGGCGCACATTCCCCGATTAAATATTATCTACTGGTATTATTAATATTAGTAATAACGAATTAATGTAGACCTATGTATATTTATAATCCGTATGATTCTGACAATGTGCCTATATATTGTTTATCATACTTTTGTATTGATAAAAAAAAATCTATTACAATCTAAGTGTTAAAACACGAACTTTAAACTATTACTTTACGAAAACCTCACAAACATTTACAATAATGTCTGTATAAATACAAGATACCAATTGTTTTGCCGGTCACTCACTCTACTAGTGTGAAGCGCTAATCGCCTAGGCGCCCTTTGATAAATGCCGCCAAAGGCATTGCGCCTAGCGATGATTTATTTGTTTCTACTTCATTTGACCTGTGATTTGACCACTGACTTTCGCCTATAAAACAACGTCATTCTTAGTTTTGCTGTTTTGTGATTTTTGACTTACGATACAACTGTAAAATTAACAAAAATGTGTGAAATAAATTTGAATTTTGTAATAACAACCAAACTAAACTGACTAGGTATTCCTGAAGTATGTATACAGAGCGGAAACGATAAGTAATTACATTAGATTATTGTTTAAATTCCACATAAAATAATTATTATTGATTTTCGAACTGTGCGGTCACACCGGCGCTCACGCTCTTATTATTACTGCTATGCTCTTGGCGCGAGAATGACGGCGAACACACCCGCCCGTTCCAGTTTGAACCTTCTTTACAACCAAATAGGGATCATTTTTGTTTAACAATGTTTCTTTTATTTACGCTAGACAAATTTTTCGGCGAAATTATTTGATATCAATTACAATTATTTTGCTTTCGTTATATGAAAAGCATTGTAAATATTAATTTTATAGTAATACAAGCGATCGGGCCCGGCTCCGCCCGGGTGCATACACGTTTTAAAATGGCGGTCAAAATGTTTAATTCTGACTATCAGTTTAGAATATCGACCAATCGGACCAAGAAAAACGAACAAAATTTCCTCGTATTTGCTAGAAATGTCACTACTGCTTTCCTCCTATAGATCATAGCGTAATGATATATAGCCTATAGCCTTCCACGATAAATGGACTACCCAACACTGAAAGAATCATTCAAATCGGACCAGTAGTTCCAGAGATTAGCGCGTTCAAACAAACATACAAACAAACTCTGCAGCTTTATAATATTAGTATAGATATAGATTTTCAGTGACATATAAAATATATTCGTAAAAAAAAATACTCTAAATCTGGGGGCACGGCAGTGCCCCCACCAAGTCGAGCTAAAAAGCGGCACAGTGGTACCATCCTTTTCTCGAAGCAATTCAGATCATTTTAAACCCCCCATAACTTCGTTGTGGTTAAAGCAAGAAACCTGAATTTTCAGTTACTACGCAGGCATTGTGTAAACACGGTATGTATATTTAAAATTTCATTCAATTTGAACCACTAGTTTAAGAATTGTAACTAGTCAAACTTTCTTAATTTTGAAATAAAACTATTATTTACGGATTTTATCGCGAATTTAGTTTAATTTTTTACATTTTTAACTTCCCGACGTTCTTACCTCCATTACCTCCGCTTTGACCAGCCCCAAGTCATCGCTAAAGAACACCGTTTCCTGCCCAGGATGTTTCGCGAGGCTATTGAAATTAAAAAACATCCAAATTTCAATAGAGAAGATGGCTTGAAGCTTGCACAAACATAGGATCCAATACTACATTTAATTAAATCGGAACCCAAAAGACCAACTGCCAGACCTCAAGACACAGTGAGCTCCTTCTGCGTAGATCGGATCACAAACCACAGAGTACATTTTGCATACTAAGATAGGACGTCACTCAATCAATTCAAGGCGCACTCTGGCATTAAGTAAGAAAAACAATCCCGTAATATGTCTAAACTTACTTTCATTGCGTTTATATACAAAAATAAATGATTTAGGGAGGTTTAGACCTGAATCCTACATCCAACGGAATCGATTTGAATGTTGTCTATTTGTAACAAATTATTCTGTATAGAAATGCGAACATAAAAATTCTCATTTCCGCATGAGTATCTGTATCTGTATCAGCCCATTTACGTCCCACTGCAGGGCACGGGCCTACTCTACAATCGAGAATACGATTGAGAGTGGTTAGGCCATATAGTCCACCACGCTGGCCTAGTGCGGGTTGGCGGACTTACATACCATAGAAATTCTTATGAATCGCCATGGCATGCAGGTTTCCTCACGATGTTTTCCTTCACCGTTTTAGTGCGTGGTGATTGACTATCAATACACACATGACTTCGAAAAGTCAGAGGTGTGCCCTGGGATTCGAACCCGCGACCACCGTGAACATGTTGGCAGTCGCGTCTAGTCCGTTTACCAACAGGCCACCACGCACTGCATGAGTATGAATTTTAATAAATTTAATAATTGTTTTAAAATAAACTAATCAGCTACTAAGCGAATCAATGTTTTTGGAAGTAATTAAGGGCCAATAATATCCGCGTAAAATATAATCTACGTAAAATGGGGAAACCCGTAAAAATCAACGATTTGTACGCCCTCTGGTGTTAAGTAAGTCAAACCAATGATTAGAATTCGTCGTAGTTTGTTCTAAGTTAAACTACCGTGTCGCAAACACAGACTAGATATTTAAAATTATTTTTTAAAATTAATAATTGTAAAATAAGGGTAGTTAAATTGTAACAGTCACTGAGCAGACGTCTAATACCTCAGTCCGCCCCGTGACCACGAAAGCTGTAAAGTAATCGAAACGTCGGGAAGTTAAAAATGTAAAAAATTAATCTAAATTCGCGATAAAATCCGTAAATAATAGTTTTATTTCAATGTGTAACATTCGCGTAAAACTAAGAAACCATTTTCTTAATTTTGTCACTCACTAACTAACTGATCGATCATCAAAAGTCTAAGGCAATTCTAGCAGACATAGAACCTTCAAATTTAGAATATAATTAGTGTTTAGTGTCTTAAGTAGGGAAAAATTTAAACATTTCGTAATTTCTGCCTAGTGTTCTAGATACACCAACTGCCTGAATAACTTTGTAATCCCATATAAATGTATAGGATTACAAAGTTACATTTGCAGTTAATGAATAATTGTACCCGTATATAATGGAATAATAGTTCTAGATAGGTATCACTACATAGTATAAAACAAAGTCGCTTTCTCTGTCCCTATGTCCCCTTGTGTGCTTAAATCTTTAAAACTACGTAACAGATTTTGATGCGGTTTTTTTAGTAGATAGAGTGATTCAATAGAAAGGTTTACGTGTATAATAACATCCATTAAATAGTGGAGACATACTGTTATATTTGAGGTTTCTAATGTGATGTCGTTAATTATCATTTTTTTCCGCTTACATTGCAAACGCAGGCTGAACCCTACGAGATTTATCAAAATAATGTAGTAATTATTTGTACACATTGAAGATGTCTACAGAAAACTCCGCGATGGTATATGTCTATCTCTTATGGATATCCCACAATAACAGTTTTTTGTCATTTACTTTTTACGACAAATACAGCATTAATCCTTATCTAATTAAAAAGCTTAAATACATTGTTGTTTTAATATAGATCTATCTGGTCCTTTACAGCACAAGATTTAAATGAATATTTTCGAAGATATTACAGATTTAAAATTGCGGGACGTAACGCTTGCGGCAGTACTGGCCGGCCGGGGCGGCAGTAGCGTGCCTGAGTAGGAAGGTTTATATGTATAATAATAATACGTACATATTTTTGTACAGAAATCTATTTGTACCCGGGCGAAGCTGGGCCTGGCCGCTAGTCTATATATAAAAGGCATAACATGAGAGGGTACTGAGAGGGAAAGGGTATATTCAGCCCATGAAACTGTACAACTTCCTTTAGAAAGACATAACGAAGAAAAACTTGCAAATAAATAGACTAAATAGCTCCAAAACATCAATTACCATGAAAGAAAGAATATTAATAAACAAATCCGTGATATTTGTGATAAATTGCCACCTACAAAAATAAGAAAATACCATAAGACAGAGGCTTTACGAAAAAATGTTGGTGATATTCTAGAAGTAAAAAGTACCGAAAAGGAAAAAATGGTTGCCTGTAAAGTCGGTTTTACGGGCGAAGATTTTACGTGACAACGTCTTTTTCTCGGTAGAATATTTATTGATATGAATATAATTAAATTGCACAATAGGAACAAGGAATTGAATGAAAATAAGAATTGCACAAATTTTAACTATAGAAATATATTTTGTTTACTAAAACACTATCAACATTTATCAATAGTATGACATAACCTATAAACTCAGTTTCTCAACTTTTGTGTCAATCTAACAATTAATCAATCAATCATAGTTTACGATAATGAAATATCAGTGTACAATTATTTACCTTTATTGTTGTAGTTGTTGTAAATGATAAATGACGAATCTAAGCACTCCATATTTTCACTACAGACACAGCTGACGATACTTTAACCACACGTGTGAACTTGTATTGTGACGCTTTCTTGTTTTTCCAACGCCAAGAACGTTCGAGAAAGACAAAGACAGAGACACAAGCATGCGCCGATTCAATGCGCCTAATTCTCTAGTGCTGCGCGCGCGGCAGACCGATCATAGTTGAGTGGGAGAGAGACGCAAGGCATTCGGCGGGCCTCTCTCTCGTTCGGTGACTCATCGTAACGTTACCGGGCGTTACACTTTTTCATAAGTGACTCCCAGCCGCAACCTAATTTAAGACGTTGTCACGTCAAAAATTAGGACTCTAAAAAAAGACGTGACATCCCATCAAAAACATCCTGTAAAAAAAATCAGCCATCCAGCAGCATTATGTACGATACATTATGGTTTCATGCGATGGCCAAGTCGATCCATTTATTTATAACGTAAAGAATTTTTAATATTTATATGATAATAGCTTACGTAATAACTTTATACAGAAGGTCCCTTACGCAAGGACTAAATAAATTAATCGACTTGGTATCGGTATATGCATGTAGCATCTCACAATTTTTTGAGGTAGAAACCCTGAGCTGCGAGACTTGGAATTTTTTTACAGGATGTTTTTGATGGGATAGTGTCTTCATCTGTCTATTGATTGAGGTGCTCCCGAAAGGTACTATTATTCTAATGGTATTATACTGGATGATTTTGAAAAATATCACAATATTATGATGACCATATACAACACTTTACATGTTTCTTTACATGGGCAAAAAATCATGAAATTTGTGTGACGTAATTTATGGATAACCCTATAGGTGGTCGGAATTGAAAATTGCGACCGCCATTTTTTTTCTGCTCTAAGATATCGATGTTGAAATCAATTGGATCAAAAGCATTCAAGCAAGCATTAGATTAATCGAGCAAAGGGTAACCCAGAAATCGATTTATATATCAATCGGATGAATAACAAAAAAGTTCAAAATGGCGGCCATACATTTCGGTTCGGACTCCGAATGTAGGTTATTCGAAGAAAGGGTACTTCGGATAGATATTGATTTAGAGACCAATCAGATTAATAACAAAACAAAAAATGGCGGCCTCAACTATCAATTCTGACTTACTCATTCAAATGAAGGAATCGATTTAGATATCAATCGAATCAAAAGCAAAAAAGTTCAAAATGGCGACCATAATTTCCAATTCTGACTTTGAATTTAGTGAAACGGAATAATATGGTAAAAAGGTTTTTCTATTTAATTCACTATTAATATATTTATTGGGCAAAACCCGATTAAAAGTTATAAGTAAATTCAATTGATTATAAAAGTTGGTGCGACCTTGGTGGGAATATCGCGTAGCCTTCATATTATAGGAGCTAGCAACAAGAAATATTGCGATAGCAGATTAAAATATTTTTGATGAAAAATAATGATAGTATACTGAAAGAACAACACAACGAGAAACGAATTTATTTTAACCGAATTAATTCGATGACAATGATCGCAATGTCCATATCATAGGGATTACGTTGGATCCCTTATTTTCATATTTCTCGTATGTCGTGGATCTACATACATACATACATAAACTCACGGCTTTTTCCCAGAAGGGGTAGGCAGAGGTGCCAAGACCCACATTTCGCCATGTATGTTCCGTTCCACGATGTGATAGGTGGCGAGCCTATCGCCATATCGGGCACAAATTCCTGACTCTGGGCTGATATTGAATAGAAAAATCCAATATCACTGCCCTACCCGGGATTCGAACCCAAGACCTCACCTTTGTAACCGTACCTTAGTACAACTACGCCACTGAGGCAGTCTACCAGTCAAATATCGATTTGGAACCATTCGGATAAATAACAAAAAAACAAAAATTAAAATGACCCGGACTCGAACCCGAGACTTCAGCGTCGTAATCATATTATAAGGCAAAAATGTATAAAATTTCACCCGAATAATAACAAAAAAATCAATCAAAATGCGGATCGAATATTCTTTTTTCTGAGAATATTTTCATTTTTTCGGAATGATGGTTCTTTCAAATATCGATTAGGAACAATTCGGATAAATAACAAAAAGCAAAAATTAAAATGACCCGGTTTCGAACCCGAGACTTCAGCGTCGTAATTATATTATGAGGCAAAAATGTATAAAATTTTACGCTCCCTTCGACTAATTTCGTTGAGCTAGTTATACGTAAGTCAATGACCTTTCTCTTTTATTTTGGTAACTTAGCTAGTTAAAAATGAACTTAAAAATGAATATATACTGCTATTTATTTTTTAAATATATGTAAAAAAATTAAAATGTACAAACACAAAAGAGTACCACCTAAAATAATAAGATTTACGTAAATTTGAAATTACGTAAAAAATAACCGGCGGGCTAGAATTTCGAAACGTCGAGCGCAGATCCGTCGTCCACCAAGGCCCGCGGCCGTCTGACGGGAACGCCCCCAATGAGATAGCTTATATGGCCGTAACGTACAAGAATGGGATACGATGGCCCATGCGCTTCTCAAAATAAAACAACATAAGCGCCAAACCATATTTTATTTTATTGTCGTCGTACTATTTACTTTTTTCTTGTTTTTTTCTCGCGAAAAACTAATATTTGAAAATATGTTTATGTCAAATTAATCTTGAGTTTCTACACGGGGTAAGTTAGGAGTTCTGAGTTCTTAAAAAACTTAACAACTGCTACTTTGGACTGTATTTTTGTTAAGGCAAAGTGGCGTAATCATGTATTTTTTTTTATAAAGTTGGTAATTATATCATCAATTAAAACATATCTGAAAATGGACTACCTAATCTTAGTAATTTATGATATGTAGGGTTTTAAAAAAGCCAAATTTATCGAGGTATCCCCTTAATAGTGGTTTAGGCTTTATTTCAGTATAAATAGAAGTGAGAAAAGTGGAGATTTAGAGAGATTTAGGAATCGAATACCCATACTGGATATGTGTCACACAAGATGTGAACTGTCGTAAAAACCATGTGATTTATTGATCCCTTCACATTATGATTCTGCTGCACTCATCTCCTTTTCAGTAGAAACCCATCCTTATTTTCCAGCTCTCTACTTTTTTGTTTACAATCATTAGTAAATAGTAATGATGAGCTCACCCTCTAGCAGCGCGCTGGCGTCGTCTATGACCTGCCCTCCGACCACATCGGTGACGGCCTCGCAGTCGTCCGTCTTGAGGAACTTGCCGAACACGTCGGCCGCCAGCGCCACGCGCGTCTCGTCCACCTCCACCTCGTACCGCTCCACCTGCCGGCACGCCACGCACTGGCCACATTACTACACCTTTCATACCTACTACATCATCCATGATTTATACTCTATAGACTATAACATCGACTGGTTACGTTACTTAATCTTCCATAAGTTAACTTACTGGATGCGTTACTACAGCTTTCGTACATACACCCTACTTATAGTTATTTTCCCGCAAGTCCTGGAGAGGTGCAGAAAGAATATGTCGGGGTTACCAGCCTTCCACTTAGACACTTGGATGTTAATGCCAAGCTGGGTCCCTAACGCTGATGTTCTACGCCAGCATACCGACCAAAACCTATCGATGACCCTTTTTCGCGCAAATTAGGATGACTGCGGTTTTTGCCAACGTGACTCGCCTGGTACTACTCCGCAGTCACTCTATGCAGTTCGAATACCTATAGTTTCACTTTTTTTCATATCAGCCCCCATTAGTCTTTTCCTTGTTCTTGTCTCCCAACATCCAAAACCCACCATCAATGCGAGTATTCATTGAATACCCCCAATACGAAAAGGGGAATCTTGTCATATTTATGAGTTGGATGAGTTACTGTAAAGTAACTCATTAATATAGTTATGTTAACTATATTAATATATCCTATCCTATCCTAAGCGAATAAATCGATTTGGGTATACATTTTTATGTAGCTGAACAGTTTGTCCTGCGTTTTGAACATAAAAAATGAAATAAACTTCCCATTTCGTGTGATTGAACATTTTATCAACTGTGAATATTAATTAAAACTTAGTTTCCAGTCCAAATCGAAACGCCAAGTTGGTGGTCAATTTACGCTTCATTGTTACTAATTAATCCACATGGGTTCGATACTTACGGTTATTATACACAAATATTTATGTTATTTTAACAAATCAATAGTCCTGTACTTTATCTTAAGTTATTATGTAAAAATAAGCAAATACGACGTACATATCTAAAAGAAGTTTTCAATTTCAGAGAAAAATAATGTTCTCGACAATGTTAAGCGAGTTCCCCGAGGGCAACCGATAAAATTGGTTACCTTCTCATCAGATTGTAACAATCGTTATAGATATTTATTTCAAAATTACTTTTCTGTAACAGCTTATCCAAACAATAGTATGGAAATACGCATGGCAAGTGAAATATATATCTGCCTATTCACGCTCAATGCTAGCAAAAAACTCCTTTATAATCAAGACTTAGATTTAGAACAGTGGTCCCTGAAACATCGCAAGTCGTCTTCGCAGCTAACTTAAGACCATCCTTTCAATAAATTACATTTCGTTACTGTATTAACATACAACTTAACCAGTCAGGCAAGTGGGTGGTCAATGACTAGACAGAAATTTTGTTAAATGGTCTCTCGTGGCTAAAAGGTTAAGAACCACTGATTTAGAGTTTCTATGCCGAAAACATAACTCACAATGAATTATATTGCAAAATAATCCTGCCTAAAATATCAACAGAAATATTCTCAGGAACACCGAATGTAAATATTCAACATCAAAGATGAGTCAAAAAGGGCACCGCAGCGTCCACAGTTGAAACTTACTTAGCATTCTGCCGCGCAAGCATTGCGTCTACCGGGCCCGGTCAAAGGGGACTCGCGGGAACTAGGTTACCTTCGCAGTCAACATGTTATCTAACTGAGGAAAATTGCCAAACAGCCACGTTAATGTGACATTTTTATCGCATTTGCGGAAGCCGATTTCTTCGAGGATCTAGATTGCGGATCTTTGTGATGTTGGTAAAGACTTTGTTATGGTTCTATAAACGGTTGGTTAAATGAAGATTTGGAAATCAATTTAAGTTGGGATAAAGAACAAATTGCAACTAACTGTCACGCATATTAGTGACTTAACCTCACTTAACTTGACTTGCCTTAACATCAGTTTATTTAAGAACACTTGAGGCTGACTAAACGAAAAAATCTTTAAAGTTAGAGTATTCCTATTTTAAGTGTTGATTTTGATAAGTTATAATAAAACTACCCTTTTAAAAATATCTACACATATCCATGCATCTGTAGTCGTGTCATTATTTGAAGATAGAATGTCCGGTATCAAAACATTATGTAAAAGATAAAAAATAAAGATATTGGATAGTAATTAATAATTATACAGCGTATATCCCGACTGAGACCGAAAACGAATTCAGGTTGTAGTTTCAGTGACTTCAGATACAAGGAAGACAGAACAAGAAAAATATTGCACAAAAGAGTGAGGACTTTTTGTAAAAAGATTCCTATAGTCGTATTTGGGTTTAAAATACACAGTATTTCCTAAAATAATAATGTACACCTTTTTATGTTTAAAGACTATGGTTCGCAAGGGTTTAAATTATTATTTTAGAAAAACAATGAAATTCAAAACATCACAAAAAATATGACCCGTCGTTTTAGCGAAATATTTCAGTTGCATTCTGCCTCCAATCCCGTACCACCCGACTTGGTTTTCGGTCGCAGTCTCAATATACATACATTTCGTGCATATCACCGAGTATTTAGCTTATATATAGCTTCTATAGACATGTGTATATCATCTAGGAGTTTGCAGATACTCACCGCATCGAGGAAGTTGTTGTACTTGTGGTAGTCAGGCCTGTTCCGCTCGCAGAACTGTCTGAACAGCAGCTTGCCGATGGGCTGCTGGTCCACCACGTAGTCGTAGCCTACATCTGTAACAAGACAACAAAAACTATCAATAAATAGAACTTACACAATGAAACACATAAGGTAAAAAACTGAGGGAAGAGGTTATTTTATTTCATTTTATTTGAATATTTTAAATGATCCATCAACAGATGAACTGATAATTAACTTAAGTATACCTTGAATTTCAGATCAAATTATATTATTCACCTAGTTAAAGGTGGACTCATCAACATTAAACAACTAAAAAGCAGAAAAAATGGAGAAATAAATGGTGCAGTGAAATTAAGTTTTTTTTTTCTTTTCGTATAAAGAAATTCACTTTATCCTGCCCATTTAGTCACATTTTTTTACTGAAATTTAAAAATATTGCACTTTTTGCACCTGTCCACCCATCAATATACAGAGACGTATGCATTTAATAAAATATATTGATGTGGAATGTTAATTGCTAAAACACGACTCAAGCCATTTACTGATAAGTAGATATAATCTCAAGTGCGTGGTGGCCTGTTGGTAAACGGACTAGACGCGACTGCCAACATGTTCACGGTGGTCGCGGGTTCGAATCCCAGGGCACACCTCTGACTTTTCGCAGTCATGTGTGTATTGATAGTCAATCACCACGCACTAAAACGGTGAAGGAAAACATCGTGAGGAAACCTGCATACCATAGGCGATTTATAAAAAAATCTATGGTATGTAAGTCCGCCAACCCGCACTAGGCCAGCGTGGTGGACTATATGGCCTAACCACTCTCAATCGTACTGTCGATTGTAGAGGAGGCCCGTGCCCTGCAGTGGGACGTATATGGGCTGATACAGAACAGACAGATATAATCTCAAAATATCTTATACGGCTCCCACACACAATCACACATCCAAAACAATTATTAACACCGAAAGGAAAAGCTTGTTCTGCGTGTCGGCAGTGTATTGAAAGTAAAGTTTCTTGTTATTTATCTTCGGAATATAGACACAGCAAAACTGAGGACTATTATCGAATTGTTTGAAACTTCTGATTTTGTACGTGTTTGGTATTGAATTGATTCTTGGCAAATTTGGGGCAGGTTTATTTAGCCTAATGTTTTGAGTAGCTTAAATGCAGTAATTTTTACACTACACAAATAATTTCCTTTAATGAGTATATTATGGAAAATATACAACTAAATTAACAAGAAATAAAGAGGGAAAATTAAAATTCAAATGTTAATTCCGAGAATTACATTTCAATAGTTGTCCTCTAACAAGTTACTTACAATTTATTGACTTACTTATTCTTTATTTCTGTAAAGCTGTAAAACACGACACATATTACAAATGCTTCGCAAATGTCATATAGTATGAAAAAAAGCGCAGTGTCAAATTTCACATTCAGGTATCAAAAATTTCACCAGTCCAATTAAATTTCAGACATCAAATTAGGAAATCATCGCTGCAGCAAATTTACACCTTCAATTTAAATATTAAAAAGGGTTACGGTAACAAAATATCCTGCATAATTCTAAGTCAGTAACATCATGCCTTTAGCATACAAACACGCTGTAAATGCTTAATTTTTCCATTAAAACTTATTCGTTGCTCCGCGTTTGGCGTTGAGCCTACCGCGACAAGTTAGTAAACAAATGAATAAATAAATCTGCGTCCGCTAAGGGACGCAACTTATAAATATAATAGGTAACTCAAATGATATTTGATGAGGTAAAAATTTAATTAAGTCATCATAGAGAAAATCATCATAAAAAAAGAAAACAGTTCATGTTGCTGAGGGAGTTTCTTGTGCCGTTTCTTGTTCACAGCTACAACACATTCCGAAGCGGTGGTAGAAGAAATGAACGATTCAAAAGATCTTGTGAAAGACTATTTGAATAAAGAATATTTTGATTTGATTTGATTTGATTTAGAGTACGATCTTCTGTTGCTTTTATCAAAATACATAATAAGAATTGTTTTCATCTGGTCACTTTTTATTACACTATGAAAATTATTTAAAACAATGCATTAATAAGAATGTTTTTTAAATTTTATTTTATTTCCTAATTTCGTTACACCGCCAACCTATGGTAGAATGATAGCACGGAGTACATTCTATATAATAATAAAAACACAGAAGGTAATTCTAGTGAAATTCTCGTCGATGGTATTTTAATAACATGGTGAAAAAATCCTCTTTGATATTTAGCATTATTAAATCGATTGTCAACTCAGGCCGAAATAGTGTCAACCGGGGGAGATAGCTATGTCTGTTGCTTCGGTGGATAGTCTGTCTTGACTGTAACTGCACTTGCCCTTAGGTGTTTCGTAGTCACTCGATACATAATCATCAACATAAGCCCGTTGCAGGCCACTACCCGCCCGATTTGCTGCTTAATGCATCCACTCGATACATAATAATAATATATATATAAAAAAAAACAAATAAAAATGTATATATAATAATGACATGACACATATTCATCAGGCGCCATCCTGCTCGTCATCCTCGTTTCATAAATATCAACAAAGGATTGTACCATGAAAAGGATGATTAATATGAAAAAAAAATCAAGAACCCTGATCTAACTATCTTTATATCCAAAAACAGAAACAAACATAATCCGCGTGAATTCTACGCAGCATCTCGACACAATAAAATGTGACATAATCTAATCGCGAAATTTATCTCGAAATACATTTACATGAGACGCGGGGCGCATAACTGGAAGGACGCTTGAGGCGATCTTTAAATATTACTTTCTATTGCATATACAAACATATACCCTCTTTTACATGCTTTCATTGACTGTGGTGCTTTATGTCTGGCATTTCCGGCTGTGTTATATTTATTTTATATAAAATAAAAAATATACTATTACAAAGAAATAATCAAAATGCGATACACTGATATAATCACTGACACTGGCTATCTGAAGGCTAACAAATATCCTACCATCAGTTTGCTTTATCTTGATCTTCCACTTTCTCAGCTATCTGCTTCAACCACTACAAATACAATAATCTTTGCATGCGTTCGCGGATCAACAAGTTTCATATCAATATTGACTTAAAAAAACCTAAGTCACATTCCCATCAAACTGCTTGAATGTAAAAATAAAAAGCCATATTCCTCGATACGATGTCCATTGTGGAAAGCTAAACTTCAAGCACCTGCCGTCGGTAATCAAGTTAAGTGTGGACGATATCGGTGGAGCGCCGATGGTAGCATCCACTATCTGGCAACGCGCCAAACCACCCCACTACTTTCATAATATATTCTAACATTTCATATTCTGGCACAGCGGAATAATTACACGGAAAATGACGGTAGATTCATCCTACTGGAAAAGGTCAATGGATAAGGTAATCTCTCGTAAAACGCGATCGGTTTGCGGCTTCAGCACTGACAATATCTTTGCTTTTTCCAATATGTTTGATGTCCATTTATAGCTAGTTAACATGTGATGAAAATGTAGTAAAACATGATAAAAATATATTAACGCATCATTTCTTTTAATACATTGATTTCCATGATGGGAATGTTAACGGTAAGATAAATTTTATTTGATGTCCTCTCAGAGGTTTTGCACGGCGTTTACAAACAGTTTAATCTGCATAATCACACTAACTGAACCTAACTTCAAATTCCTTGAAGGCATTACAAATATTTTACTCCTCAAACCTTAGCTCCAATAAACCGCACAGCGAATCAGAATTCATTTTGTTGAAGAATAATCTTTTCTATTTCCTTCAAATCACAGAAGCTACGTAAATTCAAACCCGGATATAAGCGCACAAAATGCTAAGAGAAACCAAGTCCTTGATGTTATCGACTTCCCCGCCCTCCTCTTTACATAACTGGAGGTCAAAACGGACGGGCGCGTAATCGCCTCGTCGGGATTCGGGAATCGAGGCGTACTACAAGACTATGCCATTTATTCCCGATTAAATAATAATGGAAATACGAACTTTGCCGACTCGATGCTGCGGATAAATCGGTCATAAAGTGCTGAAGTTTATTGGATTTGCTGTTTTGTGTAGAAAATAGTGGTAAATAAAGCAGTGACCTTCGGTATCGAAAATGGGTCCCTTAGCTTGGGTAGCTGGTAAATGGTTATAATCGACGCTGGCCACCAATAACAAGGAAAGAAAGTAAATTCTGAGTAAGATCTAATTCCATAATATGGAAAAT
This sequence comes from Hyles euphorbiae, assembly GCA_023078785.2. NCBI lineage: Eukaryota > Metazoa > Arthropoda > Insecta > Lepidoptera > Sphingidae > Hyles > Hyles euphorbiae. Next base: position 1,911,423 of record CM041030.1, read on the forward strand.
AGAAGTTGCAGTAAAGTATACAGCAAAATCCAGACAAAAAATAAACAAAATACAATGTGGACAGAGTGTCCACATTACAGACATCACAATTATTTCGTACATTGCAAAATCAACATTTTCTTTACATTTGGTTTTGCAAGTTCCATATTTATTTCGTTCAGATCTACTTAACACTCCGCATCTTCTGACGTTGAAAAGTATGTAACAATTCTCCATCATTAACCAATTAAGTCACATCCTGGCCAAATACATGTTTTTCACGAAACCACCACCAAAGAGTTCTTTGACCTGATATAAAGATACCATACAACTTCCTTCCCTATCCTCGTATTCAAAACTCCTGTACAAATTACTGAAACGTGTCAAGAGATGGCAGCACTAGCACGTTATCGCTCCGTGAAACTATCTTGAGGGTGCGGTAATGGGGGTAGGGGGCGCAACAACGGCAATCACTCACCGTTGTCACGGGACGAATGTTTGATTACATCCCTTTGTGTATAAAAAGGGAAACGAACGTATTCCCTGTTACTTTATAACATTTGGAAGTTACGCCGAAGAGGAATAGTTTCTGGTTTTTTGTTATTATTATTATACTCTTTATTGTACATCTTAAGTTACATAATCAATAAATATAACAGGCAAAAATACAATAGTACAATGGGTGACCATATCGCATTGAGCGATTTCTTCCTGGCAACCTTTGGATGAACAGGAATTGTTGGAGTAATAAATAGGGCTTGACGTGCAACAAGAGTACATTAACAAAAGAAACCGACTAATAAATAATATATATATATATATATATATACATAAGTAAAATATACACATACATATATAATTACAAACATAAAATAAATACTATAAAATTACACATAGGCTAATATACAATATTACATAAATAAAATAAAATATAAGTAAAGAAAATAAAATAAAAACAATTCTTAATGAAGAAGGGATAAGTAGTGATCTTTGACTAGTGATTTGAAAATTATATGAGATTTAGCAAGTCTAATATGTAAAGGTAATGCATTCCATAAACGAGCTGCTTGAACAGTGAAAGATTTGTCAAAATATGCTGTAGTATGGATTGGTATATGCAACTTCAGATTTTCTGATGACCTCAGGGATCTCGTATGTCTTTCACTGAGGAATTGGAACCTTTCTTTAAGATACAATGGAGAAGAAGGGCTGAATAATACATTATAAAGTAAAGAAAGTATGTGAGCATTCCGACGAAAGCGAATTGGTAATCACTTGAGCTTAGCGCGAAATGTTGAAACGTGATCATATTTACGAAGTCCAAATATAAATCTTATACAGAAGTTTTGAAGCCGCTCAAGTTTGTCTAGTTGGTCTTCTCTGAGATCAAGATAGCTGGTATCGGCATAGTCAAGAATTGGTAGAAGAAGAGACTGTGCAAGCGCAATTTTAGTGGTAAACGGCAAGAAGTTCCGGAGTCGTCGCAAAGAGCCCGCAGCAGCAAAAATCTTGCGACTTACGCACTGTAATTGAGAATTCCAGGACATTATAGGGTCCATTAATATCCCCAGGTTTTTTACATATGTCTCACTAAATGGAACGATTGTTCCATCGAGAGACACTTGAGGAAGTCGAGTCCAGTCCAATCTTGAAATCATTCTGGGGCTACCAATAATAATGACCTGGGTTTTTATGGGATTTACTTTAACACCATACGATTTACTCCATTTGCAAATTTCCGATAGGTCAGCATTGATTCTCGCTATTGTTTCCGGCAACCCTGCTAAGGGTTTGTTTTGGGTTTTTACAAATTGTTTTTGTATTTTGTTAAACTTGAGTTATGAGGGTTGGCTGGAAAAGTCTGAAACTTATATTGGTATTGAGATTTCAGTTGTAAAATAATATGAAATGAAATTTCATATTTCATTTTTTTGTTTAAATTCAATGCATTACTCTTAAATATTGGCGGACATTGTAAGATATAAAAGCAAACATTAAATTGACAAGGCTTTCTTAGTTTCAAAGTGTATATGTAAGATTTATATTCAGTAATGACAGATTGTTATAGGCCGATGAAATTGTTCATTTAATAATGAGTTAAGAAGCGAGAATATCCTAGGTAAATATTTTGCTGAAATACAGAAAGTTCTCTAAACCCTCGCTGCGCATGGCTTTAGACGCGAGTGGGCGTCCACGTTTTCCTCCGCTTATGCATATGAGTTTCTGAATGGACTGATGATATAACTATGTCTATTAAGATATATGTAAGTAAATGGCGCCGCGCTGGTTCGCACAATCTTAAAATTGCTTGTTCAAGTTTGGCAGTGCAAAAATCTCAAACCCGGACTATCTATACTAGGTATACTATAAAAGTCCTAAAAGTTACATCAATACACGAGATATGATACCAGCTGGTTGTACTGTTATTAAGAAAACCTGACTTGACCTTGAGGTAGGATTTTTTAATTACATAAAATCTACCTTAAAAAAAACGAAGGAATAATAATTTTAATCTCACCAGAAATAATTGATTGAATTCTGCAAAACCGAATGCGTCATCACATAATTCCGACTAGGTCCAAACCAACTGGGATTTGAACCACCGACCGCATCCAACGGAGCCGATGGTAAATAACCTTTTCCATTAATACTCCATTGAAGGAGCAAATCCTGAGGGAAATATATACAATACCCACATTGATAAATAGCCATAATTTCTCACTACATACAAAAACCATTGCAAGTGTAATTACGTGGATGATGGATCATGCCCCCCGCACGCCCCTCGCACGTCCCCCACGCCCCCCGCGGATGAAGTGGAGTGCGCCCCGGCGAGAGATTGATGCGCGAATGTCGCGGTACACTTAGATAACTTATTGTTAACATGAATACAGCATTTTAGCGAGCTCCCTGGCGCAGCGGGTAAGTGGTCTGCTGTGAAATTAAAGGTCAGGGTTTCAATCCGAAACCATGCTTTAATATTTATATTGTGGATAAAAGTCGCGGGTAGACTTAATGCCTAAGTATGGGGACCATATGCCTAAATTAGGTATCCCCAAATGACGAATACATAACCAACTGTTTCTTTGAGTTTTCTCCTAATATTTCTTGTTTTCAACCGACCAAATTAGACACATAGTCTAAACTGATACCTGTAACTAGACAATAAAAATACTGGAATCAAACACCCAACCCGTCACATCCGGCTTCCATTCGTGTTACTTTGTATGTGTGTACACTAAGCAGGGCTTAATTACCGGCACACGAGTTAATCGGATGAGGCTATGTAGCGGGCGGCGCGCTTTGACTACCATACCAGGGTTAGTCTATACTTCGACACAAAGTTCGAATGTTCGGAAATTCAACATAAATATATAAAAGTTTTCTACTTCTAAAAATCAATACTATTTTCTATGAAACTTATCATTACCTTCGAACTTAGTCTAAGATTACGACGTAAGATACAGGATACGAAAATTTGAAATTTAATTTTTTTGAAAATTAGTATTTAGACATTCGTACAGTTTTAAGTGCGATATTCGAACATACGTTGTCGTGTCGGAGTATAGAGTAACCCCCCAAATGTGCGGTGAACATCAATTGTGATTATACAACTTAGCTGCATATCTCTAACACCCTGTATAATATAGCCGGACACGGTACAACTATGTATGAGATGATTGAAGTAACCTTTTTGTAATGGCTTTTGTAATAAAATAAAATGTATTTCATGGTTCTGTTTCTGTTTTGGCACATAATCGCCCATTGCATTTTAATTGACAAGGCTTAGGCAATCCATCACGCTTGCCCAGTGCGGGTCACACACAATATAAAAAATCTTGTTAATTTGTGTAGGGTATGCGCTGTATAGGTTTCCCCATTTTTTATATATCTCTCTTGTCAACAAAATAACGCCGGTTCCTTCGAAGGCGCCAACAAAAAAACTAACGATAAAGTTAAACAGCTGTAGCTCCATATGGTTTTTTTGTAAAGTGCCGCTTACGGTTGAGACGGCCCATTATTTTTTTGGGTCATATTCACACCATAATATATCAAGCTACTATTAGTCTCTATGTAATAAAAATCAAATTGTCTATCAAAAACAAGAGAACCCGGCTCTGATAGTTAGATCAGCCAAACCACTTCATACGGGTTTGCATATGTTCCCGCATAAGGAATCAGTCTATAGGCATATTTCTTAGGCAGTAAGTAATACTCCTTTTTATTTACCTTTATATACCTCTTCGATAATACAAACAATTAAGAATCGAACATAACCCAAATAACCTGGATAAACAGCCAAATGATCTGTATAAACAAGCGATTACGTACTAAAATATTACACCGTATATCAACATTAAAGTTAATACGTCGAAACGGTTAATCGATTAAGCTCGATTGTGCACCGCGAGCTCTTATTGAATTGATAAATTGATTGCTACCGGTTTTTGCACTGTGTTGCTTAAAAGGCTCATTTCAGGAGAGATGGCGGAAATATTGTGACTCATTGACAAATAGCCATACATTAAAATTGCCCTTCATAGCCCGCATGACTAGTAATATTTACCCGGACTTACCCGTTACGTCATTAGAAACTTTCTAGCCCTCATCCATGCATCACAGCATTTCCTGACTGCCTGTAAACTCGTTAGATTTGCTTGATAGCCACGCCTCATGGGCTAAACTGCTTACGCATGATGAGAGTAGGAAAATATTTGTGATGGATGCCTGCCTGCTACCCGTGTTCAAAACAGCTAGATTATTTATTTTATTTAATTATTTATTATAATAATATAATTATCACAACCGATACCTGAGACTATGTGCCATAAAATCACGGATCAAATTCTGTTCATATATCAGTTGAAAAAGTATTCATTCAGGACTTGAAAGAATAATGGTAGGTACATTTTAAAAAAGGTTCTCTCCGGCCTGAATGAAGTATCTAGGTAGTACATGCTTGGAACGTGACATGATCGCTGTATTCTTTGCGCGTGAAACTTAAAGCAAAATATGATTGCTTGATAATTCGAAATTCAATTTAACTCTTGTAAAAAGAAATTCAATGATTTTATTATATAAAAAATACCTATAGCAAAATACATAAATAAAGCGCAAACGATCACACGAGGGTAGTAAGTAGTAAGTTATAGCACAGTACCCCAAGCAGGAACATTTTGAAGTATCGTATAGTAATAGTATCGTAACAACGATTACTGTACTATTACTACTCCATATCGGTAGCATGAATCGATTAACCATACTCTCGTGAACTCGATACTATTACGTTACGATAGTGACAGATAACCTAGGGTAATGAACGAATGTTATTGAATGATTCGTGCGGAATTGTCGTTCACTACGTGGGTAAATTAATTTATTATTATTATAAAATAACAAAAAAATATAAAACATACATTAATGTCGCGTAGAAAGGTTATTGGAAATAAATTAATAAGCAAATACATATTTCTTGCTTTTATTCCGCAATATACAAAAATGACTCCAATTAATTATGCGTTTTGATTTCCGAACGTAGCTTTTTTTTATTTTATTAGTTGTCAAACAATTAATGCAAATTAATAACTCTCATATTATTTAAGTTATAGATAAAGATATGTACATATGTTTTATAAAATCCCTCTACATTTTTAAGGAGGAGAGCTTTATGAAAGTATTCTCTATATTTTTGCTCGTTAAGTTCCTCGGCAATTATTTTCACATATTATATGCTCACACTTCTCTGCCCTAAGAGCTTGCTCGACTATACATTGACTTATAAGCTTATAAGTATCACATAAAATGATTAAGTAGGTACGCAAAACGAAAATCAAAGTTCCATGTAAATATTTTAATTATAAATTTTTTTACAGTTTTAGGTTAGGTATGTTTTTAACTACAATAAATTCCAGACTTTCTATATCCTCATACTTGTTCTCAAGATTCCCAAGTTCGTTGCTCCGATTCCAAACAGTCCATAGTCTAAGAAATAACCTTCATATTTGAGTTAGGTATCACAATAATTATAACTTCATATCGCAGCATTGAATTTCATATAACTAGCGAAATACGGAGTAGATAATTACACACAATAACACTAAGGCATCGGGAAACACTAAACATGACCGTAATTAACACATTTTTCCTTAATTCGATGTGTAGAAATACAAAAATATACTCTCGATAATGTTCTCACTGTAAAAATGTCGGTGACAAAACAATCGTATTTCTCGATAGTAAATCGGCGATACTATACGTCAAAAATTATTCCTGCTACCACTTTTCATACATTTGTATAGTAAAACTATCGTTATTACCATACTATAGTATCGTAAACGTTTCCTGCTGCCATAATTTAGTTCCAAATACGCTCACAATGGCGCTGTTCAAATTCCCATACAAAATTTTACTATTACGATTACTATACTATAGAGCCAAATGTTCCTGCTTGGGGCACAGGTTATAGGTAGTATCGTGTATTGGAATCGGTTAGGCCGCGCGCGACATGACCGGGGCACGCGTCACGCGAGCACCGAGCCGGCAGCGACTAGGACGGAAGTCGACCAAGGTCGTGCCGGCAAACATAATGCCATCCCTACATCATACTCTATACAGAGTTAAGGGAGGAATAATCTAGTTAACCAGAATGTTGAGACGGTGTCACATGATCCAAACATACTTGACTGGCTTTTGGAAATTATGGATGTGATCTGTCAGGAAGGCACAAAGACTTGTGTCATGGATTTCATAAAGTATGGGGGAATGTTTACTTAACTTATGATTCATCGCGATACCCAGATCGAACCTGCGAACTTTCGTTTTTAGGCCGGATTCTAATCCAAGAGCGCCACAAAGAAAGTCACTAATATTTTTATTTTACGTCCGATTAATTTTATTGCGAGTTAAAGTTAGTGTGAACTTAGGTTTTCGGTGTCATTCCAGTGCACGGCGCTGTCTGTCCTAGGTCTCAGGAGGCCCACTTGTGGGTGTGACTGGAATAGTCTAGTCAGACTACTATTCGTTCATAAAATTCAGTCTGTAAATTAAATGAAATGAACACACTCCCACACAAAATGGCACAATTTACAACAGTTTTTTTTTATTTATTTAATAATAATAAATAAATAACACCCAACAGTCACATACATAGTCCTGACCCCACACTAAGATCGAGTCTTGTGTCATGGGTATCAGGAACTACGAGAGACTTTTCGGTCTCATAAACACCCAGACCCGGAAGAAATATTTGTGGGCCGCACAAACATTTCTCTCGGTGCGGGAATCGAACCCGCGGCCTCTCGTTTCACAGGCGGCACCTAACCAACTGCGCCACGGAGGCTGTCGCATTTGAAATGCATATTACGTTTACATACATTTACGAACAATAATGTAAGTCCACATTGGACAAAAAATCACCATATGACATACATTTTACATAATCGAAATTGTTAACCAACATTTCATATATTTTCCAATGCCAATAAAACGAATCACATTAAACCAGAATTACGAAGATTACCAGAAATATTTCCAGTTGAAAAAACAACTATAAAGAGTTACATAATAATCCTAAAAATCTCGTTTCTCGTTCGTTCTCGTTGGGCTGTAAGTTTGATTGATCTCAATCAAGCCAGAACGATTAATATTAATTCAAATCGCTGAGTCGAAATAATTCTCCATTGTGTCGGCGCTCTAACACACGGAGGCTTCACTCACAATAAAGGTTACCCAACTGCTTAACAAGAGGTTCACGACCTCACAGACACAAACTTATTTATAAATACCATAGAGTGAAACTTTTACAGAGCGTGCATGCGTGGTTGTGGCATGTCGTCGTTGTAAATGTGCGATCCTGGGGTTAATTTTCAGTTCAGAAAATATGTACTTTGATTTTAATAAATATCTCATATAGTTGTTTTTTTTTATTTGCATGTCTAATTGTTTTTAATTGTTGTGTTCTCCCGTTATTGGTATTTACATCAGGAAGCAACTTGTAAATACATAGTTAAAAATATAAAATAATATTAGCTTCATAAGACTGCAATTTGTACCAAGCATACCGATACTGCCGAACCCCTGTCAATCGTATTCTCGATTGTAGACGAGGCCCGAGCCCTGCATTGGAACGTGTATGGGCTGACACATATCGATATGGTCTTTATCAGATCTAACAATAAAAAAACTCGGGTAGGTACAAGTAGACAACATTAGTCAGTAAGACTACTGACAAATGTAACTAAGACCCCTACCTACCCCTTCGGGAGTAGAAGCGTGGGCTTAATTCAATATGCAGGTATTAAAACACGCCCGCACACAACACTGAGTGGGCGGCCGCGCCGGCAGTCCGGATCGCCCGTAATTAATTAATTTCTAATTGATATCAACTGCCCTGAGACCGGCGGTCTCACCGCACCGTCACACACACGTGCGCTCGATAATTTATTTATACACGACTACTGTTTATTAGTATTTGATTCATTTCGTTCTGGTTGCAAGGTAGCTTAGACAAAACCATATTCGAGAATCTTTAGAACTCGGTGTAAAAATACGTGTTATAATCTACCCTGCAGGGCTACTCTCTTCTCTAAAACGAAGTTTGAATGTTCAGATGATTGACGTCCAAAGTAAGATACACTTTTTCCGTGTCTAAAAATCAATACTATTCTCTATGATACTTATATTTTTCTTCGAACATTAAAACAAACTTAATACCTTAAAACTTAGTCTGGTTATGATAGAAGATTCGAAGGTGTTGTGCAGTATCTAAATACATTCGTACAGTATTATATAATATAACAATCGAACTTCGTTTCAGAACCCCCAGATTTATGAGAGTTACATAATTAATACAAAACAAGTTTCTCTATTTAAATGTTAGCGCCCATCAAATTGTAAATCACCGGTGCGATGTGTTATGTTTTCTTTTCGTTTAGTGAATTATGAACCATCGAAGAATAATTCTGTCTATGACGATGATGCTAAAGAGAAGCGAGACTAATGAATTATAATTTATGAAATCCACCCATGTGGAATCAGCCATCTAGTATACACAATACGAACACATATTTATGTATGAGTGACACACAAACAGCTGACACGTGACAGGCGATAACGGTGAAAGTGGACCGATGATAAAACTCTTTTATAGCTTACGAGCTGCTATTGGCGGCTACTCAGACACTAACTAATAACAAACTATCATTATGTTCAAATTTACATCGCCCCGGGCAAGCCGAAGCTAGAGAACATAATCTTATCAAATAAATGATTTAGATCAAATGGCAAAATGGTTTTTTTGTTGATACACCAAAATTAACACGGGGTTAAACACCGAGAAATGATCAGCTTTCCTATTTTTTATTGGAATGCATGGCGAGACGAGCATGCCATTCGCCTGATGATAAGCGATAGCGCTCATGGGCAGTAGTAATGATTTGTATTCCACTGCGCTCGTAATCCTGTGTCATAGGATGTTGTTAATATGTCCATTAGTTACACTGACTACAATATCCTTAAAACCCGAAAATAGTAATGCGTTTACAATGGTACTTGCCGGGAGAAATAGATATTGCGAAGGTACCCAGGCTGCCTCCCAGTTCCCACATGAGAGAGGCCTACCTTTCCGCTAGTTAGTGTCCAAGTACAGCATTTTTCGGGGATCCCTATTATTTATTCTACAACATGTACACAATGGATGCATTCTAAGTAAATTTAGCAATTGCAATGTGCTGAAGCAAAGTTGATTGGAATCCAAAATGGCAATTGAAGGATATTATTCATTTAAATCACTCTTTGCCTCAAACCATGTAGGTAAATAATGCCTTGACTGTATTATTAGTTATTCACCAACTTCTATTCCCACAGTCTAATAGTCGACGAAAATCCAAACATATTCACACAATGTGGAAAACACCAGTCCGCATTAAGACGTTACCAAAAACCTACATATTCCTTTATATACGTAAATAATTTTCTTAATACAGAATTATTGCTACCCTGCGTAGGCTTACGAACAAACGGTCCATATTCTGTAATGGTGAAACTTCGTAATCGAATATGTTCATTTGGCATGCGTACAGCCCCGCTGAAAGCATAACAAAGGATTCATCCCGGAAAAAATACTCCGGGAATAAATAAAATCGGGAACAAAGACCCGACTAACAATACACGATAGTGTTTCCTATTCTATTCTTTCGATTAGCTGACTGACCACACTGTTCTCATACAAAGAACACATCTAGCTTTCATATACAGAGCAAAAAGGCTTTATTAAACCACAGCACGATAACTACATGTCAAAAACATTAATCTATAGACACAACGTAATGCTTTGGTCTCTCGATTGGAAGATACAATGTTGTGGTCTTCAGTATCGGCCACAGCTTTGTATGTAAAATGTCAAGAATGGTCAAGTTCCGTCGCAGTATGCTTCAGCTGTGTAAAGCCTTTATGAAGCTGCGTTTTATCACTTAGCATACGTCTATCGATATAAGATTAGCGCTCTCCGATTGAAAACGATCGTATTCCGTACAATTCACTTACGAGTTTGCGACACTTTTGTCGATAGAAATATATGCATTGCGTTGTTGAGATAAGGATGAATTTGTTATGTTCCATTTTAGATTCACATTTCGTCTCTGTACTACTATGAAAACGATCCTTAAAATCTACCCGAACAATCCCTCAATTATGAGCAAAAATACAAGACCTAAATCATTTCATTAAAATTCATTCATAAAATATCTACTTTTATTACTGAAATTCCTGCCATTACCCCGTCTTTCAAGCCTGTACACATTCCTGAGAGTACAGTTTCTCATTATTTCTGTATCGCAGTTTACATTGGGCTTATTTGACGGTAGATTAGGCCTCCCTTTTCGTATTAAACGTAAAAGTACACGCACACACCCGCGACAATTTGTCGTCAAGTATTTTTATATGTTTGTTCGGAAAATATATGCAGGAAGGTTTCAGAAAGTAATATGTTTGTTTTAAATATTCACAACTGATTCTGCTACAATAAATATTTAACTATGTTGAAGTAACAAACTTTCTCATATTTTTGCGACTTTTTGTATATTGCCCATACCTACATCACATGAGATACATATGTTATAGGCAACTATAGGCAAAGAAGCACCTAGTTCGCTTGATTCGTACGTAAACATATCCTTTCTCGTCCTTATAACAGAGACAAACAGAACTTATTTCAATAACTTTAAACCGATTTTTAGTTGCCAATACTGTCCTCCTACTAAAAGTCGTCAGCGTCCAATGTCTCTTACTCAGCAAACAATGCCTTGCGTATCGAAAACTAATCAAGGTTTCTTAGATTTTATCGGAAATTAGATTTTTGGCATGGAATCAGTTTATTCTCTATCGGAAATATTTTTAAGAGAATCTTTAATCCTAAGATCTTCACGTAAATTGATTTTTTTACGCCGAAAATCAGAGATTTATGATATATTAGCGATGGAGAAATCGAAAATTAGAATATCAAGTGCTGTTTCTACCCTATTTTTTCAGGTAGTGGAGAATGTATCGTAATACCCAATTTGGTGCCTAGATATTTTTCTTATATCAGCGTACTAGTGAAAATTATATAAATTAACTAAAATAATAAGTTAATAGCGTAACGTTATTCTTGATACATTAAGATCATATCCAAAAATAGATGTATTTGTGTAATTTTTACTTTATTTCTTTTTTGCTGGAATGATCCTTAAACAGAGATTACAATTGCTTATTAATTTCAGCCGCCAGGGTACACAGTAATGTACACAGACAAGAGATGAACAACATTGTGTGTGTAGTTGATTAGCGCAAGCGGTCAAGAAGTAGGGGCAGTTTGCAAGCGTGGTGGATGCTCATCAAAACTTCGGCTCCGTCGAACAACTTGCCAGAGTCGTGACAACTCGTCAGAGACCGAGCACTTCGGCAAGTAATACTGATTACACCGTTTAATAATATCACGTGGTTATGAACATATATGATACAGAAACACAAAAACACGATATTTTCAAGACTAGACTTTATAATTGCCTACCTGCTTTCAAACAGGAAGGAAGTAACATTACTGGAAATATTGAGACATCTTGTGTCTCAGGATGAGGAGCGCAGTGGAATGCCAAGCATTGCTTTCGTTATTCATGGCGTTGCTTGGTTTTACTACTGTTCATGAGCAATCGTATCGCTTTCCATCAGACGAACGGCATGTTCGTCTCGCCATACATTGCATTTAAAAAACTATCTATAATTCCTGAAATCTGAGGACGGAGAGTATAAACAAAAGAGAGTAAAACACCATAAAACGTCGATTTCTACCGTGTAATATTCGAAAATTTGAATTCCGTAATGTTCAATAAAATCTACGCCAACATTACTAAACATCATCAATAAACCAGTGGGCCATTCCCCCACAACACTCGAGCAATCTAAATCCGCGTCAGAGTGACAGAAATAATATTTATTCGTCTCATAAGAGGGTGATGGCGCGTTCTAATTCCGTCCGACATCCGACATCCCCAGTTATAACGTTCGATTAGCTCCGTACAAGAACAACACGACGCCAGTCACTCGGTTACGAGCCTTTTATTATATTTTATTAGCTGCGATGCTGAGATATATCAATCTAATAGTTCTTTGCCAATACACTAAAGCCCAGAGCTGTAATGTGCCGGGTTGATACTGCCGTCTATTTTCGGCGAACGTTGATTTTATGTTCTGCGATTATTGTTGTTTGTAATCGTCGAACGTGTCGTGTGGACGTTTAATGATGATTTAATGGATCTAATATTGGTGTTAATATACAACAGTATTTTTAAACTTTTGAGGACATATTTAAGTAATATAAAGGGCTTTCATACATTATACCGTTAGTCTTCGGCATCGAACCAAAGACTGACTGTTATAATTTTAAATAACAACACAATCCTTTCGTATATTCTACAAACTCCTACCATGAGGCAATATACCTATAAGTAGTGTTATCAGATACAATACCAGATCATAGAAGAAGTATTACAACTGATAAAAAGTAGTACCGCAAGTTTGAGTTAATCCATGCAAATTAGTTTTTCGAGCTACTTAAAGATATTTATCTCGAAGTCACGACTAAACGCTCAATATGAACTTTATTAATACACACGACTACTCTATTGTCAAAACTAGATCTATAGTACATGAACTTTATATGTATAATAAAGCTCATATACACGGCTGGAAACAGGTTCACTATACTAATAAGTTTAAGAGAACTGAGGCCATAGTCATCTACCCATCTTTCAAATTTGGTAGACCCACGTTGTTGTTAGTTAAGGCTCAGCATGAACGAGCAGGCTCGCCCGGGGGTGGTATCACTATCACTCACAAGATGAAAGTGAAGCGACCACTTTGCTGTTGCGTTTCATTTGGTGGGTGAGACTTCCTGAGGCCTAATACTCCTTTCATCTTCCCCTTCTTTTCCTTCCCGCTCCCCTCGCGATTTGTTGGCTGGCAACGTATCCATGATAGTATTAACGGGCGGCAGTGATCACTTACCATCTGGTAATCTGTTTTCACGTTTGTAGAACCTAGGCATTAAAAAAAAATTCACCCGAACAGAAAAACCCTAATACCATACAATGTACACCCTTTCATACATTTTATTCAATGTTACATAATGTTCAAACAAAGTTGCGCTAAAACCATTCTAAACATAATTCCAATTTGCCAAGTCAATTGAAGTTCGACTTCTCGACGGCTGGTGGATGTAAGAGGCAACGCCGCGCCGCCGGTAGTAAACCGCTTTTCCAACATTATAACTTTGTACAAAGTCTGCTGATGTTGTATATAGCCTGGAATTATTTGTACTGTTTCAGCCCATAATCGACCACTATTGAATAGAGGACTTGTCACAATCTAAAGTTAGATTCGTGTATGAATATTTACCAACCAAATTCAACAGCCAACCCGCACTAGAGCAGCGTAGTGGACCATATGGCCTTACACCTTTAAATCGTATTGTAGATTGACAATCGGACGCATGGTAATTACATCAAATATTTAAACTTGATGAATCGCTGGGAATGCCAACATACATCATACATAGGCTCACGCCTGTGTCTCAAAAAGGATAAGTAGAAGCGGTAATAGTAGCACAACAATTCGCAGAGCTTGCTTCGTGCAAATGGGTGATACATGTGCGAGCTTACGACTTTTGGCGATGCCATTCAGAAGCTTTTAAAGCACACAATTCAGAAAACGATTTGCCTGACCTATCTATCTATGGTATCCTACCTCTCTATGGATCATCGCAATATAAGCTGCCACAAGCGAATAAATGTCTAACTTACTTCTAACGGAACCAAATAATAAGTTAATCCTACGAAAGCCAGCAGGAAAATATATCACAATAACAGGGAAAAAACTATTCGTATGCAAACGGGCGCGATCGAGTGTAAATATGTAGGAGGCAATCGGAGCTTCCGACTGTCGCCTTTTATTGTTACTTCATGTTCATTTGCAACGTATTGTTCGGGCTGATTGATTTGTACTGTAGCCACATATTTCGTAATACATGCAGTTTTCATTATTTTAATTTTATTCCTGAAGCAAAAGCACAACTTCTGAAATAAAAGTAGGATAGAAAAAAGTTTCAATATTTAGCTATCAATGCACTTCAAACTATGAGTGTTTTTTAATCCTGTAGCGCCTCAATGTTTGGTAAATAGGGATAAGTTATAATAAAACAAGAACAGTACTCCCATAACAAGTGTGGAATATGTTTTATTGACTAATGTAGTGTCACAACTTTTTGGGAAATCTTCATGACGTTATTGTCTTGAGCCCTTACACTTCGCATAACATTTAGGTTATTCCTATAGCTGATAAACATGAACCACCATTCGCAACTTATTAACCCAATTCAAGTTAACACAAACAAAATGCAAATCCAAACATCAAATCATCTGATCCGTGAACACCGCTTGAGGCCAACGTGTCCTTAAAAAAAGGACTATGCAAATAGTGAGCGGGGAACAACAAGCCATTAGTTATGTATAGAGCCGGCATTCGGCAATAAATCTCATCCATTTATCATAACGCGATATTATCTCGTTAGAGTGCGACCCCGTTTTGGAGACAATGGTCGTGAGGCCGCGCGGGTCAACGGATTCCGAGAAGACTCGCTGGGGAATTTCATCCCGGAACTTTAGTGATAGTTTGTATCTACATTTTTTATGGAATGGACGTGGTGAAGAAAGAACCTGTTCGTTTGATGGGATATAAACATCGTGGACTATGAAGTCTACTACTACTAGTCTACTCATCTATAACGAACACGCCGCTTTACCACTTGCAAAAGAATATGTCGACTGGCAATTTAGTCCCGGTTGACCTTGACGCCTATCTTAGCTTAGTCATTCCAGCTCTTGTACGCCTACTACTGAACACTGATCGTCTACAATTGAGAATTTAGTTTACAAGTACACCACACTTCACTATGTAATTTGTACCAGTATCTGTATCAGACCATATACCTCGCATTGCAGGGAACGGCCCTCCTCTACAATCAAAAGCAGGATTAAGAGATGTTAGGCTAAACGGCCTAACACCATTTCAGTCCATGACGCTGGCCTGGTACAGGTTCGTAGACTTTTACATACCATAGACATTCTTCCAAACTGCTGTGTTTCTTCACGATGTTTTCATTCACCGTCATAGTGCGAAGTGATTAACAATCAATACATACATGTCTCTGAAAAGTCACGAGGTATGCCCTGGGATTTGAATCCGCGATTATCGTGCCTGTTGGCAGCCGCGTCTGACCCGTTACCAACAGGCCACCACCCCGACTTCGTACCAACCAGTAGATTTTGTCATAGCAATATAAAGCAACTATTATTCTACAAGTGTATAGTGCGTTTGTTCTCAGGCACCAGCCGCCGGTGGCCGAGAGGTCGACAGATATTATCGCTGTGCATTATTCAAAATCAGATGTCCTAGATTTTTTATATCGCGCCACCTCTGGCCTTCGCTCGCACAGACTGCTAATGCAAGATTTTGACTTTAAGCATCATTATTGAGAAAGCTAGGTAATGTTAAGAATATTTACGTTTTCTGTTAATGTATATTGGTGACAATTTTCAAATATTTCCGTTATGCCATTAAATTTAACATAACCATCACACAACTCAATATTATACGTGTCAATGACGTGAACCATGTAGATAAAACATACAATATAATTCATAATTATACTGATATGACTTCTGTAGCGCAAAGAAGCCGGCTGTGAAACGGCCATTGAGAGTTCAAGAGTCGCGTTAAAATTAATGTTTTTATGAAGGAAAGAAGGATGAAAACATTATTTGTTACAACTTATGACATAAAACTTTATGATCGTGTGATATTTATTACGTTTTTGGATGTGGCAGGGCCTAAAGATCTATTGTGGTTTTCGATAAGAGACAAAACTTATGATAATGAGATTGTAAGTCTACTGTATCAGCCCACACATAGGCCACACTTCAGGGCATATGCCTCCTCTACAAACGAGGGTACGATTAGGAGTGGTTACTTCCTGTAGTCGACCACGCCGCTGCGCGGAACTAGTGGGGGTTGGTGGACTTTATAAACCATGTAAATTCTTACTAATCGCTATGATATGCAGGTTTCCTCGCAATATTTTCCTTTACAGTAATAATGCCTAGTGATTGATTATCAAGTACTGCTATCTACAATGTTTATATCTGTCCTTAAAATCTGTTAAATACGTTTAGCATTTACAACTTCGCTTCAGTAACGTTTCAACCGAATTTTCTCCAACAATATTTGCACAGTATTTGATTAAGCAAAGTTTACGTACAATGTTGTGGCAGATAACAATACACGTGTTTCGCTACGATCGAACTAACAAGCCTAGCCTTACGCTACATACAGACTGTTCAATTATCAACTATTCCACGTCTACTAAATATTAACTACATGAAACCTGTAGAAACGTATGCTGAACTTGAATCTATTGTAAAATTAAACGATTATCTAGGCTTTATTCGACGTAGTTCTGTTAAAGAAATTAGGATGTGCATTTTCTTTCACACTGGTGCAGACCGCTTCCATCTTTAGATGCCGACATGCCGATGATGGCGACAGTGAAAAGATAATTACATTTTATTAATAACACACATATAAACGAGCTGTACAAGATAAATGACCAACAGGAGATTAGAGTCTACGGGTAATAAATCTAATATATAAAATTCTCGTGTCACAGTTTTCGTTGCCATACTCCTCCGAAACGGCTTGACCGATTTTGATGATTTTTTTTGTGCTTATCCGGTATCTATGAGAATCGGCCAACATCTATTTCTCATCCCCCTAAATGTTAGGGGTAGTCCACCCCTAATTTTTTTTTTTATTTCTTAGACAAAATTTTTAATTTCTATTTTTTTATGATACAACATACAAAAATACATACAATCCTCAATTTTCACCCTTCTACGATCAACCCTTATTTTTTAATAGCCATTTTAGTAATTTAATCATTTTTCATCCCCGGTCGATAACTGATCAATCGTCATTTAATTAGTTATCCCCGCCAGTTGTCTACAGGTGTCACTTCTGACCCAGTAAACAGCACGGAGTAGGGATGAGAACGAAGCCGGTCTCCTGCTTCTCTCACACAATAAGACTTCTCTCACTCCCTACACAGTTGTCGGCCATCATTATTGTTTATGCATCAAGTGTAGTAGTAACGTTGACAATTATTATTTTGCTATGTCAGTGTAACTCTCATATTAACCATTAATCATTCCTATTTTTTTTATATATAAGATGTATATGGATGTTTATGGAGAGAAGGGACATAAAGTAAAATAGAATCGAAGGTACGGGAGAGGGCTGGGATAGATGACAGATTTGTTAGGACGAACTGTAAATGCACGTTATAAAACGGGATGGATAATAAAGAGAAGGGACGGGACTGATTGGGAAGAGACTGAACAGGCGGATGAGACGGGATTGAG
Organism: Hyles euphorbiae; assembly: GCA_023078785.2. NCBI lineage: Eukaryota > Metazoa > Arthropoda > Insecta > Lepidoptera > Sphingidae > Hyles > Hyles euphorbiae. The sequence goes on from CM041030.1 coordinate 1,929,407, forward strand.
CCGGACTGTAGGATAGCTACGTCAAGTTTAGGCATACAAGAGTTTATACGAAAAACAACATGTATTTGGTGTGGAGTGGAATCAAAAAATATATGCACCCAGGCGAAGCTGGGTCGGGCCGCTAGTATATATATAAACTAGCTGTACAAAAGAAATGACAAACAGGGGAATCCATTCAAAAATTATAAAAGTAATAGGTAGGGAATTCAAACATCTTTAAAACTTTTGTGTATAAGGTAAGCCTATAAATCACGTGAATACTACAGTTAAAAGTCGTGAGATGAAATCCTAGCTATGCGGTGTGTTCCACGATGGCTCTACAGTCAATAATCTCGAGTGCTTCCGCGCAGAGCAAGTCAAGACGCATGTTCCTGTCATCAAATGCTTATTGTCTTTACTGTTCGTTGAATTTAAACTATAGATAGGTATAGATATACGGCTTTATTCTTAGACAGTTTATAAAACTCCTAGCGGTCTAGTCCACTTAAGAAATATTTCGCGTGATAATTAATTTAAATATTAAAACTTAGCGTAACTGCCGTACTTTAAACTGCTCATACCATTCTTTTGAGAAAGAGTATCGAATACATTTGATTTTTTTGCACATCCCAAGGGAATACTACGTTTTGTCGGGATAAAAAGTAGCCGATGTGTTAGTCCAAGGTGTCAGCTAGCTCCTTTGTGTTCCTTTTAGTAACCGAATGTTTTTTTCCCTTTCGAACGACATTTGAATTGAGTTTGAACAAAGAAGACAAAACATACGATACCTACAATAGGTTTATCAATTGTCTATTAAATAAGGCTGTTATAATATAGATATTGTAGGAATAAAGGTTTGTTCCTATACCCAAAGGCTCGTAAAAGCTAAACTTTGTTGCTTCTTTCTCTCTTTCTTCATAATTACCTTTCCAATCCTTTTCACAACCCAGTAAACAACTTTGATGTGGTAAGTAGGTATTATTTTTAAAACGTAAGTATTACTTAGCTACATTTTACAATTACACTAGAAAATAATTAGAAGCATGCGGACGTTGATATCGTTGGACATTTAACGAGTAAGTTGAGATTATGAAAACTAATATCAACTAAATAAAACCATTATCATGCATTAATCAAACATGTTATACGAAGGAAACCATGGGGACATGCATAAACTGGTCTTAAATCTCAAGTCAACAATACGTCTAACATAGTACCATCGACCAGCATACGCCGACCTTCCGTCCCGTCCGGCGAAGCATTAAGCGCTTTATCCGGGGATAATTCAATAACCACACATTTGACGTGGCTAATGGACGCGTCGCCGCAACCAGGGTCCACGGACCATTTACACGCACACTACATGATACATCCGATAGTGTGGGCTTCCGTCAAGTTCGGTCCCATTACGCCATATGTGCGGAAACTATACCCGGATCCTGCTGTGTGCACGACAGACGGTTGACTGTCCGATTTTCTCATTCGAAGGGGATTTTTATTCATACAGGCATTGCAACGTTATGGGACAACCCGATAGTGTGCAGTGCTGTTTAGATCTAATATTGTAAATATACAACCTAAAATTGCATGTGTGCGGCCTGATCCTTAGAAGTAAGTGGTACACAACAGCATAATATATTTCTTTTTATTTTATGAAACAGTTCAGATTTTTTAATTACAATTAACGCTGAAAATTTAGTATGAATCGTATGGAACAATTAACGGTTTAAAATTTGATGTTGCTTTTGTACTTCCCGTCATTAAAAAACGCATAATAATTGTTCAAACGTACAGCAATTGTATACATTATTTAAATTCAACATTTTATAATTTTAAAATGGGAAATAAAAGAGTATTTTTTAAAGTTAGATAAAGTTAAATATGCCCCAAACTTAAGCTGTGTGGTAACATTCCCATGTGTAAACCAAATCAAGTGAAATATTTTAGAGTGTTGACGTCACAGCAACCCGAACGATAGCTTTTAATTGCATAAACAATTAGTTGCACTAATGTGACGTGACAAGAAGCATGTAACAGGCAACATGCTTTGAAGCGGTAGAGCAGTAGGTGTACACAAAACATTTTTGTACCATGAGAACTTACAAACTGGAACATTCATAAGCTTTTAGAAACGAGCAAATATGTGTTGAGCTTTCGACCATCTCATTTATCTACTTACTATACTAAAAAGTCTTACAAAAAGATCTTAGTAAATCTTATGTTCCAACAGAGATTAATTGACGGTAACTATGGAATGTAAGGAAATAAAATAGCCAACGACTTGATTCAAATTATACAAGTTTTAAAACATCAAAGAACAATATTCAATCAAAATTATCACGCTGTATGAACACAATATTACATATCTTTTTACATCTCTTTCGTACTAAAATTTCAGGTTATTTTTGCCTAAGCCTATTAACGTCTGGTACTGGCCAAGATCCTCAGACATGAGGGATCGACCAGAGAAAGAAAGCCTTTAACTGTACCGCTTCTTTTGCCTCACGTTTTACAGCACGAAAGGGCTAAACTAAGTTAAACCCTATTCACCCCTTGTAGTGCAAACTCCGCAGTTGAAGGGCGGAGTGCCCGCGCAACAGAAACAAACAGACGTCGCCAATCGATTTATCTACATCGCCTAGTTATTATTCACGCGGCAACTCTGAACCGCCCCAAGTGAACAGAATGTAGCGTGTTATATACTGTGCAGTGTGCTGTGTTAGACCGTCATCGCATTCTGTTGAATACGATACTCTTTTATCATTAAGAGTTCAATTGAGGGGGTAAGGCCATACTCCACCACTCTCGCTTAGTGCGGGTTGGCGGACTTCACATAACAGAAAATAATGTTAAGATTTTTATGATACGTATGTTTTGTCACGTCTATCTTCACCGTTAAAGTGCGTGGTTGACAATCCTTACACACACAACTTCAAAAAGTTAAAATTATGTCCATGCATTTGAACCCGCGACCTTCCGTTACCAACATTGCTATCTGTCCGTTACAAACAGGCCGCCACGCATGTTAGAATAGAAACGGTACAACCCAGCCAAGCTTTACAAAAAGCTCGCTTTCCATAACAAAACAGTACCGGCTTGCGCGAGTCGTCTTCTCGACACAAACAAGTCACTGTGCGGAGATTTATTGCATACGAAAAGTTATTATTTATGAGTTTTTACTCATCGAATTCGGAAATTCAATTTGAAAAATAACTGGTATTTGTTAGTATCTACAAGTTTGTAGACATTTTCGATAAATATTTATTGTCTGATTTGATGAGTTATATGATGAGGAAAGCTTAATATTTAAGTTGTGTACAAAGAAATCAAAGGTGAATGAAATTCGCCAAACCGCAAGGCCCGGCGTTATAAAGTAACACCCCTCTGAATCGTAAGAGACTTACATGTACGGGTCCATACTCCATAAGGTAGCAATGACTTGTAACAGCCGCTGCCAATAAACAATCCCAATCCAAAATTTGTTTTTTCTGATACACTATATTGCCAATAATCAATCTCAGTAGTGAAAAAACTATGGCAACATGACAAGAGACCAATCGAAAAGTAGAAAACAATCCAGATTGACTTCAATCTAATTTTTGCTATTGATTATTGGCATCGGCCGTAAGTCATAGTTACAATGACTTACAAGTCATTACTAGTGAGTCAAGAATAAACTAATCTACTTTTAGTGTAATCATTGTAATTTGTTTTTTTTTTTTTTTCAATACATTTTGTTTCCCTCCGTCATGTCCGTTTACCCAACTATGTAATTTAAAAGACAATCAATGTACTTTTTCATAAATTCAGACTGTACATAATATGTGTAGCTTTGTAATTATTAGCCTTCCATTTTTAAGGTTATATTTTATTGTGACTACCATTTTTTTTTCAAGTATAAAATAAAATAAGTTTACGTTAATTTAATAGTACAGTCTAAAATACATATCCTACAAACCCGCGTTTGTCTCGTCGCATGGACCGTCGGCTCACTTAACTCCTTCGTACCTAAACTTTTATCGACTTTCAACCGTGAGTTTAAAAACCATTTATCTATGGTACAGTTTTAAGAGCCGCGCTTAATGGCCGCGTAAAATCATAGTGCCGGCCGGTAAGTGTATTCAAATGTATGTATGTATCTTGTAAAACTACTACACCAAGTTTGGAATTAACAACATCTGTAAATAAGTTATAAATAAAATATAATATACACATACAAGATGCGAAAAAATAAAGGGTAAACAAACATTTGCCCACATTTGAATTATCGTTTTTCATTTTATCAGATTTTATGAGATTGGTACATCAAAACGCTTTACATATTTGGAATCAAATTATTCTTTGCTTATTTTTTTTTTGTGCGAACCTACTTCGGATATACATAGAACGCATGGTTACACGAGTCGAGCGTGACAAAAAACCTACTGTATTAATTTTTATTTTCTTTTTAATCTTTAGATCTCTTAGTCATATCTTAGAAATTATCACATCTCAATTTATTTATATTCTGATAGTTGATATCATCTATGTGATATCCTACTATCACATTTGCGCCAAATTGATTGATTAGGACACTTTTTCGTTGTGTATATTTCCAATCATGGCTATTAATGAAAATACGAAGCACTGTTTATCATACGAGTACTACAACTAGAGTTTATATATTGTAGACAATAATCACTGCCGTACGCATTTGAAAATAGTTGTAAAATACATTACCTCATTTGCATGATAGTCATCGTACAAGCGCCGCGGCGCCTAATTGCGATACCGGACAAGATTAATATCAATACATTTGATGCCGCGGTTGTTATCACTCACGGACATCTTCAATTCAACATAGTAATAAATGTGCTTAATGCTACGGCTATTTATCTCTGAAAGTGAATCAACGTACGAACCGAGTTTCCATCTATATCAGTCTGTATACGTCCCACTCCAGAGCACGAGCCTCTAGATCCAGGGTACGATTGTGAGACCATAGTTTAACACATAGGCCTACCGGACTTTATGACTCACAGACCTAAATGTAACAAGGCAAAAAAGAATTACTCTATCCATCCATCAGCCAAAGGAAGTCCACTGCTGGATATAGGCCTCTCCTAGTAATTTCCACAGTAACCTGTATTTAATTACTCTATAGCGCCTACTAAAACATGTGGGTACTAAAACTTTTGAAATTGGGGTCCATAGCATATTATGTTATTTCAGCTTTACGGCTAATCCGGCACAGTTCATTGATTTAGAGGCAGTGAGCATAAGCACCGAATTCTGAGGTAGGGAAGAATCTTGAATTATTTCATTGAAAAAATAGGAGCAGCCGTCCGTAATGAAATATCGCGAAAGTTTTGACGTTAAGCCTGCCTAACGTCAAGCCAGCGAAACATCCATAACTCTTCAATTATTATGAGTTATTTTTATAACCCAAAAGAAATATTTAGCTTAAATATTGCTATGGTTTTCCCATTAACAGCACATGCCTCCTTAAGCCCTTGAAGCGACCTTTAAATATTCTCGTTAAACGTCTAAAATAGCGCGGAATCCTTAAGAGCGTATACACCTTGCGCGCAAAGTCAACTATAGGTATTTCTTCGTTAATTTCACGCACACATAAGCGACCAAAGCTGTGTGCGTAGAGCTGCCGCGTCGGCTCGCTATACAATCGGCTCAAACAACTTTGATCCGTGCGCTTCAAATATTCAATTGAAATTTAACTGTAATATAATATCATAAAAATATTTAATTTGCATTATAAGTAGACAAATATTACTATGCAAGCAAAGAATAATACAAATTTAGATACTAATCATATTTTCGTTATTATTACATTGTTAAGTTGCATTCAAATCAGTGTTCAATCAGTAGACACTACGGACGTTTTATTAATAATTTCGTGTTCGAACACATAAATAGTGTTAGGGGCCTTACAACCCCTTACAATTACGAAATATATTTAATTTTATATTACAATACATAACATAATTTAACCTCGGAATTACATCCCATTGTATTACCTGAAACATAATTTATACTCACTACAAAATCATTGTAGGTAATAAAAATAATTAAATATTTTACTACCAAAGTACTAAGATGTGGTAATAGCAGTCCGCGCGTGGCTATTTTTACTACGTACGGCAAAAATCGACTACAGCTAGGCCGGAGCGACGAGCGATATGTCCTCCCTCTAGAAGGCCTTGCGGCGGTCTGATTTGATCCACGTCGGACAGCGTGTTTTATAGTGGTTTTTAAAATATTTGTAGAAAACATGAAAACTAATTTTGTTGAAATATAAAAATGGTAATTTATTGATAAGATGTTCTTCTATTATAATATGCAATTGCTTTAAAAAATTATGTACGATAAGTTGGTGAAAAAAAATATGTTCTTGACGAGAGTTTCTGAATAATTTCGCATTGTTTAAATTTTTATTTTTCAGGAACTAAACACAAAAAGATTATTTTTCTCAGCAAAATCCCTCCATAAGGGTCTTATTAATCTGATAATATTTTTATTTTTATCTTATATTTAGTGGTTTCGGATATCTTAAGCTTCTAAATTGCCATTTAAAGCCTAAATAACGAAACTTGTGTTCAGTAATCCTTATAGTACTCACAAATTATCCATCAATCTATAATGTTTTCCACCAAAATCCCTAGATGACAACCTTTTCTAAAATTAGTAATAATTATTTTTCCTTTAAATTGTTTATTGGTGGCTATTAACTCATTTGAAAAGTCCTGTTTTTAAGCCAAAAAGCGCGTGCAGGGTATAAACGCTCTTAATCCAAAACACGTAAATATCACTTGACCGTATTTGTACAAAAACATCCCCTACACGCCTCATTTTACGACCAAATATACGACGCACATACAAAAAATATGTAAATATAGCCGACATTATCCACCATAAAAATAGATACCCCTCGACGCACAGGGTTGCACCCCCTTACACCCGATACGAAAATAGAGTATTAATATTAGTAAACAGAATAAAAGTTAGTTCACCCCTTGAAGTTTAATGCTTAGGCCGAGACGGTGCGCTGGGGGATGAGCGGATCGCTGTGCATAAATAACGCCATTTGTTTTTATTTACTGCGGGCAGTGGTTCTCAAAAAGCGCTGTAGTGGATTGGATGGCTAAAAAGATAGTTAAAAATGCTTATACGTTGCAGCGCGTGTACTCACATTTTGCTAAAGCTACTATAAGAGGATTTTTTGTTTCGACAACCTACATAATCCCAGTAAGTAGAATTATTTAAAGTTTGCACTTCAAACAATCGAAACAACACACAGTCAGATTTGCCAGCCAGTCACGCCTGGCAGGCAAACCTGCTAGTCTATAGCGAGACATGCTTGACCGATAATAATAAAATTAGGATGACAATTGAAATTCGACACCACCTATGATAAATCAAGGATCACATCTGAGACGAATCCGATGCGTAAAGTGTGTGTGTGTTTAGTTATGAGTCCTCTTATACGCGATCAGTCCATGCAACCAAATAAATCAACATCGCTTCAGTGAGCAAAGAATGCAGAAAATGTTTGAGAAGCAACGTTCAGAGGGCTCTCTCAAAGCCGTTATGATCATGTTATGTTAAGACGGAAATCTCGCAAGATTTTTTAGGAGCCAAAGAAGCGTTTTTAACTAAGATAAAGGATAATCCCTTAGGGATGGAGTTTCGCTACATTTTATTTAGTTTGTTATTGTGTTATATTTTTACAAGAATATATTACTTGGATCATAAACACTACGAAATGGACTCAACGCAAATGCTTTTTTTAAATATAATTTGTATAGATTGAAGAAACTTAGCTGATAAACAAGCAAAATGAGCAATCTTACCTACAAATATTCATCAAAAACCTCTCTGACTATAACATACTGGCATAGGCAAGTCTACTGTACATCCTAGAGTTATATACAGAAACAATCACACCACCCAAACCCACTTAAAACAAAACAGTGAAAACATCGGCAATTTCAACCGCGATAACATATCGATCGGATTAACCGGTTCCATCCGTCCTCTCCGGTGACAGCGCCCTTAACTATTCCACCGTCTTTCCGGCGGTCTCCGGAGGCGCCGGTAGGGGACGCTATCCGCCACGATCCAAATTTATTGGCCATTTAGCGCCAGATCTTTTTACCATCTGTAATAGGATCTGCGTGGAACGCTCCCGCTTGAGGTTATTTAAATATCCCGGAAAGGTCTGTGTGAAAATTGCCTACGTCTGTAAGTTAGCAATAGTTTTATTTTTGTTATTGTGATTTGGTTATATAGGGCCGACATGATGTTGATCAAATATTATTTTATTTGGTTATAAACGAAACGTACAGACGTAAATTTCGTATTTATCATGTCATAGAGTATATATACATATGTATGTACCTCTACAAATAACCATATGTATATGTTTTTTGTGTGTAAGCCCTTGCAAACATATATGTATAACCAAGCTGAACCTGTTTTGTACCGTCACGTCGCGTCGTAGGAATTGGATGTGACATAATCTCTCTTTATCAGCCCATATACGTCCCACTGCAGGGCACGGGCCTACTCTATAATCGAGAATACGATTGAGAGTGGTTTGGCCATATAGTCCACCACGCTGGCCTAGTGCGGGTTGGCGGACTTACATACCATAGAAATTATAAATCGCTATGGTATGCAGGTTTCCTCACGATGTTTTCCTTCACCGTTTTAGTGCGTGGTGATTGATTATCAATACACACATGACTCCGAAAAGTCAGAGGTGTGCCCTGGGATTCGAACCCGTGACCACCGTGAACATGTGGGCAGCCGCGTCTAGTCCGTTTACCAACAGGCCACCACGCACTTAACAGACATAATCTCTCATTACTTGTCATTTTCAAATACACATCACGTAAAAGCTCCATAAATGTTTCATATACAGCAAACATTTCTTAGAAAAACCACGATTCATAATGATCGGCAGTGACATCGTGTGACATACTCGTACAGAATCGAATTAAAAATCTCCTTTTGAAGCCAGCTGAAAAAGGCTCCTTATAAAATAAAATATTTTTATTTAATTATTTATTTTGAAAGGTAATATACAACTAAATATTCTCTGAAAATTGTAAGTCTCTACATGTTACCGTTATTAATATTGAGCAAAATGTACGAAAACAACACATTCATTGTATGTGGACCCTCAATATTTTAATTTTTTTATTTTGAGTATTTGTTGTTATAGGCTATAGCGGCAAGGAAAATACATAATTTGAGACAATCTCAGCTTTCTAGCTATCACGGTTTATGAGATACAGCCTGGTGACAGGCAGACAGACAGACAGCGGAGGCTCAGTAATAGGGTTTCGTTGTTACCTTTTATGTACGGAACCCTAAAAAACTAGCAAGAGACATACGAGGCGAGCGTGGGCGTGGCCAGTGAGTCAGCCGCGCCGGAGCCATAACTCACACTTAGCCGGTGATGCGATTACGGCAATTGATCCCGGGACCTCTCGCCGACACTCGCCGCGCACCACTGGCCTACAAACCTTCCGTATCTATTGTCACGCTTATACTTCACGTGTTCGACTTTCGAGGTTCAGTGGTTTTATTTTTATCCTTGTAACAATCGCCTTCACCTGAGTTAGGATTACGCGATCAGGAATTTAATTAAAGAAATATGTATATTTATTTAAAAAACCATGTTAGTCAACTAAGAGCTATCACAATACAGATCCATCCATCCATGATGAATCCATATGCAATAAAAATTATTAATGAATAAAATAAAATTGATGCAAGATTTGATGTTTGAAGTGGGCTTCAATATCTACATAAAGAAGTTTTTATGCCGTGGTTAACTCTCGTTACAAGTAGAATTTAATCAACAGAGAAATTTCGAAATTATGCCGGACTGGCTAAAATACGGGTTGAAACCTGGTACGCAAAAACATGAATCGCTAACGCAGCTTTTAGATTCAACAGAAGTCCCTCTGCAAACAAATACGAATTTCCTACCACCAACAAAAAGCGGGCTTTGAAGTAACTCCACGTCTAAATGGACTTGCAAATGCGCTAAGCTTTGTGTAGTTTTATTACCAGAGAAAGAACACATTTTGAAAGTAGTTCATCAGACATCTTTTACATTACATAAAGGGTAACATTGCAATCAAACCAGCATGAATAATTGTCAACCATCATAAAATAAGTCGGTTGTAAATCTATAACCAAATGTGGTCAACAAGCCACATTCTGTGCCTCATTCTTGTGTACGATATTTTTAGCTAGTGATAAAGCGGAACTTTTTTGATTGCAATTAATATCGGCGCCGAGCATGTCATTCGATGGTAAGCGATACATGCATCACAAAGCAATGCTTGGCACTCCACTGCGCAAGCCAATCTGAGACATAGGATTTTAAGTTTCAATATATCCAGAAGTTACTCATGCTAGTGAATTTAGACTGCCGTTTGGCGGGAGAAATAGAATCAATAATATATATTTTATAGTTTTTCCTGCTCTCCCCTAAAGTAAACATTATATCAAACACATACCTATATCCCATACAGTATCAATGTTAAAGAAGAGATTCCATACAATAGAGCTAGTTAGCAATTAAGCTGAGTCAGAGGATGTACCGTAGCTCGCTTCAACGCGGTATTAACACATAAGTGATGGGCGCAGGTCAGCGGCGCAATTAGACCATTATCTAGGCATTCGTCAGACATTGTAGCGATGCCACAGCGCGGACACGTGTCGCTGGTCTCACGGCTAACAAGGGCTCTAACCATTTATAATAGGTTTTATAATTATTTCAAATTATAGCAATTGTTCAGATAGGTAGCGATTGAACTGCCAAATCGAAGATTTCGAACCGAGGGCACACAGTCTTAATTGTTTAGTTGTCTTTATTTCATGATTGTCTGCTGGGGCGTAGAATTGACGATGAATGATTTCCGAAAGGGTTGACGTCAAACATGCAAAGGTCATAAATAACAAAAAAACTAGCCCAATATTTGTATAATAATATCTTGGGAGTCGGAAGTACCTTGACTACTCATATGATAGAATGCCTGGAATCTTTGGGAGTTTAGTTTTATTTATTTATTTAATAAAGACACACCAACAACATATGCATTAAAAATTAACTGAAACACTTATTAAATATAATGCTGATGCACATGCCTATTAAAGGTGTGTACAACATTCACAAGGAGAGGCTAATATGCACTAGTAGGAAAACATTAAAAATAAACTATATACAAACAAAAATAACACGAGGTCACATAAAATCACTGAAATAAAATAAAATAAAATAGACTAACATAAAATAAAAATAACGTAAATCTAGGTAAGGAAAAGAGACGGCGTTATAAATTTATTTAATTTTTATGCAGTAGGGTCAGTGCTTGTTTTTTGAATTTCGATATTGGAGTATTAAATTATATCGAGACCTGAATGACCTGACCTGAATGACCTGAGTTTTTCTCAATATAATGAAATATGAATACAATATATAGTTTAAAAAAATTCAAACTTAAGTAATAGCAAACCCAAACATGAATAAAGCTTTATGAAACACACATCGATATGATTTATTAACTTAGTTTATTGCTTAAAATCGCCTCAGGCGATAATTGTTAGAGGTGCAAAAAACTTGTCCTGATGACCTGAATTTTGAAAAAAATAATGAAGCATTATACTCGTTTTCTATAGACAGAAGTCTTTGAGCTGTTACCTCAAGCGAGGATCTATTCTGAGAGCAGAGCGTACTTCAATCGAGATTCGAGGCAATTCTTTGAGACTACAGCAATCTTTGACTTAAGTCTTGACTACCATTTACGAATAACCCCACTTCACTAAACTTTCCTCAATTATCGTTAAAAAAGTTAGCTAAACTTGGCCAAGTGGAGTGCGTCGATTGGTCGATAATTCGTCCGCGAGGGGCAGAGAGAGAATTCAATCACGCTCGTTATTTCCTCCAGCGCCGGCCAACGAAGCCGATGAACCCGCGCGTCTAGGCCGAGGATGATACGTACTACCAATTCATTCTCTAGTGCTATTGTTTTATCACCTATGTTATGTATCATAATCTTTGATAGATAATATGATTTGGGTAACGTGCGTGGTGGCTTATTAGTAAAAGACCAAACGCGGCTGCCAACATGTCCAAGATGGTCGCGGTTTAAATTCCAGATCCCAGTGGCACACCTCTGACTTTTCGGAGTCACGTGTGTAGTAAAGTCAATCATCATGCACTATAACAGTGAAAGAAACATGATGAACATATACGTGATGAAACTTGCACATCATGCGATTTGTAAGAATTTCTATGGTACCTGTGTAAAGACAGCCAACCTGCATTAGGCCACTGGTAGACGATATTGAGTAAGCCGTATCAGTCGTACTCTCGACGTAGGAAGTCACAAATACAGATATGATTTGGGATTAGTTGCACTTATGTTAAAATTTAATCACTTTGGAAGCATATCAAAGAATTAATTTTTAATTGTTATTACCATCGCCAACGTGAGGCAGCCCACTCCTAACGTAATTTTTTGTAGCACGGCCTATTGCAAGCGGCCCGCACACTGCGACTCTTGAAAAATGGTCCAAAATTAATTTAAAATAGATGGCTATATACCGTTCTATTAGTAATATTACTTTAACAGTATCAAACACGTAGCAGTGACTTAATATTCGATGCAAGTGGAGAGCCAACTCGTCAGGCTAGCGTCGTATCATATTTTGTTATTAAATTACCATTCCCGTATTCCCACTTACAATTTCCATAATCCCTGCATGGAATAGCGCCACAAGTTGAATCTGATATTCTCTTAGAGATAGAAAAAGAACTAGGGTTATATTAAAGTTTCTCTACGTAAGTTTTGGTAAACGGTATGACCGCTCATGGACAGTGGCAAAACCAAACAACTTGAACCGTAAAGCAATGCTTGGCATGCCACTGCGCTCGCCAACCTGATATCTCGATATGTCCAGTAGTTACTCTGGCTACAATATCATTCAAACCAAAACATAACAGTGCATTTACACTGCTATTTGGCGGGATAAATAGACATTGCGATCGTAACTATCCAGGCGGCCTCTCACATATGAGAGACCTACCAGTATTCATAATGTTTTCATACCAAAAACTATACATCTAAAGGGTAGATAAATTTATATTTTATTATTACTCGTAAATACGCTGAATACTGCATTAGCATCAGTGAAAAAATACATAAACAATACTACATCGGTTTTGCGCATTTATTTAAATTTATTCTTACAAATCTTACGAGATTCGGTCCCGAAATCATATTTTACAACTATACATAAATCCTAAATTACAAGGAGGGGCAATTTTTTTCTTACGATCCCGTATATTAGAACGTTGCGCGGTACATTTGTCTTGGAATACCATATTATTACCATTTTTATTGAACTATTTAAGCAATAAACCAGCGCAGGGTCTCAGAAATAATGCGGATTGTGAAAAAGTTTTCGGTAATACGTTTTATTGGATACGTTCGCGTATCAAACGTAATGAACTAGTTTATGCGTGCCTTCAATACTGTCTAGAAGAATTTCGTGTCGCAAAACAATTTTGGTGCGCCTTTGTACATATTTATTGCCAACGCGATAATTATCAACCTTTTTATGTTCATCAATTTGTATATCATCATCAAAGTCCGAAGTATGGATGGATCCATACTTACTACTTACTACATAGAACACTTGATAAGATTACCCATGCTGCTTTTTGCGTTTACTTGCTCCGCATATTTGCTCTCGTCACACTTTTCACTAACTTTCCGAGATACTAGTTTTATTACAGGCACGCAAGTAATAAAATTAAATCCTTGACTTTACAGCGAATGTCCCCAAGCGAATCTACCCGCATGAAATCCGACGAGAAAATTCAAACTAACTTCCACACATATTTCACGTAACTGGAGCTGTGTTAAACTTTATCTTTGTAAATAATTGCTAGGATATATGGCCTTATTCACAGACAGTTTTGAATTCTATTTTAGCTATCGAATATTTCGTCTCTTTCGAACTTTTGAATTCAATTTGAGTGAAGAAGTGAAGTGCCAGTGGGCCGGGTACATAGCGCTTGGACCTGATGGCCGTTGGGGTCGAAAGGTTCTAAAGTAAAGGCCACGTACAGGCAAGCGAAATATTGGACGCCCGCCTACATGGTGGACGGATGATCTGGCGAAGGTTGCAGCAAGTCGATGGATGCAGGCCACTGGCCACACAGTTCGATGTTGTTATCCTTGGGAGAGGTCTATGTTCAGCAGTGGACTTCCTGTGGCTGATATGATGATTATGAAGAAGACTAAACATGCTATACCTAAAATAGGTGTTAAAGTCTATTAATAAAGCCGTTAGACTATAATGTTGAGGACTGATAAAATAAAACTGCTCTTAAATGACGCGCGGGCGATCCTAAAACAAGTAAAACTGATGTCATACACAAAGGCGTAGAAATTCCAAAACATATCTCCGTTTGTGCACGGAGTATGTAGTGTGCAGTGTTAGTGTTAGTGTTTACGAGCAAACGCACTAAAACTATGTGTTTACAATAGCCGAGTGTCGCTCGGAGCGTGGGCTCTTCACTCGCGACCGGCTGGCTAGGCGTTCAAACTTTTGCAGGGCTGTCTCACTGTCCAATGTCGTTTAAACAAGCTTTTATTCACAACAATATGAATGATGAGACGATAGCTCATGTGTAAGAATATTTTCGAAAAAAAAACTTGTTTAAACATCTCAAAAATTGTGGATAAACTTCCGGTAAAGGCTTGCCAAATCTATCTTATCTCATTGTGTCAATGACCTTTACGAGCGCGAATTTCGTAGACACCGACCGTATCCAACAAGGTCGTTATGGAAGACTGTAGAGCTTGCTTATTATCATCAGTACATTTCCTCTTAGAATTATTATGACTGATTACTATCTTACCTACCTTTAAATCTTTGTAAAGGTAGAGAAGTCCAAGTTGTCAGTATGTTCTGCTATTGACCCCAAAAGCTCTAATACCTTTACGACTTACGTAGTTAGTCTACTAACCATACCTATAGGGAAAGACGGACGCATTCATCAACATAACTTTCCAATAAATCACTTGAACAATCAATCCAAGGTGAAATAAATATTTTTACAAGACAAAATAACGCAATATTTGCATGAGTTTTTGCGGTTGAGGAAAACGTGAAGAGGAAACTTGCGCGGTGTTTAATTAAATCAATATTCATTGTGTGCCAAACGATAAGGACGAGGCGACAGCTGTGCACATCCTCGTGCGAAGGTAGACCACTATACTGTATTGCAGAAGTGATGCTGTACAGACATCTCGGGAAGTGGTAGAGCCCAGTCATGACTCAGCATGAATGGGCTGGCTCGTCCGGGGAAGTACCAATATATCACAGAAAATTGACATTAAGCCACAGCGTAGCTATCGCGTTTCGTTCGGTGAGTGAGATTGCCTGATGTCCAATACCCTTTCCTCTTCCCATCCTTTTTCCTTCCCGCTTTTCTCCCGATTTGATGGGCCGGCAACACATCCATAGTCCCAGCGTTGTAAAATATTCATGAGCGGTAATAATCACTTACTATCAGGGGCCCCATTTGTTCATTTGCCGGAGCTATGTAATAAAAAAAAACATCTCATGCCTGTCACATTCAGTCCTGACTCCAAACCCCAAAGTAAAATACACTCCTCGTAGTAAGTACAATTTAAGTCACACGAACATTTCTTTTGGTTCTAGCATAGGACCAGCGTCCTTTCGTTTCATAGACGGCTATTTCTTTGTTGTTTCACGGATATTTACAATTTACAATCTGGGAGCTCTGCGGCTCTATCAAGCTAAGCCACAACTCACAAGCTCTTTGACTCAACATGAAGCATTTAATTCATTGATACCGGTGATAATTTTCCATCAGGTAAGTGACTTCCGCAGACGTGTGATCTGGGGGCGCGGCCGAGCCCCCTCCAAGTCGAGCTATAGGCCGTAACATCCTTTTCTCGAAGCAATTCAGACCATTTTCAACCCCCTATAACTTCGTTGTGGCTAAAGCATGAAGCCTGAATTTTCAGTTACTAAGCAGGCATTGTGTAAACACGGTATATTTAAAATTTCATTCAATTTGAACCAGTAGTTTAATAATTGTAACTAGTCAAATTTTCTTAATTTTGTCACTCACTGACTGACTGACCGATCATCAAAGTCTAAGGCACTTCTAGCAGACATAGAACCTTCAAATTTAGAATATAATTAGTGTTTAGTGTCTTAAGTAAGGGAAAATTCAAACATTTCATAATTTGTGTCTAGTTTTCTAGATAGACCAACTGCGTGAATAACTTTGTAATCCCATATAAATGTATAGGATTACAAAGTTACATTTGCAGTTAATGAATCATTGTACCCGTATATAATGGAATAATGAAGTGCGTGGAGGCCTGTTGGTAAACGGACTAGACGCGACTGCCAACATGTTCACGGTGGTCGCGGATTCGAATCCCAGGGCACACCTCTGACTTTTCGGAGTCATGTGTGTATTGATAGTCGATCACCACGCACTAAAACGGTGAAGGAAAACATCGTGAGGAAACCTGCATACCCTAGGGATTCATAAGAATTTCTATGGTATGTAAGTCCGCCAACCCGCACTAGGCCAGCGTGGTGGACTATATGGCCTAACCACTCTCAATCGTATTCTCGATTGTAGAGTAGGCCCGTGCCCTGCAGTGGGACGTATATGGGCTGATACAGAATAATGGAATAATAGTTGTAGATAGATATCTTATATATATATATATATATGAGGCATAACAGGAGGGGATATAGAGAGGGAAATGGTGTATTCAGCCCATGAAACTGTATAACATTCCTCTAGAAAAACATGACGAAGAAAAACTTGCAAATAAATAGACTAAATAGCTCGAAAATATTAATTACAATGAAAGAAAGAACATTAATAATCAAATCCGCTATATTTGTGATAAATTGATACTTACAAAAATAAGAAAAATCCATAAGACAGAGGCTTTAAGAAAAATCGTTCGATCGTTCGTTAGTGATATTCTAGAAGTAAGAAGTACCGAAAAGGAAAAAAGTAGGACTCTACAAAAAGACGTGAGATCCCATCAAAAACATCCTGTAAAAAACTTCCAAGTCTCGCAGCTCAGGTTTTCTACCGCAAAAAGTTGTGAGATGCATGTAATATCAAGTCGATCCATTTATTTAAAACGTAAAGAATTTTTAATATTGATATGGTAATAACTAACGTAGTAACAACTTTTTGCGGTAGAAAATCTGAGCTGCAAGACTTGGAATTTTTTTACAGGATTTAATTATTTGTTATATTTTCCGTTTATTGTTTATGATCTATTGGAACATAAACAACGAGGCGCGAGAACTCACTTTAAAATACTCGTAATTGATATTGAACGAGCTTCGTCTTCATAGCACCGTTTTATTAGTTACCAACTGTCTCCGCCATATGACGCTCCAGTCCTCCGCGAATCTAATTTAACTCGCGAATAACTTACGTCGACGAAATTAAGGTTGACAACCGCGCGTAATTGTTGAAGCTTATACGTTTTAATTTAACTCTCTTGTAAAAAGATTACGAGACGAAAACCTCCACGCAATATATTTTTAGGATATATTAGTTATTCCTTAATATCACGGTCGTAAAAGATGTAAAATATGTATGTTTATCATGGATGTGGCAGCCCTATTCGCCCCGCTTCGTAACAAGTAGACACATCCTCTCACAATCAGCGCCGCTGTAACATTAGCAATGTGAATTAAAAACAACATGTTTTCGATCCACTCACGTACTGTCAACATACAATTTTAATAGTTTACATAATTAGTAGGTAAAACCACAAGTTACGTCACCTACGTAATACCTGCTAATAAAAACATATTAAATCATATAAAACATACCAAATAATAATAATGACATACATAAAAATTTTATCCGATAAATTATATCTAGCGTTGTTTATACATGAATCAAGGTCCTTTTTTTCCTAATTACTCTTCGGCATTTCGTCCAGCCTAACAACTACGCCTGATATCTCTAAAGAAATCTTCGTAGTTGTGTACAACGTCCCCATTTATCCAACAGAATTTACATCGCATGTTGTGATAGGACAGCCAATCGCCGATACAAACACAGATCCCAATCTCGTCAAACAAGACACGGTAGAATCGGGTCAATCGCAAGGAGCCAGATTTCTATTTTTATTTACAGACAACTGATGTCAGCATCTATAGCATTTACTGCTTAACTGGACTTGTAGACGAGCGATCTGCACTCCGGATAGAAAATACGAAAGACATCGAATAAGATACCCAATAAAAAGTAGTGTGCGATATAAACATCCTGATATACGAATATACGTAAATAACGCATATGAAAATTTATTGAATCTCATCATAATAATAAGAATCTAGAGTATTTCTTCGTATAAGGCATATAAAATGAATAACTTATATACAGCACTTGTATTCTTTGGGTAAAATTAGAATTTTCCGTCTGGGGTTCACTTCACCTAGTAAAATGTAGGTCATGCGTTACCATCGATTTTAATAGTACCAAAATAAAAAGATTTTTATATCAATTCTAAGTTCCAAATAGTATCGCAAGATAGAACAAAACAATCAGAACGTTTTTTAATCAAATTATACCATAATTGGTTCAGTAGTTTATGCGTCAAGTATCAAAAAGTTGTGATTGCAGTCAGTAGGATGAGCGCTGTTCAACTATCGCTACATAATATGACTCGGCCTGTCCTATCTGGTAATAGAAAGTCAACAACAATCGTTACCAAAGAGGGTCGAAATCACGTAGGCGGCCGCTCATAAAAGGAATAAGCCAAAACTGTAACAAAATGGAACCATATTGGGCAGTGACTATAAACGTAAGAGGAAACTTTATTTTATTTTTGATGTAAAATAGACAGCTTTTATAATAGTCAACAGTTTTACTTTTTTATGTGGTATCTTAGCACCGATATTTTTAGCGACTGCTTTTAAGAAGCACCGGTAGTTATACACTTTTAATTGACGATCACGTGTAAGCTAAGATGTTTTGGCTAATGTTGGCTAATATAATATTATGTAACTCCACAAAAATTAATAGAGTTATGTTTGTAAGTATCGTATTCATAGATTTGTCACATTAATACCACAATTCTATGAGATATCCTAACATGAAAATTTTGTTTTTAAAGGCATACTCGTCTCTAAGATTTTACATTTAAATATATGTTTTTCATTTAATTTGACCAGTTCTTTGTTCGAGTTAGTTGTCTTTGGTCTCACACTGAAACACTAGATCACCTTCTATACTTTTCTTTTATAAAAACCTATACCTATAGGCCAGAGTGACGTCCCGACACGACAAAACAACATTATCGGTTGAAAGCGGGTCGCGCGGCTGTTCTAACGGACGTGTTTACACTCGCTCCTTCCTTAATTTCCTCCTGAGCTTCAGTAATTTACAAACAAATATATTAAGCGTCGAACTAAACTGCAACTTGTTTGCTTACAACATCCATCTTATTATAATCATTTGGTAATGGCATGGCAACATCAAACACATGAACTATGTAATTTGTATTAATATTCTCTATACTCCCATGGTTTATGATTCTGAAAATTATAGGTGCAGCTTACTTGGATGGCCTCCGTGGCGCAGTTGGTTAGACCCCGATTGTGAAACGTGAAGCCGCGGGTTCGATCCACGCATCAACACAAATATTTGTGTGATCCTCAGGTATTTGTTTCGAGTCTGTGTGTTTGTGAGACCGAAAAGTCTCTCGTAGTTCCTGATACCCATGACACAAGACTCGATCTTAGTGTGGGGTCAGGATTATGCATGTGACTGTTGGGTGTATTTATTATTTTACATATGTAATATTAAGCCTTCCTAATGTTTTGTTATCATCATCAAGAAGCACTAGATGTTAGCCTTGGGAAGCATGTCTCTCAAATATCACAATAGTTATCTATTGTAAGCGTACTGCACCAAGTGACCTTCTAAGCCTTATGTCAAATTGGCCTGCATGAAGTGATTTCTTACAAATTTGTAATCCATACTCGAGGAATTACATTGATATATGTTTTAAATAATTATATATATCCTCTGAATTAATTTATACTATTAATAAATTATCCCGTGTATTAAAATTATCAGCGGATCCAATTAGTCACAACATGCTTTGATTCAGTATTTGTGCGGATCGGCATGGCAACACCGTTGGGAGGAAATGCTCTACACCGGTTGCTTGCACTCGTCCGTTGTATTATAATCATAACAGATGTTATAATTATACGATGGTGGAAAGCCCATCATAGTGGCCCACGCAAGAGTTTCACTTTTATGGATCAGCTCGTGTAAGTGCAGGTTTCAGACAAGCCGATAAAATTTTGTCGACTGGCAACTACATCTTCTCTCGATGGCAGATGTTCTAATTCGTTTAAAGAGATAGCTAAATACTAAATACACCCGACAATAATACACATAGTCGCCCTACTGTATTATTGAGCGAACAGAGCACACAGAGGCTATGTGACATCCTACATTCAATTTACATGATAAGCTGTAATTACTAATTAGGCATCTGCAATGTGTTATCTCTTTAAATTAATTTGATGATTGCAATATGTTGTTCCTATAGTACATATGTATTATATTTCAGATTAGGGTCCATCCATAAATTACGTCACACGTTAAGGGGGAGGGAGGAGGTCGACGAAATATGCGATTGTGTGACAAGGGGCGGGACAGATTTAAAATTTTTATGACATCACATTTTATGATCATCCAGATTTGAGTGTTACAACACTAGTTTTAAATTACATTAAAATCGTTGCAACTCTGTCTGTCGAAAACTGCAAAATATGTGATATCACACTATTATCCGCTGGGACAAGAAGGAGGGGCCAAAAATCATGAAATTCATTTGACGTAATTTATGGATGGCCCCTTGTTAATATGTATGATTCACAAAATTGAAATTAATAAATGTCATGTTACATACAAGTAATCAGCAAGAGCTGCGATATTTTTCGCTGCACGTTTCCTGTGATAATCCTGACCAAATATAAGAGCACGTCCTGTTAGCAATTGTTTATTTTGTTTTTCGAACCACTAATAATGACTTGATACAGGTCAGATTCCGTGTTAATTCCGAAAATAATCACTGGCCGCTACAAAATACAATAGTCCATTAATGGACTAAGGCCTGTCATTATTATTTTGATTTGCATTGATTAATCTTCATGACCAAATCTCTATCACATCACATAATTCATAATCTCCATCAACCGCTTGCGTTTCACCGAATACTTTGTTACAACGAGAATAGAAATTAATTTATCATAGAGATGATATCTTCAATTCATTAAAGTGTTAAATGGGGCAGAAGCGAATTTCGATTGAAATCATGCTCCCCTTAGACGTTAATATCCAGGGAGAACATGATAATCTACTTCCCGAGCAGTATTTTACATCATTAACGTTTATTATTATTAGATTTATGGCGACATCGCTACGGCGAACGGGTCGCAGTTTCAGATCATCTCCCCTCTGTATTATCCTGTTCTCAATACCAAAATCAATAATAGCTATTTTTCGCAAAGGAGTAACTGAATCGTGTAATAATTACTGATCAGTGCTCGCTGTCGTCTTTGATCATCTATAGGTTCATAGAGGCAACTGTAGTGTTGTTTGCAGGATCTTGGTGGATACAGGCCGCTTCCAACAGGTCGATGTGAAGATCCTTGTGGGACGCCTATGTTCAGCATTGGACTTCCTGTGACTGAGATGATGATGATCAACTGCACAGTAGATAAGCTACGCGTATCAACCCGGTCAAGTGTAGTGTAGGACGCCCTCCAGCTAAATGGAGTGAAAATTTGCGAAAGGGCGCTGGCAGATGCTGGATGCGACAAGACCAAAGCACGGTGAAATGGCGCAATTTGGAGGAGGCATATGGCCAGTAGTAGACAATAAAAGGCAGATGATGATGATGAGGATGTACAATCCGGTCGGTGGATTCTAAGTGTACGACTATAGGCATCATACCACATATTTATCATTAGATTTAAAATAAAAACAGATAACAACTCGGTGTTCTTCCTCACAAATAAATATATCAGTGGTCTACCAACCAAACCGCCTAAAAACGCTCAAGAAAATACACGAAATGAAAGCCTGAAGTAGCAAATACATTGAGCTTGAATAGTTAATTGCTTTACTTACACGCTCTCGACAGCCAAAGTGGTTCTAGATAACCGAGAGCGGGGCCAGTGTTGTATGTTGGATCTCAACATTTTTCAATCCGATACAAGTTTTCTACTAATATTTAAATGATATAGGACTCAGGAGACGGAGGCAAGGGCCTCCTTACATCAATTATTACGTCCCTTGTTTTTTTATAACTTAGTAAAGGAACCAAATAATTTGTAAAATTAATTATCAAGGAAAAATGGAACTACCTACTAATAGCAGAGTGTTGTGAAGAAATCGAATTTGTTTTTTACAGTGCGACTCTACAACACTCATCTCAAATTAATTTCGTTTACCATAAAAATAATAGAGCTGAGTAACAGCCATTGTTGAGAACCGCTGCCGTACATATTTATTGCGAATGCAGGGTAGGTTTAATTACTACTTCGGCCGTGAAATCAATCCCTTTCCCACGGGATCTTTATCTATTTTCTAGATCCCTAAAGCCTCTATCTAAACGATATTTTCTATAGAGGTTTTGTATGAAACAGAAGTCAGAGAATTTTATGGTCAATAATTGTTATTTTGCCATTATTTCCTGAGCATCAAGTAATATTACTACTAGTCTATTAATTGTAATATAAATATAAATTGTAACAAGTATAGACTTGTTATGTTTATTTTAAATCGATAATATTATTCAGTTTGCAATGCGTACAATGCTCGTGATTTTTCATCCCGCTTCGGTCACGAAGGGAAACCTCACACCTTATAACCAAGTTATCCATTATTCCGATGACTAAATCTGAAAGATGATGTATAGAAATCGATTATCGACCCTAACAAATTCAAACAGGAAGATAGAGTATTTATGCCAGTCAGCTGTGTAACGTATTGTTTATGTTACACATACTCCAGATCGTATTACTGTACACAATCAATACGGTTTGTAACATTGTTGCGCTCTTCAACTCTGAAACTGCACGTCCTTGTTTCAACGTAATAGTGTTAACAGCTGAGTGATAACCATCCCTTTCCACTTCATAAACTGTCTGGATTGCATTGGACTTCGCATCAGTAAGTAGTCAGTTTGTATTGGCAGTATAAAGAAAGATCTCGGGTCGGGCAACGTGATATTGGAATTCATGTCCAGTATGGCGATAGGCCCAGCCCTTATCAAATCATGGGAAGACATAAGGCGAAAGGTGGGTACCCTGTTTGCTACCAGAGGTACCTCTACCTAAGGCGTGAGTTTATGTATGTTTGTATAAAGAAATAAACCCTACTGAACGAATGTACTCAATGTTTTAGTAAAACTATTGGAATACGAGAAAAATCTAGGTGAGTGTGGCTTTTCCAATATATCCTCCTACGGCAGCATTGGCCCTAATTAGTCCCAGCCCGTATATTAACGTAACAACATCGGCCCAAAAACTCAAGTGCGCCAAACTTATCGACATCATATTGATTTCTGCGTAACGAGTGGCCAAGTTGGGCCGTCGTCGAGTTGCCTTCCACTCCAAGCGTTTATTGTTCAAATAACTCTAACTCGACCAGGCTGTGAGCTCTCTGGTCACTATATAGTGAACAGTTGAGAGGTCTTGTTGTAGTAGTCGAGTTAGATATCCCCAGTAGAAGGGAGAACGACCGACGCAAATTATAGCCGCCGTAGTTTTTCACGTAAGGGGCGCGAGAGACGGGCCCTCCTGCCACATATCTCACAACTGTGCGCGAAACTAAGCCCATTTAATATTTCATAGAGCAATTTCGGGGAAAAGGATGTTTGTATAATATTTTTTTATAAACAACGTTGACATATACAGTTTTATTAACATAATTTATTTAGTATATCCATAAATATCTATTTACATAACTACCACTCCAAAGCAAAAAAATAATATTTATTTCATGGAGCTCGTGCATGTTGATTAATTTGCTTAATGACTTGACTAGCCAACAAATCAAAATATGTATATGCGTAACATATTGTAGGCGGGCCGCCCAGTACCAAACATGTAGGACCTATGCCTTATATTCATTAAAATATCTATATGTTTGGTACTGGGCGACCCGCCTTCAATATGTTACGCATATACATATTTTGATTTGTTGGCTAGTCAAGTCATTAAGCAAATTAATCAACATGCACGAGCTCCATGAAATAAATATTATTTTTTTGCTTTGGAGTGGTAGTTATTATTTTATTATTTTTTGGCTTTTAGTGGATTTTTGTTTTGAAGTCGGTTTTTATTTTTTTTATTAGAAATTTTAGTTATTTTTATTTTTTTAGTGTTGATAGGTATTTAAATGAAGAAGATTTGGTCCCCACAAGGAATATGTTCTTTCCGATGACAATGAAATCGCTAAAATCGGCTAAAATCTGCCAAAGATATTGGAATATTCACATGTTTATTATTTTTCTCCCCCCCCCCCCCCTCTCTTCACGCCTACCCCTTTTTCCCTCAACCACTGTAGCCTAGCTTTTATACTGAACTCAATGCAAAAAGAACCGTTGAAATCCTATTAAATTTTGAGGAGTTCTACTCTCCAGGTCCGAACATGATAATCAGATCTTAATGTTGTGTTCCTGAGATCAACCTGTTAATACGTTCTTTCCAATGAAAAAGAAATCACTAAAATCGGTTAAAAGCTGCCGAAGATATTAGAATTTACGTGTATTTTAATTTTATCACCCACCCACCCCCCTCACCCCCACCCCTTTTCCCTTTCTCACTGTATCTTAACTTTTCTTATGAACGTAATGCAAAAAGAACCATTGCAATTCTCCTTAATATTAAGGAGTTCCCCTCTCCAGGTCCGAAGATATTCATCAGATCTTCACCATATTTTTATGGGACCAAACGACAAGCACCAGCTTTCAATCAAAGAAAGAATGATCGAAATCGGTTCACACAGTACAGAGAAACGAGGTAACAAACATAAAAAAAAAAAGCAACATACAGTCGAATTGAGAACCTCCTCCTTTTTTTTGAAGTCGGTTAAAAATCAGCACGTGCCGAGCCCGATGGCCTATTTTTTCGCACTCCATTTAATTTAATTAGTTAATATTGGATATATAACTTCTTATTTTCGTGTTATAAAACGCTAGAATGACACAATATTATACAAAATATAAATCGATTGCGATCATTATTGCGATCTAATTTAATGGAACTAAGTGGAACCGAGTGTCAAGAGTAGATAAGTTTTTCTTAAAATCGAGGACTTGCAAGATTTTTACTTTTTTCCTTTTGTCCAGTATTAACTCTGCCCGCATCATCCTTAGAACCGGTACAAACTACTGTTTGGCAGGAGACATAAATATAAAGTCTTTTCATCTCGTATATGTATTTTTTCTACCCCGAAAAAAAAATGTGTGTCCAAATACACTCGCATAAAAATACATGATGCGTAAATTGTGTTCATTCATATGCAACCTCTGTGCCATTTTGACGTCGTATACGGCATATATCGATACCATGGAGAAAAGAGCCCCACTATCGAACATCAGAGAAAGTTTTCAACATTACCCCCCGGCTGCATACAAATAGCGTATTGACTTTGCCCGGCTACATAAATCTCAGAGTATTGCTAACATTGACCGACTGCGAACAAACATTGACTTCTCTTCATTACCCGGCCGCATAGAAAGAGCATATTATTATCTTTAGCAGTAGCGTACTGAGAGGTTTTCTATATTTCCCGGTCGCATATACCCCAGTGATTTTTTTAACGCAATTCAACTAATAGAAACATGGTTTTATGAACATTGCCGGGAATGTAAAAAGATCATGCTATCAACTACCAATATTATACATATTGAGACTTAACAGCTTATGTCTCTGGATGGCGATCGCAGTGGAATGCCAAACATGACGTTCGAATTCCTGACGTTATTTGATTTTGCTACAGTCCATGAGCGGTTGATCAAGCAAATGGCATGCTCGTCTCGCTGTTCATTACAATAAAAAACCGGTATAAATCATCAAATAACTAAATATTCCTAACATTCTCCAGAAGCTTACAAACATAGTAAATACCAACTTTAACCAGCTCTTTATATACAGACTTTTCTAACATTGCCGGGCCGCGTACAAACAGCGTTATTTCCTTGTATAATAAAATAAGTAGAATGTTTCATCCTCCGTGAAGGCGGTCCGGCGGCCGGCTGACTCGTTTCCCTCCTAACAATACTTTTACTCATTTACGAGACGCTATGAGGGGGGAGTAAAGGGTGAATTTCCTCGGTATTAAATTTTGTTTTACTTAACATAATGACGGTTTGGGTTACCTTAAAGACGAGTTTTCGCCGTTTTGCTGTTTATATTTTGGTACATTGTTTTTTACAAAGGATACAGCTGACAAAATGAAGACGAATAAGAATGTAAGAGTTTGCAGGGATCAGTCACTACAAACATATGCGAGCGAAACATAAAAAACTTAAGGCAGCTAAAACAAACCAACGTTTTAGAAGTTTGTATTACATATTACGTCACCCTTATTTACCCGGTCAAAGGTTATACGGTACACCTAAGACCGATCAAAGTTGGTTAAAATTAAGTTAATTGATCAACGGGTCAACGGTTACCAACAAAATGTCACCGACTCTAATAGATGTGTAAAAATATCTACTGTCCATTAAAATATCCACCAATGTGTGGGTCGAACCTTTAAAAGGCAAATCAATGCTTTTCTACTACATCATTAGGCCATCGATCAAATTGAGAATTAACAATTTAATCAGAAGAATAAAGAATATTTCACGAATTCCACTACTGAACGGTGTTATAAACCAATATCGTTACGGAAATTCGCGTATAATCAGGGTAATTCGTTTAAAACCTCATTATCTCGGGTCGAATGTCGGACTCGACACAATATCGGATGCTCAAGTAGTATCGTATACGAATGCGTTTAGAAGTAGTACGGCATCCGATAAATGTAAACAGTGTCACACGACAAAATGTCGGATGGGAACAGCTTTATAATAATTAGCGGATGCCGTGCAGTTACATAATGCATCACATTGATTTCTGATTTGATTGTGTTTGACATCCAATTAGAATCACTAGGTATAGCGATACCATATTCCAATACGAATACAAAATCTGATAAAAAGAAAAAGTATTATGAAATGATCAAAAATACGGGAGATATTTCGCGTTGCTGAGGAAGTTTCTTTGTCATGCCTAGATATATTTCTGAAAAAATCGTAATATGGATTATTACTTGACGGATTCAAAGTATCCCACAGATTTTCTATTCAAGTGGAATAGAAAATATTGATTTAAAGCAGAAACGGGGCATTAAGTAAAGTCTCGCACATTACCGGCAACACGTAGACTAATAATAAATGTGCGTATGTGCGGAATGTATTAATGTGGACGATAATATTACTCGTGGGGCGTAAACGAGATATAAATATTCATTATAAACGCGTAATTAACACAATATTTGAGCCGTTTCGTCGCGATCTGTGCCGGAATTATCCAGAAATAGCCAAGTGATACTGCGCGGGCATTTAAGGAATTCTTACTTGATTTAATCATTAAGTAACTTGCTTATATTAATTATTCATTATTAATCGGTGGAGTAAGAGCTGAGAAATATAGATATTTGTGTTTTGATATTATTTTTTAAACTGCTTATGATGGTGCAATGACCTCCAGATAGAATCGATCAGCAAACGAAGAATACACCATAACTCACAAATAAATGATTTTATGCTACATAACTTAACTTTATACAAGTGTAATATACGTCAAATGTTAAATAGCTAAACCTTCAAACATCGTCTGCAGTCTGCACATTATGTATGTACATCTCGCTGTAAACATACATATTAAATATAAAGAGTATTCCACCAGTAAAACTGTTTTAGTTATCCCACAGGCTTTTGAAATTTGTTTTTTTTTTTCTACAACATTAGCGGCGTACGTACGTGAAGCTATTGTAAGTGCAAGGGTGTACTTATGGAAAAACGAAATCGATTCTCGAGCTTTCAATTTTATTCGCAAACACAAATACGTCCGAAGTATGTTACTTGATTCGAAAGAAATTTCTTTCTATCCAACGATACCCCGGCTAGTACCACGGTCCATTTTCGAGACCAACCTTCGCCATTAAGCCTGGTTTTGGATTGGAATCCTCAACTGTGCCGAACAAAAAATGCAAAATAACATTTCTTCTTCTAATTTTCAAATGTAGTTTGACTCTAATATTTCATCGGTAGTTTTGCCAATATCAGGTAGGTAGAGAGGTCAAGTATGTTTATATTTTTTAGTCAGTGCAAACGGCAGCGTTACGTCTGGTGATTTTTTAATAAATAATAATTAGATTTATAATAACCACGATAGAATCGTCATCTAATGTAACAATACTACAACTCATCAAACAACTTGTACCTCATAGTATGAGGTACAAGTGTACGCGTACAGACAAGTATCATGTATTATTACATGACACTGTGTACGCGTACACTGTGTACCCCCTGTATAGTCGTAAAGGGCCGCTTTACGCGCACTCCACACATAAGCACGCACTTAACCGAAATACGGTGGAATTCACAGGGCCTTTATATTCCACGCTCCTAAAGGACGCGTGTCCCGGCGAGAGGATAACGTCCTCTCTTGGGTAAGAACGTGTAATTTTGTTCAATGGCAAATTACATATAGGAAAATGAAAGCAACATCGCAATCGCTACGAGAAAATCAAAATACTAATCAATTATTAAATTAGGTGTCGTGAATTAATACGATTTTAATTCAATGTTGTTTAGGGATAAAGGTTCTAAAATACAGCCAACGTAATAAATACTACAGACTATTATGTCAGAACTTGTAATAAGTTTTGCCGTTTTTTCCGTAATTATTATAATTATATTAATCTATCAGTATGAATAAAATCAAATAAATCTAAATAAAATAGAAAAATAAATAAATCTGAAACGTTTAAAACGACGTTTCGTATCTAAATGTGCAAAACAATTTTAAAACCATCTTTTATCTTGCTCTTTGCTTTAAAATTTAAATAATTATCGTATTAAAACTTAAACGTATGCATGAAGTATGCATGCATATTGAGCGTTTATAATTAAAATGAAATTTGACTAACCTATTTTTGTTTTTATATCTAAACATTGTGATATGTGAGGAAACTGGAGGATCTTCCGCCACTTCTTGCTCTTGCCCTTGTTGCTATCGGAACCGCCTGCAACAGAAAAACACACGTTAGGTACTTACTAGTAACGCGAAGACACCACGTTAACGAGGCTATTTGACCTACTCTTACACTCGGTTCTATATCTCTGTCTCTCTCTTCAGACAATGAATGGAAGCCCATGTTCAGCAGTTGGAGTATAGGCTTCCCCAAAGGATTCGACATCGAATTGTTGGAAGCGGCCTGCATCCAGCGACTTCCTGAAACCTTAACCAGGTCGTCTATCCACCTTGTCGGTAGTCTATTTATTTCAATTATATTCCAAAGTTATTAAAGATATTAGAAAAAAACCGTGCGGTGCTGTAGCGTGCAATAATACCAAAGTAAGTTCTGCTCTTAATAAAAAAATCCTTGAAATAAAACTATTATTTACGGATTATATCGCGAATTTAGTTTAATTTTACATTTTTAACTTCCCGACGTTTCGATCACTTTACAGCTTTCGTGGTCACGGGGCGGACTGAGGTATTAGACGTCCGCTCTGTGACTGTTACAATTCAACTACCCTTATTTTACAATTATTAATTTAAAAAATTAATTTTAAATATTCTAGTCTATGTTTGCGATCCGATCTACGCAGAAGGAGCTCACAGTGTCTTGATGTCTGGCAGTTGGTCTTTTGGGTTCCGATTTAATTAAATGTAGAATTGGATCCCACGCTTGTGCAAGCTTCAAGCCATCTTCTCTATTGAAATTTGGATGTTTTTTAATTTCAATAGCCTCGCGAAACATCCTGGGCAGGAAACGGTGTTCTTTAGCGAGAACTTGGGGCTGGTCAAAGCGGAGGTAAATCCGTAAATAATAGTTTTATTTCAATGTGTAACATTCGCGTAAATCTAAGAAACCATTATAAAAAAATCCTGTTAATTTGTGTGCCAAGGTAGCAGTAAAATTAACGAATAATAATAAAATATACTTATCACACACTATGTTCGAGAGATATATGTATTTTAGAATGAAATGGCTAACATTAGCTTTTAAGAAACTCCGGCACCAGGCAGACAGAACGAAAGTAGACTCACATACATGGTCCTGCGTCCATACCAAATAAAGTACTCTATGTTGTGAGTGTCCCAAACTACGAGAGAATTTGTAATCTAATCCTAATCTTGCTTCGTAAAGTATTTCTAGGGCCTTCCATAATGAATAACATACATACTTATACCAAGAAATCCCAATGAACATTAACGTAATAATGTAGGATCATCTCAATTGCAATTTAACAGCAGTGTAAATGCACGATTGTGTTCCGGTTTGAAAAAAAAATGCCATGTTGAAATCACAGAATTGACTTCAATACTGGCCGCCTTATTGCCAATAGATAAATAAACTTAATTCAATTACGTTTAAAAAATTAAAATAAAACTACGATAACTCTAAATTAGTTACACAAAAAGTCAGCGTCAAAAAAACTAGCCGAACCACTTTCTAGTCCCCATTCGCAAATAAAAAACGCACTCCCCACTACATTATCACACAGATCTAGATCTAATTTAAAGATTAACTCCGAGTCTGAGATCTAAATCGTAGAAATGCAAAATAAACCCTCGCAGGTGCATACGGCAGGAGAACTGATTTGCAAGATAGGGGTGGCAGACGAAAATTAAATTAGAAGATGATTGAGAACGATATCAACGTTGGAGTAAACTGATTAGCAAAATTAGATTTGACTGCCAACAGCCATGACCGGCAAATTATGAAAGCAATTAAATTAGTTATGATTATGTTTTTATCGCTAGGATCGTTAAACGAGTAAACGGTTAACCACATTACGTAATAATCTCCGCTACGGGCAACGACTGACAATATGTAAGGATCGTTAGAGCGTTGTCGGTCGTCAAGGGATGAATAAATTTAGGGGAAAGGAAAGGCAGGTGAGGTAAGGATAAATGGGACTCAGGCCTTCTTACGAAACAAAAACTTTACCACTGGCCTTGAAACAATCAGCGCATTATTTGAAAACATTTTGACCAATATGTCAGTGTAGACAAATTAGTATCTAAGAACCTGTTCATTTAAAGAAAGGCTCCGAATACCCATTACGAAGGCCGATGAACCCAGCACACTCACGCTAATGGCCAAAATAAAGGATGTGAAATAGCCTAATTAGTCTTTGTTTAAAAAAAAATAACGTACAGAGATTACTATCATGGTAGATATATTCTTGGAGAAAGAAAAACAACAATCTATGCATCAAAGAGAATCATTAATATACTTTAAATAGATCTTTGAGGGCTGCTACACCAGATTTCCTAACTCCGCCGCCCATAACCTTTCTTATAAAGGACGCAAGAAGGCGTGTTAGTTATTGGTTAAATGTGAAACGGTGATGACGGTTCTCTCAACCACTTATTAGATATGATAGTCCGTCCGCCCACACAGGTAATAAAAATCTAAACCGCGGTATAATTAAATCAATGCATGATACTTTTTACATCCATACGAGCAATAACCCAAGTGAAAAGTGAAGGTGTGCCCGGCCGCACACAGCCGCTAGTTTGATATCAGTGCGACCAAATTTAAAAGGCGCACTTAATGATCAATCAGTGATTTTATAGCGATAAAAACTCGATTACAGTTGGCCAACACATTTTTAGCAAATCAATGTAACACATACGCGGAGTATAGCGAGAAACAGTATGGCAATTGCAAACATATTAATTTATGAAGCAGCGTGAATACAGATTAGTTCTTTGGATGCATCTCATATCTGACTGATGATTTTACCAAACGCTGTTTCGGGCATCCGTCGTGATCAGCCTTTTAGTCGTCTCTCGTGGGCAAAACTGTATCAGTTATAAACGATGTCTCATATATTGTATTAAATTTATCGCAAGTCAGAACCGATTCGGGTGCATGTCATATGGATGATTGTTATCTATTGTTATAATTGCAGTTAAAATAGATAACTTAACAATTTCGAATCGGCTGATATTTGATAAAGAACGAACCAAATTGCAAGATTCTTAGAAATCGATGATTCACTGTCTCGGCACACTGTAGCACATGTACTTTGTATGGACATTTGGCACTACAATAACTTATAACACGAGCTTTATTAATAAGCCGGCTGATTCGATTCTTAGAACAGTCATATTGGATCATGTGAGGTGCCCGGGATTGGGCTTTGAACTCGAACATGTCGACAGTCCCATCTTTGTAACACTTTAAAGATAATAAGTTTAGCGAAATGTTTGTGCTAATTCAGTCTACTCTCTTGGAGATAGAGTATGTATAATATTGGCATGTCATGCTCAGATTGCTCTCAACTCAGCACATCTCCAAGACCAGAATCCACTGAATAATCCACCATTTACGGACTACCATAAACCATATCCCCGCTATAAACGTAGAATATGTAATTACCATTATGCAAATCTCAAGCGATATACACCGCAAAAACATGGTTGCGCTCGAGAAAAAAATTAAATAAAACGTTGCTGAAAACATTGTCGTTTTTTCATGCGACCTACTTGTAAATAATAATGAAAACAACGTACAACAGTCTCGCAATGCTATTCCTGAACCAAATTAGGATTCTTTATGCGAACGTTCGTAGGACACTCCCGAAACTGTTAGATGAAAAACAAACAATACGAAGCCTGGCAAACATGTATTCCCGTGTTTATACAAATATAAGCGAATTGTGTAAATATTAAACACGTCGCAATAAAAACTCGTTGTAAACAATCGTGGCGCGTGAATTACGCGCGTTTGTACGCCTGACGCGTCTACTGCTTCGCACATAATCGCCTACTTTATTATTTCTCTTATTTTATTTGTAACCTTCATATAAAAATCATACACAGTATCTGCAGTGTCAGGTATTTTGATATCACTCACTACAGCGACCACAATAGTAAAAACCCGCCATAGTGAGCTACGCAAGTGGTTCGCGTTCCGGGCTTAGCTTGCGTTTATCCGGATTCGAGCAGACTGGCAATAGGGAATATGCATGCCATTTTTTTATATTTTTAATCAATTCTGTATGTTATTAAATTATCAGAAAAAAATATAAGCCTTTGAAAATATCAATAAAAAAAGTACAAAAAAATAATCAAAACTGCTATCAGTTTCGAAGCATTTAAACGCCATGTTGGCGCGAACTCGCTGTGACGTCAGAGGGCACGATATGAACAACGTAGTATTTGGATTAAGTTTCATTCATGAATTGCTACAGAACTGTATTTCGTGACAAAGTAATCCATTTTATTTAATAGTATAAAGAAAGCACAAAATAACTCATAAACAAACGTAAAACAACAAGCTAAAACTTCATAAGAACGTGCCCTCTGACGTCACTTTCCTTTTCAAGCAATAGATCGCGTTTCGGAAAAAATGCGCGGCAAATTTGAAATGTCATTTTTTAAGTATTTATTTTACCGATTTAGAGTTAATAAATTTAAAAAATATCTTTAAGGTATATTTCTATATTAATAAAGATTACAAAAAAAATATTTTGACTCATTTTGAAGTCTGATGCATATTCCCTATTGTGTCGACTGTTAAATTCTCTATCTGCATTGCACTATAGTTAGGTGGATCGTACTCACTGTGACAAGCCAGTACAAAAAGAATTTCAAAAAAGTTACGAGTGAACTTAAATCTGGCAACATCACCAACATTATACTAAATTTAATCTGTAAATTACTGCTGTTTATTGTTTGAGCGGACTGCGCTACCCTCCCCTATCTACCCTGTACAAACAAGCATTCTCAATTAGGGTTGACAGCAGACATGCGACCGGTCATAAAACTAATAAGCCAAAAGTTTATTACAACATGGTGTAACGACCCGCGCTGAGGGTAGATACACAAATATTAATGACACTGCTAAGCAAAATATAATTGAAGGATAAGCAACTAGAGTTTCGGGCAACTTTACACCTTTTCACAGCTGTAACAACGAAGTTAAGCAATCTGGTGAAATTAGTTGATTAGTTATTAGGAATCTTGACGATAAGAATTGAGCCGTTAATTTTATGTATTTTAAATAATTAATATATAAATAAATACACCCAACAGTCACATACACAGTCCTGACCACACACTAAGATCGAGTCTTGTTTCGTGGACATCAAAAACTACGAGAGAATTTTCGGTCTCACAAATACCCAAACATCTTTTAATCTTCATTTCAGACACTTCTAATAGGAAAAGTATTATCTAGATAAGATATCTGAACTTAGAAGTTCAATAACAATCATATTGTACTTCCGATTTAGCAGGAATTAAATAACTTTCTTGAACCTACCTCCTTCGAAAGTCTAAACCCTAATGTAAAAAATAATATGCAGTATCACTCTTATTAGACCTTAATTCTATTTGGTAACAAGTATACATATGTCTCTCTAGCGCATTTTATTAATATTTCTTGTCTTGTTCTTGTCTGTTAGTACGCAACCCATCTTAGAACCATACATACTATCTAAGCCACGTGATGCGTCTGATCCACTTTCAAGAATTACATTTCGGGATAAACGAGTACGAATCCAGTCGCTTTGTAGGCCAACATTGCAACTAACACCGGTTAGAATTTCACACGTCTCAATCGGCGGATACGTTTATGTTCCGACCTCCAACATAAATATCGGAAACAAGAATATTACGGTAAAAAATTCTTATCTAAAACTGTCTTTATAATTGACAAAACCATGCCTTATGGTAACTGCAGAAAGTCCAGTTAGAATATCAACTTACAAACAATGATTCTTTCACTAATCGAAATAATTGTAACAATATCTTAGTGCCTTAGACCTAATTATCCTTAAAATTGTACAGGAAAAAAACCATAATTTTCATTACATCAAATCTGACTCAGCTGTTCAGTGTAAACAATTAACAAATAGTAACACAACAAACACATGTGTACGAGTCCTAACACAATATTGTTATTAGTAATATGTATTGACATTAACTACTAATTAAACAACATTGACCTAAAACAAAGGATTCCGGAGGGGAATCAATTTGTGTACGTGACTTTAAGCACAGATTGTATTATTTTTACTTATGAATTGCCTCTTGCATCCCATTCGAGAACCAACAGGTATAAAGATTGCCTTATTCAGAGACGGTTTAAAAACCCATTTTAGTTAATAGTGTTTAATACTGTTTATGAATAAGCCGAATGTTTATCTTTAAAAATGAAATCTACAATAATTCCTTTCCAATGTCGTGTAAAAGCATTTAAACAGAAAACATATACTCTAGTTTGAAGATTAGACTAATCACCCGGTGTAATTTTTTTTACTGTTGCAACATAAGCAATAGTATTAGCAACTTCTAAAGCACTGATCGTATCAAACACTGCTCCGACACGTCAATACACACTTGAAACAGCATGAGCGCACTAAAAGGTATTGCTAATCAATAATATATTCCTCGTGGAGTCGACATACCGTCTGTCTGCGCGCGGCGCACCGCAGTATCTAAGCTCAGACATAGTGATTTATTGCTGAATAAATTTCAATTTCAACTAGATCGGAGACCGCCAACACTCGCTGTAACATCGGGATGGCACTTCCATAATAGGGTATTTGACTCCAATTTTTTTATTATATTTATCAAAACATATCCATAGCTATGGTCTAACAAACAAACAAAATTATAAATCCATTCAGAATGAAACAAGTTAGAAACGTTTTAAAACTTGTAGTGGGGGTAATAGGAAAGAAATGCAAAACCAAGATAGTGACGTCACTAGGGTTATTATACATTACAGTGTGCGCGTGTGAAAGAGACAGCAAGATGTCCCCACTACACCCCTACTCTTTAATTTTAAATATTAATATTTGCCTTATTTTACAAGCTACTTTAATACTTTTTTGACGGCAAGGCTTTATTTTTAACGTATTTGTGTTTGGAAGCGAAATAATACCAAAAATCGATAATAGTCAAATACCCTATTACCCACTAAATATATTCTTGCTAATTAATGGTTTATTTTTCAGTACCCATTACTGGGATTTGCATTCCGCACCTTGGTTGGACAATAGAGAACTTTTTGTTAGGAAACACCGAAGTAAAATATTTACAAGCGGTGGAATATATTACAGTTTATAAAATTGGATTTGCTGGATTATCTATTACATTCAATAAAAAATACGTTTATCAAGATGAATTGCCAGTAAATTAAAATATATCGTACATGGCGACCGCGCTCCAGAAAACTGAGTGGGTGTCAGAGCCACACGATCAATTGAATTGTAAATTTTAACAAAAAAGCCTGACGGCGGCGTTAATAAAGTTGATATATTATGTCTGTCTGTTTTGTTAACCACAAAATAATCATCTGTAGATTAAATTAATCTGTGGAGTTACACAAAATTTGTGTATGCGGCTACTTGAAGATATATCAATGGCGGACTAATTGAAATTGATGTCCGACAGTAATCCTTCAATAATGAATTTTGATTCTTTGAGTACACCAGATAATCCAATCATGTGAACCTACATATAATTCCAATTAGCCTAGAAAAGGCTACTGTCAAAGACAAAACTCTGCAATAGCACGCAGAAGACTATTAACAACTCCTCTCATTCTTATATCACATCTATACAAGTAAAAAACCAGTAGTATTAATAACTCCCTATCGTCAACCATCCGTCTGAATCCAAGTCCTAAATAAATATCCGAGTGAGTAATGACACGAGGTGTACATTACAAGTTTGCAACACGTCTCGCGTCGACATGTCATGTGACCAGGCCGACACTGATACATTAATTACAATGTACAATTAAGCAAACCGATCCACTATTACAGCTGAACATTCGACTTGTTACAATTAAATAACTATTATGAATTTATTACTTAATTACTATAGTGAAGAAGAGTCCTGATTAGCAGGAAAAGGTTATCTGAAACCGAATCGTGCCTTGAAGGGGTCATAACATTTCACTGCCATTTGTCCAAGAATAACTAGTGGAAGGGTTATAATATAGCAAACCCGTGCTTTAGACCATTTGACGCAAGTTTTCTCTAGCCATTGACCACCTAGTTCATTGACTGCCTTGGCTGTATTTTCAATGTTAATACAGTACTGAAATGCAAATTAACAAAGGGTTTTTTCTATGTATCCATAAATAAAACACGCATAAAGTTATTTTAAGGATAGCCTTAAAATAGTCCAGCGAACCAATGATGACGGGATGCTTTCAAGGACCACCGATTAAGAACTCCTTTAGACTTATCGATAACCGTAAAGGACGACCCTTATTCAATGAATGTCCATAAACGTATTCTATTTGTAGAATGTTCTGTCCATTTGAGCGACTTTTGAATTCAGTTTGAGATTAAGAAGATAACGTATTCGATACCTAATATAGATTTATCAACCGTGTATAAATAAGGCAAGGCCAAACATTGTAGTACTATCACACATAATACATAGCCGATAAATAGTATTGAATTTTTTATTCGACGCGAAAGGTAGCCTAAAGTCCTTAGCTTTTTTAATTTTCATCTCTTCTCCTTTAGCGTCAAAGGGCGGTAATGGAACTACATTTCCTAAGAGTTGCGGTAGTAATCACTTTCTACCGGGTGAGGGCTCTTTTATTACGCTTACACTATTCAAATGCTAAATAGAAGTCACAGAACTGTTGAATATGGTTAGAAAGGCAATAGCCGTCAAATTGTATCAAAACCAGCGTCGTCGTTTCCGAAACACAAAACCTCTACAAATCCAATATAGAAAGCTTGCAATAGTCGATTTAAAGTATCGATAAAATTTTGGAAATCTGTATTTGTTATAAGACCGGAATTTATTTTATCGATATGCCTAATAGTTTTTCCTAATAGAGTTATTCGATTAGCATTATGTCGATACACGGAAAATAAATGAGACTACAATATCTTATATTGAAAGTTAATTTTAATTGTATACTATTTTACAAATCTATATGTACAGGATTTTCAAGATTTTCAGCTGTGTGTGAGATATTAATAATTTTTATTATTGGAAATGCAAATATGCATATGAAATTATGACAATCAAATTATGTTTTTTTTTACTTCAATAGCTTCAATAGTTTTGGTTTTTCACACAATATTTTATTATTTCATTCCCAGTATTTCCATAAGCGTTGCACGTAATATTTTGGTTTGTATATTACTTACTGTACTGTATCAGCCCATATACGTCCCACTGCAGGGCACGGGCCTACTCTACAATCGAGAGTACGATTGAGAGTGGTTAGGCCTGTATATTACTTATAAGACAGATTTTTTTATCGTCTTCTGTTTCATGAAAATTAATACTTATAACAAATCGTACTGGATTTTGTAGGAATCCCGTTGTCTTTATCTGTTGCTTTCATCGACTCACTCTTGGAAACCTATAAACGAATAATTTACTATATTATAAAGTATATTCAGACACAAACATATTAAGTTGGCGGAGTTATGAAATTAGAACATAAGGATAGGTCTTCAACTTTATCAAACGTTACCAGTACTACAATTTAAAATTACTAAAGGAATTTGATTAAATTTTCTTTGTTTAATACATATGAAACTGATTTACGAGTTTACGAAATCTATAACAACAATATACATATCGATATAGTTACTATGTACTTGACTACAACACTGCGTGACATGTGACAAATTTCGAAATTGAAATAAAAAAAATGAGTAGTACCCATTGCGTAGGAACTTGGCATTCCCATGCATTGTGTATACGCGTAATCAGCAATGTATATATTTTTGATTTGTCGTCGATCATATTGTCGAATTCTTCAAAATGTCGTTATTAATAAGTGTATTTTTTTAAAATAAAGGTGAAAATCAATAAAATCGGGTTGAATAGTAGTATGAAATTCATCTTCTATTAATGTTCGACGTTTTAGTGTAGAAACTGCAAGAAAAAATAGCACAAATCTGCATTTTTACTCTATTTCACCGGAGCTCCACACTCGAAGGCATTTCGACAGCGACTGATTTGACAAATCATCCGTTTCGCGGCAGTGATGATTTTTTCAAATGCTTGTATTTCCCTTCTAACCATATTCATCTGTTCTGTGATAGAAGTCATAGTCAGTAGTCACAGTTCAAAGGATTTGGGTTGTGACATTAAAATGACCGATGATATGAAATTAACGTATAAACAAAAATTCTAAAAATGCCCTATAATGCAAAATTGTTCATTGCGTACTTGCTATCAAAAGCAATCTGTATCAGCCCATATACGTCCCACTGCAGGGCACGGGCCTCCTCTACAATCGACAGTACGATTGAGAGTGGTTAGGCCATATAGTCCACCACGCTGGCCTAGTGCGGGTTGGCAAAAGCAAAAGCAATAATAATAATTAATTCAAAAATATAACAGCTAATTTATTAATCTATTATAAAACGCATTTACTCTCTAATAATTAATTTAATTACACCTTTTACACCCATAAATCATGTTACCCTCCACCCCAAAGCGAATTAATGGTGTGCTTTACCGGCAGATAAAAGAAGCATCCATTAACGAATTGTCAATAAACTTCTAATCAATGGACAATGTTTACCTTTATACGATACGGATTCGTAATCGCTTTATAGCCGTAATAACTCTTAAATGTCATCTAATAAATATGGTCCTTCGAGCACTCGTCTATATTGCCATTATTATTTTATGAGTAAT
This sequence comes from Hyles euphorbiae, assembly GCA_023078785.2. Classification (NCBI taxonomy): domain Eukaryota; kingdom Metazoa; phylum Arthropoda; class Insecta; order Lepidoptera; family Sphingidae; genus Hyles; species Hyles euphorbiae. Next base: position 1,969,466 of record CM041030.1, read on the forward strand.
TTCTATTTCGTACGATATGTTAATAAATTGTATTGGGGGTTATATCGTTTCTAATGTAAAACACAATTTACAAATGTAAAATAAAAAAGTTAATCAAAGCTAAAACATCGCAGACTTAGTGACGGCATTAATCAAAAACTTTTAGAAAATATGAAATGTAGAGGTGATAGACCCGATATAAAAGAAAATACAGCAACAAAACACAAATCAACATATTCAAATAAAAACAGACATCAAAAATATGCAAACCCAGCATCGATAAAGTTCACCGACCTGAAGGACGATACTCGACACTCTTTGATCTCATCTCTCTTACAAATAAACATACGAATTATTCCATTAACATCCTAATTTTCCTCACAATGTACCGTAACCCAGATAATATAATTGCGTTTCCTGCGAGAAGGTCAGAGTTCATATCCTAACATTTACACAGGAATTTAGTCGGCCTCCCGAGCACACACGTAGGTTTTTTGTTTGAGAGGGTTGTCAACGGTGAGAGCCTTTTAATGTGTCACGTGTCTAAATTGACGACATCAAATTCGACAAAGGTAGGCGTCCACATTTCCGCATCGTACTTATGGGACGCATCGCATCAAACGGATCGTATTATTCTTAGTATAGTAATAAAATATACAATTGCATCTATAGATCCGCATCATATGGAACGCACGAATTTATGAATTCCTATACAAAGAATACTATACGATGCGTCCGATACTTAAGATGCGAATATTTGACCGCCTCCCTTATAGATCCAATTGATGTATGACAGATCTATATCGGACAAATTAACGTTTTTCTACGTGACAAATGATTTAATCCTCTAATTTATACACATTACTTTTTGTTTCTAATATCACAGCGGTTCCTTGGCCAGATCTTACAATCACTACCCTATATCTTTAATTTGCATGAAAGATTCTCTATAATTCCAAGTAATAATCTATTTTACAAAACTTACCAAGCATGCTCTAGCGCTGGTATTTTACCAAAAGTATCCGAAACACAATAAATGACCAAAACAAACGAAAATGTGTTTATAATAATGGATGTTATCAGAGTGGAGAGCATTTTGCTCAATCTTCCGCCGTCTATTGCGAGGCGGGTGATTCCACCGCACTTAACACCCACATCGCCGACGACACTATTAACGGGAAAATAAACGTCTAAAAATGATATTGTATTTGAGCAAGATGCGTTTATATATCTTTCGAAAATAAACACTTTGAAATGTTGCAAATATTGTAACTTTATCGCATTTTTACAGGGCCGAAGTAACATTATTTTATGCGTGCTAAATGACTTAGCTTGAAGCAGTTATGTCGATCGAAATGATCGTATCAAATGACAGAAAACGACAGGTGCTTGTCATACTTCTGTATCTGTATCTGTATCAGCCCATATACGTCCCACTGCAGGGCACGGGCCTACTCTACAATCGAGAGTGCGATTAAGAGTGGTTAGGCCATATAGTCCACCACGCTGGCCTAGCGCGGGTTAAAATACCTTATCTAGATAGCATTGTTTAATATCAGGTGCAATGCATTCACTTTGTAGAATATGGATATCAAAATCCATTTGAAGTTGGACTACCTAGCCAAAAAGTAAGAAATCTTATTTATAATAGATAAATCACTTGAAGCTATTTCCCTGACGCAGGATCACTGCTACTGCTCCATAGTCATGCTGCAGCCAAATTAAACTGGCACTAATACAATATTGTGATAGTGATGGAATTTAACTTATTTATCTTGTCTAAGTTGGCGTACGCATGACATTTGTTTTAGTATAGAATCTACAATCTATATTATAGATTGTCTACGTTCTTTTGGCGTGTGAATGTGTGGATGACAATTCGTGCCTTTAGAATTATAGAAAGCTAAGTAAAAATACTCATATTTTTTTGTGAAAGATTTGTAACTTAAGAAATTTTGTACGTATGGAAAATACATCTAGAAGACCGATTTAAACATACTAGTGGTCGCCTAGTGGTCAAAATTCGACCAAATCAAGAAGAGAAAAAGTTTTTACCTGTATGATGATGTTGTTATTCTGATAATTCGTGCACATTTAAATGTACATATCTCTCAAAATCACTTATTTATCCTGAAGTATATGCAATTACTGAAATCGTAAACTACAATAATTGCTTTGAACCAGCAATATCAAATTATATTTTTTTTTTACCTGAATGTTGTTATTGCAGATTGCTGCTACAGAACTTTCTTTATGCATATAATGATAGTCCGTGTACATTTAAATGTATCTTACTGCTACACAATTTGTATAAGCGCTCAGTATTTCACGTAGTATTCGTCAAATAAATCTTTTCTGTTTGACATTCAACAAAACCACAGCAAACATTTTTTTCTGATTAACATTCAACTATGTCTATAGTAAACCAAAAAAACAATTTGACCAAAGAGTATGTATATGTGTACAAATGCATGCTGGTTTATTTATTGATTTAATGTACTTTTTATGCATTATTGTTAAATTATTTTTGATGTTACATTTAATATTAGGCCTAATATTAATATTATTGCCTCATTTAAAATTAATATTCCCTTTTAATATTAATATTATTACCTCATTAGGCAAATATTTTTTTTTTTTATGTCTATGTCAGAAGAACAAAATGAAAAACAAAAGAAACAATTTGACACCAGAATATGTATACTTGTATATGGATGTGTGTGTGAAATGCATGGCAGTGTGTGTAATGTTTTATTTTTTTTATTTAATGTACTTTATAAGCATTATTATTGAAAAATATTAGCGTTCTGCACTTCTCCTACACATAAACTATAAGTGTGCCAAATTTTATGCTCCTGCGTCCGCGCAATTTTCGTAAAAAGGGGTCCAAACCTTTTGCATCACGTATTAATATATAGATTTCTAAGTTTCATGCATAATAGGTCCTTCTTTAATAATGGTATCGACCCATTTTGAGCCAAAATATTATTAAAAGTTTTTTTTTCTTTTTTTGGTTTACGTCACTCTAATTCTAAAGGTGCGAATTGTCACATTGTTGTCAAAATATTAGCAACAGTTTTTCCTTATTTAATACATTGTTTCAAATATGTTTTCTTAAAAAGCATGGAAGCTCATAGTCTTATAGTATTAACATATCCATATAATAAAATGTGAATAACATGCATGACAACCACATATTCACATGCCAAAACACCGTAGACGATCTATACACCCATTTGATTTATTATTATTTATAAACCACAAAGATTTAAAAATCACGATTTTCGTTTAAGGGTGATTATACAAAAGTTGGGTAACTCTTGAGGATATTTTGTTTACTATAATAATTAAATCAAATTATAACAAATTCGGGTGCATATGATGACAAATCTAATGATTATATTGTTCCAAATCGGGCCAGTCACTTTTTTAAGTAAATTATGAGATATTTAAAATTTTCTGAATTTGACTGCCAGGGGACTGACGAGGCTAACATAGTACTGATAAAGTACACAATTTTCTAAGAATTATAATGAAATTTAATAAGAATTAGTACAAATCTCTTAGTTTTAATAATGGCACATGTCTTTTAAGTATTCAAATCACTTAGTAACAATTAAAAATAATTATAAAATTAAAATAAACGTAAATACCAATATCTTCGGCAGCTTTAACTGATTTTAGCGATTTCATCGTCATCGGAAAGAACATATTCCTTGTGGGACCAACTCTTCTTCATTGAAATGCCTATCAACACTAAAAATATACAAATAACTAAAATATTTTATAAAAAAAATAAAAACCGACTTCAAAACAAAAACCACAAAAAATATTAAAATAATAAGTACCACTGCAAAGCAAAAAATAATATTTATTTCATTGTACTTGTGCATGTTGATTAATTTGCTTAATGACTTGACTAGCCAACAAATCAAAATATATGCGTAACTTAATATTTTATTATTTTTTGGTTTTTAGTGGTTTTTTGTTTTGAAGTAGGTTTTAATTAAAAATTTTAGTTATTTCCTTAAGTACTGAAGTTTTTGTTTTTCTTTGTATTCCGCTAATTTAATGGGGCACTTTTAATTCTGGCCAAGCGAGCCTTTTCGGCTTCTCTTTTTTTTCTAATCTTCTTCCCTAGTCAAATTGCTTTTAGTGTGCCGTATGATATTCTAAACTGAAATATAAAATAGAAATGCTTCTACACGGTAGCAATTAAGATAAAAGTGCTCTAAAACAACAACAAAAAGCAATATTATGGAGACAATTCAATCCTCTGGCGCGATACCTGACAAAGGACTGACGCCAGCGGATTGACGAAAAAGACATAATTTGAGGTTATAATCAGAACTAATGTTTTTTTTGATAATTTCGAATATCAACAAACTACATTTTAACAAATCATAGTTAATTATGTATAAATGATAATAAACCTCAGATTAACAAGAAAATAACGACCCACCACGGGACTGAAATTTTGACTGGCTTTGCATGTGTATAGAAGACAAACACAACCCAAGAACTCGTACAGTTATGGCGGCCGTCAAATTGTGCTGTCCGCAACTAACTTCATTACCAACATTAATACATAAACAGGGATTTGACCTTGACTCGGTGATATATGGCGAGAAATTCAAATTTAAAGAACACACAACGGACTGACGGATGAAAACAAACACAAAGTTTCTTATTTTTTTTTAAATAAATTGGAGAACATTGCATTATGAAAGTTGTAGTATATAATACTATGTTCATCACAGATTGTAGTAAATTAGTAAGTTTTCTTAAATCAATGATAATGTTTAATAGATAATCACTTGATTGTTGGTTTTCGGGATTGTGACATGCCAAAGGACTGACATTTTAAGTATTAATTTTGTTTTTTTATTAACTTGTATTTAAAATGAATAAGTGAAATTGGGTGACCATATAAAGGACTTTTCATTGTTTTAAAATAAGTTGTTATTTCAATAAAATATAATAAGACTTTGTATATATTGGCTGATGACAGCGAGTTACCCAATTTTTGTATATTCACCCTTAAAACGTTATTAATTATCAAATTTACGTCAATCCAGGATTGTTGTGTGAGTTTTCCTTTTAGTTTCATCCAAATTTTTCCTTAAAAGTCCGTCGATGTTTTAACCTAACTTTTCGGAGTCATGTTTGTATTGATAGTCAATCACCACGAACTAAAACGGTGAAGGAAAACATCGTGAGGGAATCTGCATACCATAGTGATTTATAAGAATTTCTATGGTATGTAAGTCTGCCAACCCGCACTAGGCCAGCGGGTGGACTATGTGGCCTAATCACTCTCAACCGTACTGTCGATTGTAGAGTAAGCCCGTGCCCTGCAGTGATGACATACAGACATACAGCCCGTCGATGTGTACTCGACACAAGGCAGCAAATGAATTGCTTTCACTTTTACATTGGCGAGAGGCGATATGACCTAATGTATAATATATCTATATCTAATACCTAGCTAAGGTCATTCAAAACTAACAACACAATATTTTAGAACATATTTTATTTGCATAGAACAAAAATCATAGATTTTTGTTTATTGATTACAATTTCTAATTTGTCTAGTGACACCGAGTATGGGCGGGGATCTTTGTTTTCCTAGCTAATAAAGCTAGGAAAACCCAGGTCAGAAAATCTACATACTTTGTGTAGGGCGATTCTATTTAATATTGCAAAACGTGAATTTAAATAATAAATTATGAATATCACTGGTCACAATGCTACAAAGTGTTAGTCAAAGTAGATTTTTGAATGTTTACTCGAATGGCTGTTCCTTGAAATCTATTGAGGATTTAATATATATTTTTATTACTGTGCTGCCAGTTTGGTCTATCTCCCGTATTAGACGATAAAATAGTAAATTTATCGTCTTGTTCTGCGACACTTGTATAATTATATACCATGGCTCGATTAACAATTATCTTTATTATTAAAATACATGATTTAATTGAACAAATTTTTAAGGAAGGAAATATTGACAATAGCGCTCTTGCGTCAATGGTTTTATAAATAAATCAGGGCAGGAACATTTCAAACACGTAGCGAGAGGGTTCTGTAGTGTATTTTAAGACCATAAAGTCACATAAAGCTATATATACTTACTATTTATTACCCATCCCCAGGACATTACATTATATAAAACTGAATTTGTTTGTTTTTAATTTGTTATGTATAACTTGAAATTTACGATTTTTCCTAGGTGTGAGAAACTATTCCTTTGAAAAGACTGTTTAGCAATATTAGGTAAGTACATCAAAATATTTTTTACGACAAGCACCTGAATCAAATACTATATTCAAAAAGGATATTTATATTACAATTAATAATCGTCCGTTAAATAGAATTGTATGATTCTTACAAAATTGAATTCTTACTGAATTTACCGACTGACAAAAAAATTGGTTTACCGTAGAGAACTTCAAAACTATATTATTCAATCTTTGTATAACATTTTGTATTATTGAGATTAAGTTGTAGGTTAGTAAGTACCTAATCTTAATATCATCATTGTTTTTGTTAATAAACTGATATTGTATTGTAATTAATATTTCTAATAAGTTATTTTATTCTTAAAATTGGTTATGTTATAAATACACGGAACTCTAATACACCAATAATAAATAATCAATTAGGTATAGGAAACAAAAACCACGTATAATAAACCCATTTATAATTAACATTCTATGCGACATTGACGTAAGAAATGAACATGTTATCTCTGGAATTCAAAGGGAAACCACATAATGCCTATACGCCGAAACTTGAAATAGTCCAATAGGTATTCAAATAAGTAAATGCATCAGGCCGTACACGTCTTACCACTGCAGGGTATGGGCCTCTTCTACACTCGAAAATGCTATTGAGAGTGGTGACACCATATAGTCCACCACGCTGACCCAGTGCGCGTGATGAATGATAATTATCAATACACACATGACTCCGAAACGTCAAAGGTGTGTCCTGGGATTTGAACCCGCGACCACCGTGAATACGTTGGCAGCTGTGTTGATCAGTAACCAACTGGCCACCACGTATTTCACACGCAATAAAATATCGGCGTTGTGTGAGTAAAGCTGTATAAGTGACAGCCTCGGTGGCGTAGTCGTACCACGATATGAATACAAAACTGAGGTCTCAGGTTCTCTCAGGAAATTATAGTGGATTTTTCAATTCATTATTAGCTCGGAGGCAAAAATTTGTGCCCGATATGGCGATAGGCTTATCCCCATCACATTGTAGGACGGAATATACAAGGCGAAATGTCCTAGTGGCACCTCTGCCTATCCCTTCTGAGAGAAAGGCTTGAGTTTACGTATATATGTATTGAGTAAAACTAAAACATTGAGAATTAGTACTAAGTAATTATAATTTGTATGCATACTTGCTAACTTGAAAGCAAAACCTATTTTTATATATGGTATATGCTTTTATAGTATACAAGTTACGTACAAAGGAAAACATTGCAAGAATTTCCATAATTCATCTAAATTCTAAACTCACTAGGTACGCAAAATATCTAAGATATTCATTAATATGTTGATAATATTTAAATAATATCAATAAAATGTTATAATCTATAGCTCTACTTCAATTCTTTGGTTACTATACTCAACACATGTGTGGTACATGTGCGACAAAAATATTTTAGATTTATTTGCATGATAATAGATTTAAGTCTATTAGCATAATTGTATTTTTTATTTTCTTGCGGCGTATAGTACAACGCGTAATTATCTCACAATTAACTCTACATATTATAATATTAATAATGGAGAGTAGAGTTGTTATATTCGTCAAATTCATCGTGTATGAACTGAGAACCTTCAGATTTTGGGATCGATTTCCATCTCGGCTACTCAACCTTACATCGAGATCAAATTCATAATTTACATCAATTACTAATGATGCCAATCTGTCCCACCTATCCCGGCTTGGAAATGTCTAGATGGATCCCATCAAAAATATTTCATGCGAGGAAATCTTCAATTTAATAACATATTATTACCTATCATTCGCAGTCAATCGTTCATCTATCGGTACACAGCAAAATGCATTGAACGCACAATATCGACTATGAATAATTCCCGGCGCGTCGGTGCTTCCATTTTAATTGTAAATAGCATCGTATGCGCCAGTTGGTCGCGTCACTGGCAGACACTCGGTGGCTACTGGAGACCGAAATTGTCATAACTAATAACTAGTACATACCAGATAAAAAACACAACCTTCTTAATTGTTCTTCTATCTGACCCAGCTCTACTAGTACTTGGGTTATACTCTCGTGGTAATCGACAAGGCAGTGAGCCAAAGGTGGGCAATTATTTCATATTTTTAGTTATGGATTTGGAATTATTCTGATAGCCTCCGTGGCGCAGTGGGATAGACACCAGCTGTGAAACGTGAGGCCACGGGTAACGGGTTCGATCCCCGCACCGAGACAAATATTTGTCTGATCCACAGGTATTTCTTTCGGGTCTGGGTTTTTATGAGACCGAATAGTCGTCTCGTAGTTCCTGATACCCACGACACAAGACTCCATCAATTCCCACGGCAGTATAGAGATGTTTCTTATGTTTGTATCCGAAACGAAACACAAGTGAAGGAAGGGAGACAGTGACAAGTGAACACAGGAAGATACGAATAATACGAAAAAAGTTTCACCTGTAATTTTGCCATCGCTTTTCTGAAATCAATCTTGTGGGAAATTTTTTTAATAATTCCCGAATGAAGGATGACAGAAAATAAAACGTGGGAATCAAAACCAGAAACCCACAATTCATATCTTAAACATATACACCACCATTAGACCAACGAGACTGCTTCATAAACACAGCAGCATATCGCACCTTTAGAGTAAAACCGTTACTAAACGAAATTATACAATTTTACAGGAGAGCCAATACCTATTATTAGAAAAAAATCACCGTTTTTTGTCAATATAATCTGAGTGCGGGGTTCTTTATATTTAATGAGGTCCTGTTATAGACCTCTGTTTACTTTTTGACACGTTTATGTCGCAGTTTATGTATATTATAAATGGATAGCATTGATAACTCAATTCATACTATTTTTCGTTTAGTAACGGTTTTACTTTAAAGGTGCGATATTATAAACTGGAGCTATGAAACAAGTTGATCGAAATGAGATTGATAGTAAAGAGGTGGCGAGTGTTGACGACTGAAATAGGACCGGCTCTGCCGAACCCACGCTAATCAAACCGCTGACATTTCACGGGACGGGTCATGGGGACGCTAAACAGGGAATGCTCACGAGATTAATGGAAGATAAAACAAAACGACTATTTTGGGATCTTGGTTATTATCTTTGGTGGCTATCTTATGGTAAGAAACACATGTGACGACAGATTTGAGCCTTATAAGATACAGTTATAGTCAATATACAGTTTAAATAATTTCGTCACCCCATTTAGTCTGGTACAAGCTGTAAATCGTGATGTCTTGGCTATGGTTCTCAGATAGGGAAATCTTTCTGGGTCTCGATGAAAAAAATTAGGTTCATTACTTCTTGAATCAGAAATAATTCTCACTAATTGTGTGTGACAACTGACATTGTAATTTGAATATCTGCCTAAGTTTCAGACATTGTATTGTGAATAATTTAACACTGAAAATAAGGTCAGCTGATATGCTTAGAGAAAATAAGGAATAAAAACTAATTTGAAATTGTGGAAAAGACGCGAATACGAAAACCATCCCACAACAAGGTGTCAAGGTAACAGGATAAGTGGTACATAATAGCACCGACGCGACGTCCCATCAACGGAACGGCAATAAGCAATGAGAAACGACATGAAACGCTTGCAGGAAGTAGAGACAGTAAAACTCGTGACATTACGAAAAGAGGTTTATTACCTCCCCGTGCTATTTTAAAACACAGAACTTAGCGGTACAATAATACGATACAAATATAACGAGAGATGATGAAAATATAAATGGATCCAATTAGTTGCAATGCCAGTCCAAAAATAAATATACACTTGCCTTATGATTGTAATCTAAGATCTGCAGATTCCTCACAAGGAAATGGGTTTTTGACTCAAAATATGATGAAGTTTTGATTATAGGTGAGCTTTATTTTTTAACTTCATCATAGATGCATTGATGGTTTCTAAGGGAGAGAAAAGTATGGATCTTGCTTCTTTTTTTGCTGACCTCAATGACTTCGGCTGAGGTCCAAGCAAGGGCAGTAAAACCTTAACCACTAATGAGAAGAAATCTTAAGCACTGAACCATATAAATACCAATCAAACGATTATACAATCCTCATTACATTTAGAACCTTGATCATACTTTAATTAACTTGAAATCAATTTGTCGATTGTGCAACCGATGGCTTCAGACATCACCGAGTCAATAACATTAGTTGTTGCATAAATATTCTTTAATGAGCTGACATGCATTACTACAAGTGTAATTATTCGTGGCTCAGATAGATTTGCAGTTACAACAGATATAGAAGTAATGTCGACACCACAATAAAATATTAGTATAGTGTCGTAGTTATTTAAAACTACAAGGAAATAATAAATACACCTAATAGTCACATACATTGTTCAGACCCCACACTAAGATCGAGTTTTACGTCATGGGTATCAAAAGCTACAAGATCATTTTCGATCTACACCCAGACTCGAAACAAATAGATGTATTTCACTAATATTTGTTTCAGTACTGGGATCGAACCCGCTCCCTCTCGTTTCACAGCCAGCCTAACCAACGGCGCCACGGCGGCTATCAACATAGCAAACACCCGGAGGTGAGGAAATGCGGTGCCAATCTAATCCACAGCCCGTAATTTAAAAATATATTTTGCTAAATATTTTGAAGAATGAAAAAATATTTCCATGATTTATAATAATAGTTTCTTTTATGAGGTGGTAGAGACCGCCTTATACTCGTATATTGCAGTTCTAGAAATCTGTCAATAACTTACCATTTTCAATTTTTACTAGCAAGATCGTATAAATAATAGATCGACTTCCGTTAGCTTCAATCAATAAGCTGCAATTCAACTATTTATTTTATTGAACGGGTTATTGTAAGTTTAACGTGCCTTCGTACACTGGAAGAATGCTAGATCAGTGAAATCACTTGTATAAATAAAGAACTAAGTGAAAATGTCGTAAATTGCCATTAGTAGAAAAAATTATGTTATGGGTGGCATAAATCTGTTCCTAAACAAACATACCAGAGAAACAAAAGGAAAGTAATAATGGAAAAACAACGCTAAATAACTATTCCAGTTGACGAAATATCTATTACGCAATTCCCGCGAGGACATCAATAAGATATGAGATAAGGAAAAAATATTATTTGGAATTTGATTCTTTTCTTACTTCAATAAACATAGGATTTGAGGACAGCGATTGACCATATACAATGAACAGACAAATACATAAGATATCTTGCATTGTCGTTTCTGGAAGATTGAAAGGGGTTTAAAATGTTTTCAAAAGGTGAATTGGAATTAATACGTTCATTATGCAAAATTATTTCACGTTAGTTTTTTCAATTTGTAAATAATTATTAGCTAGTTATACTATATACGAACAGACGTCCAAGGAGAGCGTGTCTTAGATCTGACAAATGACTTTACAATACGTTGCCTCGGGCGCCAGGTATGATCCTTATTTTATTGTAATTCTTTGGTTTTGACCACGAATAGTAATTAATTTGTATCTCTTCTCGCCTTACATGAGCTTTGCTTGACAAACTTGATTGTCCGGCAGATCTGCTGGGTAATCAGTGTATGTATGGCTATTGGCTAGCTATTGGCACCGCCGCCCGGCCGAGCCGTATCATTCATGCACTGTCAATATTGACGGCAGTTAAGCTCTATCACGATTGAATATCGTTTTAATACTTGCATTGTTTGCAATAAAATCAAATATCGCATGCGTTTTCAATTTCCAGCAAAACCGATTAGAAATATTGGATACGAAACATGTACTATGTTGAGCCGCGTATCGAAATCGCGAGGCCGCTCGCGGGACTCCTCGGTTAAGCAGTAAGTAGAAGCAATGCTCAAATTGGCTTGTCTTCACACCGCGCGAAGCATGTCTCGCGAGCCAGCCTCGCAATATCGATACCCGCACTATATCCATAGTATTTAAATAGTTAATATTATGACATCTTTTAAATTGGTAAGCCATAACGGTCGCTGTGATAAGCGAATATCTTAAAATGTTATCACATACAGACATTTTATCCCTTAAAACTGTGCATAAATAATAAACATAAGAAGCTTACAACATTACTGCGTACTTACTACGAGCTTTACTGTTTTAAAATTTGAGTTCAGTAACAGGATTAGGTACTTACGATTAGATTATGTGAATATTAATATCTACCGCTTATCAGCTATAATGAGATTTTAGTAAGTAATGATTATTGTCAATCAAAAATACCATCAAAAAGAGATCTAAGAAGGTAATTATGGTCTCAATCTTTTTGCAGCTCTGCACATTAAGACGTAGTACAAAAAAATTGAACATAAGTAATTATGAATTACTCTAAACTATGTGACAAGAAGGAAAAAAATAATAAAAGTAGGAACTTTTGTACCTTTATTAATTCAGGTCATGCGAACTGAATAGTGGGACAGGTAGTGAAATAAAACCAACTTTAATAGGAATAAATAATTCCCGTAATACCAGCAACATAATAAACTTTTATAGACACTTACAAAGTAGGTGAAAGTTGTTTTTTTATGATTACAGCCAAACTTTTTATTATGCTATTGATAGTAGTTTTGCGGTCATTCGTCTACTGCCAACATAGTGGGCTGCAAGTTGTAAACTATTAAATTCATTTGGAGGATTAGAAAGCATTCTTGAAAAAAATAAGATGACATTGAATGTATTTTTTTTATATATATAATGTGAAACTATATCTAACACATCCATGTCATCAGCAACACAAGGTCACAGAATACTAAACTAACAGAAGTCAAGCTCCATACAAAGCGCGCTAAATCAACACATAGACAGCGTTCACCGACACGATATTTCAAACCAGTCGAGACCACTGCGCGCGCGAGTGTCACCCGCTTCGGGAATGCAAATAGTGAGATGTTTTGTGCAAAGATGGAGCAAATGAATAAAAGTTATTACACTTGTATTTAAAAACACCAGATTATAATAATTGAATATAAATTTAATTTAAAAAAACATATATTATAAAAAACAATAAAAAGAAACTTAGAATAATGACATACAGATTCTCAGAGAGTTCATAAATAAAATTAAAATTTATTTATTGTATTTTTGTGTTTTATATATTTAATTTAAAAATTCAATCAAACGATACGAGTGCTATTAACACGATACGTGTTTTCGCATAAGCCAGAGTTAACAACCCTTGCGCGAACGCCGAGCGTAGTGTGAGTGTGGCAATAAAAGTGAAGTACATACACAAGCTTGACTTCTGTTAGTATTGTGACAAGGTGATCGCCAGACCAGGCCTCTATTATTTTTATATTGATAAAACATTCAACCTAACTGTTGGACCAAGCCTGAATTGTGTTTATATCAACAACAACTAATTTGATTTGATTTTTAATGTTAAATGTAACTCCAAACGTCATATGCATGCCATGGACGCCTATAATTGTAATAGTATTTAGCATGTGTTTTAATTGTTGTTTTGTTAATAGTGTAAATACATGTAATGTTGGTGATTCTAATAAAATAAAATAAAATAAAATAAAATAAACAACAGTTTTAGTCAGAGAGTAAGGTCATAAAATCAAAAGTAAATTTTTTGTTGATGTAAAGATGTTCCATTTCCACAGAGTATGAAAAGATAGATAAAGATACATAAATTAAAAGTATATAAGTATTTGCAGGAATAATCTGTGGAATTATAAATAGTACTGCTAAAGCTCAATACATAGTAAGAATGAAAAAAGTTCAATTAATGAGTTGATAATTGTGTTAAACCACAATGTGGGAATATACATAATGCCCTTTACATCAACTGTTAATACTACATTCCTCACAATATTAATACATTTTCCCTTCAATTTAGTTTTATATTATTTGTATTGGATGCCTTTTTAATAACAACTCTATGAATACCATCAATCAGGCAGTTGATTGAGATTTAGACTGTGTAAGGAATGCCATTACAAAATGTTTGTGTGATCCAGAAATATTTGTATCATCTGGGTTTATGACAGCATGCATGGGATAGTTGGTATGACACTGCTTGTGAAATGATAGTCTGTGGAATCAATTCTCACACTGAGACAAATCTTTGTGAGACCCAGAGGCATTTGTTTTAGTTTGGGTGTTGGTGAGACCGAAGTCTCTCATAGTTTCTAATACCTATGGCACAAGACTCAATCTTAGTGTGGCACCCAGGACTATATATGTGACATTTGATTGTATTTATATTATTCACTAGCTGTGCCCGCGACTTCGTCCACGTGGAATTTAACAAAAACTTTATTTTGCTAAAATAAAAGAATTTTTCTAAAATAAATGTAGCTTAAGTTACTCCTTATTATATCAGCTACCTGACAAAAACAAGTTCCGTCAAAATTGGTCCAGCCATTTCAGAGATTAGCTGGAACAAATAGACAGACAGACAGACAGACAAAAAAAATTCTAAGGTCATTTTCGTTATAGGTATCGTGTATATAATGATATGTACTTGGACATTTTTATTTATTTTCACTTTACAAACAGACACTTCAATTTTATTTATATGTATAGATGTATATATGAAACCACATCACAGTAGCTAATAGTACCTGATACCCAAGATATTTACCTTGATGAGGACAATTTATGTATTTTTCAGCTTTGATTATTCAATTACAGAAGATAAACAAACTTCTGCCCTATAAGAGAGGTCACAAGGCAACAGAGTAACAAATTATACAGTTGAAACAAACCTCTTCGGTGACACTCTCACTACTATTGATACATGCTTATGGATAACAAATGCTCTTTCTTTGATTCTTTAATAAATAATAAATAACACCCAACAGTCACATACATAGTCCTGACCCCACAGTAAGATCGAGTCTTGTGTTGTGGGTATCAGGGACTACGAGAAACTTTTCGGTCTCACAAACACCCAGACCCGAAAGAAATGTTTGTGGGCCGCACAAACATTTCTCTCGGTGCGGGGATCGAAACCGCAGCCTCTCGTTTCACAGGCGGCGTCTAACCAACTGCGCCACGGAGGCTGTCTTTACGTAATGTGCATGTTAAAAATAGGAATTGTATCTTAACCAAAATATTTGACTGTTTTTTTCATCACTTAAAAATGATTTGATAAAAACTAAAATCAATATTTGGTACAATTACTATCATTTTAAGTACCATAACTTATATTACAATGAGGTTTTAAAATAATTGATAGCATTCCAATAAGGATATTAAATAAATAAGCATTCAAGAAATATATACCACTACATATTGCCTGGAGTTAAAGTCCTTCCTTAATATATGTGCGCATATATATCAATATTATATGATAATATTATTATGTTACAAATTGAATGGAATTATTACATTCATAATAATGAAAAACATATTATTATAACTGAATGATTCTGATAGTGTTAAACATCTAATGGGAAATACTAAAACATTATGATTACCATAGATTCTTGTAATTAATGGGAGCCAATAACAATAACCATGCTTAAGCATTATTCAGAGTTGGTATAATAAGTGCATCATGAAACTAGCGGTGGAAAAATTTATATAATTTACGGAACTGAAAAGTATTTTAAATTGAGTTTTTATTAGATGTGTAATATGAACACATAGATTAATATGAACACATGAGAATTAAAAAGCCATTGCAAGAGTCGAAGTGATGGTTATTGGACTACCGGATGTTGATCTATGAAACATTAAATTCTCACATGTCACACTAATAAAACCCATAATCTGTGGGAAAACATCTACATTTTAACACCAAATTATTACATAGCTTAAAGTGTGAGAGATATCATAATTGTTTATAAGCTCTAGAAGCGTAAAACTAGTGAAAAACAAAAGAAGCATACAGCATGTAACTCACCCTCTCTGGCTTTCAAGTAGACAGTGTTCGCGACAATATTCTCCAATTCCATCAGTTCCAGTGTGACTGATTTTATAGCAGACCCTCCGCGAAGCAAAAACCCGCCTGAGCGGCCGACCTGCCGCCTTCACACAGACACCGACGATGCCCATCAATGTACTGCACAGGTTACCACTCGCTGCACACGCTAACTCACGAGACAAACTCTACACATAACACTGCGACGCGACAACCAACGTCCCGCTGCCTGCCGCCACCGTACACGGCCCCGGCCGATAAACACGCAGCACTGCCGCTCAAGGGTGTGGTGGAATCCCGATTATCATGTCAGTGTTGCGCTCCCAAACGATGCCCGGTTTGTTTACACGCTTCCGCGAGCACGTTAAACGTTTGGTTTCTTTCAGCAAATGCCCAAACGGTGTACACGCCCGAATTACGCGAGTTATTGACGACGGACGGCGCTACGCTACGAAAATTACCACTTCTCGCTGTACGACACGTTCCAGATGCCACGCGTTAATTTCAAATTTCTACTACGCATAAACTTATCCTACAATAATGTTAAACGCATTTCATAAAAATGCTTATAATATTTAAAGGACTCATTTAATTGTATAAACGTGTTATATTTTAATCGAAAGACCGCTATATTCATTATAATTAATAATGCGGTGTGTTTAAATTGTAATATTCAAACAAACGTTTTACACCATACCTTTAAGTTTACATCAGTACTTTACCAATTATAAATATTTGGTGATGTGTGACAGGTATTTGCTTTAGGACTGGCTGTTTGTGAGATCGAAGTCTCTGGTATATAGTTTCTGATGCCCACGACATAAAACTCGATCTTATGTGGGGTCAGGATTCAAAACTTTGTATGTAACTGTTGGTTGTATTTATTTATTGTTATTTAAATACTACATGTAATAAGTAACAATTTTTCAATCATTATGTGTACAAGCCGGATAATATAATGGACGTGATAAATTAGAAGTTTTCTAAGCCATCACAGAAACCACTCATTCGCAATATACATATATTAAAATTTTATTTAAATCCAAAATATAAGTTAAAATGAAAATATTTACTTCTAAATTAGAAATATTCTCCTTACTTGGCAATGTGTCATATGTCAATTTAACGCCTTGTTTAGACGCCTGCAAAGTTGTAAATTGATAAAATTCCTATATATTCAAAATATTATCAAAAATTATGAATGATTTTACGATTAATAATTTGATAGATAAATTGATTTCCATCAAAATGTAAACTTAACAATATTTCACCTCAATTTATAATAAATATGATATGGCTAAAGGGTAGAGGTAGTCCATATTAATTACCTTCAGCAAACTGTCAAAACCATGTGTATCGTAGTGATGTTCAACTGCAAAGCAGTTATCGATATATCTGAAAGTCGACATTTACATTATACAAACGTCGATAACTACATACTGGGTGCTACCCAGTGTATTACTATACTCTATGCTGGGTGCAATCGCTTTGCGTCACGAAAAAAATTGTGCATAGCAAGTACATGACTTAGAACCCTTTGGCATCATCCATTCATCCATCCATCAGCCAAAGGAAGTCCACTGCTGAACATAGGCCTCGCCCAATGATTTCCACAGAGACCTGTTGGAGGCAGCCTGCATCCTTTGGCATACTTATTTTAATTTATTTTTGTTGTTTATGTAGTGTAAAATTAATTTACCACTACTAGTTACTAATTTAGATTAAGTTATTCATAAAACGTTGTTTAGAGATGATATAAATGAAAAAAAACTTCATAAATATACATCATTGTTACCCTACTTTATACAATATGAATTCGAGTAGAAACTTCTAAATCTAGGTAATAAAATCCTTTGATCAAGCCGCCCTCACCACCGCGCCGCCGCGCCGCAAGCGCAAGTACAAAGTGTCCCGCCACCTGCTCCTACGTCGCCGACGCCTTCCAGGGATGTTGCCACTTCCTCAGTCGTGCGAAATTCGGTACCGAGTGACGTTGTATGAAATTATTTTGGTTATTGGTTAGTTTCTTGCGGTCAAAATGAGTTATTACACGAACAGTGAGTATGTGGCAATGATGACATGCTATGTCCGATCTAATGAAAACGTGGATTATGCAAGAAGAATGTATATGTGTGTGTATGCCACATGTGTATGACAGCCTCCGTGGCGCAGTTGGTTAGACGCCGCCTGTGAAACGAGAGGCCGCGGGTTCGATCCCCGCACCGAGAGAAATGTTTGTGCGGCCCACAAATATTTCTTCCGGGTCTGGGTGTTTGTGAGACCGAAAAGTCTCTCGTAGTTCCTGATACCCGCGACACAAGACTCGATCTTACTGTGGGGTCAGGACTATGTATGTGACTGTTGGGTGTTATTTATTTATTTATTTATTTATTTATGTGTACATTTGCAGTCTTTGCGTAGGAATGGTATCATGAATGATGAATCCACGAGTTCCCAGCACAAGAACTATTTTAAAGACTTATGCGAGGCTACTCGATCATGGTAAGTTCAGACTTCCTAATCATGCTAGAATCCGTGACCTTCCACAACGAAGTCGTCTATTCTCGACTTTACTAAAAGGTTTAAATAAAAACATATCCAGCTTTTTCTAAGATAGTAGGTAAGTTATAAAAATAAAATGTTCAATTAAAATGTAAATTTTAACAACTTACCAAGGTCCAAGCCATTTCGATACGTGCCAAAGAGTTCGCAAATTCTTCTCTGTGCCACACCGTCAAGCTGTGAAATTGTTTGCTATCACGCGTGCTCCCTCCTTCTTGTAATTCAGGGTGCTTCCGACGTGGTATGAAAAAGAATGGCATGGACCGCGTGGGATTGCCGAATTATGCCATTCGATACCCTATCTAGACGGCATTTGTGATTACCATCAGGTGCCATCTTTATGCAGTTATTATGCCATGCCAGTTTAAGAAAAACCAAAATTAATCCTAAATATTTTATATTTATGGTACAAAACTCGAGTACGAATCGATACTTTTTACTACCAAACCATCGATAATTTGTCACAACAGTCAACACTATCTGTCAACTTCCGAGCGCGAAAAGAAATCATCATGTGGTGCAAAAATTTGTTATTTACTATTTTTACTTGATTACTCATTTTAATTTAGTTAGTGAGCTAGTATACTAAGTAACAATGACTGTAGATCCGTGCAGTGTGTGCGGGAGCAAGGATTTGAATTTGATTGATGGGTACTATTATTGTGTTGAGTGCGGGACACAAGACACAAATGTTCGAGAGACTGTTATTGAGCAGCAGTTCTTCGCTGACGGCACCTTCGCACAGAGCACGAAGAGAAAAATACTGATCAAAGATGAGAAAGTTGAAAGTAAGTTAAATCTGTGAACATACAATTACATATAAATGTGCTGTTTTTAGATAAATATTCAAATATTTTTATAACTGTAATCAAATAAAAGCATGGTGTAATTCAGGTGTGAATTTTCATTCAATTTTATTTGTTATACTCAACATGTTTTGTGTTCATAATATATTAAAACATATATCTGCAGTGACGGGGGAATGGTACAAATGGCACACATACAACTTCATTCTCAATGGTCTTGCTGATGAGGTAATAGCGCTCGGAGCAGAGCCCAGCTTCAAAACTAAACTCCTGTGGATTTGGACCAAGTATGTGAAGAAATATCAGAACAAAGAGGATATAGGGTATGAGATTATTTTAAATGGTATATCTAGGAATGGCTAATCTGTTTTGGATAAAAATTTGCTATAATTATTACAAATGCTGGATGTTGGCTACTTCCAAAAGGTAGGTTTGTGATCTGATTCTATTTAAAGTGATATTTTATATGGTTATTTTTTTATTAAAATGTAGTCAGGTGCTTTTGTTTTAAATGTTACTAAAACATAAACTTAGTGGGCAAAATTTGTCCCGTCTCATATTATTTGATGTAGAATTTGATAAATTTATCCTTGTCAAGCTCACACAAATTTTTGTAAAGCTTGAAGTCTTCAGTATGATATTATGGTAACATCTATTAAAATAGGACATTATAATAATGTATAAATAATTGTTGCAGATTATCCCAGGTGAATGAAACTGAATCTAGTATAATACCATTGACAGAAGATACAAAAGTACAGACTGGAGATAAAGAAGACAATGAAAATGATGTTTCTACAACCAAGAAAACAAGAGCAAGAACAAAAAATTATATGGATGATATAAAAAACACATCATCAGGTCTTCTATTGTCTATGATATATTTTGCATTGAATCTAGACCAGAGTAAGATACAAGTCTCACATCTCTTTAGGTTTATAAGTGAGGGTAGGTTAGTAACAGATAACTATGATAGGCATATACCAATAGGTATTAAAGTTAAATCAATACCTCGTTGGCAGGAATTCAGAAAAAGTTGTGAACTAACATTGAAAATGGGTACAATCAGGTGTCGTATGTTGGCAATGAGATTGTGTAAGGAATTAGATTTAGGTCCACCTGTAGTACCACATATGAGAGCAATCATTGATAATTTCACTACAGAATTATGTCTACCTTGTGAGTTCAAAAATGTAGTGTTCTCTTTAATGCATCTATGGCCATGTGATTTCTTAGATGTTGAAAGCAGGGCATTACTATCTTTAGCAAAAGTGCCTGATTATGAAGGTAATGCCATTGCCTACATACTTATTGGTTTAAAAATGTGTTTTGGTTTAGATGATGACTATGAGTATAGACTATCAGATGTTGTAGAGAAATTCAATGAAATGGAAAAGTTTTCCAAATGTTATAAAATTGGTTTTGCACCTGAACCAACTGGTAGGTTGTTTTCGTTTCGGGAATGGATATATTATTTGCAATTTAGAAGAAAAATGCTTACTAAACATAGAGTTATAAATACAAAAGATGAGCATTATATGGATGTTGATGATTACATCTTTATGGAGTATTTAAAGGAAAGGCCTAAAGGAAATGTAAACATGACAGATGAGCTATCAATGGACATTGTAAATAAACTAAACATAGAAAAAGAAGTTGATGTGATACCAAAAGAATATTTTCCTTGCACTCTAACCCCTTTGACAACTTACACAGAAGTCTTGTCATACAACTGTAGGCATACTCAAGATGTTGAGTTACTGAGTGAAGATTTTACACAATATTCTCTCAAGTATGCATGTGAAAACTTAAATCTAACTACATTACAAAATGAAGATAATTTGGTAGTTGGAGTGAACGAGCAAGGAAAGACAATAACTGATGGTGAAATATTGTGCAGCTATTTAAAAGGTGTGAAAACTACTAGGCGTGTCGACATGGTTTATGTGAGAAATTGTCAAAATAAAAATTGGTTAAAAACAAATAAGCCTACTGTGGAACATGTCATCATAGAATCAAATAATAAAGATGGCAAAGATGACGATGATAGCGATCATGGCTATGATTCTAATTTACCAAGTACTCCAAGTGATAAAGATGTCCACATAGAGGAGCGATGTGAAGAAAATGATACAGCACTTGAAACAATCACCGAGGAGGATGAACACAAAAACATATTTGATGACACATTTGAAACATTTGACGATAAGGATGAATCCTTAACGCGGGATGACTATTATACTCAAAATGTTGACAATATCGAGTTACCTGATAATAATGATCTGCAAAGCGACGAAGAAGACAGAAAGAGTATTGCTAGTACAGAGTCTTTTGAATTTAATCCAGAAACTTTCGATAGGGAGAGGGTAATAAAAGAATTAGTCCTAAATGCTTGTAAGAAATATAATATACCTATACCGAAGGAATATAGAACGACTGAGGTGAAAAAGAGAAAACGGGAATGTAACGATGATGAAGGGGAGTCGCAAAGAAAGCATGTGAAAACATCTAAACGAGGAGAAGTTAAACAAAAAGTACACAAATTACTTGAAGCTTACTACAGTCATCTCGAAAAAGATTTTCTCACACACACGTCTCAGCAATTGAATTTATTGATACACAATATGACGAAGCAGGAGGATGTACACCACGATGATGTTGACAATGATGATGTTCACAATAGTGAACCAAATAATTCAAGCATTCATGGCTATACTAATGTCTCAGAAATTAGTGCAATAGCACCAGAATACACGCAAGTCAACATAAGTAAAATGGAAAATGAACAAGACAATGCAGAATCAACACTTTTTAACGAAGACAGCGATTGCGAGAACATTGAAGATTTTACAATTCAAAACGACCCAAAATTTGATGCGGCCAAATACGACGTTGATCAACTTTATATAAAACTGGATGATGCGGAGCCAGAAGATATATACGAAGCGGTGCGAGATCCAGAAATAGACAAAATTATTGAAAAAAAGATGGAAGAATGTGAACAAACTGAAATAACTGTAAAAGCGAAACCACGGCGTAGAGCACGTAGTGACTCCGATGACGAAATTCCCCTAATTTTATTACGACAAGAGAAAGAAGCATATTCTAAAGAAGCAGATGAAAGTTTAGAACCATTAATAACAAATAATATTCCGGAATTCAAATATTGGGTAAAATGTTACAACACAGTTTACATGTCGAAAGAGTCTAACGTGCTGGAAAAATTTGAAACTGAGATCACAGATACAATGCCGAAAACTTTTAGCTTTTTACTCAGGGAATGTGTTGTCATATCTGGATGTTCTCAATTTAACATATATAAATGCTTACAAAACTTGGAAAGAAATTTGTTACGTTGCGCCAGACAAAGTGAATAAAAATACTCGTATATAATTTATGTTTTGTATCAATATAGAAAGATCTAGTGAATTTAGCTAATAAAATGATCTGTGATATTTAGACGTGAGCTGTGGATTCCAGTAATGGCGAAAATGCATAATGCTTTACAACTTTTATATCAAAATACTCAAACTTGTTATTTACTTTTGCAATTACAATCAAGTTAATAAAAAGTATTGTTATTCAATTATATGCCCTGATATATCTTTCTAAATCGAAATCGTTTTGATTCAAAAATTTACTCAAAAAGATCAATAAACTTAACAGTCGCCTTTATAGATGAAAGAAAGATGGTATGTAAAATCGTTTTGGCCATTTTTAGCAGGTATCTAGACGAGGGATGATATTATGTTTTTAGTTAAAGTTATTCAATTAATTATTCAGTAATTGTAACGATAATATTTACGCACCATAGTACATGGTATTGGATCTCCATTCTCCCCTTACGAAAGACAGAGGTAATGAAGTCTCATATTGACGAATGTTTAACTTTAATTAGTTTAATTACTCTTATGTGTTGATTTTCTCAAGTTGTTCAGTTTGAAATATCGATTTAGTTAACGCAGTGAATACTTTAATCTTTGGTACTGTTACACATTGTTTTCTTGTGCTCTAAAATGACATTAAATAAAAACGAATCTACTAATAAATATGTGCTTGTAGAAATACTTCCAAATAATATTTTTCAAGCTTCTATGTGAGAATGCGTAAACGTGATATTGGTAGACTGTGAGTTATGTTATTTTACGTTAAGTATGTTTTATATTAATTTGAATAAAATGTTTGTTACCTAATTTAATTGTGTTTTATTAAGTAGCATTAAAAAGCGTCTTGATTTCACGATTTTAATTAATAAATTGCGACACAAGAAAATATAAACATATATTTCTTGTAGACTTGCGTGGGATCGTTGTATTAAAGTAAAGCACTTCTTTCGTGGTTTTAAGGGATATCCCCATTAGTTATGCTTTGGACTCGCTTACAGTATGTTACACAGCCCCTACGGCGGAGTTGGTTAGACCCCGACTAGAAAGGAGGAATATATAGCGCGTTCGATCCCGCACCGACACATTTTAAAATCAGCCACAACTAAGTATTTGTTTCGGGTTTGGGTGTTTTTGATACCAAAAAATGTTTCGTCGTTGCAAATTTCCTTGTCACAAGACTTGTAGTATCTTAGTATGGCGTTAGGACTACGTCATATGGAGATAAAGGACCCTCTAACTCAGTGGCGTAACAATAGGGTGGCAAAGTGCGCAAAATGCCACGGGCCCCCGGCCTAAGGGGCCCCCGGGCCGGCAGGGCCCTGGTCCGACAGGGTCTCAAGCCCGATAGGGCCCAGTCTCGATTGGGCCTCGGTCTTAAACCGCGAACCGAAAACCTTAAAAATTATAATTTAAAGAATATAAAGTTAATTTTGTACATATTTTATTCTAGAAATTATTTAAAAGGTAGGAGCAAAACGAAAGAGAAAGAGGGAGTCTGAAGCGATAAATAGAAAGTTATCTAAAATAAGTCAGTACTGCAATAGACATGGAAGGTCTAGATTCAGCCTCACAGCGAGTAGGTCTTAAAATTAACTCCGAATTAATGATCTACAACCGCAGACCTCTCGCTGTATGTGGCCCTGGTGGCTTGAAGTTGTTTCTGATTTATCCGGCTGGGGCAGACCCTTTAACTAGGTAGAAACTTCTTTGAGAAAGATACTAAAAGTCTTCACCTATGCCAAAAAGCTTGAAAACGATAGCTTTCAACCAGTGCGACCTATGGTGTTGAGACTTGGCCACTTACAGTACTACTGATCCACTAGTGTAGAGTCGCTTAGCGAGCTACAGAGCGTGCTATGCTCAGAGTCCCGTTGGAAGATAAGATCCGTGATGATCTTATCGGACAGAGAACCAAAGTTATAGACATACCACATTGGATTAGCAAGCTGAAGTCGCAGTGCTCTGGCCACCAGTAAGTGACGAGTGAAGATTTGCAAAATAGCGAGTTTTTGCATGCTGGATGTGATGAGCTGACAAAAGCGTGAAATGGCATAATTTGGAGGAGGCGTATACCCATATAACAATGGCGGTTACATTGGACATTAGAAGAAGAGCAACAATGCATATAAAAAAATAAACATATTTTTTATACGTCGAGAGCTTACTATACTCCACGAAGTTACTAATTTAGTTTTGTAATTTAGATAGCCCTGATAGCCATAATAAATCAGTTACTAGCAAAATGTGATCCTGATTTAGAGGAATAGGTAATTAAGTCCAGGGGCTAGATTAAATACTTACGTCCGAAAATGCAAAATGAGCTAATTACTGTTTTGGGCCTAAAACTCCATTATATTTAATACAACTTGAGATTTTTTTCTAAAATAGACCAATTATTTGAAGTTTATCGCTACTGTGTGTTAGAAAGAAATGAAAATGGAATCCAAAAGCACTCGTTCATCGATATTACAGAACCTTTTTTTAGATTTTAGAAAATGAGTTATGTTCATAATCGGATGAGAAACATGAGGCCAAAAAGATTTTCAGATGTTCTGTATCAGCCCATATAGGTCCCATTGCAGGGCAAGGGCCTCTCTTACAATCGAAAATACGATTGGGAGTGATTAGACCATAATATAGTCCACCACACTGGCCTAATGCGGGTTGGCGGGCTTACATACCATAAAAATTCTTGCAAATCGCTATGGTATGTAGGTTTCCTCACGATATTTCTATTCACCGTCATAGTGCGTGGAGATTGACTACACATGTCCGAAAATTCAGACTGAGATTCAAACAATATTCATAAAAACGAAACTACAATATTCATTTTTTTTTATATCTACAAAGGGCCCCATTTGATAATTTTTGCCACGGGCCCCCGATGGTGTAGTTACGCCACTGCTCTAACTGACGATCACAATGCTTGTATTGATAATTGAGTACAAAACACATCTTTAATGAAATCTATTTATAACTAACTTTTTTGTAGCGCTTTTTAATGTAGTGATTTATATTCTATTTGTTATATTCCTTTATTGTTTAAAATTAGAATTACTTTTGAAAGTAATTTCTTATTTTCGTAATTGACAGTTGAAGGTAAATTGCGTCAAGGGGATTGTGCTAATTAATTTAGTTTCAAAAATGTTGATCAAAAGCTCAGTAAGGCTTTTGCGGAAACCGCTCGTGGCTCAGTTCAGCCCGCCCAAACGGAATTGGGCGCAAGTTGGCTCGATTATTGCGGTACCACCGAGGAACAAATGTTCTTTTGGAGTAAGTATTTTTGTACTGAACAGTGCCGTAGGCATCTAATAGAATGGCGGAGTAAAAGTTTTTACATATTCTGTTTTTGTTCCACAGGAATTTCTCTTACATGCAGGATTCATGTTAACTGTGTGGCTGGCGCCGATGGCTTATTTCGCTTCACAAATAAAAGTATGGCGACGAGAATACATCGGTAAATAGAAAAGGTTTAAAGCAACAATAAAGAAATTTGAACCGTCACAAGTTGTTTTAAATAAGAGAGCCTCCGTGGCCCAGCTGGTTAGACGCCGGCGGTGAAACGAGAGGTCGCCGGTTTGATTCTCGTACCGAGACAAATGTTTGTGTGAACCTAAAGCATTTGTAAGGTCTGGGTGTTTGTGGGACCGAGAAGTCTCTCGTAGTTCCTGATCCACGACACAAGACTGGATCTCAGTGTGGGGTCAGGAATAAACTTTGGGTGTATTTATTAAATAGCTTATCAAATATAGAATGGAGCATTCGACAAAGTACACGTTTATTATCAGAGTTGTTTTTTCGGAATATTCCCTGACTTCTAATTATATTAATATACGAGAACTTCACATACATCGCCACATGGACTGTTGGAAGCGGCCTGCACAGACCAGGCGACTTCGTGCCACTGCGTGCGTAATCAGGGGGTTACTCTATACTCCAACACGAAGTTCGGACGTTAAACGTAACCTCGTATCATAAAAAAACAGTTTCTCACTACGGTTTTTCACTTCTAAAAATCAATACTATTTATGAAACCTATCATATTCTTCGAACATAGTTAACATTACGACGTAGGTACTCTGATGGGTACTCTGCAAAATTCGAAAATTTTGTTAAGCATTTAAGTATATTTGTAGTTTTACGTGCGATGTTCGAACATTCGTCGTGAGTGGGCATCCGACACTTCGCTTGCTTGTACGTTTCCTACACTCCGGAACCCCCAGCGGCAATCAGTTCTACGTGCTATGTGCCTGGCTCAATGATACTTCAATTTATTAATCCTAAGGCGCCATGAGCACGGGCGCTTAAAAAGCGTCGACTTTCACGGTTTTTAACCGTTCCCAATATTTATGTTTATAAACATCCAACACTCAACGTCGAAAATCCGACAGACCCCGACTTTTGTATCGGGATACAAAAGTGTCAAGTTTTAAAATCGGTTTCGAGTGAAAAAACGAATGGATTTACATTTATTTCATTGCAACGTTTTTTTTTTACCGCGAGTTCAAATAGCTCCCGTGCGAATGGGACCTAAGGGCTATTCATACGAAAAAACATATACCAATGAATTCCTTTGCACATAAAACATAAAATAAAAAAAAACAAATTGACAGTTCCTTCTTGACATTAGAGATGTCCCAGTAACCTTAAAAATCGATTAGTATATAAACCATTAGCTAATAGCTTTATTTTAAAATCGATTAAGAGGAGAAATAATAAAAATAGTTTTATTAATTGTTCCCCGAGCTTTATTATTTCTTGAAAGATGTGAGTTACGATTCAAAAATTGTATGTGATACGCCGCGTCGTTGACTAGAAAACCTTTGAAACCATACATTTTTTTAAAACGAATATATAAAATTGTTTAATAACGCTAGAATGGTAAATGGTTTTAACAGTATCAATGAAAGATCAGTAATTAAATTAAGATTGTTCGTTTGTTTCCTAATTATGGCATCTATCGTTAAAGTTGATTTTTGTATAAAAATATTCGATTTGAGTTTCAGTGCAGGACAGCGTAGTGGCGAAAAGTTCTGGACGGAAAGAGGATGTAGTAGTAACATTTGATAAAGTAATGTAACGATGGTTTATCATTTATGTAAACAGGATGGAAGAAACGCGACTAGTCAAGAAACATACAAGGCGAATGTGACTAAAAAAGTCTATAGGGTCTACGGACGGTCTAACGTCTACGAGCTTACACCAAATAATAGACCACTAACCTACACCATCGAAATCGGTGATACCCTAGGCAGGAGTCGGGCCAATAGGACCCTGAATCGATGAGATTGCATGAAAAAGTTGATGAATATGGATGAAGTGAAAACAATACGTCAGGATCGAGCAAAGTGAAGATCTTTGCCTACCCCTATGGAATATGCAATCGATTGAATTGATTTTTCTACAATCAGTTATTTATCACAACCCTACTTGTTACTTCTCAAAACCAAAAACTAAAAACGACACCGATCTTGAAAATAAACAAGTCTGTTTTATTATTTTTATGTATTGTAAAGATCCAAAATATGAAAGACTCTAAACAAGCGCAAACACCTATAGAAGATTTAGGGGAACTACGCAGTTATTTCGCATCGCACAATACTTTTCGTGAATATATAGCGCATACTTCTAAAGTTCATTCTGTCGGTTGGTCCTGCGATGGGAGAAGACTCGCATCAGGATCATTCGACAAAAGCGTCGCTATATTTACGTTAGAAAGAAATAGACTGGTAAGATTTTATGTTACAAGTTATATTTCAACATAAAATAATTTACATTTTAGGTTATGTTAATATTTCTTTAAAAATAATTATGAGTGTAGACAAAGGAAGCTGCAACCATACAGCCAACGCTTGAGTGTTCTTGTTATGCTCATTTTAGGTGCAAGATTTCATATTCAGAGGACACACCGGGTCTGTAGACCAACTTTGCTGGCATGCATCAAACCCTGATCTTCTCAGCACTGCAAGTGGAGACAAGTCTGTCCGAATATGGGATACAAGGTGAGATTAATATCATCCTAGAATCTTGATTATTAACAGCCTTATTTATGATTTAGTTTTATCACAAAGTAAAAGTTTATTGATGTGTCTCTGCCTTTGGCAATTGTTCAAATATAATGTTTTACTTTAATTATCCTCTTAGTTATTATTCTATAAAATGATCGTAAATAAGAAACAAATTGTAATAATTTGTTTTTAGATCACACAAATGTGCAGCAATCATAGCTACGAAAGGAGAGAACATTAATGTGGCATGGTCCCCCAATGGCAGCACCATAGCAGTGGGTAATAAGGAAGACTTGGTTTCATTCATAGACACAAGGACATATAAAGTGGTAAGATTTTCACATTACTAAAATTTTATATTTGGTATTGCTAAGGGTGCAATGTTGATATCCATTCAGAAACTAATGTTGATAACATTAAAAACCTTACAGGTGTACAATATTTGAAATCAGTTACATATAAACCAGTATAAAATATGAAATTTTCCTGTTATAAAATATGAAAAATTTTATGAATTTTTTTTTATGAAATACTATTTGGAGACAACTTTCATTAGGAAAAGTTGCAGTTGCTACTGTAGTATATTAGCCACTTAGTTTATGCCATTGTAAAAACAAAATAGTTTGGGACTCTGAAAACAAATTTAGTGCCTTGTATAAAAGTGTCATATATTTCTTACATGTTTATTATTATAAAAATTGTTTTTAATTAAAGCTTTTTGTTGCAGGTTGTGGAAGAGCAGTTCAATTTTGAAGTGAATGAGATCTCATGGAATAACACTTCGGATTTGTTCTTCCTTACAAATGGATTAGGATGTGTTCACATTATGACGTATGTATTATATTGTTAATTTAGTATTAAGTATATTTTTAAATGTATACTTTCAAAGATGTATGTTTAGGCCTTGGGGTACTGTTATATTATTTGTTCAGAGGTACATACCTCTGTATTTTTTTTGTGCATACATATGCACAAAAAAAATGTCTTCCAAAAGCACAATATCGGTGACAAACACCCTGACCCGAAACAGATACTTGCGGTTCATACAAACATTTGTTTCAGTGTGGGGATCGAACCCGCACCCTCTCAATTCACAGCCGGCGTCTAATCAACTGCACGATAGAGGCTGTCAATTAATATAAATGTTTGATTTAGGTACCCGTCACTAGAACTCCAGACGGTTTTGAAGGCGCACCCCGGCACGTGCATCTGCATAGAGCACGACCCCACGGGCCGGTACTTCGCCACCGGCTCGGCGGATGCCCTCGTCTCGCTGTGGGATGTCAACGAGCTGGCGTGTCTGCGAGTGTTTTCTAGGTGAGGGCTGAAGCTTAGAGTATTTATAATATAGAGGGAACGCCAACCCGCACTAGGCCAGCATAGTGGACTATATGGCCTAACCACTCTCAATCGTACTCGCGATTGTAAAGGAGGCCCGTGCCCTGCAGTGGGACGTAAATGGGCTGATACAGATACAGTTGTCATATATTCGCATCG
Source organism: Hyles euphorbiae (assembly GCA_023078785.2). NCBI lineage: Eukaryota > Metazoa > Arthropoda > Insecta > Lepidoptera > Sphingidae > Hyles > Hyles euphorbiae. The sequence goes on from CM041030.1 coordinate 1,999,813, forward strand.
TGAAAAACGTAGATATTTTCTTATTCGTAAAGTTGGTAGCGCTCCTATATTAGGGAAAATTCAAATAATTATTTAGCAATAAATTGCTATCACAATGCATGTTTATGTAACAGTAAACGTTGCTAACTTAGATTTTATCAACCAAATATATGAAATAAAAATATAAGGTACAATACATTGACATAAATATGGACAGGGCAGAACGCGTGTAAGATGTTCCGATGTAAGTGGTGCGCGCGCTCCAGTACATTTTAGTGAAGCGTTACTGAAATAAGTCGTCGCTCGCAACGATTTTGAAAATCCTTACTTGCTATTATAGCAGAAGATAATATTTTTAACACCGTTTAGGCGAAATGTATGAAATTAAATTAATTTGATATGGATATTAGCTCGATTTTCACGGTCATCTTGTTGAAAGTCCAAATGTTCTTACGGGCCTATCCTTAGTTTTTCAATCATGGTACAAATGTAATATGTTCTGGTTGCAGGTTAGAATGGCCGGTGCGCACTCTGTCGTTCAGTTTCGACGGCCGACTGCTGGCGTCCGCGAGCGAGGATCACATCATCGACATTGGAGACACGGAAACTGGTACGTTTAAAACTATTTACGGATTTTTAGCGGATTTGATTTCATCTTTACATCGAATGTTGTCGAAGAACCGTTGGGGTAAACGTGTTCTTGAGTGGAGACCTTGTCTTGGCAGGCGTAGTGTAGGAAGCCCTCTAGCTAAGTGTAGTGATGATTTGCGAAAGTTCGCTGGCTGATGCTGTACTTACCTAAATACTGCTGAATGATGCACCGGCACACTGTCACATAACAACCGAAAAATAGAATAGTGTTTTTGATTCAAGTTGTTACACGTGTAACTGTTACTTGCGTCCACTACCCGAGGTTACAATTTAGTAACCTACCCACATATAACGTGCCCGAACAACAGTCGTTAATTTCAAGTGTTTATGAATGAAGTTGGAATTAAACTAATTTCACAGTACAATTTAAAAAATAATTGACGATCTATAATTTTTCGAGAAATTAACTACGTATAAATGTTTTTCGTGTTGATAAATTTTTAGTTTATTTATGTACATAAGTGTTCGTTTATATTCCGTGGCATAACGACCTGGCTAAAGTTGCAGGAAGTCGCTGGATGCAGGTCGATGTGGAGATCCTTGGGGGAGGCCTATCAGCAGTGGACTTCCTGTGGCTAAGATGATGATGATGAGACTGTGGCGTTACGATCCATAGTCCATACATGTCTTTTTATGTTTCTAGGCGAGAAAGTAGCAGAGATCCCGGTGCAAGCGTCGACATTCACAGTTGCGTGGCATCCCTCCAGGTACCTCCTGGCCTTCGCCTGCGAGGACAAGGACCCGCCTGAAAGAAAGAGGGACGCGGGGAACCTCAAGTTGTGGGGACTGCCGAATAGTGGATAGAGTATACATTAAATAGAAGTGACTGTTCAATTGTGCTCAGTTAAGTGAAATATTGTCTTGTGCCCAATTTGGTGATCAGTGTTCCTCTATCATGTTGTCATGTTCATCTTGACAAGAAAATCAGATCCTTTGCAGTTTCCGTCAGATATAAATATGGATTAACTATAATTGAGTATTTGTGCTGTTATGTGAAATATTTTTCTTGTGCCCAATTTGGTGATTAATGTTACTGTAACATCTTGATAAGGAAATCAGCTTCGTTGTTGGTTCCATCACATCAATATGGTCTTTTCATCATGCCAATATAAAAGAATATTTTAAATTTAGCTATATTTGACAACATTGAAACATAATTTGACCTGTTAATTTGATTGTTTGTATGGAATATTGTGAGGTACGTCGAAATGGGCTCGGTGTAAGTAAAGTATAGAATAAGTTAAATTTAAGATATTAATAATAAATAACAATTTGTAAAGCTAGATCATTTTGTTTTGATTTCAATATAAACGACTTGAAAATATGTTATTGCAATACCTTTGCAGAGTTTATGGTGTTCGCGTGTTAAAATCGCAGGGCACACCTCTGACTCTTCGGGGTCACGTGTGTATTGATAGCCAATCACCACGCTCTATAATGTTGAAGAAAGACATCGTGAAGAAACCTGCATATCATAACGATTTATAAGAATATTCATGGTATGTAAAGTGCGCTAACTCGCACTAGGCCAGTCGCCAGCGTGGTGGACTATTTGGCCAATCACTCTCTCACTCTTACAACAACCATTCTTAATCTTACTCTCGATTGTAGAAAAGCCCGTGCCCTGCAGTGGGACTTAGGGCTGAAACTGCGTTAAGCGGGCACTCGCGCGGTTTCATACATGCGTGCTCCGTCGCGGAGATCCGCGCGGGCGTCCCGCACGGGGAGGCGCGTCCCGCACCCGCGCCGCGGAGCCCGCCTTCGTGCGTCGGAACCCGTCGCGGGGGCACGCGCGGTAAAGCGCGCGGTGTCCGCCAGCGGTAACATGACGGTGATGACATACGGCACCGAGACGTGGCCTCTCACTGTGGGCCTTATTAGAAGGCTCAAAGTCACTCAACGAGCGATGGAGAGGACTATGCTCGGTATTTCCCTACGAAATCGACTCAGAAATGAGGAGATCCGTAGGAGAACAAAGGTAACCGACATAGCCCAAAGGATTAGTAAGTTGAAGTGGCAGTGGGCCGAAAGGTTCTAGAGTGAATGCCACGTACAGGCAAGCGAAATGTCGGACGCCCCCCTACAAGGTGGACGGACGACCTGGCTACATTTGCAGGAAGTCGCTGGATGCACGCCGCTTCCAACAGGTAGATGCGGACACCGTTGGGGGAGGCCGATGTTCAGCAGTGGACTTCCTGTGGCTGAGATGATGATGATGAATATACTTGAGCAAAAATTAAGATTTTTACTTAGCGCAATGTTATTGCCAGCCTTTCCGTTGGTGATATGACTGATACAGATTTTACCCTTAAATTGTTGACCTTCAAATATGGTTCCAGTTTCGAAAATAATTCGCCATAGACCGGTAGCGAAACTTTAAAATATTTGTAAAATGAGTTTTCATTTTCTCTTAATTTACTGAACTTTACAACAAATTCTCCGCCTAGCAACCTTAATTCAATAAACGGGCTTCCTGGCTGTCGTTTTTCTTCGTTTTACTATGTAATAATATATTAAGCTCTCCATCGACACGACTGTACATGCACACCTTTAAAATTGAACCAGCGACACTGCGTAAATCCGGTCTCCGCGACGGGTACCCGCGACGGGGACCGACGCGTTCTCACGGAGCCCGCCCGCGTGTCCACGCGAGGAGACGCGGGCGCCCGCTTAACGCAGTTTCAGCCCTTATATGGACAGATAGAGCCTTTATTTAGTAGGAGAAATAATTATTAATAGTCAAAACACATTGATAAGTAAAACATTCTGGTAAAGAAATAAATTATTTTAATTGTATTTTGAGAAACTAAGTTATTTCATTTAATTAAGGTCACATAAATAAAATAATATTTACATACTAAGAATAGTAACTAAAAGTCAAATAATACAAATACATTAACATAGTAAAACGGAACTTACATAACATTACATTTGAGCATGGGATTGTGTTATTTACGCCCGAATACTCGCGTACGGCCCGGACATTTAAGCGGGATTTACGTAGTTAGGTGCGACATAATATTTAAGTTGCGTTCCAGTATTCGGGCGTAATTAGTTTTCCATGTACATACAAGTATCTTGTCAAAGCTTAGCTTATAGAAAACCCGTACAAACCAGTACAATATATTAATAGAATATAGATTAAATTATTTTAATGTTTACATTTGTTAACCAACTTATAAAGAGGAAGTTCTCAATTGGACTGTATTTTCTTTATGTTTTTATATCACCTTTGTAACAACAACGGCCTTATTCACAGACAGTTTTAAAATCCATTTAAGTTATCGAATATTTTGTCTTCTTCGCTCGAAACGGAATTCAAAAGAAAATGATAGAGACAAAACATTCTATTGTTAAAATAGGTTTTAAGACTATGAATAAGGCCGCGAGTATTTTATTTAAAATCTACTTGTAGTTTTTCACAACATAGGTCAAGCATATAGCTCATAAATTATTATCACCACTCTTTGTACAAAATCAACTCCTTTTATAAAGAAGATAATTTTAAGCCAGAATACCCAAGACATTTGGGGGTCGCAGTTTATCATCATTTGGAAAAACATTCACGAGGTATGATTGACTTCTAGAAGTTTTGTCATTACCAAGTTTCAGTCTGGAACCTTCTTTTATTCTCAAAGTCAGTCATGCATTTCTTCGCTTCTTCTACAGTGAGTCCACCGTATTTGCACAACACATGATCTGTGAAGGCGTCTCGCACATTGTCAGGCATGTTTTTAGACGAGCCTGATATAAATATACACGCTTGTTTTGAGTCTAACAACTGCCATAACTTCTCGCCGTTCTCTGCTATCTTGTGTTGGACGTATCTGTAAAAGTATGTGAATAAATACAACCTACAGTCACATACATAGTCATGACCACATATTAAGATTGAGTCTTGTGTCGTATCAGCAACTACGAGGGACTTTTCGGTCTCGCAAACACCGAGAATCAAAACAAATACTTGTGGATCACACAAATATTTGTCTCGGTGCGGTGATCGAAGTCACGGCCTATAGCAAGTAATAGTGATTGGTGAATTTCTCTAATTAGCTAATTAAAAAACAATTCATAAATCGGGGAATGATTTTGTTTTTTGCAGTACGGGTGAAGTATAAATCTTGAGGCCTATATACGGCAATGTGGTAATGAGCTTATACGAGTGTATAGGTAGATAGTAGATACATAGTCAACACATATTTTATTGGTAGCAGATAATTTATTGTTGTGAGTATTCTTGACTTAGATGGTAGTCTTTACGCTTGTGTTTAATGATAGCGGAATATTCGTTAAGACGTACATAATTGTGACTAGCATAATTTTGTCGAATTGCATTATTTGGATACAATCGACCTGACATGAAGTGCATTGTATTAATATTGCACTAAATTTTAAATAAAATGTTTTCATCTAACAAATAATAACAGTGACAATAACATATTCCAATATAGTTTGATACTCACACTTTATTCTCCTGATCCCTCGAGAACGCCGTATACAACGACAATTCATTCCTCTGCACCATGCCTTCAAGTTCTTCCTTACAATGGAAGTCCTTATCCTTGTACCGGCAGCCGAAGAATAAGTGCATATTGTCGCTAGTGGCAGTGCGGAGATGAGATCTCTCCTGAAGATTACTACGGAACGCCGCCAGGCCTGTCCCGGGACCTACCATTATGTATGGAGTGTCCTGGGAAAATAACGGTGCTTTTGTATTGTACAGTTCTGTATCAGCCCATATACGTCCTACTAGAGGGCACGAACCTCCTCTACAATCGAGAGTACGATTGAGAGAGGTTAGGTTGTACAGTTCGTAGATACTTTATTATCCCTAGGCGAAGAAGGAACGACTAACTATTAAGAGTGGCACTACAAGCAACGTACTGGAGTAACTTCAGCGTATTCGAAGTGCCGATGGAGTAACATGGGGTAAAAATACTGCCAGAACCCGAGAGGATTTTCCACATAAAAAATGAGGTATTTTAGTTATGCATATGTGTGTCTAGACGCTGTTTAATTCGTAAACTTTTTAGATTCCTATACCTAGTAAGACATTTAAATGATCGTCTTTATGCAAATGATGTCCGCTATTGAAATTAATCTTTGCTCAAGAATTACCACATTGGGCATTTAGCGATTTTCTGCAAGATAGGTGTTTGAATGCTATTATTTGATTGTTAGTTATGGCATTTATTTTAGATCTTCACAAACATGATTGTCTGCCTATTGATCTGATCAGCGTTGCACTAGAAGACAAGGGGAGAGTGTAGTCACTTTGTCCAACCAGATTTAAAAGTCGCGGAGGCATGTAAGTGTCCTATGATAGGCATCGTGTCTTCAACTCAGTCAAGTTTAAGATCTACATGCAGAATAATATAAAGTTATACTCAATACTTACAACATTAGTAGGGAACAGAAAGGTGCCGTTCTTAATCCATCCATACACAGTGCTGTCTACATCGAGATCCTTGAGCCAGTTGGAGGCGAGGCCAAGTCTAGGCTTCTTCAGTTTAGTCTGATACTGAACTACGGCCACTAACAGTTCTATGTCACGACCATTACTGGGAAGCGCGCTGCTGGCTATTGAGAACGAACGAGGCTTGATGGTAGAGAATAACTCGAATAGGATTTCGATGGTCAATTTTGACGCTGATTTGTGGAAGTCGTGTAGCACCTGTAAAGAATATTAGAAAAATATAAACAAATAACAGGAAAATAAATAAATGCCATAAAAACTGATTTCCAAACTTCGTTTCATCATTTACATTTACTACTTCATAAAACCATACTTTTAGAACTTATACTGACAATAATCACAAATCTAAAAGACCCTGCAAATCTCACCAACCTCTAAAATGGTCCGCTTAGGCCTCCGGCAGTAGTTGAGCCACTCTTCCTGCCCCTCTGGAGAGCTGAGTTCCAGACACTTCTCTCTCTCCAGCTTATCCTCAGAGACTAGTGCTAGCAGAGAGAACACATACTGGGTGGGGTAGGCACGCAGGTCCCAGTATTGCTCCGCTATCTCATACATGGTTAGTGATGACTGAAGGTAGTCAGGTACAGGCATTTCTGAAATATGGCAGCAACGATTTTTTACTTTTCAAGTTCTTTGTTATTGAAACGTTTATCTAACGGTGATTTATCGTATCGTTATCAAATATGGAGAGGATTAATGAAAGTGATTGCATAACGTTGGAAATGAATGTGTTAAAGACATAACTTTTGTTGTAGAGTAAAATATTCCCGGAATGTTTGGTGAGGAATGTATTAATTTTTATATTGGTATCCTTTTTGATATATGTATTACTGTTGCGTCGTGATACAGTCATAATTTATATTACAATTGAAGTCCTTTTCTCTTTACGGCTTGCTGGTAAGACATCCAAAATTTCTCAACCACTTTCTATAATATTTAAGCTATCAGTTTACTTTTAAGTGTGGCATATTCCAATAAACAATTAGTAATTTATGTTTTCTTCCTTACACATTTCTTTTACATACATTTATAACAGTGAACATATATGCAAATCCAATACCTACGAAACCCATAGCAGAGCTGTAACCTAGGGGACCATAAAATAAAACAAGTAAATACAAAACAAAATATATTTATTCATCGTCCTGCCTCCATCCGTCGTCGTTACTGAGGAACCTCCTCTTGGCGGCAGTGTTCATGTAGGGGCGCAGCGCCCACTCCGTGTCGGCCGCGTCGAGAGCCTCCAGCGTGCCCAACTTTATCTCGTACAGCTTCATTTGGAACCGAGGACCTATCTCCGTCAACTCTATGTCTTTACCAGCCTGCGGGATAACAAACATAGTTTACATCGTTACAGGATCATATGTAATGAAAAACGTGTTACTGGTGGTGATTCTCATATGTCAGAGGCAGTCTAGGCAGGTACCACCGCAATGTCTATAATCTATATCTCCCCACCAACAGCAGTGGAAATGCAATATTGTGTTTGGTCTGAAGGACATTGTAGCCTGAGTAACTTCTGGACATATTGAAACTTAACATCTTAAGTCTCAGGATGGCTAGCGTAGTGGAACGCAAAGCATTGCTTTGTAATTCAAGGTGTTGTTTGGTTTTGTTACTGTTCATGAGCGGTCGTATCACTTACCGTCAGGCAAATAGCATGCTCGTCTCGACATTCATTGTAATAAAAAAATAAAACAATAGTTTTTGGGTTCTAAAATTGATAAAAACATATTTAAAACCATAACTGAAACCAAAAAGCTAATTTATTTCTTAAACATCAGATTAGCAAGTAGTTTTTATTGATCCAATTTAAAGCTGAATTCAAAGTATTCGTTTTCCAAAGTATTATTATGGAAAGTCAAGGCAACATTATTTATATGAACCCGTAATACTTCATTTAATTGTAATATTTTGTATAGGAAATTCTTACCTTTCTGTATGTGTGTTGTCTGAAGCAAACATAGTCATCATGATTGGCGAATGTAATTACTCTTTTAGAATCCGGTTTCGGCACCGGGAATAAATATTTCAGTATGCTCATAGTTCGCAAACCTGTAACCAAATAAGACATAATTTAGTTCAAGACAATGTAATTTGTTTAAGTACTAAAAAAGTTATATTCCTTTTTATGTTTAAAACGAAGAGTGTCGCAAAAACATAAACTAATAAACTCGAAAATTATATGAATATGAATGAAAATAAGACGCTGCTTTTGATAGCGTAAACTCGTAGTGACCGAAAAAGGAAATTGCGAAACGTCATTTATGATTATAAATTATTATTATATTACAAAGTGTTAGTCAAAGTAGATTTTTTTGAATGTTTACTAAAATGGCTGTATATGAAAACTATCGGAGGTAGGACTATATTTTTTTTTCATATTTATATTTCTATCCCCCATACTAGGCGATCAACCAGTAGGTATAACATCTAGTTCTTCATCTTCTTTTTAATAATGGCTCCCCATAGTGAATGCCTAGTTCTGGGACACCCTGTATATGAATGAAATTAAAAAATACTCCATTCCCCACCGACCCTCTCAATTGTTTCATGCAACAAGTATACAAAGTTGGTGTTGGTAACTCACCAAGTTCAGTTTTGAAGTTGTGGAAGATGAGGTGTGGGTACTGTTCGCTCATGGGCCCGATGTCGGGGATGTCGTGGCGCATCACCACGCCCGACAGAGTGAACGACGCCGTCGGACCGTACGGTAAGTGGCATATCACCTGGGGACATCATTATGTTATTTCATAATTGGTTTCTTAGATTTACGCGAATGTTACATATTCAAATTTGGTTTAATATTTGAAACGTCGGGAATTTTGAAAAATGTAAAAATTTAACCAAATCCGCGACAAAATTTCAATAGTACTCTATCATTTTTTTCGGATTTACCAGTTTGTTCTAATGGCAAAGTGAAATATTACTTTATGATTTTTTAATATTTAACTTTATAATATACATTTGAGGAATTCATTTAGTTAAGATTTAAAAAATCAGGAACTCTTAACATAATAATTTTGACTGTGGTACAGTTGGATGACTGGCTGTGAAACAAGAGGTTTTGCTTTGATGCCCACACCTAGACAATTATTCTGGATGTTTATAGGACCGAAAAGTCACCCATAATTTCAGGGCCATGCATCTGACTGTTGGATGTATTATTATTTTTGTCTCTAAACTCATGTTTTGGCACTGATGATGTGGTAAAAAATATTCATTAAGCCACATTTAATTATTTATTAAGGCAAAAAACCTTATGATAGCTTTATGAACCTGCATTTGGCCAATACAGTGGAATAAGATTATAAGGCGTTCATATCTTGGGCCTATAATTTCAAGTTACAAATATTTGTTACTCACCAAACTATCAGGCACTCCTCTATGTTCATGTACCACTATAAAGTCTGTGACCTCATTAGCTCTGCACGCGTGTATCAACTGAGACATCTCATAGCCACCACGGTTCATTCTCTGACTGTTTGGGAATATTAATCTGCAAAGAAAATAAAAAAAATCAAATTGGTTTTCTTTCTGCTATATTTTTGTGTATTTCATTTTAGTCTAATTTAAAAAAAATACTTCATATTTAAAATTCTTTATGAGCCTTATATTTTACTAAATAATCATGACGTTTCTTAACTGTATAATACCAAAAGGCGTAAAATATGCATCAATAAGTTTTAATAGCACAATAACACATACCTCAGTTCCTTGACAAACATCTTCAGTCTAGCGCTAGGTTCTCTTGATGTAGTGATCATTATCTTAGGGTCCTCAACCCCTGCATATCTATACTCATCGTCCTGGGAGTTAAGAGTGTTTGCTCCTCCACTGAAACCACCAATCACTGCAGCCCTTTCAGGTCCTAGAAAATATTTCATTACATAGAAGATTTAAATTCATTTTGTGATCAATTGATTTGTAAGTAAAGGGGAATATTTCACAAATCATGCTATCACTGAATATGTAATATGAATGCTAGAATTTTTTATGATTTTATACCAATTTTGAAAAGTTTGTCCAAGTGTGTAATTTAGAGTAATCCAGTGAGTGAAGTGAGTGACAGTCTCGGTGGTGCAGTTGGTTAAATAATAACTGTGCAACAAGAGGCTGTGAGTTCAATCCTTGCACCAAGACAAATGTTTGTGAAGCCCACAAAATATTTGTCACGGGTCTGGGTGTTTGTGAACCGGAAAGTCTCTCTTAGTTCCTGATACTCACAAAACATGACTTAATTAATCTAAATATTGGGTCAGGACTAGGTGGTGACTGTCAAGTGTATTTATTAAGTAAATATTTATATGACCGATTTCGGAAATTACTATAAAAGTTGTACCATGAGTAGAAATTATCGAGACTGGCTACAAACGCAACTAAGTTAACTAACATTGATTGTTTACGTTTTAGGTTATGTGAACAAACACATAATATCTGGCCAAAACGTCTTAATCTACTTACCTTTGTCCTCATATTCCGCTCGTTTCTGTAATGCAAGCGCTTCTTTCCGCAAATCGCCGTGTATCGGAATGTTCTCTTCCAAACATCGTTTTAATTGATCCTTCTTTGCTTGAATACTTTTTTGTTTATCTTCTTTAGACTTTCTGTACAGATACTCACGACGCAAACGCGCCTGTCTACGCAACATTATGTTTTATTACCTTTAAGCGCTTATTTAAATATAAAATTTATAATAAAATACACTTGTGTTTAAAACCGAAACCGAGGCAATATTCGAGTGACAGATGTCAAATGTCAATACACACGTGTTTTTGAAATATGGCGTTTAGTTATTGCACAATTTTGTTTCGTTTAGCGGGCCTTTAAACTATTTATTATTACCCTACCTGTATGTACTATGTAGAAACATTACTAAAAATATTAAATATTGATAGAAATATACATAAAAACACGAAAACATTAATTTGTCAAACCAACACATATGCTCCTTGATTTGCAATAATAGAACGCTTTTGCCACAACAAAATAAAAAACTGCATTTCATGTGCACCTTCATGAATATATTTTGGTGTAATAAACTATTTTATACAGTATTTTCACTTAATTTCGCATTGTTTAGTACTTAAACGTCATAAATTATTTGTTATTTTTATACCTTCCTATTCCATCATAAAATGTATTGGCTAAACTTTAATTTACACAATAAAAGGTGGTACAAAAGCATTGCATACATATTATTGCAGGCTTAAAATATCTTGTAGGAAAAGATTATATCAATATTCATTCCTTCAAGTGATTTTAAGGGATTATGATAAGTGACAACAGAATTTATATGGAACTGAAGTATTTGACTAACCTGCATGACATTCTTCTACCCTCAATCTATAATGTGGCAGTATATCGAGGTTGTGGGTTGCAAATATACCAAAGAGGTCATCTATATCCTCTTTGGAATTGCGAGGCCTAATGTTCATCACATCACCGGGCTTGTAGCTAACGGCACATACATCAGATCTTAGAGTAATGAGTCTTACATCCTAAGGAACATGAGGACTACATTAAAATATATTTTACATTGCTTTGTTTTTCTATAAATTTTTAACAATATGAAGTGGTGGTGAAAATACTTAACAATTTACAAGATTTTGATCAAAGAATCTTTTGATTAGATATATATAATAATAAATAATAAAATAAAAAACTTACTTGAAAATGTGAGACATCTGTAGTTCTGACATTGGAAGCTATTCGCAGGGGCAGACCTTTTACAGTAGGTTTCATGCCTTCTCTAAAATATATATCTGAGCTAAAACTAGATGTATCTATTGACTTTTCATTTTTAACTAGTGACACCTTCCACCGAGGTATAAAGTCTGCCTTTATATCCAGCTGTAGATCTGGGAGGAACTGTTTGAGTTTTTTAAAGAACTCTTTTACCCATGGAGACATTACTGCATCATGGCCTAAGTCGTGTTGATAGTCGCAGAGACCTGTAAACAATGGATAAAAGTAACATGTTTAATTTGGTTTGTATAAATCAGATAATCTGAGGTAGTTTCAGCTAGAACAATCATTAGAGTATGTTGTAAGTTGGAAAAAAATCATTATGATATCAATTTAAACATTTTAAGTCCAAATATGCACAACATTTTGCTGACATTATAAAACATTTTATGATCCATTACAAAAAAAGTGTTTCAAAAGGATTTCCATTTTAATTGGAAGCAGCTAATGTTCAGTAATTTCTTACAAACTTAATCGGGCTGTCATTAAGTCACTGGTATGATTTTATTCATTATCTCTTTATAAATGAAATATTTACCAATATCAACTAGTGGTGTTGCTCCCAACTGCATCAATCGTCTGTGGAGTTTTTTGCCGGCAAAATTAAACTGCGCATACGACGAATCACCAAGACCCAGCACTCCATACTTCATTTTCACAAGAGAGTTCGGGGGAAGGTTGACTCTCAGAAGAAACCGCCAGAACTGGCTCATATTGTCAGGTTCGACTCCCCGGCCGGTCGTAGAGCACACGAATATCACATATTGCTCATGTATAAGCTGCGATATTGGATAGTCATCCATAGCCAAAACAGGACCTCGAAAGCCTAAAGCCTTCGTCATTCGCCATATCCTTTCCGCTATTTCTTGAGCAGTGAAAGTTTGGCTCCCGTACAGCACTAAAAGTCGCTTGGAATCCACCATGTTTAGTCAATATCACAGGTCAATATACTGTGTACAGAATATCTTATAAAATTCAAATCTTGTGAAATATTTTTTTATTAACTATCTGTCAATTGTCAAAGTGAAGATAACAAATGTCACCACAGACTGAAGTTGATAACCAAGGCCGCGTTCCACTAAGCGATAGCTACGCCCAAAACACTTATTTGGCCATTCCACCGCCGCGCCGGGCCGCCCCGAGCCGTCGCGTCGCGTCGCGTCGTGTTTTGACATACGCCGACATACGCACATCCGATACTTCCAAGAGGTGGTTCGTGGTGAGCGCTTAAAGTATATACATAAGGGTGAGCGTTTTGAAAAATTGGCGGCAATGTCAGGTGTCAAAGCAAGAAAGATGGCGATTTGCGAAGGCGAAATTCTATTATAATATGATATGGCTAGACATTTTGCTATAAGTTAATGTTTCTGCAGCACATCCCCAACGTGCTTTGATTTTCATGTGAAATTGATGAATTGCTACTTGCTGGTGCGTTATTACCAGGGCCGCGCCGACACCCGGCAGCGCCTGTGTGCGGAACTTATGAAGCGCCTCTTTTTTAACGAATCTTCCTAAAAAACGAATTGAATTTTTTTACGAATATTTTTAATTGTTAATTTTGACCGAAATAAATGTTCTCCAGTTTTACAGTATCTGTATCAGCCCATATACGCCCCACTGCAGGGCACGGGCCTACTCTACAATCGAGAGTACGATTGAGAGTGGTTAGGCCATATAGTCCACCATGCTGCCCTAGTGCGGGTTGGCGGACTTACATACCATAGAAATGTTTATAAATCACTATGGTATGCAGGTTTCCTCACGATGTTTTCCTTCACCGTTTTAATGCGTGGTGATTGACTATCAATACACAAATGACTCCGAAAAGTCAGAGGTGTGCATTGGGATTCGAAACCGCGACCACCGTGAACATAAATCCAGCAATCTTTTTTGAAGACCATTTTTCTTACCACGCATATTTGATCCATTATCATAACCCTGTCCCCTTAAATTGTTTTTATCCAAATTAATGTTGTCTAGTTTTTCTATAATAAATGACGTTAATCCAGCGCCAGTTGTATCGATAATTGGACAGAAAGCTAGAAAATGCTCTCTTCTTCCAACTTTCTAGTTTCTGTGTTAAAATTGACAAATCTTATTATAATACTAATTTGTTCTACGTGTGAAACGTCAGGAGTACAATCCAGTATTATTGAAAAATATTTACTAATTCGATATAAATTTAAAATAAAATGTTGAATTTGATTACCGAGTATATAAATTATTTCATTTTGAATTTTATCTCCAAGATAGGTTGGCATATTTTTAAAATCCGTATCATTCGTTACGCGTCGTACGTATGTGCTCAGTCATTGTAAGATCAAATTTTCCTAACATTTCAATACATTTTAAAAATTACCATTGTTACGATCATATAATTTTTGGCTTTGGCCACGAAAAGGCATATTTTGTGTACTTAGAAATTGGACCACATATATTATTCTTTTGATTACATCGTACCAGCGCTGCTTTTCAACCTCTAAAAGTTTTTATTGAATACTATCAATAGTGTTTTTATTTTTAAGAGCATGACACAAATCTGTCCATTTTTTATAATTATTGAAATGAGCAGAACTTTTCTCATGTCTGCTGCAATACAAAGCTAGATGTTGCAAATAACTAATTCCCTCGCAGAATTTATTTTTATGTTTTGATTCAAATAGCTTGCAACAGAAGCAGTAAATGGCATTTTTGGACACTGAATACAGCAGCCACTCTCTGTGATACTTTTCACCGTTTCCTAAATGCCTTTCATAATAATACTCAGAAAATTTTCGTCCCGAAGAGTCACGCGGAAAATTATACTGTTTAATTTGTTTAATCGGATTTTCTATTACTACTGCATCAAAGTAGCGTTTAAAACTTCTGGCCAGGCTCCAGGTTCATCTTTAGAAAAAGTTGGTGGTGACGATAATTGTCTTGACGGTGACGATGGTGTATCAAGCACAGGCACAGACGTAAATTCGGCGACATCATCTTAAATTAAAACCAGACAAACAAAAACATAATATTGTTCACATGAGTACCTACCTATCTATCTCCATGTCTGAATAAACTGATGTATCTATCTATTAATAATTATTTTTATTTATTCAAATTAGGGTGTCTGTTTGTAATATTAAAATAATCGCTTTTTACTAAATGCTTATGGAAGTCAGCATTTAGTAAAAAGTAAATAAAACACGGTACATAAAACAAAATAACATTTTTTACAATTTTTGTCTGTCTGTTCCTTCCGTCTAATTTCTAAAATGACCGGGAAAAAAGTTAGTTTTCCTATTCAAAATAAAAAAAAAACGTTTTTTTAAATATCCCATACAGAAGTTATATTTATTTGTATAGAAAATAACATAAAAAGTACATACCACTACATGAAGCGTTTCTTGAATCAGATTTAATATCACTTTCATCGATAACATGACTGGTTTCTGTCTCTAATGATTGTGTCGAAGTGGATGGTAGTGCCGTAAAATATTTACTTATTTTAGTTGCATTTCTATTACGTTCTTCTTCTTGTTTTCTTTTCCTTATTAGATTCTGGTAACCAGATAATTTCTTTTTTTTATCATGATTAATATCACTCATCGTGAAAACACGTTAAAACAATCAGTAACACACAAACTATTTACTATAAAAATTCAATGCGCACCTTACACACACTTTCAGTCAAATGATTGTTCAATTGTTTTGTTTTGGCTTGGCCGACCGAGGTTGCGTCGCCCGCATCGCATCGGGTTGCGTTCACAAACTCACTCATACTCATACAAACTCGGCGCCTCTACGGTTCAAAATAACTAACTGTAGTTACTACAGTTAGTTAGTTGTTATTTGGTACTTTAACTGTAGTTCAAAAGAACTGCCGCCACTTTAACGTTTAGCTCATAAGTAATGTAAACTAAAACACTAAGCGTAAAATGAAACCATAAACGTGAATAATAATAAACATATAAATATTGAGAGACTTGTTCAATAAGCGTACTATATGTTTTGTTGTTTACAAGGCCTATGTTGCGCCTATTGTACCTACTTACTTATTGATGCTCCACAACAAAAAACACAATAATTTAGGTAACAAAAATAATTTAGGTGGCAGTGGCAGCGCGGCGCCCCTATTGTCTTGGCGCCTGTGTGCGCCGCACACTTCGCACACAGGGGCGGCTCGGCCCTGGTTATTACCATGCACCACCTAATTTTGGCTACATTAGGACGTCAATTAATTAAATAATCCGCTAAAATAAAATATAACAATTAATTTGATACCTTCAAAGGAGAAGGGGCATCCCAGCCTACTGACCAATACGATGAGCGAAATGTCATTGGGAAGGTCTTTTCGGGTGCTACAACATCTTGTATGATAACAAAACCTAAATCGCTGTATTTTAAAAAATATAGCTACTTAAAGACTGCACGAAAATATTGGTTTAGTGGAACGCACCGTAATTTATGAATGACGACGTTTCGTTTCATGTGAAATTGCAATATTTCATGCAAAGATTTTATGTATGATTATGTTGCAGAAAATATTGTTTAAATAATTCAGTAACATTGCAAATGATAAAATTATAATACAATTTATCTAATAATATACACCTTGGACATTGTCTATTCTTTTACCATAACATAATTTGAAGATATTATCAGGAAACCAAGCAAGAAAGCATTCGCAGAATTCAATTAACATGTGCTGCTATTAGTAAGTTGAGCGATCTTTTCAAATCAATCATTATCCCTCAGTATAGTCTTAGTCTTTTATTATATTAAATCCGACGAATAACCAAGGTTGTAGATGTGAGAGAACGCATCACCAAGTTGAAGAAGTGTGGCAGGGTATCTGTCCTAGACGTTTAGACTAGTACACTGAAGGAGTGGTGGCCAAGAGAGACACGGCGGGTAAGAGGCAGACCGCCTGCCAAATGGTCGGATAACATCGTGGGAGGCGCAGGAAAACAGTGGGTACGCTAATCGCTTAGCACAGGACAGAATCATGGGACTTGCAAATCAAGAGCTCAGCAATAGGTTGATATAGATATAAAATAACAAATCACATTTTACAATAATTATTTTAAAAACTGGTTTTGTGTCTAAGAAACAACACTTGTAAAAGTCATCTGAATTCTATGGGCGTGTGGCGAAATTTAAACTAAAAATAAAAGACAAAAAATAGTAATATATTTAAAGTATACTTGATAATGGAGATATTGTTATTATAATTTAAACAACAAACATTTATATTCGTAATCTGTTTTATATGCTACGTTAAGTGCGCAGGCGAGAGGCAATAACAAACACAGTAGTTAGATGCACACTGATTTATTACATGGCAATGGTGGCGCGCGGAACGCAGTACGCATACACGCTTATTATATGAATAGTCATTACGCATATTTATCATCACCTAAATTATTAACATATCTAGTGTAACAAAACGTGAAGAGAAAAAGACGGGTTGCACTCCGGGAGTGCCGGCAGAAGTGAAAACTTGATTATTAACGTTGAGCATGTTTAATATTTTGGAATGGTTAGGGAATAATTTTGCACCAATTGCTTTATCAGTATAAAAGTACTATCATTTATGTGGTAGAATACAATATTCATTTATTGCGCTATCGTACACAAACATGACAATTTATATTACATTAAAAATTTAACACTTTAAAACTATTACAATTATTTTACATTAAAAAGTTTATCTCTCCGAAAAATCAACTTTCATCCATAATTTCAACGACTTTTTCACCATCATCATTACCAGAACTATCATCGCCAATCTCTAAAACTGATACGATAGGTTTATGGTAGCTGAAGTAAGAAACGAACAGTTTTGATTCGAACCTATTTAAATGTCTAATAAAGACCGCATCAATAGTAGTTTTGTATTTCGTTGTGCTAAGATTGCGATCATTCGACATAGTTAAACCAAATTCATTATTTAAAAATGCAATTAATAGTTGATTTTTATCGTCTGCGAAGTTTATGTTGAAATCTCCACTCAAAATCATTGGCAATTCATCAAAGCTTTATAAACTGACAGCTAACTGACAGCTAACTGACAGCTAACTGACAGCTGTCTACTCTCCATCCGTCTTACGCTTTTCGTCTTACGATCAGGTCACGTGTCCTGACGCGAGTTTAAGATTTTATACCCATTACAGAAAAAGTGCTCAACGCCGCTAAAGAAGTTTTCACTTCAAAAATACCGGGGGAAGACCGTGGGTACAGATTGCAAATTACATATAATTTTAGACTGCTGCCCCAGCCTGATCCCATAGTAAAAATAAGAAAAATCGTATTTTGCCTGCTCTCGATTGTCGAGCTCGTCAAGACGATTCCTCTGACTCCAAACACGGGGGGTTTACTTTAAGAAATGACGGAGTTATGCCTGGACAAATATTTTAGGGGAGAGAGGGAGGAATTTGGGGATTTGGTTGGGGCCAATCTGTAGAGCTCACCGAGCCGGTTCCAACGATACCAAACTCGGTGGGTCTACGATCTATATTGGCCGAGATAGGATTGGGGGGGGGGGTGAGGTAAATTTTCGGGGTGGGGGTAAGGGAGGGGGGGGGGAGGAAGGTTTCGTGGGGAGGCTAACTTAAATTAATTTTTTGGAGGTAAAATATTTTTTTTGGGGGGGTAATTTTTTGCGTAATTTGGGATTTCTGGCTGGGTCAATTTGTAGCCCTCACCAAGACGGTTCCGAGGATACCAAACTCGGTGGGTCTACGACCTATGTTGGCCGAGATAGGATTGGGGGGTGAGGTAAATTTTTTAGGCACTATTTCGGAATAAGGGTGGGGGAAGGCAGGGGGGGGGGGGGCTATGGGACAATTTTGGAAAAAGTGGGTGAAACTGAAAAAAAAAACGAAACAGTAGGCCCAGGCATACATTTTCGCCGCGCTGTAGAGAGGGGATAGCTGTCTACTCTCCATCCGTCCTACTAAGATGTTTATAAAGCAAACGTCATTGCCGTCCTACGCTTTTTCGATCAGGTCACGTGTCCTGACGCGAGTTTAAGATTTTATACCCATTACAGAAAAGTGCTCAACGCCGCTAAAGAAGTTTTCACTTCAAAAATACATCTCGCTACACGGAAACAAACAGTCAGAAAAATACTCTTTTTAAGTTCATAAACAACTTTCAACGTTAAAAACATGAGTCGATACTATCTTTTACATACCTATTATAAAAAATGTGTGTTATTTACCAATATACGTATTTTATACAATACAGTATTACTGCTTATCCATTTGAATACATTACATACGTCGTACATTTCATTTAGATCTAAAACTGCCCTCAACAGAATTTTAGACACATATCTTAGAAGAGATTCAAAAATGAACTAGATGGGATAGGACAAATCGTAAAGGCACGGGATGAGACGGAATGGATAATAAAGAGAAATGGCGAAACGGATCGGGAAGTAACTGGACAGACGGGACGGGATTGAGCAGGACAGGTCACAGTGGGGTGAAAACGGTACAGTATGATAGATAACATTTTGTAGAAAAGAAAATAGTTTATTGCAATGTTTGGCGAGACGAGCATGCTGTTCGCCTGGTAACCAATATAACCACACAAAAATCTTCGCACTCATACTAAGTTTCATAGTAAAACGAGAATTCTTTTTTATTATTTCAAAAAATATACAGCGTAAGTTACCCCCGTGATATAAATATTCATGAGATTTAAGAAAATAAGCACGAACTATCAAGTATTATTGTCTTTATAAATATATAATCCGTTATAATTTCAAAAGCTCTTAATTTAATTTGTTGCTGTGTAGAGTAAGACTTTATAGACAGTTTTAAATTCCATCTAAGTTACGTATCGAATGTTTTGTTCTCTTCGCTTAAATTGTATTCAAAAGTCGTCCGTAAGGGACAAAATATTCGAAATCTAAAATAGATTTTATAACTGTCTATGAATATAAAATATTACATAAATATAAATTACTCTAAGACTAATCTGTGGTCAGACTACAGACAAGATAGTCATAAAAAAGATAACATTTTCGAACCTTTTTTGCATAAATGCTATAAAATGTAGCCAATAATCATTATGAATCGTTTGCATATCTTAAAAGAATTAAATTAAATGAGATCCTAAGATCTTGTTCATTATTGCAAAACCTACGTTCTTTTTGCACTGTTAGCCATTTATCCCCAAATCACCCCTAACAACCCTCGCTCAATAAGCTTGCGTATACATCCCTTTCACTTTCATAGAGAAGTTTTGTGCCATCTCTGTCGCTACGGCCGCACGGCAGTCTCGCGGCCCGTGTTGGCGGGCTTAGTCGCTCGGATCAAAAAACCGCGGGAAATTGTTTCAGTGTAGTGAGTTTTGATTTGAAATTTTCAAATTCAGTTTTCCTTAGATTTGTCCAAGGAATAATTTATTAAAAATGTGAGTATATTTTAAATAATCGTTATATTTTATAAACCATAGTAATGGTCTTTGGAGCTATCACCTTTGGCATTTAAAATTGATATGAAGTATTTAAAAAAATATGAGTTAGTACAAAAAAATATAATGACATATTTAATAATAAAATAAAAATAGTACGAAATCTTTAAATATTATTTTTTCATTTATAAAAATAGTTAAGCTCGTAAATTTTTTCCCAGAATGATTAATGTAATTTTAAAAAATTGCTACGTGTCTTTCTTCTTGCCTTGAGTTGATTATATTTACTGCTTATTATTTTTTTATGTGTTATTGTGAGAATACAAAAAGCTTTAAGGAAAAAGCTAAATTTTTTATGGTTATTATTTGGCAATTTTATCCTTATTTTTAACGATGTGGCATTCATGCATGTAAAAAATTCATCATAGAATAATAATTATGATAAATTTTCCTTGATAGTGCGCACTATAAAACATATTTTAGCCAAATATATTAGGTATTCGTAGTTCAAATAATAAATTAACATTCAAAAGAAAAAAAATTGAATCAAGTATTATGTTTTCACATTTCAAGGATATTATTTGAAATGCTAAATATCGAGAACTTATTAAAGCTTTCAATAACCGAATACATTTTTTTAAATAGATAAAATATTCTTTATTTAATGACACAACTAGAAACAACATTAGCAACATACATCGGTTTCAATAATCTGAAATAATATTATCGTAAATTAAATTCTCAAAGAGGTATAAAATATATGTTAATAACATGCAAAGCATATTTTCTAGGCAACACATTTCCTTAACATTTCGTTCTTAGAATACGAAATAGGAATCCTAAAATTAAAGCAATGAGTCGATTTAATTTTTAGATGCTTTTTTATGAATAAAACCTTCTTATTAACAGAAGTTCACATTGTTATATCAAGAACCTATGTTATACGTAGTATAATAAGTATTATGACGACAATTAAGTACCCGTTAAACAAATTCGCTAACATGCAAAGATAGTCCAAAATATATGGTCATTACACGGTTATATTGAATCTCATGTTTGTACGCTTAGAACAAAGTTGACAAAAAACACACGTGATAAAAACTAACAATTAAATTCTAAAGTAAGTAATAAAGGATATAAAAATGCGGCCATTTTCCCGCCAAAATTGCGTCCCAGCCAACATAGAAGCATAGTTGCGTCATACGACCACGTGGCGTCATCGATTTCCCCCGCCCCACCCCGTTGCACCCCGCAACCACCCCCGGACCCTATCGAGTGTCTTTTACCTTTGACCTCTCGGTTTTGGCAAGATGTCCGAGTGCATTGATTTTATAGTCAATGGTACAATTTTGCGTCGAAAACAGATAGTATTTATCGTTTTAGGTATTTTATGGACATTATTACCACAAAAATATCATTAAATATAACCCATTAGGAATGA
Organism: Hyles euphorbiae; assembly: GCA_023078785.2. Lineage (NCBI taxonomy): Eukaryota > Metazoa > Arthropoda > Insecta > Lepidoptera > Sphingidae > Hyles > Hyles euphorbiae. The sequence goes on from CM041030.1 coordinate 2,021,511, forward strand.
AATCTTATCAAGAAACACTTACGAGTGGTATCCCCATCCCTTACTGTGTTGAATTTTTATTCTGATCTGAAATAATTACAACATTATATATTTCATAATCAATGTAGAGCAATCGAGATCTCTTGTCGGTCAATAAAATTACCATCCTGTTCTTATAGCCTAAAGATACAATGGCTAAACCCTAAACATCTTAGTAACTTCAAATTATTTTCTTTATTAGTTTGCAGTATTTGTTTTTACACCAAAAAAAGGAAACTAATAGAATCGTATAAGTAGGGTGTTTCGAATGTTGATATGCGCTGCATCCAATATTGGCGACACTACCGGGGTGCTATTATCCCACAAGATACACACGTAAATGAAATCTTTGAGGCTCTGACGTGAAACAACAAATTTTGTTTTTTTGAGCCCTGTTACTGGAGGATGAACACATTTTAAAGAACGGAAACATTACGTCAAAATTATTAATTTTTAATGTCTTATCCCTTTTGAGGCCAGTTATAGGGAGCAAAATATATTATTGTTCTAATATAATTGTTATATGAAGGTTTGAGTGTTATTAGTCGGCAATGAGCACCTATCATCATGTGATATGTTTTCTCGTTTAACAAAATATATGCACCGCCAATTTGCACCAAGTATACGTATATAAAACAAACAGCCGAAAATACTTACCACTTGTCATACATACAGACATGTCGGAAAATGTTTGGAAATTGTAATAAAACGTAGGTCCTAAACCCAATCTTAGTTTTGTATTGTATCGTGGATAAAACAAGCAGAAAGTAAGAAGTTTTTGGTCCTGCCACACCCGGATAAAAATAATATAGATCACATGACGATTATTTATCACAGCAAGGATTTAAAATATATGTTTGCTATCAATTTCTTGTTTATTACATCACGTTATTTGTAAATACATTATGTTACTAAATCATTATAATAAAAAAAGCGACTAAACAGTCACGATTTTCACTTTAACACGTCTTCAGTATAGTGGATAAGGCATACATAAAAATAATGAATGTTCTAGTTCAGATTACATAATAATAGACGCAATTGTATTTAATCCCTACTGGATAACAATTAAGTAAATTTATAATGCCGTCTCTTTTCCTTACCTAGATTTACGTTATTTTTATTTTATGTTAGTCTATTTTATTTTATTTCAGCGATTTTATGTGATCTCATGTTATTTTTGTTTGTAGTTTATTTTTAATATTTTTAATGTTTTCCTATTAGTGCATATTACCCTCTCTTTGTGAATGTTGTACACACCTCTAATAGATATGTGCATCAGCAATATATTTAATAAGTGTTGCAGTTAATTTTTAATGCATATATTGTTGGTGTGTCTATATTAAATAAATAAATAAATTGTATAGCGTATTATATTTCTAATCCCGTGAAAGGGAAAACGTGTTTTTGGGGATGTAATTCTTGGAATATGTATCTCTAATAGTCTACACGAGATAATTTAGTGCTATACAGCATGATCGTAGCCAGCCGTGGGATCAGGGTGGGGCAGCAGCCTTAAATCATATGTAATTACCAAACTGTACCCACGGTATTCTTCTATAACACCCTGCATCTGTGTTTATAATTCGAATCATTCTAAATACTTTGTTATTGCTTACCTGCCTAGTACTTTACCTAGATGATTTATTTTTTTAGAGTTGTTAAGGTACCTTACAGGTCAAAGCCAGGGTGGGGCAAGTGCCCCACTCTGCCCCACCGTGGCTACGCCCATGCTATACAGGTATAAAGATCATATGGTTTAAGCTAAATTAAGAAGCATTGATTTATCTTTTTGACAGGCCGAGCCCTCCAGTGGGACGTATATGGGCTGATACAGATACAGAATTATCTGTTGAAGTTTACGTATTATAAGTTGGTGGTTGCATATTCGTATTTGACCTAGAACAGACTACAGACTAGCTTGCACAAGTTGAAACATCCGTATTGACCGGGGCAAGTCTATCGCGTTTTAAAATCAATTAGGGTGCATATATTTTCACATAGCTCGGCATAATCCAGCTTAGCAGCAATAGGGAGTTGGACATGTAGGTGCTCTATCTTATAATCAATAATCTTGAATTCACCATGTAGTGACCCGTACTCACTACTCAGAGACATTAAAAGTAAATGAAATAATTACTTACTTTAGATTTTACGCAGATAATCTTTACTAAGTAACAAGTTAATTGACATTGGACAACTTCAGATAATTTTAACCCCTATCTTAATATAAAATAAAAACTTCAGCCAAAATTAGGAATAAGTAAACGAATTCCATTTAATTTCCTCAATAGTATTTGAATTTACTATACAAGTTTCCTTCAAGACGTCACACAATGTCTAGACAAAAACTAAACATTAATGCAATTAACTAATGTGATTACCAGATAAATGTAATTAGTTAAGCATATAAGAGAATCCAAATTCTCACAAAACATCTGTTGATAGAATAGATATTAACATTCATAAATACATTAATAGTAATATTGATATATCTGTAACTATTAAATATTTAGTTCTTTTATTGTCAGAACCGACTTTTGGTAGAAGCATTTCTATTTAGTTTAAGTGTATGATTATTGAGTACGTACATATACTTTCGCTTCCCTGATGTTACCTAGAATATATACCAAACGCAATAAAATTTTAGCATTTGTGGCACCCTGGACAAGTTTACCAAAGGGCTATGAGTGAGATTGTTAGGTTGTCTTGGGTGGGATTTCACTGGTGAATATTTTTATTTCTTCGCAGATAGAAACATTAATGAAGTGAAAAACTGTCTGCAACGCCTCTGCATTACTAGTGCTTTGGACAGTCGCCCAACCACGTCCTATCCAGTAACCTAATAAATCTTAATCCCAGTATAAATAAAACATTTTTCGTGAAATTGCAATTATTTACTGATGGTAGGTCTCTCATATGTAAAAGGTCGCCTGGGTAGGTACCACCACAATGTCTATTTCTCACACCAAAAAGCTGTTTAAATGCACTGTTGTATTTCGGATTTAAGGACATTGTAGCCAGAGTAACTACGGGACATATTGAGACTTAACATATTATGTCTCAGGATGACGAGCGCAGTGGAATGCTAAGCATTTCTTTGTAATTTATGATGTTATTTGGATTTGCTACTGCCCATGAGCGGTCGCATCGCTTACCATCTGACGAACGGCATGCTCGTCTAGCCATTCACTGCAATAAAAATTATTATAAAGAAAATAAGAAAATGTACGAAAATTGTCTCACAGCAAGACACAACTGATTAGCTCCCGTCTCGCGTGTTATTACAGAAGTCTTTTCAATACATATATGCCTTGACCTACATAAGGGTGTACACAACCCCAAAAATAGGTGTGTGGATGTTTGTTCGCCAGCGGTCCCTTACTGTGCGCAATTGCTCTCCACCAAATTGTTATTGTGCAAAATCCTCGGTCACCTACTTAATGCGGTTGAAAGGCCTTTTGTGGAGAAAAGCTAGGGGTAGCGTGTAGATAGTGGGTTGAAAATCGGCTGAATGTTATGAATAAAATGTTTTTAATAGGTCATAGATTTGGCGGGGAAAAAAGGTTTTTAAATAAAATAATTAAGGCGCCATTTACACGAGAATCATATGCCAATATTGCATACTATCACCGCCATACGATTATCGTGTTTTACAAATGTTTATAGTACGCGACAGGTCGAGTATTTTTGAGTCGAGTTATTTTTACTCTTATGTCATTTCTTTAAATTTTTTATCGTGTATTTTCCCACTGGTAGGCAAAAGTCTCCATCAACTCCTTCCATTAGTCTCTATTTTCTGCCGTTGCCGTTCATACGCTACTGAAATGATCAAGGTTCTGCCGTCTTTCATTGCGTTGCAAAAAAGACATCAATATAAACTACTTTGAACTTAATACTATATCACTAGAAACTTGCCATGTCGACCTGTGGTGGACTGAACATGATACATTTTTTTTACATCCTTACGACATTCGAATCTTCGAGGGATCAAAATCTCCACGTGTAAAAGGGGCTATTAGTAAATAAACACCATATTTAGATAGTTTTCACTGTACTACGGTTCTCCAAGGATTAAATTACACAATTAAATTAATCCTTGTTGTGTCTGAGATCAAGAATCACAAGAAACAAATATTTCTAGATTTTGAACACCGGCCTCGGTTCGGGAATAAAAATTACTGTCTTTTATTCACTGATTTTAATGATTTCAATCAATGAGAAGGCTTATGGAGTTCTGCCCTTAATTTTAAATAGGTTGATAGGTAAAGCAGCTATAATGAATGGTTTCATAAGCGAGGTACCGCTTGAACAAGTTGGAAAGCATCTAAAGCTCTTTGCTTATGAAACTGTCACGTGCGCGGAGCGCATAGCCGATACTTAATAGACCAAAAGCCCGTGTCCGCCAGACTTTCTGTTCGTCATTTTGTAAAAGCTGAAAGTTTGGTCTGCGAATGCCTCTGACATAGCCTTCATGAAAAGCAATGTAATATTAATAATATTGGTTTTTGGATAAGATTCGAATTACGATTTTTAAGAATACTGTCATTTCTAAGTAACTTGTTACTAAAATATTGTGCATTGTCGTTGTATTGTGATAGAATAAATAACTAGACTGTTTAAATAAAATATACTTTTGAGTTGGCAGCTATATTTGAATATTTTTTTACATGTTTTACTTCCCGACGACGCACAGTGATTCGTCTAGTACAAGCTAGCTGGACAAAAACATTTGAGTGCGTATGTTGGTTGCTTTGGCTATGTACAGTAATATTTTAAAGGAGAAATGTGTTTTTTAAAGTTTTTTTTTTATTTTTTTTTTCTGGCCCCGCGAAGTTGCCCCATTGCGCCTGAGTGAGTGCAAATACCGCCCAGGCATAGTGTCTAGTGGCATCGGCCTGCTAAGATACCTCTAAGGATTATAGGAAGGAGGGATGGTGTGGACAGTCAAGCCATGGCTTCGCAAGCCAGCACGCGTGGTTCTGGTTAGGAATGGAGAGGAGGCTTTTAGGATAATAGTAATTAAAACACAAATTACAATCAATGAAAAATTTAAATATAAAAATGGCAGCATAGAAAATAAATTAATATATAATAAAAAAACAAAATAAAAGCATATGTACATAATGCGACTTAGTAGTAAAAAAATATAAAATTATTTAATAAAATTTTAAATTATATACTAATAGATAAATTAAGTTCACCTATACATAAATTGTATGTAGTGTTAAAAACAAAATAATAAAATAAATAAATGAAATCCTGACCAGATGAATTATCACTCTCACAATCAGACGGGTTAGGTACCAAGTAATCATCAACGTCACATGGCGTTAAACTACTTGATGCCCGAGGTATTGGTATTGAATGCGGGACTACCAAATTTAGCACTTCTGATGGTAAACAGTCTTTCTTCTTTTTGGATAGTTCTCTGAGTCAATTAATTTCAGGATGTGATGTTATTAAAAGCATATTCAATAAATCTGTATTTGTGGCATTACGTGACTGATTCCTGGTATGATGTTCCCAAAATCTACGCCAGTCTTTTTTTCGAGCCTCTTGAGCTTCTTCGGATAGTTGCCCTTGTAGTGTGCCCAATGGCACAATACAAGATTTAACAACCTCTGTACTATGCACAAGAATTTTATGCACAGTGACAGGCATATAGTACCACGAAAACAAACTTAGAGAGAGGGCCCTAGTCTCTGAACAAAAATGTTCAAGTATATTTATATTTATTTCGTAACCCGAAGATAAAGTCGTAACAAAATATCGAATTTTTAATTAAATCAATATGAACTTGAAGCCTACTCTCCTCTGATGACCTGGATGAGCAAGGTCGACACACAGAAATGGTAAAACTTATGTTTTCTCCTTCTAACCAATCATTATTATTAATTAAAAACCAATCCAATGACTTATATGATGCCGCCCATTTTTCAGTTAATTTTGACGATATACTAGATACTTTCTGTTTAATAGCCCTTAACGAATCACTGGTTATATCACTAACACCAAATTTAAGACTTATATGTTCCAATAAACGAACATTCTGCTCTTAATAGGAATGTTTTCGTCATTCTTCAAAAAATTCACTTTTCGAAATGGAGAAGACACAGTCTGAAAAATGAAATAAAATCCTTTAGTGCGGGAATGTGGTGAAAAATTATATCTCGTTTTAAAGGTGAGTATCACTACTATATACTGTAAAAAAATTAGACTGGATACATGTGGATACAAAAAGATAAATACGATTAACATTTCGGAACTTGACAAAAAAATAGTATTTTTCAATAATATATTCCAAGTCGTAATGGACCAAAGTTTCTCATATTAGAATCTTATGGGTGGTAAAATATAAAAGCACTGACCCTCGACAGTAGTATCCATCACAAAAATCACGGTTATATATCACACAAATTGAATGAGATGTTATCTAAAGTACTGCAAAAACGCAACCACTCTAATTAACTTAATGCAAATATTACATTACTTACCTTCGCTAGTCAATGACTCGTCCCTGTGAAATGTTATTCACCATTTCCACTTGTTTTTATGACATTGGGGGTGTTGTTTACAATATGTGACCACTAATTAGTTGATTCTTGGAAGTGACTTTTGTCCAGCTAGCTTGTTCTAGGCGAATCACAGTGCGACGTTTCGATTACTTTATAGCCAATACCAAATTAATTTAAGACCAAAATTAACCAAATCCGCAATAAATTCCGCAAATAATAGTTTTATTTTAAAGCTATATTAGGAAGTAATATTATGTACGAAACACAGTATAGAACGAAATACATAGTAAAGTACGAAAGACATAGTATACATATAGTATAGTTTGCTATAATATATACTTACTACTAGACATGATAATCATTTATGTACAAGACACTTATCAGAACAAGTTTGTATGTTTTGGTAAATAGTATTATCTCTCTGAATGTCAATTGCGGTATTGTGTAAATGTCAGGAAATGTTTGTTAAGTATTATTATTATTTACCTCTTTTCACTCTGAAATTAACAGCTTAAATTGCTTTAAAGTGGTTGAATCATCCATCTATTTTGATCAAAATTTCACTTGTACAATAATTTAGATAATTGCCGGTACAATCTGACGGACGTGATTGGAAAAAATGCTATTTTACACAAAAATATATAATGGCACTGACGATCTAAAGTGCAATAATTTATTCGTTTCTTAATTATATTAGTTATTAACTACGAGGTACTAAATGCCACTAATTATCTCGATAAACCCCTTGTTAAATTTAAATAAAATGTATGATTTTCTGTTTTCCTTAATAAGCTTATGTATCTGATGTAAATTAACAAGCAAGATATTTTCGCAACATAAAAATAGGATAAAAACAAATTATGTAAAATGTCGACCGGCCAGTCACTTATCAGGGGCCTTACCACCATATTTTACAAAACCATCATATCGCAGGAACGTTTTATTTCAAGCTTAAAGTAATATTACTCAAATTCGTACCATGACGTTATAAAACAATATTACTTTAATCCTGCATAGTGCTGGAAAAGAATGAATGGTTGTCTATTCCCTGATTTAAGATCGCTTACTTTTTTATTTACGTTCCAAGACACGCATATACCGTTAAATATTGAAGCTAAAAGAAATTAATTTAATTTTAATTTTATAAGTGGATAATGAAGCAAAAAATGTATTGTATATTTATAAATAAAAATATGTATCCCTTTGTCTTGCTGAGTAAAAGGTTTGTTTTATTTGGGAATGTATGCAATGGGAACGGAACGGTTTCACGAATGTCATTACTTACGAATTCGTTCGCGGGACGCGGTCGGTGTTTAAACAATTTATGAAGTGGAAGTGGTACTATACAAACTTTTTAATTCGTTTTATGCAGTGTTAAAAGCGTCGATACCCTACTTTATTTTTACTTACTTTATTAGGATTTATTACAAAAAATTGAAAAGTAATGATAAAAAAGTTGCTTTTTCACAACTGTTTTAAGACTGCTAAGTTTGACATAAAAGTAATATTACTTACTGTCAAAAGACGCGTCATGGTACGGTTTAGAGTGAATGATTAGCGATTGGGGCACAAAACTGCTAAGTAAAACATGATGGTTTTAAGCTTGTTTTAAGGGCGTCATGGTACGAAATTTCAAAGTAAGGTTAAAACATTACTGCTATAAGAGATGGTAGTAAGGCCCCAGTGCGGTATTTTAAAACCACGTATGAAACATGCATCTTATCAATAATATTGTTGATGTGAAAATTGCTGAGTGTGTTTAATCATTAAATTACACTGACGATGAAAACATTGTAGCCAGACTAACTACTGGACACATTCACACTTGACATCTTATGTCTCAGGATGGCGAGCGCAGTGGAATGCCAAGCTTTGCTTTGTAATTTATGTTATTATTAGGATTTTGCTACTGTCCATTAGGGGTCGTATAGCTTACCATCAGGCATTCTTAATAAGAAAATTATCTTACATAAATAAAGACGCCACAATCACATATTTATTTTAAATATTAATAGAAGCCTTTCCAAGTATCATCTATATCTTTCTCACTCTTCAGACCCAGGAAGTGCGCCGATGAACATAAGTCCATCCTATGTTTTCATAGTTAATTGTATAACCTGACTTTGTATAACCTCAGCAATTTATCTCAATGGTAATCATTATATTCCTTGTCTGTATTAAAAGGTCAGAGACCTACGACTTCCTGGGTGTGATAGTCTCTTCCTGTCATCTTACCTCTTCCATAAAGTTACCACCAGACAGGACATTGGTTAAATTGTTGACACGCGCCATTTGCCGCATCACCGCAGATAAATATTACAGACATATGCCATGCGAACTGATAACTTGTGTCAAAAGGTCTGCAGATACGGACGAGAGCGTGATTTCAAACGTACGCATTTTATAGTCAAACAATTACTAAACGTTGTAGCTTAGTATTGATGTGCGTTAGTTGGTTGGAATTTACGAGGGTCCCAAATTGTCCGAGATAGGCAATGAGATTCTATATTAAATAGTGTTAACTGATCTAGAATATGAACCCGGAACATTATCATTATTTACACGTATAGAATCTACTGTTAATTGCTGAAGATGGGTTTCTTTCAAAGATTTTCATAATTCATATATTCAATCTCAAATTTTCTATCGGAAAATTTTTTAATAAAAAAATTAAAACCGACTTCAAAACAAAAAACCGCTAAAAACCAAAAAAATAACTAAATAATAAGTACCACTGCGAAGCAAAAAAATAATATTTGTTTCATGGAACTTGCGCTTGTTGATTAATTTGCTTAATGACTTGACTAGCCAACAAATCAAAATATATGCATAACATATTGAAGGCGGGCTGCCCAGTACCAAACATATAGGACCTATGCCTTATATTAATTTAAATATCTATATGTTTGGTACTGGGCGACCCGCCTTCAATATGTTATGCATATATTTTGATTTGTTGGCTAGTCAAGTCATTAAGCAAATTAATCAACAAGCGCAAGTTCCATGAAACAAATATTATTTTTTTGCTTCGCAGTGGTACTTATTATTTAGTTATTTTTTTGGTTTTTAGCGGTTTTTTTTTGTTTTGAAGTCGGTTTTAATTTTTTTATTAAAAATTTTGGTTATTTTTATCTTTTTAGTGTTGATAGGAATCAAAATGAAGAAGATTTGGTCCCCACAAGGAATATGTTCTTTCCGATGATAATGAAATCGCTAAAATCGGCTAAAAGCTGCCAAAGATATTGGAGTATTCATATGTTTATTATTTTTTCTCCCCCCCCCCCCGTCCCTTTGCCCCTACCCCATTTTTCCAACACCACTGTAGCTTAGCTTTTATACTGAACCCAATGCAAAAAGAACCATTGGAATCCTACTAAAGTTTGAAGAGTTCTACACTCCAGGTCCGAAAATGATCATCAGATCTCCATGTTGTGTTCCTGAGATCAACCTGTCAATACATTCTTTCCAATGAAAAAGAAATCACTGAAATCGGTTAAAAGCTGCCGAAGATATTAGAATTTACGTGTATTTTAATTTTATCACCTACCCCCCCTCACCCCCACCCCTTTTTTCCTCTCTCACTGTAAATTAACTTTTATAATGAACCTAATGCAAAAAGAACCATTGGAATCCTACTTAATTTTAAGGAGTTCCCCTCTCCAGGTCCGAAGATATTGCTCAGATTTTCACCATATTTTTATGGGACCAAATGACAAGCATCAGCTTTCAATCAAAGAAAGAATGGTCGAAATCGGTTCACACAGTACAGAGAAACGAGGTAACAAACATAAAAAAAAAAGCAACATACAGTCGAATTGAGAACCTCCTCCTTTTTTTGAAGTCGGTTAAAAAGCAACAAAATTTTACATTTCGAGTTTTAACCCACATGGACTAACTATATAGGGGATTCCTGGCGGCTTTTCTAGTATTCCTAGGCCGTCTAGATCCAAATTACGTCATCAAGCACCCAGCTTGCCTTTTCCGTATTCTCGAACCTTCCTTTGATAATCGTTAACGCTTAAAGCAAACAAATCAATACTGATCACATGTCAATATTGAACTGTCACAATAAACTGTTATCTACGCATTCTCGTGTCCTTATACTTGTGTCAAGGACATGACTTCAACGTATTGCTTGTATGTTTATCAGAGATACGTAGAAAACAACCCCGGTAGTAAAATGAGAGGTCGCGGGTTCGACATCCAGAGAAATAAGATAGATATATGTCATTCATGTCCAGAGATATATGTCATTTAACGATGAAGGGAAAAATCGTGAGAAAACCTTGCATACTATGCGAATTTGTAAGAATTTCTATGGCATGTAAAGTCCGCCAATCCGCACTAGGCCAGCGTGGTGGACTATATGGCCTAACCGCTCTCAATCGTACTCTCAATTTTACAGGAGGACCGTGCCCTGCAATGGGACATATATGGTTTGATAAAGTATATGTAATTATTCATGTTGGTATAAAAACGAGAAATTTATTAACAAAATGTAGATTTGTTAAACTTATGAATGCTTGTTTCGTTGCGACAATGAAATTTGCGGTCAGGTGCTGGTTAATTATTTAATAATAGTGTCTATGACGGCTGTAAAAATCCCTGAATTAAGTATTAAAATAAACAATATCCAAGGTGAGAAAACAGTGTAGATAATATTGTTATTTTCATATTTTCTCCAGTAATGGCTATGATGTCAGTCGTGTCTCTGAAACCTATTAAAATATCGTACGCTATCGAAAGAGTTCTCAGAATCGGCTTTCCGATAGAGCTAGGGGCCCTACTATATTCAACGAAACGAAGTTCGAAACTTCGGATGATCGAAATTTATATACGATATGAATGTACCTACATATACTTATGGTCGTTATTGACTTATTGTCGTAACCATAAACTTATGGTTACGTTGTACGTTATACAAATTCGAAGTTTTACAGAGTAGATACATTCGTATCGTATATAAACTTCGATCGTCCGAAGTTTCGAACTTCGTTTCGGATTAATATAGTAGGGCCCTAGGGCTGTTACGCTATCGTACATTTTCAACTTCCTATAAATTTAGATTTCCTCGGTGGCGCATTTGTACTACGGTACGATTACAACGCTAGGGGTCTCGGGTTCGAATCCCGAGTCGAGCAAATTGATATTGGATTTTTTAGGTGAAACATGGTTGTCCTATTAGCACTTCTGCATACTATTGACGTATTTCTGGGTCAAGACTATGTATGTGACTGTTGGGTGTTATTTATTATTATTTATTTATTTATTATTTCTCTCATAATCTGTTTTGTGTTTCTATGCCTTGCTTTTCCTTTGCCAAAGATCATAACATACGATCAGGATGGTTGGCGTCTCTACCAATATAATAAGAATAAAGTTGTGAGCCATAATGAGCGTATAAAAGCGTTTGAGCGTTGGTAGCCTTGAACATTCCCCTTGCGAACTACTCGTTTTGTGTAGTGAAGTTCTCTCGTCACCCTTTGTCGCCACACAAAGATGTCTGGTACACAGGATTCTTTCTGCGATTATTATTCTTGAGATGGTCGTCGCTTGAAATCACCGTTGGAATATCCTTGAAGTGTAAAGATGTAGTTTTAGTCAAAAGCGGTGCCGGTTTTAGTACTGGCGCTTTGAGTGAGATTGTAATAGCGGCTCAATTTGCCTTCTCAATCCTTAAAACAGTTAAACCAGACCTGTAATACCTTTTAATTGCTAATGCTTTATGGTAATGCAATTGTACCCAATCCTGCCGTTTCTATTAGGGTTTATACTTCTACTTGGGCAAAAAATCTAAGTGAAATACATTTTTTAATTGCGCGAAATTGCGAGACGTGCATGCCTTCGCTTGATGGTAAGCGGTGCGACTGCTCATGGACAGTAGAAATACCAAACAAGAAAAGCAATGACAGTCATTCCATTGCGCTCGCCATCCTGAGACATGAAATATTAAGTCTCATTATGTCCAGTAGTAACTCTGGCTACAGTTTCCTTCAAACCGGTACACAGCAGTGCATTTACACTGGTGTTTGGCGGGAGAAATAAATATTGAAGTGGTACCTACCTAGGCGGCTTCTCACATATGTGAGACCTACCACCAGTAAACTAGTGATTTTGTGTTTCGTTGAGAGATATTACATTGTAGGCAAAACAATACTTACATCCCTCCGCCTCTTGTCACCCTTTCCATCTTTCTCTACACCCTTAAAAGCCACTAACGCATGTACTCCTTCCTCATTGTGGATGTTATGTAACAGAATGCGTCGTTGGCGATAGGCTCGCACCCTGTCACATACATCTATAATATATCTGATAAGTATGTATATGCTGAGAAACGGCCGGATTAAAACAATGGTTAAATTAAATCCTATGGCTAAATCATAATCATCATCATTTAACATGACGAACATATGTTAAAGGCAATAGCCAGCAGGCTCAAATTCAAAGAGGTGGCACAAATATGCGTTAAAGGAGGATTATAACATTATAAATATCTCTGTTAAAAATCTTGTCAATTAGGTACAGTTGTTATACTTTATTTCAGTTATTGTTTATTCTGTGTGCAGTTTAAGTTTTTGTTTGTAGTATGGTATGGTATAATGCCGCCTTAGTTTTAAGCTAATATTATATATTTAAGGTGATATAGAAATAAAAAAAAACTTGAGAGGAAAATATTTTCGGCGAACTGTAGGTGGCAATTAGTAAGAATTCTGCTTACCTTCCTCCATCGAGGCGTTAGCGTGTGTATGAAATATGGTTTTATTTGCTTATATTGTGATTCCCGCAAATATGTTTCCAATAAGTAGAAGGTATAATTAATTCTGAGAACAACAATGTTGTTGCAATTTGTTATTTTTTAATGTCAGTGGTATGCGATTCTTTCGCCTGATGTTTCCTGTTAAGTTGTTATGTTTTATTTTTTTAATTTATCATTTTAATGATTTCTTGTGAAATTTAAACAATGGGAGAAGGCATTGACCTTTGAATAGTAGCTGGTATTCGTTTTGAGGTCACGGGCTTTTTTTGTATATTATATTTATACTTCTTTTTTATGTTAATTAAGGTTGTATGATTATAATGGGTCTAAGTAGTGCGGTATCTATTTGTGAGATTTCAAATTCTTAAGGTGAAAGTAACATGTCTTGAGCTCTTTTCAGTGTTTTTTTTTGTTAAATATATGGACATAATTTGGTAAATTAATAATATTATTAAAATTGCGGTAATGCTTCATAATAATGTTACATAACTATTAGGTACAACTACTATTAGTTTTTCACTTTTATAAATTTTCAGTAAAAAAAGAAACAGAATTATAAACACACAACACAGTACAGTCTTCAAAAGTCTGTATTTAGAATCAATCAGCATAAAACTTATTTCAGTATACATAGTGAGCGCCTAGTATCAGAACAAAATAAAAGTCTCGTAGCACGTTCGTAGCGCTACGTAGGAAAAACAATTTGTTGACAATCTTCGACATTGCGTACGACCCAGTTTCACTGCAAACAAAGAAGTGTGAACTGCGACTTACAGCATACAGGAAATAATGGAAAAACATCACTCCATTTTCTGTTTATAACAAAACTTTTTAATAAAGAGATTGTTTCTTTTTTGCAAAACTTCAGTTTAAATATAGAACATTATTTTTTTAGAGGTGATATTATTTTCATGTAGTGTGTATATTATGACAATACGAAAATCTTGGTTGCCAATGATTTGGACGGATTTAGACCCTTCACTCCGTAGCTTCACTCAGTGAGGAAAATAGGGGTGTGGCAATACTCTGTATTCTGTATTTCTGTATCAGCCCATATACGTCCCACTGCAGGGCACGGGCCTTCTCTACAATCGACAGTACGATTGAGAGTGGTTAGGCCATATAGTCCACCACGCTGGCCATACGTGTGGCAATACGTTAAAACATATTTGATTTATTTATTTAAGCTTTATTGTACACCATAAATAAAACAAAATTTACAATTCACATTAGTAAAAAGTACTATATTTAATGTTATAGAGTTGTTCAGGTTTTTTGTGATTGTATGGTATCTTCCTTTACGAAGTTTAAAACGATTTTTTATCATCTAAATTTACCTTTAACAATGTAGCTAAAACTATTACATGTTTGTTTATTAATATTGCATTTCGTAGCAATTGTGAAAACTGTCACTTTCTGCATAACCACAGACAGTATTGGGACAATTTGGCTTACCATTCTATTAAGTCCTACCCCTAACTGATGAGGTTAAATTAAAATTCCTTCAGATCTCTCAAAGCCGACAGTCGCCCTCTTATAATAAGGGGGTGATTAGTATTCTAAGGGCGATCGAGAATGGCATATAAGATGCTGAAAAAAAATAAAAATTCAGGCATTGTATTTTGAATCTTGTAATGGTAGGATCATTGAACAAATTTTATTAATTTGTATCTTCCGTAAGCCATCGTGTAACTTTTACACAATTTGATTGAGGAAATATTTCTACAAAATAAATTCGTACTATCAAGAAGAGGGGTAATAATAACAAAATGATTACCAGTATCGGTAAGATAATATTAATGTTATATTAAAGAAAAGAATTATTTGGTGCATGTTTTCGTCCGGGAGATGTCACTTCTTCCCATCCATTAAATTTTGATGAGAACAAGATAAGTCCAGTAAAGTCAGTGCTGGGTAAAGGCCTCCCCTTTATTCCTCCATTTTCCCTGTCCTCGACGAGCTCTTGCCATTTTGGCTCGAATGCATCCAACTCGTCTTTCCACCGCATCTTCGGTCTTCCACGTTTTCTCTGAAAGTTGGAAGTTGGAAGGAAGGTGTCCCATGTCCCCTGGTACCACTCCCAAGTGAAAGGTGACGCACCATTCCCGAGAAAAACCAATTAATGTAACCTAACTTTAGTTTAGACTTTAGTTTATTTGGCCACGAAGAGAGCGGCGAAAGTGATCACAGGTGGTAGGGATTGAGTCCCTGATTAAAACAATACCACTCTTATTAAAAGGTGGTGTATAATTTCCAAGAAATTATGTGATAAATTTTAGTTTCAATAAATGAACTTTATATCATGTTTGTTGTTTTATTTGTTTTTTAAACAGCTTGGAAATCATGTTCCGATGGTAGTTGGTGTACCCACTTTGTGGGAAAAATAGGTCGACTTTGTCTCAAAACCGACTTAGGGCACCCCGACTTCACGTAGACTTTTGGTTACCACCCCTAGAGTGTATATAAAAGCCGGAGGCGCGGAGGGAGAGCAGCCCCCGCCCGCTGTAAGCAAGCAAGCCGAAGCTGCGAAGGTGAGCATGGGTGCCTATTCTTTGTTACGCAAGGGCGAAGGGGCTGCACTTCCCGCAGCGACGGAGACGTTGCAGAAGTAAATTTGTTCTGACATCAAGTGTTTTGAGGTTAGGTTACATTAATTGGTTTTTCTCGGGAATGGTGCGTCACCTTTTCATGGGAGTGGTACCAGGGGACATGGGACAACTTCCCCCTCCCCCCCCACTCCCTCCCAACCCTGATATCTTGGACAGATACACTAAAGTTTTACCAAATTTTAATTCAATCATATTACTATGCATAATAAAAATAGGTACATTGAAATTGGAAACATTAATGAAGTTTTATTTTACCATTGATGGAATCTATTTACCTTCTGTAATCACTGTTCATTTTTGAAAGCTTTGTATAACATTTAAGTATTTTCTGTGCTAACAAGCTACCTGCTTTTCTTATTTTTATTTTAATGAAGTAGTTATTTATTTTGCATAGTAATGTTCAGTCACAAAAAAGTCAGCATTTTATTTAATGAGAGTTTTTGTTGTGTTGTTAGTATGTTTCTTAAATAAATAAAAAGTCCGCTACTGAACACAGGCCGCCTACAGAGATAACATTATTTACGCGTCCTTTTCGACCTTAAACCCGTAATTGTTAAAACAAAATTGCATTATTCTCACAATTGAGTTAATAGAATGTTACTTACGGTACAAATCAACGTTGCAACAACGGAACTTGTCAATTTGTGGCCGTTCTCTTCGCCACTTACTTTGTCTGAGTCACTGCTCCAACATGGTTGGGAAGATAGCCACCGCCGCTGTAACATCACGTTTGCATAATAAAAGGTATTATAATATTGCATTTTTTGTTATAATATGCATAGAGTGAAGTATCCTCCATAGTTGAAAATGGGGGGCGGAATATGGCACTTGATTTATTTATACGTAGACAGTTTTAAAACCTTTTTTAGTTATGGAATAGTTTGTCCCTGTCGAACTATTTTTAATTCAGTTTGAGCGAAGAAGACAAATTATTCGATAACTAAAATACGTTTTAAAGCTATGAATAGGGCCCTTTAGTATTTAGTTATCCAAAATTTAACAATATAATTTTTTAATTCTAATTAGTATTCGTATAGCTAATCATATTCTAGCTCGGTTGGACAGTTAATAAAAACACAGTGAACAATGGTCGACATAAATATAAGCCCTAAAAAATAAATTGTTGTCATTCGCCCTGGGCCAGTTATTAAACTTAATTCCTTTCAGTAATAAAAGAGATCTGTGATCAATATGGGTAAAAATCATTGTAATTACAAGGTTACTGTTACAATGTAACTCCGTGATAGCGTGCCAGTGTTCGTGTTCGTTTGGGTGTCGTCGATAAAGTTTTAATAGTTTGGTCATTAGAATAAACCTGTATGTATTAAATCTATAGTCACATAGCAATGATTGTACTTTATGTCACCTTAAGTCCAAAGTAACATCTTAGTTTCCACACTCATAAACGACTTTATTTATGGGAATCAAACGTTCAATAAATATAATTTATGGCCCATTTACACGGAAGGAGATTCTCGTTCAAGAATCGTATCACGTATGCCACTATCGCATAAGATAATCTCTATGAGATTTACGTATTTGAATGTTAAGGGCACTTATATACACGATGCAACATTTTAGTATACGTACGATAATCGTATCATCGAGACGAGGAAGTCTTCCCGTGTAAATGGAGCTTTACTGAATCCCTTGTAAAAATTAGTGTTTTTTTCAATGGTTTTTATCTAGGATGTCTGTCAATAACGACAAAAATTTATTATTGTCTTAGTCGAGGTATATAAAAATTATCATTTTCGCTGACTAATAGTCATAAATAGGTTTTTTTAGCGCCTTCTTGACATAATTATTTTAGTGGCATATCTATAATATTTTGTCTACATTGGATACATTATTTTATTTACCTCGATTGCCGTTTGTCATTTCTAAACATTTTTAACTCCATGGATACTATTATTTTTATCATCTAATCGAGAAAAATTATAATTTTTATATATCTCTTAACAATTTTATTTTAGAACGTGCTTAACTTACTAGTTTTACCATAATAAGCTAAATTGCGTATTTTTTGAGGAAATCAAAATACACTTTTGAAACAGGTTTCTTTACACTAGATTTGCGTAGCGGAAAAACCGAAATATATTTTAATATTTTATTCCTATGGATAACCTTTCTGTTTTGACTTTGTTGTGTTTCTATAATTTTGTTACTATTATGGAAAACTATTATTTTGATAATTTTTTATTTGTATGTGTTAATTATTTATTAATAGTTTCTAAATGGAATCTATGTCAAGGTATGAAATATTTTTCTTGAAAATGTTTGGTATCACCAATATGGGATGAAATCAAATCAAATCAAATCAAAATGTTTATTTGTCAAACATGAGTATACATAAAGAGCATGCAAGGTGTTCAAATATAAAAAGCAGATCTATCATGTTTGGCCTTAATGGCGTACAAATATTTAAAACTTATAACATATATATACACATTCATGTAAATTACAACAAACATGCTTACGAATACTTCCAATTGTCGAATTTCACTTACTTAACTTTAGCAATCTTAAGTTTTTTATACTCCATGATCGTAAAGTCCAGCCAATACCAAATTCACCGCCCAGCAGTTCACACTCAACGATTTCTCAGAACGGAAGCGTAAATTGCTGCTCTTTGTACCATTTAGATGCAATTTTTGAGCTATTGTATAGCTTAAGATACCCGTCGGCGAGATATATGGGCAATGAGGCGTTGACACCGCACAAAGACCGCTGCCGAGGATGTAATCAAACTATTAGGCCGGTCTGAGGGCGGTCCAGACTTGTTATGCAACGCCGAACAAATCGATACTCACCTTGGATCGTAGTCTTTTAACCCCTTTTTTGTAATGTATATTAATTTTAAGTGCCTTTTAGGCTTAGGTTTATTGTTTTTACTGAATATACTTAAAAACATAGCCTTATTGGCTTTTATTGATTTTGTCACTAATGAGGGACACTATCAATGAAAGCCATAGGGCTATGTTTTTAAGTATGTTCTAAACTTTTCATAATGTTATTTGGTATTTTGTGGTATGTCACATTGTGAGTTGTGGGCTTCTAATTTATTGATGAACTAAATTATACACTTTAATAAATTCATAATCTATACGAATATTATAAGAGGAAAGATGTGATTGTTTGCATTGAATAGGCTCTAAAATTACAAGACGGGTATGATTTTTTTTTTCACAATTAAAATGTAGAATCCTACATTATCCCCAATGAACGTAGGCTATAGAATATTTTCAAAACAGTGTATGTGTGTTAAATTTCAATAGTGATTTGACTGCACCTTTGGAGTCCTATTAGAATTTAGATCATATAAATGTAAATAAATAGTCATATTATATGATGACACTTGTACATCTGCTGGGCCATTGTCATTCACATGTTCTTGAGTTTCGTTTAAGATAATTTCATCTTCAATATGATTTAATGTACTATATATTTTCTTCAACAGGTCGCCAAAAAGCAAAGAAGCGGAGTTAGAGAGCGTAACCCTTAAATCAGACCAGGACGTGGAAGTGGAAACCAAAGATGGCGGTGGTGCGTTGGAGGCGAAGATGTCCCTGCTCAACGGCTGCACGGTCATCGTGGGTTCGATTATCGGCAGCGGCATCTTCGTGTCGCCCACCGGGGTGTTAAAGTACACCGGGTCGGTCAACGCCAGTTTGATTGTATGGGTCGCGTCCGGAATATTCAGTATGGTGAGTTTACGTTTTTGGTAATAGTTGGCGCTGTGCGATTGTAGCGAATTTCGTAACTACCTTACGTTTTCCAATATTTTTATGTATTTTTGGGATTTGATTATTATTTAATGATAGCAACGCTTTAAAATTAGCTTGTTTTGTTTCGCAAATGAAATGTGTCAAAATAAGATATATAAACATGTCCATAGGATAATATTCAATTAGTTGAGGTATAAATACCCAAGCTTCCATAGCATATTGCTTATAAACAAAGCATCGAATGAATAACAATGTAATTGTTACGTACCTTATTGGAAAGTCTATCATCCTATGTAGGTCAGTGATAAAATTCAAGATGGTGGCTTGTTATATCAGCATTTTAATAAGCAGGCAATAATAAGTCTCCCAAGAGATTCCGGCGCAATCTGATGCTTTCAAGGTATTACTTGATACTAATAAGTTGATATCCCTCAGGGATTGTCTGAGAAAAGAACATTTTTAATAAGCTTATTTTAGTTGAAACAAATTGCTTGTTAGTGAAGAGATGTTCATGTTAATACTTTAGATTTCAGATAGAAATCTTGAAAAACTATTTCTGTATGAAAAACTATTTAAATTAATTAATGTTCTCGAGACACACACGTAGCCTCAGCGATTCAGTAAGATAAGAAACAAAAAATATAATGGTCAAACAAGCAACTTTACTAAATAAATAAATAAATACACCTAACAGTCACATACTCCTGACTCCACACTAAGAACGAGTCTCGTGTCGTGGGTATCAGGAATTAAGAGAATGAGTATCGAAGAATATGAATTTAACTGCATTTCTAACAACATTTAAATTATTAATTCTGGGTGTTTCTGAAGCTGAAAAGTCTCTCGTACTTCCTGATACCCGCGACACAAGACTCGATTTTAGTTTGGGGTCAGGACTATGTATGTGACTATTGGGTGTAATTTATTTATTTGATTGCGCCTATTACTAAACATGTAAGTCCAAACGGCGGGCATTTCGATATGGCAAATGTAAGATACTCTAGAACAGTGGCTCTTAACCGGTGGTCCCTGGAAGCATCTCAAGTGGTCCCGTTGAATCCTTATCCTATCTTTAAAATAGTTTATGTTTTATTTTTGGATATGTAGGAAAAACTTTTATTTATTTACATTTTGGAACTATTTTTTTATTGAATTGAATGTCGAGACGTGCAGGCTGTTCGCCTAAGCGATACGACCGCTCATAAACAGTAGCAAATCCACATAACTCCTTGAATTACGAAACAATGTTTGGTATTCCACTACGCTCGCCATCCTGAGCATAATGTTAAGTCTCAATAAATCCAGTAGTTACTCTGCCTACAATGCCTTTAATCCGAAAAAGAACAGTGCATTTCGACTGCTGTGTGCGGTGGTACCTACCCAGGCGGCCGAGAGGCCATATGCATAATATGTGAGACACCTACCAATAGGTAAACTATTAAAAAATATTAAAAAGTTAAGAACGATTGCTCAAGAATCAAAATACGGATGATATAGTTTGCAATAATACCGGCTTCAACTACAAATAGTCACAAATTGAGTTGATCACAAATTACTTGCAGAACTATAAGAAATCATTGATTCGGCCATGACTGCCGAGTCAATATTTAAAACAATAAAATTACACCAACATCAAATTAACTCACTGGATTGTATCATAAAACATGAATTAGTAAAAAAAACTTGTCTAAAAAATTAGCATATGTATTTTTTTCGTTGTTTATCATCAATATGCTTATTTACATATTATGTCTATTATTAATTTGATATGTTATAAAGTTACACGTATTTTTAAATTGGCGCGGCATTATAATACATCGGTATAGAAATGTTTGATGCAAACATGTCGACGGGAGATAAGCGGTTTTCTACCGACAGAGGATTCAATGCTAGAGAAAGGAAGGAACAAGTGCGCCGGCATTTTGTTCCACAGCTATGGTGCTGCGGGGTTGCTCTATACTCCGATACGACAGCGAATGTTCGAACTTCGTATGTAAAACTATACCAGTATGCCTTAATACTGTACAAAATGATCGAATCCATTAAAGTTACGTAACAGGGATAATAATTTAGTGTGTACTGCTGTCCACTGCGTGTAAATGAGAATTATGTAACGGCGAAGCGTTTAACACCTTGAAGGACATTTTAGCCAGAGTAACTACTGGACATATTGAGACCTAACAGCTTATGTCTCAGGATGGCGAGGGTAGTAGAATGCCAACATATCTTTGTTATTCATGGTGTTGTTTGGTTTTGCTACAGCCTCCGTGGCGCAGGCGGTAAGACGCCGCCTGTGAAACGAGAGGCCGCGGGTTCGATCCGAGCGGGTTCGCACCGAGAGAAATGTTTGTGCGGCCCACAAATATTTCTCTCGGGTCTGGATGTTTGTGAGACCGAAAAGTCTCTCGTAGTTCCTGATACCCACGACACAAGACTCGATCTTAATGTGGGGTCAGGACTATGTATGTGACTGTTGGGTGTTATTTATTTATTTATTTACTGTTCATGAGCGGGTTGTCGCTTACCATCAAGCGAATGGCATGCTCGTCTCGATGCATGAAGATTGATGAAATTGAACGAAGCTAATTCATTATGTCAGAATTGAGTGCCTTGGATAGCTATTCTCTGTCTATCCCTGTTGGACATAGGCGTAAATCTTCTTTTTCTACCTGGTGTTATCCCGGCCAGTCCCAGTGTCCGCCTTTCGGCTAATTCTCCTGGCTCGCCCGATCTTAGGCATCCTCAATAGTAATGTCATTGACCCTAATATCTTCCTTGAGGACATATTTGGTAGAACATAAACGTGAATAAAAAAAAACCGAATTTATATATTTGTTATGTTTTGACATGTTAAAATCTCAGTAAATCATCATGAAATCTTGTATGCACTATATTGGGAGGGTAGAAAAGGATATTTTTTTTATTTATTTTTTATTGCAGTGTATGGCGAGACGAGCATGCCGTTCGCCTGATGGTAAGCGATGCGACCGCTCATGAACAGTAGCAATGCTTGGCATTCCACTGCGCCCGCCATCCTGAGACATAAGATGTTAGGTCTCAATATGTCCAGTAATTACTCTGGCTACAATGTCCTTCAATCCGAAACACAACAGTGCATTTAAACTGCTATTTGACGGGAGAAATAGACATTGCGGTGGTACCCACCCAGGCAGCCTCTCACATATGAGAGACCTACCACCAGTAGTAAATCTAGACAAAAGTACTGTTGTCAAGGGATAGTCAAATAACTTTTCATTCTATTTAAGCTTCCTGTGTCCGACATCCTTAATTGATTGGAAAAACCTATATTAACGAGTAAAGCTGCAAACAAAATATAGTAACAGAAATGAATTACGCTTTTAGGAGTAAACGCCAATATATATATGTTTTATACACCTACAAAGGTGATTGCTCGACCTGGGAAAGGAACCCAGGTATTCACGGTTCACAGCCCGTGTACCTTATCATTAGACCGGTGAACCGTTAAAGTCACATAAATGATAAATGTATGGATATTAAAATATGTTACTATGATTTATATGGAGTTCCTTGAGCCATTTTATATATTTAGCTTTAATATATTCTGGAACAGACTTATTCATAAGCTCTTGTCAAAGACTACATTATACATAATATTCTAATTCTGTGGTATGTTGCTCCTCATATAATGTATGTGCATAATATTAAAAGAATGTGGTATAACATAACATTGATAAAATAGTAAAATGTCATTTATTTTTTCTTTATAAACATTCTATTCTCGTGTCTTTACTTATCGATTATTATTTATAAGTATTTTACACAAGACCGTAATAGTGAAAACCTATAATTAACTTTCTGCTCAGTAATCTTATTAATTAATGTTGCCGTTGCTTGTCTCATAAATTAACTAATTAATATGAAACCGGTTAAATCTAGTTCGTTTTCTTAATTGGCGTTTTATTTCTGCACTTTTCCCTGTTTAATTGTAATGTTCGGTTAAACGAACTGTTATCAGTGGGAACTGATACTACTCGCACTCTGCACTCACTATCAGCTGGTTTTTGTGTGTCATGTGACTAATCAGTAATCATCTAGCGCTGTGAGGTCGCGGGTTCAATACCCGTTTTTTTTTTTCATAAATGCACATGGTAACACTACTTCTATGAATTTTTGAGTGTAAAGTCATGGATACCTAGATCGGGCAATCCACTTTGTGCATGCATAATTTGGGCATGGAAGTATGTTGATAGGCTTCTTAGTCCCATTTAGATCTCTAGAGATAGAATATTAAAAATGAAAATAACTATATTATGTTTGATTCTAGCTCATAAACACTTTATTTGTTACTGAAAACTGCATTAAAATCCGTTGCTTAGTTTAATAGATCTAAGCGTTACTAAGAACAGCAGAGAGCGATAGTTAAATACTATTTTATATGTGTGTACTATTTCCGATTTGTATGTTTATTACCTCAATACCTTTTTTATTGCAATGAATGGTGATAGCATGCTAGTCGTCTGCTGGTAAGCGATACGACCGCTCATGAACAGTAGCAAAACCAAACACCTTAAATTACAAAGCGATGCTTAGCATTCCACCGTGTTCGCTATCCCGAGACATAAGAAGTTAAGTCTCAATATCTCCCGTGGTTACGCTGGCTACAATGTCCTTCAATCAGAAAAATAACAGTGCATTCACATTGCTGTTTGGCAAGAGAAATAGACATTGCAATACGTTCGATTTTGTGGGTTTGAGTCCGACGACTATTATACGAGGTCAGGAGTAAGTCAGGGTAGCACCCTAGGGCCAACACAATTCATCATAATGATTAATGACCTGCCCAAGGTAGTGAAAACTACGCATTGTCTCTTGTTCGCAGATGATCTTAAATTGTATTCCTCGGTTACTGGACTCGATGATTGCATATCGATGCAAAATGACATCGATGCTGTTGTTGAGTGGAGTAAGAAAAACCGTCTATATTTTAACATAACGAAATGTAAAATGATAACTTTTTCACGTATCCGCAAACCGGTACTATTCAGCTACCACATTGGCAATATTCCAATTGACCGTGTAGACCAAATAAAGGACCTTGGGCTTTTGATGGACTCGCGTCTAGACTTTAAGTCACATATCACAGCTACTTGCGAAAACGCTAATAAAATTCTAGGTTTTGTAATGAGGATTTGCTATACTTTTAAAAGTATTAACGTCGCACTGACCCTATACAAAGCGTATGTGCGGAGTAGGCTAGAGTATAATGCCATAGTTTGGGACCCATACCAAAGTACATATGTATTGCTTTTGGAAAGAGTACAAAGAAAATTTGCCCGATATGTTTACAAGAAAATTTATGGGTATTATCCATATCTATATCCGTCTATGTTCGTGATAGGTATGGTTGGTTTGGACACATTAGAGTACAGACGCAAGTTGCTACTATTAGTCCACTACTACCATCTCTTAACGAATAAAGTAGACAATCCGATTGCGTTGGGAATGGTAGGCATTGCATGCGTACCATCTAGATTTTTGGTTGGAGGTGAGAGAGCGGAGGGTCCACGTCGGCGCCGCAAGCTGTTCGCATGTCCGCGAGGAGTGCGCACGCGACACGCTGCCGCTGCGCCCACCGCGCGAGCGACCGCGTTGCTTAATTCCATGATTACCCACCACTCAGATCCATATTTGTTTCATGATAAGCCCAGCCAAATATATATTAAGATAAAGTTATTTTTAAATAATTTTTAGTATTTAGTTTAAGCATGTAAATTCATGTTACTAGTTTTATAAGAAAATTGTCATTTTATATAAATTTTATTCTCTTTAGCTTTAGTTATTAGAATTTAGAATGTAAGTATCTTGGATTAAGTCTGTAAACTTACATTTATTTAAATAAATAAATAAATAAATAGCGATTAGCGGTGGTACATACCTACCAAGGCAGCCTCATATGAGGGACCTACCAGTACTACCTTGTTTACTCTAACCTTCGGTCGAGAATACACTACATTATACATAAGTACTAACAGCCTAAATAAATTATAGTATAAAAAACAAAAAAAAAACACGCTTGCATAAGAGATCCAACTAAAAAATAATTGATAATGAGTTTAAGATTCGAAAGAAATGGAGTAAAATACATACATATATGTATTTATTGTTACAAAGCGTGGGGTATTTACAACAATTACTTATCCTACAGCATGTATTTTACTCCATTTTCTTTCGAATCTTACCAATACCCTAATCCAATGCAATCCTATACCCTTAGCATTACCACCGATCTAACCTTTCCTCCTTTGCAGGTAGGCGCATACTGCTACGCAGAGCTGGGTACGATGATCAGACAGAGCGGCGCCGACTATGCCTACATCATGGAGACCTTCGGACCATTCGCAGCCTTCATCAGGCTATGGATCGAGTGCATGATAGTCAGGCCTTGTTCGCAGGTGAGATCTTGACCATCTAGATTTTAGTACTGGCTTGATACGGACGCATATAGAAAAAAATAAGATTACGTAATTTTTACTAACTAGGAAGTACTTTGTGTATCCAGATTTAGGTGCTGGCTATATATTATCTACACCGAAATTGTAAAAAAAATTGGTGACTTTTATCTGGTGCTTGGGGCCTGTTTTAACAAAGTAGTAAAAAGTCTTAGCCTTCATTATAGCTACATTAACTTTATAAAAAAGATTCGTTGTATCGAATTCAAGCTTTCCAAACTCGATGTACTAAAATGAATGAGCCAAAATACAGAAAGAAAACAATTTCTGCAATTGATCAGTCAGGATTACGTACAACACAGCTTTGTGTTGTACATAAACACACATATTTAAAATACCTAACATAACGACAATATTATGGAAATTCCTCTCATATTATCCCTATAAAAGATAACCTTGAACTATTGCCTAAATTCCGATAAATTCCAGTTATGAGGAAATACCACAAATAAATCCATATCGTTAATATAAATATAACATCACCGATACTACATATACTATTAGAAATAATAATACTGAAGTCTACTATAACCGCTCAATACGGCCGCGTACAATGTTCAATTGAGCACAAAATTACCGCAATAGCTAAAATAATATTATAAACTAGGTACAATAACGAAGACTTCAAATAATTAAAATTAGAATTATTGTAAAAATATAAGATTTCACGCTTGGCATTACTTTCAGTCGTAAGGCCAATAAGTCAAACAATGCGCTCCGAATCTATACATATAAATAAAACTGAAGTGTCTGTTTTAAGAGTGAAAATAAAAAAAAATGTCCTACTACATATCGTTATATACACGATACCTGTGCCGAAAATGATATTTAAAAATTTTTTGTCTGTCTGTATGTCTGTCTGTCTGTCTGTTTGTTCCGGCTAATCTCTGAAATGGCTGGACCGATTTTGACGGGACTTTTATTGTCAGGTAGCTGATATAATAAGGAGTAACTTAGGCTACATTTATTACAGAAAATATCATTTATTTAAAAAAATAACTTAAAAAACTAATTAACTTTTTTGTTAAACTCCACGCGGACGAAGTCGCGGGCACAGCTAGTCGTTAAATAAAAAAACTATGTAATTCATTAAGATATTTGTAAGATAGTAAATAAAGCTAATATTTGATGATAAAATATCTGTCAGTATTCACATCATAAATCAAAGAAAAATTTACTAACAGACAGTAGAATAAAATAAAGTAAAGGCGATATAAGAAGCCTTTAAGCGGCTTACCACAGGGTTGCACCGACAAGACAACTCGTTTATCATATTTAAACCACAATACAATTTTAAATAAATTAAGTGCTATGGAACTAACACTAAAACCCATGAAATATTTGATCAAACACAGAACTTTGAACCCTTAATTAACAGTATTTAAAATGCATAGTTATCCCCCCGAAATAATTTCAATGTTATTTGCACCGCAAAATAGGAATATAATTATGAAAATAAAAATAAAATCAATTGAACTTGGATAATCTTAATTACACAGAAATCGATAAAATTAATAGTTCAACATAAAAGAGGCCACCTGTATAATTATTGTGGGACACTACGTGTTTTAAAACTGATGTAACATAAATAGCGAGGCTTTTTGCGTTTCGCGTAACTGTTGAGGCTATTAAAGAATCAAAATAATTCAGATAAATCAGATTTATCCAACCCTTTTATGTATGGGCCCCTGAGAAATTTTATTATTATTGACAGGGACCACTTACAGTTGAACAGTAAAATTTTGAAGTATTTTTGTTCTGCTCTTTCTCAATTAAACATTTGCGCTATTCCAAAAAATGGATAAGTAAGAAAATAATGCAATTTTGAACTCCAAGTTTTGTGTCACAAATATGAGTATTGACAACTACGAAAACCTTTTTGTATCAACACAGAAACCAAATAAAATATTTGTGCAGCTTCTTGGTACTTGTAAATTGCATAATCTCATATTTTTTTCAAAGTCTCACATAAATTGCAGTTCTATAAACATTTTGTTGAATGAAATTGTAGATTCTTAAAAGCCGTTGACCTATTTTACCATGAAGCAAATTTAGTACAAAAATAGGTAAACAGTAAATTAAATTGAGATAAGGTAAAATATTTAAGTATTTGCGCAGTCGTGGAGGTCACGTTTTGCAAATAATTCAAACTGGGTTAAGAACAGTCGTTCGAGATAAAATTGATGTAGTAAATTGTTTTATTTTACAATTTAACGTAAGAAATTCATACAATTACAAAAAAATAACAAGCTTAATAGTTCATTGCATTTGGCATCCTAATTCTGTATCAGCCCATATGTGTCTCACTGCAGGGCAAGGCCTCCTCTACAATCGAGAGTACGACTGACAGTGGTTAGGCCATGTATATTCACCAAGCTGGCCTAATGTGGGTTGGTTGGAATCTTGATTCCGAAGAATAAAATATTGTATACATTAATTGAATAAAATTAAAATTTAGCTAAAATACCGGGGTCAAAGATCGCGACGATTAATGTTTTTTGGCTATCTAACCTGATTTTTCGTTACATAAACAGTTATCTTTTTTTTTAATAGCTTAATTTACAACATTTTCTACTGTTTATTATCTTAGTAGGTTAGGGCAACACACTTGGTATAATTAAATACTTATCATAAAATTAATGTTTGTCTATAACTTTCCTCTTAGTCATTTGACATTTGGATGTTCCTTTACATTATTATTACATTTATATGGCAAAAGTATGAGTATACTTGACTGAAAGATAACATTTTATGGCATAATTAGGACTTTCATTCTTAACTGTATGATTTTACTGTTACAGCTGCAATAATAATAAAAACCAAGATAAAAATTAAAAACATGTGTTTTGAAGATTCCTCTGTGATCTTGTGAATAACTGTTCTACTAAAATATATAACTTTATGTATAGAGCCACAGGATGATTGTGCTCGGCCTAATTTCCAATAAGGCATTTGAACGTTATTTGGCTTGAATTTACGATCACCTAACGTAAACAGTTATCATACAATGAAAACGTGCGAAAGGCATTGCTGTCTTATTTCATTCGGTCAATGGGATTACTGAAACGTCATCATTTTTCGTCCTTCCATTTTTTTTCATCACTATCCCCCTCCAATTTTAAGAGGACTTTAATGCACATTCTACCTGTATGAGTAATTTGCCAAGTGAACCCGTTGCTTGTTCGGCTAACCCATGCAATATAAAAATATTCAGCTTTGTCAAGCTTTTGTAAAGATCCGAGTCCTAATTTCAAAGCAAGTGACCTCAAAGCAACAGATTTCGTATTCCATTTTCTTAGATTAACATGCAGACTGGTTTCTGCTTCATTGACCAGTATATTGTATTAGTGGCGTCGCCACCCCTAAGTTCTGTCTCGGGTTGCCGCCGCACGTATGTCTATATTGAAGTCTTCCAACGCCGTATGTGTCCTACTTATGCTATAAGTATTTTTTGGGTGCAGGATTTTCGACGTGACAATCACGTAAGATACATTGACATGAAAGTTTTCAGCTATCTTCATTCAAATAAATTGTCAAATCTCAGCGAGTAGCAGCAATAGTATTTGTGATATGAGGGGATTTCAAGAACAATTTTAAAATGTTATATAAATCATGATTGAAAGTTAATTAAATAGAAATATCACATAAAGTATTTGTTTCCGAATCTGATATACCGGGTATATCAAGATTGCTACCGAAAACAAAGCCGGGTGGTAGTTTTAGTGACTACAAACACAATGCAACTAAAAATGTTGCAATGAAACACGTCATTAATTTTTAATGATTTTTTAAATATCCTCATTTTTGGGTGGTAAATCCATAGTTTTTGCTAAAATAATAATTTAAACTGTTTTATACCTTAGAGTATTTATAAATAAAAGGGTATACACTATTATTTAGGAACAAAAATGTATTTACTACCCAAATATGGCCAAAGGTAAAAATAACAAAAAAAAAATTGTCGCTTTTTTTGCAAATTTTTTTGTTATATTGTGTTTGAAATCGCTTAAACTACCAGCTACTACTAGCTTCGTTTTCGGTAGCAGTCTTGATATACCCTGTATACCCAATTTTCAAACACGCGGACTTTCTGCCAGTCAGTGTTTAATAGTGATACAACTAGAAAGTTCATGGAAAGCCCTTATTGTCTGATAAAATGAAAATGAAAATAAAAGGTCCCTACCACGCAATATATCGACCGAGGATATTTCTATCGCTCGCTTGCTTCGTCCTACATACAAGCTAAACAGCTATTTGTATTGGAAGCAATAAAAGCAGTTTATTCATTGTAAAACGCTCCAAGGATTTATCGTAGTTGGCGCACAACGTGGTGTCAAATCCGTTTTTATAGCGTAGGATCTGCTTTTCAACAACAACTTCACTGGTGGGTGGGTACCACAACATTGTCTATTTCTCTCGTCCAACAGCAGTGTAGAATCACTGTTGTGTTTCGGATTGAAGGACATTGTAGCCAGAGTAACTACTGGACATATTGAGACTTAACATCTTATGTCTCCGGATGGCGAGCGTAGTGGACTGCCAAGCATTGCTTTGTGATTCGAGGTGTTGTTTGGTTCTGCTACTTTTAATGAGCTGTCATATCGCTTACCATCAGGCGAACGGCATGCTCGTCTCGCCATTCATTGGAATAAAAAAAAACATCTAGAAAATTGAATGAAATCTATATTGTTAGATAAAATTATTTAATAAAATGCCCTCACCATTACGCGCAATATATGGCTCGAGGATATTTTTATCGCTTGTCTGTTCATCCTATATTCAAACTAAAAGTCTATTTCTATCTAGTAATGAAAGCTTTCACAGTAAAACGTATTAAGGATTTGCAGTAATTGGCGCCCAACGTGGTGTCTATTCGAATCTTATTGCGTACAATCTAGTCTCTAACAGCACACATGGAAAATTGAATAAAATCCACATTTCTCGATAAAGTAATTAAATAAAAATTCCATTCCATTGCGAGCACTATATCGACCGAGGATATTTCTATCGCTCGCTTGCTTCGTCCTACATACAAGCTAAACGACTATTTATATTGGAAGCAATAAAAGCAGTCTATTCATTGTAAAACGCTCCAAGGATTTGCCATAATTGGTGCACAATGTAGTGTCAAATCGGATTTTATCACATACGGTCTGTGATCAACATCTATAAAATTGAATAAAAGTATATTGTTCGATAAAATAATTAAACAAAATGTATCTCTATTACGCATAATATATGAATCGAGGATATTTCTACCGCTTGTCTGTTTCACCCTATATTCAAGCTAACAAGTGTATCGAGGGTATGCAGTAATTGGCGCCCACCGTGGTGTCTATTCGAGTCTTATTGCGTACAATCTGGTCTCAAACACACATGGAAAATTGAATAAAATCTGCATTTCTAAATAAAGTAAAAAAATAAAATTGCCATTCTATATTATATCGACCGAGGATATTTCTATCACTTGCTTGCTCCATCTTCATACAAGCTAGACAGCTATTTGTATTGGAAGCAATAAAACCAGTTTATTCATTGTAAAACGCTCCAAGGATTTGCCTTAATTGGCACCCCACGTGGTGTCAAATTCGGTTTTATGGCGTACGATCAGTTTTTCAGCAATACCAAATGAAATTGAATAAAATCTACATTGTTCGATAAAATAATTAAAATAAAATGTCCTCACCATTACGCGTGATATATGGCTCGAGGATATTTCTATCGCTTGTCTGTTTTGTCCTACATACAAGATACAAGTCTATTTCTATATATTAATGAAAGCTTTGACAATAAAACGTTCCGAGGATTTGCAGTAATTGGCGCCCAACGTAGTGTCGAACAGGGTTTTATCGCTTACGATCTGTTTTCCAATAACAACGCAATTTGTTTGGATTCAGCTTAATGATGACATATTGAATTTTCTATACTGGCGGGCGTGTTATTGTGTTTTCTGAGATTAACAGGGGTTAGGGGTGAAATCTACGATTGTCTATATGGTAAACACAAATAAATAAATCAAAATGGTGGACACATATGATTGATAGCAAAATATGAAAAGCAAAATGTACGATAATCAAGGCAAAGATCAAGGGAATCCATATTCAACATTTGGCTGTTTTAAATGCGATTGATATAAAAATTATTCAGAAATTATGCACGTACGTTTTGCAAAATTTTAATTACTTTCACTGATTGTAGTTTATAACATTGTATGGGGTCTTATAACGATTCACTGACTACAGCCTTGCTCCCGTATTGAAATTTGATTACACGCAGTCGAGGTAACTGCATTAGATCTGCAATCTTCCGCGAAATTCCTGTGCCCTATTGCGCGGAATACATAACTATGAACGTGACATTAGAGCGAGTTTATTACAGTAGTGCAAGTCGGTATTTAAACCTAAAGGTTTTTTTTTATAGTTTTAGTTGCACCCATAATAATTGTAATTGAGCGTCGTTTCGAAATATTACTAAGAAAAATCATTTAGCTTTAAGTTACTTATTGTTAGTATACAATATATAGTATATATGCCAAAAAATATCTCCTGGCATTTGAAAAACAGTCAATTAGCTGAAAACAGTATAGGCCATATGGACGTGATTAGTAAAATTAAAATAATAGTAATTAAAAAAGTTATAAATTGTTATCGTATTGAATAACGTACTGGTGATAGGTCTCTCATATGTGAGAGGCTGCCTGGGTGGGTACCACTTCAATGTCTATTTCTGCCGCCAAACAGCAGTTTAAATGCACTGTTGTGTTTCGGATCGAAGGATATTGTAGCCAGAGTAACTACTGGACATATTAAGACTTTACATCTTATGTCTCAGGATGGCGAGCGCAGTGGAATGCAAAGCATTGCTTTGTAATTCAAGGTGTTGTTTGGTATTGCTACTGTTCATGATTGGCGTTGTCGCTTACCATCAGGTGAACGGCATGACCGTCTCACCTTTCATTGCAATAAAAAAAAAACAAAAAACGTTACTTCACAAAAAATTGCTGTTAGAACTTAACGGTATTAATCGGATAATACACTCACTGACTGCAATGAATCGCTGATCGCTCTATTAATCAAGGGCGATCTTCTTTACGTAAGAGAGCGTAAGTTACTCGGCTACATACATATTAGCTCATGTGATTGACCAAAGAAATACATCCATACCAAGTTTTCATAAAAATAGTACCAACCTTAAAGTTAATATGATAAGGTCTTAGGTTACGAGTATCGGAAACTACTAGTATTACAGTATTTTTAACCATACAGCCATTTTATCCGGCACTAAATATGGGCTGAAGGCTTTCATTTCTTTATTGATTTCTTGCCCATTGCATAAATTCTAAAAGCATTTTCGTACCATCACTTTAATTTAATTATATTAATTTTCAATTTTACAATTGGATACTTGTGGTATACAAGTTTCCTGATTTACCAAAGCCCTGAAAGAAAGAGCCACATTCTTTCTTTGCCACCGAATTATTTAAATTTAACAGCATTCTAATTTGTTACCGTAACTAGTTTCTTGTAAATGTCAATGTTGGCGGAGGCCTATGTTCAGCAGTGAAGTTCATGTGCCTGAACAGACCGAGAGAGAGAGAGAGAGAAATGTAGGTTTCTTGTAATTATATGTAAAGGAATAGTCTTGCCTTAGGGCATTGGGCCAGCCTGGAGGACTATAATATGAAATGAAAATGATTTATTGAATCCATTAAGACGTTCTACATAATGTAGATTGACATTTTTTTAATCTACCACCCTATATGGTCTAACCACTCTCAATTGTACTCTCGATTGTAGAGGAAAGAGGCACGGGCCCATATACATGGGCTGATACAGCGTAGTCTTGCTTTATCAGTTATTGGCTGGTCAGTACTTTTATATATATATTTTTTTTTATTGCAGTGAATGGCGAGACGAGCATGCCGTTCGCCTGATGGTAAGCGATGCGACCGCTCATGAACAGTAGCAAAACCAAACAATACCTTGAATTACAAAGCGATGCTTGGCATTCCACTGCGCCCGCCATCCTGAGACATAAGATGTTAGGTCTCAATATGTCCAGTAATTACTCTGGCTACAATGTCCTTCAATCCGAAACACAACAGTGCATTTAAACTGCTATTTGACGGGAGAAATAGACATTGTGGTGGTACCCACCCAGGCAGCCTCTCACATATGAGAGACCTACCACCAGTAAACCAGTAAATTTCTGGTATATGAGGCCCTGCGCCAATAAGATTTTAGGAGTTAATCCAATATCGTCATTTGTTGACTGTTGTATTGTCTGCAGGCTATAGTGGCGCTAACGTTCAGCGTGTACGTGTTGAAGCCAATATTCCCCGAGTGCCAGCCGCCAGAGGACGCCACCAGACTTCTAGCAGCATGCTGTATACGTAAGTTTAATAATAGCATATCGCCCTTCCTACGTAGCATTTATTGTCCTATCTTCTTACAAGGTCACCGCTACTTCGGCTTTTTATTTAGTGTATCAAAAATAACTATTGACAGTATTAATCCTTATCTAGTACGAAAACGACACAGGAAGTTTAAGTCCCTGTGGAACATTGGTTAACAAGCGTAAGGTTGTCGTGTAGTGAGATGTTGAATTATTATTATGATTATCAGAAAACGTCATTCATTTAGCCTTTGGTGTCTCACAGAAAATAATTGGATAAAAACCTTGATTAAAAAACCTAATTACCATTAGAACTCACAAGGGGAAAAAACAAAACTATTTTCTTACTACACAAAAATCACAAATTTTGTTTTGCTAAATGGATGATAAATGTAAATTGCAAAACGACTATTAATACGTATGCTTGTACAATACTTAAGAATTATATCTTAACTCTCCTACAAATTGAAATAAAAGTGTTATTTACGGAATTTAACGCGGATTAGGTTTAATTTTTACAGTTTTATTTCAATGTAACATTTGCGAAAATCTAAGAATACATTATTCTCCTACAAATTGTTATTTTCCGTGTTGCAGTGTTGCTAACATTCGTGAACTGCTGGTCGGTGCGCGCGGCGACTCGGGTGCAGGACTGGTTCACGTACGCCAAACTCCTGGCGCTCTTCATCATCATAGCGGCTGGAGCTTACCAGCTGTGCTTGGGTAAGAGATCTATTTATATCCCAAATATATATATGGCATAGTATACTACCCAAGAATGTGTTGCGAAGTGTACCTGATTCAATCTGTTTCATAGATTTTTTTTTATTTCCAATAATACTGTAATGTTTTTGAAATCAGTATTTTTTCCTCGTTCGCGTAATCCGGGCTGATGTTAGTATGCTTCTTCTTGCTGATTTTGTTAAACTTGCCGATTTTTATCATCTGTGATAATTAGACTATAGGTCTACCTTATTTTCACTATTATAAGATGTTTTATTATTACATGACAGCCTCCGTGGCGCAGTTGGTTAGACGCCGCCTGTGAAACGAGAGGCCGCGGGTTCGATCCCCGCACCGAGAGAAATGTTTGTGCGTCCCACAAATATTTCTTCCGGGTCTGGGTGTTTGTGAGACCGAAAAGTCTCGTAGTTCCTGATACCTACGACACAAGACTCGATCTTAGTGTGGGGTGAGGACTATGTATGTGACTATTGGGTGTTATTTATTATTATTGTTTATGTAACGGCTTAGAATAATAATGTCAATATTTGAAACCTCTTCAGACCCTGCTTAAGCCTCTATGTAGAAAAAACGCGTCAACAATGGATTTACGTAAGCCAAGATGTAATGTATGAACGAATTACACTAGGATTTTGTGTCATGGTCATGACAGCACGAACCAGCTGTATTTGAACAAATGTTTGGTACAACCGGAATCGTGGCCACCAGCCATTGTTTCGACATCGTATAATGTAATAAAAAGTAATAAGCTAAATCAATTAATCCACATCTCATACTAGGGTGTGACATCGCAAAGCATTTTAATATGGCTGCATGCTTAGCTAATGATTTTATGACTAGTCCAACATCAATAATTTCACAGAAAAGTAAGATAAATCAACACTACGAGAAAAACAAAATGCTCTCATCCCACACTTGCATAAGATTACGTCTAGGCGTGGCCATAATGTCTTATCCATTGTAGAAAGTTAAACTTATAGAAAATTATATTATATTCAATCCTTCGACCTGGTCATGGACTTAACGACCCTAAGATTCTTAGTCCTAGTTTAAAAACCTCCTAGTTAACAAACTGCAGAGATGAATTGCTTCGGAATCGCAATTAGGACATCAAGCCACGGCTTTCTGCTTGAAATAGGACGATGCTAATCGATTTTCTATTTAAAGTTGGTCTGGTGCTCTCTGTGGTCTAGACTTCACAACTTTACATAATTTCAAAGCAATCTGCTTTAAAATTAGAAAGATAAATTGCCTTTAGTGGGAATCTTCTTGGATTTGTTTATTACTAATAGTAATACTTACTACTTACTTTGACATGGATCTTAGTCCATAAACCACAATCGGATATAATCTGAAAGTCTTTAAGTCTGTCTAAATTCTTGTGTGAAAGTAACTAGAAAAAAAATCTTTTGAACGCATTATTTGAGATATAGCTCGTAGAACCGATGGCCGTTGGGCCGAAAGGTTCTTGAGTGGAGGCCACGTACAGGCAGGCGAAATGTCGGACGCCCGCCTACAAGGTGGACGGACGATCTGACTAAGGTTGCAGGAAGTCACTGGATGCAGGCCGCTTCCAATAGGTCATTGTGGAGATCCTTGGGGGAGGCCTATGTTCAGCAGTGGACATCCTGTGGCTGATATGATGATGATGATGATGATTTGAGATATGTTATCACCCTTTAAACAACAAGCATTTATACTCGTAATCTAATAGTAGTAGCAACCTCCGTGGCGCTGTCGGTAGACGCCGGTTGCGAATGCCGTGGGGTCGATTCCGGCACCGAAACAAATATTTGTGTGACCACAGTTATTTGTTTCGGGTCTGATTGTTTTTGAGACCGAAAAATCTCTCGTAGTTCCTGATACCCACGACACAAGAGTCGACAGTATGGGGTCAGGACTATGTATATGACTGTTGGATAAGTGACTATTTATATTAAAAAATATGCAAGATGCATTTGTGACAAACACTAACGCAACCGAACTTAACGAACCTATTCAGAAATATGCAAAATTAAGTCTCACTTTCATAAACAATTATTCGTAATCATTGCAACTAACAATAAACGCAATTAGAAATCATAACAAGGTGACTAGAATTTTTATTGATATGTCTGTGTCGCCTTGGTGGCTGGCGTACAAACTTATTTGAACACCTGGCAGGTCATTTTTACACTGGCAGCCAGGGAAGCTTTACTCTTTATTGTTTAAATCCTCTGGTTTATGAGGGAAAACTAATTTGTAAATATCGACAATGTATAAAAGGTTGATGAACGTAGATGCGGCGATAATATTAAGTCAGGTTCGAAAAAGTGACAACCTATTACCTACCTAAGGTACCTGCCTATCTAGGATATAGGTGTGAATATTTTATACGTATGTATAAATTATTATTTAGAGTTGATACACTTCCCTTTTTTAATTTTTCCTGTAGGCAATACAACCGTTTTGTCTAATGAGAGTCAATTGAAAATCTCAAATTAAAACGTCGTTTTTGTGATGAATGTTACATATGAAATATCTGGAAAACGCAATCTATTATAGGTAATTAAATTTGATAAATTGCAACGTTAGTTGGTGAAAATCGTGACATCAATTTAGTTTTATTATTGTTTTTAACGTAATTACATCATGTTTTATTTTTGTTATGCAAAATAAAGTATAGTTTACGAATTTTATGCACAGCATTTATATAAAAATACATACAGATAAAACACGTAACACTCAAGTCAATTTTCTTTGATAATATTTATTAGTTTTAAATTAAAGTTCACATAGCTACTTCCTCCTAATACTTAAATGTCACTAAAATAGTTAATTAATTTCACTGTACCATTTATTTAATTTTTTTTTATTGTCAGTTTGGTTTGATGTAGATGTGTCCATTAATAACTAGGTAAACAATGTTTCTTATCTGTATTTCATTGTACACGTAATTTAATTATTGTATCATCTGTTGGTGAATAAGGTAAAATACATACGTACATAATCGTCACGCCTATATTCCATAGGGGTAGGCAGAGATCATAGAACGCGACTTTCCTCGATTCTGGCATATTACTTTCGCTTCATCCACTTTCATTAATATTTTCATGTCGGTTAAGAATGAAAATGTTCAAATAAAATATAAATTCAGCTGACCCCTTTAAATATAAGGACAATATGATTTAAGCAGTTTGCAGCATCACAAGAGATGATTTAAACAGGTTACACGACACAAAACGCCCGTGTTACATCAGCCAAGTAATGGCTTCCCGGAATGCGTTGTATAAAAACAGGCGAACTGCCGCCGTATAAGGATTCTTATTTTTTTCAGTACTGAATCCTTATTATGAAGGGGTAATATAAGTTTATACTTGCGATTTCGGTATTTCTTTTGGTTTTGTTAGTTGGGATGATGAAACGATCGAAGCGTTTGCTTGATAATAAAAAAGGCTACGTACTTATAAACAGGAGCAACAGCATTTAAAACTTAATAATGCATGGCATATTAAGTCTCCTAATACACACTTTTCATTAAATATAATTATTAATTACATCACATCGGTAGTCGCGAGTTCAGAAATTTACGTCTCAACGGCGAAGGAAAAGATCATGAGGAAACCTGCATACCATAGCGATTTGTATATAATAACTCTATGGTATGTAAAGTCCGCCAACCCGCACTAGACCAGCGTGGTGGACTATATGTCCTAACCATTCTCAATCGCCCTTTGATTGTAGAGGAGGCTCGTGCCATTCACATACATCAAACGAAAACATAACGCCAACATCTATCATGTTGCGAAGATCGAACCTGCGGCCTTTAGCTTCACATCCACATCGCAGCAGCTCTGAATCAATTATTATCAATTGTATAAAATGTGTGAATGGATCAATTTCATTGAGTTCAGTCTAACGCAATGTACGCAAAGCGTGGCACGTGGAAAAAATCTAACACGATTGGCATTAACGAGATCATTTGAAAGCTATTACGTTGGGGGTCGACCTCGCTATTTTCGAAATGTGCGACCTCGACGCGCAAATATTATTACATCACTATGGCGAAGAAGTCACTTTGCAACTTTACTATCGGCTAGTGTCGGATTAGTTTGATACAAGCTGTAGGATTAGAAAAAAATAAATAAATAAATTCACCCAGCAGAGAGAGACACATGATCATTATCTATTTCTCCCGTCAAACAGCAGTGTAAATGCACTGTTGTGTTTCGGATTGAAGGTAGCCAGAGTAACTACTGGATATATTGAGACTTCACATCTAATGTCTCAGGATGGCGACCGTAGTGGAATGCCAAGTATTGCTTTGTAATTCAAGGTGTTGATTGGTTCTGCTAATGTATATGAGCGGTCGTATCGCTTACCATCAAGCGAACGGCATGCTCGTCTCGCCATTCATTGCAAAAAAAATGTGATTGAGCTCTAACCCCAATCTAAAATCAATTAAGCTTTTTGTCGTGGGTATCAAAAATTACGAGAGACTTTTCGGTGTCATAATCACACAGAACCAGAAATTTTGAGATACATTTTGATAGAAATTAAAGGAGACCTTACTTTTTCTGATAGATTAATATAAGTTGTAAATGGACTCGAACAGTGATATAACTATTATCTTAGGTTTTCTGCCATAATTGCTTCAATTGGCGAGAGATAAATAACTTCCCATGCTAGATATTCTGTTTAGTTTTGTACTTCATTTATCATCAGTTATATTGTAGTAAGTTTTCGTCAATTTGTCAATAGAAAATATATAGGTACGTATCGAATATATGAAATCCCTTGTTGAATTACCTATATGTAAAAATTACCTATATGTTTTGTGCTCCAACGGATTTTATATATCTCGGTTAGCAGATGTATTGTTAATCTTAGAAAATGCAATAAGGAACTACCACTTAGTTTTCTTCCTTACAAAACCAATACAAACAAGAAATACCCCAATACTTTTATTCCGCTAGAAATACAAAGGCTTTGTTCGTATTTCCTTCAGCGAAGCAATTAAACTCATATGCCGAGGAATGTTGTGGCCTGTAAATAACTGCGCTGTGCTGAAACTCCTTGGAATCCCAATAAAGCATTGAAGCTGTTCTCTTATAAGGCAATATGTTATGCCTTTATTCGAAAACATTTTTCCTTTCCGCTTCTATCTTATTATCTTCCGATTTAAAGCTATGATAACTTTTTATTTGGAGTAATGAACTCAATCTTGTTTATTCAAATAAATATGGCTTATGAATGAAACAGTCTATGAAAAAACTCTGCTCCAATTGTTATAAAGTATTAGAATATAATTTCCAGTCTGACCAAAAGCTTCTCGCTAAGATGTTGTAACTGCCCATAGGCTGATGGATATATCCAACCGGTGAGCTTAGGTGACTTTAATTTAATTGATTTTACCACGAGACCCATGTTTCTTGATCTCTTGAAGATTTATTTAGACTTTATATCATCTTAACCCTGGCGTTGAACTGTCACATCATTTTAATTATTTTTAAAAACAGACTGGCTAATGTTGCCATATAATTTGGCTCGAAGTTTGTTTTTTACTATTTTAATTTGTATGGGCCTTAGTCACATTTCGGGGTTTTAAGTTAAAATTAGATATTGCCACCGAGCGAGGCCTCGTTTTAAGCGCCACTTGCAATATATTACGTGAGATGATTTAGGTCTCGGTGACACGGTGGTCCAATTCATTTCATTAGATAGCGGCTATTCCAATGTGAGAATTTAAGGCCACTCGTAGCGTTTTGCGAAGCATATAAATAGTTTGCTATCAGTACAACTACATATTGTAATTGCCTCACGAATAATATTAATCGTAAAGTGAATTCTACAATTAGTGTGTGAAATCTATATTAGATTTGTAATTTGTGGTATCCTGGACCTTATATAAAAATCTGTTCCCTAAACGAAGATCTTTGAGGAAAATCTTGTATTTAATATTGATACGGTATAGAAAATGCCTTGCTTCCGTTATGTCGTACTTTCCATATGGCAAAAAAAGTTTCCTTATTTTTTACACTGAGTTAAGTGATTGGAATGCACTTAATAAAAAGTTCAGAAGAATAAATATAGATTTATAAACTAGTGACAAATGCAGGTCTGCTTAAATAACAATAAAATCTGGTGGATCGTCGACCATAATATATTTGTTAGGCTCATTATGGTTGATTGCTATTTTTGGTTACTACCATATCAGCAGTGATTTCAGGATATTTAAGTATCTATTAAACTAGAGAAGTTTGTAGTTCAATGCACTTTCCAACCAACTCGAATACGATTCCATGTTACCCTTCAAACGGCAAAGGAATCGGCATCGTGAGGTATCCTGCATACCATAGCGATTCAGAAGAATTGCTATAGTATCTAAAAGCTCGCTAACCCACACTAGGCCAGCGTGGTTAGACTATATGGCATTCCCTCCTTCCCTCCCCATCACAATCGTATTTACGATTGTAGAGGAGGCCTGTGCCCTACAGTGGGATGTATATGGGCTGATACAGGTACATTTATAATTATTTTTTATGATTTGAGCGTAAACAAATCATTGTGTACATTTTTTAAACTAATAAAGACTACTATTGAAGGTCATATATAACATGCTATAAAAACCAATTAAGCGCCGCGGGTTGGCGTGATTTAAACATCAAATAACACATTACACCCATAAACAAGTTTACTAACACTAAGCTTTTTGTTGTCTATGCTCGGCATTATTTCCTGCCATTTACGCGTAGTAAAAAGCGTGGAAGTCCACGTAAAAAAGCGAAGGTGATTGCCAGCAATAAAAAAGTAAACAACATTCTCAATGAATTGTTAACGGCCAGTTTCCTTTATTGAAATTACTGAATTTAACTTGATATAAGATAAGCTTCCGTTGAATCAATTTCAAGTTTAT
The DNA here is from genome assembly GCA_023078785.2 of Hyles euphorbiae. Taxonomy (NCBI): domain Eukaryota; kingdom Metazoa; phylum Arthropoda; class Insecta; order Lepidoptera; family Sphingidae; genus Hyles; species Hyles euphorbiae. The sequence goes on from CM041030.1 coordinate 2,063,665, forward strand.
TTAAAAAATGAAATTAAGTTTATTTTTGTTGAAGGTTTTGTATTTAAAAAGTATCTAACATCTGGAAGTTTGAAATACAAATACTTAACTATAAAGCCATTTTAATTTTTGTATTGCTTGAAGCTCGTGTTATGTATATAATTTCAATGAAATAATGTATGTTGCATTTATATTTTCAATATAATGGTTGGGGTTAATGTCCACTCAACAACACTTTTAAAAGTAACCAACCAGTATCTTCATGATTACTGAGCCTCGGAGTACACAAGGAAAAATGTTAATTACACACCATAAGAACCAGTTACGATTCAAGGAAGTTGCCAAAACCCATCTCCGTACAGACAGCAAAGATATCAAATTGTAGTGATTAATTATTTCCCGTAACACGTTATTCAATTTTAATATGTTCGCTATTTTGTGTTGCTCGAAATCCCGTCGCGAAGGTCGCAGTCTTGACCTCGTTGACTTGGCCCGGCATTGTCAAATGTCACTGCCACTCACTTAGGCCAGTTTTCACTAACTGGCAGAGTAGGGCTCGGTTGCACCAACTAACTTAACCATAACTTTGACGTTATTAATCACTTTATCCGCCTATTATTTTAACTACATGATAGCCGCCTGGCCCGGTTCCGCCAGAGTGCAGGTACAATTTTATGATAATATTATATCGCCTATGTTAAGCCATAAAAGAAATATAGGTCTAAAGGTGATTTTTTTTTCCAAATCGGTCCATAAGTTTCAGAGCCTATTCAAAGCAAATAAACATTCATATCTTTCCTCTTTACAATTTTAGTTCAAATTTCTTTGCGCGTTAAATACAAGTTAGATATTCCCGCGCAGCGTAGGACGTCCACCCACAAGATGGTCCGACGACCTGGTAAAGGTCGCGGGACGTCGCTGGACACAGGCTGCCTCCAACAGGTCTCTGTGGAAATCATTGGGGGAGGCCTATGTTCAGCAGTGGACTTCCTTTGGCTGATGGATGGATGATGGATGGATAGATATTCCCAGAGACTCCATCCATCCATCAGCCAAAGGAAGTTCACTGCTGAACATAGATCTCTCCCAATGATTTTCCCAGTGACCTGTTGTAGAAAGCCAGGAGATTCGCCGAGCTTTAATGCTTGGTGTCATTACACTGCGTGTCGTTGATCCTCCGACACAAGAGTAGCAGTGGTGGGTATGAGACCGGGACAGTCTCCATACCTTTAACGTTGGGATACCTCACATTTGACATGCAAAGCATAGTGTTGAACTGTTGATATTGTCAAAGTTACGGTCAAAGTTAGTTAATTCAAATGAATCTAACTGCGGTAGAGTAAGGCCCAGTTGCGACATGTAAGTTTTCCGGTAGCTTTAACATTGAAAATGTATGTCATTAGTAGGGGTAAGTTAAAGTTACAAATAAGTTATTATATAGCCTAGAATTAGAGACCTTCATTGATTAGAAATGATGTAATTTGGTCTACACATCCTTACTTATATTTTAGTAATATCATAAATACGAATGTGTGTTTCATTGATACGCTTTCGCGCCTTAGCCTTTTAATCGACTTTTATGATATTTTTAATTCACATTATCAAGATTACTGAAAACACATAGGGTATATCTATTCCAGAAAAAATATATAGTTATTCAGACCTGACAAAAAATACCTCTTCCTTTTTCATAGTAATACTTCCCATATCGACTTACACTATAAATTCATTGAAAAATCCCCATTAACGCGACCAAATTCACAAACTAAACCTAGTAATAATTGCATGACTTGCCTAAATCATTAACGGTTCTAGGCGTTGCGTGTAGAAAGTATCAGCCACGTTGTGGCCTTGACTGCGGAATGAATGGACCGGTTCGACCGTCGCGGTAACTGTCTTACAACTGACGTAATAGTTTTGTTGTCACGTGGCGATAGCAAATTCAAATAGATCGTGTAGTCATGTTACAAGTACCTTCTTTAAACTTCTTCAACCTTAAAGCAAAAGGGAATTAAAAGTCAACAAACCACCCTGAATTATCAAAATGGTGTTTGCAGACCTGTACTTTCACGTCAAAGCAAAAATGAATTAAAAGTTGATTAACCACCCTTGATAATCAAGATGGTGTGGCAATGGGTTCATCCACAGCGGGAACGTATTTTTGACCAGGACGTCTGGCTAAATTCCGTGTTAAAAAATTCACGAGATATTTTCATACAACAGATAGTAAATGTAGAGTAGTCGTAATGAAGTATCCACCGAGATAGGTATCTTTTGTTACTTCAAAAATCGACACCGAGTATGCACAGGCTGAAGCCGAATCGTGAAAAAAATCCGTGGGTCGCTATGAAGAGTTTTTCACTATAATGTGCAGTGGATAATATAAGGCGGGAATGAAAATGCTAATACAAACTTTACATCGTGTTTACTATACAACTGAAAACACAAATCATTTCTGTGATTACTTTTGCTAATTTGCGATCTGTTGACATAATATATTACTAATGCGTTTTCTTACACTAGTTACCAGACGCCCACTAATTCGATGTGAGATTGAATCTTAGGATTATGCAAAAGCTGCAATACATCACTATAACTTCTCATTTAATTTGTATTGATATTATTTGAATACGATAGCTCCTGAAAACGAGCAAACAGATAAATAAGTAATCACTGGTAAGTGATCACTGCTGCCCGTGGAAATCCCCAATGCTTCGAAAATAAATATGTTACACTCCCATCGGAAAGAATACGGGAAGGAAAAACGAAGTGAAGAGGAAAGGGGTATTGGGCATCCGGCAATCGCACTCACCGGACGAAACGCGACAGTAGGGGCCCTACTCTATAAATCCGAAACGAAGTTCGAATCTTCGGACAATCGAAGTTTATGACGATATGAATGTATCTATTCTGTAAATGTCCGGATTCATATAACGTACTTCGTAACCATAAGTCTATGGTAACCATAAGTCTATGGTTACGACCATAAGTCAATAATGACCATAAGTCTATGTAGATTGTAGGTACATTCGTATCGTCATACACTTCGATCGTCCGAAGAACTTCGTTTCGGATTTATAGAGTAGGACCCCAGTATTGTCGCTTCTTGTCGAACTACTGTGAGATAGTGGTACCCTTGAACGGGCATGCTATTCATGCTGAATCATGACTGCAGCGTGGATCTACCACTCATATTACTGGAGAAGTTGATTCTCACAAACACCCAAACCCGATACAAGTATTTGTGGGCTTCACAAACATTTAAGGTGCAGGGTTCCATTTATCTCTAAAATATATTGGTCCATGATCTTTCCTTATTAGGTCTATGATGTTACACAATATTGTGAAATAAAAGCTTAGTCTAAACACTAATTGACAGATATAAATATTTAATGAGGTCCTAAAACTGCTAATATTTTTGTATATTGCAAAATATTGCGTAATTTTTATAGCTAAGATATTTTTAGCAGATGCAAGATCTTAGATACGGTCAAGTTGCACGTAAAAATATCTAATAAAAATATTGTTAAGTTTATCAGCCAATATCGCCTACTACTGAGCACGGGTTTCCAGTAAAACCGAAAGTTCGTAAACGGGTTTAGGGCATAGTCTATCACTTTGACCCAGTGCAGAATAACGAAATTCACATATCTTAAAAATCGATAAAATCTAGTTTATTATTTTCATAGATTAGCCCTACAATCTGCATCAATACTAATTATGAGCTATTCCACAGAATTCCTAATATAAATACACAAAGTAAAAGAACTAAAGTTTTTGCATTTTGTAATGCCTGGTATGAAATGAAATGAAATTGGCTTATTGCTCATGTAAGCAATTAAATAGCTCTTATGACAAAGTTAATACATAGTACTTATTCTACATTTACAAAATAACTGATAATATCATTATATAAATTAAATTTATTTAGCATTAATTTTTGGTAATCGTCTTATTTATTATTTATAACTATTTATAACGACAGTCTCGCTAACCTTCATGCCCTAACACGGAAATAAACTCGGCGAACTGTAGACAATATTCAGATGTTTTGTGGCAAAAATATTAATGACACATTGAGATACATGACGACATTATAGAACAAATAGAGTCAAACAAGAAAATATTAATTTATCTCATAATATTAGTCATCTTTCTAGTAAAAACGAATCTATCTAGTCAACATATCGTTGTATAAGATTTAATGATTTCTGGTGAGTGAAATGCTAGTGCAATACTTTTACATTATAATTAATGTCATCATTGCACCATCCAATCAAATCAAAGAAATTATGGAGCTATACAGTTTTAAAAAAAGAGTAAAGTATGCATGAGTGTGTGTCATTTTCTTGTTCGCACAATTATCTGAGAATCGGCACAATTTCAGTGGAAATCGTTGGAAAGCTGCATATCATATAATTTGCTGTCGCTTGCAGATGTCAAGAGGCTGTTAATGTCGGTGCCATCCGACGGGAACCAATTGAACGGAGCAAATTGCTTCTTCCCCGTTCAATTTACTTGCAAATGGCTTTTTTTAATTAATGGCTAACTTGATTATAGGTTTTGCGGAATTTCTATAGACTTGGGACGATGCTATTGCTCCTTTGCAATGTCTTTCAACGGTAATTAAAAGAGCTTTGTCTTAATATCTCCCTGGCATTTAATTTTAATTGAATCATATTATGTTGCATTGTAGAAGTTTTAATGCATGTGACAGAAATCTTTCAGTATAATTGTCGCGGCTAAATCTTATTATTTTAAACAGGATTATATGCATAAGCTTCTGTACACTGACTCAGTGGCGTAGTTGTACTACGGTACGGTTACCACGCTGAGGTCTCAGGTTCGAATCCTGAGTCGGGCAAAGGACCATTAGATTTTTCTATTTATTATCAACCTGGAGGCAGAAATTTGTGCCCGATATCGCGATAGGCTCTTCCCCTATCAAGTCGTGGGACGGAACACGCAAGGCGAAACGTGGGTGTCTTGGTAGAACCTCTGCCTACCCCTTCTGGGAAAAAAGTTTGAGTTTATATACATATGTATGTATGTGTGCTTCTGTACAAACTTGTGTTCGTCTAAGTAGAAGCACCAACAAATTACCCATCAAGACATTAATATCTCAAACCAGTCTAGAAATTAAACCGCTAGACTTCTCTACATCAGCCTTATTACGATTAAGAGGTGTTGAAGACGAAGTTAATCTCACCAGCTTAATGCGAGTTGGCAGACTTCAGATATGTCCCTAATTAGTTGTAAATTGCGCAGTGAAACGACTCTAAGATAATATTTTGTTATCTTATGGGAATAAACAGAAAACTATGCCATGAATATTCTCGTATTATACCAAGTAGTTTTAATATTACTCTAATATCAAAATTATTATAAATTTTTCCTTTTCGCATTACTGACCTTGATTGGATTAAACGATTCCAGACACCTAAAATATATATTTTTTAAATGTAGTTTAACAACTTTTAACCACATGCATTCTACATACTTGCGGCATTATTCAAAAAGCGTTTTAAAATATATTTTGTTAGTTATCGAATGTTTGTCCTCTTCGCTAAATCTGAATTCAAAAGTCGTTGAAAATGGACAAAACATTCGATAACTAAAATTGGTTTTAAAAGTGTTTATGAATAAGGCAGATAAAATATGTTTAAAACGCCGAAAAGTTACATAAGTAGTCCATGTCCATTTTAACTATTAAGATATAAAATCTATCATCAATAATTACAAATTTCAGAAGATTATCAGACCAACAATTAAAAGCTAAAAAAATTTTGTCCATTACCATAGGTACTTTATTTTTTTCGCCGGCCCACAATCGAATCATCATATTGTTTGTTAATTATCAAAACCGAATTTATACCCGCTATGTATCCGTATTCTCTTCACGGTTCAATGCTTTCTATGCCAAGGTTCAATATACACTAAGGAACAAAGTCGTGCAGCCTGAAATACTGTCAATTTACTGCGGCGATTTAAGGTCATATTTATCCATATTTACCGAACGAACCGGTTTTATTAAAAATCTGTACATGTAGATACTCATTACATTTAATTGAGTGTTGTTAAGTTAATAATATTACCATAACGTAGATTTCAATGGCTTTTCCGTCCGAATTTGTCATATTGTTTTTTTAATTTTTAAACCAATTTGTTTTTGTAAGGTTTTCGGAAACAGAAGAAATGAATTGAAAATTACTTGATGCGAGTATAGACATAAACCACAACAACCATAAGAACCTCGAACAATAGGACCTCAGTCCTCAAATGCAATATACATATAAAATAACTGTACAAGGGATATTTCTTGTATCTATCTGTATCAGCCCATACACGTCTCAATGCCAGGAACCGGGCCTCGTCAACAATCGAGAGTATGATTGAGAGTGGTTAGGCCATATAGTCCACCACGCTGGCCTAGTGCGGGTTGGCGGACTTACCATAGAAATTCTTATAAATCGCTATGGTATGTAGGTTTTCTCACGATGTTTTCCTTCACCGTTTTATTTTTTGTAAGGATTAACAAAATGTGACTTTTGATAGTAGATTATCGCGTTCCTACCTCTAAAATTTTAATACTTTTGGAAAAAATATTTTGTTCACATGATGTGGATTGTGGCCTCTTCAGGGAGAGTTAAAAATAAATGTATTATTTAATTTGGTCCTGAGTCCCGTCTATTTCCCAATATAAATGTGATAAGACCCTTAAATTGTATGTTCGTCTAACTGTTAGTTTAAATTCTAGTTTAAATGTTTTTATCGCGTGTCATGCATACATAAATAAGTAAGTAGTAAGTACCCGCATATATTTTTAATGAATAGTTATGCTAATTAGTGATGAAATATTTACAACTTTGTGGAGGCCTTGAAAAACGGCAAATAAACTTAAGAATAACAAATAGTATTTCCCGCTGACCTCCGAATCTTATTTGGTAAGACACTGTGAGATAATATCGAAACTGGTCCGTTTAACAAAACTTGGCACTTGGCAACCGTCGCTGTGTCACTCATCTTCTTAAAAAATGTGTTACAACGACCTAAATATCTATTTTGGAAACTTACAATAGTTACGTCAGTAGTTTTTGAATAATATGAATGTTGTAAATTATCTGAAACGGGAGAACGCGGGTTCGATGACCGCACCAAGATATATGGATGCGTACAACATAAATATTTAATTCGGGATCATACTTGTGTGGGCCTAGTCCCTGCGATTGGATTTTCCTATATCGTGTACATTTGTTTGGTCATTTGTGTGATAGTCTTTGGCCATCACTCTTCAAACGAAACGCAACAGTAAAATTGTTACTTCATATCTCTTCAAGATAGTATTTTAATTATTCCCTATTATTCAAATTTTAGTAACATTTTAGACTGCCGTTTCTTTTTTCTTTCTCTGATGCCCACCCCTTGGTAGTCAGTAAGAGATTGCCTCGGGCGATACGACCGCCATTTTTACTTTTATGTTAAATATTGGTAGAGTTGTTATGATTTATTTGCATTAAAAAAATAATTAAAATAAATACTGACCTTTGTGGATCTGAAATATTCGTACTGTAGAATCAACCACTTAAGAATTCTACCATTGAAATTTTTATTTACACTGATATGGTAAGCTAAATAATAAGTTCCCACAAAAACAAAAGGATTATAACTATGGTATACTATTTAATGTGGTGTTTATCATAATGCTCTTGTGTCCCACGAATTGAGGAGTTACGAGAATAGACGTAATTCCCGAGTTGTCGGTCGGAAGGCGTCGGCGTTCTGCAGACAGACTGGTTATTAGATGATTGCTCGGCTGAGCACGCCTTGTAACGTGTGAACCAGCCTCGCGTGACTTAATACTGCAAAAACAGCTGCTGGTAACTCGTATCTGATTCAAAAAGAGAAATAAATAAATACACCCACATACATAGTCACATACATAGTCGCCACTCTAAGATCGAGTCTTGTGTCGTGTATCAGAAACTACAAGAGATATTTCGGTCTCACAAACACCCAGACCCGAAACAAAAACAAAATGAGATAGATAAGTTAGGGGTGTAAAACTTCTCATATTGACCTCCACGCAAAATGTCGAGTTCTAGCAAAATAATGTTTGTCTCATAAGATCAGGCTGATTTAATTCAGTCTAAAATCGAGAGACACTGCCCTTCCGTCAGATGCGTCGTAGACAGTTCGTAACGACCATGTAACGACAATATGGAAATTCCTTATTTTTTCTTTTTGGAGATACATACATATACGAATGAGAAGCGTTGAACACATTTCATCCGGAGACCAGCTTGCTCATTCACTTCTTTATGCCAGCCGGTGTTAGGCACCGCTCTTTAGGCATCTTTTGACCCAGTCTTTGGCATCCTTGATTTTAAAACCATTCTTCGGTCTTTCTTTTTCTTCGCTCGACTTCAAGACTTGGTCACCCATATTTACTTTCCTACTTATAAATCATACATATAAATTGTTGCAGGTAAAACGGAACACTTCACCTTTGAAGGCACCACCGATGATGTCACTTCTATAGCTCTGTCCTTCTACTCCGGGTTGTTCGCTTATAACGGATGGTAAGTTATTTTCAAACCTCAAAATTGTTGCCTAAATTATTTTCCAATTTTCATGTGAGTTTACACTATACAAAGCAGGATATACTCAAACTGATACAAATAGTTATGGTATCATTAAAAAATAGAAGGAACAGAAGGACTGCCTTAGGTGGCATAGTTGTACTAAGGTACGATTATAAAGCTGGGGTCTCGGGTTCGAGTCCCGGGTCACGCAAAATGATATTGGATTTTTCTATTCATTATCAACCCGGAGTCATTGTCAATTTGCGCCTGATATGGCGATAGGCTCGCCCCCTATCACATATCACCGTGAGACGGAACATATAAGGCGAAATATCGTGGTAGAACCTCTGCATATTTCCTCCTAAAAAGGCATGAGTTTCTCACCATTCATACACATTTTTGGTGCGATTCTTCTTTTCATTAAGTCACCATCTATCCTCTGTTCAACATAGACTTCTCCCAAGTATTTCTACATGCTGTGTTACGTGAAACACAATCCTATAAAAACGGATAATACTGTCTATTTCAGGAACTACCTGAACTTCATTATTGAGGAGCTGAAGGATCCGGTGCGTAACCTGCCTCGCGCCATCGCCATCTCGTGCGCGCTGGTCACCGTCGTCTACACATTCACCAACGTCGCCTTCTACACCACTCTGTCGCCTACCGAGGTCAGTTATCATAATTTTCTTAGTTATCCAAAAAATAGAAGCGTTAGAAAGGAAGGAAGTTAATTAAATGGTGTCTTATTTAATAGAATGGTCTACTTTAATGATAATCTACAAATATTCATTTCCATATACTATGCCCTGATAAAATGAAGAGAAAACAAAAGACCTACACATAACACAATGAAATCGTGCGAAGACAGATTTTTCATAACAAAAGAATCATATGGTCAACAACAACAGATCGACCTGTTTTATAAAGCCTTAAGTTAATAAAAGCCTTAATGTACGGCTTTCTACACAGCGTTGGATAATTTCGCAATTATTAAAAACTTCAACCACCAGGTCGAAGTTTAGATATTTTTTTTTTTTTTTTTTTTAACGAGAGTAAAGCTCCTTTAGCCTTCCTTCCGACACTCGGGGGAGATCGGAAGGGGCGTGTCGGGGTCTCCGGCCTTCCAGCCTGTTATCAGGCTGGGTCCCTACCGAGATCTAAAAAGATCTTTTGCCGGCATACCGACTAAAACCTCTCGGTGGCCATCACGCGCGTTATGGGTGACAGGCGATGTGGACAGGCGAATGGCGCCCATTTAACTCGCCGTGTCACCCGGCGCACTGCCAAATATGGCTCCTCACATGTTGGGAGGGCGCAGATGCCCCCTCTTTCCCTACTTCGGACGCCCATGGTGAGATGGGCGTCCGCGACAGACACGAGGCCACACGTTCTGCCGCCCATCTCGGGGTCACTCCCGACGTGAGCACACAGCCCCCGCTGTGTGCTTAGCGACCCCGATGACCCCTTTTAGTCGCCTCTTACGACAGGCAGGGGATACCGTGGTGGAATTCTGGCGCCCCTTGACCACTGGGCGGGAAGTTTAGATCTTAACCTAAGTTTTATAATTGATTTGCATCCAGGTGTTGGGATCAGCAGCAGTAGCAGTCACGTTTGCTGAGCGTCTGTTCGGATGGTTCGCCCTCTCTATTCCTCTGTTCGTTGCTGCGTCTACCTTCGGAGCTGTCAATGGAGTCCTTCTTACTTCCTCAAGGTAAGATCTACAAGTTTATAATAAATTTAGGCAATTTATAATAAATAAATAAATAAATAACACCCAACAGTCACATACATAGTCCTGACCCCACACTAAGATCGAGTCTTGTGTCGTGGGTATCGGGAACTACGAGAGACTTTTCGGTCTCACAAACACCCAGACCCGGAAGAAATATTTGTGGGCCGCACAAATATTTCTCTCGGTGCGGGGATCGAACCCGCGGCCTCTCGTTTCACAGGCGGCCTAACCAACTGCGCCACGGAGGCTGTCGAATTTATGAAGAGATCAATGCATATAGATGAAGGAAAAGTAATACCTATGTTTGGAATCGTGAAAGAAGAAGGTTTTAATCCATTTAAATTAGGGGATCTTAAAGATTCTCGTAGTTTCTGATACTCGTGTATTATGGCAGGTGTTTAAGTATAGATTCGTGAGTAAAACTGTTACGTTTAATTTGCCATTTAATACTCGGGTTATAAAACATTGTATTATACTTGCAACAATAAATAAATCCATTGCTGTAATTAATTTCCAACTCCAAGAAACCAGCACCTGCTGAAGAAGTTCAACTCCAACAGTACCTTTACCTCTACCTGTACCTTCAGTTTGTAAACACGAGTAACGTTCCCCAGGTTGTTCTACGCGGGGGCAGCACAGGGCCAGATGCCGGCCATGTTGACGATGGTGACGCCGCGCGCCACACCAGCGCCCGCGGTCCTCGCTGTAGCACTCCTGTCGCTTCTCTATCTCACCGTCTCTGATATCTACGCACTTATCAACTACGTCGGATTTGCTACTTGGGTTGGCACCTTTGGATATTATGGGTGTCATTTTATTCTGTTCTTCACCTTTTTTGATCCTTTTCTCGCTCATTATAAGAGTTTAGGTATCTACGCTCAGGTATCTTAAAAGTTCATAGTTACTTTTATCAGAATTAGGTATCTGCGTTTGATTTTTGTCCCTAGCCTTTAAATAAAATGTTCCTTGCTTCTTTTACCATCACCGTTTTGTAAACTTATTTTGAAAAGGGTAACACTAGAGTTTATTGCCAGTTCTTCTCTGGTGAAAACAGCCTTGTGAACCGAGTGGTAAAGAAAATAATATGGCTTAATCTATATGCATAACATTTTAAAGATACAAGAAATTATTTTCATTTTCAATGCAGTTGTAATATTTTGTTTCCAGTTGAGTATCGGCGCCGCTGTGTTCTGCCTGCCCGTCCTGAGGTATACGCAGCCTAATCTCGAGAGGCCCATCAAGGTCAACCTCTTCTTCCCTGGTGAGTTAAATCCAAATAATCTTTAGAGTATTTAGCACTCATCATGTCATAATCATCATCATGTTCCATCTATGAGGGAAGGAAGGAGTACGATTAAGGATGACATTTAGATCGTGATGAATACTCCTATATATTTTCATTCCGTAACACTTCAAGATGTCGTAATCTGCTTTAAATTAAAATATCATCTCAATTCTACATAGGAAGTAACAATATCAATAGACCAAAATTAGTATTTTGTGTTCATAATAAAGTGTTCCATCCCAGTGATCTACATAATCTGCACGATCCTGGTGGTGGCGGTGCCGGCGGTGGCGTCCCCGGCGGAGACCGGCGTGGGCTGCCTCATGATCCTCACGGCCGTGCCCGTCTACCTGCTGCTGCTGCACCCGCGCACCAGGGTCAACTTCCTCGCATCCATCATGCGTGAGCATCATTATTATTTATATTTACTTTACTTGTAGTATGTCTCTCATATGTGAGGCCATTTGGGTGAGTACCACCGCAATGTCTATATATCCCGTCAAGCAGTAGTGTAAATGCACTCTTGTGCTTCGGATTGAAGGACATTGTAGCCAGAGTAACTACTGGACATATTGAGACTTAACATCTGATGTCTCAGGATAGCGAGCGCAGTGGAATGCCAAACATTGCTTTGTAATTTAAGGTGTTGTTTGGTTTTGCTACATTTCATGAGCTGTCGTATCGCTTACTATCACGCGAAAGATATGCTTGTCTTGCCATTAATTGCAATAATAACAAAAAAAACAAAGATATCAAGCAAATATATCAAGTAGATCCCAACGGCTTGCTCGCCTCGCCTTTCATTGAAATAAAAAAATATATATTTATTTATTTTATACCTTATATAAAATATTGTACCTAGACAGGTCATAAATTCTGTCATATGTTTAATATAAAATAATTGAAATAAGTTTATTCATTATGTAACCATTTATATACCAAAATGAACTTAACAAAACATAGATTCTTATGACACTAAAGTTTATTCAAAATGACCTCCGTGATTTTGAATACAGGCCTTCAATCTGCGCGGCCAGTTGTCTATCGCAGCACGAACGAGGTCCATGTCAATATCGGCGGCTGCCTTAATCAAGGATGTCTTGAGTGACTCCAAATTGGGATGAGGCTTTGAGCACGCCTTTTCCTCCAAGTGTTGCCATATCTTGTAATCCAACGGATTCAAATCTGGACTGGAGGAGGGTCAGTCTTCGTGCCGGATGAAGTCGATTTCACGCGCCACCAGCCAGTCTTGTGTGCTCTTCGCTCTATGAGCTGGCGCCGAATCTTGTTGGAATACCCAGTGCCTGTTATTGAACATGGTATGAGAAACAGGTTCCACAAGGTTCGTCAGGACTGTAATTTGATACACAACTGCATTCGTTTTTACACCTTTCTCACAAAAATGTACCTCTGTTAAACCCCAATAAGAAACTCCCAACCATACCATGGGCGAGGATGGAAAATGACCGCGTTGGACACGCGGAATACGGTTGCTCGCTTCTTCACTACTGTGTGCGTACACCTTATCATTTTGTTTGTTGTAGCTCTCTTCTACGGCAAAAATTTCCCGATATTTTTTTCCCGCGTACCGCTTCAACAAAGCGCGGCATCTCTTCAGTCTCAGGTCCATTAGACGAGCATTCAAACGATGTCCTGTTTTTCTTCGATATGCCCGAAGTCCTAAGTCTTCATTTAACACCCTTTTCACCGTGGTTCTTAACCCCATCTGAAGGGCCAACAGTTTCTGCTTACATTTGGGATTTCTTTGAATTGGCGCCTTCACAGCTTTTATCACTGCTGGAGTCCTAACAGACCGAGGGCGACCACTTCTTGACCTGTCATCAACAATAGAGTCTTCATTGTATCATTTGATGGTACGATAAACGAATCTTTTGGTTATATTCAAATTTTTCAGTATGTCAAAAATTTGAATTGGCGCGTAACCGCAACGATGCAACGCAATAACTGCAACACGGTCTTCTTTAAGCGTCCACTCCATATTTAAAAATGAGTAAAATTCTAAAAAGTATACATTTTTATTTTCATGAACAATTCGAAATTCGAATTCAATAATTTTTTGTGGCCAGCATTCTAAAAGAAAAGTTTGTGTGACAATACTTATGACCTGACTGTGTATTCGCTGGGTGCGAAGTATAAGGTGGGGGAACCACGAAACGATCGCAGCGCGCGTCATGGCCAAAAAAGGAACTATCGGTGGCGGACGCTGTCACTTTTTACTAGCGAGATTTACGTTTTTAGTAAATAAAGATGAGTCACGAAGCTTGCTGCGTAGTTAATTGCAAAAACAATGGCAGAAATAGTGATAAAAAATTCTACAAATTTCCACAGGCATGTTGGAAACGAGAACAACGAACAACGAACGAGCCGCAATGTGTTTACACCTGTAGCTCTGATTGTACACACAATCACATTTGGCACTCGTAATATGACGGCTAGAATCAATCTGTAAAAAAATAATTATTTCGTTAACACCTACTAATGGTGTAATATATTACGTACTACATCAAAAATTGCAAAAACAGTAAACAACTGCTAACATTCAAGGATGTTTTGTATGGCGTTGATGTCACTGAAGTTTGTCGAATAACATGTGCTTCAATGGTGTGGATCATAGCATCTTCATATTTAATTTCTTTCACATCTTGCACGTGTTGAGCTAAAACTAATTGTTTTCCTTTCAATGTTGTTTGTGGTTGGAAAATGATGTCGTGTGTGATTGGTCGGAATCCAGTTTTTATGATTAATTTGGCCATGTTTAACTGAAAATACATAAAAGGATGGATTATTGAGAGCACAAGCACTCATAAATAATCGTCTGCTATTTATATGAAATGCATTATTCGATGAAATTTGCTTATTTCTTTACTTACTTCTCATGACGACAGCCATGAAAAATCCGTAATGTACTAAGCGAAATCTATTGATTGTGCCATTTTAGACGAAAAATAAAAAAGACTTACCTTATATAGATTTAGAATATTTATTGGAATAAATGTAAATTACAATTCTGTATCAGCCCATATACGTCCCACTGCAGGGCACGGGCCTACTCTACAATCGACAGTATGATTGAGAGTGGTTAGGCCATATAGTCCACCACGCTGGCCTAGTGCGGGTTGGCGGACTTACATACCATAGAAATTCATATGAATCGCTATGGTATGCAGGTTTCCTCACGATGTTTTCCTTCACCGTTTTAGTGCGTGGTGATTGACTATCAATACACACATGACTCCGAAAAGTCAGAGGTGTGCCCTGGGATTCGAACCCTCGACCACCGTGAACATATTGGCAGTCGCGTCTAGTCCGTTTACCAACAGGCCACCACGCACTTCAATATTTAATTAAAATTGTTCGTTTGTAAATAACTCGTCGTAATGATAGCCGGGCATTTGACATTTCGGAGGCCACCGTAGTTGCAACCGCTAGTTGGCGCTGTCGTCGCGCACCCAGCGAATAAAGATGGACTTAATGTCTAGCTTGAGGCATTCTCTGCCAGTCTACCTTTGGATGGTGCAGAGAGAAAACAAAGTAGGCAGTAGTATATTCTTTCCTCATTCATCTGACTTAATGGATCATATTGACATATTGGCATTAATTTAACCCATAAATATGTATCAACCTAGCTAATACACCCACCCCTTTACAAATTTTGGAGAAAAAGGTACGAGACTAGAAGCGAAGTTCAGCTAAGCCATAAATACTCGTAGGAATTCAAGCTGGCAAAATCCTTGAAAATTTAAATTACGACTTTTGACGTAAAGGCCAGTCGGAATAATTCCAAATTTTGTACAGAGTTACCAGGGGTGATGAGAAACCTGTAAGGTTGAATTAATGCTAATATGCCAATATCACCCAGTATAGTCGTCATGCATAAGCATCTTGTGGTTTATCCTCTTTTTCTGCCAGCCTTTATACCAACATAAATAGGGTAGGCGTAAGATTTTTCAGTTGCAGACAAAGAGACATTTATGTCCTGCAGTGGACGGTTAAACGCTGATAATGAACGTTTTAGCTTGAAACTTTATGATTGGCTGTCTACCTGACATCATCCATTTTGAGAGTCGCTAGGTGTTTTGGTCTAATGCGGATGGTAGATGCAGATTTCATGGTTAATGGTATATCATTATGATGCATAATATGGCCACTCTCGTTGTTGCCATCTTGTATTCGAAGAATAATAGTCCTCAGACTAATACTATTCCTACAGTTTAAATATTACTATAAATTGTATTTTTTTTACAGATCGTGCGACGTATCTAGTGCAGAAATTAACGTTGGCTGTAAGACCTAAAGTTAAGGTGGGTTTTTAAATTCCAATGTAGACTTATTCAATAAATAAAAAACAATAATAATTAACTTACATAGCAAAACTAATATATACTTCTATTACAGTGAAGGAGATCAAACATTCGACCACTGCGAAGTATGACCAAAGCGTACCAACGGTATATACTTTACATTTAAAACTGTTGTATCTACTTTAATAGTAAAGGGCGTGTTTGGAATTCAAACGCGTGGAAAAAATATGCGTATAAAATGGACGGATAACAAAACGCACATATGGGAAATATGGCCAATTTGACATCTGTCATGTATTCAAAATAACGGCTATATTTTTTCCACGTCGTTATAATTCAGTTACAGGGACACAAAATGAAAGTATAGGCTAAGATGTTTTTATAGCAGGTCAGTTTCAATAATTAAACGGTTATGCGTTTAGATTGCACAAGAGTTGTCCTGAGTCGTATTCGTTTTTCGGAAAATCCTCTTTATAAGGACTTTTTCAGAAAACCGAGTAGTTCTTCGAGATTATTTCGGACCTCAGACATTCGGTCTCAGTTATTGTAGACCTATATTTCTGAAATACACAACAGACATTAAATAAATTGAAACATACGACAATTTAGAATGATAAAAACATGTATTTCATTGTGTCCCTGTTTTTGAGAAAGTAATTATATGTGTTGCCACTATATTGTTGCTAGATATAATCTGTATCTGTGAAATTGTATTGTACAATTTGCGTGAAAATATCATTTTTATCTACTCTTTATTTGAGCTTCAGTTCTCATTTTGCCATTATGAATTATATTTTATAGATTTTAAGGTTTATTATCGTATCGCAGGGCGCAGGTAGCTTTGTTTATTTTGACGAACTAGCACAAAATTACTCTTAGTTTAATTATTTAGGAGTATTTTGCCGCGAGCCATAGTCCAAAATATTTAATTTAAAATACTTTACAATTTGGACAATATATTATTGCGATATAAAAATGAATTTAATATATTGGAATTGATATTGTAGATAGCCGTTCATATGTGGTAGGTATATTGAGAAAATACTCAATGATAATAACATATACCTATATAATTATGAGATATTTTCTTCAATCAAATGGTAACGAACCACGTTTTAGATTTTAAAAAATGTATGAGCTATTGCGGGCACAAGTAGCTTTCCTTACTAAAAAGTTATACTATTGCGAAATATCGTCTTCAATGTATAAATAATATATTTATGTAGCAATGGTCAATGACCAACATTGCCAACAATAAAAAGTATTCATATCACAAGTTATTGCATTTAAAATATAACAGCCAAAGTCATAAAAACACTGCCAACGTAAATATTAGAGAAAAAAATCCACATTACATCAGCATTTAGTAAAATAAAGGGCAGTCTTGTTTTCTTCATAAGAGACATGTTTAAAAATGTTCTGTACAGTTAACTCTAGCTATTTTAAACTACAGCCAGAGTTAGCTTTCTCAGTCATTAGTGAAATGCTTTGCTCATTTTCCGGTGCCATTTTTATTTCATTATATAAGGGCATTTATTCCCTTATATACTATATTCTGGTAAATTGCGAAGGTATATGGGGGGTCACCGGCCTTATACCCCCACGTTTTATTACTGCGTCCGCCCCACACAAATAGTAATCAGCTTAGCCACAGAAATATATGAAGATTCCGTTTATTTCTGTATGCCGGGTCACCATCATCCGTTCCTGTACTATAAAAAAATATCTTTGAATACGGAAGTCGTGCTAAACATATCCTCTTTATGATATTAAAAATACATTCAAATTTGGTTAAAAATATGGCAGTAATATTCTACCATCCGTAATACGTAATACGCGAGAGTTTAATTCCCTAAATACGTGATTTTTCCTTTTCCAATTCTAATATTGTTCGATATCCACGATTTCTGTTGGGCGCCTGTGACCTATGAATCGTAGGTGAACGGTGCATGATTGCATGCCTGTATAATAACATGAAATACTCCAACAGTTCCGATATCAATATTTATAATAATTATTATAATTTAGATTCTTTGTGGGTCATTTGTCATTATGAATTCGATTTCTTTTGATTAGATTTGGGTTAGCATACATTTTTATATTATCTTCGCTATTTTTAGCATAAAAAATATTTGACACTGACAATACACCTATATGTACCTCCTAGTTGTAGCTTTTGTATGCCTGTCTTCAATTATACTATATATTATCGTATGTGCTACGTTGGTTTGAAATGAAAATTGAAAGCAAGTAAGATAAAACCAGGCAACAAAAAATATATTTTGAATCTACGCTATTAAAATCATCTTTGTAGTCTAGAATATATGCTCAATTAAGAAAATAAATTAAGCTGCCAGGGGTGGATTAGGAATAATTGGCGTGGGTAAAAATTACTTGAAAATATTATCATAATAACTTTAAGTAGCACCCAGCTTTTTCCAAAGTCGGTGTAAATTAAAGGCCATGTAATATGTATGCATTTGATTAATACTCGGCAATCAGTCAGAAAAAAATAAAATGCATTGTTAGTTACTTGCTTTTAATTTTTATTCGGCGATAAGTTTTATATGTATAATAGCGTGTAAGAATAAATGTTGGGAGTTTAATAATTACAAGTATTTGGTTCTGTTATAAATGCTATAGAAAAAATGTTGGCAAACTATAAAGAGCACCTCGTATTCATGATGTAGAAAAATAATTTGCAACGAACATAGTAAAAACTATGATTTTCTTATGTTTTAATATTTCTAATCTGAGATTTATTGTCGGTAGAGTTTAATTTTTGTATAAATTTCAATTTATGTATAAAAATTACTATCAATAAGTTTACCACATACATTTTTCGGGGTGCTTAATTTTTTTCCATATGGAATATGTGTTTGTCAAAATGGCTGTGCTTTACAAAGAATCAAATTCCCAAAGGATTTTAATGTCTGCGTTTACTTTAAGTTCTCGCATAAGTCACTAGAAATAAGTTACGCTGGCAAATGGACACTTGCTGTAGTACAATTTAGTGATAATTTGCTTATTTTCAATTTAGCCATATTACAATTTATACTTTTGTATTTATTTGAGGCGAAGTTCTAACACTACACTTTTTTAGAATTTAAAACATTTTAATATCCATTTATTTGTTTTATGAAGTTATGACATTCTCATAACTACTTCTAGATAACAATACATGGGGTTCAATTTTTTTTTACTTCATGTCTCCGGGTAAACGGGTCATGCCCTCATTGTTTTTATCCTGGATTCGCCACCGCAATCATTAAGTAAAAAAAGCATTCTGTTCTGTACAAAGTTAGAACTTTGCCGGCTTAAGGATATTATTATTTGGGCATACTCAAAACATTCCATTTATGATAAATTAATATTTAAATATGCTTTGCCTAACCTATTGTGTTATTTTTGCAATAAATCTAAGTATATAATATTTTGAATAATAAACAATTTCTTCCAGTTATTGTAACTTGAAGCGACATAATATAACGAATTTGTGAAATCATTTTCAAATTGTATGATTTGAAGAATTGTTGATCTTGACGATCCCAAACTAAATTACTTATAATATTTCATATAAATTAAGTATCGGATTATTGCTCATCAATACCTTTTTTTAGTTTTAATTGAGTCAAGGAAACAGTTTGCAGTTTTAAGTATGTTTTGGTTACAGCAATTTGTACATTATTCTTATTCTAATTAGTTTGTGAGCAGTGAGAAAGATTAAAACATATTTTACGAATCTCGGTATATATTTCCATTAAAATGCACTAAATATACTGTGGTGATCAATATTCATTTGGAATCTAGTATGATTTAGATTCGTGTTTGTAACGCATAGACTAGTTATGATAATGTATAATAATGTTGTGTACGTGTCAATATTTCTGTTAAACAGCAATGTTTTATGGAAATTATGCGACAATAATAAATTATTGGCGATATTATGTAATTTGATTTGTCCCCGTTTTTCATAGTCTTAATGTTATAAGATAGCGAAATTTATTGAATAAATAAAATAATGAATAAGTAAATAATAAAGTGCGTGGTGAGTTGTTGGCAAACGGACCGACACGGCTATCAACATTGAACATGTTCACGGTGGTCACGGGTTCAAAACCAAGGCACACTTTTGACTTGTCGGTTTCATGTGTGTATTGATAGCTAGTTATTTACCACTCACTATAACGGTGAAGGAGAACATCTTGAGGAAACTTGCATACATGGGCGTAGCCAGCCATGGGCTCAGGGTGGGGCAGAAATACAAATAATTTTTAAGTAGCAAACTATACCCGTTACCTCACCCTGGTATGTACCCTAGTTAGGTTTTTCATACGAAAAGGTTACACCCTATAGCACCATGTATCTACAGGATATATCAACTGTGTTACCGAAAACGAAGCCGGGTGGCAGTTTAAGTGACTTCAGACTCAATGCAACTAAAAATTTTGGTTAGGTTAGGCGCCCATATAGGCGGATATTTGGATATCCAAAACCCCGAGAGCTTTCAACTGTAACTAGCGACTCGCTTTGATTGTCTAAGTGAAAACCTAGCAGTGAACGTGCTAAACAGCGGTTTTGTAGAAGCATTCCATACGGTGGAATTAAAGTAATTTAGACCTCGCCGTAGAGATAGACCACAAAAACTCTCGATCCACACTCTTGACGATATCGTAGTCTTATCAGAATCGCTGGAATACCTTAGCACTATGCTCGAAGTCATCAGTCGAGGCTCCCAACAGGTGGGTTTTAAAATGAACATGGACAAAACGAAGATCATGACGAATGTCCATGTTGTGCCCACCCCTATCGGTGTTCGGGGCTTTGTTTTATGGGTTTTGTTGTTGACGAATAATATGTCTTTTTAAGACAAGTGTTCCGGTTAAGCAGGTCCAAC
The DNA here is from genome assembly GCA_023078785.2 of Hyles euphorbiae. NCBI lineage: Eukaryota > Metazoa > Arthropoda > Insecta > Lepidoptera > Sphingidae > Hyles > Hyles euphorbiae. Next base: position 2,084,465 of record CM041030.1, read on the forward strand.
TTCGAGAGAGAGAGGTCAATCTTTGAATCCAACTAGTTTGGGCAGCGGTGGGGAAACTACGCGACGTTTCCTCGTCCAAAATACCTCTGTGCCTTAGATTGAAAGTCTTCGATAGTTGTGTGTTGCCAGTGATGGCTTACAGCACCGAGACGTGGTCTCTCGCTGTGGGCCTTATTAGGAAGTTCAAACTCATTCAACGAGCTATGGAGAGGGCTATAATCGGGGATTTCCTACAAGATCGACTCAGAAATGAGATCAGTAGGATAACTAAAGTAACCGACATAGCCCAGCTGATTAGTAAGTTGAAGTGGCAATGGGCGGGGCACATAGCGTGGTGAAATGATGGCCGATGGGGCCGAAAAGTTCTCGAAACGAGGTCACGTAACGGAAAGCGCAACGTAGGACATCTACCCACAAGATAGTCAGAAGACGTGGTAAAGGTCGTGGGACATCGTTGGATGCAGGCGGCCTCTAACAGGTCACTGTGGAAATCATTGGATGAAATATGTTCAGAAGTGGACTTCCTTTGGCTGATGGCTGATGGATGATGTGTTTATAGTCACTAAAAAACTAGTACCCGGCTTCGTTTACGGTCGCAGTCTTGATATATCCTGTTGTGTATAATTTGAATTAACCAAAACATTTTCTTATTGCCCACCTTCCTACACCACGAAATCATCCATCTAAAAAAATTGTCTCAAACTTCAGCCGTTTCGGCTCTGGGTGCATGCCAATTTGTTAATCAGTCAATTTAGAGGTTTATATCTATATATAAATAGTTCTTTATTTTTTTAAGTTTGAGTAGGTACCTAAGGGGCCAGAGCCAGGGTGGGGCAGGTGCCCCACTGTGCCCCACCCGGCCCCACCGTGACTACGCCCGTACTTGCAAACCATAGCGACTTGTAAGAATTACTATGGTATGTAAAGTCCGCGAACCTAAACTAGACCAGCGTGGTGGACCATATAGTCCAAAGAATAGTCCTATATGGTCTAACTAAGGCACTAAGCATTGGGTTGTTGTTTATAAAGGTTATATTGGTTATTTTTAATATCGGAGTTTCCTATAAAAATAATAAAATACTCTGTGATTGGGGTGAAGTAATCACCCGAAACGCGGCGTCTTCTGTTTTTTTAACATTTACGCCCAGAAGCTTAAAATTCTAATTTAAAATTGTTTGTAAGTGACTTACTAATCGAATAAATATTAATATTTTTTACAAGTATTTTTTTACCTTTAGAAAAATTACTAAATATCATTACATAATACTTTTTAAAAAGAGTTTAAAATACCGGAATACCCTATCTCACAGACGAGACAACAAGACCCTGTTTCCCCCACACTCCCCTATCTGATATTTTCCCATCTTTGATATTCAGATACCCTTAACAAAACGCAACATCAAAGTGACATTTACTCATGGCACGTTTTTGACATTTGCAAATTGCAATGTGATTTGTGAATGGAAATTGCGTGGAAATTGTAAATAGTAAACACCAAAACCCATAACACACGTGATTTTAATAAATCAAAATGGTGAAATTCGGGAAAAGTAAGTTAAAAGCCTTGAATAAACTTTCGAAGAAACAACAGGCGAATACGGCACAGGTTTCTAACAAAATATTAAAGAAGAAACAAAATGCTGAGAAGAAAGTGTCATTCCAAAAGGAAGTGTTGTTGAAAGAAGCTGTTTCTAGTGGTAGTTCGCTCGTCAACAATGTTTCTGTTAAGCAAATACTGCTTAATGACTTGACTAAAAAGGAAAAAAGAAAAGAAAAAGCCACCACACCAATGAAAAAATGTAAGCAAAAGCCTCTCGAAAAGCAGAAAAAACGACAGAAAACTCAAATAAGTGATACGAAGTTGTTGTTAAACCTAATGAAGAAGAAACAGTGAAATCAAGTATTTTTAAGACTTAATTTTTTTTATAATAAATTGTTACTTATAAAAATGCTGTTTCTTTTCTTTGTGTAAACTCAAAAATGCCCAAGTTTGTTATGTCTGTAATCTGCTCCCATAATATTATTCATACTTTCTGTATTCTCATGTCAGTCTGTGTTTCTGTATTGAGGGCATGAAATACTTGTGTATTTAGTGTTCTCAGTAAAACCATTTTAGGTTATTCATCTTAACACTACTTAGTGCTTAGTATCGCAAGGAATAAGGTGGCTCAGTATTGTAACAAATTGAAATAAGTTGTTCCCGGCTTGGGGTTTTTATATATGGGAATATCTTTGATGTTTATTATGCCGAGTTATCTAATTACTGTATACCACATACCCATTAACCAATAAATATTCAATAAATCAATAAATTTTGTCCATAATAATATAGTGTTTCCAAAGCTATGACTACCTTACTATTCAATTTAATCATTGAGATCTAAATTGCTTCATTTCACTGGGGTTCTTTTTTTCTCAAAATAACAATGCAAACACTGGGATTTATTTTCAAATAAATAGGCCATAGTTTAGGTCCATACCTGAATTTACAAGGGTATACACATGTGATGTCTAAATAAAATATCCATGTTCTACAAAAAACCTTTATTTGATTATTTATATAATATTGTGTATATACACAAATGGCTCAGTTCGCTCATGTAATTAGCAATTTAAAATAATTTGAATGTGGAATCACAATAAAATGGTTCAATTTGTAAAAAAAAGAATATTTCAGGAATTTCAATGCCAAGTTAATTTAAGAAATTTAAAAAAATTGTTTAATTACTTCTTGTTAAAGCATTTTGTATTGTATCAGCCCATATACATATGTGCCACTGCAGGGCACGGGCCTACTCTACAATCGAAAGTACGATTGAGAGTGGTTAGGCCATATAGTCCACCACGCTGGCCTAGTGCAGGTTGGCGGACTTACATACCATAGAAATTCTTATAAATCGCTATGGTATGCAGGTTTCCTCACGATGTTTTCCTTCACCGTTTTAGTGCGTGGTGATTGACGGTCAATACACACATGACTCCGAAAAGTCAGAGGTGTGCCCTGGGATTTGAACCCGCGACCACCGTGAACATGTTGGCAGCCGCGTCTAGTCCGTTTACCAACAGGCCACCACGCACTTTTTTTTTTTAACCCTAACAAATTGCTATTGGTATAAAAAGTAATTTGACAACCTTTAATTACCAATCATTTGTTAAAAACTATTCCAGGTTAACAACACACAATTTGTTGAAGAATTTGCAAACACTGAATTATTTTATAAAGAATCAGATAATTATTTGAAATATTCGAATGCTGAAATAAGTTGCGATATTGATAAAAGATATAACAAGTTAATATCCACTAGATATATGCAAAGTAATAAACATTGTTTTTCACTATTCAGAATAAACAATTTCAAACTAATTTACTTGTTTAGTGAATTTATGCATTAATTAACCATTGAGGAATTTCATATTTTCACAAAAGTTAGAAACAACAACAGAAGTAAACTTCAACAGCCTTATTCACAAGACATTTTAATAACCAATTTTAGTTATTGAATGTTTCATCCCTTTCGAACAACTCCTGAATTCAGTTTGAGTGAAAAAGACAAAAAATTCGATTGCTAAAATATGTTTTATACCGTCTATGGATAAGGCCACATACAGTTGTAGTAGGAAATGCATGAATGCTAAATTCACATCTATTTTATTACATGCTAGTCTAGTTGTACAGGCGACTGAACATAAGTAATATAGATTACGATTGCGTATTCATGCTGTTGTTTCATACTTTACATATCCTAATATCACGCGATCTTTTATTTTAATACATAATTTAATAATTTTGCTGAAAGCTAAAATTCGAGGAAAATATATAAAATTATAAATCTACATTCTAAAGGTTACACATAAGTAGAAGAAAAGTTGCTATTATTTATTAGGTTTAGTACAAATCCTACTTTATTACTTTAAAGTTATTAATTCTACTGAACTATTTTCTATAACAGAATTAAACTACAGATACACATGTATGACAGAAGTAATTTGGATCACATTTATAATATAGTCTAATATTTTATATCTTACTATATGCATTTAGGAAAACATATTTGTGTAATTTTACTGGATTGAATGCCAATTTCGGGGCAACTGATGTTCCACAAATAAATTAATATTGGATTGATCCAATCCTTCAGTTTACAACCCATATACAAAATTAGGATTTATCATAAAATCATTTTATAATAAAAAACCATGTAGTATTTGAATGAAAATTTATTCCGACTAAAATTAGGGCATTAGGTAGTATATGACACTAGAAGTATCAAGCATATAGTATACATTTGCCAAAGAAAAGAAAACATGTATTGAAGCAGTATGTAAGTTGTGCCCTAATGTAATTTGTAATTAAGCTAACATTACTACTCAAATCAAACTGTCACAATTTGAAGCAAAATATCTATTTGTACAATATTTATACTAAAATTCTAAACAAGCTTTGAGGAAATGGGTCAATAAATTTTGTATAGAAATATATCTTATATCCCATAGTAATGCAGATTTCCTGTAGATAAGGTCTAGCAAGTAATTCTTGGTAGAAGAAATAATAATAAATAAATAACACCCAACAGTCATACATAGTCCTGACCCACATTAAGATCGAGTCTTGTGTCGTGGGTATCAGGAACTACGAGAGACTTTTCGGTCTCACAAACACCCAGACCCGAGAGAAATATTTGTGGGCCGCACAAACATTTCTCTCGATGCGGGGATCGAACCCGCGGCCTCTCGTTTCACAGGCGGCGTCTAACCCCCTGCGCCACGGAGGCTGTCGCCACGGAGAAAGCTAGTTAGTTATCAAATGTGTACCAACAATATCAACCTAATTTGCTAATGAATTATTTTTATTTAATTTATCATCACTACATAGTATAAAACAAAGTCGCTTTCTCTGTCCCTATGTCCCGATGTCCCTTTGTATGCTTAAATATTTAAAACTACGCAACGGATTTTGATGCGGTTTTTTTTTAATAGATAGAGTGATTCAAGAGGAAGGTTTATGTGTATAATATGTGCATATTATTGTAGAGAAATCTATATGCACCCGGGCGAAGCTGGGCCGGGCCGCTAGTAAATCATAAGTAACTTATATGCAACAAATTTCTTGTCTTTTGAAATTATGCAGGCTTATTTGAGTAGTAGTGTCAAGTAACCTAAAATATTTAATGATAAATAATAATTGAGAGTATTTTCTCAAACCTTATTCCTAGTCTTCTACCTGACCCTTTGTGGGATTGATGCACTAACTCCTAGCATTACCATAAAAGGATATTTAACAGTAATTTCTACAGATTTAGTTCCTCTCTCATAGCCAACAAGTTCTACAATAATTAAAACACAAATGATACTACTATTTATGACCACTGGAGCAAAATCATTCAAAATTTTGTCTCAAAAAGATTCACATTATCTCCCTATTTCTACTCAGAAGTAATAACTGCTACATTATCACTTCTCACACCTATCTTATATTATCCATATACAGATGGTTTACTAAGTTACGAGTGCTTTAATACTAAGTTGAAGTACATAATATTATGTGCAATATGTGGAACAAGAGAAAAACCGACAAGATTACAATATGTGAATCACTAACATGATCCCAATATAAATATTGTATACTTACAATATTACATACTACATTACAAGCTGACTAACTTATACAATGCTTCAGGCACTGATTTGTGGGTTAATTTTGAATTTCTTTTGTGCTACCAATTTGTAATGACGTTTCAGCTGCAAATTCTAATCTCAATATTTGTTGTGCTTCTGAATCAAGAAGTTATGTGATACAAGTACTGTCTATTGCTATGGAAGCTTGTGAACTATTTAACGTTTTAGTTGGATAATCAATACCACACTTAACAGTTGTAGCAAGGTGAGGAAAACTGTACCATAGAGATTTACAAAAAACATCTATGGTATGTGTAGTGTGGTCCTCGGACATCTCCTTTGGAAAGAGGCCCGTCCTGAGCAGTGTCTGTGTTTTTCATATATGTATGTTGTCTAGTATGCTGTTCACTAAAGACAGTTGGTATGCCTTAATACCGGCCGCGCCCACGCCCGCGGCCCCGCCCACCGCGTCCGCGGGGCGAAGGGCGAGGCCTCTCGTCCATGGCCGGGCTTTTGGCATAAGCTGGGGTGGGCTTGGGCTTCTCCACGACCTTGGGCGGCTCCTCCTTGGGTTTCTCTGGTTCGGGCACTGGTTTTGGCGCCGGTTCTGGCTCCTTCACTGGCTCTGGAGCCGGCACGGGTTCTGGTGCCGGTGTGGGCTCTTTTGTCTCAGGAGCTAATTGAAAATTATTTATTTTAGTAAGGCTTGTTAGTTGCCACAAGTTGATTAGGGCTGTAGATGTTCACTGACTATAGCATGGTTGCATAATACATAAACATATCACAATCTACAAGTCTTCAGGGATAGTATACAACCATCCTGGGATTAATAATGTAATGTTGTAGATCATTTAATTTATCACAATAAAATTAATACAGAAAGTCATTGGATTTATGCAACTCCAACTAAATTTAGGTAAGGCCTGTGTTCATCAGGAGACTTCTTGTGTATTAGGATTGATTATGTAAAATATCTCATGTGTATATCAATTCTGAGTACTTTAACATAAATATAGTGATTCTTAACAAATAATCCATGAAAGTTGTTGTTAAAGTACCTGTATTGTTCTTCTCATCCTCTAGGATCTCGTCTACAGACTGCTCCCAGTCTTCCACCTCATCAGCAGTGTGACCAATAGCACTGTTCTCCGCATCCTGAGTTGAACCATCACCTTGGCTCGGGTTCAGCAGCTCTTGTTCTATACAAACACATGAACAAATATGTTATTATTTATAACCATTGCTCTTTAATTGGTGTACACTAATACTGTATAAAAGACTATGTATTTACCTTTCAAATACAATAGGAAAAAAAATTACAAAAAAAGGTTCTCGCTTTTTATAGCAACGTTATTACAACTACAACCGGCTTCATTTTCAGTATCAGTTGATACACCCCGTATAGTATATTTTTAAGTTTACCATCAGCATTGTCTTGTTCGATTCCGTTGTCGTCGTCCGCCTGGTCGCCGTCGGCGTCAGTCTTGCGCCGCTTGCTGCTGCTCTCGTCGTCGTCGCAGTAATGCGCATGAGACTTCTCCAGAGGTCTCTTGCCGTTCTCTTGTTCCTGCAGAAGAGATTTCTTTATTGACATATTGCTTTTTATCTACTTAGATCATTTTGGATAAAGGATTCACACAGATATTGTACGGGCTGAGACGATACACGTACATCTTGGATTGATAGTAAAAGTCCGGCGTGGAAATAATATGTTTATTTGATAGATGAATTATAAATGATAAAATGGTAGGATGATATGAGCACCCAATACCGATGATCGCCATGTACTGTATTTGCGTACTGTTATAAAATTATGCACGGTATCGTAAACTGCTGATAAAACAATATTGTACGTGCTAGCCTAAGTACATATTATAAAGAAACAATTACAGTAGAGAAATGACAAAATAATAATAGTACAAAAGGCGGACTTATCGCACTAGGCAATTTCATCCAGGTAACCATGGATGAACACATGGATATATAAATAGGAAAATGATATCTACATATATCGCACCCCCGGTGCAACAATGTCACTTTTGCAAAAATGCATCTTTTCAGGAAAAACATTTGAAACCTTGACATCGTATAAAAATATGATATTTCAAGACATAGACAAGTTGAACAGCTTCTATCACAATACCAACTTTTAATTTACCGTTAAAAAAATTATTACCACGTAATATTCTAAAAAATATAAGATCATTTCTTTATACCTTCCAACCTTGCAATTTTTGCGTGAAATTGTTGCACTGGGGGTGCGATATGTACTTAAGACAGAAAACTTTAGAAAAGTTTTTTATGTTCTTATAAGTTCGAGATTTTCAATTATAGTTGGTGTTTGTTCTTTTTTCTATAATATGTTTTGTTCATAAATATAAAGGAGAATGCCCGTTCATAGTATTGGTAAATGTAATTGATCCCAATACCCATACTGCTTAAAACTAATTATGCTTTTTTTTTTATAGTTTGGCTTAAATAATTTTTTCTGTTTTATCCCGGGCGACAGATTTGTATAATATAAAGTAATTATCATCAAAGGAGAACGCCCATTTTACTATGAAACTCAGTATCGGTGCGAAGATTGTTGTCCCTCGATAAAACCTACTTTTTTGTGTAGGGGAAAATATATATTTTCAATAAACATAATTAAGATCCAGGTCCGGAGTTCTTGGAGGAATGAACTTGAAGTTCATATTTTTGTTTAGGGCTCCAAGAACTCTGGTGCGATATGTAGTGGTACCAATTAGACCTTCACGAACGTGGGACCTCCGCGATAATGGAAGTACCACATTAGGCGTGAGCCTTCTGATTTTGGTCTATTCTACCGGTCCGTAAATACGGTACCGATAAATAAATAACACCCAACAGTCACATACATAGTCCTGACCCGACAGTAAGATCGAGTCTTGTGTCGTGGGTATCAGGAACTACGAGAGACTTTTCGGTCTCACAAATACCCAGACCCGGAAGAAAAATTTGTGGGCCGCACAAAAATTTCTCTCGGTGCGGGGATTGAACCCGCGGCCACTCGTTTCACAGGCGGCGTCTAACCAACTGCGCCACGGAGGCTGTCAAAACCTTGGGTCACCGATCCTTGGGTTATAGTCCGTTCGGTACGTAACTATGTGAAGGCGGAAGATAATGTAGTGTGTAGTGTAGTGACCTGGTTCCCGCCGCGCTTTGAGGAGAGCAGCCGCAGGAACAGCTGGTGGTGTCGCCAGGTGCGCAGGTGCACCTCGGCCGTCTCGTCGCAGTCCAGCAGCTTGCGGCACAGACGGCACTGCACGCAACGGAACTCCGACAGGAATGAACGACCCACGCCGCGCTCAGTGCTGGAAAACACAATGTTTAGGTGTTGGATTTACGCGAATAGAAACATTGAAATAGAACTGATTTATCGCGATTTTGGTTTAATTTGCACATTTTTTTAATTCGCAACGTTTCGAAAATGTGAAAATAAAAAAGAAAACACAAAATCACACCATATATCTATAATTTCAGACAAATGTTTGTATGAACTGATTTCAAAGGTATTTGTTTTGGGTCTGGCTGGTTGTGAGACCGAAAAGTACTTCATAGTTTCTGATATTCTTGACAAAATATTTATTTCTTAGTGTGAGGTGGATTTAAAGAAAGAATTAAACTATACAAATCCAGATGAAAAAGATGGGCAAGTTACAGATCGTAAGTTCATGATGTTGGTATACCTGTAAGCGGGGTACATGTCCGGTGTCACCTCGCTGAGATTGTCTCCCTCCTTGTAGTCCACTATGGTGTTGTCATTATCCAGTGGTTTGAACGTCTTCTTGTCTTCGCCTGGCTCCTGCTTCACTTCTGCCTCTGTATCATTCCCTTCATTGTCTTTCTTTTCTTCAGTCTGTTATAAAAAATTACATATTAGAATAATAGAAATAATAGATTGATTTCCAGGTCACATCATCAAATATTGCATTCTCAAGTCACTACTTGTATAAGACTGGATATTTACTGAAAAGGGTTGACATTAGGCAGGTGACAAGTATTTAGATCATAAGTTTGGATTTCTGCATCATACGTGCAGGTCTACTCTACTTGCGAGATAAAAGCAGATAAATAATATAATACTTTAAAGCACTCCACTGTGTGATAATATAGCACTAACCATTTTCTCTTCATCTCCGTCCTTGTGTTCGTCGTCGTCGGTCGCGGCCTGTTTGTCGGCGGCTTCGGCGGATTCGGCGGGGTCGGCGGAGTCGGCGGGCTCGCCGCGTCGCCGCCGCTGCCGGTCCTCGCGTAAGTACAGCTGCTCCATGTCCAGCGTCGATATCACCATCACTACAAGCAGGAAGGATTTCAAATACTTATAGCCTCCAGGCCTAACCACTCTCAATCGTATTCTCGGTTGTAAAGGAAGCCCGTGCCCTGCAGTGAGACGTATAAGGGCTGATACAGATAGCCTCCAGGGGGCAGTTGATTAAGAACCCGTTGTGAGACAAGAGACTGCGGATTTTATTGCACCGAACGGAAGACCATAAATATGTGTTGAAATTGGGTAGTTATTAGAAAGTCTTTCATAGATTATGTATAATAAACTGACACAAGATTTGTATCTTGGTTAGGACTGTGTATCCATATTTATCCATTTATTTATCTATATTTGTAGGAGGCAGAAGGCATCATAGGCCATTCCCAAATATAATTATTGGGCTTACTTGTATTTAGCACATTGTATTTTAACTTTAACAGTAACTTTGAGCTAAAATACAGCTAATAATGTAATTGTTCACTTTACTGGATTCTGTAAAACGTTGTCTGTTATCTAAATGTTAAATTTACTGTTTGTTTCCCAAATAATAATAAATAAATATAATAAAGCAGTAAGAGTACCTTCCGGCTTGGGCTTGGTGATGATCTCCTGCTTGTCCTGCATGGTGCGCAGATGCTCGCAGGTGAGGCGGTGTTCGTCCAGCTCGATGCGCGTGGGCATCTCCTTGTGGCAGGACGTGCAGGTGGGGTGCAAGTACTTCTTGAGGCGGCGGTGGCCGATGGTGGTGCGGTGGAACGCGCCGTCGGCCGCGTACATGTCGCACATAGCGCAGTAGAAGTCGCGCGCGGGCTTCTGTCCCGTCTTGCGTGTTAGCTTCATCTCGCGGATCTGTTATTATATTTTACAGTTATAGAAGAATAGCTACCAATTATTATTTTTATGATATTGTTTTATAAAATATAATAAACAAATGAAAAGCACTGTAAGAGAAAGAAAAGAGAAAAGCTTATTGGCAATATCATACATACATACATACATAAACTCACGCCTTGTTCCCAGAAGACAGAGGTGCCAGGGCACCCACATTTCACCTTGTATGTTCCGTCCCACAATGTGATAGGTGGCGAGCCTATCGCCATATCGGGCACAAATTCCTGACTCTGGGCTGATACTGAATAGAAAAATCCAATATCACTTTGCCCAACCCGGGATTCGAACCCGAGACCTCAGGTTTGTAACCGTACCGTAGTACAACTACGCCACCGAGGCAGGCAATATCATGCCATTCATTATTCATAATATTCTATGGTATATTAACTTTGTATAGAGAATATATAAGGTTTACAGAGAAATCATGTCTAATGTAGTTTATGAACTAATTGGTGTTATATAATTTTCATACAAGAAAAAGAACCATTTAAAGATTCGTGATTATTTACAGCAATTTATGTAAAAGTTATATAATTATTAGCTCTATTATAACATCATACTATGTATGTATAAATTAAATCATACACTATCATGCACCGGTTGGCAGTGAATGTAGTTTATAAGTCGTGAGACCTTGTTGCCATTGGCGTCATTTATTAGCGATACACGACAATCGTAAAATTATAAATTAAATCCTGGCTAGATCACAAATAAGATGTATGTATGTGTGTTGGCCTTAGGCAGTTATGGATAAAAAGATACATTCATCAGTCCCACATGCTTATAGTATTTATAATATAGAGGGAGCGCTGTCATATATTCGCGTCTTGAGAATCGTAGATATTTTCTTGTTCGTAATTTTGGTAGCGCTCCTATATTAGTGAAAATTGAATTAATTATTTAGCAATAAATTGGCATAAATTCCTTTGATAACCGAAATTATATTTAGCTATTATCCGTTTGAAACGAGTTTGAATGGAATTAAATAGCCCTAAATTATTTATTTTTCCTTTTCTTTTCCAAGTAATTCATGTGTGACAACCTGTCCAATATCAGCCAATAGAAGGGTAGAAAAAGGTGCTCGGCACCACCATTTTGAAGTTTCACGTTTTTGAAGTACCAGCACTCCTTTTATATTATAGATACTCTAAGCCTACATGTTATTACATTATTAGCTATATTGACGTAACATTCTCTTGCCGCCAGCCCATAAGATGCATTTGCGGTTGAAAGGCGATATTCCGTGTCGTCATAATTATGTGGCACTGTTTTCAGTGCGTATCCATATACAACTACATAGTACTTAAGACATTGTTGCGCTACTCATTTTTGTTTTAAGTATTTATGAACAATGTTACAATGTTTTCTACTTCTGATGAATAATATCTACAACTGGCTATAAATCAATAGGCTACGAGTAAGATCTCCGGAGCGAAGCAAACATGTGTTATTCACAAATATGAGTTTCGAGTTAGGGTATTGCGAGATCAAATTGCCTTATAAATCATGATACTTATGACACCAAGTCTTGGCTGAATGTGGAGTCAGGATGTGTAATTATTATGTACTTTTCGTGTACCAACTCACCTTAAACTCCTGCCTCATAGTGTCAGCAGTCAGGGCGTAGCTTTCAGCAGTCTTTTGCATCATGATGGCATGGGCCCGTCCACTAAGATGGTTCTCGAACGACCGCCCGTCCCACATGCTCTTGTTGCAGATGTGGCACTTGAGCAGCTGCGGGTTGATGTCATCGTAGCGGGTCTTCGGGGCATCCTTCTTCACCTCATCCGTGATGTCGCTAGCTTCATTCTTGACGGCGTCGTTCTCTTGCTTCACCTCAGGGTCACTGTGGAGACTGGCGTATTAGTTGCAAATCTGTGGTGTGTATGTTGACGACATGAAGTTTTGCATCTACTCCCAGATCTGTATTTTCATATTATTATTTTTTCAAATTATGATAAATGTTGCTACCTCTTTGGGTAGGTTTCATATGATAAAGAATCAATTATTACATATTTACGCTATATTATGATAAGTTAAAATTAAAAACACATTATTAATCATATTTTGGACTCAGAAATGCAAAATTTAGATTTAATCAATTGAATATAGAAAAGCAAGCATTGCCACACTGCTTGATATTAGCATAGAACCACACAGGATGACATCACAAACAGTATCTCTTCTTCAATTGCTGTAATAACATCAATGCATTGCATTTAGCTACACAAACACAGGATAAGCTTGCCTAGTGTCACATTTAATACCTATTATGCATGATTTATATAATCTTCTCCATATTAAATATAGAAAATTCTTTACAAAATAAGACTTGTCATTTACAAGTAAAATTAAATGCACATTGTGATTCTTGGAGTCTAGTGGTAGAATCTCGATCGCTACTAGGGTCACATCTTATTTTTTAATATTTACATATAAATACATCAATTGAATAAATGGTTTATTCAATAGTTCATTATGTTAAATTTTAGCTAGTCAACTTCCTTAATTTGAGGTTTCTCATAAATGACTTTATTAAAACATTTGTAATTTTTGGAAATATTGAATAATGAATAGGATTTATCATTGACGTTGTTGGTAATCAAATAAAATAAGTAAACATTATGTCCCGAAACATTCAAAATTTCATGTCGTCAAATATTTTGAACTACAACTACAATTTAGCAAAAATTTTGATTGCTAACATAAACTTCCGTAAAACGTTTTAGCTTACTCATAGAACACTTTCTTAAAGTATATTGAGAATAAAATGAAGACGTATTCCAATTGTTAAGTACAAGAAAAAAATTACCTTGAAAACATTGCATAGACAATTTGTCTATGAAGAAGACAATTGTGTGAAACATACCTTCATTGAGGAAGATATAATTGAAACTCAGCAGCATTTCAGGCCGAGGCAAAGTGCCAATTGGCTAAATTATAAAGCCGGTGAACGTGGAACTGTTATGTACAGCGGGGTGTGACCTCAAGAGGTCTAAGAAATTCGGTGTCATCACCGGAAGGACATCCTTACCTCTCCTTGACAGGCTTAGCCTTGGAATCGGCTTCCTTTTTCGGGGAACTCTTGTTTTGTTGCCTTTGCCCATCATTGGGCCTGAACGGCTTACGATTTGCGTTGATACGCTCACCAGCTCGATTGTAATTCCCCGTACGCCGGAAATTACCTTGATTGCCCATCTAAAGCGAATTTATCAGAACATAGTGTTAGTATGAAAGCAACTGGGCACTGGGAGCCCACCGAAATACATATCAGTTAAGATATTTACAGTAAAATGTTCTTGAACACAGGGGTTTGTTGGCAGAAAACATTTTTCTGGTACATGCAAGAGAATGGTTTTGTGTTTTTAGAAGATTTGAGATATGAAATGGCTTGAGGAATTATAGCTGATAAACCAGGTAAATAAAGGTGGACAAATTGTGATCAGTAGCATATGTAGAGAGTACTAAGCTTTATATTTAGAGATGGAATACTTTATGGGTCTAAACATTTAATGGAATTTATCAATAATAAAAACTAATTTACCATTTGTATGATTACTTTGAGACATAAAATCAAATTGATTTTTGGTTTGCGGTGCTGTGTGGAATTTAATAATTCAAATAATTTTATTATCAAATCTAACATCTAACATTTAAAATATTTTTATGTATGAAGATACTAATAGATATTTACCCTATTTGGTCCATAACCACGGTCGTAACGACCAATATTAGGACCGAAATCGCGCCTTATTGGCATATCCAACAAGGATGGTACAGGATTTTGCCTAGGCTGAAGCAGGTTGATGATGTTACTGGCCAATGCCAGTGTTGCCTCTGTCGAGCCTCCAGCGAGCGGCAGCAGGTTGGGCAGCCCGCCCCCGGGGCCTGCGCCCTGCCATGGCGAGACTCCGCTGCGGCCAAAGTTCTTTCCGCGGTCATTCCGGCCAAAATCCATTCGTCGTCCGCTAGCTTGAGGTCTTCGATTAGCCATCCTGGTTTTCTGCACACAAAATTTTGATAAAGCCGGTCAACGACCTTACAAATTTGACAGAGAGAGTGAATAGTAATTGTGGTATTTATACTATTTTCGTTTTATGAAACTTTTATAAGCAAATTACGCTTGTGATATTATTAAATGTCAGTACTTTATGGCGTGCCTTCACGAATAAAGACCACGGACTTACACCTTGCTTACGTAGGGTGTCATTTATTGATTTTTCAGTACTAGGCGCTAGCTACCGGTTGGTAAAATTAGGGTCACTCTGTAGCAGTTGGTGGATATAATTTAATACAAAGTTATCACTTACCTAGAATAATAAACAGATGTGAAATATGCTCTCAACACTCCTATTTCTCGCGAACTATCTAAAAATTTACACGATCAACGATTTACGAAAATGAAGTTCCGTAAATGTCAAAATGGCGACGGCGTGGGCGTAGATTAAAAAATGTTAACCATAGATTTTTTTCTTCATTGTCGCTTTTAATGAGAAGGCAAAGAGTTCTCGCCCGTACAGCTACATTATGGTCTACATAATATATCTATGTAGAACTACAATTATGTTCTTTACTAGTAGCTGGGCCCGGGCCCGCCTTGCCCAGATGCAGATAGATTTGTATTTTGTCTACAATATGAATCTATTATAATGAAACTTTCTCTTGAATTACTCTGTTTGTTGATGCAAATCGCATTCAAAGAAAATGAAAAAAATAAAGAAATTACACTGCTTGCTGTCCTGAAAATCATAAAGAGCAATAAATAGATCCTACATTATTGTATTCTTAAACCACATATAGATGAGGTTTGTTACGCTCGTTTCTCCTCCTCATCTCTTAGTGGAAATGCATACTAACGGCTAACTCGCGTGAGTTGAGGTGAAAATATTGTACCTATAATAAAATTAATGAAGAAATTAAACAAAACTCTATCATACTTCCTATGTAAATTGACATTAATGTTAATTTATTTTTTACTCAACAGCCTCCGTGGCGCAGGCGGTTAGACACCGCCTGTAAAACGAGAGGTCGCGGGTTCGATCCCCGCATCGAGAGAAATGTTTGTGCGGCCCACAAATATTTCTTTCGAGTCTGAGTATTTGTGAGACCGAAAAGTTTCTCGTAGTTCCTGATACCCACGACACAAGCCTCGATCTTAGTGTGGGGTCAGGACTATGTATGTGACTGTTGGGTGTTATTTATTATTTATTTATTTATTTTATTTAAATAGTTTTGAAACAATATTTAAAACTTTTGTTGCAGAGAAAATGCAGAACAAGTCTACAGAAACGGAACGTACTAATGTCAACGTGACGTGACGACTGTCACATTGTTTTGGAACTTATTTTGACAAAATAACTCCTACCCTTGTACAAATAAGAATCAAAAGAGAACAATAACTAAAAAGTTTATTGGTCAGTGGATTAAATCGTCAAAGGTAAAATAAATTCGCGAGGCACGTTGTTGTTGTTTTAGATAAGCGGGATAAAATATACTTCGTTACATCATTTGGATTAAAAATAGTGAATTCAATCATGGAAGAAGTTGATAATGAAAATGAACGTAAGAGGAACAAGGTACAGTCGAGAACTTTCGATGTATTCCATCTTTACAGATGAGGTTTTTTGACTAAAACATTGTGTTGTAAATTTACATATTTGATTTGTAAATTGACATATTTATGTAAATATATATTCGGAAACATTTAGTTAATCTGACAATATCTATTATCTTCACATGTCCGGCTTCTGGCTACGTTCATTACTACGCCGGATCCAAGCATTTAAAAAAAAAACTTAGCTGTGTGAAACTAAATAAGTGCGTAATTAATAAGTGTCTCCCATGAGATACAAGTAATGATTCAGCAGTTGTTTATTTTATTGAGCTTAGAAATGGTAATTGGAAATCTTAGAGTATTTATAATATAGAGAGAGAGCACTGGTACTTCAAAAACATCGATAAAAATGGTAGTGCCGGGCCACCTTTTTCTGCCCTGCTATGGGGTGAAAATGTAAAATAAATGGCATAAATTAACATCAATATACTAGATACAAAATACTAAGTATATCTCCCAAAAAAAATTATAGTATATTTATCATTATATGAAGAACATTTGACACAGACTTTCATAAACATTTATTTTGGGATCAATGCTTATCATTGCTATGTGAAATATGTTATAAATGCATATAAACTAAAAAAAAAACAATAGTATGAAATAAACTATAAAAATAATGTAGGAATAAAACATTTCAGCATTATTTTGTTTCACAGGAGCGCAGTCCGTCCCCAGGCATCAAATCTACTGCAGTTGTGAAGTACACAGCATATCAGTCACCAGTGGGCTATGCACGGCTCCAATGCAATACGGACCTCAATTTGCCCCCCTCCAACTGGGGGGCTGCGATTGATACTTATGGACTTAAACAGCTGACCAGACACACTGGATTGTCTAGGTATGTAACCAATTTATTTTTTATAGCGGCCTGGCCCAGCTTCATCTGGGTGCATATATTTTTTGATTCCACTCCACACCAAATACATGTTATTTTTCGTATAAACTCTTGTATACCTAAACTTGACGTAGCTGTCCTACTGTCCGGCTCAATCCCGTCTCATCTGTCTGTTCAGTCTCTTCCCAATCCATCCCGTCCTTTCTCTTTATTATCCATCCCGTCTTATAACGTGCATTTATATTTCGTCCTATCAAATCTGTCAGCTATCCCAGCCTTCTCCCGTACCTTCCACTCTATTATATCCTGTCTCTCCATATACATGTACATATAAAGATTGCCTTATGAAATTTTTGTGCAGCAGAAATCGTAATATTTTAATTTCACCACAACTTCAAAACCAAACGTCCAATTTTAATCATTCAAAGACCTAATATTATCAACATAAACTGTACTTATTGATGAAATAATTTATTTTGATAAGGATTAATAGCATGAGTAAAATAAACGCGTTTAAATGTAGTCCAAAAAAAATTCAAGATTTTTAAATAAAAATGTGGTTGTTGTGCCTCACTCGACATAGATAGGTATAGTGTGTAGCGGACTTTTTTGTAGATATTTATAAGATCTACAATTAATGATAACATTTTATGGTTCTATCTTTTGTAGTTTAGGCAGCGTACGCAAAATAAGTAACTTCTTTGGTTGATTTTTTTTCAGTTTGTGTCCGAAAAATCCAAATATCTTATGGAACCCTATTTTTTTCCAAAATAAAATATAGTCTATGTTACTCGTGGATAATGTAGCTTTCGAATGGTGAAAGAATTTTTAAAATCGGTCCTGTAGTTTTTGAGCCTATTCATTACAACCAAACAAACAAACAAAGTTTTCCTCTTTATAATATTAGTGTAGATTGTATCAGCCCAGAATCGCCCACCACTGATCATGGGCCTCTTCTACAACTGAGATAGTAAACAATATTTTATGTTTAAGCTAACTGTACCATATTTTCTCTATTTTCAGCTTCAGGATGGCGCACATGTTCCCTGATTGTGTGGGGGAGGTGGATGTAATTTCAGGAGCTGAATGTATCAAAAAACTCCTCAAGCTGCCTTACCAACCTAATGGAACTGTGAGAACTATAAAAATAATATGTTATATTGATTTTGCATGCATTGAAACTGAAATTGTATATAAGAAATGTACCACTAATATCTGAGCCTTAAATTCGAAAATCCACCTATGAGTTTTTACTTTGTAGTAATTCATCAAATATAAATGATGATTAATGTTTTATTGCCAGTCTTAGGAACTGTTCGAGAGTTGTAGAATGTGGGAAAAATATCCTGTTGTAAATGCAATACTAATATTCTTTATTTGTAACATTCATACAATTAATTTGTGTTTCAGGTAAGCATGATGGTCCACCGTGTAGAGAACACCTTGCTGTTGGACGACTTTGATGTCTATGACTACCTGATGAAGTCGGAGTGGTCCTGGCTCAAGGACTTCTTCTACGAGAATGTGCTCAAGACTATGTCGGAACAGGTATGTTGTGCTTGAACACTGTGTTTATTTTTTAGTGTCCTGTTTAAATGTTCTTATTCAGTGTTACTTGACACAAATTTGAATATTGTTTATGTCGGCACTGAATCTGATGGTAATGGAGTGCAGCCTTAATAGTGTAACCACTGGAGAAAACACCTATTCTTTACAGGATTTATACTTGTGGGTCTTATATTGTTATTTTTGGATAATAGCCCTTGGCCTCCCGTTTCATGGATTTTGCTATCATAGTCATGTAAGCGTTCGAAACTTCGCAAGCTTGTAAATGGCCTCCAGCCCATAACTTTTCGGCCCCAATAGCCACGAGTTTCAACTTGCTAATCCTAAGGGCTATATCGGTTACCTTTGTCGGTAATAAAGATAATGTGTAATAAGGTGGATTGACAACCTGGTTAAGGACACAGGTAGTCGCTGGATGCAGGCTGCTTCCAACAGGTCTATGTGGCGATTTATATGAGCCTATGTTCAGCAGTGGACTTGCCGTGGGTGAAGAGAGAGAAAGAGAGAATCATGTAAGGCAATCTTCGATCAAATATATATTGGATTTTATTATAATTAACATCCTAAAAACAGCAAGAGAAATAAGAGCACAAATTAGCGTGTGCTCTTATTTGATTAATATGATCCAAATCGTAATAAATCTTAATTTAAAGGCTTAGAGTATTTATATATAGAGGGAGCGCTGGTACTTCAAAAACGTAGGTAAAAATGGTGGTGCCGGGCCACCTTTTTCTGCCCTCCTATTGGGTAATATTTGAACAGGTTGTGCTACATAAATTACTTGGAAAAAAAAAATTGTTTAGGTCTATTCAATTTCACTCAAACTCGTTTTAAAAGGATAATAGCTAAATATAATTTCGGCTATCAAAGTAATTAATAGCAATTAATTGCTAAATAATTAATTCAATTTTTACTAATATAGGAGCGCTACCAACATTACGAACAAGAAAATATCTACGTTTTTCAAAACGCGAATGTATGACAGTGCTCCCTCTATATATAAATACTCTAAGTTTAAAGGTAAGGTTTATTGTTACCTGAAGTTGATTATAATTTAAGACTTTGCTACATCTCGCAGTTCGAAATTCAAATATATAAGTATAAGCAACCTCGGCCAGATCTGCCGTGTGATTTTTTTGCGGGCCCTGTATCTGGTAGTATAATGGGAATTATTGCTATTTCAAAATATTTTTGAAGCCTTAGCATGCACTATATTTCTGCTATTGTTAATTGCCCCCTCTCAGAATTAGTATACAAAAAATTGACTATATATTATAACCATTGTTCAGTGTTCTTACACAAATTACACACACAAAATTTACTCTTCTTTAAATGGGTTCGTAAAAAATACTCACTCATTATCATCCTTCATAAATTACACAAGATCGTATATAAATATTAGCAAAACTTAGCCTATCTATATAACTTGTGAAATGTTATTATCGACTTCACTTGGTATTTGTGATTGCTATTGCTATTTATTTTAACACTAGTATCAAGTATATATTTGATCGAAGAGGGTAATGCAATCGCCTGATGGTATTGGTTGCACAGCGTGTGTGTTTGTGTGCAGGAGCGCATGATGTTGACGTTTGTCTCCGGTGGCGCGGTCGGCGCTGCAGCTCACGCACAAGTTCCTGTCGCACAGCGTGGCGCCGCGCCCCGCGCCCGCGCCCGTCGCCGCCGCGCACACGCCCGTCTGCATCGCAGGTGGGTACGGACGCCTGTCTGCAACACAAATCCACAAAGACAGTATTAAAGCCGCAACACACAACCTTACACAATTTCTCTGTAGTCTCATCAATATTTATTTATTTTTTGTGTTACCAACTATAATGCTTTCATTTCTATTATTTGAAACTGTTTATCAGTTAATTATTAACTTTATAAAGTACATTTATTCCCTAGGTCCATTCCTTCCGGAACAGAAACAAGATCGGAAGAACCGCCAACGGAACACTTGTACAACCGCAACGTTCTCTGGACTTTCGAAGACATCCACATGCTGATCGGCAGCGACCTTCCGATTTTCGGCGACGAGGACAGGCCTTGCGTCAGCCTCCGGCTCAGAGATGCCAGGGAACCCATCAACGTCCTCACTGGGATCGACTATTGGCTCGATAACCTCATGTGCAATGTCCCTGAAGTCCTGATGTGTTACCATCTGGACGGTATAGTCCAAAAATACGAGCCTATGAAGACCGAAGACCTTCCAAACATGGAGAACTCAAAATTCTCGCCCAAGGTCATCAGAAACGTGGCACAGAATATCCTGTCGTTCTTGAAATCGAACGCAACGAAAGCTGGTCATACTTACTGGCTGTTCAAGGGCCCTCACGACGATGTGGTGAAACTGTATGACTTGACTTCGCTGTGTCCGGACAATTTGGACAATCCCTTCACGACGCCTGTTGCTATGTTGCTGTATAGGGTTGCCAGGAATATGAGGTACGATATTTTAAACACCGTAATTGTTGTTTTCCCCAATGTGGTGTTTTTGATCCAGCAGCACCATGCATAAGTTGTGCATTATTAGCTTTTGGATTAGTATAGGATACTAATGTTGAAATATTTTTTAAATCGGCCAGTAGTTACAGAGCCAATTCAATGCAAACAAACAATCAAATCTTTACTCTTCATAGTATTAGTTTAGATTACATCACCTATATAAATGAAACATTAGCCAAAAAAAGTAGCACTTAAAAGAAACCTGGCTTGCAGACTAACAAACAGGACGAGGCATGTTCGTCAACTATTGGAACACGTGGTGGAACTCCTGAAAGCGGAGCGGTACCCTCAGATCGTCGCCTCCTCTCACTACATGCTGGCTGATTTGTATGTACCAGCCACCACCAATCCAGCCTGCCCTGACTTTAAAGGTATGTATGTCTAGACTAATTGTAATTTTATTTTAGTAGTCAGTGCCAGTCTTATTGCCGTTGGAGTTTATGAGAGTAAGCACCAGAGGCGTCTAGACAATTCCAATAGAATAGACAAATATGATGGATGCATGCATCTTTCAACAGGTCGATGTGGAGATCCTTGGGGGAGGCCGATGTTCAGTATGGATTTCCTGTGGTTGAATGGAAAGAGATAGAGACAAATATGATAATAAAGAAGGACAGATGAGTGATAACCTAGTAAAGGTAGCATGAATTTGATGAATTCCGTTTTCCACAAACCACTGTGAAAATCTTTGAGAGGAACTATGTTCAACAGTGGACTCCCATTGATGTAAGATGATGAAATATGCATAAACTTTTCAAATACATGTCAAATACATGTAATATAATCAAAATTGCAAAGTCAGACAGTATAGAACAATATAAATACTTGTTGTAGATGAAAGTTCAGATTCTGATGGTGAAGACGTGGACTTCCTAAACGCTGATTTTCTCCGAGATGACGTGAGTTCAGAGCAAGGAGGTGACAAGTACGACGAAGCTGCGCGCAAACAGACGGACGAGACAGAGAAAGAAGATCCTGAAGGCGCGGAGGCCGACAAGAGCGACAAGGATAGCGAAACCACGTTAGCCCTTCAGATCAGGGATTTGTCTTTGAGAGATATTGGTGATCGTGTGAGAGGACCTATGGGGGTAAGTGTTGTTGTAATTTATTTAAGCATTTGCAATTGAGAATCTCAAAAGTATGTCAAGTTTATTGGTATTATGTCTTGTATTGGGGAATAATGGGATTGCAGGTTTTTAGAACTGTTTAGATAAATAGTTAGGATTCATATTTTCCTTAATAATAGAGCAAGTGCGTGGTGGCCTGTTGGTAAACGGACTAGACGCGACTGCCAACATGTTCACGGTGGTCGCGGGTTCGAATCCCAGGGCACACTTCTGACTTTTCGGGGTCATGTGTGTATTGATAGTCAATCACCACGCACTAAAACGGTGAAGGAAAACATCGTGAGGAAACCTGCATACCATAGGGATTCATAAGAATTTCTATGGTATGTAAGTCCACCAACCCGCACTAGGCCAGCGTGGTGGACTATATGGCCTAACCACTCTTAATCGTATTCTCGATTGTAGAGTAGGCCCGTGCCCTGCAGTGGGACGTATATGGGCTGATACTGAATAGAGCAAGAGCCCGTGGCGTGGCGGCCCGTAAAATACAAAAGTCTGGCGGCCATGTGCTCTTGGTCTATAACTATTGAATCGTAATGCCGTACTATACATTTTGTTCAAAATTTTACACTACTCATCTCTTTCAATAATTAAGTTCAAGATCTTATAAATTCGATAGCACATATTTTTTCGATATCTACCCACAGGAGCCAAAACAAAAACTGCCAGGTGCCAGTGGCTTGGGTTCCTCCCCACCAGACCGCTGTGGCCGCGCCCTCTCCCACGCCCTCAAGGGCTTGCTGGCCCTCCACAACCTCACCCTTGACAAATGCCACGAGCAAGAACGAGAGAGGCTCAAGCAGCAAATCATCATCGAGGAACAGCACCCCAAGATGGCCAACCCGTACGAACCCATCAAGATGGAGTACGAACCGATAGGCAAAAAGGAACCTAAAGAACACGCATCCAGAAGCAGAAGAAGGAAAAAGGAGAAGAAAACCGATAAGGCTGAAAGTTGCTTGATCGAAACTAAAGCCATCGACAAAAATGCCATACTGATACGCAAGGATAAGAAGACGTTTCCATCGTGGCACGAACCGAATCGAGATGACAACTTGGCGTGGAAACTACATCTCAAAACATTGTTGTATGAAAAGATATGCTTGGCGTATGCTACGTTAGCTGAATACAGCTACGCCAACGAACAGTACGGCTTCTCACTGAAATACATAGATATGGCGAGTAAATGTCAGAAGCTGCTGAGTAACATGATAATAAAGAGTAAGGTGGTCGACGCGGGTTGTTTGTTCGGCCGAGTGGGGGACAATTACTTCCAGTTGAGTAAACATTGGCATAGACTAGAGCAGTTCAAGAAGCAGTTCGAGACGGACCATGATATAGATAGCAAATTGAGACTGGAGATTGAGAACGACATGGCTGAAGAGGTCGATGAAGTTGCCGGCGATGAGTTTGATCTCGGTAAGGTTATAGTAATAAGTAACTATACATACAGGGTGTCCCATAACTAGACCATAGACCAATAACGGGAGATAGACTAAACTGTGACGGCACAGTAACAAAAAATACCTGTAGTCATATCTTCAATAGTTTTAAGGAAATGCCATTCTAGCAAACATTAAAAAAACGACTTTAACCAAAATATTGTTGTATTTTGTCCAGTAATTAACATAATATATTATGATTAAGGATGTTTTGTAATGTTTAGTAGATAGAACTTAAAACTAGAGAGTCTAGTGAGATTTCTGGGAGTAATTCGGGCGCGTCAGATGAATATGGAGATCCTTACATCCTATTGAGTGCCTCCAGTATATAAGGGCTCTTTGTGTAGAGACATGTGTGCAGGACACACCATCAGATTAGTAAAAACAAACGATTATCAGTAATACAGAAGCACGTCATAATAAGGTAGGTTTATTACTGGCTAAGGAGTGTACATTTCAATAATACGATGATTCGAGCGTAACGTAATCGCAATTTTGACACATTCGATGGTGGTTATTTTTTATTTTGATATAAATTTAAGAATTAGGAATGAATTATAATCTGACGATATCCACAAGCCAAGTAATAAAAATCATCTATGCAAAATTAGGTCGTGCAAATGGAGTATAATAAATAAAAATTGAATCAATCAAAATTGAATCAGTCTAATGAACAGTCATTTATTCCTACAAATCTTAAAGATAATGATGAATTTAAATTGTCCGATGATCTATCATTGCTAGATCTAAAACAATATAACGGAGTAACTAATCATCAGGGTAAGATCCTGGACTTAGTCATTACAAATATATCAACTCGAGTCCATGAATGTGTCGATCCCCTAGTGCCTATTGACCCCTACCACCCAGCCTTATTCATTGATTTGGACTTACACACTCCTCCAATATTAGACAGTGCGGCAAGAGTTAGATACATTTTCAATAAAGGCGACTATGAATCCCTGAACACCGATATTTCAACAACTGACTGGACATCTAAATTTTCGTTAAAGTCTGTCGATGACTCAGTGGACATATTTAATGAAACTATAATAAATTTACAAAATAAACACATACCACAAAAAAGTATAAAAATAACAGATATCCTGTTTGGTATAATACATCGCTTGTAAAAATTATTAAAGAAAAATTTAAATATTTGAAACGGTTCAGAAAATATGGTAACAAATCTGACGAACTAACATTCAAATTATTACGTGACCGAGCCAAAACTATTGAAGCTACCAGTTACTTAAATTATATTAATCTCACTGAGACTTTAATTACTTCGAAACCCAAAGCCTTTTGGTCCTTTGTAAAAAACAGGCATAACTGTAATGCAATACCCAGTAGTCTATTTTTCAATAACCAACTGTTTACTACAGGTGATACTATATGTGAGGCATTTTCGAAGTATTTTCACTCAACGTTTCTTAACTCGTCTAATACTTGTATTTCTAACCAAACATCAAACTACATATCAACACCATGTGCTTCGGATATCTGTCGTATCGAAATTAAAGTTAGTGAAATAGCCAATCTTCTTCGTAAGCTTGATACTTCTAAGGGAACAGGGCCTGATAACATCTCAGCGAATGTCCTTGTTCGATGTTCATCATCTATATCATGGCCAATTTCACTCCTTTTTAAAATGTCCCTAACAACGGGAGTAGTTCCACGTGTTTGGAAATCTGCATATATAACACCCGTTCATAAGAAAGGTCCAAAAACTGAAATAAAAAACTATAGGCCCATTTCAAAGCTGTGTGTCATTGCTAAATTATTCGAAAGAATAGTTTATGATCAGGTGTATTCTGCAATAGCTTTATCTCTTAGCCCATTTCAACACGGCTTTCTAAGAGGACGTTCAACTGTCACTAACCTTGTCCTGTTTAACGATTACGTCACTGAAGCCTTGGACCTTGGCAAGCAGGTCGATGTTGTTTATACAGACTACAGTAAGGCATTTGATAGAATCGACCATGTGATTCTCCTACAAAAACTTCTCGACATTGGTATAAGAGGAGATCTGCTAAGGTGGTTTTCCTCCTATATCCAAAATAGATCACAAGCGGTAGCAATCAATAATTACATTTCTAGTTGGGCCCCTGTGCCCAGCGGTGTTCCACAGGGTTCGCTATTAGGTCCGCTATTATTTGTAGTCTATATAAACGACATCGGCACCTGCCTGAAATCTTCTAAACTATTATGTTTTGCCGATGACATGAAAATATTTTCCTCTATATCTTCTTTCGATGATATATCTGCACTTCAGGCTGATTTAAATCACCTAGAAGATTACTGTCTTCGTAATAAACTCGAACTTAATCCTTTAAAGTGCTCTGTCATGACATTCACAAGAAAGCGTGCGACTTTGGCCACGAACTATACATTGAGGGGTCAATCCCTGCCAAGATGTAACGATATAAGGGACTTAGGTGTAATCCAGGACAGTAAATTACTTTATGATAAACATATTGATAGTATTGTTAAAAAAGCTTGTAAATCACTTGGTTTCATAATGCGGATCTCAAAATGTTTTTCTGAAGCTAAAACTCTAAAAATACTTTATTGTACGTATGTAAGAAGTCATCTAGAATATGCATGTCCAATATGGAATCCGCAATATTTTAAGTATATAGATCGCATTGAAAATGTTCAAAAACGCTTCATTAAGTACCTTTGCTACCATCAAAGAATTCCATACGATTCGAAAAATTATCTAAAGTTATGTCAAAAATTTCATTTACTACCACTTGCAAATCGCAGAAATATAGCAGATATCTTAGTATTTTTAAAAATAATCAATAGCGATATTGACTCCCCTGATCTCTTATCCAAAATAAACTTCAAAGTCCCTTCTAAATTATATCGATTTAATCCACCCATATATGTACCTCATGCGTCAACTAACTATAGACAAAATAGTTTTATTATACGAACGAGCAATAATTTCAATAGCATCTGTAAGCAACACAACTTTGATCTGTTTTCTACCACAGTGCATTCAGCAAGGAGATGTTTGAGCCTTAAATTTTTTCAGAAGACTCTTTAATTAGTATTATTATTATTTTTAGTATTATTATTTTTTCTTTTTCTACTTCTATATAATATTTCACAAATTTGTACCCAGCCCTGTATAGTTGTTATACTGTTGCTGCTCGTGTGAACAGTCGTAATATAATAGTTTATTAATTTTGTAATCAGTATCTATACGTGAAGACTTGTAATTGGCTTTCAAATTGCTACACAACTGTTACATTATCATTTTAAAGCTGTTAGTCTTCCATGAAAATAAATTAAATAAATAAATAAATTAAATAAAAAATATAATATGTAAATACTACATATTAAGATTTAGAAATTAATTCCCAAACAATATTTGCCTTTTAAACCGACTTCAAAAAATGGTCTCAATTCCATTGTATGATGTTTTTTTTGGTCAAATATTATTATAAAAAAAGCAACCCCAATTGTCAGATTAAAATTATTTCTTCAAATAATCGTCAGATTTTAGGATATAATCCTTGAAACATCAAGTCCAACCTCCCATTTAAATTTGACACGCTCGAGTATTACAATTCTGTCCATCAATTTAGATTATCTGGGCGAAGGATACCAAAGATATCCAATTTGAGAGCAATTGGACCGATACCAACAAAGTTCAAAGTGGCGGCCGCAATATTCAATTCTGACTATCAATTAAGATTAGGGCTAGAAGTCCCTCAAATATCACATTTGAGAGCAATCAGTCCGACAGCTAACAAGGTCAAAATAGCGGGCACAAATTTCAATTCTGACCATCAAGTTATAAAATCGGGGTGAAGGGTCCCTCAGATATCGAATTTGAGCAATCGGACGGGCAATTAATAAACTTCTCTTTGCCTCGCTCGATTATACATATTTTCGAAACGCTCTCGTCAAACATTCACCTACTTACTCTTCTCAAGCTGCAAGCTTGCGTAAAAACGTTACCCTACCTACCGTAACGTACAGTGAAATTGTTGTCAGACGACTCGAGACGCTGAAGAGTCGTAACGACTTCACTTTGTCATGGCGCCGCAATTCCAAGGAGTTACTCTCCAAGGATCAGAGAGTATTGGGATCCTCGGCGTTGAAATATCGAGCAAAGTCGAGTTCAGGAGTCATTTGGAGGGCAAAGCTAAACTGGCGAGCAAGAAGTTGGGAATCCTGAACAGAGCCAAGCGGTACTTTACGTCGGGCCATAGATTAACGCTTTACAAAGCGCAAATCCAGCCCCAGATGGAGTACTGCTCTCACCTCTGAGCAGGTGCCCCAAAATACCAGCTCGACCCACTTGACTCCTTGCAGCGACGAGCTTGTCGAATTGTCTATGATCCCAATCTCACGGACAAATCAGAACCGTTAGGACTGCGGGGAGACTTCGGGTCTCTGTATATTCTATCGTCTGTTCCACGGGGAGTGCTCCGAGGAATTGTTTGCCATGGCGCCAGCGTCGCCCTTTTACCATCGCACTATCCGTCACCGCAGTAAAGTTTATTCCCACCACCTGGAAGCGTACCGTTCCCGAACGGTCCGTATGCAGCGTTCTTTCCTACCACGCACGGGTAAGCTCTGGAATGAACTCTCTGCATCGGTGTTTCCTGAGCGCTATGTTTAAAGAGAGTACTGTCCTTAAGGTAGGCAGCGAATTTGTTGTGCTGGACGCCTGGCACTGCAGAGGTCCATGAGCAGCGATAGCCGCTTACCATCAGGCGGGCCGCAAGCTCGTCTGCCTAAATAGGTAATAAAAATGAGTTGTAATGTATGGGTAGCTGTGGAAAATTTCATAGAGACCAACAGCGATAGGATGCTTCTGTTTACTGACTGATCACGCTCCGTCAGCGTCGATTCGTTCGCTGTCTGGCAAGATTTTTAGTCGACCGATTAGCGCCCGCAGTTTTACCATTCTTGTTGCTTCGCCGTCTCGTCTATTGTTTGACCAGTCCCTTAGGGTCAAGCCTATGTCGATGACTGTTGGGTCTCCAGCTCGAGTGTTGTTTCAGAGATCAGCATGCCTTCAAGCGAGACGTGCGCCATGCAGTGGGCGTGCGCGCACTACCGCGTGGGCGTGCGCGCCACGCAGCACAAGCGCGCCGAGCTGCAGCGCCGCCTCGCCTCCGTGCTCAACGAGCTCGCCGTGCGCCACATGCACACCGCGCAACGTACGTACACGCTACACGCTACACGCTACACGCTACACGCTACACGCTACACGCTACACGCTACACGCTACACCCTACACGCTACACGCTACACGCTACACGCTACACGTTACACACTACACGTTACACGCTACACGCTACACGCTGTATACACACATTTATACAGGCAACATGGACCATATGGCCCACCATTCTAAATCACACTCTCAACTGTGGAGGAGGCCCATGCCCTGCAGTGGGACACGAAACCAAAATCTCTTGAAATTCCGTTAAAACATCCTAAAATATCACCACGTAAAAGGAAATATTTTTGAACACATCTTAAATTTGTTCACAGAAATCTACACGAAATACGTGGAGGAGCCGGATCAGAACGACCCGAAGGCTCAGTTGTTGTTCAAGCAGTTCTCAACGATGTCGCGGCTGTCGCTCGAGTGCCTGGACGAGGCCACGGAGACATTCGAGCGGGTCAATGACATACCGAACTTGGCACTACTGTATTGTAATAAAGGACGGTATTTGAGGTTCAAGGCACACTGCGACAACGGCGGGTTTGGGTGAGTCTAGGATTTCTTTTGTTTTTATTGGTTTTTAGAGTAATAGATCATTAAATAATAAGTTCAAAAGGCGGCCAAAATATAAATTTCTGACAATTTCTAAGTTTTTTTGTTTTTGGCACTGGATAGCGTTGATAAATGAACTGATAATATATTTCATTTCCCTTCCACATTATGTTGTATAGATGACATATGCTTCTCTTTTAAATTTTTATTTTTGGTTTTATCAAATTTCAAACCACCACGCTAAAAAAGTTATTACTTTAAAAAAAAGCCGTGTATCGTCCTTTAATTTCTCGCGTCAGGATCAGTCCCCCAACCGCGCACTTCTCGAAGTTGCTAGGTAAATTGGCGCAATGTGTTTGGCGCCTTCGCCGGGCTGCAGACAAAATTATTACCATTGTGCACCACTGTGGCTAGTGTCGGTCCATCGGTAAAGAAGCAGCCTTTTACTAGTGGTAGTTCTCTCATATGTAAGAAGCCGCCTGGCTGATACCACCGCGATGTCTATTTCCCCCACCAAACAGCACTTTAAATGCACAGTTGTGTTCGGATTGAAAGACATTGTGGCCAGAGTAACCACTGGACATATTGACACTTAATATCTTATGTCTCAGTGGAATGCCAAGCATAGCTTTGTAATTCAAGGTATTGTGTGGTTTTGCTACTGTTCACGACCGGTCCTATCGCTTACCATCAGGCGAACGGCATGTTAGTCTCATTATTCATTGCAATACAGAAAAAGAAGCTGAGTTGTATAATGAGGCGTTATGTTGTGCAGCGTGGAGAAGCGTCGCCTGTACAAGCAGGCTGAGGAGCTGTACGCGGCGGCGCTGCGGCTGCTGGGCGCGCGCGGGGCGGGCGGCGCGGCGCACGTGTGGGAGCTGGTGGCGTGGGAGCTGTCCTGCCATCTGTACACGCGCGCCGTGCTGCTGCAGGACGAGCCGGGCCACCACGCGCCGGTGAGCACACACGTACACGCACACACACACACACACACAATGACGTGCACACACACGCACACGTTCAAAAACCTGCACATGCACGCACCACTACGGACGCACCCGTGAACACACGTGATTTATTCATCACACACACATACACATATACACATATACACATATACATTCACTCGCACGCACGCGCATACGTTCAAAAACCTGCACTTGTACGCAATATTACGGGTGCGTCCGTTAACATGCACGCACGCGTAATTTTGAATTTTCTCGTTTATCGGTTTAAAGATCATCTTATACATACAACAATTCTGTGTACACGTTAACATGACTAAATTACACCTTAAAATTTTGTAACGATTTGTAATTAAAATAAAAATTCGCAGGAATACTAAAAATGCTCAAATACGAATGTATGCTGTTAACAAATTTGATTATATACTGACACTTTTGTAAACTGCACACTGTACACAATATCGATAGTCTTCATCAATTTATTTATATTTTCAGGAGGTGACGGAAGTAGCGGACGCTCTGAAGCACGCGCTAAAGTACTGCCTGTTAAGCCCGGGACCCAGACAGTACTTATACCAGTTCCGCGCCGCCATGATCTACCACCGTCTCGGCTCGCTCTACCACTCGCAATACAGGTAAATTCCACTGTACTGTGTAACAGACTCCGTGGCGCAGTTGGTTAGATGGCTGTGAAACTAGAGGATGCAAGTTGGATCCCCGCACCGAAACAAATATTTGTGTGAACTACAGGTATGTGTTTCGGGTCTGGTTGTTTGTGAGATTAAAGTCTCTCGTAGTTCCTGATACCCATGAATCAAGACTCGTTCTTAGTGTGGGGTCAGGACTATGACTATATACTATGGCAATATGACTAAGCCACATATTATGTGGCTGTTTTATTTTATTTTTATTTTTATTTTTATATTATTTATTTGGAAATCTTAGAGCAAACTTATAGTAAATCAAGATAATACAGGTATACTTATAAAGCCATTTACAAGTTTTCCCAAATATGTGTTGGGTGTATTTATTTACTACCTAACTCCTGAGAAGAAGAAAGCGGTATTGGTCATACAGTTATCTCTAAAACGCCTTGTAAATATGTCAGGATAACTCAAGAGGAAGGTCCCAAGCGTCGTACGCTACTGAACGCGACGCGCAGCAACTACACGCAGGCTGCAAACATGTTCGCGTTGCTTGAAGATGCCGCCATGTTCCTCACTGTACAGTGCGAACACGTCGCTGTGCTAGAGACGCAGGCCGCTGGTACGTACTGCCACTAGAACCATTAACTACTGCCAATATTTCGATAAACACTATTGCCGCTATTACCATTAACTACTGCCACTTTTACCACTAACACTACTGCCAATATTACCATTAACTACTGCCACTATTACCATTAACACTACTCCCACTATTACCACTAACCATTACTGCCTTTATTACCATTAACTACTGCCACTATTACCATTAACACTACGGCCACTAGTACCATTAACACTACTGCCACTAGTACCACTAACACTACTGCCACAAGAACCATTAACTACTGCCAATGTTACCATTATTACTGCTATATCCACTATTGCTACCACTTCTGCCATTCTCATCATCGTTACTGCTTATATTATTGGTGATGTTACTCACTCTTTTGACATTACTATCGGTATTGCCACTATCACTGCTAACTTAACTATTACCAACTATTACCGCAGTCACCTCTATTACCACTAACACCATTGCCACTGTATCTTAATAGATCATTTCAGCTATCACTACTGCTAGACCACTACTGTCATGACCACTATTACTTCCACTACCATTATTACCAATAACGTCACCTTTTTCTCCCTCATTTTTCTCCCACTATTTTCTAGTAGTGGAGGATATTCGTATCGTCTTAGATGTTGACTATCGTACATAATGGTGGGACCATTATAGTTCCACCATTAAGTACGTCAAATGACATACGTTAGTACGTCGTACATCGGGCTTAGTCCGGTATGGTATGCAGTATGGTGTGGTTTCGTCACGATGTTTTCCTTCACCGTTTTAGTGCGTGGTGATTGACTATCAACACACGCATGACCTTTGAAAGTCAGAGTTGTGCCCTGGGGTTTGAACCCGCGACCGCTGTGAACACGTTGGCAACCACATCTGATCCGGTACCAACAGACCAGCACGCACTTTACACCACACATCAATTTATTTTTATATTTGTTTCAGTATCCCCCAACCTGAAACTGAAGTCGCTACAAACAGCAATACAATTATTAAGGCAATGTCACTCGGTAATGAAGCTACTTCGCGACCGAGATCCTGAGGACACGCAGAAAGACGCCAAACCAGACGATAGCGACGACAGAGCCATGAAAAACGAGCACAGTCTCCTCTCACTCTTCGAGAATAGACTACACTATATATTAAAAAGCGTAATACAGTACTGCAGGTCTAAATCGAACAAGGACTACGAGAAAATGGCGGATGTTTACAAGAAATTGTACTGTGCTAGTTTGAAAATCAAGAAATGTGATGACGTGAAGGCGTATGCGGCGAGTATATGCGATGTATTGGACGCAATGAACGAGATTTCTACCGAAATCGAATAGTGGTAGTTAAGTGTTTACTACATTTGTGGAGGTATCCAGTACAAAGGTAGATTTTAGCATAGTCTGCCTTCGCTCGTCAATAAATGTCAATCATGTATTTTTTTATGAAGTTATCAATGAGTTTTGTAGATTTTTGTAGAGGTATTTAAATCAAAAACCACGGCTTAAAATTGGTTTAAGACACTTTATGGAAAACATTTAGTACAATTACCTAAAATGTGCAGTGTGGTCTATTTACAATTTATTTG
This sequence comes from Hyles euphorbiae, assembly GCA_023078785.2. Classification (NCBI taxonomy): domain Eukaryota; kingdom Metazoa; phylum Arthropoda; class Insecta; order Lepidoptera; family Sphingidae; genus Hyles; species Hyles euphorbiae. Next base: position 2,117,929 of record CM041030.1, read on the forward strand.
GGGTATATAGAGATTGTAACTACCTTTAAAAAAAGAATCTGACAAGTGTTGTAATTTTTTGTGCTGGCAATGCCGAGATGAATGAAGATCTATTTTTGAAAGACTGATGTAAGTTGTAATTGTATATAACTTTTTAATAAATAATATATTTGTGTTTAGTGTTATTTATCACACAGCTAGTATAATTGGTATTATTCATAATTAAGTACCCATACTTAAATATCGTTTTAAATTGTTTGTTGTTTAACATTTATATAGAGTGTGAGATAAATCTTAGCATGGTTTTAGCTTAAGATACGTACATATATTAAAATCACTAATATTTTGATAATCTAATGATTTGAAAATCAAGTTACGCTGACAATTCACAAATCTACAACACAACACAAGCAACACAAGAAGTGTTGTACACTATACATTGCGGGGTTACCTTAACAGAATTTTGAATGACTGTAAGTGTTAAGGGAGTGAATATTGACGTCTTGTTTTGAGTTATATATTGATACCAGTGCAATTTTTTGAGCCCTTGGTTTGAGCCAGTGATTTCTAGGAATAAATAAAATTAAATTTTAAAACACTCAGTATAAAACACTTTATTTATAACAATTAATAATATATCAAATATTTACAAAAATATATGAAGTCACTATTATCACATCGATATGCTAGTTGAAGCACCACTCTAGCTTTTGTACTTTGGTCAAATATCATGGTTTCGGATACACCAATATTTTGTGGAGCCTCGTATTTTAATAAGTTTGACGCGTATTCGATTTTGGTCTTTTAAACTGTGTATTTAAGTTTAAAGATGCTTACGCCCGAATACTGGAACGCCATTCAAATAATAAGTTGCTCTTAACAGCGCACGTCCCACTTAACCAGTACATTTAAGTGGGATTTACGAAGTTTAGTGCAACAAAATATTTAAGTTGCATTCCAGTATTCGGGCGTTAGTGTTTTATCACATAATTATGCACTTATTAAACAGCAAAGAATGTTACTGCAGTAGTCTTATTTTAATTTATGCTTTCTATATTGAACGCATTATTATGTAAATATATTTTGGACCTCTGAATAGGTCAATATTGCTATTTTTAATATTAAGACTTGAAAAAAACGGAATGTGTTTCGATGCCAATGTAAGTAAATAAATTAGTACATTGCACAGAGACAGTGGTGGTAAAAATATTAATGTATCCGTTACCGCAATGTACATTTACTTACATGCTAAGCGAAGCCCAGGCTTGGCCGAGGCATTAATACTAAATTCTAACAATATTATGTAAAAAAATAATCATAAATTCGCCGTTTATTAACTTAAGTCTTCTCCAGTTTTGATGGCCTGAAATAAAAAAAAAAACAAATTTAATCATAAATAATAAGTTGATATAAACAAAGAGACGGAAACTAATTCCAATTATGAGAAGAGAAGCTACTTTTTTCATTATTTGAGGTATTCAGAGACGCTAATACCAAATTACCTACCACTCTCACAAACTGAGTACCTTCGACAACATCTCTGCTACGACGATCGGCAACGCATTTATATTTTACCACGTTTTGTAGGTATAGGTGAATAAATAAATAATAAATAACACCCAACAGTCACATACATAGTCCTGACCCCACACTAAGATCGAGTCTTGTGTCGTGGGTATCAGGAACTACGAGAGACTTTTCGGTCTCACAAACACCCAGACCTGGAAGAAATATTTGTGGGCCGCACAAACATTTTTCTCGGTGCGAGGATCGAACCCGCGGCATCTCGTTTCACAGGCGGCGTCTAACCAACTACGCCACGGAGGCTGCTGAATGGGATCATCATATTTTGACTGCAAAAACTACATGTCTGGTGCTAAAAACGACTATTTATCTCTAAATACAAACGATGGTGTCGAGGTCAGTTCATTATTATTATCATCTTTAACTACATGAAGCCCACTGCTGAACATATGTTTCCCCGAATATTTCCTTAGAGACCTGATGGAAGCGGTCTGCATCCAACTACTTCCAAAAACTCCGATGGTCTACCTTGTGGGTGTACCTCCACTCAAGAATCTTTCAGATCCATTAGCTATCAGGTTTCCACGCTATATTCTCTATCTACTGCTATTTTAAATTGTTAATTAACAGGGCATATGTCATATGTATTGTACTATCCCGTTGCCAATCTTCAATTATAGGAAGACATGTGTGTCCAAGGATACTTACTTTCCTGACAGCATATCTTGTATCTCCTGGAAGCTTTTGCCCTTAGTCTCCGGAACAACGAACAGTGTAAAGAAGAAGGACAGGACACAGCAAACGCCGAATATCAAGAATGTCTGTCCTTGCCCGAGGGCACCCACCACTGTGCTGAAGAACCTGTTGAAAATAATAATCACGTGTTGTATTCAAAATTGAATTCAGTGATCGCAATGGCTATTTGAATATAATCTGAATTATATGTTATGAGGTTTATAGTAATTTGGGTCTGATAATATTAGGATGCTGTTCTAAATCCCAAGACTGACAGCGGTTGAATTTTTGAATGAATGAACTATTTATTTACTTATAATAAATAAATTTAATTGCACAAACCTTGTAATCAAGAACGAGAGGATCCAGCAGAAAGCGGTGGCTATTGGCGAGGCGAGAGCCTTGACTTCGATGGGTAGGAGTTCTCCCATGACTGCCCAGGGCAGGGGCCCGAGACCCCAGCAGTAAGTGACTATGAACAGCACCAAGGCGAGCACGGGGAGAAAACCAATGCTGTCCGCCACTGGACTATCGTTGTCTTTCAATATGAAGAACATTCCCAGAAGACCCTGCAAATTATTATAATCAAGCCACTTCTAGTTATTTTATTTCTTATTCTAAATTTAGGTTTTTTCAGTAAGTGAATATGTCGCCCTTCTAGTTTTTTTTATGATACTATAAATTGTTTTGAAATATTTCCTCTGGTATACAGTTCTACCGTGGATTTAGATTTAGTATTTTGTTTTGTTCTACCACCCACTATTATTTTAGGTCATCTAAGAGTGAGAAATCGCTGCCTAAAAAAAATTGGATCTATAAATATTCTTCGGGATTCATGTTAGAGTCAAGGTCCTGTGCTGAGATCATTAGTAGTCACCGTAGTTTCGGCATTTTGAGATAAGGATGCATTTAATTCTATTCCAAAACACGAATACTTACAAGTCCAACTGTAGTTCCGCAGGTCGAGACCAAGAGAAGAATTCTTCTGCCAAGCCTGTCAGCCACCAAGGGCGTGATGCCTGATGCGACAACCTGTAATCATTAAGGATTTGGTACCATGAAAGTAATACCTATGAAGTTCGTGCCAAAACACGCTAATACAAATTTTCAAAAAGTGCCGAAAATCATTTTACAGTGTCTTTTAAGTTTCATTATTTTTTTTGTATCGCTGTACGTTGATTAAAATTAGAATATATATATGATTTGGGGACAAGACACATAGGAATGACATGTCTTTGTAATTCCTGAGCACTAACCTGAACAGCACCGATGATGATGGTGGCAGTGGCAGGAGCGAGGTCCGACCCCGTCGCGGCGAAGATGTCCGTCATGTAGAAGAGCACGGCGTTGATGCCAGACATCTGCTGCGCTGCCACCAGCACGCACGAGATGTAGAAAGCCTTGAAGTTGGCGCCTTGGAACAGGTCGGCGAACTGTCGTTGAACAATTCAATATAATATGAGTTTCTTCAACATCTTGCTTCCTTCCTAAGAACACGATGAGTGATTGATGATGAGTCTTTAGTTCTGTTGTTTAGCGGTAGAAAGAGTCCAAACATTAAGCAGTCGCAGATACTATCATGGAGTAGGGACCAAATTAATATAGGTAATTCTCCGTTCGTTGTCGTATACGAAGGACGTAGCATATTTTAGCCGAAACTCAACTGAACTGATTAATATAATTTCAGATCACTTTTACTGTGTGATAAGGACATGCCAGTGTGCTTTTTGAAAGAATTATCGATCTCTGGTGTTTGGTGTTATTTATTAGTCTGAAGAACGGGATAGTCTCTCTTAAACTACACATAACAATTAATAACCCACCGTAGCAGTTTTCTCCAAAGAAGCCCTAACGTCTGCTGCGATGATGTCCAACTCCTCTTGCACACCGGCTCGCGACTTGCCGCGAATCTTGCACAGGCACTCAGCAGCGGATTCCGTGTCATCTTAAATACGAAAGATGCAATATTTAAATATTTGCATGTTTTGAAATAATTAAAATGATATGAACTTAGATTGAGTATGTTTCTCAGAAATGAAAATATGGATTGGGAATTATTAACGACATTTTCGTAGTCACGAGAATACGGTTAAGATGAGGCAGAAAGTTAAAAGAAATTATTCCAGCGCTAATGATAAAAGTGGCTACAACGGCAATGTACGAGCAAGTTGCACATTTGAAAACTCAGCGCTTGAGCCAAAATATACATTTGTGCGTTTCATGCTGTAAACATTTTAAAATAAATAATAATTCAAGATTATCAAATTATTCTTGCCTTCACTATCAACACACATCTAATGCACATGGTTAACAACTACCCGTACATTTAGTGGTCCTTCGAGCCGGATGATTATCGATACCGGATAACCGATTCAATGTTATATCTAGTTTCTATTATTTACCTTTGTTCAAGAAGAATATAGGAGTTTCGGGCATGAAAAAGAAAAGAGCGACGAAGCCGATGACGCATGCAAGACCGAGGTACTGTAGGGCTATGTACTCCATGCTCGGCCCGGCGCTGTAGACCAATATGAACCCGAATGTCACGAAGAGCTGCAAGAAGGAACCCAAAGCGCCGCGACTGTCGTCCTGTAGACAAGCATTTTACTATTTATTGACGGTATAAAGGAAGGGGCAGAGCATGGCGGCTCGTTGTTAACGGACAATATTCTGGGTTTTTATGAGCGACCGAGACCACTTCCGCTTTCCTTTTATTGGTAGGTTTTTCAAATGTGAGAGACGGCCTGGATAAGTACCATCGCAATGTCTATTATATCTCCTGCTAAACAGTTGTGGAAATGCGCTGTTGTGTTCCGGTTTGAAGGTCATTGTAGCCAGAGTAACCAACGGACATTATGAGACTTAACATCTTATGTCTATGGATGTCGAATGCAGTGGAACTCAAAGACATTGCTTTATAATTAATGGTGCTATTTGGTTTTGCTACTTTCATAAGCAATCGTGTTGCTTACCATCAGGCGAATGGAATGCGATTAATCGCAAAAAAACAGCCATTTGTTAGCTTAGCGACACCATATATAAGTATAGAGAAACTAGTCAGTCTTTTACATATTGGGGTATTTGTAATTTCATTGAAGTGTGAAGACGAAACAAGACTTACGGTGGCGATCTCGGCGCAATACATCGGGCCGACGGTGAATAGGATGCCCACGGCCAATCCCCAGAAGATCCTTCCTGCGTAGATGGTCGCCACGTTTTGCGCCACGATCATGAGGATGAATCCGATGACAAGAGGTACTGCCGAGCTGAGAACGCCCCATTTCCTTCCGATTTTCGATGCAACGAACCCACCGACAAATGGACCTGAAATATTGGCATCTATACGGTATTTTCAAATTTCGTGATGGTCTTTGGTAAACAGACCAGACGCGGCTGCTAACATGTTCACGGTGGTCGCGAGTTTGAATCCCAGGGCACACCTATGACTTTTCGCAGTCCTGTATGTATTGATAGTTAATCACAACGCACTATAACAGAGAAGGAAAACATCGCGAGGAAGCCTGCATACCATACCGATTTGTGAGAATTTCTATGGTATGTAAAGTCCGTCAACTTGCACAAGGTCAGCGTCGTGGGCTATATATGGCCTAACCACTCCCAGTCGTACTCTCGATTGTAGAGGAGGCCCGTACCCTGCAGTGAGACGTATATGGGTTGTTACAGTCAGTCAGTCAGTCAGTTGGGAGGTCCGTAGCTACTACGTAGGCCGGTGCTGGCAAGGGGCCGATCCAATTCCCTGCCAACGGATAAGTTGATGTCGATTCAAGCGGAATTTCAAAAGATTTCTAGACTTAGAAGCGTCTAAAAACGTCTTCAGATTTTTCTAGCCAGTGGATAATCTATTAAGAATACACTATAATTCTTTGAGGAGCTAGGAAGTAGTCACATTATATACATACATTGGGTGTTTGTAATGCTATTTTGATTTTTGTCGGTAGGGTAAGTACAGGCTTCGTTTATTACAAACACTTCCACTGAGTTCTTCTAGTAAAATCTCATTGCTGTTAAACATTTAAAACAGGCTTACCGAATATAGCTCCGACTGTGAGTAACGAGCCGATCCAAGCGGTCTCGTCAGTGGTGAGAGGCCTGCCCAGTTGAGGATTTTGTTGATCCGTCAACTTCGGGTTGACTGGCGACGTCCATCCCATGCAGAAACCGGTGCATGCTATTCCGATGTTTGCTGTAAAGGAACAAGGTACCTATTAGGTTTCTATAAAAGGGAAAAGTCTATTCAAATGCGCAACCTACGCACTCGGCGTCATCGCAAGGGATTGTATGAATTAAAGTTGTCAATGGGTCCTTAGACAGTAAACTGCAGATCTGCGATAAAGTTTTGAAAGAGGCAGAGCTACGCTGTTGTCAACCGGGAAACCACTGTGTCACAGGAGATGCGTTTTTTCGTTGAGTGAGATTACCCGATGCCCAACCCTTTCCTCTTTCCATCCATTTTCCTTCCCGCTCCCTACTAGATTTGATGAACTGGCAAACACACAGATCATGGAATCCAAACATTGTGTAAGACTTGCTTGTTCGTTTGCCGAACCTATGCTATAAAAAAGTAAGCAATGATCGCTGTCCGCTAATAGATCTACAACACATCATCGCAAATTTCCTTTTAACTACTACGTCAGGGGTGCACCTCGGTCGTAATTTAACTGCATGTGTATTGTGTTGCATGAAAACAGGGGCGAGGCGCCATTTTTCTTATTTTATTGGTTTGCATTTGCATTCGAGTTTACTCACAACTGCTTTTACCATTGCATCAATAATGAAATGCGTATTAACGATATTAACTATATATTATAACGCGACCGTGTTTCCGAACGCACCGCGCTGTTCCCGGCGGCGCCCACGCGACATCACGCGATATGGTACGAGCCGGGACAGCCAATGGGAGCGCGCGGGGTTGTTCGGGAGCGCGCCCCGTTCCCGAGTCGCCGCAGTCGAGCGACGACAGTCGATCAAAGTTGACCACTGGTTCGCGACGCATGCGCTCACCTCGCGTCCTTAAAGCTCCCGCGCACCTCGCAGATTATCTAGTACAATAACACTCGGCCTTCGCCACGAACCCACTTAAAGGTGTTTCAATAAATAAATACTGTTAAAACTGGCTGCCCAACGAGCGGGCGAAGCACCCGTGTGTATATTGTGTGTTTGTGTGTGATCATGCCACGTGCCACGACACGTCAAGTGCGTCAAGCGGAGCTCTTGGAGGAGGATGCTCCAGAATATGACGAACAAACGGCCACGCCAAGGTCAGCGGAGCGCCGCGCGCCCGCGACCGAAGCTTCAACATACATCACTGCGAGTGACATCGCGTCTATGATGGCGTCCATCCAGCAAGCTCAGGCTGCGAGCTTCGAGGCGCTACTCGCAAGAGTATTGGATTCACGATCGCCGCATTGTTCTCCCGCGCAGGAATGTGCGCCGGCTATGCCATCCGTTCAACCTACGCCTGGCAACTTCGCCTCGTGTAAGGCTCGATTCAGCGGAGCACCTACTGAGTCACTCGACGGCTTTATAGATGCCATCGAATCATTTAAGGATTGTGCCAACGTAAGTGAAGCCAATGCGCTACGTGGTTTGTCCATGTTGCTAACGCACGACGCGGCAACTTGGTGGCAAGGAGTTAAGACCACCATAGTCACATGGGATGGAGCCCTACGCTGCCTGCGCTGCGCCTTCGGGGACAGCCGCCCGCCACATCGGATATATATTGAACTCTTTTCCAATCCACAAAGCTCAAACGAGAAAACAGAACTATACGTGGCCAAAGCGCGCGCTCAGCTATCCCGTTTACCCAGTGGCGACATTAGTGAAAAAGTAAAGTTAGATATGATCTACGGCCTGCTCCACTATAAGACAAGAAAAAGGCTTCGCCGAGAAGAATTCGTGGACTTTGACGAACTTCTTTATAAAATTCGAAGTATTGAAGAAACGACGGCGGGGTCGCACACTACGCGTTTCGGAGCATCAAAGCACGCCGCCGCTGCAGTCATCCGCTCTCCAAAGAAATCGCCGCCGCCGCCGCCACCGACGACGGCGCCTTTAACGTCACGAGCAGCGAGCGAAGACCAGTCTTCGACACCAGGCGCTGCTCCGCGACGACTTCTGACGAGTGTCGACTCCAGCACCACGCCCGTTAACATTAAAAGACAATATTGCGTGTATTGTAAAAATCACGGTCATACGCGGAATCATTGTAGAAAATTATTACATAGCGTTAATAACGTAAATGTTGTAAATAAGAATAATGTATCATGTTACGGTTGTGGCGAAAGTGGAGTAATACGGGCGAATTGTTCTAAGTGTAATCAAAGTTTTAGCGCAATAGATTTTACACCTGTATCGAAATCGGTAAGGTCAACGACTTCGGGTATATCATATGCGACCGAGACGTCCGCTCACGTAAGTAGTTTTAAAGATTTTTCTGTGGCTTGCACTGGGGCTGTACCTAACTTGTGTTCTCAAAATCGTAGTATAAAGTCAAAGAGCTCGACCTGTGCAAATAAAAACACAACGCTCATTACTAAAGAACCTAGATACATTTTAACAAACGCAAGTACACCCCGTGCTATTAATTGTTTACCTAAACGTAACAATAATAGTTTAGTTTCACGTAATAAACAGTCACGTCATTATAAAAGCATTAGTGATGTATATTCGAACATTAAACGAGATACATCTCGTCCCGTTATTAAGGGGGAGTATTATAAGCAATTTAAGTCAGTGTCTTCTAGGAAACCTAGTCAGTGTGCCCTAAATGTAAGTCCGTATGCTAAGCATGGTTTTTCAAAATTAAATCGTAAACATTCTAATAATAATTCCCAGTGTCCATCACGAAGTAGGGTGTACCCTGAATTTTCGGGACAAATTCGGGAAAACAGGATACCAAGTAGGGTGACCATGACTTTTTCAGGACAAGATCAGGACACTAATAACGTGAGGTTGTTAAATTTAAAATCCGACAATGAGAGGTCAGTAACCTTTTCCTCAATAAGTTCCCATAATGCAGATACGCCGCGACGACCTGTATTAAATATTGAAGTTCTAGGAATCCGAGGAAGGGGTATTATAGACACTGCGGCCAAGGGAACTATCGCCGGATATTCGCTCTTCTCTTTGTTGAAAAAGCGAAATCATGAATTCAAGCCTAGCTGTATGCGTGTTAAGCTTGCTGATGGTTCAGCACCAACACGCCGAATGCTTTCAACGACACTGGAAGTCAAGATAGAAGGTAAGGTTGTAGAAGTAGATTTTTATGTTTTTCCGGATGCAACGGATAATGAAACCTTACTAGGTATAGATTTTATAAAAGCAGCTGGAATAGAAATTAACTTTGCGAATTCGACATGGCGTTTCCATGGTTCAAAAACAATATTTCAATTGGAGTATGAGTACCCCAGGAACATTGCGTCTTATTCTGCTGCTGACTTCCTCAGGGAAGACGAGGGTACAATGCTAAGCTCTTCTGAACGTGAGAGCCTAGCTGCTCTTCTACAAAGCAATGAAGACATATTTAGATCAGGGGGAGATCCAACCCCATATGCGGAACATCATATTGATACTGGAGAACATCCGCCTATATCTGTTCCACCGTATCGCCTCACGCCGGCAAAGAAACAACTAATGAAAGCTGAACTTGACAAAATGATAAAAGACGGAGTTATTGAGGAATGCGAGTCTGCTTGGACCTCTCCGGCAGTTTTAGTCCCCAAGAAAGACAATAGCGTCCGATTTTGCGTAGACTACCGTAGATTGAACGCGATCACGAAGACTGATAGTTATCCTCTACCACTAATGGATGAACTTCTACAACTGACGAAGCGTCATTGTTTTATGTCTTCTATAGATTTGAAGGCGGGCTATTGGCAAGTGCAAGTACGCCCAAGTGACCGGGATAAAACCGCCTTCGTTTCTCCGTTCGGAACGTATCGCTTTACGCGTATGCCTTTTGGATTGAAGAATGCGCCATCTACCTTTCAACGATTAATTGATCGTTTCCGTTCTGGTGCTAGTTTACAAGGCATTATTTTGTTAGCATATCTAGATGATTTGCTCATAATCTCTAAGGATTTTTCTAGCCATTTAGATGATTTACAAAAGGTATTCGACCGGTTACGTCTCTTCGGTTTACGTGCTAACCGTGTAAAATGTTTCTTTGCTCGACCAACAATAAATTACCTAGGACATGTAATAACTCCAGAAGGTATCAAGCCGGATCCTTCAAAGATTGACGCAGTTTTGCGGATGCCCAGTCCTAAGAATTTAAAGCATTTAAAATCCTTCCTCCAAACATGCTCCTGGTTCAGGAAATTTGTTCCGAATTTTTCTCAGGTAGCTCAACCTCTAACTGTCCCCACTCGTAAGAATGAGCTTTGGAGATGGGATAGTCAGCAACAACAAGCATTTCAGTGTCTGAAGGACAAGCTGACCTCGGCACCAATATTAGTCCAAGCCGACTATACGAAAGTTTTTGTGTTGCGTACAGATGCTAGCAACTATGCTCTAGGGGCAGTTTTATTGCAGGGAGAAGGCGTAGAGGAACGCCCAATAGAGTATGCGAGTCGTTTGTTGACTCAGGCCGAAAGAAATTATACTACGACTGAGAAAGAAGCATTGGCAGTCGTATGGGCAACAGATAAATTCCGCGGCTATCTTGATGGCCACCCTGTCGTTGTAAAAAGTGACCATCAACCGTTGAAGTGGCTATTGACCCTTAAAACACCTAGTGGACGATTAATACGTTGGGCTATGAAACTGCAGGCCTTCGACATTCGTTTCGAATATATGCCTGGCAAGTGCAACGTTGTGGCAGACGCCCTAAGCCGACCTCAATGTGATAATGCCACCACTGAAAGTTGTGATGTATGCGGCGTTAGTGTCGATATACCCCGTTTCAACGCTGCCGAACTACGTGAAGAACAGCTGGACGATCCAGAGATTGCCAAAATCATCAATAGTCTCGAAGATACCGAACCAATCGACACTCAGTGGTTGAATAGAGGCTATATCATGAACCAAGGGGTTCTGTACCGATATCTCCCGGACTCTGATACTGAACAGCCCCAATTAGTCGTACCGGCTACCATGCGTGAAAGGATTCTTAAAGAGTTTCACGACGCCCCGACTGCTGGTCACCAAGGAGTAGAGCGCACTTTAAACCGTATCAGTCAGAATTATTATTTCGTAGGAATGCGTAAATACGTCACGGATTATTTGAGAAATTGTGAAGATTGTCAGAGATATAAGGCCGCTAACCACAAGCCTGCTGGATTGTTACAAACACCCATACTTCATCAACGTGGGGAAGTACTTGCCGTTGATCTCTTCGGACCTTTGCCGGAAGGTCAACATGGAGAGAAATGGGTGCTTTTAGTTGAAGACACAGCTTCAAGGTGGGTTGAATTGTTTGCTTTAAAGGAAGCCACTGCAGAGATATGCGCACCCATACTCATCAATGAGTATTTTCTAAGATATGGTTTCCCTCGCCGCATCATATCAGACAATGGTGTTCAATTCATTAGCGCTACCATGCAACAGTGCATGTTCATCCTGGGTGTCAAACAAAATCTGATTCCTTTATACCACCCCGAAGCAAATCCAGCTGAACGCAAGAATCGGGATTTACGTACACAACTATCCATGTTAGTTAAAAATGAGCATCGTAGATGGCCAGAATTCTTATCTTCAGTGCGTTTTGCCATGAATAGTGCTACGTGCTCCACTATAGGATCTAGTCCCGCACAGGTTATGTTTGCAAGAGAAATGCGTACTCCATTTGACGCGCAACATGACTTAAGGGCTATTTTAGATAAAGAGAATTTCCTCCCTCAAATAACTCCATATCTCAGGAGGTTTCTTAGTAATTGGGATACTCTTAGGGATAGAGCTGAGAATCGTCAGGTTGGAAGAAAGAAATACGCTGACAGAGCCCGCCAGACTGTTCACTATCAGGTAGGTGATCTAGTTTTCATCACCACTCATTTATTAAGCGATGGCAGCAAAGGTAGGACTCGAAAATTCATGCCCAAACGTGATGGACCCTACCGCGTAAGTAAAATCGTTAGCCCAACTACCTACGAAGTCACTGACTTGGATTCTACAGTTTTGGGGAAATTTCATACTTCTGATTTGAAGCTGTATAACTGTCAGTCTGGCCAGGTCTCAGCTCCAGTACAGCCACGGCGCCTTCGTGGACGGCCACGTCATGGTGCCAATACCGAGCCCCCTACTAAACGTTGTAGTGGCTCGGAGGGGGAGGATATAACGCGACCGTGTTTCCGAACGCACCGCGCTGTTCCCGGCGGCGCCCACGCGACATCACGCGATATGGTACGAGCCGGGACAGCCAATGGGAGCGCGCGGGGTTGTTCGGGAGCGCGCCCCGTTCCCGAGTCGCCGCAGTCGAGCGACGACAGTCGATCAAAGTTGACCACCGGTTCGCGACGCATGCGCTCACCTCGCGTCCTTAAAGCTCCCGCGCACCTCGCAGATTATCTAGTACAATAACACTCGGCCTTCGCCACGAACCCACTTAAAGGTGTTTCAATAAATAAATACTGTTAAAATATTAATTTGTATCTTGCCATGAGATCGGCAAGATTAAATAATTCATTGATATTAGTTAGAGTAACGACGTCCTAACTCCTAAAGGTTTTGTTAAAATTGGGTATGCTTGGACCCCTAGCCCGTCGCACATTATCGAAGGACTACAGTTTCTCAAGTTTAAAGAGCAATAAATACGGGAACAAAATTTATGTTGCGGAAATTTATTCCAAAAATACGTTTTGTTAAGGGATTGGGTGAGCGAAGTCCTTTCTTTCCGCCACTAACACCAATTTGTTTTACGTTTAGGAATTATAATACAATTCTACAGGAGCGTCGCCAGCAAATGGCCTAGGTAGGGGCAAATATTATGGAGAATGAGAAAAAAGTGATTGCAACTTACACAATTTTGACAGCGGCTCCCAGACGGTCAATATTATTGTGCAATAGTATGGTATATGCAAAATAAATACCGTATAGTAGGCAAGCCAAGTAAAAGATTTTGGTTGCTTTACATTTTTTTTAACTTCTTTGTTTTATTCTGTAGAGGTTTGGTCTTTATCGCTGTTGGGTGATGTGTTTCATTTGTGGGGTAAGCAGACTGACATAGAGGGGATGCTCCGCAATTTGATACGATTGCTCCCTCCTTGTCAGTCTTATATGTTGGATTGTATGGGGTAAATGTATTTGTGATTCCCACAATGTTGCTTTACATTTGACTTTTTTTTTAATCTCTAGTGGGGGGGGGGGGGCAGCTGCCCCTATTTGCCTCCCCTTGGCGACACCCTTGCAATTCTACAGAGACTGGGAATAAAAACACAATGGAATGTAATTCACTGTATACATCATATTTTATTTAAAAATACGTCGGTAACTTCCCTACACCAGGGTTATTTAAAACTAAGTGACAACTGACGTCTGCATAGTTTACAATTATAATATTTATATAAATTAGTATATTTTATTGTACTTCTTAACAAAAAACTTATCGCTGACGGCATAGCGGTTATAAAATTTATCACTGTCGTGTGTAAATAAATTAATAGCTTAATATGGAATAGATATCACGATATTTTTTTAGATGGGTATGATCGTTTACAATGACTATGTCTTTTTGTGAAAGATGCAAATTTAAAAATCCCCTTTCGGTACTCCGGGGAAGCTAAAAGAGGTATGTCAGTGTCACTGGCCCTTTAGCCCGGCACATTGTGGAAACATTGGATTACCTGTAGATGAATATGGAAGGTAAAATAATGAACTGTAGTGGCAGACAGCATTATGAACTTAAATCAAAACACTTACTGGCGACACATGTAAGGCTAGGACCATTATTTAATATACACGCCACTAGATTTGCTACAATAACAATGAGCCAGATTCAAACATCCGTTGAACAATTGAAATAGCGCGGCATGACGGTTCTTCTTATTTATATTATTTTTAGCACGGCCAGTTGTAACAACATAAATAATCACATTTAATAATAATAAGCATGTGAAATTTAGAAACAAATACCTAGTTAAGCTCGTGGCTTTGCCCGCGTCTAGAATTTCAAAGATGATAAAAGGCAGCTATAATTTTTTTTTGATACCCAATAGTCTTCCTCCATATCAGAGACCGAAACCGGTATCGAAAATACCGGTATTTTTTGGTATCAACCGAAAAAAATAATACCGGTATTTTTAATGGTAACCGGTATCCGCCAATTTTATTGGATTCCTAGAATTTAACCGGTATCATACCGGTAACCGAAATAAGAGTTACCTTTATGTTTCATGCGAAGTTCCTTATAAGTCAAAGCAGGGGCAGTGCCTGTGTGTGGTTATACCGCCGTTTGTCTTTACTTAACATTATGGCACTATACCACACAATAATCTTTACTCATTTCATGATTTTTTCAACAGAATTACCCACCAAAAATGAAATGAACCGTATCCAGCGATATTGTGTAAACAACACGACAAGTATGATATTTATTTGTTATACAACAACAACGCATTTTCTTTTGCATTCAAGGTCTTTTTAGGTTACCGGTATTAAAACGGTTCCCGAATATAAGGGTAACCTTTATAATGCGTCAAGCGGGTACCGAAATCTTAAAGGTAACCGAAATTCGTCGATACCGGTACCGTTATGTCGAATGGGTTTCGATCCCTGCTCCATATATAGACAATTTAACATAAAACATTTTTTTTACGATTTAAACAAGTAGTTTCTGAGATTAGAGTCAGTCATTTTTTTTTCCTCCATCACAAGGCTGTTTTCGCCAGAGAAGAGCGGGTAGGACATTCTAGTATTTCTCTTACCAAAACACGTTTACAATAAAGTTATTAGTTATACAGGAGTCACACATGATAACATCCGGAATGTTTTTTAGAATAAGCAACTTTCAATATAATTGGGGCAGCCGCAGTGGTAAAGTTGGTTAGACGCGAACTGCGATACGAGAGGCCGTGAGTTCAACCCTCGCACCAATACAAATATTTGTGTGAACAAGCATTTGTTCCGGAATCCGGGTCTGGGTTTGTGGGACTGAAAAGTCTCTCGTAGTTCCTAATACCTACCATCGACACAACACTCGATCTTTAGGTAGTGTAGGGTCAGAACTATGTATGTATGTGACTGCTCGGTTTATTTATTTATGTAGATATTTATTTAACTGGGAATCCTAAATCTCCGGTGGCGTTTTTACCCTTTGCACTACGTCCATTTTGCTAATGTTCCCACAGGGTTATCCAGTTAAATCTGTTTAAAAATAGCAAATAACAAATATTTAAGTGTTTATTTCCCTTGACTATTGGCATTGAACTTCAAATGCGTGAATATGTGACGTAATACAATGGTTGTAATGATGAAGTTTTTTTAAATGGAATATTTTACGGTCCTCGTGGTGTCCATAATTTTGATATATTTGAAGACATTATCTTTGTTGTTGCTTGATTATTTATTTTGTTTTTATGTTGTATTGAATGACGAGACAAAGCTTTCCATTGCTAAATAGTACTCTGACTTGAAGGTATTAACCAAATACCAGAAACCTTGCGGTCACTTTGCCAAATCACAAAAAAAGGCGCAAAGACTAAACGATGCATCCATTTTTGTTAGTAGTCGGGCCAGTAATTAAAATTTGGTGAGAAAAATCAGATGCAACATAATGTATAAGTACCCTGGAATCTCAAATCTTAGAATATCGGAAACCATAAACTTCGTTCTATCAATCCATAATAAGATAAATGTGACAATATATTACTTAAGAGAAAGAAAACTACATCTTTTATACTCGACAAGATATTGCGGTCACCCTACAAGCGTTTAAGTTGACCATCGCTATCTAGGACAATAGGGCAATTATATCTATTTTACACACGCATTCACATCAACCCACGGATTACGATTTCAAGTTCAATTGTACCTTGTACCTGCTATATTTAATGACAATAAAGTTTGAAGGCTCGATTGACCCTGCTTGTAAAATTAAAATGTCACTTGCTTGTACAATTAAATAAATCATAACAAGTATGCATATAAGGTGAATAGGTGGTAGTTAGGGATCAGAAAGACCCGGGTTGGAATGTCTTTTCCCAGAAGGGGTGGGCAGAGGTGCCAGGACACCCATATTTCGCCTTGTATGTTCCGTCCCACGATGTGATAGGTGGCGAGCCTATCGCCATATCGGGTACAAATTCCAGACTGAGCTGATAATGAATAGAAAAATCCAATATCTTTGCCCAACCCGGGAATCGAAACCGAGACCTCAGCCTTGTAATCGTACCCTAGTACAACTACGCCAGCGAAGCAGTAAAATATTTACATTCCACATGTCTATAAAATCTACATCTATCCTATATTAAACTATTCGTTAGAGTATATAATATCTAACAGAAAAAGGCAATGTGGTTACCTCTGATATCATATTTCATTCTATGCTGTGCGATCTAGGTACATCAGTATATTATAAGTGCAGTTTATTGTTTCAATTATTGTTAACTAGTAATTCGGCGTGGTTGCATACTCCGTGTCTGTCGGTCGATAACCAAATATATTTTGTATCGAAGTTACGTTATTTCATCATTTATTTTGTAGATCTATATTTTAAACACTTTTTATTGGTATATTATTTTCGTATGAAGTGGATTCAAATCCCTTATGGCTAGTCGCTTTGTTTGATTAAAAAAATAATTAGACAATACCACGATATCTAGTCAGAAAACCTACGGATGTTTAGTCAATTAGGGTGGTAAATAAAAAAATGACTGAATCTAAATGATGTAGAACATCTTAATGGATTCAATAAATTATTTTCATTTCACTTCATTTCGTTAGGTATCGAGTGGCACTAGAACAGCGTGAACTAACGCTGAAGACTAAATCTGGGGAGCGTTTTTACCTACTACTAGAAGAACATGTACAATTATTTGTCGATTACATAGTAAAATTACAAGAACAATCATGTAATTACATACGAGGTCTCTTAGAATCACTGGAAAAACACATAATTTCTCAGTAGTCTCTCATGAGAGGCTGTATCGGTAATGCCGTTGATAATAAGCAGCAGATTGTATGGACTGATCTTCTCCGGTTTAAAGAACATTGCAGTCAGTTACTGGGTATCACACTGGGTATTAAGGGACTTAACACTTAATATCTCAGGATGAGGAGCGCAGGACTCTATCATCCATTGCTTAGTAACAACTTTATTTTGAGTAGCATTTCCACATATTCCGCAGCCACGTAAATAAGGTAAATGCATTGTTGTGTTTTGGTTTGAAGGGCACTGTAACCAGAGTAACTGTAGATATTGAGACTTAACATCTTATGTCTCAGGACGGGAGCGTAGTAGAATGCCAAGCATTGCTTTATAATTCCAAGTGTAGTTTTTTTT
Organism: Hyles euphorbiae; assembly: GCA_023078785.2. Classification (NCBI taxonomy): domain Eukaryota; kingdom Metazoa; phylum Arthropoda; class Insecta; order Lepidoptera; family Sphingidae; genus Hyles; species Hyles euphorbiae. Next base: position 2,135,621 of record CM041030.1, read on the forward strand.
GCTACTGTTCATGTATACTAGTCTCGCCAATCATTGCAATAAAAAGCCCTTTTTCCTCTGACCGACTTTCTTACTCTACCCTTAGGTATTTATGTAAAAAGGCTCTCAAACAATAATTTACATTACGTAGCGACAAGTGGAAGTACAATCGTTATATCTACTTATCTATATGAAGGTAAATGAGTTGTTTCATCCAGGAAAACTACTCGGCGCGCTGATAATGCGGACCTATCAGCTGTTATCGGTGTGTTCATTAATTCGTCCATCTATCTGTATCAGCCCATATACGCCCCACTGCAGGGTACGGGCCTCCTCTACAACCGAGAGTACAATGGAGGTTGGTTTAGCCATGTAGTCCACCACGCTGGCCTAGTGCGGGTTGGCGGAATTTACATACGATAGAAATTCTTTAAAATTGCTCTGGTATGCAGGTTTCGTCACGATGTTTTCCTTCACCGTTACAATGCATGGTGATTGACTAGATTAGTCCAGAGGTGTGCCCTGGGGTTTGAATACGCGACCGCCGTAAACATTGGTGGAAAGCTGAGTTCTGTGCCAGTCTAACCTAACTCTATTTTGCCTAATTAATGTAATATGCAATATTGATTAAAGTTAATACAGCTCTGATGTATGTACGTTTATATTTTTTAAATAATATTTCCGTGTTATGATTTGATATTGAATGACGATTCTACCGCAATATTATGGGAATAAAATGTAATGTTTTTGTTTAATAATTCTGATAAATATCTACTGGTCTCACGTCTACCATTTATAAGAACAATTCAATTGCAATTCACAACCAAACCGTCTTGTTTTTAAATCCTATAATTCAAAGTGTCGGATCTGGAAACGACAGCCAGAACAGGATTCACGCCTAATGCTTTACCACGAGACCAAAGTCATAAAAGATCGCTACTTGATTGACTTTAAGCTACATTTAAATTCGATTTTGTCCTTTAGTTTGGAACCTAAAATTCTTAGCAGAATCGTCAATGTAGTGAAGTCTAAAGGTTACAGTTGATTTGTAAGTCACACGGTTGCCGGTACACATCAGTAATACCTCCTCTCTTATCATGCGAAATGAATTATTACTTAATGCTGTTGATATTATTTATTTATGCGGGTAGTAAAACTGTCGCAAGTCACTTCTCATTGAGGATTTCTATTTGATTACAGAGAAAAGGTTGCTGAGGTTATGTAAATTTAGGATTACTGAATTTAAATATATTGTCAACAATGTCACATAGAATGTAACAAGTCTTGTGTACATATCAGGCATTACGAGAGGCTTTATAGTCAACATCCAGAATTGAATAAATATTTCAATAGATTACTAAGATAGAGCACAAAAATTTAGTGCTGTGAAATATTAAACACGTGTTTTCAATCTTTTGATTTAACATTCCAATAATTTTAAATATTATCTATCAATATTGCCAAACGATGAATTATTTATTCCTAAAATAATAAAAAATAGATCAATTTGCAAATAAATATCAATTAATTAATTGGCGACCTTCGTGCGGTGCTAAGAGAAGCGTTGGCGGGATAACCTTACATGTACGTTGATAATCTCTGCCACTTTATATCGGAGTGATAACGGCCAGGTCAGAAGCGTCAGATTGTGAAATTTTATGGCCCAACGAGGGTAGGTAGTCTTTAGGGATCGAAAGGAGATATAATCATTGATAGCTTATTGGTAGCAATTACGCGATGCGGGTCATAGGTCCGAAAGGAAGGAACAAACCTCTGTTTTAAGGGTGTTTTTGTAGTTATCACTCAATTTAACGTTAAATAATAAAGGTGTTGTTTGGTTTTGCTGCTGAGCGGTTGTATCACTTACTACCAGGCGAACGGCACGCTAGTCTCGCCATTCAGAGCAATAAAAAATATATTGTAAGTTTGTATGCTAGCAGTAACCCGAAATACTACACTACGAAAAATGAAACATTGTTTACAAATATGTTTTATGACATATCCAATTAAATTATTATTATTTTAGTACTTTTAAAATTTTCAACACCATTGCCTACTACATAAAATTTGTTATCTTAGGATTAATAATACTCTCCTCTTGGTGAAGTCAGGTTGTTCCACCATAATATATATATGTATTTTATAATCTGATAAATAACGTTATGATTTGCTATTTCTGATAATGCTTAATGGTGATTATCTGAATTTCTACTCTAAATAAAAGCTTATTTAAATATCAGTGATTAGAAGTACTTAATTAATGTACACAAATATATACATAAACTCACGCCCTTTTTTCCCAGAAGGGGTAGGCAGAGGTGCCAGGACATTTCACCTTGTATGTTCCCACAATGATAGGTGACGAGCCTATCGCCATATCGAACTAATTTCTGACTCCCAGCTAATACTGAATAGAAAATTCCAATTTCCATTGCCCTACCCGGGATTCGAACCCGAGATCTCAGCTTTGCAATCGCACCACAGCACAACTGCGCTACCGTGGCTGTCAAGCAAATAATTTATTACAAGGAAGTTGTTAGTGACATTACAACAACATTTTTTCTATAGTGAATCTAGTACCGACCACCGTACTTTATGGTAGAAAGTAGGAAACCCACTTTGTCAATTAGGGAAGTGGACAATAACTTATTTAAAATTCCGCTTATTTTTCATGTTTCACTCGCGAACCCGAACCGAAGCGCCTCTGAGGCTGCCACCAAACGAACTAACGATCAAGAAATATAAGTCTCTTTACAGGATCAAACACGCGGCATACCGATTCACTCATAACTTAGCAAAAAAAGTTAGATGCGGTGATAATTGGCATTAAAGAAAAAAAATGATGACAACACTATCAGAAATGTCATTGTATCTGTTGAATAATATGTGAATAATATACATTTTCGTACGATTTTTGTTTGTTTTGTGATATAAAATAAACAAAGAGATTATTTTTTGTCAAGCTGTATTTCTCGTTTCATTTGCAAAGCCGGTAATGTAGTGCAAATAGAGATACCTATTTTGTTGAGTTCTTTGCTTTAATTAAACACGTTAGTCAACCAATAGTGGTTCGGTGTCAATTGGGGTAGCAACTGTTTGTTAGCCATCTTGTGACGTCACAATTACGTCATAATTCATGACGACGTACTCTCGTCGCATGACTCGTCCTAGACTCAAATCTTAAGTCAGATGATACAATTGTAACAATTTTACTGGTGGTAGGACTCTCACATGTGAGAGGCCACCTGGGTAGGTACCACCGTAGTGTCTATTTCCCCCGCCAATCAGCAGTGTAAATGCATTTTTGTATTCCGGTTTGAAGGACATTGTAGCCAGAGTAACTACTAGACATAATGAGACTTAACATCTTATGCTTTAGGAAAGCGAGCGCAGTGGAATGCCAATAATAGCTTTGTAATTTATGTTATTGTTGGTTTTTGCTACTGTCCATGGGCGGTCATATCGCTTACCAACAGGTGAATGGGATGCTCATCTCGCAAGTCATAATAATTTTGAAGGTTCACTTGAATTCATATAATGTACCTCTTTTCATAAATATGAGTCTGATCGTCTATGTAACCATACATTTATTATGTTTGATAACTACCACTTTTCATGTGGTTAAACTTCATCTATCTTGCATTGACGTGTGACGAATTTTTGAACTTTATAAAAAGAGTGCAAACTGTTCCTAATATTTCGACAACAGCATAACAAAGCATTCGGATGCCAAAAGATCTATACGATCGTCACCTTGATCGTTACTATAACACTCACTGTATGTGTCCATATATTTGTACAGGTCGTCTATGATCTTATACCAACCAAAGCGCAACTGTCAAAATATAAAGAATATTTTTCTCTTCACATTTTATTACATCGGACATGTCAATTCTATTTAGGTGAAGAATATAAATGCATTTTGTTCATATTATGAAATCATACCTCAAACAATGGGTTAAATTGATACTCCATTTGTAGTTCCAATTTTTGCCACACTCCAATAGATATTGAATGACATGCACCACACACGTGAATGTCGCGAGATATAAATAAACGAAATGCATAAGACTAAATACATACGTCTATTTTTACTAGATTGTATTTGTTGAGATAGTAATACAAATCTGCCACGTTGGATGTTTGACAAACGTTGAACAAATATGATAATACACTAAAAGGCTTAACGCGAGCATTGTTTGAGATGTTTGATCAAATGATGTCAAATATTAATTGTATAAATTATACACGTAGGGCAAACCTGCTTAAATGAGAGTTCTCTGCAAGAATTTAAAAATAATATAGATGTTTAGAATAACCAAGAATAACCAATTTAGCACGTTATGATAGGGTGGCATATACTGACAGAATAAATAAAATAAACTATAGACTGTTCCGCCCTCACACCCGCCAGTGCAACTCATGGGCGCCAGGGTCAACAATAGCTGGTACTAAGACACCTAGCATTGAAGCTCGGCTAGTCTCTGAGAATGTCTAAGGTATATAAGACATAAGTATGTGACATCAACCCACTGCATTAGGTCAGTGTGGCTGAGACAACAGTTCCCAAAAATATGTTAGATCACATTTTCTGTCAACCCCCGAACGAAATGTATTTATATTTGTAAGCATTTAATGTCTGACAAAGCCTACAAATCGTCTATAAAACTTGTAAACATTGCTATTGTTATATTGGTATTATAATTAATTCAAACACTTATATTTTTTGCAGATTGACGTGGAGAAAAACTAAGATCATTAATATTTAACATGACGATAAAAAAATAATTCATGCACATAAAACAATATAAAGACGCAGACATTATTCACATACTACATGTACTTTATGATATCGAATATTTCACGCAGACACATAAGTATAGCATAATATTTTTATAATCCCCTAGCTTCAATTTTAATTTATTTTTATTTTTATTGCATTTGATGGCGAGACAAGCATGCCGTTCGCCTGATGGTAAGCGTTACGACCGCTCATGTGGCAAAACCAAACAACACCTTGAATCACAAATCAATTGCTTGGCATTCCACTTCGCTCGCCATCCTGAGACATAAAATGTTAAGTCTCAATATGTCCAGTAGTTACTCTGGCTACAATGTCCTTCAATCCGAAACACAAAACATAGTACATTTAAACTGCTGTTTGGCGGGAGAAATAGGCATTGCGGTGGTACCTACCCAGGCGGCCTCTCAATTGTTATTTACTGTGTTCAAATATTTGATTTTCACACAGTATACTGCATACAGGGCTGTATGACTTTCATATGCCTACATACTCAAGGGCGGATCTAGCTTTTAAACCAGGGTGGGGTCATAAAGTTCTTGTCAGAACACTGAGTCCGATTTCAATACTTGAATTCGTAATATATTTTTTTTAAGTTTGTTACTACCGTGATTTGTGAACGCATACACACTTTTATACTTTATTTATCGACATACAAAGACTTAAGTGTGCTTATAAATTTTATCAACAAGGAAATAAATAAATTCTGTCAATCTGGAGCCATCTCAGGGGGGGTCATGACCTCCATGACCTCCCCCTGTATCCGCCCTTTTACATACTATGCCGACGGCACTGCGAGCGGGCTTGTGCTGCGCGCCCAAGCCAGGGGTAAGGAAACACCAGGCCGGCGGCATTTGCCAGCTTGCCGTAGAGTAGAATTTCAGTATTTACAGCCGTGTAATGCGGATTTGGATTCATAGTATCGGTAAAAAATATCGTTAATCCTGATAACAATACTGATTAAATTTCATTATAGCATGTTTTATGTTAGTCCTTAAACGCTTTGTTGTTTTATCCCGGGCAACAGATTTACAGTAATTATCATCACATTTTACATTTTATTCACAGAGCCGAAAACAATAATAATAACTTTATTAGACTTCAAGTTCATTTCTTCAAGAACTAAATATTTCTTCCGGGTCTGGGTGTTTGTAAGACCGAAAAGTCTCTCGTAGTTCCTGATACCCACGACACAAGACTCGATCTTAGCGTGGGGTCAGGACTGTGTATGTGACTGTTGGGTGTATTTATTTATTTATTTAACTCCGGGCCTGGATCGCAATAATGATTATATTTATCAAAAATATATATTTTCCCTATATGCATATTTTCTTTTATTTTATTTATATACGAGTATATATTTTCCCTACACAAAAAAGGAAGTTTCATTGAGGCACAAAAATTCTTGCACCGATACTAATTTTCATAGTAAAATGGGCATTCTCCTTTCACTTTCAAATAAAAACTTTTAAAGCTGGCGTCTAGTCTATTAGACTTTGTCGGCGGCAAATACCCGTTATAGGCATTGTGTGTATTAGGCACTATACATAAGGAAATCTGAGACTGGTTGGATGCTGTGAGAGTGGCAGGGGAACATAAAGTATGATTTGCTAGGCGCAGAACCGAAGAATATTATGTGAAAGTGAGGCGGCCTAATGCCTGATATACCCAGTAGTTGCCTTGACGTGGAGTAATAAAGATTCATGCAAATGACATACACATAATATATTATCATTACTGAATTGACGGAATTTGTTTTATTTAATGTTTATCTTGTGGAATTTTATGTGCGACAATAAAACGATATTTTTAAGTATAGTAGTAAGTTGTGTCATGAGGAAGAAGTATCTTAGTAGGTGATAAAAATTGCTGATATTGTTGGCAACTAGTAATTAATCATGTACATTACAAAGAATATATTATTTTTTTTATAATTTATTATAGGAAAACTACGCATGGTCAGTGGAATCAATGAGCTGAAGTTCAAGGTTCGATTTTTAGGATGAATAAAAATAATATATTTCCTCGGGATTTTCGAGTATTTTATAACGAGGTGGGATAATTTCATAAAGCATTAAGAACAAACAGCCAGGTGCCAGCCAGTAAAATTGTAATCAATATAATCTGCAATATCCATAATCCATACAAAATAGTGCATTATAGACTCGACTCGTGCTATAGATTCTTTACGTCGTAGATATCAGAAAGTGCGATGTTTTGTTTCCCCACCCGGACCGGTAGCAAACATTTGTTGAGAACTTATCTGGTTAGAGTGATCGAACCTACGACCTTCTTAACAAAGGGCTTTTCGTCCTTCCACCACAAAAGATATGCGCGTATGAAGGTATCTTGTATTACAAAGGCCGAATGTTGTCTGTTGATAAGATAATTGCAACAATCGATGACATCCTCTCGCAGAATTGGACGGTCATTTTATTACCGCGCCGTCTGGCTAACTTAAACTTGCGTTCAAGAATAATAGATGGCGCTGTTCAAGCTCTTTCTTACTTCTATATTCAAGAGGCTTATACCCAAATGGAGATTGCATTCCGTATAAAACACTGAAGCACAAAAATTTGACCTTGAATGACGTCGCTGTTGCCTGCTATCTTTAGAGTGACAATGAATGAAGTTCACATGAAGTTCATTCATTGTTACTCTAAAGAAAAGGATAGCAGGCAACAGCGACGTCATTCAAGGTCTAATTTTTGTGCTTCACTTTTATATACGGAATGCAATCTTCATTTGGGTATAAGCTTCTTGTCTATATTGGAGATTTTCGCATGTCCGCGGCGCGGATAGGTAAGCACCCGAATATGAAATGAGAGGTCGCGAGTTCGATCTCCGCAATAAGGCAGACTTTTGTATAACCCACTAATATTTGTTTCGGATTGAGTATTCTAAGACCTAAAGTATAACGTAGTTACTGATAATAACAAAGTAACACTTGTATCTTGATGGGATAGAGGACAAATGTATGCTCGGCACAACTTACTATCCCGGGCAAATCACAATATGAGATTTTTCAAACCAAACCAATCACACCAAGTAGAGGACTTTAATATAATGGTGAAAATGATCGTGCTCCTATACGACCAACTATTCCAGATGAACCCTTGAATAACAGACGTAAATTGCTTTGGGGATCGAACCCGTTGTCAGTTTCTGGTTTCTCTTATACGGCTAACTATTCCATATGAACCACATAAAAACAAAACGTGAATTGCTTTAGGGATCGAACCCTGCTAGTCATTCTAGTTTTTAATATCGCACACTCCACATAATGTCTTTTAAAGTGATAGGTTTACCACGAGATTAATGCAATCGACATAGCGCAGGATATAACAAGTATATTATGTTGTTGATAGCGAGTCGATAACCAGTGTGTAGTCACGACTGTATTATTACTTTTTAAACATTCATATGAATAACTACATATGGAATAGTACTGTTTATATCAACGTATACTGGCATATTAGAACTCTTGTTCAATCGAGAGTAAATGAGAGGGATTAGGGCCTAAACCTTCTGTACCCTAACCTTTAGGTCATAGACCACCACACCTACCTATTGCAGGGTTAACGGATTTTACATTCCAAAGAAATTGTAACACCTACTTAAATACACCCAATATTAGCATACATTTTTCTAATCCCACACTAAGATTAAGTCTTGTGTCGTGGGTATCAGAACCTACGAGAAACCTTACGGTCTCACCAACACCTAGATTCGACACAGGTACATACCTGTCGATCACATTAATATTTGTTTCGATGCAAAAAACAACCTCAAACTCGCTCAAACTCGCGACCTCTCGGTTCACAACCGGCGTCTGACCAACTGCGCTATGGAGGTATGCTGGTTCCAATCCTATCCTTCACAATTACACCACATCGCATTGGATGGATTTCTGGGATTCAAACCTGTGACTATCTTTTTGGCAAATTGTGGGTAGGTACTACCGCATTATCTTCTTATCCTGCCAAAGAGCAGTTAATGCACTGTTGTGTTCCGGTTTGATGGACATTGTAGCCAGAGTAACTACTGGATATATTGAGACTTTACATGTTATGTCTCAGGATGGCGAGCGCAGTGATTGTCATTCATGGTGTTGTTTGGTTCTGCTACTGTCCATGAGCGCTCGTATGGCTTACCATCAGGCGAACGGTTTTCTCGTCTCGCCATTCATCGCAACAAAAAAAGAACGTACTGGGTGGTGACCAATATGTGGGTTAAATTAAATACCATATTTTAATCTCACTCTGTATATTCTGCGTCTCAGCCGTCAGCAGATGAGAGTTAATCAAGTACTAACGTTTCTTCCCCAGCAAGTCCGCAATATTTGATAGTCACCAGGCTTTATAACGACGAAGGAAAACATCGTGTGGAAACCTGCATACCACAGCCATTTGTATGAATTTCTATGGTATGTAAAATCCGCCAACCCGCACTAGGTCACCGTTGTGGACTATATGGCGTGACCAGTCTCAATCTTATTCTCGATTGTGGAGGAGACCCGTGCCCTGTAGGGGGACGAATATGGGCTGACATACTAAGTCCGCAATAGCAGGAGGAAAGGTATCATTTTCCACACACATTTTTTGTTTTCTCTCTTCCGTGGTTTTCCGCAAGGATACAAATATGTGATGTTTCTTATATCATTTTATATGTTATAATAACAATAAGCTTATGGACTAGAAAACCGACTTTTAATCAATTGTTTTTTCTTATTATTTTTTAATGTTTTATGTATATGTTTATCTTTATGTCTCCAAGAAGGCCAACAGGTTAATTTTCTGTTGTATATTATGATAACGTGTTTAAGCCGCGTATGTAATAAAAAATAAGCGCTTTTCAGCTGATTATCACAATGTGAAATTTGGATAAGATAATTAAATGCAAGCAATAAACAATTTTATTGATATCTGTTATTTGTTAGGGAGGTCTGGATGCCGAATTAATGCGAAATTGTTATGATTAAGTTTCGATAAGCGTTTCAAGTACGTTTACATATCCGTTATGTTACATATTTTGTTTTATTCATGGCTACACGAGCTTGTGTGCGACACAACACAAAAGTTTTGCATATGATCTTAGCATTGGAAAAAATGATTTCAATTTTCACAATGTAGTTTAGGGACTAATATTTGTTTCGTTAAAAGTTTTAATGGATTGTGTGTTTATTTTTTTTGATAAAATCTTTCAACCATATATCAAATGTAGATTGCGCTCAAGAAGTTGATCCACGTGTCTACTCTAACGCCGTATTTTATTTTATTATTTGGTAAACTTATATTTGAACAACCTTCTGATAGTTAGGTGGAGGAAACATAGAGTGAACACACATGAATACATACACGAGAAAATACACAGTCAATGTCTGACAAACGTAAAAAACCTCCACAACAATTAGAATAAAATTTCTATAGCGATCTGTTGGAACCGGCCTGCATCCAGCGAATTCCCGCAACCGTAAGTCGCTAGAAATTGTGCGATCGAAAAATCGCGATCGAATCGAGTAAGACATGATTAAATAATTACTGAATTAAATAACTAGATCTAGAATATAAGAAATCATAAACCGATATTCGGTTCAAATTCATTCGAGACGGTAATTTAATTGCTGAACGTTTAAATAAGAAACTCTCTCATAAAAAGTGTTTTAAAATCATTGACGTAAAATATATGGACGGGGCGGAGAGCATGAAAAGTGTTCTGCACCAGTGCAGCGGTTGTGACGTCACAGCGCACCGGTCTGTAAGTCGTCGACAAATGCCTAATTGTATCGTGCGTGGGTGCAATAAAGATGACCAAAAGTTCATTAAAAAAAAAATAACATTTCTTATTACCGTTAAGAAAAATTATATTACTTTAAGTCAATATAACATTTATTTGAGCATTATTGAAAAACGATTTCATGGCCGCCATTGACGAAAAAATCTAACAGATGGCGCGATTTTCACAGGCGTCTTTTTGACGTACTTAATGTACTGAAGGGCCTATCCTTAATTTTTAAATCAATATTTAAAATACTATTTATTTACTCTTTTGTATTTCATAATAAAACCACTAATTGGATTCTTAATTCAAACTTATTTATAGAAAATTGATGGGATTACCATTTTATTATCGATTAAAAAATGTATTCATGAGATTCGTAGACGGCCTGTTTCACATTGTCACTGAAACTGAAACACTAACACCCATTGTTATTCAATGACCTTTCTTTATTTCACGCATAATTATTCCACAACCCGATTCAATTCAACTTTATCACCAGACTCCATTATGTCGTAAAATGTTTTCATATTTACATTCTTGTAACAGCGAGTTCCGATAAACCTTCGAATAAATAACACGATCGCGCACTGGTAAAGATTATTATTCGATAAACTTGCACTTGACTGTTGCATGTTTTGAATTTGGAACACAATTTTGTAAACAAAAAAAAATAGAAGAAACTTTCGCATATGTCCTTCGCTTCGAGTTCACTGGACCTTATTTGAATGATGCACTTTAAAATTGGAATGCGTATTATATATTTATAAATTTTGGCACTGACTGTGGTTGTTATTGTTTTTTTAAATATATTTTTTTTACGTACCAGCACCGGCGATGAGGTACTGCCGCCACAATTGTCCCTGCTCCATCCTGTACGCTTGCTGGTTGACTGACGCGCCGGTTGACACCGGGTCGTAAGTGTAGCTTCTATCTGCCATACGTCACTCGACGTCACCGGGTTGCGTCGACGTCCACGCGTAGAGCTCACACCACGGGGTAGATTTTTGGCACGCGATAGATATTTATCTTCTATATCTGAAACAATCATGATTAAGGTATGAGTTATGACGTGATTATGTTGTAGTGCATTTACTACCGGATGACCATGTCGTCGTGGGAAAATTTGATACAATATAAATTTTTTTGGATGCGTGAAAGACATTTTTATCATATTTTTTTTAGATTTTATGTTCATCACACCATTATGCTAGAGAAACGTAAGTTCTAATTCAGCAAGGGAATGAGATGTTTCTTAGTAAAACTGAAGTGACACTGAACCCAGAAGCCTTTAAAAATGTTTGGAACACACTATCCGTAATTTTAGCCAAATAGGGGAGTAAGACCTTAGCAATAAGCTGTACAAATTTTAAGAATAATAAGAACCTTACTCTTCAGATTGGTTTCCAGCGTTGAACGTAAAATACTGAAGATTAAGGCCCTTGGCGTTTTATTATAAAACGTTTGGCAATAATGTGCGCATACTAATCAAATGTATACGCACTTTCCTGTCCCATTCAGATTATCCTGTTTTCATCACCGTTCATTCTAGATAAAATTCTAGGTACTTAATAGAACAAGGTTTTTTCATTAAAATTAATACTTTTGATATGAAAGTCCACAAGAGAATTGGGCGCAGAACCCGAAGCAATTTGTGGATCATATGGACACGTGTCTCGGATTAGAATCCGCTTTTAACTGACTGCGTTGCGAAGGCTTATAAAGTATAACAAGCTACAAGCTACAAATCAGTTTGCACCATAATAGTATAAAATGACCATTATACATCTGATGGTAGGTAGAGTCCAGATACAATATAACAAATACACCCAAAAGTCACATACATCCCACACTAAAACCGAGTCCTGTGTCGTAGGCATCAGGAACTACGAGAGACTTTTGAGTCTCACAAGAACCCACGCCCGAAACCTTTAGTTCTCGACCGGGAATCGAAATCACAGCCTCTCGTTTCACAGTCAACGTCTAACCGACTGCGCCACGCAGATTGTCAAACATTAACAATGAAAATTAGATCAGTGATACAAAGCATTTGGCTTTATACCCACGATGCGACAGTTCGGAAAAATATGTAAGTATACATGTGTTAGGAGAGCAGCACATTTTCATAAATTACTCCAAAATTTAAAAAATCTACTAAACAGTAGTTTTTATAATTTCCTGTTTAATCTGGATATATATAATCTTGGTTTCCTCTCACACCATAACGATTAATTAATAATAACTACGCTAGGTAGAAGAGGCGCTGATGTTCTGAGATCAATTAAACATAAAAATTTAAATACAATAGTTAATAATACTTAGTCAAAGCTTAATGGGTTTCACATCGTCCTTTTTGGTAATGATTGTTTATTCGTCATATAGAGTATAATAGCTTCTGTATCACTACAGATTATGTTACTGAAGCCCTAAGTATCGGTACGTTGGTAGTTACATGAAATGATAATTAAAGTAATGTTACCGAGGTTCTAAATGAAATTATTTGGATGCTCACTTTACCAATTGACATTGTAGCCAGAGTAACTACTGGACATATTGAGACTCTTGTGTGTCTAGTGTGACATTTTGTGTCTCAGGATGGCAAGCGCAGTGGAATGCCAAGCATTGCCTTGTAATTCAAGGTGTTGTTTAGTTTTGCTACTGTTCATGAGCGGTCGTATCGCTTACCATCTGGCGAACGGCATGCTAGTCTCGTCATTCATTGCAATAAAAAAAAAACGAACTCATTCATAAAGAACATAACAAAATCACTAGGTTTGCGGCGCCCTTGTTTTTGGTGTCCAGGGCGGTGAACCCAACAAAAACTTTCCTAGAGCCTCTACTGTCGTTAAAATGTTCCTTTACTACGAGTAGACTATTGTAGACTATAAGATGATTGGTTACCAAAAGTCACTTCTCTACTTTTGGAACTTCCTCTTTTCTTATACCTATAGTTAAATAATTCCGTAAACTTTAATTTAGTTATATTTGCCAAAGTGCAGTTTATTGAGAATCTGGCAGTAGACCGATAGGCTGGGTTCAATTCCCACAGAGATATTATTTCTTTTTAAGGTATTGGATCGGAATATCACAAATTGTTTTAATGCCAGCAATACTACTTACTTCTGGCCCAAGACTATGTGTGTGGTCTGGAAGGCCAGTAATACTGATATACCAGTTCTGGTCTACCCCGAGGTGCCGAAACGGGCTGAAACGGAAGCAACACGTTAATTGAAGCAATATTTTAAGGATAGTTGATGAAGAGATGGGGTCGCTGCCCGTGCCTAATTGTCCTCATATTCGCATTTCCGCGCGGCCTTCTCAATGCCACGTTATATTAAGATTATAGGTAGCTACGTTTTCCTTGTTTACGCTGACTATCTTACTTTTACAACTGATGAAATACTACGGTTTGAGATTTATGCCCTCTGCAAGATTAGTGAAGGTGCAATGAATAGGGAGCTTATTATTATTATTATCATTTAATCTTTGTTGTACACAAACAAAAATAACATAACAAAATAAAGAAACTACTTACTGGTGGTAGGTCTCTCATATGTGAGCAAACAGCAGTTTAAATGCACTGTTGTGTTTCGGATTGAAGGACATTGTAGCCAGAGTAACTACTGGACATATTGAGACTTAACATCTCATGTCTCAGGATGGCAAGCGCAGTGGAATGCCAAGCATTGCCTTGTAATTCAAGGTGTTGTTTAGTTTTGCTACTGTTCATGAGCGGTCGTATCGCTTACCATCTGGCGAACGGCATGCTAGTCTCGTCATTCATTGCAATAAAAAAAAAACGAACTCATTCATAAAGAACATAACAAAATCACTAGGTTTGCGGCGCCCTTGTTTTTGGTGTCCAGGGCGGTGAACCCAACAAAAACTTTCCTAGAGCCTCTACTGTCGTTAAAATGTTCCTTTACTACGAGTAGACTATTGTAGACTATAAGATGATTGGTTACCAAAAGTCACTTCTCTACTTTTGGAACTTCCTCTTTTCTTATACCTATAGTTAAATAATTCCGTAAACTTTAATTTAGTTATATTTGCCAAAGTGCAGTTTATTGAGAATCTGGCAGTAGACCGATAGGCTGGGTTCAATTCCCACAGAGATATTATTTCTTTTTAAGGTATTGGATCGGAATATCACAAATTGTTTTAATGCCAGCAATACTACTTACTTCTGGCCCAAGACTATGTGTGTGGTCTGGAAGGCCAGTAATACTGATATACCAGTTCTGGTCTACCCCGAGGTGCCGAAACGGGCTGAAACGGAAGCAACACGTTAATTGAAGCAATATTTTAAGGATAGTTGATGAAGAGATGGGGTCGCTGCCCGTGCCTAATTGTCCTCATATTCGCATTTCCGCGCGGCCTTCTCAATGCCACGTTATATTAAGATTATAGGTAGCTACGTTTTCCTTGTTTACGCTGACTATCTTACTTTTACAACTGATGAAATACTACGGTTTGAGATTTATGCCCTCTGCAAGATTAGTGAAGGTGCAATGAATAGGGAGCTTATTATTATTATTATCATTTAATCTTTGTTGTACACAAACAAAAATAACATAACAAAATAAAGAAACTACTTACTGGTGGTAGGTCTCTCATATGTGAGCAAACAGCAGTTTAAATGCACTGTTGTGTTTCGGATTGAAGGACATTGTAGCCAGAGTAACTACTGGACATATTGAGACTTAACATCTCATGTCTCAGGATGGCAAGCGCAGTGGAATGCCAAGCATTGCTTTGTAATTCAAGGTGTTGTTTGGTTTTGCTACTGTTCATGAGCGGTCGCATCGCTTACCATCAGGCTAACGGCATGCTCGTCTCGCCATTCACTACAATAAAAAAATAATAAAAAAAATAACATCAATTGAAAGTACAAAAGGCGATCTTATCGCTAAAAAGCGATCTCTACCAGACAACCTTTGGGTGAATATAAAAGAAACTTACTATAAGACCAGAGGGAGTCGGTTTGAAAGGCAAATGTTGGATGCATTAATATTCTTTTTGGAATTTCATGGACGTCGAATTGTAGGTTCTAGTAAACGCTGTTTAAAGGATAATATTATGAACTTAGTATTTTCATTGAAAACCTTTTTTTTTTCAATGAATACCAGGCAAACTATTTCTCTTGCCTATGAATAGTATGTATAAATAATTACGCGGAAATCCAAATAATTCAGCTGTGAGACTTATAAAAATTACTATCAATAACCTGATTTCAGAGGACAATTAAAACATTTACACCATTTCAAAGAAAACATCAGAATACATTTTCATGCTACCACGGTCATTGGTACTGGTATCTAAACCGAGAATACAAAATTTCAATCGTTTATAATCGATTAATAAGCATTCGAATCTCGTACGCTATCGAGAGAGCAAGGGCGCGCGTGGACGCATAGGCACTGACTAAGCAAGTATCGTTTCCTGTTTCCTTATTCCCGGTTCCTAATTCATCACATTTTCCTCTGAGGAACTGTCAAATATTATTTATGAGTAGGCCTAAGGCCTAATATGTAGCCGTGAATAACAAAACTCGTTCTTCCTTTTGTATCAAAAACTATATGTATTTTCTCCTCGTGCTTTAAAAAGTTACATACATACATAAACTCACGCCTTTTTCCTGGAAGGGGTAGGCAGAGGTGCCACCCATATTTCGCCTTGTATGTAGTGTCCCACGATGTAATAGGCGGCAAGCCTATCGTCATATCGGTAACAAATTTCAATATCACTTTGCGATCAAATAGAAAAATCCAATATCACTTTGCCCAACTCGACATTAGAACCAGAGACCACAGCTTTGTAATCGTACCCTTGTACAATTACGCCACCGAGGCAGTCTTACAAACTTTAAAAAGTTAGATTTTGAATTATTATTTTAGTACCGACTACCGACAATCTTTATAAGTAGTGTATAAGGCCAAATAAAAGGACAATAGGGAGACTACATTCTTGTGGTGAATTCGAATCCTGGATCTAACGGTGCTAAGCTTATGTATACACTACTTTTTATCTTCGATACAAGTAAACAGGAAAACAAAACACTTACTAAACATTTCCATAATGATTAAGATAATTAAGTATTTGGCGAGATATAAATGATAATATTTGAAAACGATCAATCAACTATGCTAATGAGTTGTGTTTTCCACCTGGTAGTGGTATTATCCTTATTAAGATTACCAAAAGACATGACTTCAAGTTTATTTTAATATGAAATATTTAAATAAAATAAAAAAATGTTGCATTTTAAATTTACGTTGGAAATGTGGTCATTGACGCCTGTTGTTATGTAATAGCAAAAATTAAAAAAAACTACATGATGAATTGCTCTCAAAAAATTATAAGTTAGAAATATATCTAATTATTTAAAGTTTTGTTAACATTAAACACCCAATTTTAGTAAAAGATGACGTTGTTTTTACATAAGCCGAAAAAATCTATATTATTTTTTAAAATATGTAATAGCATTTGAAGAAATATTTCATCCCTTACCTTTTTAAAGTTTGTTGGTCTATTTTTTAAGTCACTAACAACTTAATATGACACCTGTATATCACTACACTGATAGCAATATAAGCTACGGCGCATATAAATATACTAGGTATACTGGTATTGTTGTAGACGTATCGATGAATAAGTTATTATGGAAAATATCTAAAGGTCAGTTGGCTAGTAACATGTCCAGTTGGCAGTTACATTCATTACTATCGTCTAATATATGATGATGTTAAAGAAATAAATTGTATATTTCAGAGTATCTCAGTGAAACAGATATTTTTACTTAATCCGACATTGACCACCACATATGTTCTCAAAGTGGTAGAGCCACGCTTTTGACAATCATGGCTCAGCATGAATGGGCAGGCTCAACAGGGGCGATACCACTGTGAAATGAAATGAAAATATTTATTGAATCCATAAATGTCATACATTATTTAGATTCAGTCACTTTTTTCCACTACCACCCGGTTCACAAGGCTGTTTTCGCCAGAGAAGAACGGGCATGAAACTCTAGCGTTGCTCTTTTCAAAATAAGTTTACAATACAGTGATTACACAGGATTTGCAATTCAGAGCACATGTCTCACAGGAGTTCGACAGTTTTGCTGTCACGTTTCGTTCGGTCAGTGGGATTGCCGGATGCCCAATACCCCTTTCTCTTCCCATCCTTTTTCTTCCTTCCTTCCCGTTATGAGGAGTCAACAAATCCATGATCCAAGCTTTATTGATGTTCATGGGCGGTAGTGGTCACTCACCATCAGGTGACCTGTTTACTCGTTTGTCGGACCTATGCTACAAAGAAACATATCTACTCACCAAAGTGACCCACGCAACTGTGCTGTATTTAGGGATTAGCCTAAGTATATCTAACTTCGAGCAGGTCCTAAAATCGATTCACAGTGTGGGTACCACTCTTAGTGGAGAATTTTCTGTATAGAAAATCCCCAGTGGATTTCTTGTTTGTCTTGGCATCTGTCTAGAAGATCGATTGAACCCGCGGTCACTTATTTCTTAGCCGGTTGAATAGTATCAACTGCATCACGAAGTCCGTCAAAATACTTATTCTACTATTATATAAATAACGATAATATAATCAATGCTAGGGCCCTACTATATTCAACGAAACGAAGTTCGAAACTTCGGTTGATCGAAGTTCATATACGATACGAATGTATCCTACATATACTTATGTTCGTTATTGACTTATAGTCTTAACCATAGACTTATAGTTAGGATGTACGTTACCCAAATACGAACTTTTACAGAGTAAATAAATTCATATTGTATATAAATTTCGATCGTCCGAAGTTTCGAACTTCGTTTCGGATTTATATAGTAGGGCCCCTAGTTTCAGCCCTAAAATCACCGTAAACAGTAGTAGATGTGGGATTAACCCTGACCTGGGCGTGACTTGTACCGCGTACTACCTATAAATAATATCCAACTCCTAGCGAAAGACAGTAAATCATAGATAATACACTATAGGTTACAGTAAATCCCGATCTCGTGTAATCTATGGAGGAGTGAGTTACTAGAGACTGTCCCGCCCTCACACCCACCACTGTAACTCCTGTGAGCCAGGATCAACAGTGGCACGCAAAGTAATGACACCGAGCATTGAAGCTCGGCGAGTCTCCGGGAATGTCTAACCTGTCTTTAACCCGCAACGAAATTAATCAGAAAGTTAAATTAATAGGAGGAGTTGGAAATAAATTATTGTCCACTTCCCTCCGTGCAAAGCGGGTGACAAAACATTGAACTGAAGAGGTAAATAACCTCGCAAAAAGACTTTCACAGCCGGAGAAGCCAGCTGTGAAGCACCACGGATCAAATTATTATTACATTTAAATGGGACCTATTATGTGAACTGTTATGCTTGATTCCAGTAATAGGTATGGCAAAAACGCCGGAAAGCACGGAAGTTCTTTCTAGTCTCTACAAGGTCCATGTAGTATACAACTCCAGATGATATTTGCATACTATCTAGCATGATTTTACGCTCATTATGCCAAAGACTACACTCCCAAAGTATATGATGCGCGGACTGCTCATACTCGCAATTAGGTGTTGAACATGAACACGCAGGCGACGCAACAAGCTTAAAAGAGGAAGAGGAGGAGTGAGTTCTTTGTTTACATTTAAAGAAGAAACTGAAGAGTCAGTTTTGTGTGTATGTAATTTTAGGTGTAAAAAATTGGCATAATATATCGTCCGTTTTTTTGTTTACAAATTCTGAGGGAGGCAAATAGCAGTAGCAGAAATATAGAGTATGTTAAGACTTCAAAAATAACAAGGTGGTGATGTTAATTTGAAATAGCAATATTATATTACATTACTATAGCCTACCCTAACTAATAGCTATCACTACAATTAATCCGGCAATTACAATAACATCTGGGCAATAAAATTAACACCAGCAGCATAATTATAATCAACATTTAAATTCACATCAAGGGTGTGTTATCGGTGGCAGGAGCTTTCGAGTTGTAGTGCCGTTTATCTAGCGTCCAAGGCCCTCTTAACACGAGTGTCTATGATAATAAGTAAGTAAACACTTCATTGGTCCATGCTTTTCCTAGTTACTGCTATGTTAGCAATATTTTTATTTTTAAAAAGGGACAATGAGAAAAGAGGTTTGCACGCTTGGTGGTAAACGACATGACTGCCCTTAAAGAAGGACAACATTGTCAACTATTTTTTTGCAAAGCTTTATGTGTCACTGCCCTGCACTCGTCCCCCCGAAACATAAGTTACACGACCGCCCAAAAATGAGTTCAAAGATTTAACTAGTTTATGTGTAAAATTAGGCTAATTTGGCTAGAGTATACCAGGTATATCCAAAATACTGGCGAAAACGAAGCCGGGTAGTTTTAGTGCCTTCAGACACAATGAAACAAAAAAAGCCTTTTTAATACGATGATAATTAAAAAGAATTCGTCGCTTCAGAATTCGATTTAATAAAAAAAAAAAAACGAAATTTTATTTAAACGAATTCCGTAACTTTAGGTCACAATCTGGATATACTGTGGTCTGTAGAACTAGAAGTTTCATACTTGACAATATTTATTACGGATTCGATTCTTTTGAATGTTTAAAAAAATTGTCTCAATAAATTTCGGCGTCAATTTCGCGAAATCGATCAAAGGAATAGACAAGACAGCCGGTGTTAAAAAATGCCTTTGAACAAAAATGGTGTTAACAAAGACGCTTATGTCATGCCGCAGTTTATATGCATTTATTTTATAATTACTTCATAGCTTAGTTCTTATTAACATATAATATGTTGTAGGTACTTTATAACTTGTTTACTAGAGTGCCTATTTTAAAACTATTCCTTTCTTGTTATGACAACTTCTGTAACCCAGAATTGACCATATATAATGCGCATCTAAATTAATTAGATAGTAGGTTATACCTAATAGGATAAGTGCAGATTAAATTATTCACTCTGATTTCCCTTCACAGCAAAGCGGGAGACAATATAATGAACTCGACATTAGGGAAGTTCGTAAGAATATCAATATCATTTCATGACACTAAACATTTAGGATGTTCATCGGCAGATTTACGAAAAAGGTATTTACAGCAGAAAACCAAGAAATATACGTTTTTTTAACAATAATTTTATTTTTATAGTAATATTTATATTGTGGGTTAAGAACCGTGAAGTTTATTTAACTCACTCCTATTGACATCTGTTCACACCGTAGCGTATTGTCATGCATTGGAAATGAGATTCTCTGTGTATCATGAATTATAATATAATTATACAATAATAGGAATAATAGCGCATATGACACACGTGATGTCACAATACGAGTGCCATTTGGTGCAGTAAATCTGAAAAACTTGATTTCATGCTAATGGAAATTTACCGCTTTATGTACATTGTACACGACGGTTACATAGTCTCAACTTATTGTTACTATTGCTATGAATACAGATGAGTCATCTGGAGATATGGAGCTGTTCCTATTCTATACAGGGCAGTTGGCAGATCAGTGTATCATCAACGCATTATCGCGTAGTGCTGACCACGAAATTCTTATGTAAAATTGAGAGTTTACACTGCCGTTTGGAACTTTAGCGGGAGAAATATATATTGCAGCGGTACCTACCCAGGTGGCTTCTCACACATGGGACACATACCGCCAAGATTTAATCATAATTAAAAGAGTTATGAAGTGCGTGGTGGCCTGTTGGTAAACGGACCAGACGCGGCTGTCAGCGTGTTCACGGTGGTCGCGGGCTCAAATCCCAGGGCACACCTCTGACATTTCGGAGTCATGTGTGTATTGTTAGTGAATCACCACGCACTAAAACGGTGAACGAAAACATCGTGAGGAAACCTGCATACCATAGCGATTTACAATTACTATGGTATGTAAAGTCCGCCAACCCGCATTAGGCCAGCGTGAGGGACTGTATGGCCTAACCACTCTCAATCGTACTCTCGATTGTAGAGGAGGCCCGTGCCCTGCAGTGGGACGTATATGGGCTGACGCAGAAAATAGTTATATAAATAAGTAAGTAAGTATTTGTCCTATGATCCATCGGTGCAAGAATTCCGCCGCGATATCCCCTGCCCGGCGTAACAAGTGACCTTAAAGGGTGAACAAGACTGCAGAGGTAGTGCGCCTTCACTTACACCGACTCTGAGTCATACGACAGAGCCTCGTCTTTGTCATGGACGCCTATAACACCTAAAAGGGCGTCCAAAAACAGTCGGAGCTGGGGGTCGTCAGGGCCTCTATAATGGAAAGACTAGCAATAGTTTTACGAGGAACGGTTACGCGGATGTAAATCGGGGCGGTTTTCGGCCTGAGATGTCCGGTGCTGCCCACAATGCGTGTGACGGTTTCCGCGGGGTTTTATAGTCAGTATGCTGGCGCAGGTATTGTTAGGTATCCAACTTGGTGAAAACATCCGCATTGTGCCGGGCTGGAAGGCCAATTACACTGACATACCCCTTTGGGCCTCACCCAGGGTACCGAAATGGGAGCTAAATAGCTTTTCCACTTGAAACAGATAAAAAAGTTATATTTAATATAGCACAGGAAAATAGGAAAAAAAGGCGGTAAATACCCGAAAATCTGAAGAAGATATCCACAAAACTGTAAGGTATTTAATGAGTTGTTTGCAGCGAATCAGAGATCTTAATCAATGGACAAATGCGATACCGACTTACTAGAGATAGTCCCCGGAAAAAATCCTAATGATAACAAAAATAATTGGCAACCTTGATAAAGTCGAATTAAAGGAATATATTTTCTCTTGGACTTTAATTTACGTTAGAAATCTTATGATTAAATAAATGTGGTAATTGGAAAACTTTTATCGTTAATATCTTCAGTCATTCGAAGTCTATTGCTATTGTCTATACTCTATGATCATATGCCTTCTCAATTTCCTTGCCATTATTTATTTATTTATTTATATTATTGTAAGGCTCAATTGCACAAACTAACTTTGCCAATACCTTTGCCCTTGAAACTGTCAATTCCATACATTCGCAAGGTCAAATACATCTCAAATGTATGGCGATGACATTTTCATAGGCAAAGGTATTGGCAAAGTTAATTGGTGCAACTGAGCCTAAGAGTTCTTTATCTATCTTTTGTACGTATCTTTCTCGAAATATGATGCTTCTAGACATGGGCGTAGCCAGGCATGGGCTCAGGATGGGGCAGAAGTCTAAAATAATATTTAAGTAGCAAACTATACCCGTTGTCTCACCGCGGTTATTATTTTCATACAAAAAGGTTACACGCTATAGCACCATGTATATTGTATCTACAGTATGTATCTATGAGTATATCAAGTGTGCTACCGAAAACGAAGCCGGGTGGTAGTTTGAGTGACTTCAGACACAATGGAAATAAAATTGTTGCAAAAAAACGACATATTTAAAAAAAAATCTGATCACCTATTTGAGTGGCAGATACATGTTTTTTTTTTAAATAATAATGCACATCCTTTTATCTTTGAAGGCACTATGGTATGCAAGGGTTTTAATTATTATTTAAACCATAACCATGGATTTATCAGTTACCACTAAACACGACGATATTTAAAAAAATCACAAAAAATTGTCGCGTTTTTTGCGAAAATTTTAGTTGCATTGTGTTTATAGTGTGGTCAGGGATGCTCCTATGACCTATCTAATGGTCACGGCCTTTCCTAGGTGCTACGAGTACGCGACCTCGACCCCCGAGCAACTGCAGTCACCCAACCTTCAATTCCGTAACTGCAGTATCCACTCCTACAAGCCATACTCTCCTTTCCTATAACATCCTCTACCCACAAATCCTATTTTCTTTCCCCGGTTAATGACAGGTAGCATAATCATTGATGCGAATCCCTTACTGCGCTCGTCAACCCAACGAGATTCCCAATTCCCTACGAGATCGAATCAGAAATTAGGAGATCCGTAGGATAACTAAATAAACCGACGTAGCCCAGCGGATTAGTAATTTGAAGAGGCAATGGGCGGGGCACATAGCGCGGAGAATTGATGGCCGATGGGGCCACAAAGTTCTCGAATGGAGGCCACGTAGCGGAAAGCGCAGCGTAGGACGTCCACCCACAAGCTGGTCAGACGACCTGATAAAGGTCGCGAGACGTCGCTGGATGCAGGCTGCCTCCAACAGGTCATTGTGGAAATCATTGGGAGAAGCCATCAGCAGTGGACTTCCTTTGGCTGATGGATGATGTGTTTATAGTCACTAAAACTAGCACCTGGCTTCGTTTTCGGACGCAGTCTGGATATATCTTGTTATGTATAATTCGAATCGACCAAACATTTTCTTATCGCTAACCTTCCTACACCACGAAATCTTCCATCTAAAAATGTTTCTCTTACTTCAGCCGTTTGGGTCCTGGGAGTATGCCAATTTGTTAATCAGTCATTTCAGAGGTTTATGTCTATCCATAGACAGTACTTTACTTAGATAATTTATTTTATTGTACTGTAAATATAGGTTAAGATTTTTGTTGTGTATTTTTTATTTTGTGTAGTACAATAAAGTGTAAGAAATATTTTTTTTTTTTATTGCAATAAATGGCGAGACGAGCATGCCGTTCGCCTGATGATAAGCGATGCGACCGCTCATGAATAGTAGCAATGCCAAACAGCACCTTGAATAACAAAGCAATGCTTGGCATTCCACTGCGCTCGCCATCCTGAGACATAAGATGTTAAGTCTCAATATGTCCAGTAGTTACTCTGGCTACAATGTCCTTTAATCCGAAACACAACAGTGCATTTAAACTGCTGCTTGACGGGAGAAATAGACATTGCGGTGGTACCCACCCAGGCAGCCTCTCACATATGAGAGACCTACCACCAGTATTTAGGTTTAGTTAGGTACCTTAGGGGCCAGAGCCAGGGTGTGGCAAGCGCCCCACCCTGCCCCACCTTGGCTACGCCCATGTCTAGACAATATCAATTCAATAAGTAACATCAATATCCATAGTTTCATATAAAGTTAAAAAACAATTTTTGAGTAAAGTGGTAGGGCCACTCTGTTGTCAGTTATGATGCAGCATGAATGGACAGCCTTGGGCCTTACTATATAAATCCGAAACGAAGTTCGAAACTTCGGACGATTGAAGTTTATATACGATACGAATGTATCTACTTTGTAAAAGTTCGAATTTGTATAACGTACAACGTAACCATAAGTTTATGGTTACGACAATAAGTCAATAACGACCATAAGAATATGTAGGTACATCCGTATCGTATATAAACTTCGATCATCCGAAGTTTCGAACTTCGTTTCGTTGAATATAGTAGGGCCCCTTGTTCGGGATGGTGCCACTATCTCACAAAAAATCCACGTGTAGCGACAGCTTTGCTGTTGTGTTTTGTACCCCTTCCCTCTTTCCACCCTTTATGTCCCTTATATCCTTTACCCATAAATATGGATAAAGGACATAAAGTTATCCTCCCCTCACAGTTTCATGGCCTGGCGACACATCCATTTACTGGTGGTAGGTCTCTCATATGTGAGAGGCCATCTGGGTAAGCACGACCGCAATGTCGATTTCTCCCGCCAAACAGCAGTATAAATGCACGGTGTTTCGGTTTGAAGGACATTGTAGCCAGAGTAACTACTGGGCATATTGACAGCCTCCGTGGCGCAGTTGGTTAGACGCTGCCTGTGAAACGAGAGGCCGCGGGTTCGATCCCCGCACCGAGAGAAATGTTTGTGCGGCCCACAAATATTTCTTCCGGGTCTGGGTGTTTGTGAGACCGAAAAGTCTCTCGTAGTTCTTGATACCCACGACACAAGACTCGATCTTAGTGTGGGGTCAGGACTATGTATGTGACTGTTGGGTGTTATTTATTTTATTTTATTATTTTTATTTTATATTGAGACTTAACATCTTATGCCTCAGGAAGGCGAGCGCAGTGAAATATCAAGCATTGCTTTGTAATTCAAGTTGTTGTTTGGTTTTGCTACTGTCCATGAGCTGTCGTATCGCTTACTATCAGGCGAACGACATGCTCGTCTTGCCACCCATTGCAATAAAAAATCCATAATCCAAGTCTTATGGATGTTCATAGCGAAAATGATCAGTTCCGATCAGGTGACTTGTTTGGTTTTTTGCCGGACTTATGCAATAAAAGAATGTATACTCTTTGCAGAAAAGCTTCATCACTTAGAAAGATCGAAATAAGTGTTAAAGATTAACAAATTATCTAGTTAGTATTAAATTGTCTAACAAATATAATACGAATATCATATAAATCCGCCTGATATATTACTTATCAGTATAATGTACCTATACATTTAGTAAATCAGCACTCAGGACCTTAATCCGGTTGTATAAATCATTGTAATACACTTACATTTTCAAGAAAAATCTATCTGACTTCCGTTTATGGTAATTGTATCTATAGTCCTGAAGATCATTTCTGTTTGGCAATGACTAAGATTCTTTGGTTAAATAAATTAATAAAGCCCAACAGTCACATACATAGTCCAGACCACATTATGATCGAGTCGTGTCGTGGGTATCAGGAACTACGAGATTTTTTGGTCTCACAAACACCCAGACCCGAAAGAAATATTTGTGGTGCGCACAAACATTTCTCTCGGTGCGGGGATCGAACCTGCGGCCTCTTGTTTCACAGACGTCTAACCCACTAGTTTATTAAGTACATTGGAGGTTGAATGTAATATAATATAATATGTACATATATATAGCTTAAATCAAAACCAGAGACCTCAAAACGCATGCAATTATGTTATTAAATATGTCGGGTTTTCCTTAGGGATTTCCATTGTGTACAGTTGTCATTAATACAAATATTAATAATCATCTACAATCTTTTGGCTTCTGAATGCGTTGTTGTCTAAATATTAGGAATAGGTTTCTTTCTTCACATTTTATTATATTTAACATGTTAATACTTTTAGATTACAAGTATTAACAACAAGTTGTTTATATTATGCTTGACTGCCTCGGTGGCGTAGTTGTACTAAAGTACGGTTACAAAGCTGCGGTCTCGGGTTCGAATCCCGGGTGGGGCAAAGTGATATTGGATTTTTATATTCATTATCAGCCCAGAGTCAGGAATTTGTGACCGATATGGTGATAGGCTCGCTACCTATCAAATTGTGGGACGGAACATACAAGGCGAAATGTGGGTGTCCTGGCACCTCTGCCTACCTCTTCTGGGATATAGGCGTGAGTTTATGTATGTATGTATGTTTATATTATGAAAACATATCTGGAACATTGCAATAAATAGATATTTAAAAAAAAATTGTAGTTTCAAAATTCCTCACACGCAAATAGAAGTTAGGAGTTTAGCTAATTTACTAGGGGTTTTGAAAAAAATCTGTTAGGTATAACATTATGTTTTCGTATTGTAACAGTTGGCAACCAATCGACCTTATGTAATTAATTATTATCTTTCGTAATTATTCAAATCACGGTTTGCTACATGGTAATTCATATATTATATTTTTTTTATCTACGACCTAAAGATAACTTAGCGAAAAATCTTATCGAATTCATCTGATATGTGGATTTAAATAGAATGGGGGTGGAAAATCTTTGATTCAATCGCGTTATTAAATTTCTTTGACATAATCAATGTAATAATTACAATTTCGGGGATTTTTCAAACAAAATCATGAGAGTGAGGAACGAGATTGATAATAATTAAAAAAGCTAGTTTTATTTGTCGCATGGAGAGTAGTAAAGGAGAAAGTATTTGACAACTGCCCAATACCTCTCCCTTCTTCCCATCTTTTTCCTTCCCGCCCCATCCCCGATTTGATGGGCCAGAAACACATCTACTATCCAAGCGTTGTGAAAGATCACTTAACATCAAGTGACCTGTTTGCCCATTTCGCGCTCTTGTTTCGAAAACAGTAAAAAGTTAATAAGAAAAAATAAATTATATTATGACCATTGATACTTTTACTAGATGGTTGTTACAAAAACTAATTTTCTTAATTTGTTAGTATGAAATTATCGGTTATGAAAATGTCATGTTTTTGTCCATGAGCGGCCGTATAGCCTATCAGTATAATAAAGAAAATGAAAATAGCTTTGAATTTTCATATGATCATCTAACAATCTTAAATAATTTTTATATGCTTGTAGCCATTCCGTTGTTATTTAAAAATGTTGTTTCTAAACCCCTATTTGCTATAAATAAATTTATGACACATTTGAGGCACCGAGACAGTTATTACTCAGCCGCTAAACAAATATTAGTACAAGCAAGTCCATATTTGTATAGTACATTGACTTGGTGACTTATAATCTTGTATTACTATTGTGTATTTAAATTAGGTACTTTAGGATATAACACAAAAGTGTCTAAATCATAAAACTCAATAACACTATATAATCATTTTAAATATTATAAATTATCCTATTATTTACATTTTACTTACGAGGTTACTGATGTATAAGACATGGCCTCAACAATTAAAGTCCTGATTATCGTTTCTGCCCGTGGGTATACTGACTGCCTCGGTGGCGTAGTTATACTAGGGTACTGTTACAAAGCTGAGATCTCGGGTTCGAATCCCGGGTTGGGCAAATTGTAATTGGATTTTTCTATTAATTATCAGCTCAGAGTCAGGAACTTTTGCCCGATATGGCGATAGGCTTGCCACCTATCACATCGTGTTACGGAACGTACAAGGCGAAATGTGGGTGACCTGGCACCTCTGCCTACCCCTTCTGGGATTATGGCGTGAGTTTATGTACGTATGTATGTATGCCTCAACAAACATGGGCTGTTGGGCTAAGGCCTAGGGGGATTACTCTATTCTCCGACACGAATTTCGAATGTTCTAACGGCCATGTAAAAAACTTTTCCACTTCTAAAAATTCATACTATTCTCCATGAAACATATCAATCACTCCGAACTTAGTCTCAAGTTACGACGTACGATAGAGGACTCGATTTGTAAAATATTTAGGCCTATTTCATATATAACATTCGTCTACGTGTCAGATAGAGGAACCCTCCTGAAGGCAGTATTGCTGGACTGAATTGGGTTATCTTATAATCTTTTTTACTTTCTCTATTACCCTCTAAATGTTGAAGCAAACAGATGCCGCCACCATATGTTTTGTAAACTTCCTATTGAGTTTATCTACATATACTTATTGGACTTGTGATTAATATAATCGGATTATTAATGGTACATCGTAATGGTAATAATATTTTTATGAGCTGGCAAGGAATTAACGCACTTGCCTACAATCACGGCTATATGCTAAGCTATATGCTTAAATGTAGATAAAATGGCCTATCTACAAATCAAAAAATACAGTCAAATTAAAATAACAAAAATGTATGCCATTGACACAAATATATGGATAGGGCGGAAAGCGCGTAAAGTGTTCCGACGTACCTACGTGGTGCGCGCGCTCCAGTGTATCGCTAGTGGAATGTTACTGAAATACTCGCAACTATTTTGAAAATTCTTGCTTGTATCATGACAAAAAGTTTAATGACAGATAGTTTAATAGAGATAATAACTCTTATCACCGTTTAGACGAAATCTATCAAAATAAGATAATATATTTATTTAAGTGCGATTTTCACGGTCATGTTTTTGAAACTCCAAATGTACTGAAAGGCCTATCCTTAGTTTTTAAATTAATGATTTAAGCAATGAGCCTATCGCTTATAGCTGTCTCTACACGAGTCTACGAGAATTTAACTCATGGTTTTAATTTTCCTTTAAATAACTTACTTGATATACCCATAGGTGGCGTTTGAAGATGTTGGGTAGTGGCTCATAATATTCACACGATTTGTAATATTTTCACATTTTCAATCGTAGTTAAGAAATAGTATTCAAACAGAAAAAGCTTTAAAACTAAGTGATCAGTTTGGGTTGCGTATTCGGTATTCGAAAAGGTATAGCAAACAAATAGATTTAATTTTATATGATCAACTGCATAAAGTCCCTATATCTACGTTTGAAATTCAGTCAATTGAAATTAAAAGCACTCATTAGATACAATAATTGTAAATCAAGCAAGCT
The DNA here is from genome assembly GCA_023078785.2 of Hyles euphorbiae. Lineage (NCBI taxonomy): Eukaryota > Metazoa > Arthropoda > Insecta > Lepidoptera > Sphingidae > Hyles > Hyles euphorbiae. Next base: position 2,165,230 of record CM041030.1, read on the forward strand.
TCAACCCTAAATGTTTATTTATCTTTTCTAGGCTAGCTATTTAGTTGCCATTGCAAACGACAAAAGGACTAGCCGAGCGACGCTGCTCATCTAAATTTGTGGTTTTTCACAAGCCCCAAAAAAATTATTATCCACCTATTTGTAAATCTCTAAAATACAAAAAAGTTAAGACTAAAAATCGAAGTGATAATTTATTTGTTTATTTATTTAAAAACTTATAATCACCAGGAAACAATATAAAAAATAATGTAAATAAAAAAAAATATACTCATATACTAAAGAGTACAATGGCGGCCTTATCGCTCGAGGCGACCTCTCCCAGGCAACCGATCACAGAATTTGAAGTCAATTAAAAATACTCAGAAAGCAACAAATGGTATTAATTTTCCATGTAACTAATTTCATAAAAAAAGTCTAAATGAAGACAACAGTCAACGACTAATCGAGCTTCGAAGCTTATCAAACATTTCTACTGCCAATAATTCTCATATTCAAACATTCTTAAACTTATGCAACTTTATTACCAGCATACAATGGCCATTTATAAAAAAATCTATGGTATGTAAGTCCGCCAACCCGCACTAGGTCAACGTGGTGGACTATATGGCCTAGCCACTTAATCGTACTCTCGATTGCAGAGGAGGCCCGTGCCCTGCAGTGGGAAGTATATGGGCTGACACAGACAAAAACTTATGCACAACTTACTTGTTTTATTAATCTTGATTCCAAATCACGTCACAAAATCACCGAACAGCAAGACGCAAATCAATTTATATAAAAACGAATTGAACGTGTTATTATGTCCGACACAGTATGAACGATTGATAAAGTACTGTCGACGTATCGCTAACAACGGGCACTGATAATTCAGGAAAAATAACATTAGGGGCTCGGCTCGCGAATGGAATGAAAACGCTTGGTGCTACGTTAACACTTGGTGTTGTATACACTCGGAAACAATTAGTGTCTAAATGTGAGGCTTGAATGTCGGTCATCGGTACTAATAATACCATATAGTAAGTTAGGGATCCTGAGACCGAAAGACCGAGACATAAGTATTGTGCGACAAGGCAGATACAGTGAAGGGTTGACATTAATAATTTTTTTTTTCTATATTTTTTGTAGGGTAGCCGTAAGGTGTTATACAGAATGGTGTTTTTTGCAGGTGGTAGAATATACGTAGACCACCTTATACGGTTGAGGAACCCTGCTAATGACTTGCGCAAGGGTGTCACCTTTTTCATTTATTTGTTTGTGTGTATATATTTGCTTACAACCAGGCCTTCATAATTATAGCGACCAGCATGAGACAGCCACATATATATTTCTGTTTTTTTAACAGGCCAGTTTAAGAAAAAAGAAAACTTTTTCTTTTGTATTAGGCCAGTACAAAAGGGGCGAATCACAGAATAAAAACTATTGATGATTTTATCATAAAACAAATATTGCAAGAAAGAACTTTCTGAGCGGTGAACTTCTATGTATGTCTATTTCTCCCGCCAAATAGCAGTGTAAATGCACTGTTGTGTTTCGGTCTGAAGGACATTGTAGCCAGAGTAATAACACATACATGACATATTGAGAAGTAACATCTTATGTCTCAGGTTGGCGAGCGCTGTGGAATGCCAAGCATTGCTTTGTAATTCAAAGTGTTTTTTTGGTTTTGGCACTGCTCATGAGCGGTCGTATCGCTTACCATCAGGTAAACGGCATGCTCGTCTCGCCATATATTGCAATTAAATATAAAAACTTGTTGTTTATCACCCTTCTGCTCCCCGTCCGACCTGCCCACATTTAACTTTACCATAACGAGATGAAACTTTCAAACTCGATTTAAATTGTTTATTGTAAATATTTACCTCATCCCGATCGAAATATTTTTACCAGTTTATTTTTATGCTGTGGACGGGTCAATGACTTGCGGTTACTTTAAAATTATTTAAATCAGTGTATTTGTATCCTTGGTCGTGAGAATTCTCCAAATATTTTTCCTTAAAAGATCGCTATGGTGGATCCGTACATTTTTTTGTCAGCCCATTTACGTCCTACTGCGTGGCTTCCTGATTCCTCTACAATCGAAAACACGATTGAGACTGGTTAGGCCATATACTCTTAGTCCACCACGCTGGCCTAATGTGGGCTGGCGGACTTTACACACCATATAATAGAAATTAATAGAAATTCTTGTAAATCGCTATAGTATGAAGGTTTCCTCACGATCACCGTTATGGTGAAAAAGAAAAAAAAACGTTTTAATAAAATAGGTGGTAATTCAAAAATGTACACCCATGTCTTTGAGAATTCCAAGTTTAGCGCTAGGAATCGAACCCGCGAACGAACATCTTGGGAGTTCACAACTGGTCTATTGCTAACAGGCAACCATAAATCTATAATAATATTCCATGCTATAGATATTGAAAGCAGATTCCTCCATGTTGCAACTGGACTCTTCTAGAATCGGAAGACCGATTAATGGGGCTTACGCCACAGTCCACCCTGCTGGCTTAGCGCGGATTGAGGACTCCGCAATCCATAAAAATTCTTATCCTTAATGTATTTATATCATGTTTTTTTTTTCACTGTTATCCGTTCATACTCTTTGTTCTTTGAGGAATATACTTCTATCATTCCTATAGCCCTGAGTTCTACCACCGTAGTGTGACGAAGCCTCTCAGCAGGCGGGCATAATTGTATGGAATGGCATTGGACTGATCTGATACCGTTTGATAATCTGCCTGGGTGGTATTTGCGCTTACCATCAGGTACAGTGCAGTCACTGTGTGATGCCAGATAAAAAAAAACGACATAATAATTTAAACAAGCACTAGCAGTTATCAAAGTCCTTGCGCTAGGTCACGAGTTCACATCCTGTCATAGTTCCCAATACGTTATTGTTTGTCATAGATAATGTGCAAATTAATCACAATGGAATTCTAAGGATTTTAATAACAATAAAAATTATTGTGAGTCACCGACCCTATTTTTTCTGTTTGCCCTTATACTCGTAGTGGTAGTACACTGCCCCAATGGCGTAGTTGTACTGCGGTACGGTTTCAAAGCTAAGGTCTCGGGTTCGAGTCCCGGGTCGGGCAAAGTGATATTGGAGTTTTCTACTCATTATCAGCACGGAATCAAGAATATGTGACCGATGTGGCGATAGGCTGGCCTCCTATCACAGGAAGTAATAGGAAGTGATAGGCCAAATGAGGTTGTCCTGGCACCTCTGCCTACCCGTTCTGGGAAAAAAGACGAGTTTATGTATCTATGTATTCCCTTATGCTACTGTTATATGAGTCGTCGCTTATAATTTTACGATTGGCTGCTTGCCCAACACCGAATCTTTCAGTAATATATCTTTCTCATCCTGTATCTGTATCAGCCCATTTACGTCCCTCCACGGGCCTCCTCTATAAGCATGAGTACGATTGAGAGGGGTTATGAAATGTACCAAACTGACTTAATGCGGTTGGTACCTTTAAATTTCCTGTAGACATTTCCAACGTGAAATATTCTTCAAATTATATCTTTGTCGACAAGTAAACCAATAAGCGTTTTTTAATTTTAATTAATGGATAATGACGATAGATATCCACGCGGATTAAATGATATTATGATATGTGTCATGCTGCAAGTCCAGATAATAAATTATAACATGTCGTGTGGTAGTCGTTTCGTTATTACTTATTTGTTTTGGTAAACATTATGCTAATTAATAAACATAAATACATTTAACAGCCATATAAATAGGCCTGACCGTTGGATACCAAGTTTGTAAGACTTTTCCGTCTCAGAACATTCAGATACCGAATTTTAATGGGTCACATTCTTTTTTAAGATAAATTAAAACGACATTCGGGGATCGAATCCACGGCTTGTAGGTATAACCTCCGGTCCCTCAACTAACCGCGGAGGCTATGCAGTTATTTAATTAGTACCATACTTCAATCAAATATACACTAGATTATAAGTAACGGCCTAAACAACAACAAGAGAAATAAGAGCATAAATAAGCGTGGGGTCTTATCTGATTTTAGTATGATCCGAAAACATAATAAATCTTAATTTAAAGGAATAAGGTTTATTGTTACCTAAAGTTGATAATTTAAGACTTTTTACTACATCTCATAGTTCGAAATTCAAATGTATAAGAGTAAGCAAACTCAGCCACTTTTGGTTCCATACAAGTTGATTAAACTACACTTTGTTGCAACTAAGTATTATAACGTAATACCATGCCCGTATTCCTGGAGAATTTCTATGGTATGAAAGTCCGCCAACCCGCACTATATGGCCTTACCACTCTCAATCGTACTCTCGATTGTAGAGGAGGCTCGTGCCCTGCAGTGGGACGTATATGGGCTGATAGAGATTCCTGAAGGGATCGGAAGATGCCCCGTATGTGCTCCCAACAGTACGCTGCGCTTTTTACCATCATCAAATCGTAAGGCGAAATACTACCATATAGGGAAAACGTTTCGTTTCCCGGCAACTCTTATGAGATTTTCAAGCCGTTAAACTCACACAAAGTAGATTTCCTTAACTGGGAACCTACCCTATGACCTCCTAGTACACCTCAGACTTCTCACACTAATTGTTAGAGATCTATCAACCCTTCTGCGATATAGACAAGATGATACCAAACTATTGTAGTTCCTCTTTAGAATTCAATTGTATACAGATGCTGTTATGTAGCATTGTTATTTATAGTTATAATCTGGGAACACTCAGTATGTCATCTTTATAAACATGGCACACAATGTGCTTTAATCTAAACATTACTACGGAATAACGTACTATCAATACATAAACTAGGTACACAGTATATACAAAGTTCTAATTCCGTACTATAATGCATGTGAATATTCGGTAACAACAAAGGACTTTTCGGTACCAAAAAATAAACGAAGCAAATAGATCATACAAACATCTTCGGTTTGGGGATCGAAACTGCGATTGTCCTTTTGGGCTTTGCATTAGGACAACTGCGTCATGGATACTCTATAGGTCGTTATTTGGTCTTAATAAATTATTAAAAAGAAATCACTTTAACATGTTGCCTGAAAAAATAACTTTTTATGGAACCAAAATGTTCCGGATGTAGCCAATTCGTAACTTTTAGGATAATAAAACGCACTCCTTTGATAGTAAAAGAATAACAATGACGTGAAAACAATACCGTTAATAATTTCACATTTGCATGGGATTCACCATTTTTAGATTTTTTGAATACATTTCATTGATCTTATGGCAATAATGTTGCTGAATTTTATTTATTTGTTCACAATAATTTACACTGATTGATAGAAATAAAAATACATGCAGATATTACACGAATTAAAATATGTTACTTAAATTTGATTTGATAAATATAAAATTGCCATAAAAGACTTACTTATAAAGTTTTGTTGCAGGCCAGGAATACAAAGAAATCACTGTCAATTTATTTCAAAAATATGTTTAACCACAAAGTTTTAACCACAAAAATGTAGGGTAATAAAAAATTAAGGCTGAATTAACAAGTCACTGAATTAACTACAGCTATGAAAAAAATAATTATTTATTCATTGATTGTAAAAACAATTAGTTTTTTCAACATTATTTCCAAAATAAAGCAAACACAAAACGCAAAAGTATAGATGTTCTAAAATCAAATTAATTTCCCGCCTTTGTTTGTTTTAAAATATTTCAACAATACTCACATTTTCAAAGCCGGTGCCCGGTGCCGTAGCCTACAGAAGACTAACACTAACACTAAACAAGTTCTAACTTTATTTTTGATATCATAAGGGGAAAGCGCCAAGTTTAAATCGGAAATTGATTGGCGGGATCCGTACCTATGACGCCATCTAGGAAAATTGGGCGCGCTTGACGTCAAAATGCAGGGTAATTGAGCTTCAGTAATATTCCGTGATATATCCTGTTATTTTAATAACAAAAAAAGTCAATGAATGAATTACTCTGAACAATAATTATATCAAAGTTACGAAAGTCAATTATTTTAATATTTATTAATCAGTCTCCAAATAAGAGAGACCAGACATGGTTCTACGCCAGGCGATCACAGAGCAAGAATCGGGACGGTGTTTGTCCTAAGATTTCCGGTACCGCCAAAAATGCGGGCGGCGGTAACCGAGGTGCTTTAAAATTGGTATGTTGGCGCAGGATTCATTAGTGAGCCAGCTTGACGGCACTATCCGAATTATGCCGGGTTGGAAGGCCAGTGACACTGACATACCCTTTTCGACCATCCCCAAGGACCAAATGAGCTTAACAGCTTCCCACTAAACTACCAAAATACACTTCTCAAGAAAATTGAAGCATATTTTTTATCTTTATCTATCTTTATCTTTCTAATCTTATCTTTGAGAAAATTGATCGTTAAGAAATTTGAAATAGAGGAATTAAAAGCTTGGAATGTCTATTTTTCAAATCTGCATTTTATTTCTCAAGATCAATAATTTTCGACAAGATACAGACTGTCAAAAAACACCAAAAACAAATAGATAAAAAAATCCCCTTATTCTTGTGAGCAGTAAATTTAATGATAGTTGCAAGAGGTCCATTCCTAATCATAGACCTCTTCTCAAGAACTCTACAAGAACCAAAAAGCTGCGGAAGCAACCTGCTACATTCGGCGTATTTCTTACTAAATCGTCCATCTTGAAGGTTGGATGTCCGACGCTGTGCTACCATAACTTTTCCTCGTCCTTATCATCCATCAGGCAACAATATTATTTGTACTACTAAATCGATAAATGAAGCATCAAAATATATGACAGTTCCTACATATCGTTTCTATATTGAACAGTCGGAAAAAGTAGATAACACAATTAGGGCAAATATATTTGGACTCAATCGCAAATTATAAAATAGGATGGCACCAGATAAGGCACTTATCGAATGCGTATCGTAAAATTCGCAATTACTGTCGTATTAGCTATGTAATTACTCTACTATAGTCACTAATCGGCTTGTTAAAACCTTCCTGTCCTCTCATTGAGAATTTTCGTCAAATTGTCCTTTCGGTTCTGCGGTCCCAATATCCCCTTTAGGTTGCTTGTAACAAGTAAAAAATATTTTGCAGAAATCATAAGTCACCTTAACTACATAACTTCCAGTTCTAGTTACAAAATTCGCACAAAGCAACTTGTGAGTTTATTTATTATTTAGGTATTACTTATTAAAGCGTAGAATTTAAAAAAGAAATGGGTCGTTAACTCTTTGACTATTGTAAACAAAGGAAATATCACTAAAATTCTGACATTTTGATTTACAGGTACTCCGGTTTTATCGAGCAACGGTGGTTAGTTGAAACGTTGAATCTAGATTCCATTAAAAGTGACGTAAAATAATTCAATAATTGATTGCCTTTAACGTCATGTTTCTATAAATAATACAAATATTCGTGGAATACACGTATTACACATGTGGTAATCTTTTCCGCGGTGTACTTTTCAATGGACACCTTCCCTTTTGAAGTTTTTTTCCTTATATTGACATTCCAAAAAAACTACTAGATGGTAAGTGCAGAGCTTTGCCAAATAAAGACAATTATTTATCTCCGGTTGACATGATTTTAACGACCCGTTCGTATAGGGTGAAAAGTAACTAATACCAAAACAATACATTTGTTTTGGTCACTATGGCGAGTTTTATAGCTTGTATGTGATGGATATAAATATCTCTCGACAAAGAGTAACTACTGGACATATTGAGACTTTATATCTTATGTCTCAGGATGTGCGAGCGCAGTGGCATGTCAATGATGATCAAAAAAATGTTTTGTACTGTTCATGAGCGGTTGTATCGCTTACCATCAGGCGAACGGCGCGGCGCGGCGCGGCGGCTCGTCTCGCCATTCATTGCAATAAAAAAGAACAAATAAGATAGAGCTTTTGATATAGCCATTGCTGATTGCCGAATAAAGTTATTTTATTCCTATAGTATTTTGCGCAATTATTTAACAAATGTATTCAACCAACTATCCAAAAAAGTAGTATAGTATGTCCCACTGGAGAGCACAGACCTCCATAAGAATCGACAATTCTATTCAGGAGAGTGATTAGTGAAGGTGTATAAGGTAGCATATCATTTTATTTTAAGTGGAGTTACGATCTTCTCACATCGTCGGGGTTTACTCCATACTATATATAACTATATTTCACGACGATGAATATTCGAAAGTCGCACTAAAAGCTACGAGTATAAGAATTTGCCTAAATACTTTACAAAATGCCGGAACCTTTTTCGTACCCCGTAACCTTAGAAGAAGTTCGAAGTGAATAATAAGTTTCTTAAAGAATAGTATCGAGTTTTAAAAGTTGAAATCTTTTATCTTATACGAGGACGAACGAACATTCAAACTTCCTGTCGGAGAATAGAGTAACCCCGCAGTTGGATATCGATACGAGACACCGATTATTGTACAGGATATATCCAGACTGCAACTGAAAATGAAGCGAAGTGGTAGATTTCGTGACTTCAGACTCAATGCAACTAAAAATTTTGCAAAAAAGGCGACGTATTTTTTTGTAAGTTTCTATCGTCGTATTTTGGTCGTACATAATACATTGTTTTTCATATTATAATAATGTACAGCCTTTTATTTTTAAAGACACTATGGTACGCAAGAGCTTGAATTATTATTTATTATTATTTTACCAAAACTATGGATTTACCACTCAAACATCATGACATTTAAAACATCACAAAAAAATTGTTGCTTAGTTTTGCGAAATTTGTAGTTGCATTGTCTTTGTAGTCACTAAAACTACCAATCGGCTTCGTTTTCGGTAGCAGTCTTGATATACCCTGTGATATACATTAAAATCATCTGGATCAGCCCATATACGTCCCACTGCAGGGCACGGGCCTACTCTACAATCGAGAGTACGATTGAGAGTGGTTAGGCCGTATAGTCCACCACGCCATAGTCCATTAAAATCATCGGATTGCTAAATATTCGATGTCTTCTTGGCATAAAATACCACTTAGTTTGAATAGATCAACAGTGACACCGGTTTATGATTACTATGCATGAAGTACCTAGGTACTGGTTAAGATTGTCATTTATATTACTAGAAAAATGCCCTGATAATCGTACTTCGCATATGAAAAGTGTGAATATTGTAATTAGCGTGATAAAATGGCTGGTTTAATTGTGTAACTGTAAAACTAGATACTATACATTCATGTTAAAACACAGTTTTTGCTGCGCTGCCTGGTTTAAAAAAAACCGTAGAAACATCGCGTTTTCCAGAGAGAAATTAAATTACTTCAGTGCCCATAAAGATTTAACTTTTAGGTACCTCCAAATTCATATTTTCAATTCTTATATGGCCTAAACGTATATTGGTAAATTCCCCGTGCATTTATTTTACCTACATACTTTAATAGATCCTAAACACACAAATAAATAATAACCAGTTTTAATCATTCAATAATTGAATACCAATTCGAATTCGCTGTAAAAACTAAACGGATTTTCTAAGCGCAAAAACTGTTTTGCTAAAAGGGAACCCCACAAAAAGCTAATGCATTCTGCTAAGTGCATACACGGTAAATACTAAGAGACTCTTGAACAAACGATAACTAATGAGTATTCACTCGAGCAAACGTGATCCGAGGTATGTAAGAGTTTTGGAATATTAAATGGCATTTTCCTAGTTGACTGACATGTGGTACCAGCTTATATAAATCCCATTGTTGAGAACTAGGGTCCTATGAAATTGAGAGGGATTTTAGCTGATCACGCTGGCCTAGCGTGTATTCTGGATTAGCTTTTATACACCCCACTGTTGATCATGGTTGAGTGGGGCTAGGCCATAATATAGCGTGGTCGACACGCAGACCTAGTGCGGGTTGTCGGACTTCACATAACGTAGTAATTCTTGCAAATCGCTATGGTATGGAAAGTGAAATATTATATTGCGTGATGACTGGTGATAGACTATCAATACACATATAATACTTTGGTGGGTATTACATGGTGTTTCAGATAACCACTTTTTGGACGGATACGTTAAAGTTGTCTAGCAAAGCTGGCAACCGTTAGCACATCATAAAATCCTTTCAGGTCGCTTAAAATATCTAATTGTATTAGCTGATTCAGTCAAAGCTGCATAGTTTATTTAACCACGATATGACAACTTTAGAGCACCATCACAACTATTTGTCATCACTACTATTACAATTTGTATAGCGCAAAATGCTATACAGAAAATCACGGAAAAAATTGTTACAGTAACCTAATCATGTATAACAAGTTTTCACACATCGGTATCTTTAATTAACGGTCTGTCGAATATCGAACAACAACCTGTCTCGGTTCCACAAGTAACTGACCTACAAACATCGTGTTATTGGCATTTATGGACTTGTTACTTACATATAAGGACTGTGTACAAATACTTATTTTGCGGCCGCTATACAAAGTATGTGTTGAACAAATTGTTTATTATTTGTTTGGGATGAGTCAAACATTAGCAAATGCGTAATTGGTTTGAGATTTATAATGCAATTTATTTACGTGATGGCGCAGTCACGATTATATACCGTGCACATAAACAGGAGCCATGTGAGCTTCGATATAAAGGCGAGATGGATGTTACAGATTGGCTGGGGATCACGTGTTTGCATTATATTAGAACATTACCATAGGAACTAGAAATGCTGGTTTTATTCAAGGTCCTGAGCGAGATTGTTAGGGCGGTTTATGCAAGATACATACATATACGATTCTACGGGAACACCCAGAACTAAGAAAGAGAAACAGTATTCCCTCAGCATTTTATATACAAAACAATATAATGATTCGTGACAACTATTAAAACCCTCAAAGTATTCAATGAAGACCCTAATATGATATTTGAGGTTCTGTGTTTAGGTCGTGCATCGAGACGAATATTTGGAATCCAGAAGTATTTTGTTTCGGGGACAGTGAAACGGAAGAGTCTCGTAGTTTTTGATAACCACAACAGAAGGCTTGCATCTTAAAGTAGGACTGTCTCATCAGCCTATACTGTTGTCCAGAGTTGGACAATGGACACAGGCCTCCACCAAATTGTACCATTTCACAGTATCTTTTAAAGCTAGGTGTAACTGTCAGAACTATTTCATATTTGCAAATAAAGCGTTGTTGTAACAAAAAACAACTTTAAAACTGATATACTAAAGACCTTATACATAAATAAATTTATATCATTATATGGCTATAGAATATTTTGTCCATTTCGAACGACTTTTGAAATCAGTTGGAGCGAAGAAGACAAAACAATTAATATCTACCTAAAATTGGTTTTAAAATAGTATATCCATCTTTAGTATATCCAATCATTCATCAATGATCAATGACGTCAAATTCTGTTTAATCGTTTGTTTGACCACACTTCAGTCGCAATGTACTTTAACAGATCAGTGAAAGATCAATATTATCTTCCTTTAGTGTTTTTGTTCAAGTATTTAAAACTAGCGGTCGGGCCCGGCTCCGCCCGGGTGCATACACGTTTTAAAATGGCGGTCAAAATGTTTAATTCTGACTATCAGCTTAGAATATCAACCAATCGGACCACGAAAAACGAACAAAATTTCCTCGTATTTGCTAGAAATATCACTACTGCTGTCCTCCTATATGTCATAGCGTGATGATATATAGCCTATAGCCTTCCTTGATAAATGGACTACCCAACACTGAAAGACTGGTAGTAGGTCTCTCATATGTGAGAGGCCATCTGGGTAGGTACCACCGCAATGTCTATTTCTGCCGTGAAACAACACTGCGTAAATGCAATGTTGTGTTTCGGTTTGAAGGACATTGTAGCCAGAGTAACTACTGGACATATTGAGACATAACATCTTATGTCTCAGGATGACGAGCGCAGTGGAATGTTGCTACTGTTTATGAGCGGTCGTATCACTTACCATCAGGCGAACGGCTTGCTCGTCTCGTAATTCATTGCAATAAAAAAAAGACTCATTCAAATCGGACCAGTAGTTCCAGAGATTAGCGCGTTCAAACAAACAAACTCTGCAGCTTTATAATATTATTATATAATATTAGTATAGATAAAAGTCCTTTGCTCAATAACATCAACATCCAACATTTTACTGGTGGTAGGTCTCTCATATGTGAGAGGCTGTCTGGGTGGACACATACCACCGCAATGTCTATTTCTCCCATCAAACAGTAGTTTAAATGCACTGTTGTGTTTCGGATTGAAGGACATTGTAGCCAGAGTAATTACTGGACATATTGAGACTTAACATCTTATGTCTCAGAATGGCGAGCGCAGTGGAATGCCAAGCATTGCTTTGTAATTCAAGGTGTTGTTTGGTTTTGCTACTGTTCATGAGCGGTCGCATCGCTTACCATCAGGCGAGCGGCATGCTCGTCTCGCCATTCACTGCAATAAAAAAAAAAAAACATCCGGATTTAAAAAATCAATTTTTTTTATTGGGAATATCAATATGTTTACGGTGATCACTGGTTCAAATCCCTTTGAATTTTCAGAGTCCTGTGTGTATCAGTTGTGAATTGCCACGCTATAAAGCTGAAGGAAATCATACGTGGAAACCAGCATACCAAATCCTATATTGGTGATAGGCTCGCCCCCCATCACATCGTGGGACAGAAAATATATGGCGAAACGTGGGTATCATGGTTGCACCTCTGCCTACCCCTTCTGGGAAAAAGACGTGAGTTTATGTATGTATATATATATAAAACCTATATACATTTTTAAGAATTTCTATAGTATGTAACATCAGCCATCTCGCACTAGGGCTAGCGTACTATATTATGGCCTACTCACTCTCATTCTTACTCTCGATTGTAGAGGAGCTATAGTGGGACGAATATGGGCTGATACAGGTACAGAATATGAGTGAATATGAGTGAAATGTGAGTGATAGAATATATAATATCATAGGCACTGTAAGTAAATTAATTAACTGTAAGTAAAGTAAATTAATTAAGCCGTAAGCTGTTCGTTTCAGCTAAGTCCCTGCGAAGGTTACGCAACTTTCTACCCGTTACCACGAAGATTTCACTTGCGCAAACCCTCCTTCTCCCCATCCTTGATTATGCCGATGTCAGCTATCTAGATCTCACCGAAGACCAACTAAATAAACTTGAGCGTCTTCAAAATTTCTGCATAAGATTCATATTTGGTCTACGCAAATATGACCATGTTTCTGAGTTTCGTGCTAAGCTCAAGTGGTTACCTATACGGTTTCGTCGGAATACTCACATTCTCTGTCTTCTTTACAATATTTTGTTCAATCCTCTCACCCCATCTTATCTTAAAGAACGATTTATTCTTCTTTATGACTCACATTTGAGGTCCTTGAGGTCGTCTGAGAATCTTAGGCTGAGAATGCCTGTGCACACCACGACATTTATGGACAAGTCTTTTACTGTCAAAGCAGTTCGATTGTGGAACGCGCTTCCTGTTGTGGTGAGACAGGCGCAATCGCTGTCTTCATTCAAAAGGCAAATCAAAGAACACTACCTCTCTCTTTAAATAAACAGATTTTAGTAGATAATATTATTTCCTACTTCTAAATCATTTTAAATTTGTATTTATTATATATATTTATTTTATTATATATATATATATATATGTTTGTAGTATTATATATGTATGTATTTATGCTTTTTATTATGTATGTATGTATGTTATTTTGGTGTATTTTTATGTTTAGATAGTATGAGTATTATCTAGTTTCCTCACTTTTAATTATTTATTTTACACTGCCCTCTCTTTTTCCTTCTTTTAAATCCATCCCATGGTTGTCTGTAAGACATTGCTTTAAGCGATAAGACCGCCATTTGTACTTTTTATATTTTTTTTTGGTTCTGTATGTTGTATTTTTTTTTATGTGTACAATAAAGATTTAAAATAAATAAATAAATAAATAAATAATTTTTTTTTTATCAACGGTCTCTGAAGCAATCTCAAAAAAAAATAAAAAATTACTTCAAAACAAAAAACCACTAAAAACCAAAAAATAATAAAATAATAAGTATGTACTACTAAAAAGCAAAAAAAATAATTATTATTTCATTGTACTTGTGCATGTTGATAAATTTGCTTAATGACTTGACTAGCCAACAAATCAAAATATATGCGTAACATATTGAAGGCGGGCCTTTATTTTTTATTAAAAATTTTAGTTATTTTTATCTTTTTAGTGTTGATAGGCATATCAATGAAGAAGAGTTGGTCCCACAAGGAAAATGTTCTTTCCGGTGATAATGAAATCGCTAAAATCGGGTAAAAGCTGCCGAAGATATTGGAGAATGGAATATTCCCATGTTTATTATTTTTTTTCTCTCCCACCCCTCCCTTCGCCCCTATCCCTTTTTCACTCCACCACTGTAGCTAAGCTTTTATACTGTATCCAATGCAAAAAGAACCATTGGAATCCTACTGAATTTTGAGGAGTTCTACTCTCCAGGTCCGAAAATGATCATCAGATCTTCATGTTGTATTCCTGGGATCAACCTGTCAATACGTTCTTTCCAATTAAAAATAAATCACTAAAATCGGTTAAAAGCTGTCGAAGATATTAGTGTTTACGTGTATTTTAATTTTATCACCCACCCGGACCCTTACCCCTTTTTTCCTCTCTCACTGTAACTTAACTTTCATAATGAATCTAATGCAAAAAGAACCAATGGAATCCCACTTAATTTTGAGGAGTTCCCCTCTCCAGGTCCGAAGACATTCATCAGATCTTCGCGATATTTTTATGGGACCAAATGACGAGCACCAGCTTTCAATCAAAGAAAGAATGGTCGAAATCGGTTCACACAGTACAGAGAAATGAGGTAACGGCAGCCCCGCCGCGCGGGTGCGTGACGCGCCTCCCCGTGCCGGACGCCCGCGCAGATCCCCGCGACGGAGCACTTTTGTATGAAACCGCGCGAGTGCCCGCTTAACGCAGTTTCAGCCCTTAGTGTCAGTATTGTATACTGTCATAAGTAAATTCCTAATATTCGTTTGATCAATTCATAAAACATCCTGTAATGTACCTTACATTATTCATAGTTATTGCCACCTAAAAACTACATACAACGTCATTTAGTTACATAATCAATAAAAAATAGTAAAGCACCTATTTTGATATCATGGTGAGATGCTAAAACATGTTAATCCGTTTTTTTATCCTTTTTATATAAGAGGACATGAAGTTGTGTATGTGGCAGATGCTTGTCGTGTATTGACCAATTGTAACGTAACAAGTCTCCCTCACACTCACTCACACACTCCCTCAGGGCTTACGGGAAGAGAGTCTAATAGTTTTTCCTTCTTGCCCATGGGCGTAGCCACGGGGGGACAGGGTGGGGCACTTGCCCCACCCTGGCTCTGGCCTCTAATGTACCTACCCAAACCTAAAAAAATAAATTATCTAAGTTAAGTAGTACTATCTATAGAAAGATATAAACCTCTAAATTGACTAATTAACAAATTGGCATACTCCCAGAGCCCAAAAGGCTGAAATTAGAGACACATTTTTAGATGGAAGATTTCGTGGTGTAGGAAAGTGAGCAATAATAAAATATTTTGGTCAATTCGAATTATACATAACAGGGTATATCAAGACTGCGACTAAAAACGAAGCTGGGTGCTAGTTGTAGTGACTATAAACACATAATCCATCAGCCAAAGGAAGTCCATCGCTGAACATAGGCCTCTCCAAGTGATTTCCACAGTGACCTGTTGGAGGCAGCTTGCATCCAGCGACGTCCCGCGACCTTTACCAGGTCGTTTGACCACTTTATAGGTGGACGTCCTACGCTGCGCTTTGTTGTATGTCATCACTGGCACACACAACTATCGGAGACTTTCGATTTAAGGCACTGAGGTATTTTGGACGAGAAGACGTCGCGTAGTTTTCTGAAAGCTGCCCAACCGAGTTGGATTCGACGATTGACCTCTCTCTCGAAGTTAGACCTGCCTAACCACTGCCTAACGGACCATTTGTTCTTAATAGACATATTCGTCTACAACTTCAAGACTCCAGCCCCCAAACTTCGATGGAGGTGGGCACAACATGGTCATTCGACATGATCTTACTTTTGTCCTTTATTTTAAGAATCGAATCTCAATCTCGCACAGGCTGATGTCCGGTATATCATCGCTGTAGTGTCGGATCAACTCAGCTGTCGGGTCTTCGGCCGAGCTAAAAGTAGGTTTGGCAACCGAGGTGTAAAGCTGTCCGTAGAACCTCTCAATCTCCCTTAATACCTCTGCCCTCGCCGACTCTACGCGGCCACCATCCGTCTTCAGCCTAGACAACTGGCTTTGCCCAATAGACAAGTCTCTTGCAAACACTTTGGAGGCTCCGTTCTGCTCAATTGTTTCTTTAATGCTCACAGTACTGTGAGCACGGACATCGTGTTGCAAGGGCTTCCAGATCTGTATATTGAGCAGCCAGTATACTTCGGCTTCAAGGGAAGACTGCAGCACCATAGATCGACGTTCGGCCATATGAAGTCAAGAGTGTGCATCGAGAGTTTTTGGGTCTATCTCTACGGCGAGGTCTAAAATACTTAAATCCTACAGTATGGACAGCTGTTTAGCTCGTACACTGCAAAGTTTTCACTTAGACAATCAAAGTGATTTGTTAGTTAAAGTTGAAAGCTCTCGGGGTTTTGGATATGGGCGCGAGTAGGTCGGAGCGTAGACTTCATCTAGCGACGCCTTTCTTAACCATGTGGCGATCACTGCCACTGTTTTCACCCTGTTGATCACAGAGACATCACTGAACATCCGTCTATTCGTCGTTAAGATGAAATCTATCTCGTTTCTCGTAGAACCGTCAGGAGTCAGCCAGGTCCATTTCCTGTGAGGCAGCTTCTGGAAAAAATAGATCATCGCAAAGAGTCCTTCTTTCTCCAGAAAGTTGCCCAGCCTCTGACCCCTGGGGTTCCGTTGCCCATGTCCAAATTGCCCCACTATCAACTCTGCATCGCTTCTCATGCCCAATTTTGCGTTGAAATCCCTCATAACAACATTGAAGTAGGTTTTGGAAGTATGTATGTCCCGACTTATGTCCTCATACATCTCCTCTACTTCTTCATCTGGATGTATCGAGGTCAGCGCGTATACCTGTATGACCTTCAACGAATATCTTTTTGATATTCTGAGTATAAGGTACACTACCCTGCTCGACACACTTTCGATGGATACGATGTTGTTGATGACATACCTGTGGACGAGAAATCCAACCAACCCTTGCATTCACTTACCATCTACCATAGCCAGGAATCTTGGGGCTGCCGTGGACTGGGGGCCTGGTCTCTGTTTGTGTCGCCATTGTGGGGGTATTGCTTGCCACGCTTGGCAGGCGGGTTGGCGAGCGCAATAGGGGACTCGCATTAATGACGCTGCTATCCGTCATAAAGTGTGGAAAGGAAATAGTATTTGTAGGTAGAAGATGTTATAGGAAAGGAGAGTATTGCCTGTAGGAGTAGATACTGTTTTTACGGAAGGGAAGGTTGGATGACTGCAGTAGCTCGGGGACCGAGGTCGCGTACTCGTACCACCTATACTAGGACAGGCCGTGACCACTAGATAGGAGCATCCCTGACCACACTACAATCACAATGCAACTAAAATTTTCGAAAATATCGTCGCGTTTAGGTGGTAACTGGTAAATCCATAGTTTTTGCTAAAATAATAATTTAAACCCTTGCATGCCATAGCGCCTTTAAGAATAAAAGAGTGTATATTCTTATTTTACAAATATAACTATATATTTGCCACACAAATAGATCGATAGAAAAAAAATTAACAAAAAACTTTTTTGTAAAATTTTTAGTTTCATTGAATCTGAAGTCTCTTAAACTACCATCTGGCTTCGTTTTCGGTAGCACACTTGATATACCCTAGGTACATAGTGCTATAGGTGCTAGGTACATAGTGCTATACTTTTTGTATGAAAAAAATAATGGGTGAGACAACGGGTATAGTTTGCTACGTAAATAATATTTTAGACTTCTGCCCCACCCTGAGCCGATGGCTGGCTACGCCCATGTTCTTGCCCACCCTCCCATATAGTTGTTGTCCCCAGAGTTGATGAGATTTTTACATCATAGTAAACAATGTAGTGTTTCTGAAATGCAGTCAGCAGTAGGTTAGTCAGTTCACATAATAAAATATATATGTAGGTAATAAATTATTAAAAACACTGCATGGTTTCCCAAGAAGACAGACTAAGCCAAGTATGGGACCCCTGCCAATTGTATTAGATTATAAATAATTTTATTTTCCTAGTCTTAAGAAATTGTAAAGCAATTTGGTAAATGAATATATTTTCTTTCTTTATTGCATGGGTCCGGCAAAGGGGCAAACGGCTCACCTGATGATAAGTGATCACTGCCGCCTATGAACATCCAGAACACTTGGACCATGGATATGTTGCCGGCCCATCAAATCGGTTGGACAGTGGGAATAATGGCAAGACGAAAGGGGTATTAGACATCCGACAATCTCTCGCACCGAACGAAAGGCGACGGCAAAGCTGCCACTTCAAATCGATTTCCTGTGAGATGTCAGACAGTGGCGCCGCGCCGCCCCGGATGAGCCTGCCTATTCATGCTGACTCATGACTGACAGCAGCGTGGCTCTACCACTTGCAAAGTCTTATTTTTTAGTCTAACCTTTAACAATAAATTACAAGGAAACCTAATAACTGAGCTGGTATTATTTGAGGTATATTAAATGATTAAATATCGATAGTAGTTGTGTCAGCCAAGATACGTCCCACTGAAGGGCATGGGCTTCCTCTACAACCGAGAATACAATTGAGAGTGGCTAGGCCATATAGTTCACCACGCTGGTTTAGTGCGGGTTGCCAGACTTTACATACCATAGAAGTTATTACAATTATATATGGTATAAAGCTTTCCTCACGATGTTTTCCTTCACCGTTATAGTGCGTGGTAATTGACTATCAATATACACATGACTCCGAAAAGTCAGAGATTTGCCCTGGGATTTGAACCCGCGACCACGGTGAACATCTTGGCAGCCGCGTCTGGTCCGTTTACCAACAGAGCGCCACGCACTTTTAAGTAGTATTTATTAAATAGTAGACACTTTAAAATTCTGATTTGCAATTAATTCGTCGAATACACTCAAGCAAGCGCCAGGTTACTCATTACCAGTAGTAAATTAGGAAAATTTCACGAGGAAGGAATGCAATCGTTAGATAATATGAAGGACCACTCCAGGTGGCGTCAGTTCTTGCCTCAAGGTTACTACAATTCTACATATATTATCTAGTAGTATCTCAAGTAGGCAGTGTAGCCTCCGCGTGATTTCATGGTTATTGTGTAATACATTGAGGACATTGTTTGGTGTTAAGATGAGAAGATCACTTTTATCTTAGAACACACGAATAAACTAAGGTAATTTAGTTGTATTACTTGGTTAGGGCGATGGAAGGTGCGAAGGAGAGGCAATGGTCGTCAGGACTTCTTTGTGTTGATTGGGACTATGGAATATAGCAAAAGTATTGTGTCTTACTAGTATACATATATTTGTGATATCTGCCTAAATTATTTGAAATAATCTGGATCATTATGTACGACATCTACAGATACTCGTAAAGTATGATAGAAAAATAAAAATCATGTGATAAAAAGTGTAGTTTTGTGTAGCTTTTATTATATCTAAATACATGTGAAAAAAGTCTTTACCAAACAATTTTCCTAATACTAAAAACAAATACATTTCCATCAATTCCTTAGAAAAAAAAAAAATAACACCAAACGTCACAAAAACTATAAATCAAAGTCAATCAACAAATTCTACAATGCACACTCGGTATGAAAATTTAAAATTGTTTCGCGTTACACCAAAACCTTAACAATGGCTTGCCACACAAAATGTTTTTCCGACAAGCTGAAAGAGGAAGAATTGGCCATAAAGGGGGCTCACTTGATGGGCCCAACAGTGGAGTCCAAATTTGACGAACTAAGATACGAGATAATAAACAAAATTGACAAGGAAATGACCGATTCGCAGAACGCGAGGGAATTTATATCGCAGAAATATGACGAACTTTGCCTGAAAATTCAGTATTTGACAGAGTTAGATGCCACAGTCACTGGATTTAGGAGCGATGTGAAGGCCATAGAGCGGCAGATAACTGACTTGTCGACTAGAGTGGACGACATCGAGAAGAGAACTTTATCTAAGGAATTATCATCGATGTCTTCATCCACAGCTGTATGATTCTGGAAATATATGTGTGGCTTGTCTAATTTAGTTTTATTTAGTCGGGTTTTTAAACTAGGATCTTCATTGTTTTATTATTAATGGAATTTGATAGCAAAATTATTGGGTTCAAGGATAAACTTGTTTCTAGGGGTGATGCTACCCCATGGCACATCTTGGCTGAAGCTTAAATGGGTCCTTTTAAGTAGGATAGTTTTGTAGTGTAGTTCATATGAAAATTTACGAACAGCAAATGCGGTAATGATCTAGACTCCTAGAATAACTTCCAAGAAAGAGTTAAATATTTATTAAATAAAAAACAGAAATAATTGATACAATTTATTACAAATTATTAAAATCCATACTAAACTACAACAAAACAACATATAAAATAATTTTTGGCACGTGATTGTTCATTTACGTCTTATATTAAGTACTTAACTAATTCATTGTTACTTAAATTGTTAACATATTGGATAATTGACGCAATAATTATAATTTGTCTCAAATTTTACCAAAGTTCAATAAAACTAATATACTATGGGCATGTTCAAACGAGGCGAATATACTGAGAATTTATACGCAAATGAGCGAATACTGCGTCTGTTGCACCACGCGAATTAATCGCGCCCGAACGCTCCTTGGAAGTCGCACGTAAACTTCGCGCGTAATTCGTCTCTTTGAACAAGGTCTTAGTTAACTGTTACCGTGTTTAACAATAAATATATGACACTGAGAATAGGTCTATCGTCTTGTTCAGTAATTCAAAATATCATTAATGCGAATATTTA
Organism: Hyles euphorbiae; assembly: GCA_023078785.2. NCBI lineage: Eukaryota > Metazoa > Arthropoda > Insecta > Lepidoptera > Sphingidae > Hyles > Hyles euphorbiae. The sequence continues at coordinate 2,186,249 of CM041030.1, forward strand.
GTTTTGTACTTCGGTCCTAACTACTGCTACATTGGTTAGTTATTGAGTATTCTATCACATTTTAAACGATCACATATACAACGTTTCACTAAAATAATCTCATAAATATACACAAATAAAATTCGTTCAACATTAAAATTTTCGAAAATATATTTTGTCGCCAATGGCGTTTTTAAAACTAATATTAAATGTGTCTTATAAAAACGCAATCAAGACAATAAGATTTGTCTACAATAATCACATAATTATATTGCACATAAAAAATAACGCCCAAATCGGTGGAGCTTATAGTTCATCACATTCATGCCCAATCATGCATAACTACAGTTCTTCTAAGTTGGATGTTGGCAGTACTTGTGAAATTCTCACTTCTCGCTCAAAATATTAAACATGATCCTAAATAGCAACTTCAAAAAATAATCCACTTTTACGCTCTCTTACCAGCGAGTATAGCCTGGATTTGCGAGATACTCTTGCCCTTAGTTTCAGGAATCAAGAAGAACACGAAGAATATACACGCGATCATGACAGCGGCGAAGAACCAGAAGCAAGTGTATATACCGACTGCGTCCTTCATGATGGGGAAGCACAACGTCACGATGAACACCAGCATCCAGTTGGTAATCACTGTCACACCAGTGGCAGTTCCTCTGAACTCCACCGGGAACAACTCAGCCATCATCATCCAGGGGATCGGGCCGAAACCCATGGAGAAGGAAATGATGAACAGAACCAAACACACCAACGGGAGCCAGCCCACAGCGGCGACGTTGTACATATCCTTCTGCAGTTTGAAGTAGACTCCGAGGATGATCAGGCACAGACCCATGATGATACAGGATTGGAGGAGAAGGATCCTCCTGCCAGCGCGCTCGACGAGGAGCGAAGAGATGTAGGTAGCAATGGTTTGGACGACGCCGACTATGATGGTGGCGATGACTGGTGGAATGTCGGAGCCGGCGGACTGGAAGATATTGTTGGTGTAGAAGATGACGGCGTTGATGCCGCTGAACTGCTGGAAGAACATGAGGCCGAGGCCACAGACGAGCGCCATGCGAGGCCCGCGGCTCGTCACCATGCTCAACACGCCGGCGCGCTGGCGGGCAGCATCGTCAACCTGGGAAAGGACGTAAAGTTAAATAACATTCATAGATTTCGGTGTGTATTATGTAACACAGCGGCTAATTTCTTACATCTTAATTGGCATTGACATGGTGGCAAAACAGATAAATATTGAAGTGTTTGTTTATACGATATATTTTAAGCAATAGGAATTTGAGGTAGAAACAATCTCATAAAGTATTTGGTAGGTGTATGAAAAATGCTTACATCTTTCTGCATATCCTCGAGCTCGGCAGTAAGATCGGCATCAGGTCCACGCAGCCAACGCAAGGACTTCTCAGCATCACGACGACGATTCTGGCCCAGCAGGTATTGAGGAGTCTCCGGCATCCACCTGAAATTACATCATTCATTATACACTTACTGCTAATGAAAAACGTGATATAAGGACGGCTCAGGACACATATTAACAAAAGTGCACTAGAAAATAATCTGAGAACACAATGCCATATCTATATTTTATCGAACATTGTAATTGAATACCTTGAATAATTATAGGTAACAAAACCAAAAATAATACTATAGAAACGTGAAAGCTGGTTAAAAAGCAATGAAATAAACATGATATTCAAAACTTTGTCTGCAAAAAAAGCGATATAAAGTTACCAATTAGTTCCCAAGATACAGGCACGCCTAGTTTGCGACCAATAAAAATAAGACATACTGTACATAATTCACTTTTTGGATACAAACAAATTATTCTATTCTAATTTCTAATTATGTATTCAGTTAATAGGTTTTGGGTTGAGATAACATCTAATTTGACATACCAGAACACGACAACCAGCAGAGGCGGTAGTATAGCACTGATGATAGAGAGCGTCCTCCAGTGAGTCCAGCCTCCGACCACGAAGGTAAACAGGATACCGACAGTCAAAAACAGTTGGAAGAAAGCGCCCAGCGAGCCGCGGATTGAAGTCTCCGCGATCTCCCCGATGTACATGGGCGCTGCGACGCAAATACCACCTGAAATAGACATTTTTAATCCTTAGATACATTATAAAATTCAGGGTTAATTATTCTTTGGGTTGCGTGAAACTTTGAAATTGTTTATTTTGAAGCTTGAATCATTCCTCATCTATTTTTTATTCCATGTTTTCAAACTTTTATAATGGAGATTGATTTTCTTTATTTTCTCCATATGTTATCAAGCGTTAATATTATTTTAGATTTCCATTTATAATTTAAACAGTCAGTAAAAAGCTAGTATTGAAGAAGTAAATTGTATGTATAAGCCATATGGTGATAAGCGCCATCTGTTGAGCTCATTTCGTACTATTTACGTGACTTATTGGCTCATATGTTGCAGTTAGAATAATATATGGCCCTATTTAAATCATAATGTTCTTGAATCCACAGTATAAATAATGTTTTAACTGCTGTTCTGTTTAGAGTATCTGACGTACTTGTGAATAGTTTATCTTAATGTTCATATAGTACAATAACAATATTAAACAGGTTTATTGAAAGGAAATGGATTCACAGAACGTAAATGGTATAGACTATTTTGTTGTTCCATTTTGCTTGTTTGTTCCGGAGTTATAAGAAACCCTTGGTTTTAAGTAATTTTAGAAGCATTTACGAGGAATTATAAGGAAATAGCAGACTTTAATTTTTCGATTATTTTTGTTTACTCATAATGACCCAGAGATGTCGCTATGTTTGGTATTTTATTTCATATAACACTAAACCAATTTCTAAGAATTTATCCCAGCTGTCGTTGACAAATGATACAAGGCTTAGTATACTGTGACAAGTGGTAGTGGTAGTGACAGCCCATATACGTCCCACTGCAGGGCACGGGCCTACTCTACAATCGAGAATACGATTGAGAGTGGTTAGGCCATATAGTCCACCACGCTGGCCTAGTGCGGGTTGGCGGACTTACATACCATAGAAATTCTTATGAATCGCTATGGTATGCAGGTTTCCTCACGATGTTTTCCTTCACCGTTTTAGTGCGTGGTGATTGATTATCAATACACACCATACGAAGTGCGTGGTGGCCTGTTGGTAAACGGACTAGACGCGGCTGCCCATATGTTCAGGGTGGTCGCGGGTTCGAATCCCAGGGCACACCTCTGACTTTTCGGAGTCATGTGTGTATACTGTGACAAGGCTAACGAAATATTTTTAGTCGAAATAGGTCAAGGCGATTTTTCGCGTACCTTGAAAGTCACCTATCCTATCTAATTTTCTGGGACAAATTTTATTGTATGCCTTTCGCAAAAATATCTTTATTATAAGTGTGTAATATCATAGGTGTTTTCGCCAGTAATCCTATCCCATTTACTTAATTTTTGATTAATGGCACTTTACTCAATACTCCTTATCTGCATTACAATTTATAATAGTAACTAGCAAGCAATGGATACGAAAAATCTAATTCTGCAACAGCGTTTAAACTTTAAGTTCTGCTGTTGTTCTATTTTTAAAGGCTATTGCAGCCATGATTACTTTTCAATCGGAGACTTAACCACAATCCGTTCGCAATGCAGCGCCATCTAGGACTTAGTAACGAAAAGTTCCGAATAGTTTTGGCTCCTCTGTAAGGGCCTGCGTGATGCTGTACACCAGGCACACAACCTGCTCGTCTCATTGTTATCTACTTGCATGATAAGGTGACTACTGCGCCTGATGATAAACCCAGTATAGAGTCTAGGAAGAGTATCAACCGGCATGAGATACTAATTTTTTTGCACGGAGGGAAGTGGATAATAATTTATTTCCAACTCCTCCTATTAATTTAACTTTCTGATTAATTTCGTTGCGGGTTAAAGACAAGTTAGACATTCCCGGAGACTCGCCGAGCTTTAATGCTCGGTGTCATTACTTTGCGTGCCACTGTTGATCCTGGCTCACAGGAGCTACAGTGGTGGGTGTGAGGGCGGGACAGTCACCTATGAGATGTTAATTACTCGCCAGTCGATACAAATATATCGGCCTCATTATATATAGAAATACCCAGGTTAGCCAGATAAACGACCCACTTATGTGTCCTTAACCACTATGTACGGATATACGGGCTAATACAAACTTTCTGCCACCAGGCGCCCTATTATATCAATCCAAAACGAAGTTCGAAACTTCGGACGGTCGAAGTTTATATACGATACGAATGTACCTACATATACTTATGGTCGTTATTGACTTATGGTCGTAACCATAGACTTATGGTTACGATATACGTTATACAAATTCGAACTTTTACAGAGTAGGTACATTCGTATCGTATATAAACTTCGATCGTCCGAAGTTTCGAACTTCGTTTCGGATGAATAAAGTAGGGCCCCAGCAACTAATACAATTTATTCTTGCTTATAAATAAAACTTACCAGTGGCTAAACCAGCAAAGAATCTAGCAGCGATGAGCATGCCAGCGCCATTAGCAAAGATGGTCAGCAGCCAGTTGATCTCGAACGGAATGGCGAGGAGCAAGATGGTGGGTCGTCTCCCGAATCTCTGCGCCAGCACTCCCACGGGAAGAGCACTGATAGCCGCGCCGATAGCAAGTACAGATGATACGAGGGAACCTGCGGGATTTTAAATATCTTGATTAGTTATTGCCCGGTATTTACTGATATTTGAGTGGTTTTTGGTTATAGTGAAAAGGGACTTAATTGCTACGAACTATAAGTGCAGAATATGCCAGATGAAGTATCCCCTGGCAAGAGATGTTTTCCTCGCTGGTGCCTTAATCAAGCTTGCTAATCAAAACCGAATAATATACAAAGGGACTAATGCAAAATGGGATACATTGTGTCTATGATTTCCATCGTATTCCATCGTATGTGGAGACGAATATTCTAACACTAGTTTTTGAAATAATATTCAAATACCGGATTCCATGTTTTCAACTACTATTGGTAAGACAATAATATTTATATAGGTACGTAAACTATCGTTTCCATATTACTTTGAGTCACTAATGTGCTACAAAGTACAATAAAATAATTTTCCACCATGTCACAGTTTTATTTTAAGTGACACAAGATACTAAGACGTCAGCGATCTAATGAATACCTATAATTTACGATAGGAAATGTACAGGAAATAAATCCATATAGGTATCCTAAGGTAATGCTTGCCAAATATCATCTAATGGTCGTCAAGCTGTCTAGCCGATCTATTTAAATAACACAATAATTATTAAGCACATGCTTTCCCGATGCATCTTATTGGCATTCAGTCATCTAGATGCAGAAAGAATCTGTTTATCTTTTAAATGCAATCTCAATGCGATTTGTGTCATATGTGTATGACAGCAAGATCTAAAATAGAAACCTTTTGATGTTTGAGATTCGTGAGGGAATTCTGAGGCAAACCCACAATGAATCGCGCCACTCGTCTGGCGAATTGCCAAATGACATCATATAAATTCTGGACGTATCACGGGATCTAAGTTATCGCGTGAGAGTGATAGCTTTATTTATATTATCATCGCTATCAGTTATAACTGCTTGGCTATTTTATTGATGACAATTGATTTATCGTTCTCACCGCTAGATCTGGGCTTCTTTACAAAAATAACGATACCCTTTGCAAAGTTACATTTCAAAATAGACCGGAATTAAACCGACACGGGGCCTATATCACATTCTGTTGAAAGGCTTGCTTTTCCTAAAATTGAGCAAGAAAAAAAAAACTCTGCGCTTAAGAAATTTTTACTCCAAATAAACATTTAAAAGGGGTGGGACAAGGAACGCGGGGCTCATGGCATTTGCTGCTTCTAATTTACAATTTATTCACCACTACGGCAAAATATAACTGTCAAACCTCCATAAATTTCGAGGAATTCTTAATATTATGAACAGCTGGTTTATATCTAGTAAACAATACTAAATTATAAGATTAAATCCTAGATGTTTTTAGCCGATGGCAACAGTTTTCCTGGCGCTGATTCTTATTTATGAGGAGACAATATCGATCTTTGGCATCCTACAATGTAAAACTCTTTGTTCTTGTGTCTTCCATGGACTTTAAAAATACCAATTAATCCTACGAGGTCTCGGTTCAGCTAATATTCATGGTTATGCGTTGGTTACCAGTACTCAACTCCACTGGTTATCATAACATGACATGTACTCATTTAAAATACAGTAAGTAGTTGAAGTATAATACCTTAATGGTAATTCAGGATTGTGACGTAAGTAAAACGTAAGGAATATTCCAAAAATATCCGCAAGCGTGGCCACCCTACATAAACAAATGACGCGGGGCCACGTGACAGTGTTGTGCGAGGCACGGCCCGTGTTTATTTTTACGCTGCCCACGCGGCGCGGCGCGGCGCGGCGTGGCGGTGTGGCATGGAACTGTGGGCGTGTGGTGTGACGCTCGGCCATCGATCCAACTGTTTGTTATTCTATTACGCGCGGAATGTTTTTCATTGCACGCACATATTATATTGGGGTTTTGTGTTCCTATTATATGTACCGATATCTTAGCTTTTTGAAATATTGAATGTTCTTCTCTTTTTAGTTACCTATTTTAACCCTTTGGGTGCTTGCTAGGGACTTCTTTGAGGCTATCCTTGAACAAATAAATATATTTCCGTCAGTTAACACAAGGTACCAACAAGATTGTTATAGTCAGCGTAACTTTAGATTGCTTCCTGTCGAGCGACAATAAAGATAAGTCAAGTCCTGTGTTCGAATCGCAATTAAATTTTTAAAACCAAATTCACGTTTAGCCGTTACGTGCTTCTTTCTTGGATACAAATCACGTTAATAGGCAAGGGTTACTTAATCATTAATCTAATAGATCTTGCTCCTCTGTTCCTATTTTAAGATATATGATAATATTTAAAATATTTAATAAATAATTTTATTTAATAATTTTAAGTGCGTGGTGGCCTGTTGGTAAACGGACTAGACGCGGCTGCCTACATGTTCAAGGTGGTCGCGGGTTCGAATCCCAGGGCACACCTCTGACTTTTCGGAGTCATGTGTGTATTGATAATCAATCACCACGCACTAAAACGGTGAAGGAAAACATCGTGAGGAAACCTGCATACCATAGCGATTTATAAAAATTTCTATGTTATGTAAGTCCGCCAACCCGCACTAGGCCAGCGTGGTGGACTATATGGCCTAACCACTCTCAATCGTATTCTCGATTGTAGAGTAGGCCCGTGCCCTGCAGTGGGACGTATATGGGCTGATACAGATACAGATAATATTTAACGTGCTCATTAGCAACGTCTGTTGACAGTCGGTGTGTTCGCGTCACCAAGACACAGACAGGCGCCTGGACTAATGACTTCTTCATTGTGTGATAGTAAAAATAATTTTATGAAGATAATGCAGGAAATGCGATGATTAATATTATATCATTAATGAGGGTCCGAATCCTGCTGCTCACCGCTATGTTTTTTTTTAAACAGAATAAAAACTGTGGATGTTTAGGGTCGGTGATTGGTGGGGAATATTGTCCGTCGCCTTCTCATATTTTGCTAGGAGTTCTGTTTTTTTTTTGTTTTAAAAAAGCCGTTTCTGGTCTGTATGTTCGTAACAAAACGAGAAAACTGACCGAATTTCGAAGCGGTTTTTCATTGATGAGCAGATGACAGATTATAAAGTAATATAATTTTACAAGAATTCAAAATTATTGAATTAAAGGAAGTGTAGGGATTTTACAGATTTGGCCTTTTTGTATTTATTCAATCTTTATGAGTATAATAACGATGTTTAAGAAAAAGCGGCTATTTATAAAATAATTTTACGGCGTATTTACGAATACGATTATTTTGGCTAAGTGATCATGTGATTTTTTGCGGGTGTGGCTGGGCGCCGGGAGTCTTTTTACTTCGACAAAAATAACTTTTATGTAACGCGCCAAACGCCACCAGTATAAAGAAAAATACTTTGAAAATACTTGAAAGTTTTTCTAGTCGCGACAAAACGATTATATCTTGCGGTAGGATAGGATGTAGGCAGTAATGTAGCATAACCGATGCCCAGAATAGATTCTTAGGGCGTCTTGAGAAAGATTACTGGGTCGCTTTGGGCTGGATATCTCCAGTGGCATCATAGGCCCAGTAAAAATATTTAAAATAAAGATTACGATGTTTAGTCTCTATTCGAAAACATCACAAAGAAACCTGCATACAGTGTATACCATAAAAATTGTAATCTATGGTATGTAAAGTCTCCATCCCGCAGTAGCTCAGTGTGGTGGACTATACTTAAGGTCTGACCCTTCTTAATTCTCAAGGCCCGTGTCCTGCAGTGGGACGTGTGTGGGCTGATACAGATAAAACGTCCTTGTTAGCCTATATCATTAAAGTACCATCCACAATTTAAAATGTTTGTTACTGTATTATTGAATATTGGTGTTACCATGGCAATTTTACATCTCAGCAGTCGGTATCTGGGCGGATAACGATGTCATTACACAAACTTTTATCTGTTGTCGAATGTTATCTGCATTTTTTAAATATGAGATACTAGTAACGCCAAGCATATCTGTTTCTTTTAAAATATATTATTTTAACTTTTAATTAAATGCTTACACACAAGTTATTATATGTTTAGATTCGGTACATCTACAGGGGAGTGATTTGTGGGTACATCTCATGCTATACTGATAACTTAATATACATATATTTTATTCTAGGTAACTATGATAATTATATTTTAGGGTTATTATGCAACCCTGAAAGACTGAAACAATATTATAGTTCCATCAATAAACATTCGACGAGGAATACGAAAATTACTTCGAATCTTATAAAAAGAAAGAAATAAGTAGGGTGAAAATGAATTCTTATTTTTGAAGGACAAAATCTTATTTTTCATCATATGACGATAAGACGATGTCAAAAAGCTCTGAAAAAATAGAAAAATACTTATACTATTACTCAGTATACGCGGTGATTGAATACCGTCATTATGACCCACGCAATTCGCATTTCAGTCTTAATTTGTGACAATCGGTTTCGTCAAGTCGGCAATATTTTGTATAAAAAAATATTAGTCCGTTTCTGTACCATCCCTTATACGTCCCTGTGCAGTGCATGGGGCCCGTCTACAATCGAGAGTACGATTGAGTGTGGTTAGGCCATATAGTCCACCGCGCTGGCCTAATGCGGTTTGGTGGACTTACATACCATAGAAATTCGTATAAATCGCTATGATATGCAGGATTCCTCACAATGTTTAGTCCGTTTACTGTATGGTAATTTGGTCACCTTTCTAATAAAATCCTTGTATAAAAACACAAGTATAGATTATTATCAAAGGTCAAATGCGTGAGTGCTTACATTCTAATATTTTTTGCGTCGCATTAATATGAGTAAATATTTACTCGGGAGAGATTCGGCGAATCGACTATCGAGTAAAGATAAGTTATTGATGTATATTTATCTATCCTAAATCGTGTAAATTGGAGTCCCTTATCTATCGGATGGAGTGGCAGGTGATATGCTATTTATAACTAGGGTGGCACACACCATGATTAGATTCCAAATTAGAAATATGTTAATATAGATATGTTTTTGCATAATTCCACGTCTTTATGTTTAAATGTGGTGGTTATCGCTTATTTTGGTAAGAGCATTCATTTGGGTTTATTGTTGTTTATTTTATCGTGTTTTCAAGATTTTGTTTTGAAACATTTTTATAATATGCTAACCATATGCTAACAAATATTTAAATAAAGATAAATATTAAAACAGCATTATCGATTGCATTTCAAGATTAATTACATTGTCTTTGATTTATGGTTGAGCATTTGTTTTAATTTAAATGTGTACACATTGTTGCAACTATAATAACTGTAAATGATTTTTCAGAGTTATTTCAACCTAACTACTTTAACTAAGTTAAATTTCACCAGAAAACCCTATAATACTACGTAATACGTATCTACTATCTACATCCATACTCACTTGACTTGGTATCGAGGAGGAAATCGGCCTCTTGACCCAGGGAGTTGATGAGCTTGCTGGAATTAGTGGTGGTATTCCTGACAACGGTGGCGATGGTGACATTGGCGAGGGTTCCATTGTGCAGGGTGCTGTTCGGAGCCACCACCAGCGGCTCCAGCTGTGGTAACGCCGGTGACGTCCACGCCAGGATTGTTCCCGCAATCACGGCGCCGATAGCAGCTGCAAGAGATTTGGAATTAGGCTGGTGGTTAGGAGTTTATTCAATTATCAGTCGTATAAAAGTTAAGATGAAAGTATCCTGACTAAATATAAATGATGCATGACGCAACTGAAAAAAAATTATGCAATGTAATGTTTTCAATTTGTTCATTTTGTATTTTATACCACGAATAGGTATGTGCTTTTGAAAATGTATCACTTTCCGGTCAAAAGTGTATAATGTATGTAAAATGTGTGCATTGTTAGATCAGTTTCTACTAAAACCTACGAAATAATATTATCATTTAAATCAACAAATCTGTATTCTATCTAAAAAGGCGAATTGAGGAATAAATCCTTAAGAGAATAATCGGCATCCACAGTAATTCCCGACGCACAGGATGAGACTCGTTCATACTTGAAGATTAATAACGTGCCTACATCAACAGACTACTTTATCAGCAGTAAACATTCTTCTGGATGCAAAATTGTAAACATTTCACTAGATATTGGCTCGGGCCGCGATTGTTAACGAGTTGTAAACAGACCGGCGCCATTTGCAAGTTTTCGAAATTGCGGTGAAATTGTACACGCGAAAATTCTGCTGATTGACTAATGTTACTGTTATATCTTTATATTTTGGTGTTCGGGCTTGGGCAAGGTTGGGTTTATATCAAACACAGGAGTCTTCCATTTAGTAGGTTTTATTAATCAGCCATCTTACTTACACACACTAGTGATGTCCATATACAATACTTTTAATCTTAATCTAATAGGGATGTCCCAATATACAACATCTCCCTTCTTTTAAAAATAAAATTACAACCTAGTTATTTATTTATTATTTTTTAATTCCTACACATACTTAACTAACTTTAATTTGTAATATAATCTGACAAATATACTGGCTTTCTAATTGTTCTTTTTGGCCTACAATTTCTATTTTCAGTTCTTACATTCTCACTGTTTTCATTACAATTTTCTAAATTTAAATTATCCTCAATATCTATATCTGATCTATTTGTTACATATTTTCCATTTGGAATTAAACTTTTTCTATTTCTGACTATTACTCCTCCTTCTTCTGTCTTTACATAATAGGATCTTGGCCCTGGACCATATCCTTCAACTATTCCACTTTTATGAGGACCTGAGCTATCATCTTCTTTTATTTTTACAACTCTGTCTTTATTTAATATAGGTAATTGTCTAGTCTTTTTATTAAAATATTTCTCCTGTCTTTTTTGTTTATTATACAATTCTTGTTTATAATTCCTATCTTTTCTAAATTTAGATATATCAGGCATCATATTTCTTATTTTCCTGTTAAACAATAACTCAGCTGGTGTTTTGCCTGTATCTGAAACTGGTGTATTTCTATAAGTTAGTAAACCTTTATAAATATCTTTATTTTCATCAATTAATTTTTTTAACATTCTCTTTACTGTTTGAATATGTCTCTCTGCTAAACCATTTCCTTGATGGTGTTTAGGACTTATTATTTTATGTATGAAACACCATTCCGAACTAAAGTTTTTAAACTCAAATCCACTAAATTGGGTTCCAGAATCTGAATAAACAATTTCTGGGACTCCGTATCGAGCAAATATTTCTTTTAAAAATTTAATTACAGTGTGAGCTGACATGTTATACAATTTTTTAATTTCAACAAATTTACTATACGAGTCGACTACTAACAAATAAGGATTACCTCTTATAAAAAATATGTCACAAGCTACAATCTGCCATTCTAGTTGTGGTAGTTCTTTACAAATCATAGGTTCATTTCTATTAGCATTTTGATATTTCTTACATGTGTCACAATTATTTATACAATCTTCTATTTCCTTATTCATTGATGGCCAATATACAGATTTTCTTGCCAATTGTTTGCATTTACTTATACCTAAATGTGCATAATGAATTCTACTTAACATATCTGACCTTAAGCTTTTTGGTATAATTATTTGACATCCTTTCAAAATCAATCCTTTACAATAATTTAATTCATCTCTGTAACTAAAATACTGTTTAACTATTGAATCAACTTGGTTTTTATTTTGAGGCCAACCTTCTCTAATATATTTTAACAATGCCTGTGATTCCTGGTCTTTAGAGGTCTCATCTATAATTAATTTTAATTTTGTATCTGTGACATTAAAACCACTCATAATCATAGCTACATGAGCTTCTATCTCTTTATCACAACCTTTTTCTGTATCTTTTAAATATGATCTACTTAAATGATCTGCAACAACTAATTCTTTCCCTGGTTTATAAATTACTGTAAAACTATATGGATGCAATGCTATCTTTATTCGTTGTAATCTAGCAGGACACTTATTCAATGATTTTGCAAATATAGAAACTAATGGTTTATGATCAGATTCAACTACAAATTTCTGTCCATACAAATATTGATTAAACTTTTTACATCCGAACAATATTGCCAAACTTTCTTTTTCTATCTGACTATATAACTTTTCTGTCTCTGTTAATGCTCTTGAACTATATGCTATAGGCTTATCATTTTGCAATATAACTGCACCTAATCCATCTTTTGAAGCATCAACGCTAAGTACTATAGGCTTATTAACATCAAAATATGCCAAAACTGGTGGCTCACATAAAATTTTCTTTAATTTATCATATGCATCTTGTTGTATCTGACTCCATATGAAAGTAACATCTTTTTTAATTAGCTGTCTCAAAGGTCCTGTAATCTCTGAATAATTCTCAATAAATCTAGATACATAATTAGTCATACCTAAAAATCTTTGAAGTTCTGGCTTTGAAGTAGGTTCTGTCATTTTTAAAATACTTTCAGTCCTATCTGGATCAACTTCAATCCCTCTTTTTGACAAAATATGTCCTAAATATTTAACTTGCTCAACTTTTATTTGACTCTTCACCTCATTAAATTTAATGTTATATTCTCTAGCTTTCTGTAATACCTCCTTTAATATTTTGTCATGACCTTCACTAGTCTCATGATATATTAACAAATCATCTATGTAAATTTCTACACCCTCTATTTCTGAAAATATTTCTTTAAACAATTTATGGAATATTTCTGGACTTGAATTCAAACCATAAGGCAAACGATTAAACATATACCTACCATAAGGTGTATTAAATGTTGTTAATTCTTTTGACTCGTCAGCTAAACATACTTGCCAAAATGCTGTAGTTGCATCAAGTGTACTAAAATATCTAGAACCTTTTAATTTACTTGTTATCTCATCTAATCTAGGCAAAGGATAGTGTTCTCTCAATATCTGATTATTTAAGTGTTGTGGATCTAAACAAACTCTCACTGACCCATCTGGCTTCAACGTCATAACCAATGAATTGACATACTCAGTGGCTGTATGAACTTTACTTATAATACCTTTATTCACCATGTCATCTAGCTCTACCTTTAATTTATCCTTTACTTTAAATGGAATTTGTCTACATGGTTCTACTTTTCCTACTGCATCATGTTTTAATTTAATTTTATATTCATACCCTTTAATTTTACCAATACCTTTGAAAACATCTGCATACTCTGTTAACAAGTAATGTTTTGTTACTTTGTCATGAACTAATTCTACTTTAATATTTGTCCGTTGAAGTAAATTTAATTGAATTATAGTTGGAAATCCTAATACTGGCTCATAATCACCTTTTGATATGTGAAATTCAATATTACAATTTTTTCCAGCAATTTCACACTCCCTATATATTTTACCTACTGTCTCCAAACTTGAATTATTATAATTACTTAAATGTGGAGAAGGATAGTATTCCTGTATTTTCAATATTTCTTTACAACATTTTAATGACATTACATTACAGTCTGCACCGCTATCTAGTTTAAATTGAATTATTTTATCACTACAATCTTTAAATTTAACAGATTCATACCAACCATCTTCTCTCTTCATTATTTTATTCACCTTTATGCTGCCCATATTTATTGAATTTTCTTTTTTCTCCTCGCCACTGTCTCCTTCTTGTTCCCTGACTGCCTTTATTAGTGTTCTCTTGCCACACCTGATAGCAAAATGTCCTGGTTTTCCACATTTCAAACATTTCTTGCCATAAGCTGGACAATTCCGAGGCTTGTGGTAGTATCCACATCTTGTACACGCTACTTTCTTAAATCCTTGGCTTGTAAAGTTATTCCTTTTAAATGCCGGTTTCAAATTTTCTTGTTTCTTAGGCATGTAACTGTTAGAACTCTTTTCATATCTATTTTCTCCTTTTTTTCTGCACTGTATCGTTTGTATTTCTGGTTTATTTTCTATTTGTTTCAATTGTTCTTTGGCTATTTCTGCAGCTTTACATATTCCTATAGCTTTTTGTAAAGTTAAATTTTGCTCCCTTAACAATCTTTCTTTTAATCTGCTTTCATATACTCCTGTTACAATTCTGTCCTTTATCATCCTATCTTTTAATTCGCCAAAGTTACAACCTGAGCTTAATTTCCTTAATTCTGTTACATATTTATCTATGGGTTCTTCTGGGTATTGATCTCTTTTAAAAAATATATGTGTGTTAATGCTTTCATTGTCACTTGGCTTAAAATACTCGTCGAAGCATGCTATTACTTTATTGTAATTATTTTGCTCTTCCGTTGATAAATCAAATGTGTTGTAAATATCAATGCAAGCTTCACCCATGCAATGTAACAATAATGCAACTTGTACCTGCCCTGTATAAGCGTTTGCGCCCGAAGCTATTCTGTACAACTCGAACTGTTGCTTCCATTTCTTGTATGTCTCCGCCGTTAGGTTTTCCAAAGGGTTTGGGGTTTTTAATCCAATGATGTTTTAATAAAGATGACGCATATCCATATTGCGTGACGTTCAAAAACTGTACTGCTATGCATATACATACTCATTTGTTAATACTTTATGACAATTTTAGTGAATGAAACAGATTATACAGAAAGTACGAGACGAAAAGAGATAGCATTGCGCTATCCAAACATAGAATCGAAGCGATAGAAACAGAAGGGTGACGATAAATAAAACTACCTATTTGGTTTTATAAGTATATAATATATTAACTTTGCGGTTACTACATGAGTCTTCATGTGGTACGCCATCCTGTAACAAATATATTTTTATTTGCTTACAAACTTGAAAAAATAAAAAATAAATTGATTACCGTTTTTTATATTAGTTTATGTTAAGCAGGCACTGAAAAATCGATTTCTTAATAATATTTTTATTTGTTGTATTGATGACAAGTGATATGATCGCTCGTTGACATAAGCGAAACCAAGACACCTTAAATTACAAAGCAATGCTTGGCTTTCACTGTGCTCGCCATCCCGAGACATAAGATCTTAATTATAAGTACAGCGATTACTCGGGCGAGAATTTCCTTTGAACCGGAACATAACATGGCATTTAAACTGCCGTGTGGCGGGGGAAATAGACATTTCGATGGTACCTACACGTGGCGGTAACGTATGAGCGACGTGCCACTGGTAAACAACCGATGGTGCAGGTTGTTTTAGGTGGATATATATTTTTTCGTAGTTGTATATTTTTATTCATAATTAAATGTGCTAAACCAATATTAATCAGTTTTAAAGTATCCAGTTACGATACCCTCTTTTATAATCTTATGCTTAGTGCATATCCATTTACGTCTCAAAAGCTCATCACGTGGAAATCTGGAAACATTCAATGATATATTTAAATAATATAGTCATTCAAAATATATGAGGAAGCTAATGTATTTTGTAATGTTCGTGGTTAGATTAAGTTATTTATTATGGAAATATTTCATAACAAATAACTTAATCGTTTTAAATATGATTGAATTAGAAACAAATATACAATTATCCAAATCCATTCAAACTGTCATCGTCAATTTTCTGTATGATCGGTTTCGCTTCTGACTTGTTAATCTATGATGTACGCTTTTTGTCCCTATCGCACTTAACAATCTTTGTATTAGGCGATCCTTATTACACAATTGAAGGCGGTGTTTGCTAATTTAAAATAAAAATTAAATTTTGTGTGGTTTTTATATACTTACGTATGGTGTGTACGTCCCATTTAGTTTCATATTTTTGCACCATTGTTTTTACACTCTTAAAACACACAATTCGACACTTTAGACAATATTTTCGAAATAAATTATGTTGACAGCACTGAGGTCTTCCCTCTGTCGCCGTTGCTATGCGACTAGATGAAATTACACCAATTGCCCGAATTTGAACGCCTCACTTTTGAAGTGCTAGTGCGATATCTACGTCGTATTTGTATAATATATCATTGTTTTTAATCCGTATACACCTTGTGCCTGTTGCATCTTGGAGGAAACACGTGTATCTTATTTTTCTTGTTTCTTTCTAATATATTATTTTACCACCGTATTTTCTTTATCCGGTCCTCAGCGCCATGTTATATCTTTATATTTTGGTGTTCGGGCTTGGGCAAGGCTGGGTTTATATCAAACACAGGAGTCTTCCATTTAGTAGGTTTTATTAATCAGCCATCTTACTTACACACACTAGTGATGTCCATATACAATACTTTTAATCTTAATCTAATAGGGATGTCCCAATATACAACAGTTACTTTGGTTCCGACTAAATATTTTAGTAAGAAAATATGTTGGTTTAGTTTCTGAGTGGGTATTTTGGTAAGAAGGGAAATACTTTAATGGACCACACTAATAATTGTATGTTTTATGTCTCTGCTATTGTCAAGACTGACAAAAGCGTGGGTCTACAACTTCAGAAACCTCTTGATCTCTAATATTTCTACTATGCTTAGGAAAGACGACTAACTGTGGAACAAATTGATCTAATATCAACAAAAACTTTATTTTCTTAAAACTATCTATAACAGTGGTCAGCAAGAAGTTTTAGGTGGGGTCCGGATACTGCGGGAAAAAAATTAGAAGGCCCAGGAGAAAAGCTATTGCCGATTACATCCGCAAATTAACAAATTTTGGCCAGGAAAAGAGGAAAATGGTTATAATTTTTGTGACGGAATGACTTCTAAAAACGCAAATGCGGATGTCGTGAATAAGGTTAAGGAGCTTGTCCTGTATACCTTGCTTACTACCATACATATTGATTTATACTTGGTATACAATTCATTACAATATTTGGCGGTCCGAGTTTCGACCTCTCGCGGTCCGCCTGTTGCCGACCATTGGAATATAAACTAAATCTCAAATACCTACTATATTATTATAAGTGAAACCAAATACATTCTCCAGCTGATCTACGTTTTGTAATACAAACTAGTAAATTACATAACTTCATTCACTGGCAAATCAATTAGTTTTGCTATGCCTATATTTAAACTGACGGACGGCAGACTGCCAACGCGAATATCATAGGGTTGTTAACATGTGCGCTATTTGTGTTTACTTTGTGGCCGACACTACACAGAGCCACACTAAATTCATAAAAACGGATATTTACACTACACACAGGCAGATAAAGTAGGTTCCTCAATAAGAATCCGGTCTGGCGGGTATACATATTTTAATCATGTCCTCATAATTTACTATCAGGTGCACAGTGGCGTAACAATAGGGTGGCATAGTGGGCAAAATGCCACGGGCCCCCGGCCTTAGGGGCCCCCGGCGATGCTGACAAACGGGCCCCTCAGGCCCGAGAGACCATAAGCAGAGAAAGAACCTAACTAATTTATTACCAACAAAATTGATAATAAAAACTATTTTCTTAATTTTTATTAAAGATACCAAGGTTTATTTGTGATACATAATAACAATAATAGTTCTTTAGATTTACGCGAATTTTATTCATTGAAATTAAACTATTTTGTACAGATTATAGCGCAGATTTGGTTTTAAAAAGAATAAAACTTCAATATTAGGCTTCTGAGCCCCATCACTATTACTATGTTTGGGTTTCGACCATCTAGTACCGAGTAAATCGAGATATTGCGATGAATGATTGGTCTCGTTGTGAAGTTTCTTTTATGCCCTGCAGACATACGGGCATACAGCCTGTCTGACGGTCAGCGGTCACCGCCACTCATGGATTTTCGCAAATCCAGGTGTCCAGCAAAATGAAGTCTCTTTCTACCGTAAGGAGAGTACTCACACAGGTAGTTTATAGCGCCCAGGGAATTCTGAAGCAGGGAATTAATTCCAGAGCTTGCATGTGCGTGGTAGGAAAGATCACTGAAAACGTACATATATACTTTCCGGGAACGGATAGTTTCCAGGTAGTAAGATTGAACTGTACTGCGGTGCGGTGCGGGAAGTGTGATGGAAAATTAGCGATAGTGGTGCCATCTTCCTCAGAGCACTTTCCGTGGAAAAATCGATAGATTACACAGAGAGACCCGAAGTCTCAACGCAATCCTAATGGCTCCACATTCTCCGTGAGATCGGGATTATCGACGATCCGAAGAGCTCGGCGCTGTAAGGAGTCAAGTGGGTCGAGCTGGTATTTTCGGGCTTCTACCCAGAGGCGAGAGCAGTACTCCACGTGGTGCCAGTCTCCAGGTGGTGAAATATCGCTTGGCTTTGTTGAGAATCCCTAACTTTTTGCTGGACAGTCTGCCCTTGTCTTCCAAATAAATATATACATAGATACACCCAACAGTCACATACATAGTCCTGACCCCACATTCGTATCAATTAAGTCTTTTGTCGTGGGTATCGGGAACTACGAGAGACTTTTCGGTTTTTTATCTTTATGCGGGGATCGAAGCCGCCTCTCGTTTCATAGGCAGCGTCTGCGCCACGGAGGCTGTCAACAAATGACACCTAAACGCACGCTTTGCTCAATATTTCAGTTCCAGGAATACTCTCGGATGCTTAGAGAGAGAGAGATCTCAATGACAAAAGGGGTCTTCTTGGTTGTAAACGAGTAAACTTGTGTCTTCGTGGGGTTAAACTGAGCTATGTTCAATCCACCCCAATGGGAGGCACGCCTCAGAGAGGTCTTGGCTGACGACAAAAGTTGAGACCATCTTTCCTCAACTTTCTTTCGAGATTCTTTAGTCTGATGTATCCTGCGTCTCTTACTAGCATCTATATAACAATGCAAGCTGGTGATAGTCCACATGTCATTGATAGGCACTTAGGCAAAACAGACAGTGTCGATGGAAGCATCGAGTCTTATGGAACACCAGAATTAATGGTCTTGGTCTCGATACAAAAGGCGTCCAATACGAATTTTATGCTCCGAGCATTCAGAAAGCTAGCGATGTACTTTCAGAGTTCCTCGAGTTGAAATACCAGGCACGATCTTCACCAGAACGACGCCATGCCGCACTTGATAAAAATTTCAAGACCTACCGTAATCAACACTCCCCTACACTATCCAATGCCTCCATCTGATGGTGTGTGGGATAAATGAGAAGATCAGATGACGTATTTCCATAACTCAACCTCACTCGAGGATCCTCTAGGAAAGGTATATTTTTAACTAAGCATACCATATTCGAGGATTCCTCGAATTCATTTTAAACTTCACCTCGACAAGGATAAGGTTGAGGAATATTCGAGGAAACGTCTTAGAATACGGGTGTAAGAATTCCAGCACGATCTCCCACGCAAGACTTATAAGGCTACCTAAAGGAACCCCTGGAGTAACTGCTCTGCGGTGCACTCTTACTAACTTTGATTCCGAGATGGACGACAGAGCACATGATCTTGCCCACAAAATCTTAAAGAGGCGTCCAGATCTAGATATAAGTGGATATCGACTTTGCTCCCCACTGAGAGAGACCTACGTCCTGGTTTTGCGTCGGGCGATCACTGGAAAGGAACGGGGCGCTTCTCGTCCTGAGATTATATCCAGTACCGCCCGAAATGCGGTAGACAGGGTCTTATTCGGTATGCTAGCGCAGTGTTTTGTTAGGGACCCGCCTCGACCGCAATGTGCTGGCAGGCCAGTGACAATGATATATTCTGATATATTCCTATTGTCCTCCTCCGGGGTGCCGGAAAATAAACTTAACAGTTTTCCTCT
Source organism: Hyles euphorbiae (assembly GCA_023078785.2). Taxonomy (NCBI): domain Eukaryota; kingdom Metazoa; phylum Arthropoda; class Insecta; order Lepidoptera; family Sphingidae; genus Hyles; species Hyles euphorbiae. Next base: position 2,206,426 of record CM041030.1, read on the forward strand.
CCGTAAAAAAAGGGGGGGCCCCATCCGACGATTTTGCCACGGGCCCCTGATAGTGTAGTTACGCCACTGCAGGTGCAGCAAGTTTCGTGCATGCTGGTGTATTTTGTTGCATTTCCTGTTATTAAACTCTTTATTGGTATTTGGTATATGTACTTAATTCTTTCTGTTGGCTTTATGATTAATTTCAAATTAAAACAATCTCGTGTTAAGAGCCTGCCTTGGTGGCGCAACTTTACTATGGTACAATTACTTTAGGTCTCCGATTCAAACTCGAGTCGGGCACTGATACGTTGGGAATTCGTGACCGATAAGTCGATAAGCTCACCAAACTGGGGTGTTATAATACACCTCTGCTTATCCCTTCTGGGGAAAACGCATCAGTTTATGTACATAATTATATAGTGTTATGAGGCTCTCTGAGGTTCAATACTCGATATCAAACGATGTCTGAAAGAGATCACTCTTAGCACTAAGACTGCCAATTGTTCACTTACTAATAAGGCACTCTCTGTTATATTTGTTTTTACTTTATTACGTGACGTTCAATAAAGTATTGTAATTGTAATAAGTATTTGTATCAAACTTAATAAAATAAAATAAAATTAATAAATAAATAAAATAAATAGTAAATAATACAATAGAAAATATTTTGTATACAGAGATTGAGTGCTATGTGTATTGACTTGTCATAAGAGCTCTTTCAGCCTACATGACAAATAAATACATTTTATTTCATTTCAGAACCGACAGCTGTATGGTGATAGGTTATTGCTATCGAGGTCAATATTACTTGTCATTTGTTGCCAAATTTCCTAGATACTAATGAACCGTCTATATGAGTAATTACCTGCTACAGCTGCTATGTACTGAGTGGCCTGTCTCGTCTGCCCGCCCTTCTCCTGGACGGACAGCATATGCATCGTCGGCTTTTCCATCTTAGTTTTATTTCATTCTGCAACAATACAAATAAATGATAAGTACTTAATGGATTTAAAAAGTCGAATCTAGTCTTCCATTTCATCTAATAATGTTGTTTGCATTCCAAACAGAATGGAGTTAATTTTAAAACCCCGTGCTGGTAAAAGAACTGCCGAATTACTTGGAGTAAAAAGATCATTGTCGCCAATGTCCAAAGAATGTGTTATCAACCTAAGAATATTGAGCCTCTTCTAATATCACTCACCAAACAAACAACACTTTACATCAGTAGGTACCTATATTGCGCGAAGCCAGCTAGTGTAGATTATTTTCAAAATTAGTTACTACACGGACCTTTCTAGCACATATTTTATAATGTCAGCTAATAAACAGCTAATTCAATTTCCTTGGCAAATTTCGTTTAAATTATGAGCTTTCTGTGGTAATGTTTAAGAGCGTTTATACCCTGCACGCGCTTTTTGGCTTAAAAACAGGACTTTTCAAATGAGTTAATTGCCCCCAATAAACAATTTAAAAGAAAAATAATTAGTACTAATTTTAGAAAAGGTTGTCATCTAGGGATTTTGGTGGAAAACATTATAGATTGATGGATAATTTGTGAGTACTACAAGGATTACTGAACACAAGTTTCGTTATTTAGGCTTTAAATGGCAATTTAGAAGCTTAAGATATCCGAAACCACTAAATATAAGATGAACATAAAAATATTATCAGACTAATAAGACCCTTATGGAGGGATTTTGCTGAGAAAAATAATCTTTTTGTGATTAGTTCCTGAAAAATAAAAATTTAAACAATGCAAAATTATTCAGAAACTCTCGTCAAGAACATATTTTTTTTCACCAACTTATCGTACATAATTTTTTATAGCAATTGCATATTATAATAGAAGAACATCTTATCAATAAATTACCATTTTTATATTTCAACAAAATTAGTTTTCATGTTTTCTACAAATATTTTAAAAACCACTATAAAACACGCTGTCCGACGTGGATCAAATCAGACCGCCGCAAGGCCTTCTAGAGGGAGGACGTATCGCTCGTCGCTCCGGCCTAGCTGCAGTCGATCTTTGCCGTACGTAGTAAAAATAGCCACGCGCGGACAGCGATTACCACATCTTAGTACTTTGGTAGTAAAATATTTAATTATTTTTATTACCTACAATGATTTTGTAGTGAGTATAAATTATGTTTCAGGTAAAATAATGGGATGTAATTCCGAGGCTAAATTATGTTATGTATTGTAATATAAAATTAAATATATTTTGTAATTGTAAGGGATTGTAAGGCCCCTAACACTATTTATGTGTTCGAACACGAAATGATTAATAAAACGTCCGTAGTGTCTACTGATTGAACACTGATTTGAATGCAACTTAACAATGTAATAATAACGAAAATATGATAAGTATCTAAATTTGTATTATTCTTTGCTTGCACAGTAATATTTGTCTACTTATAATGCAAATAAAATATTTTTATGATATCATATTACAGTTACATTTCAGTTGAATATTTGAAGCGCACGGATCAAAGTTGTTTGAGCCGATTGTATAGCGAGCCGACGCGGCAGCTCTACGCACACAGCTTTGGTCGCTCATGTGTGTGTGAAATTAACGAAGAAATACCTATAGTTGACTTTGCGCGCAAGGTGTATACGCTCTTAAATCGTCACTTTCAAATATACCTTCCAAGGTGTTCTTTAATTCTTTATCTCTGCTTTCAATATACTACTGTATATAAAACACCAGTGTTTCTGTAGCCGTAATGTTTTTAATTAGTCTGTGTGTACTGGCGTGTTATCCTTGCAACCTTGTAAGCCAGCGCTAATCCAATGCTAATTGTATTATCACATACTCGCGCATTCTCGTGTACGCGGTGTCACCCGCTTTGTTTCAATAGCGTGTATCATTTTGTAAAACTTTCAATATTAATGCATACTTCATGGAACAAGAACCTAATAAATATTAAATTAATACACCCAACAGTCACATATGTAGTCCTGATCCCACACTAAGATCGAGTCCTGTGTTGTAGCCTGTAGGTATCAGAAAGTGAGATTTTTCGGCCTCGCATTGGGTGTATGTCTCAAAACATATACTTATGAGTTATGGATCACACAAAATATGGTCTCGTTGCGGGGATCGAACCCCGCGGCCTCTCGTTTCTAGGCATATAATAGAGGCTGCAGAAAGGTTGCAGGAAGTCGCTAGATACTGCTTCCAAGCGTTGCTTGTGGACAAACTGAGTAGAAATGTATTTGTATTTGACTCATTGAGGCTGAATATGATGATGCCTCTAATACACCAAATAGTCAAAAACCATCACAGGCTGACAAACAACTTGCCAAATGAAAAACTCGTGTAATTCTTGAACCGTAAAGTAGCATTAAATATAAAGCATTTATAATAATTTCATCCCATAAACAAACCAAAAAAATCAAACAATGATGCATGCCTGAATAATATATTCTAAAGTAAATATTATCTGCGTTTTGATGCACCAAAATAACACCAAAGCTACGCTTCTTATGAAGCTATTAGCCAATAAGACGTCAAAAGTACCGGTAGTGTGAAATAAGATAATCATTTACAGCCGCTGCCAATAAACAATCCCAATCCAAAATTTGCCGTTTTAGATTGACAGTTCAATCTTTTTTCTGATACTATACTGCCAATAATCAATCTCAGTAGTGAAAAAACTATCCCAAAAATCAATCTACTTTTGGGAGGGCCAATCCATATTTTTGATATTTTTAGATTGCTCTTTGTATACAAATGACAGTGTAGGCCTGCCAATATACAACTATCAGTTTTGACGTTTAGATGGATTCTTGAAAACAATCTATATTTGCAATCCGACAATTTCCACGGATTATTTACTCCTGAACGCCGAGATAAAAAAATGCAAAGTGATAGTGATAGTAGTGATTTGGAGGGGCTGGCGCAGCTATCTGATTGGGATACTGAGAGCGATGATGAGACTCGCTCTTCATCAAGACTACTAACCAGAATTAATTATGCGCAGACTTTGGACGAAGCCGAATTTTCATTACGATTTAGGCTGTCCAAACCTGCATTCGAGTTACTATTAACCAAATTAATACCATCGATCCGTGTAACTTCTAGAAGGTAAGTAAATGATAATTTATATTATCTCCAAAATATAAAAAATATACTCAGAACTAAGTGCTTTTGTACTTATAAGGAATGATTGTACCGTTTTGTTTTTTTCAGGAACTATGGGGTAGCACCCATACATCAACTTTTATTGACGTTGCGGTTTTATGCCCTCGGCACAATGCTAATATCTGTGGCGGACTTCATCGGAGTTTCGCTTTCTACAGCAGGCCGAATCGTATACGATATATCGTCAGCCATAGCTGATTTATATGACGAGTATGTCGTAGTAAATCGTGATAGTACCATAAAATTCTACCAGATAGGTGGTTTTCCAAGGGTTTTTGCTGCAATTGATTGCACACAGATCAGAATACAATCACCGTGTAAGTATCTACTGTATTATTTGAAACATAAATACCAGTTGCCAAATTAATAAGACACTTTATATTTTATTTTTGACAGTCTCTGTGGCGCAGTTCGTTAGACGCCGGCTGTGAAAGGAAAGCCCGTGAGTTCGAACCTTGCACCGAAACAAATATTTCTGTGAACCACAGATATTTGTTTCGGGTCTGGGAGTTTGTGAGACCAAAAAGTCTCGCGTAGTTCCTGATACCCACAACACAAAACTCGATCTCAACGTGACCGTTGGGTGTATTTATTTATTCATTTATTTATTTCTGTGAATACCAAATGTACATTATATCAATCATTCATTTTAGGTCGAATAATTGGAGAAGAATTCCGCAATCGGAAAGGATATTTTTCATTAAATGTCCAAGCAATATGCGATGCGGACCTTAAGTTCATGAATGTGGTGGCTCGATGGCCAGGCTCTACACATGATGCAACCATTTTTAACAATTCTGTTCTCAGAGGTAAGTCTATAAGGCATCCGCATTTTTTGTTTAATGTTACTTATTAACAGAGGCTTAACAAAAATAATTGTCTTTTACAGCTCAATGTGACGCTGGTCATTTTGGCAATGGATGGATGCTGGGAGACAATGCCTATCCAAACCGACGATATCTGTTGACTCCTATATTAAATCCAATCACAGACGCGGAAAAACGATACAACAAAGCACATGTTAAAACAAGGAATACAATTGAAAGGTATGTATGTAAATAGTTATAAAAATATTAGTAATTACTCATTACTGTTCTTTTTTATGTTCATTTTCTTATTATTTTATTTATTACGATCTCTCACAAATAATAAACATAACAAGCTTAACTCTTGTACTGTTGCATTTGAAATGTGCTTCTTTAACTAAGGAAAAATAATTTCATAAATTAATATTTATTTTTCAGAACATTTGGTATATGGAAACGTCGGTTTCCTATTGTGGCACTGACACTACGGCTGTCCCTACGGAAAGTACAGGCAGTTATAATTGCCACTGCAGTATTGCACAATATTTGTCGCGACTACAGGTTGGATGATATTGCACCAGAAGCAGATTTGCCAACAACATATGATACTGAAATAGTAACGAATGTAGATGAAGATATGTTAGAGAGATCAACATTGATCAACAATTTCTTCAGTTAGATGTAAAGCTAAAATGTTTTATTGTTGTGTATATTTTATCGTACATAATCTGATTTTCTCGTTTTGTTTTAAATACACTATGGTTCATTAAATTGTTCTTTATTTTCATTGTTGGTATAAATTGTATTTTTTACTTTGGTACAATTATTTTTTTTAAATAAAACATTCCTTTTGATATCGTCTTTATTATTTACAAGGGACAATAATATTATAACACAAATAATAAAATTAAAGAAAAGGAAATCGTATTGAAAAAAGGAAAAAATTGGGGATATTCATGGACAGCAGATCACTTACCATCGGGTGACCTGTTTGCTTGTTTGCCGTACCTGTGCAATAGTAGAGACTATCAGAGAAATTTTAAAAATAATCGAAATAAAAATCAAAAAGTAAACAATTTATACAATTTAGAAATAGCTAGCATATTATTCATTTTTTGCCTTTTCTAGTTTTAGTTTTAACTGTTGAATTTCTAATTGTAACTTTTCATTTTTTAGCTGTAGTTCCAAATTTTGTAGCTTCACATTTTCATTGTGTAAGTTCATGTTAGTAATTTGTGTATCGATGTACTCTTTTTTTGCTGAATAATAAGCAGCTATCGCTGTATTTCTAGAATTTCTGCTGTCTGCCAGTATTTTTTTCTTTACTGGAACAAAAGGAAGTATGCGATTGATAAAATTGCAAAATGTTAAATACATTTATCAAATACTTTCAGATACGACACAGAAAGAACAACCTTGCGATACAAATATACAGGTTTAAGTATTTAGTAGGTAGAAATATAAAAACAAAGAAATGTATATAGATGTATATAGTTATTTATAAATATATACATCTATATAAATGATAGACATCTACGTCTCCTAAGCGTGTTCTACGATACAGACATCATTATGAATACTCTGAAGAATTGTTCAATTTGATCACCTCCTCTTCATTCCTAACAGAACGCGTGCTAGCTTGTGAAGCCATGGCTTGATGGTCCAAACTATATCGTAACAACGTAAACAGTTCGCAAATTCTTTCTCTACCGCACCGTGAAGCTGTAGAATTATTTGCCGTCACCCGTGTTCACTCCTTCCTATAATCCTGAGTTTTTACGCCATAGTGTGAAGGGGCATCTTAGTAGACCGGCATAATTCTATCGAATGGCATGGGACTGCCGTCTGATGCCATTTGATACTTTGCCTGGACGGCATTTGCGCTTACCATCAGGTGCAGTGCAATAATTACGCCGGGCCAGTTTAAGAAAATTACCTGCTCTAGATGTGTTCTGCTTTCTTGCAGACACATTTGTTCCCAAAACCTGTTGTTGATTTTGGTCCCTAGTCATACTTTCATTTTGACTTGATTCACCTCCAAACTCAACACAACTATTATTTCTATCAACATTTTGATCTTCGGTAATGGTGTCAGGTGCTACACTGTCACCCCCATATTGTACAGTGAATCCGCATACTGTATTCCCGAGTAAGGCGGTCACTCTTTCTAAAGTGTCGTCAGGGGGTATATATTCCTGGGGTCCACCACCCGTCTGTAACAGAAATATTTTTTTTTACAGTTTAGCATTATTAGGTTTTCTGCCTGCCAAAACTTGGGTTACGGAAAATATAATTATGTATTAGAAAACATACCTTAATTTGGTTCATTCGTATTAAGGCGCTGCGTTTGCGGGCATTTTTTTTTAAATTCTCCCACTTCATACGCAGCTGTTGTGGTGTTCGTGGGTAATGGGCTTTAGCATTAAAGTGGTCCGTAATACGAATCCACTCTTCATTTTTAAGTTTATTATTGGTGGCGTTAGTCGCTTTCGTGGTGATAATAGAACTAGACTCTATTAACTCCACAAAATACTTCGTCTCTTCTTTGGAAAGAGGCTTCCCTTTTACCTGTTATGTCGAAATATATTAAAAATCATTATGATAATATACATGTAGGCGACGGAGACAGAATCGTTCTTTAACAATTCATAAATTACCTATACGTAGAGCTCGTTACTACTACGCTGAACAGATTAGCACCGCGTATACGGATTCTTGAGCTTAAATTATTATATGGCCTGAAGTACTGCGATATGTTCCAATTTACAAATTTACACTTAAGAAAGAAATTAAGTACTTACGTGTTCTGAATCCATTTCAGGTGGATGAACAATTATATATTGTGTCAATTATATAATATATTGTACGAGTACAATTTTATTTCAATGACAAGCAAAGAGAATTTAAAACACTACGTTAATGACACCGATTAAAAAGTAAAATGACGTGAAAAATCATTGCTAAATGTATTATTATTTTCGTGTGATATACAATTGGGACGAATTAAATTGTTTTTATTGCAATTATTACTATTCTTGTAACGCTTAATTTTTTATCATATTTTATTTATTTACATAACGGTGAAAGTACATTAATATGCAATGAAATATTCTGCGTAAAACTAAATTGATAAGAGGGAACGGATTGATTTCAATCTACCAACAGAGGCAATCTACTGTAGCCTGGTTTGTTTATTGGCAACATGGTAAGAGACCAATCGAAAAGTAGAAAACAACCCAGATTGATTTCAATCTAATTTTTTCGATTGAATATTGGCAGCGGCCGTTAGTGAGCATATAAAAACGAAATGCGTCGTTTGATGGCACATAAAAGTGTGTGGCGGTAATTAGATAGCTTGTGGCCGATGACACTCAATAGCAACTGTCGGGTGTCGAGTGTACGTTTGTTTATCGACAGAGCAAATATAGTCCCTGCTTTATTTACAGATAAAGCAGTTCTATCGCATGCACAGCGGAAACTGATTGTGATAAAAAGCCGATATGCAAAGATAGTTCCAGCAAGTACCAGTAGATGACGCTAAATGAAGATTTAAAAATGTAGTTATATTAGTTTGTGAAGATTTATAACAATAATTATTTATTGGAAAATCATACGCACTTATTTTAAAATAAAATGCCCTTATATACGAAGTTAAAACATTGAACAACAATATCACCGGGAGAAAGTGCCTCATTAATAAAAATATATAAGTATTTCATGGTATTTCCATGTAAAATATGATGTACTAGCTGTACCCGCGACTTCATCCGCGTGGAATTTAGCAAAAAAGTTAATTTGTTTTTTTTTAATAAAAGAATTTTCTAAAATAAATGTAGCCTAAGTTACTCCTTGTTATATCAGCTACCTGACAATAAAAGTCCCGTCAAAATCGGTTCAGCCATTTCAAAGATTAGCCGGAACAGACAGACAGACAGACAGACAGACAAACAGACAAAAAAAATCTAAGGTCATTTTCGTTATAGGTATCGTGTATATAACGATATGTAGTTGGATTTTTTTTTATTTTCACTTTACAAACAGACACTTCAATTTTATTTATATGTATAGATTATACTGTACGAATTTGAAAGAGTATATAGTAGACAAATGGGTGGCAGTAAATATAGATCTCCACATCAACCTATTGGAACTGATTCTCCAGGAATATTCAGCAGTGGACTTCCTTTGGAAGATTCCTTTTAAAGATAGAGACAGAGAGACAGAGAGATAAACATAGATCAAATATTGCATTTATGTATAGATATTAATAACACGTTGTGTTTTAAACGGTTGATTTAATATAAACAAACGAATACAACCATATTAATTCATACTATTCTCAAGACAATTGATTAAATCAACGTTATTTCAATTCAGCGAACAGATTCAATTGCAGTTGACGTTTGTGCAAGCAATAATGTCAGGGGTCCAGAGGTCGAGTATCTACAGCCAACGAGGTGGAATGAAAACAAGCATACCTCGTCCTGTTTGTTTAGGTATAATAATGATATTGAGAGGATATAAATTATGGATTGCTTTGAAGATGACTAAGTTTGTTTTTGATGAATTTGAGGTGTGAATCTAGGCTGCGACTGTTTTCATAACTTGATATTGTTTTATACGTTTAATAATTATACATTGCGTTCGACGTCACTTGCTTTTTGGTTGCCTCTAAAAACTAGGGCTGTGTTGTCATTCCAATGACAATTCAGCAATTGGGCTGAGTCTGAGATGGCATACCTTTGGCACATTTACTTATTAAAACATTTTTTTTTTTATTTCTCTTTGTTAGTGTCGCCCTTAGTTTCTTGTTTTATTGATATTACGATTATTCTCCTTTTTGTACTTGTGCTGTAATCGTGTCAATAGACATGATCGTAGCCAGTCGTGGGATTAGGGTGGGGCAGCAGTCTCAAAACATATTTAATTAGCAAACTGTACCCACGGTATTCTTCTAAAACACCCTGTATCTATGTTTATAATTCGAATTATCCTAAATACTTTGTTATTACTCACCTGCCTAGTACTTTACCTAGATAATTTATTTTTTTAGAGTTGGTTAGGTACCTGACAGGTCAAAGCCAGGGTGGGGCAAGCGCCCCACTCTGCCCCACCGTAGCTACGCCCATGTCAATAGATAGCATAAGCTCTTAGCTACAAAAGAATAGGTAGATGTGTCAATAGGTTATGACGCTCAAAGTTCGCCGAACTTATTTACGTCCAAAGATTAATACAAGCTTATCGCCAAGCCGGGAACAAATTACAACTTCACAAGCATGAGAATTTTCAACTAAAATATTTGAGTATGACTTAGAATGTGATACTAACATACAACATTCCGTTAACGAATCACATCTTTAACAAATACTTCCAAATCACAACAATGAATTCTATGAAATCGCAAATATGTACACAATACCGAAATTACTACTTATCTCTTAAAAATATTTGTTATAATTTTGACATCCGTCTTGGTTCAGTAAACATTAGCGATAACATTGTTTGTCCAAAATTATTCGGACCAGGGTCACATAATGAGGAGTTCATATCGTATCGTATTTTATACATATTTAATTATATTTAAGGGATATTCGCGTACTTAAAGTTAAAGATGATATCAATAATTATCTGCCTATAAATTATAAACCAATTGTTGGAAGTAATCGCGCAATGCGTTAATGCCGCATTTTGTACTAAAGATTATTATTTAATATCATAAAATAATAATAAATACATACACCTAACATATACATAATTCTGACCCCACACAATATCAGAGACTACGAGAGCCTTTTTGGTCTTACAAAAATTTAGACCCGAAACATTTGTCTCGAAGCGGGGACCTGCGGCCTCTAACTTCACAGATGGCGCTGATCGTCTACCTTTAAAAAAATCTGTTCTGTTCTGTATCAGCCCATATACGTCCCACTGCAGGGCACGGGCCTCCTCTACAATCGACAGTACGATTGAGAGTGGTTAGGCCATATAGTCACCACGCTGTCCTAGTGCGGGTTGGCGGACTTACATACCATAGATTTTTTTATAAATCGCTATGGTATGCAGGTTTCCTCACGATGTTTTCTTCCACCGTTTTAGTGCTTGGTGATTGACTATCAATACACACATGACTCCGAAAAGTCAGAGGTGTGATTCGAACCCGCGAAAAAATGCGTATAATAGAAAAAATACAACCAAATTTAACGGTTCAGCTCTGCTGTTGTTCAGCTGAGGTCCAGGCCTAAGACAAGGAGAGTGGCTTAGTACGGGTTCGGAGATTGCATAAAAGGAGAATTCAAATTCTACTATGAAAATTAGTATCGGTTGTGTCCCTCAATGAAACCTACTTTTTTGTGTAGGGAGAAATATAAATCAATAAATATATAAACATAATTGCGACCCAGGCCCGGAGTTCTTGGAGAAATGGACTTGAAATCCAATAAAAATATTTATTTTGGCTTCGGCTCTGTGTACAAAATGTATTTGATGATAATTATTTAAAATCGCCCGGGATAAAACATGAAAACGTATAAAAACAAACTATAATTTTTTTAAGCAGGATTGGTATCGGATTCAACCAATGACGTTTTACAAATAGACACGTCATACACTAACATAATGGCACAAAAAAATGGCGCGATGCGTATTGTAATTTCAAATTGGTTCGAAGAAAGAGTAAAAAAGCAAGATACATAAGTTAGAAGAAGATGAATAGACTTCGCTAGTTACGTAACAATAAGTGCCGCACGGTTATTGGCCAAAGCGCGTGTGACGTAGCACCAAGCATGAAGTACGGGGTGACGTGGCGAGAGCTGTCAAACGTCGCCATAAGAGCGAATTTATTAATTTTATTTGATAAAAAATTTAATTAGTGGGTACTTGTGCACTAAATAAAATATTTTTTTTTGTTTCACAGTTTCAGAATCATTTATACATTATTTTAAATCACTCTAATCTATTTTTCCGCATTTGGTATTGAGAATACAAATAGTCAGAGAAACGTGTATCCGCGACACTGGTTGAAGCGTGACTAATTGCATGGGAGGCAATTACCTTCCAAACGTCTTGCCATTATAAAGCTCGGACAACGCATCTATGCTTTATAAACATCTTAGGATTCAACGATATTTTTTACCCATACCATGAATGGGCATTCTTCTTTTAGTTGTTTAAAATTGTTCTATATGTTTTCATAAAATTGAGGATAATAATGAATCAAGGTTTTCGTATAGTAATGTAAACATTTACCTTATGCGTTTGATAACTTCAATAATTACCCTATTAAGGAAATAATATTACAAAAATATTGTTCTCGGTATATTGATTCAAAAATTCCGTCGGGAGATGGGCGTGTACTGTGTAATGTTATGACCACATGATGACGAATACACCTTTGTAAATAATTGTCATTTGGGAATTTTTCTGTGATCGCTTTTCCCACGGGAAAACCTCAAGAAAAGACAATACTTAGACTCATATGGGCAAAAGTACAACTATATGACGTATGTGAGTCATTTAAATGTACAAATAATTGAAAATGCACTGTTGTGTTCCGGGTGTAAGGAAATTGAAGACAGAGTAACTACTGGATATAATGAGACTTACACCCATATTCTAAGACGTTCCTCTAAAATTTCTCGACTCCACTCGGCCTTAATTGGAGGAAATCTGTATTCATAGTTGAAAAAGTCTCCTCCACTCAACGTCACTCAATACTTTTCTTTTCTCGAGGAAAATAATCAACTGTCAAACTCAAGGTACCTCGCGACCTACCTTAATGGAAATATTTTCACTATGGAAACAGTGTTTATTATTTACCTTAGTTATTTACATTACTGACTGTCACTTTTCAAGTGAGCATAATATTGAAATGTCAAATAGTTTTTGTTAAATCTGTACCTTATTAACACATCAATGACGTATTTGATGACGTATTTCCTCGACTCAACCTCACTTGAGGATCCTCTAGGAAATAGATATATTTTTAACTAAGCATACCATTTTCGAGAATTCCTCGAATTCATTTTAATCGTCACCTCGACAGAGATAAGGTTATGGAAGATTCGAGGAAACGTCTTACCCCCTTATGCAAAAGAAGTTAGCGCAGTGTTTAGTTGCCGTTAATATGAACTGTCACTTAAAATTTATTCATAACCGTCAAAAATCACTAATCAGCTATATTATAGCGCACTAACTTTAAAATGGCCGGGACCCATGTTTAAGCAAATTTTAAGCAGAAAGATGGCGGATTTTTACTGTCAAATTAGCGTTGTCAATTGTCATCACTGGTTATTTATTTAAAGTTATAAGTAATAAATTATTTTAATTATAATGTGTTGTGCAAAAAGTTCTCTAAGTTGGCCGTCGAAATATCCGTCGGCATAAAAATATATAAAGTAGTGAATATTGATGTTGATGTAGTTCGAGTGTTCGATGTGGCTGCGGAACTATCAGTAAATACACAGGTAAGCCGAACTGATACTATACTATATCAGCCTATATTTGGGTGCCGGATTACTTTACGTAGCATAGAAATGTATACAAATCGCTATGGTGTGCAGGTTTCCTCACGATGTTTTAATGCATGCCATGAGGATTCCCTATCAATAAAAACATGATTCCGAAAAATCAGGTTTGCCCTGGGACTAGAAAGCGCGACCACCGTGTCCATGTTGGCAGCCGCGTCTGGCCCATTTACCAACAGGCCACAGTGCATTCGAAATGGTCTTATTTACGATTAATTAGAGAAACAAAGTTACTGTAATGTTTCAAGTTTCTGCATTAAAACAACCACACAGCTTGTTTGAACTAACCTAATCAAAACCTTTTTACTCATAATTTCAAATTTATCTTATTGAATGGCTACATTCTGATCTCAAAGTTAAAATCAATTGTTTCAGGAGTTGAACAACAACACAAATATTTGGAGAGAGGTGCTGTACCATCTATATATCCATGGAACATAAAAACAATTTTTGAAGAGGTTAAAGCAAGAAATGAAAGCAAGTAGAAGAAGATAAATAAGAAGACATATTTTTGATCAGTCATCAACATTGAAGTGCATTGAGGACTTAGTACCAATTACCAAAGATATAACGTCCCAACAAGTTTGTTTGTTCATTTTAGCCACAGAAGTCCACTGTTGGTCTCTTAATTATGTTCACATCAACCTTTTGGAACTTGCCCGCATCATGTGGTTAAAAACAAATCATTATTGTGGTCTATCATAATGCAAGCATCAAATTCTTTTTCAATTTGAGTCATGATGTAGATAGATTTAGAGGTTTTGTAAATAAAAATTTTGCACTACATGTACTACATTTTATTTCTTAAGTTTTCATAGTTACATTTATATCAAATATATTTTCCAAATAATGCACCTTTAAAGTAGTTATAGACAATTAAATATTATTTCAAAATTATAATATTTATTACACAATTATTTTTCCTTATATACCTTAGTATCTATAAAAATATGTTGCAAATAATCATATTACTGTGTATTTTGCCCGGACAATATCCTTGAATATAGGGTAATAAAATATGGTCAGGTATTTTAGTAACAATATGTATTTATTTATTGAAAAATTACATTTATTTAACTATATAATATTTGGGTCCCAAAGTAACAAGCCCCTGTCTTGGGCACTCAACCCTGCAACAATGGGTGTGTGTGGAAGGTTAACAATTTATGAAAACAACATTTAAAAATAAAAAAAAAGCAAACTTAATGTAACTCCAGGTCGTGGTCTAGAATAGGTTGGCACGATTTGCGGAGTAAAAACTATCGGAGGCGGTAGGGATTGGGTCCCAGATTATATGTTTTTACTGTTATTACAAGGTAATGCATAGTTTTCGAATAATTAATTAAAATAGTTACTAACCTCAAATCACATATTCGGTAAAACGGAATGTAATTATGGGCGATTGACAATCATATCAATAAATAACATGTCAAATATATTGTACATAGTTTAAAATTAAGTGAAACGGAACGTAAATACGGTAGATTATAAATGTTCTTTTGCTTTATTTGTTTTATAACAATCTTGTTAAAAGTTAAAACACATTATGTTCCGATGGAAGTTTAAGGATAAAATAAGTCGAATTTGTTCCAAAACTGACTTAAGTCTTCACATAGTCTTTTGGGGAACTTTTTATAAATGCTTTTTGTTTTATTTGTTTATTAACAACTTAGAAGATATGTTCCGGTGGTAGTTAGTATAACCTTTGCGGGTAAAATAGGTCGACGTTGTCCCAAAACCGACTTCGAGCACCCCTACTTCACGTAGACTTTTGGGTACTACCCCTAGAGTGTTTATAAAAAGCCGGAGGCGCGGAGGGAGAGCAGCCCCCGCCCGCCGTAACTAAGGATAGGCGACCGTGCGAGCCGTAGCGGCTGAGGCTGGTCGCCGAAGGCGACCAGAAAGCCGAAGCTGCGGAGGTGAGCGTGGGTGCCTATCCTTTGTTACGCAAGGGCGAAGGGGCTGCACTTCCCGCAGCGCCGGAGACGTTGCAGAAGTAACTTTTGTTTTGACAACAAGTATTTTGAGGTTAAGTTACTTTAATTGGGTTTTCTCAGGAATGGTGCGTTACCTTTTCATGGGAGTGGTACCTGAGGCTTAGGGAACTCCCCCCTACCCCCTCCACCCCCCACCTACCCACAATTCGTGCCAACGTATTCTAGACCTCACCCTAACTCCAACACTATTTATGTAACATTATTAATAATAGCTGTCGGGCCCGGCTTCGCCCGGGTGCAGATAGTTTTTGAGTCCAATCCACATCAAGAACATATTATTTCGCGTGTCTACTAACTATATTTCCCGCGTGCCGTCGACTATATTTCCCTTCCGTAGGAGAGGACATCCCGTGCCAACAATTTGAATTTGAAAGAGTAGAAAATATGTATATTTGGTTTCCTGACTCATCCCACGGGAACACTACATTTTTCGGGATAAAAAGTAGCCTATGTGTTAATCCAGGGTGTCAGCTATCACTATACCAAATTTCATCAAAATCTGATGAGCCGTTTTTTCATGAAAGAGTAACAAACATCCATACATCCATACATCCATACATCCATACTTACAAACTTTCACCTTTATAATATTAGTAAGGATAATAGGAAATATGTATGTTAGGATGTGTGTGTGTGTGTGTGTGCATGTGAGAGAAAATGTGTATATTAATTCATTTGTCAATGTAAGACATATACACTACTTGGTTGTTGAAGGATTATTTAATAGCATAATTTTCTTCCTTACAGCAGTTCTTTATATCACATTTTTAATAATTGTAGTAGTATAAATTCGGAATTGGAGGTAATGGGAATGTTGGCAAAAATAGATCTGACAGCACTTATTGGTATTTTTATATTATGCTTATTTTGCCCGGCAGCTAATGCAGTGGGATTATTTTGTATAAAATTCTATATTAGTAAACAAATAATTTTATATTATATTAGTAATAAAATATATGTCTCATAAGAAAAATTGGAATATCTTATAACTTAATGTTGTGTGAAGATTATAAGAAAAATATGTGTATTTAGGTATAAATGTCAAATGTTGTTTAGTAGTGAATAATATGAGTTGATGTTCCGAATTCAAATTAAATATAAACACACTCTTCTGATAATCATTACACAACGTTCAACTTGCAAGGTGTTTCAATTTTTCTGATGAGAAGTATAGTAAAGTTTAATATAATATGTAATTGAGTTCTACCAATAATGGTATATTTTCAGGAGTAATTTCTTAAAATCTATTTGCTTAAGTACACTTTGTTTCTTGAATAGTTTCTGAGCCAACTAATATATCGGGTGATCCGGCAAGATATAACCTCTCTTCTTATCCTTGTATCAAAATATTGTTACCGACAACCTTGCTGTCAGTAAATTATGTTTCTAATATAGCCAAATCTATTATTTTCTGAGTGCTGAAAAAGAAACAAATGTTATTACCAATATGTAGCCTTAGGGAAATACAATATGAAGACGTATGTTTAAAATACTTACTACAACAAATAATCATACTTTTGTCCAGTTCGCATTTTAGGCGTAAATATCACAATAACGTCATCCACAAAGATCACTACATTAGCTCTCAAAAGCACTCCGATTTCAACATTTTAAGATAAATTTATATGTTCAAAAACAAACAAAACAAACAACATAGACAAATACGTTGTCTTTTTTGAATTCCATAGACAAAATCTGTTTGAAATTACAGAGTATAGCACTGAACAGTGAATGATGAGGGAATGAAATCAATTTTTTTCCATATAGTGGCAACATTCACGGCCTAATTTGCCGTATTAGATACTAAACGTCAAAAGGAATCTTATGAATAATTATGCGTGGCTGACCGTAATCAACGTTTTATCTCCTCTTAAAAATATTTAACTAATTTACGTTATTATGGTTGATTAGCGATTTCTTATGAATAAGGGGGTTAGAATACGTGTGTTAATATCATGTGTCTCAAGATGGCGAGCGCAGTGGACTACCAAGCATTACTTTGTCATTCATTGTTCAATTGTTGCCCATTGTTGTTTGGTTTTGCTAATGTGCTTGAGCGGTCGTATCGCTTACTATCAGGTGAATGGCAAGCTCATTCATCAGTCATCTGTCATTCGTCGTCATTCATCTCAATCTCAAGATCCTAAAATATTTTTAGTCTCACAGAACGCAGTACTACTTTTTAAAAAATCTTCCTTTACAATCCAATCATGTCATATCAAATAAAGTTAAAATACGCAATGTTTTCTAAGAAGGTACATGTTGTGGCCGCTATCGCACAATCGGCGCCAAATCTTACTCGTACTATCTGTTGATAAGAATTGATAACGAGTGGCCACGCGAGTTAGACCAAGTGCTTTGCCCTTGGCGATTCGCTAGGACCACTTGATATCTGTTGTTTTAAGGAAGTATTTCAGAAATTTTGCATTGATATCAGCTTTGAAGTGCGACGCATTATCGTATGCTTATACTGTACCCTATAAGCCCATATACGACCCATTGCAGGCCATGAGCCTCCTCTACAATCTAAACTACGATTGAAAGGGGTTAGGCCATATAGTCCACTAAACTAGTCGACTGCGGGTTGGCAATTTGGTCGTATACCTAAATACGTACGTAAACGTAAATTGCAGCTTATTCAAAAACCTCATTGTCACCAGCTTGACTGAGCCCCTGGCATTACCAAAATCAATGAGCGAAGGTGCTTATTTAATATCGGGCTAGTTGACGTTTACCTAATATATATTTGGCTTATTAAGCTGGCTTACTTCTTTCATTCCGAAAATCATGTTCTAAAAACTACTCCAATGGTAAATCCACAGAACCTAAGATGTTTATAAAGCATAGATGCGTTGTCCGAGCTTTATAATGGCAACACGTTTGGAAGGTAATTGCCTCCAGTGCAATCAGTCACACATCAACCAGTGTCGCGGGTACACGTTTCTCTGACTATCTGTATTCTCGAAACCAAATGCGTAAGAATAGATTAGAGTTATTTAAAAAAAAGTACAAATGATTCTGAAACTGTGAAACAAAAAAAAAATTATTTAGTGCACAAGTACACACTAATTTAATTTTTTATTAAATAAAATTAGTAAAATCGCTCTCATGGCAACGTATGACAGCTCCCGCCACGTCATTCTGTACTTCATGCTTAGTGCTACGTCACACGCGTTTTGGCCAATAACCGTGCGGCACTTATTGTTACGTAAGTAGCGAAGTCTATTCATCTTCTTCTAACTTATGTTTCTTGCTTTTTTACTCTTTCTTCGAACCAATTTGAAATTACAATACGCATCGCGCCATTTTTTTGTGCCATTATGTTACACCCGTATTCACAAACAATACTATGAGGACGCATAGTATAGCCAAACGCACAGAATTGTCAATTTTGATTCATAAACAATACTTGAGTGATGAGTGACACTATGCGTTCACTTAAAGAGACCCTCAGGTAAAGAAACTCAACAGCTATTTTACGCAACGCATAGTGTCGATTGAAAACGTAAGTGACAGCTGTGAATGTAAATTACCATTTCATTTTATGTATTTTGCACTAAGGTTTTCTGTTAGGTTTTATCCATTTTCAATACAATGGATTACAGCAGCGAGGAGAAGTTCGACAATTATGTTGATGATACTCATCTTCCTGCGTTCGGTAAGGGCACCGAACGCAGGACGATAAGTGCAAGAAATATTATTCGAGATTTCAGGATCAGCCCATATACGTCCCACTGCAGGGCACGAGCCTACTCTACAATCAAGAGTACGATTGAGAGTGGTTAGGCCATATAGTCGACCACGCTGGCCTAGTGCGGGCGGGTCGAGATTTACAAAATCCTTTTGATTTTTACAATGACAAACCATTTAGAAGACGCTATCGATTTACTAGGGATATTGTTCTTCATGCACTTTTGCCACTAGTCTGAAAGAGGCCTTTCAATACCGCCTATTCGCCAATTACTTGTGGCCTTAAGATTTTAATCATCTGGGAGTTTTCTGTTAGTAAACGGACTAGGGGGGTTACTATAGAATCCGTAACGAAGCACGAAACTTCGGATAACGGATGTCAGTGACGAAATAAATGTACCACAGAGTATGTGAACCATCCGAAATGTTGAAAATTCATCGTAACCATAGACTAACTTCGGACTGAATGATAATTGTCATAGATATTCTTATGGATTTTAGAAGGAGAAAAACAGCATTATCTGTGATCATTATTCTCCAACAGTGTTGCCACCTAAGTGAATTTTCCACTATTTATATGGTAATTTAGACCACGCATGTAGTGGGGAAAAATGATATTTATTGGTTAGTGGTTTTTCTAGATGATTTGCAGTGCTCGAAAATTATAGAAAAGATAACGTAGGTTAATTTTCTGACGTTTCACTTCTATCGGATGTGAATTGCAATACTTTTTTACAAATCTTTATTTAAAATAATATTACGTGTTTTAATTTTTAATCATAGCCGTGCAGGGCTATCAAGAATAAATGATTTCTTTCTTTCTATTTGTTTTAGATAAATGATTTGTCCCACGGAACCCTAAATATTTTTTACAGCAAACTAAATCGAAGAAACATAATGAACTCAGACACTCTCTTGTCATAGTAGGTATTTTTAAAAATAACCGCAAAATTTAAGAGATATTTTTTTTGCGGTACTCTAATTTGTTATTCAAAACTTAAATAGCCCAAGTTACTCCCGCAAATTTAAATATAGCACGACATAAAAGAGTAGAAATTAATTAATTGGGAACTAAAAGCAAAACATTTCCTAGCAACACCAGAATGGAGTACACGAGCTGTCAGTCATTGCTATTATTCGACATTTTTCACGAGTTTTTTTAGAATAGTGTGTTAATTTCGAATCGTGAACAATAAAACTAAGTTATCATGAACAAAGTAATTCGAGGCGGAGCCCGTGAAATAATATACAAAGTTTTGATGTGGTGTATGGACGAATATAAAGCCGAGAAGTTGTTAACAAATTAAGACGATGTTTACAAACGAAGGGCTGATTGTACTGGTAAGTAATAGTTGAAAATTGTACAAAACACTAAAAAGAACGAACTAACATATGCATATAATGGATATTCTTATGATTACCAATGAATATTGTTTATTTAACCATATTTTTGAGGTTATACAAACATAAACATAACCTGGAGTATTTATAGCAGACTGCCACATTTTGAGCATCGTCACTTATTCTTTCATTTATTAAAAAAATTATACACAAGTACAAATAATTCAATAGGACGTAAACTATTTCAAGAAACATTATTTTTAAAATAACATTCTTTGTTTGTCCACATTAGTCTAAAATACATAGTATAACGGAAACAGGAAAAGTAAAATATATTTGGTGTTTTTTTCTAAATTATTTATTTCTTGATTGTACATCTCGGTATACTAATATTTTTTTGTTATTGTTTTAGGTGTTTCTGAGAGTTCATTACGCACGGATAGCGTTACATGGTGCTGAAAAAGGTGGAAAGTTTTCGTCGAAAGAAAAGAAAGGGTCGTCCTTCAAAGGCAATAGACGATTTTGATACATGTGCGATTCGACAGAAAATTTATTTCTTTTATATCGTTCAAAAAGAAGTGCCTACAATTAGTTAAATATAAGCCAAATAAAGGGAATACATTGGTTATGATGAGCGATACTGCAGACTATTGCATAATAAATAAAATATTTTTAACGAAACAGTATTTTTTATTCCCTTATAACTAATAAAATATATTTATGGCGATTACATATGTTTTGTCAGGAAAAATAACCTTTATTATTTCTTATTTATACGGTCTACCGTATAATAAAAGTCCCGTCAAAATCTGTCCAGCCGTTCTCGAGATAAGCAATTACAAACAGAACGACAGACAGACAAAAACTCTTTTCAGATCATTTTTGGTATAGATATCGTGTAGGTATACGAGTATAACGATATGTAGTTGGACAAATTTGTTTAGTTTCACTTTACAAACAGACACTTATTTTTTATTTATGTGTATGCCACCGCAATGTCTATTTCTACCGTGAAACAACACTGCGTAAATGCACTGTTGTGTTTCGGATTGAAGGACATTGTAGCCAGAGTAACTACTGGACATATTGAGACTTAACATCTTATGTCTCATGTCTTAAGCTACATTGTGAGGAATAGAAAAGTCAATATTACTAATAAGTATCTTACAAGTAGTTACATAATAAAACAATGTGATATATAGTGCATATTTTAATTTTCTCTAATAACAAGCTTACATATGAGTTTCAAACACATTCAATGTTATGGCATAGTACCTACCTATTTGTTTTGATAAACTCTATATGATAAAAATTAGACAGTCACTTTTGAACAAAATATTAATTGAAATCTTTTATTACATGCATAAAAACTTCAATTGTTTGTATTGTATCTTGTTTATTTAAAACTTTTTCCAAAAGTTAATTAAGAAGCATTAATTATAACCAACCATAAAGATGTCAGGAAAGGAATAGGTTTTGTTAGAATGAGTTTAGATAAATAATAAAACAAACTAATATCTACCTATCTACTTTAGAGCAAAATCAAAGTATAATTATTTCTAATTTTAATAAAATCAATATAAAATTATTATCCAATCAAACTATATTAACTTTACATAATAAGTATTTAACCTAATGTGAAGATCATCAGTTAATTTAAATAATATATTTTTTTCAATTGCTTTCTTAAATTATTTATATGAAACAGAAACTCTTTCAAATGGATGTAATATACTGTAATTGAATTGTCAAGAAATGTACATACATACTTAAAAAATGGAAAGAATTATTTGTAGTGCTTTATATACATAAATATAAGTTAGTATAACTTGTTTCACACAAATTACTGCCAGGTAACAAATAAAATATTTATTTCAACATATTCCTTTTCCTTTTTACAACAGTTTTCACTAATGATTGAAGATTTGATGTTCATTATCCCAGAAAAAAGAGGATCTCATTGTTGTGGTTGAATCATCCGCAAAGTACCAAGCGATAACTTCAAGTAGTTAAATCCTGTAACCCAAAATAGTAATCTATTAAAACATATTTACAACCTAGTGTTTCATGTTATTTATACACTACCAAATCATTCCAAACACAAGTAATTAACTAACTAAAGACTTTAATCATATACTTTGTGAATATTGATAACGTGTGTGTGACTATTAACTGTATTAAATAACCACTAGTGGAACTTCTTTCCATCCCAACAAAGTTGCATGTTTGAGCGCGACACGTATAAGTAGGTAAAATATTTGTTAGGCGCTTGAAGGAAATATAACAAGGAATATCAACCCAGTTCGATAATTGATCATTATGGCATTAAATAGATATAATAATTTAAAAATAAGAAACTTATTGTGTTAATAAAATAATTTGTACAAATACTTACTTTTGTCAACATTAAAGAATTTTAAACATTGAATTTTAATTATAATAATATCTCCATATACAATGTACTCTGTGAAATATTATTTATTTATCTACGTTTCTTGTAAATGTTTACAATTTAATTTTTTTACGTTTTGACGTTTGATAGTTGATACTTGTTGTTTTTTTACATTTAACCTATCTAAAGGCAAAAGTCCCAGCCGTACAGCCTAGTGTAATATATTGAAATTCTTCAATTTATGTTATTTTATTAGGAAGTGAGAACCATAGGCTCGCCCATGTCATGCTTTAAATAAATTAGTAAAGGTGCTTTATTGAGATTTTATATGACAGCTCCTGTGCCACAGGCTAGGCGGTTAGCTGATGATGCCATGCCGCGAAACGAAAGGCCACGGGTTCGATCCCCGCACCGAGAGAAAGGTTTGTGAGGCCCACAAATATTTTTTGTGGGCCTCTTTGTGGGGGGTCAGGATTATGTATGTAACGATGGTGATGTTATTTATTTATAATATGAAACTAGCTGTGCCCGCGACTTCGTCCGCGTGGATTTTAACAAAAACATTATTTTTCTAAAATAAAATATTTTTTCTAAAATAAATGTAGCCTAGTTACTCCTTATTATATCAGCTACCTGACAAAAAAAGCCCCGTCAAAATCGGTCCAGCCATTTCAGACATTAGCCGGAACAAACAGACAGACAGACAAAAAAAATAAAGTTTTTGTTAAATTCCACGCCGACGAAGTTGCGGGCATATAAATAAAATTGAAGTGTCTGTTTGTAAAGTGAAAATAATAAAAAATGTCCAACTACATATCGTTGTATACACGATACCTATAACGAAAATGACCTTAGAATTTTTTTTGTCTGTCTGTCTGTTTGTTCCGGCTAATCTCTGAAATGGCTGGACCGATTTGACGGGACTTTTTTTGTCAGGTAGCTGATATAATAAGGAGTAACTTAGGCTACATTTATTTTAGGGAAGTTCTTTAAGTATTTTAGAAAAATAAAGTTTTTGTTAAATTTCACGCGGACGAAGTTGCGGGCATATAAATAAAATTGAAGTGTCTGTTTGTAAAGTGAAAATAAAAAAAAAATGTCCAACTACATATCGTTCCATACACGATACCTATAACGAAAATTACCTTAGATTTTTTTTGTCTGTCTGTCTGTCTGTTAGTTCCGGCTAATCTCTGAAATGGCTGGACCGATTTTGACGGGACTTTTATTGTCAGGTAGCTGAGATAATAAGGAGTAACTTAGGCTACATTTATTTTAGAAAAAATCTTTTATTTTAGAAAAATAAAGTTTTTGTTAAATTCCACGCGGACGAAGTCGCGGGCACAGCTAGTTTCATATAAATAAATAACATCCCCATAGTTACATACATAATCCTGACGCCCCACAAAGAGGCCCACAAAAAAATATTTGTGGGCCTCACAAACCTTTCTCTCGGTGCGGGATCGAACCCGCGGCCTTTCGTTTCGCAGGCGGCATGGCATCATCAGCTAACCGCCTAGCCTGTGGCACAAGAGCTGTCATATACCAATATAACAATCTAATTAAGTTATTTTTATATTACATAAAATCTCAATAAAGCACCTAAATTACTAATTTATTTAACGCATGACATGGGCGAGCTTATGGTTCTTACTTCGTATGTAATAAAAGAACTTAAATTGAAGAATTTCAATATATTGCACTAGGCTGTACGGCTGGGACTTTTGCCTTTAGATAGGTTAAATGTAAAAAAACAACAAGTATCAACTATCAAACGTCAAAACGTATAAAAATTTAAATTGTGAACATTTACAAAAAACTTAATTATTAAATAATACATTGTATATGGAGATATTATTATAATTAAAATTCAATGTTTAAAATTCTTTAATGTTGACAAAAGTAAGTATTTGTACAAAATATTTTATTAAAACGGTAAGTTTCTTATTTTTAAATTATTATATCTATTTAATGCCATAATGATCAATTATCAAACTGGGTTGATATTCCTTGTTATATTTCCTTCAAGCGCCTAACAAATATTTTACCTACTTATACGTGTCGCGCTCCAACATGCAACTTTGTTGGGATGGAAAGAAGTTCCACTAGTGGTTATTTAATACAGTTAATAGTCACACACACGTTATCAATATTCACAAAGTATATGATTAAAGTCTTTAGTTAGTTAATTACTTGTGTTTGGAATGATTTGGTAGTGTATAAATAACATGAAACACTAGGTTGTAAATATGTTTTAATAGATTACTATTTTGGGTTACAGGATTTAACTACTTGAAGTTATCGCTTGGTACTTTGCGGATGATTCAACCACAACAATGAGATCCTCTTTTTTCTGGGATAATGAACATCAAATCTTCAATCATTAGTGAAAACTGTTGTAAATGGAATATGTTGAAATAAATGTTTTATTTGTATTTTATTTGTTACCTGGCAGTAATTTGTGTGAAACAAGTTATACTAACTTATATTTATGTATATAAAGCACTACAAATAATTCTTTCCATTTTAAAGTATGTATGTACATTTCTTGATGTTTCAATTACAGTATATTACATCCATTTGAAAGAGTTTCTGTTTCATATAAATAATTTAAGAAAGCAATTGAAAAATATATATTATTTAAATTAACTGATGATCTTCACATTAGGTTAAATACTTATTATGTGAAAATAATAAGATATCAGATAGTACAAATAATTATTTCCATTCAATTTTAAGTATGTCTATATTTCTTGATGATTCAATTACAGTATATAACATTCATTTCAAAGAGCCTACTTTCTGTTTCATCGAAATAATTAAAGGAAGCATTTGAAAAAAAAATTTTGTCAAAATTAACCGGTGATCTTCAAATTAGGTTAAATTATTATTATGTGACGATATTAAGATACCACATATTACAAATAATTATTTCCATTCAATTTTGAGTAGGTATGCGTCTATATTTCTTGATGATTCAATTACAGTACATTACATCTATTTGAAAGAGTTTCTGTTTCATATAAATAATTAAAGGACGCACTTGAAAAATATATATTGTCAAAATTAACCGGTGATCTTCACATTAGGTTAAATACTTATTATGTGAAATTAATATAGTTTGATTGGATAATAATATTATATTGATTTTATCAAAATTAGAAATTACTTTGATTTTGCTCTAAAGTAGATAGATATTAGTTCGTTTTGTTATTTATCTAAACTCATTCTAACAAAACCTTTTCCTTTCCTGACATCTTTATGGTTGGTTATAATTAATGCTTCTTAATTAACTTTTCGAAAAAGTTTTAAATAAACAAGATACAATACAAACAATTGAAGTTTTTATGCATGTAATAAAAGATTTCAATTAATATTTTGTTCAAAAGTGACTGTCTAATTTTTATCATACAGAGTTTATCAAAACAAATAGGTAGGTACTATGCCATAACATTGAATGTGTTTGAAACTCATATGTAAGCTTGTTATTAGAGAAAATTAAAATATGCACTATATATCACATTGTTTTATTATGTAACTACTTGTAAGATACTTATTAGTAATATTGACTTTTCTATTCCTCACAATGTAGCTGATATTGAGCTATGAACATACCAATAATCATAAGGTGGAAAGAAAACAATTTTATTTAGTAATATCAAAAGTTTAATAAAATGTGTTAATTACTATCTACAATTAATTTATTTAAGTGTTTTATTGCAATATTTTTTGGGTACAAAAAGTATAAATAAGATAAACTTTGAAGAAACACCTTTAAAAGATTTCCTCTTAAATAAAGTTTAGGGGGTCTTCTCGTTGTAAATATCAGCCAAAATATAGTTGTATCCTTTTTGCCATCTTTTTGGTTTGTTTGAAATGTCCACCATGTTCTACACTATATTCTTTCACATTGACACCAATATTTATTCAATAATCAATTTATCATAAACTGTAGGTAATAGGTATTGCCGTTTTGTTCTTGTTAAATGTTTTTCTCCATTATACCGGTTTTGGGTTTTATTTTGAATTATCCCTGTATTTTTTGTCGGGAGTACATTGTTATTTTACGCCACAGTCAAAAACAAATCTTGAAATAATAATATCGAGTCTCATTGTGATTGTGAACGTCCTATCGCGTCGTATAAACTTATTTACTCGTCTGTGATATAAACGGTACGCTTCATCTCGTACTTTTAATTCCTGGTGGTGTGCATCCTCTTCCCCACTATAATTTCCAAGATATTCACAGGCATTTCTAATATCCAGGGCAAACAATCTTCATTTTTTGTTGAGCTGCGTTATTGTTGTTCGAACTTTTATTACTAGTTTTTCTTATAATCACTGCTGTTACATGCCATTTTAATTAAGCCTTTTAGTTAAGATTTTGCACTTGATATATGGTTTAAAGTCACTCCACAAACAAAATTAAAAATTTTATCGAGACTTTGGGAAATATGCAATGAAATATGACATTGTCGTCCATGTTGATTTAAAATTTTCGTCTCTGACAGTTATTTCGGACGACGAAGTATTGACGAAAAATTCAAATCATTCGTTCTTTTTACGGATTTCGTGTAACGAAGTAACATCCGTCCGAAAAATGTCACGAAACTTCGAGTTACGGATTCTATAGTAACCCCCTAGATGCGATTGCCAACATTTTCACGGTGGTCGCGGGTTCGAATCCCAGTGCACACCTTTGACTATTTGGAGTCATGTGTGTATTGATTCAAATTCAAATTCAAATATTTTATTGATACATAAACAAGCTTACAGATATTGTATGTGTACGTTAACAACTGCATTAGTTCGGGAGAACTGTGTCGCAGTCATTAGCGCCCACCTCCAGGAGGGAAGACAATCGTATCACAAAAATATTCTTTGATAGTCAATCACCACGCGTTAAAAAGGTGAAGGAAAACATCGTTAGGAAACCTGCATAGCATAGCGATGTATAAAAATTTCTATAGTATGTAAGTCCGCCAACCCGCATTAGGCCAGCGTGGAGGACTATATGGCCTTACCACTTACAATCAATCTCTCGATAGTAGAGGAGGCCCGTGCTCTGCAGTGGGACGTACATGGGCTGATGCAGATACGGGAGTTTTCAAGTTAGTACCTAATCATCTACGTATTTGGATGCATGCTGCCTCCAACAGGTCACTGTTGAAATCATTGGGGTGGGGGGAGGCCTATGTATGTTAACACCCACAATTTACCGCTCAAAAATGTGGGAAATAAATTTTAATAAATATTTGGAACGTAAATATTTGAAGTTGTCAAAGACGTCACTCACGAGTAATTCGCGGGACATGCGCGGACACCAATTGTCAAACACCAGAGAGAAATTAGCAACAGTAATTGACCAATCACTGATCCGAATTGGACACTGTGCGTTCCCATAGTAAAAGGGTGACTCAAGTATTGTTTATGAATAAAAAGGCTGAGCGGAACGATCACTATGAGAAATGTCTTACTTAGCATAGGGTTACTTCAACACTGAGTAAAGTATTGTTTGTGAATACGGGCCTTAGTGTATGACGTGTCTATTTGTAAAACGTCATTGCACAGAACAGTTGAATATGGTTAAAAAGGCCTTAGCCGTCAAAATGTATCAAAACCAGTGTCGTCGTTTTCGAAACACAAAACCCCAACAAAACTAACATAGAAAGCTTGCAATAGTCGATTTAAAATATCGATAAAATTATGAAAATGTCTTTGTTATAAGACTGGAATTTATTTTATCGATATGCTTAATGGTTTTTCCTGATAGAGTTATTTCATTATTCATTAGTATTATGTCGATAGACAGAAAATAAATAAGACTACAATATCTAATATTGAAAGTTAATCTTAATTTGTATACTATTTTACAAATCTATATGTACAAGATTTTCAAGATTTTCAGCTATGTGTGAGTTATTAACATTTTTATTATTGGAAAGGCACATATATTATAATTAAATTATGATTTTTTTTACGTCAATAGCTTCAATGGTTTTGATTTTTCATACAATATTTAATTTTTTCATCCCCATGATTCAGTTTTTCCATAAGCGTTGCACGTAATTATTTTTGGTTTGTATATTACTTATGATAAATATTTTTTTATCGTCTTCTGTTTAACAAAAATAAATACTTATAAAGAATCGTACTGGATTGTTGGATTATATTGGAATCCAATTGTCTCTACCGGCCTTTATCAACTCATTCTTGGAAACCTATAACCGAATGAGTTACTATATTATAAAGTATACGAGTATTCAGACACAAACAAAATATGTATGTTGTTCTCAAGTTGGCGGAGGTATGACATTAAAACATAAGGATAGGTCATCAACGTTATCAAACGTTACGAGTGCTACAACTTAAAATTACTCAAGGATTTGATTAAATTTTCTTTGTTTAATTCCTATGAAAACTGATTTACAAGCATACGAAATCTATAACTACATCAACATAGTTACTATTTATATGACTACAACACTGCGTGACATGTGACAAACTTCGAAGTAGACATAACAAAAAAATATGAGTCGTATACATTGTTTCTTATTGGTCCGTGTATATGTTATGGGCCAAGTGATTAATGCGAGCAGTATTCATAAATTTCATAATGCCCGGGCAGTATGAATATAGCAGAGCCGTATCGGGCCAAGCCAAGTGATTAATTACAATCTAAACTCACCTATTTATCACATTGCCCGGGCATTATGAATATGGCTACATGATGATCGGGCAGTGTGATTAATAGGTGATTTTTTACGTGGTGTGCTGCCGCATTGTCGCATCTGCGATAGACCCATAAATTAGAAAGGTTGAATTGATCTGCTTATATTTAGTTGTTTTTTAACGTCCGAAATATTATCTTCAGAAAAAAATTAGTGTACCCACTTTATGGATCAGTTAGGTCGACTGTGCCCCAAAACCGACTCGGAACACCCCGACTTCACGTAGTCTTTTGGCTACCGACCCTAGAGTGTATATAAAAAGCCGGAGGCGCGGAGGGAGAGCAGCCCCCGCCCGCCGTAACGAAGGATAGGCAACCGTGCGAGCCGCAGCGGCTGAGGCTGGTCGCCGGAGGCGACCAGCAAGCCGAAGCTGCGAAGGTGAGCATGGGTGCCTATCTTTTGTTACGCAAGGGCGAAGGGGCTGAACTTCCCGTAGCGCCGGAGACGATGCAGAAGCTAATTTGTATTGACAACAAGTGTTTTAAGGGTTAGGTTGCTATAATAGATATTTCTCAGGAATGGTGCGTCACCTTTTCATGGGAGTGGTACCAGGGGAGGTGCGATACTCCCCCTCCACCTCCACTCCTCTCAACCCACCCCCTCGTGCTGCCCTATTCTACATTCTACCACTTCGGTTCATTTTGATTCGCTTTACATCACTCTGCCCAATAGACACTTGGCATTATTCATAATGCCCGGGCAATGTGATAAATCGATTGATTATAATCACATTGCCCGCTCTTATTGGGCATTATTCATATTGCCCGGGCATTATGAATAATGCCAAATTAATCACTTGGCCCATAACATATACATTGCGTAGGAACTTGGCATTCGCGTGCATTGTATGTACGCGTAATCAGCAATGTATATTTTTGATTTGTCGTTTATCATATTATCGATTTTTTCAAAATGTTGTAATAAATAACAGTATTTTTTGGAAATAAAGGTGAAAATCAATAAAATCAGGTTTAATAGTGGTATGAAACTGCTCCCTATTGATATTCGACGCTTTAGAATTGGAACTGTAAAATAAAATAGCACAAATTTGCATTTTTACTCTATTTCGCCGGAGCACAATGCTCCAAGGCATTTCGACAACGAATGATTTGACAAATAATATATCTGTTCCGCGGCGGTGATGCTTTTTATGCACCACCTTGCGACGCGTCAAACGCTTGTATTTCCCTTCTAACCATATTCATCTGTTCTGTGGGTAAATCTATCCAGCGGCGACCGATGGGTAGAATTTTGCGATTAACAGTCCTGGTTGCCAACAAACACAATAGGTGACATCACCTTCTTAATACATAACATCCGAAACCACGTAGGCGCGGGATAAACCAATAAAACAGGAGACAATTGGAACGAAGTCAATGAGGCAGAATATTGCGAACATTTTGAAATCAACCTTTAACCGCATATATCCGGAATGTTTACTAAGAAACAATAACGAGAACACAAAGGAATATCAACATCACAAACGTGCATTAAATACAGGAATAGCAGCTACAAAACGTGTATTAATAACACAAAATGGCGCATTAATGCAACTCGGTCGAGCCCACGTAAATATAAGTAATTGAATTGCAAAACTCAGACACTGTAGAACGTCAAGATGTAACATAAATCACATCTAATGATCAAGAATTCGATGTATTCACTGAACACGATAGTGGAAATCCCGTCAAGGGAACTTTTTTATTTTTATTGCAATGTATGGCGAGACGAGAGTCCCATTTGCCGATACGACCACTCATGGACACTAACAAAACAAACAACACCATGAATTACAAAGCTAAATTTGGCATTGCTGCGCGATCCTGAGACATCAGATGTTAAGTCTTATTATATCCATTAGTTAGGGGAGAGCGGGGCTGAAAGTGCCGGGGGTAAATTGTGCCGACGCGAATATCTCGAAAACAAAAAGAGATAGATATTCGACCGTATTGTGTCTCGTATTGCCTAACAGTTGGGCACACGCGACGGTGGTTTTAAATGCGCCAGCGACGGGGACCGAGTGGCACTACATGTGAGGGTCCTCCAGCGCCGAGTAAGTAAATATTTTCGATCGGATACTTTTTGGTCGCAAGTTAGCATTTTTCATGCTTTTAATATGATATTTTTAGTAAAATGTTTGTTATTTATCCTAGTTTATTATGCAGTGCCATTTTATTGCTTTGAGCAAAATGCTTTTTATATGGGAGACAAAATTTCAGACTCTGCCAATTGGGGTAAAATGTGCCGTTCTTGTGGGGCTGCTTGTGCCGCGGCACAACCATCCCCTAAGCAAACTTTATTCTTTTAATATTGTTTATGTTTACACGAGCACTTATGAAAGAAAGAAACTACTTTTTGACATGATTCTACATGGTTATATTTATCGTCTTTGATAGAATGAGGACATACTACAAGCGAAAAACTCAAAGGGGGATTCATCTCTGGATCTTTTACACAGGTATGCTAATGCAGTCATCAACGATGGACGCAAATTAAAAACAGTTGCACTCTCTCCTGCGGTTGGATACAAACCAAGACTAGTGTTTAATGAGTAACAAGAGGCACTACTGTTGAAGTACATCTTAAAAAGCGTTTCTGTTTACTTCGGTCTTCTCCCGGAAGAATTACGATAACTTGCGTACCTACCAGTGTGCCGTGAAGTTCAATGTACAAAATATCCCACCATCTTGGTATACGAATGGTGAGGCTGGCAAGGATTGGTTGACAAACTTTCTGAAGAGGAACTCGACACTTTCTATAAGAACACCCGAAGCTACCAGTGCAAGACGCGCGAGCTCATTTAACCGACATAACGTAACACATTTTTTAAAACCGTTGATTTATAGTATAACGAATAAATATATTACAAGAAAATTGATGTCTATTAATTTCTAAATATTTTTTTATTCATGTAAAACACCTAGAATTATCAACGGCACAACCGACCTCAGCTACGGCACATCTTGCCCCAAAGTGGGGTTGGTAGTGCCTTGTCGCCGATGTGTAAAAAAATCACTTTTTCTTAAAATCAATTAAAAATATGCAAAATCTGAAGGTAAATTCGTATTATAGACAAAATTTGGCTTAGGATGAACCACTATGTTCAGACATAGTACTTGTGTTATCCGAATGAAATTAGGATTTGTCAAAATCGGCACTTTCAGCCCCGCTCTCCCCTACTCTGGCTACAATGTCCTTCAAATTTGGCGGGTGAAATAAAATTTGTAGCGGCCTGTTACATATGAGAAACCTACTACCAGTAAACAAAATTAAACACTGGACAACCCTACTGGACAGAAAAAGTGGATGTTTTCTCATTTTCTGGGCGTCTGAAAGACACACAAATTGCTCAACATTTAAACTAAATTCTAGACCCCACCGCCCCACACATACTGATACACTCGACCCATATCCCAGTATCTTACGCAATACTTTCCTTTAAAATTATCGCTGGATTTAGATAGTCATGCTGACTACCGAACTCAATAAACTAAAGCTGATAATCGCGATAGCTAAATCCGAAATAGTGGTGTTGTAAAACGACAGCTACTGGTGGATTTTGTATTTATTACGCTATATTGTTGTAAATCTTGAAATGATATGTATGACTGACGGCACCACTTATCAGGCAGTTTGTTTATCGATTTTTGGATTGTGTAATCAATAGCTGTCAATAGAGTTATGCGGACCTTTCATATTTTTGTTAACTTTTATCCCTTTAAAGCTAAATTATTCAGTAGGCGTGTAATTTCGGTACTCTAAAAACAAATACGAGAGTTCCTTAACTTTTCATGACTAACATGTTGTTTTATTTATTTTAAAAGCCTAATAGAATCTTACACCTATCAGCTTCAATCGTTCTTATTCATAGTGCAATAGCAATGGTAAAATATAATCCACTTTGTGGCTGATTTGCAGGCTATTTTTGACCGACTTCAAAAGAGGAGGTAATCAATTCGACTGATTTTTTTTTTTTTTGTTGTATGTTTGTTACGCGATTACGCCGGCAATTGTGAACCGATTTTGAAAATTTCTTTTTTGTTGGAAAGCATGATATACAGGGTTGGTCCCATATGAAATTGATGAAGACCTGATGAATATCTTAGGATCTGCCGACCAGAACTCCTCAAAATTAAACGGTCCAGTATTAATTCTTTTTGCGTTAGATTAAGTATGAGTATATTATTACAACGGGTGGGTGAAAATTGGAAAAGGGTGGAGGTGGGGGGATGAGGATGTAGAAAATAGGTATAATTGTTAATACTCAATATCTCTGGTATTTCTGAACCGACTTAAAAATAACTTTTTTGTCAAAGAGTATTATATGATAGGTTAGACCAAAAAAAGTATTGTGAAGACCTGATGAATATCTTTAGACCTGAAGGGCAGAACTCCTCAAAATTGAACAGTACAGCAATAATTCTTTTTACATTAGGTTTCGTATAAGTTTATTACTACAAGGGGGGGATGGAAAGGGGAAAATAGAAAGGGGCGTGGGAAGAGGGGGGGGGGGATATATACAAATATAAACACTAACCCCCTTATTCATAAGAAATCGCTAATCAACCATAATAACGTAAATTAGTTAAATATTTTTAAGAGGAGATAAAACGTTGATTACGGTCAGCCACGCATAATTATTCATAAGATTCCTTTTGACGTTTAGTATGTAATACGGCAAATTAGGCCGTGAATGTTGCCACTATATGGAAAAAAATTGATTTCATTCCCTCATCATTCACTGTTCAGTGCTATACTCTGTAATTTCAAACAGATTTTGTCTATGGAATCCAAAAAAGACAACGTATTTGTCTATGTTGTTTGTTTTGTTTGTTTTTGAACATATAAATTTATCTTAAAATGTTGAAATCGGAGTGCTTTTGAGAGCTAATGTACTGATCTTTGTGGACGGCGTTATTGTGATATTTACGCCTAAAATGCGAACTGGACAAAAGTATGATTATTTGTTGTAGTAAGTATTTTAAACATACGTCTTCATATTGTATTTCCCTAAGGCTACATATTGGTAATAACATTTGTTTCTTTTTCAGCACTCAGAAAATAATGGATTTGGCTATATTAGAAACATAATTTACTGACAGCAAGGTTGTCGGTAACAATATTTTGATACAAGGATAAGAAGAGAGGTTATATCTTGCCGGATCACCCGATATATTAGTTGGCTCAGAAACTATTCAAGAAACAAAGTGTAATTAAGCAAATAGATTTCAAGAAATTACTCCTGAAAATATACCATTATTGGTAGAACTCAATTACATATTATATTAAACTTTACTATACTTCTCATCAGAAAAATTTAAACACCTTGCAAGTTGAACGTTGTGTAATGATTATCAGAAGAGTGTGTTTATATTTAATTTGAATTCGGAACATCAACTCATATTAGTCACTACTAAACAACATTTGACATTTATACCTAAATACACATATTTTTCTTATAATCTTCACACAACATTAAGTTATAAGATATTCCAATTTTTCTTATGAGACGTATATTTTATTACCAATATAATATAGAATTATTTGTTTACTAATATAGAATTTTATACAAAATAATCCCACTGCATTAGCTGCCGGACAAAATAAGCATAATATAAAAATACCAATAAGTGCTGTCAGATCTATTTTTGCCAACATTCCCATTACCTCCAATACCGAATTTATACTACTACAATTATTAAAAATGTGATATAAAGAACTGCTGTAAGGAAGAAAATTATGCTATTAAATAATCCTTCAACCAAGTAGTGTATATGTCTTACATTGACAAATGAATTAATATACACATTTTCTCTCACATGCATACACACACACACACATCCTAACATACATATTTCCTATTACTAGTGGTCGCCTAGCGGTCGAAATTCGACCAAATCAAGAAGAGACAAAGTTTTTGCCTGTATGATGATGTTGTTATTCTGATAATTCGTGCACATTTAAATGTACGTATCTCTCAAAATTACTAAATCGTAAACTACAATAATTGCTTTGAACCATCAATAGCAAATTATATTTTTTTGTACCTGAATGTTATTGCGGATTGCTGCTACAGAACTTTCTTTATGCATATAATGAATGATAGCGCTCAGTATTTCACGTAGTATTCGTCAAATAAATCTTTTCTGTTTGATATTCAACAAAACCACAGTAAACAATTTTTTCTGATTGACATTAAACTACATATGTCTATAATAAAGCAAAGAAACAATTTGACCAAAGAGTATGTATACGTGTACAAATACTTGTGTATGCGTGTGTCAAATGCATGCTGGTTTATTTATTGATTTAATGTACTTTTTATGCATTATTATTAAAATCTTGTTTTATATTACATTTAATATTAGGCTTAATATTAATATTATTGCCTCATTAGGCAAATAAAACCTTTTTTTTTATGTGTCTATGTCAGAAGAACAAAATGAAAAAGAAAAGTAACAATTTGACACCAGAGTATGTATACTTGTATATGGATGTGTGCGTGAAATGCATGGCAGTGTGTGTAATGTTTTATTTTTTGATTTAATGTACTTTATCAGCATTATTATTGAAAAATATTAGCATTCTCCACTTCTCCTACACATAAACTATAAGTGTGCCAAATTTTATGCTCCTGCGTCCGCGCAATTTTCGTAAAAAGGGATCCAAAGTTTTTGCATCACGTATTAATATATAGATTATTAATAATGTTACATAAATAGTATTGGAGTTACATTAAGTTTGTTTTTTTTTTATTTTTTAAATGTTGTTTTCATAAATTGTTAACCTTACACACACCCATTGTTGCAGGGTTGAGTGCCCAAGACAGGGGCTTGTTACTTTGGGACCCAAATATTATATAGTTAAATAAATGTAATTTTTCAATAAATAAATACATATTGTTACTAAAATACCTGACCATATTTTATTACCCTATATTCAAGGATATTGTCCGGGCAAAATACACAGCAATATGATTATTTGCAACATACTTTTATAGATACTAAGGTATATAAGGAAAAATAATTGTGTAATAAATATAATTTTGAAATAATATTTAATTGTCTATAATTACTTTAAAGGTGCATTATTTGAAAAATATATTTGATATAAATGTAACTATGAAAACTTAAGAAATAAAATGTAGTACATGTAATGCAAAATTTTTATTTACAAAACCTCTAAATCTATCTACATCATGACTCAAATTGAAAAAGAATTTGATGCTTGCATTATTATAGACCAAAATAATGATTTGTTTTTAACCACATGATGCGGGCAAGTTCCAAAAGGTTGATGTGAACATAATTAAGAGACCAACAGTGGACTTCTGTGGCTAAAATGAACAAACAAACTTGTTGGGACGTTATATCTTTGGTAATTGGTACTAAGACCTCAATGCACTTCAATGTTGATGACTGATCAAAAATATGTCTTCTTATTTATCTTCTTCTACTTGCTTTCATTTCTTGCTTTAACCTCTTCAAAAATTGTTTTTATGTTCCATGGATATATAGATGGTACAGCACCTCTCTCCAAATATTTGTGTTGTTGTTCAACTCCTGAAACAATTGATTTTAACATTGAGATCAGAATGTAGCCATTCAATAAGATAAATTTGAAATTATGAGTAAAAAGGTTTTGATTAGGTTAGTTCAAACAAGCTGTGTGGTTGTGTTGTGTAATGCAGAAACTTGAAACATTACAGTAACTTTGTTTCTCTAATTAATCGCAAATAAGACCATTTCGAATGCACTGTGGCCTGTTGGTAAACGGGCCAGACGCGGCTGCCAGCATGGACACGGTGGTCGCGCTTTCTAGTCCCAGGGCAAACCTGATATCTCGGAATCATGTTTTTATTGATAGGGAATCCTCATGGCATGCATTAAAACATCGTGAGGAAACCTGCACACCATAGCGATTTGTATACATTTCTATGCTACGTAAAGTAATCCGGCACCCAAATATAGGCTGATATAGTATAGTATCAGTTCGGCTTACCTGTGTATTTACTGATAGTTCCGCAGCCACATCGAACACTCGAACTACATCAACATCAATATTCAATATTCACTACTTTATATATTTTTATGCCGACGGATATTTCGACGACCAACTTAGAGAACTTTTTGCACAACACATTATAATTAAAATAATTTATTATTTATAACTTTAAATAAATAACCAGTGATGACAATTGACAACGCTAATTTGACAGTAAAAATCCGCCATCTTTCTGCTTAAAATTTGCTTAAACATGGGTCCCGGCCATTTTAAAGTTAGTGCGCTATATTATAGCTGATTAGTGATTTTTGACGGTTATGAATAAATTTTAAGTGACAGTTCATATTAACGGCAACTAAACACTGCGCTAACTTCTTTTGCATAAGGGGGTAAATATCTGCGACAATAAATAAATGATTTTAAATAACTTTTCTTCGGAACGAATTATACATAATGTTGGTCTCATAAAATATGGTGATGATCTGATGAATAGGTACATATCTGTAGAGCAGACCTCCACAAAACTTTGCAGAAACGCAATGATTTTTCATCCATTAGGTTAAGTATATGTGTTTTATTAAAAATAGGAAGTGAAGAAGGTGTAGAGGTGAGGGGGATAACGAATGATTACCACACATAAGTGTACTCAATATCTTTAGCAGGTTGAGCCGATTTTAGTATTTTCTTTATCATAAAAACGAAATGACAGTGTAGCTTCCTTAAAAATCATAAAATATTAATTTTCGTTTTTGAAATTATAAAGGATCACAATGGTTCATTTTTTAGATACATTGATTCCAGTTTTCATTATATGATTACCTTTGGCATCATTACAATGCTTATGAAAACTAAAATGTAATAAATAAAATAATTTAATTAAAAATTAAAAGACCGACTTCAATGTGCACTACAAAGTAATAAATAATATACATTTCATTGTGCTAGTACACATTGATTAATTTTCTTATTGACTAGACTAGCCAATAAATCTTAAATACGTAATATTTTGAAGGCGGGTCGCCAAGTGACGAACACGACGACCTACACTTAAATTTAATTTGTGTAAAACATCCTAGCGAAAAACACGCAATTTTACACGCAATATTAATTTATCTTAATCTATATAAACTCACGCCATTTTCCCAGAAGGGGTATGCAGAGATTCTCCTGGTATCAACCAGGACACCCACGTTACGCCTTGCGTGTT
The DNA here is from genome assembly GCA_023078785.2 of Hyles euphorbiae. Lineage (NCBI taxonomy): Eukaryota > Metazoa > Arthropoda > Insecta > Lepidoptera > Sphingidae > Hyles > Hyles euphorbiae. The sequence continues at coordinate 2,245,245 of CM041030.1, forward strand.
TTGTCCCTCGGTGTGGTTGGGGGCGAGAGTCTATAGTCATATCGGGTGCAAATTCCAGTCCCTGTCCTGATAACTAATAGAAAAATCGCCCGACCTTAATATATCAGCTCTTAATCAACATTGTTGAGCATCGGACTTATCTACAATCGAGGGAAACATACAAACTTAACAAACCTTCCCTTTCTTATACTTTCCTCACTATGATTCCTATCACTGTTAAAGTAATTGTATATAAATATGCAAGTGACTCTAATAAGTCAATGGTGTACCCTGGAGTTGAAACCCTTGACCAGTGTATGTTTGATCGTATGCAATACATTAAAATTAGACCACACATATGACACATATTAATTCTATTAAAATTCCAACAATTTTACACGTAGGATCAATATGTTAAATTAATTTGTTTCTAGTTTACATATGGACCTAACTGAGCGCTAACGATACATGTACAAGTAGGTAATATTTAACTGTGTTACATTACTTAAATTTGTTCTCGTTTGGCACTTGGCGACCCGCCTTCAAAATATTACGTATTTAAGATTTATTGGCTAGTCTAGTCAATAAGAAAATTAATCAATGTGTACTAGCACAATGAAATGTATATTATTTATTACTTTGTAGTGCACATTGAAGTCGGTCTTTTAATTTTTAATTAAATTATTTTATTGTATTACGGAACTCTCGACTCGTACGATATGTATGGTTTTATTGACGTGACAACGTCTTAAATTAGGTTGCGGCTGGGAGTCACTTATGAAAAAGTGTAACGCCCGGTAACGTTACGATGAGTCACCGAACGAGAGAGAGGCCCGCCGAATGCCTTGCGTCTCTCTCCCACTCAACTATGATCGGTCTGCCGCGCGCGCAGCACTAGAGAATTAGGCGCATTGAATCGGCGCATGCTTGTGTCTCTGTCTTTGTCTTTCTCGAACGTTCTTGGCGTTGGAAAAACAAGAAAGCGTCACAATACAAGTTCACACGTGTGGTTAAAGTATCGTCAGCTGTGTCTGTAGTGAAAATATGGAGTGCTTAGATTCGTCATTACATGTACAATGTTTTAGTAAACAAAATATATTTCTATAGTTAAAATTTGTGCAATTCTTATTTTCATTCAATTCCTTGTTCCTATTGTGCAATTTAATTATATTCATATCAATAAATATTCTACCGAGAAAAAGACGTTGTCACGTAAAATCTTCGCCCGTAAAACCGACTTTACAGGCAACCATTTTTTATTTTAATTTTATTTAGGGCTTTCCTTACTATAGATTTTTAAATAATATGTATCTAATATCTATAACGGTATCTGTCTATTTTAACATACTTAAGCTGAAAGTGAAAGTGTAGACAGAGTTACAAGTAATGCCACCTGCAGCAAAATCGGTTACTTATCTTTTTTATGACAGCACAATATCCTTACACTCAGTAAATGCGTGGTATTTTATAATAAAACTATCATAAATTGATATTAATGTTATAAACGCGTTGATTTGATGATCCTTTATACGTGCTGTAAACTTCGATCAAATATATATTTCTACATATATGTATTTGTACCTATATATTGGATCGAAGGTTGTAAACCGTAAGTTTTGTTTCCAATACCAGTTTATGAAAATTTTCTTGAACTTTTTATTTATAAATACTATTTATTTGATAACTCTGACATCATCCGAAGTGCAGTCGGCTGTAAAACGACAATTGAGATGCCACTTTCAGAACATAATTCTTAAACTGCTGTTTGACGGGAGAAATAGACATTGCGGTGGTACCCACCCAGGCAGCCTCTCATATGGGAGACCTACCACCAGTTTTATTTTATTGTGACAAGCGTGCTTTGGCTGTGCGGTCTTTGTTACAATGCAAAAAAAATACAAAAGGAATATGTATCTATGGGTATTGTTATGAAATTAATTTATGCATACAAAGCAGGCCATGTTATTCACTGATCACATTGTCTGATGACTGATCGCATCCGCTGACTCATAATGAGGTAACAGATACAAAAGATGATTAACGTAAATTAGATTCCATTTTAGAAATTCCAAAAAAATATATATTGTTTTTTTTTTAAATAACAATAATAATTTTGAAGCAGATTATGAACTAGGCAATATTTTTTTTACAAAATTGGTTTAAGGTTTATGATGAATAACATGTCTATAAGTGAAATATTTTCGCCAGCTTCAGTAAGTCTTCGGTAGTATAGTGGTCAGTATCCCCGCCTGTCACGCGAGAGACCGGGGTTCGATTCCCCGCCGAAGAGAACTTTTATATTTCTTTACTTCTAACAAAATAAAGACGATATTTATAGCATCATTTTTGTGTATTGTACAGCTTCCGAGGAAACAATTACTTTTTTTACGAAAACGATTAAAAGATTCTTTTAAAAAGTGTATGTTTTATAATATAGATATATACATAATATACACCACATAATACAATAATATGACATATAGTTAACAATTATAATTAAAGAGTACAACAGATGATGGTCTTATCGCTATTGGCGATCTCTTCCAGACAACCATGAAGGATGAACCATATTAGTACGAGAGATGACAACCAAAATTTTTGTCTCATATCAATACGGCCACAACCGCATCAAATTGATAGATTTGATTATTTCGAACTCGAAAATACCAATTTCAGACATTTTTCGCGTAGCGTTTGACCGCACTGAATTTTCAAAAATGTCAACAAATTTTACCGGACTGTATCATAGCAATCTGTCTGATTTTCTGACTGTAGTTATATAATAGCTATAAGATACCGAAAACATATTTTTCAGAAGTTAATAGTGTAGCGCGAACCCAAAAAATAATTTAGAAAAATTAAAAATGAGACAAAAAATATGATGATAGCAATCCGTCTGAAATCTGTTCTTTACGGGTAAATTAGGATTAGTTAATACGAAAAAAAAATATTTTCAGAAGAAAATGTGGATGCAACAAATTTTGAGACCATTCTAAATATGTTAAGGAATTTTACCGATCGGTATCATAGCAATCTGTCTTAAAAATTGTTGAAACTGATGAAATGAATTAACCAGATGTAAAAAAAAATTATATCAGAAGAATTCAGTGTAGCACCTCCTTTATCAGACAACTTTTCGATATCGACCGTGTTGAAGCGTGACTGATTGCAAGTTGGGCAATCACCTTGCTTTTGTCTTGCCAAAATAGAGCGCGGACAACGTATTTATGCTATAAAAACGTCTATTATAATTGATAATTTTGAATTCTTAAAAACATACTCTTCCATCCCCGAAAACTTCGTCAATGGCAGATGAGCAAACTATGCCTTATCATTGGGAATAGAAGAAAAAAAACGTCCGCGAGCCCTCGGACAACCAGCGACACACCCACGTCCGCCTGAGCTACTTATAGTTTGTTGTCACTTTAAGTGAGCGTTATTTCAACGGTTAGGACAGCTGGTGAGTGACTATGTATAGTAAGAGAGTGGCAGGAGCATAATATGCAAAAAACCATTCCCACCGCAGCAGAAACGTAAGAAGCGCTCAGGCATCGGCCAAGCGACTCCAAAACGTTCTTTTCTCTTTTGGGAGTACATGCGACATCTAAAATGTCTGAAAACATTTTTTTTGCAATCCTGCCTTATTTACGAACGGTAGAAAAAAAATTCATTCGGATTGCTATTATACAGGTCGGCTAAATTTGTTGACATTTTCAAAAATTCGCTTCAGCTATATACTACGCGCAAAATATCTGAAAACCAACTTATTCGTCATAAAATTATAAAATCTATGTACATTACCAATATCAGACGTATTGCTATGATACCGACTGCCTTTTTTTTGACACAGCAGAAATAGCCTCACATGCAATTGCTACACTTTTGACCGTTACTACCTACCTAGTCGGGTTTAGAATCACATAATCTAACGATTTTATACAGTTTCGACCGTATTGCTATGATACATGGTTTTGGTCGTCATCTCTGGGACTATATAATATAAAGCTCCATTTAGTTCAAATAACCGAAGCGTTAGTAATCCCAAACTGACGTAGAATCTTCAAAAGTGGTGCAATATCGTTTAACAAAAATAATAAAACATATAGGTAGTACCATAATATAATTAACAATTCGTATCTGATTTAAAGTGTAGGTACTACAATATAATTTAAGTAATAGCTACGATAAAGTTTTGAATGGATACTGTCAATATCATATCTTGTACATTTAGATAACACCTTAAACATAAAAACATGTTTTGTTAATTTATGCTCGGAAGAATAACATTATTAGAACCATCAAGTTATTTTCCAATGGTAACACACAATTATATCTTGCCATTCGATTATGGGCCTAATTCATTGCTTCTTCACTGTTTGCTGTGGCGAAAGGGCTCAGGAGTAAGAAGGGAACACGAAGCACGGAAACGAAGGCTGGCAAACAAAAAGTGCCGCAGATATGACTTAAGAAACCAATTTATTCGGTCCTGAATGAAGATACCCCGAATCAGTGGTTCTATGAGACGTCCCGCAAGAGTTTGAGATAAAAAGGAGAGACGAGTTAGCGACGCCTATTCCAAGAAGGGGTAGGGCAGAGCCCATATGTATGTGCCAGAACACTTTTCACGTTGTATGTTCCATCCCACGATGTGCGCACGTGTAGGGAGCGAGCCTATATCGCCAATATCCGGCACAAATTCCTGCCTTGTTTGATCGGAAAAACATTAAGTTTAGTTACTTTAGTTTTTGTTAGCGTTTTTCATTTTGGCCTTCAATAAAGCATGTATACATATATGCGTTAATGCTTTATTGAAATAAAACATAGTATATGTATAAATCAACAAATAAATAAAAGTATTAAAAAAGCCAATGACCATTGCTCCCCTACTCCTTATCTGTATATAAATAATAATCTAATCGCCTGCATAATATAATCAGGAGTAGTTAGCAACACAGTAATTTAAAAAATCTAATTGCAATGTATACCAAAAATTAACTACAAATGTTTAATGAACTACTCTGATTTAAACCAACGTGTAATTTTTGTAGTAATCACTGTATTATTTTAAACTTATTCTGAAAAGAGCAGTACTAGAGTTTCTTTCCCGTTCTTCTCTAGTAAAATACGCTTTGCGAACTGGGTGGTAGATCAAAAATAATACTGAATCTAAATTGAATTGAACATTTTACAAGCCAAATATGGCAATATGAATTTTACCCCCAAGAGGTCGTTAGCTTAACCCCAAAGATATATTTTAATCTATAAACTGGTATCATTTAAATGGCGTAAACTTGACCTTCGATTCAGTGTGAGGTCTTGAATAACAGATAAGTTTTTATGTACATTCCATTAGTTCACAAAATATTTGACTTATCATCACTTATGTAATGAGTTGAATGGATCTGTTTGCGTCATTTGTATTAATTAATCCGGCGTACAATTTAGTATTGACACACCCTTCTAAACGTGGGTGACTACTGAATAACTAAGGCTTTAAGGTGTAAACGTGTAAGAAAGTTTATCTAAAGCCGCGTTTCCACTGACGCGGAGCTGGGCGGAGAGGAGCGATGAACAGCGGTGAGTGATCAGTGAGCGGACCAGAGCGGAGTGGAGCATACTTTTAGAATCGCGCATTTTTGCACTTAGTTACACTAAATCTCTCGGAAAGACCATACATCATGTTGTCGCTTAAAAAGAAAAAAGCAATCATTTTATATCTTTCTCTACTTGAAGACGAAGATAACGAATCAGATGAAGTGACGCGAATCACGCACCGCTCCGTACCGCCCCGCTGTCCTCCGCTCTGTACCCCAATGCTCGCTGACCTCCGCACTGCACCGCCTCGATGTATGAATATCCGCTCAGCTCTGCTCCACTCCGCTCGTACTGTTTCCATTGAAGCGGAGCGGAGATTTCAATTTGTGCACCGCTAAGCTCCTCTCCGCCCAGCTCCGCGTCAGCGGAAACGCAGCCTTAGTCTTGAAAAATAAGCTTTTATACACTTAGTATTGATTGAATATACGTCCATGGCTTGAGTGAATAAAATATACCATGACATAAATCATAAAATATTGAATGGCCTGTCTTGTAGGAATGCCTATAGACAGGCCGATGCGCAACAAGTCAAGCTTTTTTCCGGCTTGATTAGTTAAGCGGCGTGGCTATCACCAAGCAGGATAGAATTTCAAGCACCAGGGAATAAAAAATAATATAAAACTAAGAAACTCGCACAAGTAAATTGTCCAAGTGGAATCAAGATACAGGACATAAATTTACACAGTCCATATTTATATGCAACTAACTCAATTAATCCATCATGGTACAATATGGGAATAATGACGAACTTGTGTATTATCTTATTACGACCGTATTCATAAATAGTTTTTAAACCTATTTTAGTTATAGAATGTTTTGCCATCTTCGCTCAAACTGAATTCAAAATTCGTTCTTAGAGACGAAACATTCGATAAGTAACAAAACAGTGCATTTACACTGCTGTTTGGCGGGAGAAAAAATCATTGCGGTGGTACCTATCCAGGCAGACACTATATGTCTCTGAGTACGGCAGTAAGACTAAAGTTACGTTTTAAATTCCTGTCGAATGGAATCACCTTTCACAATGAAAGCTTCCTGTTTTGCGAGGTGATTCTGTCGGTCCGCCTCTGACCTATTGCATTTAATCCGTAGGCGTGGTACATTTCCACGTTAATACTTTGGTTCAAAATTAATCTGTTGTCATAAAACCATAGAAACTTGATTTTTTTATTTACATAATTAAATAGTCAAATCGATTTTTACAATTGTTGTATGTTGTTTAAATACGTAACAATTACGACTGTATCATATTATACTTATAATTTTATTTATATGTATAGATAAAATAGTACTTATTTGTTTTTTAGTTTTAGTATTAGTTTCTTTATATCAGTGGTTTTTAACGTTTTACATATGAGGGACCATTTGTATGTATGTACATAGGTATACAGCACCGAAGTAGTATTGAAAATAAAGGGATTTTCTATATATCCATTGATAAAAAATGCATCAAAATATTTTAAAGATTGCCTTAGGATGGCTTCACAAACCACTTGGGGCCACCAGCGGTCCGCGGACCACCGTTTTGCTCTATATTACTGGCTTAAATCACCTAAAAGAAGCAACTTACTTTACCTTTTCATAATAAATAATTATAGACCTGGACCACAGTATTCCGAGATTTTGTATATTTTTTTCATGATGAGGGTAAATCAATTAGTTCAGTCGGTCTACCTAAAATATTATTTACTTTTTGTACCTCTCTCCGTACAAAATCAATTTACTACACCATTATTCCACATGGTTGTAAAGCTAAATTTAGTTTTATGAGTGCGTATGAAAACTTTTTGGTGCATACTTTCAACAAAAAGATCGTTGAAGAAAATCGATTAGACACGAACCTATATACATAAATTAAATTGTTAAAAGATCCTATAAATAATTTCGATCTTACACAATTGTCCTTTAAGTTTTACGTTTATTTAACATCGTAAATAATTATTATTTTCAAGAAATTAATATATTTTATTGATACAACCTGTCAAAATATATTATTACGTTGCAAAACGTCTACGTATTTCCGCATTATATAAAGTTCAGTTATCAATCTGGTTTCGCCATTTGTAATTGTAATTTATCATAGTGTTAAATTGATAAAAGTTTTGAACTACGAGAGTATTTTTGGAGCGTGGCTCTTTTCAATTCACAATCATTTTTCATTTGAAACCGCTCTATGAAATAAAATATTTTAGGAATAAAATGTCTGAAGATACCTTTTTTCGTTAACAAAGTAGGGATAATAACTAAAAGTTTTCAGACTACCTACGATTTTCGATTAAAACATCAGCTGCATAACACCAAATTATTCAAGGAATCTTGCGGCCACGTGCATTTAAATAAATTAGTATAACTTTAAACTAAACAATGCATGAATACTAATGCATTTAAATTTTAAATATATTGAATCCAGTCTACAATAGCTAGATAATACTCAAATGTTGATTTTATGCAAACTTGAATTCTTTATGAAAGAAAAAAATTAAATAAAAAAATGAGGATTAAAAAACTCACCAAAATTATTGATTTAAAAAATATTATTCGCACTGGTCACTAAACAAAAGAATGATGATTATTGTTCGATTTTTAAATATTATGTAACGATGTTGATATGCGCGCTCGACGGCCGCACACTATCTCGGCGAAGCGCGTGCAGCGTCCACCGGATTTTGGAACACTGGCCAAATAATTTAAAATTACCAGTTGCGTTTTGTTTAGAGTAACCGGGCGTAAATAGAGTATTATGCAACACTTTTGTGCGTTTTTTTATTTGACTGCTGATGGACCGCAACATTTAATGGACTAAATTACAGGGATACAATCTTGTCCTTTTAATACCTGTTAAATGACGTAAAAGGGGCATGTCGCTAGTCACGAACGCTAAGGAAAATACGAATATGTCAGGACAGGAAATTCCCAAATGATTCCTTATAAGACTCACGAAATTGAACGCTTTACGCTTATTACACAGGCGGAACTCTCAAATCGAATATCGTTCGAATGTTTTATTGGTAGGCCAAACAAGAATTTAATATTAGGATTGCATTATTCATTAGATATTTAAAATAACATGACAAACGAGGAACATTTCCAGAAAATACTTATTGATTGTATGAATGAGGATAAGTTATATTGTCCATACAAGACTTTTTTTTTTCTAGATTTAAAATTAGACTTATTTTGTAAGGTACAGGAACAACTGACAACCGAAAATCTTTATATATAGCCACAAAGATACCTGGCCCGGTGGCCAAAAGTGGAAACAAATACTATGCGTTTCAAATAAGAATAGGAACGTCAATGACCTTTAGTTGTCAAATATCACACGAAAAGTATGGTTAGCAACAAAAAAATATTTACGCATCAATTATATTTTTTGTCACATAGTCAAATTCTTGAATATAAATTAACTAAATAAATTGAAACAATTACAAAATGTTATATGGACACATAAACAAGAATGTTCAGTCATAAATAGCTTAAAAAAAGTATAATATTTTAATTTTTTATTTACTCCATATGCAATTATTCGCCAGAAAGTAACTATAACACGACATTATTCATTCATTAATTTTTTTACGAATTATTAAATATTAAAAATATTATTTTTATTCAACAAAAATATTATTTTAAGAAATCTTGTTTTGCTCACCCTACCTAAATTGTGCGATTTGACAGCTACTACGAACCAATATGGCGCAGGGTCAGTCCTATTCTTAGTTGAATCGCATAGTACGTCATTTAGAATGTCAGTCTATCTGCCAGTCTCTGTCATATCGGCCATTAGTTGTTTACTCAATGTATTTATTTTTCCTGCATTATTTAAAACTAGTGAAAATTGCCGAAAACTTTAAAAAGTGATGCTAGGAATGTTAAACTTCAGGTATTAAATTTTACGTAGGAAGAAAATCGGCTTCAGATACCAATAATACCCTTCGAAAAATTGTATCATCGTGTAGCTGTTGCCACAAGTTTGTGTTGTCAGCTTTTCAAAATAAATTCCACGAAAACAGAACTTTGTACGTACTAGTACAATAGATGTTAGTTCATATCCTAAACTAAAATTCATCGTTACGTGCGTGGTGGCCTGTTGGTAAATGGACCACCAATGACCACAACCACATTTCATGGTGGCTGCGGGTTCGAATCTCAGAGTACCCCTCTGACTTTTCGGAGTCATGCGTGTATTGATAGTCAATAAACACACACAAAAACGGTGAAGGAAAACATCGTGAGGAAACCTGCATACCAAAGCGATTTATAAGAATTTCTATGGTACCTGTGTAAGTCCACCAACCCGCATTAGGCCAGCGCGGCGGACTATATAGCCTGTGATATGGCCTAACTACCCTCAATCGTACTCTCGATTACAGAGGAGGCCCGTACCCTCCAGTGGGACGTGTATGGGCTGATACAGATAACTTTTTAAGGGTTTTGACTTCTTTAAGGGGGAGCGATTGGTTAGAAATCTTGTGAAGGAAAAAACATGCATATGAAACTGGTCCACTCATTTTTCCGACGCTATTGATCGGATTGAAAAATCTTACTTTACCCACTTTATTGCTATATCTATTTTTAATGGCAACACCAAATTCGATTACAGCGACTCTCTCACCGGGTCAGATAACTTTGTGCCTCTATAACACTTTTCACGTCTCCTATCACCTATGTATATTTAGAAAATTGCAATTCTTGTTATAAATAATCATCATCTATTTCATAAGACTATGACAATATAACTCCATATCCTAAAAGAAATCACTCCAAACTAAAAGTGAAATGCTATAAAAGTGCTCTCCGTCACAGAAATAGTTATAGTGTGTAGGTAGTATGTAGTCCCTGGTCTGAGGGGGCCTCGGGCTTGAAAGGCCCCAGGCGTGAAAGGGCCCTCTAAATTATTTAGATTCAATTAACAACTAGCTGGATTGTTTACAAATTCTTGGTTATTTATTAACAGGATTTATAAAATTGAGTTTTTTCACAGTAAAGGAGGGCTCCATCCGACTATTTTACCACGAGCCTCAGATAGTATAATTATGCCACTGATATACATTACCTACACTTTAAAAAACAATTCAACATGAAATTATCGAAATTATTCCTACGTTTGGTACTAGGGGCCCTACTATATTCATCGAACGAACGAACGAACGAACGAAGGACCCTACTATATTCAACGAAACGAAGTTCGAAACTTCGGATGATCAAAGTTTATATACGATACGAATGTACCTACATAAAACTTATGGTCGTTATTGATTTATGGTCGTAACCATAGACTTACAGTTACGGTGAACGTTATATATATACATTCGTATCGTATAAAAAACTTCGTTTGTCCGAAGTTTCGAACTTCGTTTCGTTGAATATAGTAGGGTCCTTCGTTCGTTCGTTCGTTCGTTCGATGAATATAGTAGGGCCTTAGGTATTTTTTACGTTTGGCAATGGTGCGTGAGGTACACGAAAAGATCACCAGCCTTACGATCGTGACGAAAACCATGCTTATTAATCAGTTTGTGGTCCTTAAGTTACCTCAGCGGCTGTGTTTATAATTCGCTCCAAGACTTTAGAAAGTAAAGATGTGACAGCAATCGGCCTGTAACACGAAGGTTCACCCTTTTTGGGGATTGGGTGTACGCGGGAATCTGCCACAAAGATGGAGGACTATTGGTTTTATAGGAAAGACGGTACATGCGCGTGAGCACACCGCGGGAGGTTCGATAGTGTGGCTTTCACGTAATCAAACGTCGAGTTCGAAACAAAGAATTGGGCCAAGATATCGGCTATATCCTTTGCACTATAGGCCAAACTGTAATTAGGTTTACGCAGTGGTTTACAAAGAGAAATTGCCCCCCACAGCCTTGATGACCGACTAAAAACACGGCTCCCATACGGTTAATTCAGGAGTCGCTCCCCAATTCCACGGAAGTGCTCCTCCTTGGCCGTTTAGATGTCATCCTCCATAAGGTACATACGTGCGAAAGAGATTAAATTTTGTCTAAATAAAATTTTGGACACATCCCTATTCTAGAGCGTTAACCATTTATTATTATTTAATTTAAATATTCTATTACATATGTTCTGAATATTCAAATTTGTATTCGCGAATGTAAGAAATTCGTTACATTTCTAATACCTAGACATATTCTATCGCTGACTTTTTACATCCCTTTGAGAGGGACAATTCCAACAAGATTGATACATAACTTCGTAATAACATAATACATAAATGTTAGGATAATTTGCTTACTTTATTTTCAAAAGGGCCCCATCATAGGTCATCAGGCTACATGTCCACAATCGTATAGCAGTCTACTCCAGGACTAAAGGCCATAGGCTTTGTCGTTATAAAATAAAATGCGTTCAGTAAACAGTCATTTCAAATATAATGGATTTTTATGAGTTAAAGATTAAATACATTAACATAACATTGTGAAACATATTTTTAAAGTTTTATCGTTCATAAAATTTGTTGCGAATTCATTCTGATATTTGGAAAGATTTAGATCTCTAAATCTTCTTCATTCTGAAATTTGGAAAGATTTAGATCTCTAAATCCAGTAGATCTCTACTGGAGCGCCCGCACCACTTATGTCGAAAAAATTTACGCGTTTTCAGCCCTGCCCTTTAATTTATGACAATTATTCAAATACATAAAATAGTACACCATGATTAATAAGATGTTCCGGTCTTTGAGAATTGATGAACTTTATTTATTTATTTATTTATTTTATATAAGCTTTATTGTACACCATAAATAAAACAAAAGGAACTTTGAACTTTCTAACATACTAAGGATTTCCCTCTCAACCTTTACTATAAAAAAAACTGTCAAGTGTGACTCGAATACTATGGCTTCCGTATCATCCTTCCACATAAATAGGGACTATCTTGCACATTTGAATACTGCTGTAGTGGTCCATTCTTTGCTATTAGACTTGACCACGGTAACTATCGCTACGGGCTACCCAAAGTATTTCGGCGAATTATAATCCACGGTAAAAAACAATACTATAGAGGTTGCAGGAGAGCATTGTATAAAATGCGCTTTCAACACGTTCCGTCATTGTGAAAATACTTACAGGAGGCTTTAATACCAGTTTAGTTAGTGGGGAATAGTAACAATGCGAATGTATGGTAAAATACACTTAGTAGATTTCACAAAAACATCGGCTTAATACATCTTTACAATTAAAACAATAAAGAAGGCAATTTCTCATAAAATTTCAGATAGGAGGTATTGGTTCTTCACCGTCGATATACATAAGCCTTTTTTCTTAATGGGGGCAAAAACTATTTATGGTCCTCTTCCGCAACCCCGGGGGAGAGGCGCAGGAAGGATGTGTCGGAATCACCGGCCTTCCAGCCCTGCGCTTAGATGTTAATGCCGAGCTGGGTCGTTAACGCTGATATTCTAAGCCGGCATACCGACCAAAACCCTTCGATGGCCCTCTTCGCGCATATTAGGATGACTGCGGTCTCTGCTAGCGTGATTCGCCCGGTACTATTTCGCAGTCATCCTACGCAATTCGGAGACCTATATAGCCCCCCCCCCCCTCTCTCGATAGCTATTAGCCCCATTCGGGCGTTCGCCTCAGGATTACTTTTTGGTGTGGGTGCCCCCCCAAAAGCACCCAGTAATCCCAGTGGTCCCATTTAGTCGCCTTTTACGACAGGCAGGGAATACCGTGGTGTAATTCTTTCACATACATAGGCCTGACCCCACACTAAGCTCGAGTCGTCTGTCGTGGGTATCAGGAACTCATAAGGAGTTTCACAACGACCCAGACCCCAAAAAATATTTAAGGGCCGCACAAACATTTCTCTCGGTGCGGGGATCGAGCGCCACGTAGGCTGTACGTCGCGTCGCGTCGTGTCGATTGGATGTTTGATTTAATGTTCACGTCGAAAATACCGACATAGAACTGAATCAATTGATTCTTTCTTTATTGTTATATCTCCCTACATGGTGGTACCATTATTTTTTTACAATAAAACATTGTCGCTTTTGTGTCTTGTTTATTTTCATTTTAGTGAGTTATTAACTTGTTCGTGTACATTTTCGAATATTCCTAAAATATAAAAGAAAAATAATATCACCTAGTTTTATAAAATTACGTAAAAATATGTTGCTTCAAATTTAGCTACAATGATGTGTATTCATTTATGTCGTTGTTAAGAAGTACATTAATATTTTAACAGAAGTAACATACGCTACTGGTGTCTGGTACAGGGTCTACGCGCATAAACCTGATTCCGAAGTTGCCTGAGTACCAATTCTAAAGTACCTACATACTTATATGTTGTTCATTTTACAACCTACTGCAAACCCAGAATCTTTTATGCACCTTGATTGTGCTGAGCATTATAGCAATTTTATGGCACTGTGTTCAAACATTTCAGCCAAAATTGTTGTTATTATTGCTGCTATAAAATTACTTGCAGGCGCAAACGCGCGTAAGGAGTTGCCAGCCTACAAAGACGCAATGGTGGATAACTGTCAACTGATAAGGAAATTAAAAATATTATTGTTTTTCCATATAGTTCCTGAACTCTATTCCCGTAAGTTTGTTTAGTTTTGTATCTAGCACTTAATCATAGAAATTGTAAACGTTATTTTGTTTATTAGATTTTATTAGCACATCAATGATGTGTTTGGCAATGTACGGGTGCGTTCCGTTTGGCGTTCACGGCGCGGCGCTCAAAACACTCATTTCACCGTTCCATTTGACGATCACGATCGTCGTGGTCGCGGTGAACACCTCATTGATGACGTCATGACAAACGCTCACGCGACGCTCACGACGACCCATGTCAAGAGGTGGGTCGTGGTGCGCGTTGAGAATATTGGCGAGATTTTGAAATGTCAAAACAACAAAAATGTCACCGGAGAAAATTACTTTAAACGCGTAATGCAACCCAACCTTTTTATAGCTATTTTAAAATATTTATTCAGGGACCGAAACCGGTAACGAAAATACCGGTATTTTTTGGTATCAACCGAAAAAAATAATACCGGTATTTTTAAAGGTAACCCCTATACGACAATTTTATTGGATTCCTAGAATTTAACCGGTATCATACCGGTAACGGAAATAAGGGTTACCTCTATGTTTCATGCACCGTTCCTTATAAGTCAAAGCGGGGACAGTGCCTGTGTGTGGTTATACCGCCGTTTGTCTTTACTAAAAATTATGGCACTACAGCACACATTTATCTTTACTATATTATTGTGTAAACAACACGACAAGATTGATATTTATTTGTTATGCAACAACAACGCGTTTTGTTTTGCATTCAAGGTCTTTTTAGGTTACCGGTATTAAAACGGTTACCGTATATAAGGGTAACCTTTATAATGCATCATAGCGGTTACCGAAATCTTAAAGGTAACCGAAATGCGTCGATACCGGTACCGTAATGTCGAATGGGTTTCGATCCCTGTATTTATTACCTAAACGCTCAAAACGCCCCATAACCCGATCCACTTGGGTTTGCGATCGTAACGCTCACGAGCAAGTGGAACGGTAAATATCGTGGTCGTGAGCGTGGTCGTTGCGATTTGGTTGCGATCGTCAAATGGAACGCACTGTACGAGATGTCACTGTCAAATCAGACATGTCAACTTGACAAATGACAGTTCTAAAGTTTGGTTGTATCGCACGTGCCTTATTGTTTATTTTCTTTAAAACAGTATAAATGTGGAGAATTTAGAATCATGAATACCAAAAAAGTTGACACAGGCCCATCGCTGGCATACACAAGCAGTACAGATTACAGGAAACCGCCAAAAATCGCAAACCCGGTATGTAACCCTAATAATGCTATTTAACAGCTTTCAAATCTATTCAGATAATATTCTGGCTCTTAAAAATTTGTCTATATCAAAAAGGATATATTCTTTCATGAATTGATGTCGCCTTACACTCAAAAGATTTTATATTATTCAAATAATTTGAGATTAAAGTTGGTGTATTAATTTCAATGCGTGAGATTGCACTAAGTTATCGCATAATCAATATTCTTACAGTACCTACTTACCATAATCTATGTTATGTGATGTAAACGGGTATTTCTTATAAACCAAAAGACTTAAACTATTAAATATTTACTTAGTGTAATTGATGAAAATCTAAGTTAACAATTCGAGCATATTATGATAAAAATGAAATGAACATATTTATTCAAAAAAGTTTATTGATCACAACAAATGATTACCTGCGAAATCATAGTAGAAAAGTAATTTATGCACTGATAATTATAAGCAATCAACAACTCACATACTAGTTATTCTATGTTCTTTTCAGTATCTGCAATGTCTCGGAGCACCACATATAGATTCATTCAACTACATGCTTGAAGATGGGCTAAAGGCCGCAATAGATGATCTGCTACCAGCTGAATTTGAATTGCCAAGTGGTGAACGAGTAAAGGTGACAATAGACGAAGCAGTGTTTGCTAAACCAAATGTACCTGTAGATACAGTAGGAGTCAAAACGCAACGAGTACTGCCCACTGAATGCAGACAAAGAGCAGCTACATATAAAGGAGAGTTCAAAATACGAGTGACATTATCTATTGATGGAAGAACGGTCACCGTTGACAGATCTCTAGGATTTTTGCCAATTATGATAAAGGTATGTTTTCAGCTTATTACATCAAGGATACAAAAAAATTAAATTTACTTCTTAGGACCCATTATTAGTAGTTGGTTATCATTAAAAAAAATTGTCTAAGAATCATTTAATTTTATTTGGTTTTATATATCTTTGTATGAATGATTTATGCTTCTTTATTGTTATTTGATTTTTATGGTATAGAAAGGATAAATAAATTTAATGTCTATGAATTTGAAAGTTATCCGTAATTTTTTTCCATTTTATAAAAATTAAATTTCCTTGTTCACAGTCAAAAATGTGCCATCTAAACAACCTTTCTCCTCAAGAGTTGGTGGAGCACAATGAACATGCTGATGAGTGGGGTGGATATTTTATTATAAAGGTAATTTGATTATTTAAGATCTTGGTAAGCATATGGCAGTGATATGTATTGTGAAATTTTTAATTAGTGTTATGAGTAGAGACATGGCATTATATAAAGATGAGTATATAAATAATTTGTAATAAGTATTCCACAAAAATAAGTATGTACAAAAAATATGTAATATTTAAAGAAATAAATAAAAATGATTATAGTATTGTAAATACTGTTGGTTACCACATATTTTAGTAACATTGAAATCTATTCAAATCGTAATATAAATTGATAAATCAATAATTATACAATTTAAGTATTTTTTATTTACGCAATTTGTTAATAGTTTGGCAAAGCTCAGACAACAGCTTAAGCCAATTATGAATCATTCATCATAATTTTATTCTTATTGACAGCCTCCATGGCACAGTTTATTAGACGCCGGCTGTGATACGAGGTCGCGGGTTCGATCCCCGCATCGAGACAAATGTATGTGTGTCTGGGTGTTTGTGATGCCGAAAAGTCTCTCGTAGTTCCTGATACCCACGACACAAGACTCTATATTAGTGTGGGGTCTGGACTATGTATATGCAAGTGTTGGGTGTATTTATTGTGAAATAATAAAATCTTTTCTCAGGGTCACGAACGTTTAGCGCGTATGTTACTTGTAACACGGAGGAATTATCCAGTGGCAATCAAGAGATCGGGTTGGAAGATGCGGGGGAATCTTTTCTCTGATTACGGTGTACTCATACGCACAGTGACGCCAGATCAGACAAGTTCGGTGAGTTGTTACTATTTTTAGTGTATCATTTGTAGTGTTTTAATTAAATAGCTAGATTGAATCCTTAATTATTTCTTAACATTTTATTATTTCTTGTTTTGTGCTCTAGTTAATGTACTGACTGAATGTCCATGTGTAATGTCTCACTTGGGTTTCTCTTTGAAAACCAGTACTGCGAAATCATTCGGGTTATATCAGCATACAAGCCGACAGACAAGTTCATTATTGACCCAATAATCAGGTTAAAAATATGTAGTTTTACTTATAGTTGTGTCAAAACTAAAGCTGAAAAAGAAGTCTATTGTTGGCACAATAACCAGGTTAAAAAAAATCTAATTCTTATAGCTGTCAATAATACAAAAATAATTTAATTTCAAATATGAATAACAATTTGTTTTCAGAACAACGTCCTACATTTCCTGACAAACGGTACATGCAAGCTGATGTTTTCGTATCGCAAGATGATGTACTACGCGCCGCTACTGCTCATACTCAAGTGCCTGGTGGACTGGCCCGACCACTACATATACATGTTGCTGCTGCAGCATAACAAGAATGACCTGTATTATGTCAAGTGAGTATATAAATATATATACATAAACTCACGCCTTTTTCCCAGAAGGGGTAGGCAGAGGTGCCAGTACACCCACATTTCGCCTTGTATGTTTCGTCCCACGATGTGATAGGTGGTGAGCCTATCGCCATATCGGGCACAAATTCCTAACTCTGGGCTGATAATGAATAGAAAAATCCAATATCACTTTTCCCATCCCAGAATTCGAACCCGAGACCTCAGCTTTGTAACCGTACTCTAGTACAACTACGCCACCGAGGCAGTAGTGAGTAAATAAATACACCCAATAATCACATATATAGTCCTGACTCCACACTTAAACTCCAGTAGTTGCGCCCGAGTATCAGATGCTACAAGAGACTTTTCGGTTTCGATGTCCATACATATGGTACGCCAGTCCATACATATGGTAGGTGAAGTCAGACAATGAATTAAAAAAAAAACAGAACAAAAATCTTTCGTTGTCAATTATTTAGTGCACCACCTACATTCTACATCAATTTGGTCCTTCGAGCCACCGAAGAATAGCGAATAGAAAATTGTCACTAAAAGAGGAACAGCGTTTTTATTTAAATATTTTACATTTTATCCTTGTAGCTGCATCCAGAACATGCTCCGAGAGCTGCACGAAGAAGGTCTGCACACTTCAGAAGAGTGTCGGCTGTATTTAGGCCGCATGTTCCGTCCCAAGTTGTACGAGCTGCCGGCTTGGAGCACCGACATGGACGCCGCCAACTTCCTGCTCGACCGCTGCGTCATGATACATCTACCCAACCATAAAGACAAGTTCCATGGACTAGTTTTCATGGCCCAGAAGCTGTATCACCTGGTGCAGAATAAGTGCAAGGTTAGTGCGAACTAACACGTACAATAGGGTATTTGACTCCTATATTTTATTGTATTTATCAAAACGCACCCATAGCTATGGTCTAGTATTGGAATATATAGCAATAACAATCACAAAGGAGTGAGTTTTTGTTTTACGAACCCACTTATAGAAGAAACTGAACAGTCAATTTTGTATGTGTATGTGTAATGTATGGTCAGTTTTTTTTTGTTGACAAATTCTGTGAGGGTCATTAAGAATAGCTGAAATATAGAGCATGCTAAGGCTTCAAAAATAACAAGGTGCTGTTGTTAATTTGAAATAGCAATAATTCCCATTACTGCTATGGTCTAACAAACTGGTAAAATGGGCATTCTCATCATTCATTTTCATTCACATTCATCTTTTTTTTTTATGGCCTATATGTCCAGGCGAGTGTTGAACAATCCATGATGTTTTTAGGTGGAAGGCGCGGACGCGGTGATGATGCAGGAGGTGCTGGTGGGCGGCCACCTGTACCTGCAGGTGCTCAAGGAGCGGCTCCAGAATATGCTCAATAACGTGCGCATACAGATACTTAAGCGAGCTAAGACCACCACCAAACTTGTTGTTGGCGGGGTGAGTTCATATATTTGTGACGGAGAGAAGGCAAATTTATTCGATGATTAATATTTTATTTCAAAATAAAAATAATATTTCTTTTTCCTTTATCTATACTTGTACATACGGAACATACAAGGCGAAATGTGGGTGTCCTGGCACCTCTGCCTACCCCTTCTGGGAACAAGGCGTGAGTTTATGTATGTATGTATGTATGTATACTTGTATCAGTAGTGGAGAAGGTTGATTTTATTAAATGGTGAGGGAAATATGATTCAATTAAAAGGGAAAAGGAAGTCTCAAAAATCATATTGCTTATAGAAGCAGTGGGAATCTAATAGTACAGGGCTTATCAAGACTAATACCGGAAACGAAACCGGGTGGTAGTTCGAGTGACTTCAGACATACACAGTAAATTTTTCAAAAATGGTCGTGGATAGCTAAATCCGAAACTTTGAAGAATAGCGAAACACGCTGAAAGGAGTCAATAACAAAAATAAAACACATGCTGAGTTAAAAAACCATTCAATAATGCCCCTAATAGGGTTCAAATTCTGGAAAGTAATTGCATGCGGCAACTTTTATATAACGATAAAAAAATTCTTCATCTACATACAGTTAAATAAACGATATTTCAAACAGAAAGAACTGCAGCAAATACTGCGTGCATGCGGTAACCTGGAGCAGAAGATGGAGACATTCTTGGCGACGGGCAACGCTCCGTCAAACAACCTTACACTGGCGCAATATAAAGGTCTCACTATAGTCGCTGAGAACATCAACCGAATGCGATACATGTCGCACTTTAAGTACGTACCTTCCTTTCTCTTCGTTAACATAAAAAATATCGTTGATCCTGATACCGATACTTCTAAAACTTCATTATAGCATTTTTTATGTTGGCTGTTTGTTTGTCCTTAAACATTGTCCTGTTTTATCTTAGGTGATAGACTTTTATAAAATAAAGCAATCATCATCCCATTTTTCATTTTGTGCACAGAGCTAAAGACTTTGAAGACAATTTTTTTTATTGCTATGAATGACGAAATGAGCATGCCATTCGTCTGATGGTAAGCGATGCGATCGCTCATGAACTGTAGCAAACCAAACAACACCTTAATTGGAAAGCAATGCTTGGCATTCCATTGCGCTCATCATCCTGAGGTATAGACGTTGAGTTCAATATGTCCAGTAGTTACTTTAGTTACTAATGCGTACGTATAGGTATGGACGCACACATGTACGTGCGTGAATGCGTACGCGTACTTGCGTACATGAATACGTACGTATGGATGCATGCATGTGTGCGTGCGTGCGTGTGTAGTGACTTGCGTGTGTGTGTGTGCAGATCGATCCACCGCGGTTCGTTCTTCATGGAGATGCGCACGACGGAGGCGCGCGCACTACTAGGCGACGCGTGGGGGTTCGTGTGTCCGGTGCACACGCCGGACGGCGCGCCCTGCGGACTGCTCAACCATCTCACCATGCACGCGCAGGTAACTACAACATCAGTTTTTTAGCATGACGAAAATGCCTTCAGAAGCCCTTTCGATACCACAAGGGAGATCAGTAGCTACAAACATAGGCTCGTGCTGTTTAAGTTGATGTCGATTTAAACAAAATAAATACGTCAAATCAGAAAGGATAATATATGTATATTTCAGCCTGATACGACTGTCCGTACCGAGCAAAAGTTCTAAGCTGGGTCCAACCATGATCCATCTTTTGCCGATACCTTTCAGTGGGCCTTGACGCGATGTGGACGTGCGAATAACATCCAATAGACTCTTCAACCCGGCGTGCTGCCACGATATGAGTCCTTACAAGTTGGGATGTCGCATATGCCACTTGCCCAATTTCCGTAGTGGACAATAATTAATTTCCAACTCCTATTAATTTAACATTCTGACTAATTTCGTTGCGGGTTAAAGACAAGTTAGACATTCCCGGAGACTCGGCTCGCTTCAATGTTTGGTGTCATTACATTGCGTGCCATTGTTGATCCTGCAACACAGGAGTTGCAGTGTGGGTGTGATGGCGGGACAGTCTTGTCCAATTTCCGACGCCCATGATGAGCTGAGCGTTAAAAACGGTCACGAGGCATCGCATTCAGTCGTCCATCTCTGAGTCGCTCCTAACACAATCGCACAGTCCCCACTGTGTGCCCATTTATCCCGGTGATCCCTATTAGTCGCCTCTTATAAAAGGTAGGTGGTGGAATTTTGACACCCTTTGACCATTAAGCGGGGACCATCAGTACCTTACATTGTATGTTAATAATATCGAACATGAAACACAGTTTCTTAAATAAGTCGTCCCGTGTTCTTATTCACCCCATCTGATAATATTGTTTAAACCACGTATTTTCTTGTATTTGTTGTAGATAACACAACGTCCGGACCCAAAACTAGTGGAGAATTTACCATTCGTTCTGGAAAAATGCGGTATGTACTATATTTTCATTTTTGACTATGAATGCGAGTGATTAAAGACAAGATTTAGTTTTTGTAAACTGGTTTTGAAAAGAGCATCACTAGAGTTTCGTGCCAGTTCTTCTCTAGTGAAAACCGCTTTCCTGAATCTAAATAATGTTGAATATAATGGTTTCTTAGATTTACGCGAATGTTACCCATTGAAAAAAACTATAATTTACGGATTTTATCGCGGATTTGGTTTAATTTTTATATTTTTGACTTTTTGACGTTTTGATTACTTTACAGCTCCCATGGTCACAGTTTTATTTCAAGATGTATATAGATTAAATAAATTCCTTTCATTGTCATTTCATCATTCCCCAACCAGGAATGGAACCAATAAGCTCTGTGTCCAACGCGCCGCTTCACCACAACGAGTACAAGTACCCGGTGTTCGTGGACGGTCGGCTGGTGGGCTACTTCTCCCAGGCCAGCGTACACAACTCAACCGCCTACCTGCGAACACTCAAGATCAAGGGAGAGGAGGTGCCCATCACCGCCGAGATCGTTGTCATACCTAAGAAACAGGTCGGTTATAAAATGTATGCATGATAAAAGACTTTTGGATTATGGGGCTGTCCATTAACCACGTGATCTTTTATTTAGCATTTTTGCCCCCCCCCCCCTTTAGTGATATGTGATGAGATTTAAGACTACCCCCCTCCCTTCCCCATTCAACATCACGTGTATTTTTAGTATTTCGAATATTATCTTTAAATAGGGGTATAAAGTATAAACCTTTTTTATTCTGAAATTAAGGACCATGACATAATATATTATGTAGCATTTTAATCTTATATAAACTAATGTTTCAAAAACAAAAAAAAAGCAACACGTCATATATTACTACATCAACCCCCCGGCCCTTGTGATATTTGGTGATTTTTTGTCCAAACCAACCCCCCCCCCCCTTCCCCCCCTATTCAAGCCTCACTCTTAGCGTTACGCAAAAGCGCAAGGGTATTGTTTTCTCTTTGTCAATATATTTAACGCGTGTTGCAGATCTGCGCGCAATTCCCTGGCGTGTTCGTGATGACGAATGAAGCTCGCATGATGCGGCCCGTCATCAACCTGGCGGCCAATCAGCTCGAACTCATCGGCACCATGGAGCAACTCTACCTGGACATAGCCGTCACGCCGCAGGAAGTGCACAAAGGTACCAGCCAATAGTCATGGAATAAATAGCAATAGCAATAGCAATCACAATTAATAGCAAGTGAATGCATAGGAATAATTGTGAAATTGTGGGAGTCACAATCTTGTATGGGAACCATTGTGGAATTGTGGGAATTACAAATAAATTTACCCCATACAATCTAACATATAAGACTGACAAGGAGAGAGCAATCGTATCAAATTGCGGAGCATCCCCTCTATGTCAGTTTGCTCACCCCACAAATGAAACACATCATCCTACAGCGATAAATACGAAACCCCTACAGAATAAAACAAAGGAGTTAAAAAAATAGCAAGTGAAGTCGATAACATATCACAACTTATATAAATATGCTAAATTCTGCGATTTGCGATTGTGGTTCACAAAGCCGATCGGCTAATGTTTTTATACGACCTCGTGTAATCTACTGAGGGAGATTTTTTACGAACCCATTGAAAGAAGAAACTGAACAATTTTTGTGTGTAGTTTTATTTGGTCAGTTATTTTTTTCCAAAGTATTTGATGAGTTAATTAGCAATAGCAGAAATATAGGGCATGCTAAGTCTTCAAAAATAACAAGATGTTGATGTTAATTTTAAATAGCAGTAATTCCCATTACTGCCATGCAACAACCAAAATGCTCGTATATATACTCTAAAGGACTATGTACATTCATATACATCGATTCGTGGTGGACTATATGGCCAAACCCTACTCAATCGTACCATCGATTGTAGAGGAGACCCATGCCCTGCATAGTATTGCTCTAAAAGAATATGTACATAAATATACATCGATTGGTGGTAGACTATATGGCCTAACCCTACTCAATCGTACCCTCGATTGTAGAGGAGGCCCATGCACTGTATAGTACTGGAAGTGAATTTGTTTCAGGTAAAACGACGCACATAGAACTATCGAAGTCAGCGTTCATGAGCAACCTGGCGCAACTCGTGCCCATGCCGGACTGCAACCAGTCGCCGCGGTAACATTATTTATATATTTATTTAATGTTAATTTTTATCTTTGAGAAATTAACTTAAAGTTCAATAAAAATATTTTTTTGCCTTCGGCTCTGTGAAGAAATTATCGCCCGGGATAAAAAAAAGGAAAAAGTTAATGGACAAATTATAAAAATGCTATAATATATTTTAATTTCACTGGTGGTAGATCTCTCATATGTGACAGGCCGCCTGGGTAGGTACCGCCGCAATGTCTATTTCTTCCGCCAAACAGCAGTGTAAATGCACTGCTGGGTTTTGGATGGGCATTGTCCTATAATATATCTCTTATTTCTCCAGTAACATGTACCAGTGCCAGATGGGTAAGCAGACGATGGGCACCCCGATCCACACGTGGGCGACCAACGCGGAGACCAAGCTGTACCGGCTACAGACGCCCGCCACGCCGCTGTTCCGCCCCGCACATCACGACCGCATGGGACTGGACGACTACCCCGCAGGGACCAACGCCATCGTCGCTGTCATATCCTACACGGTAAGCTTACTGTACCAATGGGAATTATTGCTATTTCAAATTAACATCACCACATTGTTCGCAACTAAATAATACATTAACGTCGCAGTTATGTGCACGTGCACAACGTCGATTGTGAAACAGATGTTGTTATTTTAAAATATTTTTCATTTTATTATTTATTTTACTATTTATGTTATTTTCGTTTTAATGTTTTTGAGTAGTTGGTTTGACGTCTGTACGTCACTTAAGGTGGCCACTGAAAATCAGCGTTGTGTTGTTATTTGCACCACATCATAACATATAGCTGAGTGGCCATCTACCGGTCACAGTCGCGATCAACCATTTTTATTGTGTATGTTTGTTTTTATGTTTACTGTTATGTGTTGCAACTGTGATCAATAAATAGTTTTTCTTTCTTTTTTTCTTTTAAGACTTAGCATGCTCTATATTTCTGATAATGCTAATTGTACCTCACAGCAGTTGTAAACAATATAGTTGCCATATATTGTGACCATTATTTACATCTAAAATTACACATACAAAATTGTCTCTTTAGTTTCGTCTCTAAATGGGATCGTAAAAAAAATATCATTCCTTCATAGTTTTCACAAGATTGTATAAAAATATTTGCTGATCGGCTTTGTGTATCACAATCACAAATTTAGCTTATTTGTTTGCTACTGTAGGTTGCTATTTATTCCAAAATAAATATAGAGGGAGCGCTGTCATACATTTGCGTCTTCAAAAACGTAGATATTTTCTTACTCGTAATGTTGGTAGCACTATTATATTAGTGTAAATTTAAATCATATTTTACAACAAATTGCGATTAAATTACTGTGATAAACGAAAGTATATTTAGCTGTTATCCCTTTGAAATGAATTTGAGTAGAATTAAATAGTCCTCAACTATTTATTTTATATGATTAAGAGCCAAAATTATTTTTTTTCTATGTCACTAATTCTAAAGGTGGTCCACTCTCAATCGTACTCTCTATTGTAGAGGCCCGTGCCCTGCAGTGGGACGTATATGGGCTGATACAGAATGCAATAACAATACTCCTTAATACCCCCCCTCTCCCCTTCTTCCCAGGGCTACGACATGGAAGACGCGATGATAATAAACAAGTCGGCGTACGAGCGCGGCTTTGCGGCTGGCACCGTGTACAAGTCAGATTTTGTGGAGCTGCAGCATCCCTCATCTTACTTCTGTCGGGATAACTCCAAGCCCGACCTGGCTCAGTACATCGATGAAGACGGACTGCCGGCCGTGGGCGCTAGGGTCAAACCTGACGACCCTTTCTACAGGTATGGATTAGAATTATGTCTTGATGTCAATATTGGGTCATTTTGGCTAATAAGAGTCTATCCCGAATACTGGAACGCAACTTAAATATTATGTTGCACTTAACTACGTAAATCCCGATTAAATGTACTGGCTAAGTGGACCGTGCGCTGTTAAGAGCAACTTATTATTTGAATGGCGTTCGAGTATTCGGGCATTAGTGATTGGATGTAAGGCGAATTTCGATTTAGAAATATTTATAGAAAGGAAAAATTTAAAGAAAATACTGTTATTCTTTTAAAATGAATTATTATAATAGATATAATCTTTAGCTAAAGGAAACCACCAGTTGTACAGTACAAATACCAAAATTATGTCACACATTGCCATTCAGCAAAAGTACTTGAACTAAGGTCATTAACCCCGCTTATTACTTTGCCGTTTATTACTTTGTTGATTACATGATGGACCTACCACCAGTTAACAGTTGTGAGGGTTAGGCCATGTCTACCACGTTGGCCTACTGCTGGTTAGCGGACACATACTATACTGGGTGTATCGATTTATAATGAACATATATGCAGTTACTACGACGGCGAGAAGAGTCAGATGGTGGTGAGTCGGTACCACGGCAAGGAGGAGGTGTTTGTGGACAGCGTGCGACAGTGCGGTGACTTCGGAGCCAAGTCGCTGAGGAAGGCCTGCATCATGCTCAGGATACAGGTACTCTTGGATGGCC
Organism: Hyles euphorbiae; assembly: GCA_023078785.2. Taxonomy (NCBI): domain Eukaryota; kingdom Metazoa; phylum Arthropoda; class Insecta; order Lepidoptera; family Sphingidae; genus Hyles; species Hyles euphorbiae. The sequence goes on from CM041030.1 coordinate 2,271,707, forward strand.
ACATCTAACAAGCATAAAGTTATGACACAAGGACTCAAGGGCGGATCTAGGGGGAGGTCTTGGAGGTTATAACCCCCCCAATACCTCCCCACCGCTTAAAAGCTGGATCCGTCCTTGTGGGGGCTATTCACAAAGTAGAAAGAAAAACAGAAATAATCATAAACCAGTAATCATACGCATTAAAAGTACAAATGGCGGTCTTATTGCTCGAGGCAATGGCTAGAATGGTTATAAAAATCCTACTTCACTGTGTCAGATGATGTCTTGGGTAAAAACTTTACGATTTCGCAACAACCACACAGAAATATTTAAAATCCCTGAAAGATTAAGTAGTAGTGTTGGATTAAATAGCAATAGCAATCACCAATAGCAAGTGGGATCGAAAATAACATTTCACAAGTTACCTAATTATTTGGTTGTCTGGAAGAGATCGCTAATAGCGATAAGACCGCCAGTTGTTACACTATTTCAAAAAATGTAAACTATTTACTTGTATGTAATATGTGGTGAACAATAAAGTGTTATCTATCTAATTAGCTAAATTGTACGATTTACGATAGTGATTCACAAAGCGATCGGCTAATATTTTTATACAATCTCCTGTTATCTATGAAGGAGTGACATTTTTGTATGAACCCATTGAAAGAAGAAGTTGCATTTAAGAGTTTGATTGTGAATAGTTAGGCCGTAACCACGCTGGCTTGCAGTTCATATTTCAAAATTACTTTAATATTTCAGCGTAACCCAACAGTAGGCGACAAGTTCGCTTCCCGGGCGGGGCAGAAGGGCATATGTTCCCAGAAGTGGGCGGCCGAGGACCTGCCGTTCACGGAGTCGGGACTCATCCCGGACATCCTGTTCAACCCGCACGGCTTCCCCAGTCGGATGACCATCGCCATGATGATCGAGTGTATGGCGGGAAAGGCCGCCAGTCTACATGGACACGTAAGTACTGAGTAATGCGAGGACTACCACCCTCTCTCTCTCTTCAGTTACACAGTAGATACTAACGTTCTCTCTCTCTCTCTCTTTAGTCACAGAAAGTCCACTGCTGAATATAGCCCCCTCCTCTCTTCAGCGATCTGTTGAACGCACCTGGATGTAGCGACTTAAAACTTCGACGGTGTGCAAACTCAAACCTAGTCCACATTTTTATTACAACAAGCTTTGATTTAATAAAAAAGGCGTGAATTTATGTATATATTATTATCAGTGGTGCTTTACAGCTGGTTTCTCTGGCTTGAAAAGTATTTTTACGATATTGTTTAACTGTCCAGTTCATTGTTTTGTCACCCGCTTAGCACGGATGGAAGTTGATTAGCAATAATTTATTTCCAACTCCTATTAATTTAACTTTCTGATTAATTTCGTTGCGGGTTAAAGACAAGTTAGACATTCCCGGAGACTCGCCGAGTTTCAATGCTCGGTGTCATTACATTGCGTGCTGTTGATCCTGGCTTACAAGAGTTGCAGTGTTAGTTGTGATGACATATAACTATCCACCTTACACGCTTCAAATAGAGTTGATTTTCGCAGGTGCACGACGCAACACCATTCCGCTTCAACGAAAGACACGGCGATCAATTACTTCGGTCGGATTTCCACCTTACACACTTCAAATAGAGTTGTTTTTCGCACGCAGGTGCACGACGCAACACCATTCCGCTTCAACGAGAAAGACACGGCCCTCAACTACTTCGTTCGGTTTTCTACCTTACACCCTTCAAATAAAGTTGTTTTTCGCACGCAGGTTCACGACGCAACTCCATTCCGCTTCAACGAAAAAGATACGGCGATCAACTACTTCGGTCGGTTGCTAGAAGCTGGTGGATACAACTACTACGGCACGGAGCGAATGTACAGCGGCGTGGACGGCAGAGAGATCACCGCTGACATCTTCTACGGGGTCATACACTACCAGAGGCTCAGGCATATGGTGTCTGATAAGTGGCAGGTTTGTTTTGTCTAAGTTTTTCCAGGGTTAAATTCTTGCTGGGTAGTTTGATGAGGTCAAAACTATTCTAAAGCCTTCCTTGATGTATGGACTATTTAATGCAAAAAAAATTGGTCGATTCGGACCAGTAGTTCCTGAGATTAGATTATTTAAATCAATATTTTTGCAGCTTTATGTTATTGTATGGATAAAACACAGCAATAAATTACTTTTTTCTGACTGCTTCCGTGCTGTAGTTGTACTACTGTACGGTTAGCTAGTTAACCGGCAAACTATTAGCTAAAAAGCTGAAGTCTCGGATTCGAACCCCGAGTCGAGCAAAGTGATATTAGATTTTTTTATTTCATCCTAATCCTTGTAATACCAGCTCATACAATATTTCTAATATGTATATTATGTGCGTGTACGTGCAGGTGCGCACGACAGGCGCGGTGGACGCGCTGACGCGGCAGCCGGTGAAGGGGCGGCGGCGCGGCGGCGGCGTGCGACTCGGCGAGATGGAGCGCGACGCGTTAGTATCGCACGGAGCCGCCTTCCTGCTGCACGACAGGCTGTTCCATTGCTCGGATAGGACTGAGGTGAATGCACACACGTCATGTGAACCTTGTGTCATAAACAAAGACACTTTCTCACAACCTTTATTTATGTTACGAACGCGAATTCAATTTGTGCGTGCATATTCGGAATGAATGAACTTCTATACGGTCGCGGACCATGTATATGCTGAAGATGTGACTGACACAAAATATTTGTTAACAGCCCTATCATTTTTATCCAGAAAACTACATTTGTTAATATCTCATAGTCTTACCCTTTTCAACGAGTTTTGAATTCAGTTTAAGCAAAAAAGAAAAAACCTTCGGTAACTAAACAATTAACAAAGTTTTAAAACTGTTTACATATGAGGGCGTTACTAAATTAAGTAATAAATGAAACAATGTTTAATAAAAACTAACAATTAATTATTTTACTAATAATACTTGTTAGGCAGTTGTTCCACCAACGACGAGTAAACGACTAACTATCGGCTATTTTCTCGCTCCAGAAACGTACAATAGATATACTTTCCGTGTGAACAAAAGAGATGCAGATACAAATAGTTGATCGCTGACTGTCCACACTGCCGGCGAGCACTCGCTTCACTAGTTTGTCGCTGAGCGACAAGAGCTATGAAAGATAACACTTGCTCGGCGATACTCGCCAAGCGATTAGAACTCACGCCGAGAGAGCAACCAGTGGTCATTTCTCTACAGTGCGTATCTGAAAGTACACGTTTTTTTTAATTTAAATTTAATTTTTGAATTATCATTGTTATCTAGTTCAGACTGTACTGTGGACTGTAAGCTTGACTGCCGCGAGCGAGTGATGCGAGTAATCGCCCGCCGCACTCGCACACTCGCTTATAGCCGAGCTACACAACTATCGGAACTACGCACTCGCTCCCCGCTTCTCGCTAATTCGTTCCTAGTTCTAGCTCTACTCGTTACTCGTTAATCGTTGCCGGTGAGACAAGTGCCTAAGCGAGTGTGCGTGTGCGGCGGGCGATTACTCGCATCACTCGCTCGCGGCAGTCAAGCGTACAGTCCACAGTACAGTGAGAAGTGACCACTGGTTGCTCTCTCGGCGTGAGTTCTAATCGCTTGGCGAGTATCGCCGAGCGAGTGTTATCTTTCATAGCTCTTGTCGCTCAGCGACAAACTAGTGAAGCGAGTGCTCGCCGGCAGTGTGAACAGTCAGCGATCAACTGTTTGTATATGCATCTCTTTTGTTCACACGGAAAGTATATCTATTGTACGTTTCTTGAGCGAGAAAATAGCCGATAGTTAGTCGTTTTCTCGTCGTTGGTGGGACAACTGCCTAAGAGATTGCCTTGAGCAATACGACCGCTTTTTGTACTACTATGTAATATTATAATGCTGCATTATTAATTTTAGTTAAATTAAATGAAATAAGCGTCTTATATTTAATTTGTCTGTTTTTGTGTTTGTACTTGTATTTGGTTTACAATAAAGATTATTATATTGTATTGTATACTTTTTCGAAAACAGACAAATTAAAAATGGCGTCCAACACTTTATTTTACAGGCGGTGGTATGCACATCATGCGGCACTCTACTGGGCCCGGTGCCGGGTGCTCCGGCGGCGGCGGCGGAGTCCGGCGCGTGCCGGCTGTGCGGCGCCGCGGGGCTGGCGCGCGTGTGCGTGCCATACATATTCAAGTTCTTCGTCACGCAACTCGCAGGAGTCAATATTAACTGCAAGATCAACACTAATAGCCTCGCAGTACAGCCTTACACGACATAAATAATAAATATTAAAAAATAATATAAAAATAATATGCATTTTTTTTTTTATTATTTATTCATATACAGCTCATTACAACAGGTCGATGTGGAGACCACGCACTCAAACGGTGAAGGAAAATATCGTGATAAAAACCTGCATACCTTACCGATTTATAAAAAATTCTATGTAAGTCCACCAACCCGCACTAAGCCAGCGTAGTGGACTATATGGCCCAACCACTCTCAATCGTACTTTCGATTGTAGAGTAGACCCGTGCCCTACAGTGGCACTTATATGGGCTGATACAGGATGTGGAGATCCTTGGAGGAGGCCTATGTTCAGCAGTAGACTTCTTGTGGCTGAGATTATGATGATACAGTTCATTGCACATAAAAATACAAATAAAATGAAAATCACAGATTTAAAAAGCTAAATAGGCGTTCTTTTCGCTCAACTCACCATGGGATGGATTTAGTAAAAACAAAAAAGAGGGTAGTCTTATCTAAAGTGTACAACACAAAAGCTACCTCCTCTAACTTCATGACTTAAGTCATGCCGACATTCGAGTCTGTATCACCAATGGGGTAAGCAGAAATACTACTATAGCTCTCCAACTATTGAGAATCTGGTGTCTGGTGTGACGTGTAGGGGAAGTGTATTATTTCTAGATACTTTTTTAACTAAGTTGTAAATTAAAAATTCGCCGAAATAAAAAAGAGTCACATATTAATAGGGCGACAATGCAAGCACGGGGTTTTCGTTAAACTCAGTCAAACCACGGTTAAACCTATGTAATCAATATGTGCAATATTTCTCATAGCGCAAAAAGCTCAACAGCGACAAAGAAAAGAAGGTAGCGGTTAAACTAATGCACATAATGTTATAATTCATCAATATAATATGCGGAATATTTTTCCAGCGAACAAAAACTACTAGGGCGACAGACAGTTTTTCTAAAAGTTGTGTCATCCGTAAAAGTTTTCGGAGTAAAAAAGTACTAGGGCGACAAAGAATGGAGGAGATTATTGTAATCAGACATTTCTTTCCCACACAGTTCGATATCTAGCCGCTATTTTATATTATTTCATCTTTCAGATACTAGGAACGCATGAAGTTGGAGGAGATATTCTTATTCATAATAAGAAGCCAACTTTCTATTGGCTACACCTGATACTACTACCAGTTTAAGCCACGCCCACCAACTAACAAAGGACCAATCAGGGTCACCGTAATGTGACGTCACGTCATTCATATTTAATGCTCTAGAAACTAATGTAAGCAGTTTGATATATTTTTTATATTACTACCCTCAGTTAATATCGCTGCAATAGGATAAACATGGCGTTGTATGAGTTGTAAAATATCGGTGGTGAGATCGGTGGCAAAGGGCGACCATTAATTTTTTTGTTTGTTTGCGATTAGGAATTATATATAAAGGTAGTGAATACGCCATTGTTAAAATTCGTGACAAGTGACTATTATCTAAAAAATAAGTACAACTTCTTTGTTCCTAGATAAGTACACAGATAATTTTTTTGGGTTCCGAGAAGATAGGCAATGAATGTAAAGATCTTGTTGGCAATTCTTCGCACCTATACATTAATGACTCTCTTTGTATTTTAATTTATTGCTGTATAAAGCTGCACCTAGGTAAAGGGATACCCAAAAAACATTAAACAATCTTCTGATACAGCCTAATGCTCAAGCAATATAAGGTTTTAATACAGGACAGATACAGTAAAAAATACACGAAATTTAACTTATCATTTAAGAGCGTTTATACCCTGCACGCGCTTTTTGGCTTAAAAACAGGACTTTTCAAATGAGTTAATGGCCACCAACAAACAATTTCAAGGTAAAATAATTAGTACTAATTTTAGAAAAGGTTGTCATCTAGGGATTTTGGTGGAAAACATTATAGATTGATGGATAATTTGTGAGTACTATAAGGATTACTGAACACAAGTTTCGTTATTTAGGCTTTAAATGGCAATTTAGAAGCTTAAGATATCCGAAACCACTAAATATAAGATGAAAATAAAAATATTATCAGACTAATAAGACCCTTATGGAGGGATTTTGCTGAGAAAAATAATCTTTTTGTGTTTAGTTCCTGAAAAATAAAAATTTAAACAATGCGAAATTATTCAGAAACTCTCGTCAAGAACATATTTTTTTTCACCAACTTATCGTACATAATTTTTTATAGCAATTGCATCTTACAATAGAAGAACATCTTATCTATAAATTACCATTTTTATATTTCAACAAAATTAGTTTTCATGTTTTCTACGAATATTTTAAAAACCACTATAAAACACGCTGTCCGACGTGGATCAAATCAGACCGCCGCAAGGCCTTCTAGAGGGAGGACGTATCGCTCGTCGCTCCGGCCTGGCTGCAGTCGATTATGCCGCGCGTAGTAAAAATAGCCACGCGCGGAATGCGATTACCACATCTTAGTACTTTGGTAGTAAAATATTTGATTATTTTTATTACCTACAATGATTTTGTAGTGAGTATAAATTATGTTTCAGGTAATATAATGGGATGTAATTCCGAGGCTAAATTATGTTATGTATTGTAATATAAAATTAAATATATTTCGTAATTGTAAGGGGTTGTAAGGCCCCTAACACTATTTATGTTTTCGAACACGAAATGATTAATAAAACGTCCGTAGTGTATACTGATTGAACACAGATTTGAATGCAACTTAACAATGTAATAATAACGAAAATATGATTAGTATCCAAAATTTGTATTATTCTTTGCTTGCACAGTAATATTTGTCTACTTATAATGCAAATAAAATATTTTTATGATATTATATTACAGTTACATTTCAATTGACTATTTGAAGCGCACGGATCAAAGTTGTTTGAGCCGATTGTATAGCGAGCCGACGCGGCAGCTCTACGCACACAGCTTTGGTCGCTTATGTGTGCGTGAAATTAACGAAGAAATACCTATAGTTGACTTTGCGCGCAAGGTGTATACGCTCTTAATGTAATCCTCTTAATGGAAAAATATAGTCTATTACAATATAAGGTTGTTTATTATTGACACAAAGTTGTATAAGAACACTGTTGCACCGACAATCACTTAACTATTTGGTCAATAAATGACCATTAATTTAAAGGACATGCGCACATTGATTTTTCATACCCACGTAACCAGAAACTATCATTTTGTACAAGATCAAATATTAATCATTCAATCTTGTTAATCAGTTTTAAAACCACTTTAATTTTCAAATGTTTTGTCTCTTTTAAACGACTTTTGAATTTAGTTTGAGAAAAGAAGACAAAACACTTGATAACTAAAACTGGTTTTAAAACTGTCTATGAATAATATATGTCTGAGTAATTATCTATTCAATTGTACACTCAATGCGCAACAGGGCCTTTCAAGGTAATCTACACTAATCTTCATCCATAGCTACTGCTTCTTTCTCTTCCTTCTTCTTCTTCTTCTTTTTCTTCTTCTTGGAGCTAGCCTCCGCCTCCACCGCCTGCTGCAGTTCATCGATGGCTTCCTTCATCACCTCCAAGTTCTTCTTGGGTATGTCACCGGTCTCGTAGAACTTCAGTCGGTCCTCAACTTGCTGCCGGAGTTTCTCACCGAATACAGACGACTGGGTTTCTGTAGAAATATTATTGACATGTGATTTGAGAGTATGTTCACATATTTATAATTGTTAACAATTTCCTTACAATCAGCTTGCTAGCATTGCTTATGTATTTAACTATGTTACTACAAAATAAGAACTTGAATTATGGCTATTAGATATTCAAAATATTGCTGAGTTGGTTTGGTGCAATATTTTTCAAATTTAAACTTTTTCTTTTTCTTTGTAAACATATTACGGATAGATTTTTTTGTTCCAACATACAATTACTGTGATGGCACATACAATCACGCGATTGTTGTTGGACAATGCTGTAGCACATCTGTTATTACCGCGAGCCGATGGAACTTCACTCACGATAGATCAAAGTGTGCAAACTTACAAGCTACCAACTAAATTTGAATTATGTAACTTTTTATTCTATTTTCTCATATAAAACTTTAATCAATTTACTCATATACACACTTAAAAATATAAATAACTTTAAAGAGTATTTCAACAAAATACTTTCACAGCAGAATCTAAATTGTTCTCTTATTTTGCCACCATATTTTATCCATTCAATGTAAAAATATCAAATATAAATATAACAAGTACAGACTTTATGCAAAGATCAAGCCTTGGCTTGTAAGCACAAGTTTCTACTGCTCCGATCACTCACACCACGACATTCAGAGTACAATACAGACAGTAGACTCACCGGAGAAGCAATCTATCCTGGAGGCGATGGAGCACTTGTTGGCGAGGTAGCGGCTGATCCTGCCCTTGTTCTTGAGTCCCGCGCGGCCGATGAACGTGGAGTGATACAGCAGCCCGTACTTGGGAGTGTTCGAGCGAGTCTTCAGCGCTCGGAACAACGCCTTCTCCGCTCCTGATGATAAAAAAGTTTAATTATAAAACTTTAATATATTAAAAACATGCAAATTTTCAACAAAGGAATGCCCATTCATGGTATCCACAAAAATTTCATTTTTTTCATTCATTTGTTAATAAACATATTCCAGTTTTATTCCGGGTGACAGATTTTTATAAAATAAAAAGTACCTAATTATCATCAAATTCAAGTCAATCAAAAAAAAGTTTTTATTGGACTTCAAATTCATTTCTCCTAGAACTCCGGGCCTGCGTCTCAATTATGTTTATATTTATTGAAAATATATATTTTTCCAAATATTAAAATACAAAAAAGTAGGTTTCATCATAGGTCAACAACCTTCGCACCAATACTAAGTTTCATAGTTGTAACAGCCCATATACGTCCCACTGCAGGGCACAGGCCTCCTCTACAATCGAGAGTACGATTGAGAGTGGTTAGGCCATATAGTTCACCACACCGCAATAGCCCATATTGCGGGTTGGCGGACTTACATACCATAGAAATTCTTATAAATCGCTATGGTATGCAGGTTTCCTCACGATGTTTTCCCTCACCGTTTTAGTGCGTGGTGATTGACTATCACCAGTATCAGTTTCATAGTAAAATGGGCATTCTCCTTAGCAAGCCTTCAATAATCTTTCTATCAGTTCTACTGCTCATTCTTAACATAAATAAAAGCTAAATACATTTTACCTTACTCAAGTTCTAAATAATAAGCAGCTAACATACCGAGTATCTGTAGCGTGGAGGCGGGGTACTTGGCGAGGCTGGTGAGCGAGCCTGCCTTGGAGATGAGCCTGGCGCCCACCTGGTCTCCCACCAGTGTGGTTAGGTTCGGCGCTACAGAGTTCATCTTAGAGTGCAGGTACTCTGCTATTTGTTTCCTGCATAATTCATATTAAAATTATAGAAAATATGTGGTATACTGTCATGTTTTTATCCACAAGAAATATGTGAACCTAGGTGAGCCAATCATAGTCTTATCTATCATCATAGCTATTTCTATTCCATAATATGTGCTACCTATGGAAATGCAGTCCACAATTATTAATTTATTTGGAAACTTGTAAATATAGTAAAAATGCAATATGTTACTCTTGCTGCTAACATAAGTTGATAAAAACAAATGTGGCAGCATTTAGAGAAAACTTTTAGCACTAATATGATACTTAAAAAAACTTTTAAAACACCTATTATACTACTAACCTGTAATTGCTCAGTGCAACAACTCTGCCGGCAAACATCTGTATATTAATCAAGTCAACAGGTGATATATCCATTCCCATAGACATCTTTGAAGCATCTATGACCGCCTGGGCCTTCTCTGAGTCTCCCAGGATCTCTGTGAGGGGCTCCAAAGATTCCTCAGACAAAGTCTTGCGGTCCTTGATGAACTCAGCACACTTGGTGTATAAGTGGTTCTCTGGGACGATGCTCACCAGCTCCGGGAAGTGGTATGAGTACCACTCTCTGTGAATAATTGTTGAGTTGTTAATTTGTAATCGGTTTCACTAAGTTGTATGCTAGGTACCCTATCAATATCTTAGAAACTGATTACACTAGTTTTTGAATGGATTCAACCCCAATAGAGTAACAGACACTTTAAAAATATTACAAAATTAATATAATAATGCCCGAATACTGGAACGCCATTCAAATAATAAGTTGCTCTTAACAGCGTACGGCTCACTTAGCCAGTACATTTAATCGGGGTTAACGTAGTTAAGCGATATTTATATTTAAGTTGTGTTGTCCAGTATTTGGGTGTAAAAGGCTTAAAATACATTATTATATTTTAATTCAAAAAGCTGTTAGAGAGAATTTAAAATTACTCAGAATATCTTATGTTATATTACAGCATGATAACATTCACAATGAAGCAAATATCAAACACTATGCAATGAGAAGTTATTAACTAACCATAAGGCAGTACATTAAATATTTATAAAGTTATACAATAAATGAACTCACCTGATCCTCATTGAGAATGTGTTAACATCCTTGTCGAGCTGATCAAGCAGGGCTATGGACTGTATGATCATGTTGTCTACTCTGTGTACATTGAACTTCACCCGAGCTCGGGAGTATGAGTGGCCGAGACCCAGCTGAGCCACGCTGCATGCCTTCAGTGTGAGACCTTTTATGAGTGAGTGGAAGTGATGGCGGATACCTGAAGACAAGTTTAGTGATATGAAGTACAAAGAATATTGATAGTTCAGGTTAATAAATTGTTCTATTAATATTTGTTGTGAGATATTAAAATTGTTAATCATTTTTTTGTTTGGTTTAAGAGAATTTATTTTAGAATATGTAGCCAATAACACTAACCTTAAAAAAAATCTGTGTTTGGTTTAATAACAAATTAATGGACACAAATTGACATTTTATTGCTTGGAGATGTGTGAGGCATATTTAAATTTCCAATTCAATATTGTTGGGACATAAATATGCTTCACCACAGTTCCTTGGTCTTGAACCTGTACTTAGAGCACACAGTTCACATTTCTAAGTTGTATGTCAACACTGATTTATTTCTCACCTCTTAATATTTCTGGAACTGCCCCAGTGTGAGAGCATGGTATTTCCAGTGCTTCGCTTATAGCTGCACCTAATTTTGGATCCAAAACACCAAGAGTACATTTTCCCCTCTTCTTCCTCTTAGGCAGTGCACCTTCAAGGAACAGGTTCAAATCTTCTGGGATAATACCTGTCACCGAAAGTTTAATTATTAGCGAATTTTGTCTAAAAAACAGTTTTACAAGTAGAATACATGTTTCAAAATTATTAAATATTCAAATATTAAAATTGACTTATTGTTTCTAATAATTATTTTTGTAATGCGCAGTCTTATTGTTTTATAAACACATTCGACATAATAGGTTATCAAAAATAAACGTGTCACAAACCTTCGGAGATAGCATTGATATTCTCCAAAGCAAGAACGGCCGATTTGAATGGTTGGAATGCGATTAAAGTAACCACAGAGTTGAACCTTTGCAGATCAGTCACAGATTCCTCAACTTGTGGCAGAAACGCGGCCAGCTCTTCAAATTCCGCGACTTGAAACAGGGCGAACCCCGCGCTGTGTTCGAACAACACGTATAACTTACTCTGCAAAGAAATACACAATTACACACATTTCAACGTACGTTTAAGTAATTTAAAGTCAGAAAACACACCATTTTGATTAATTTTATAATAATTTCATTTTCCGGGGCCAAAACACGTGTGTTTTGGTTGCACCCCCGCGGAAAAAATATTTTTAGGTTATGTCAATGTCGTTCCTTTTCCGCGTCTACTTTATATTTATTCGTTTTATGTATTTACAAGATACTACTTAATTATTTTTTATTAAAAAAAAATATAATATTATTTTTGTTTAATTAAATATGATGAATGTTATTTTTAGTAAGACCATATTTTTTGTTCAATCGAGGTGGCTAGCACAGACTAATAAACAAGACAGACAGCCGAGTCCATACAAAATTTTTAACACGTTAAGGGAACTCACACAGTGAAAGCCCAAACATGTACTTTATGTCTATATTAAGTTATACAATTCATTCATAATTAATCGTACATCTCTTTCTATCCAGTACATATTTTGACAGAGTGTTCTTCTTTACTTTTCGTTCGGTGGTTATATACATGTGTAGCAGTGCTGTGACAATCGGTACTTTATCGAGATACCGATCTTTAATTTAATTAGGGATGGCTTTATTTTCCGGTTGACATCTGTGCCTCAAACTTACCGGTTTTTTTTACCGATTTAGGTAGTTGTATATTCATATATTGGTTTTAAAGAAATAAATAAAATAAACTTCAAAAATAAATAACTTTATTTATAAACAATAAAAATTGAATTAATTTGTTATTCTGAAAATACCATAAACAATCCTTATTTAGATTGTCACTTTTTTTCTCTACCACCCGGTTCACAAGGCTGTCTTCGCTAGAGAAGAACGGGCAAGAAACTCTAGCGTTGCTCTTTTATAATATATTTACAATACAGTGATTATGCATTATAATAGTTAAATTCAGAAAAGTTCACAATTCATGTATAAAAATCAATTGATCACAATATTACAGGTCATTTTATACAGCTGAGATATGTGAAGTCAACCAGAACGCACAATTGGTCTACACTGTTCCGGTAAAGCAATGATTGGCAATGGCAATAGTAGTTTCAAAGTAATTAAAAGTTATGATATTATAAGTACATTAGGTTTCGTTCATTTTACCTTCTGATTGACCCTTACATACATATTTTAAAATTCGTTATGAGGTTTTTGTTTGTTAAATCGGGATAATCTTAGGAAACTACCACTAAGATAAGAAAAATCTGCGTTTGATAGCGATTCATGACAATTTAGAATATTTCTCTCCTCAATCAAGAGATGTAAGGTTGTATGGAAGTAAATAATGTGAAAGTAAGAAGCACAACAAATTATTTATCACATTTACCTGTTTCTGAAAAGAAAAAATGTTACATATGTTACTTATAAATCTTATTATCACAAATTTTACTTCTAAGACCCCTCGTAACTAGAAATTTTACAATTAACGCCCAACACTCTATAAGATATCTTTAGCCTTATGAATGTTATGTTAGCAACTACAGTTACAGTTTCTTTATGTTAGTAACTATAGGGTTGGCATTCATAGAAAATGCAATGAAACTACCGTAGAAACATTAAGGTGTTGGATCATAGTAGTTGGCGATATAAATTTACCCAAATTAGTTCAGGCTTCTAGTAAATTAATGAAATGTTTTCATTATGGTTAACTTTAGATACATTAAAGGAATAGCGTGCTAAAAACTTAATAGTGTAATTTTACAAAATATTACACCATGGAAGCCATTCCATGTGTAACATTACAAATGTATTATTAAATCGAATACAAAATAAGTTAAATACAAGTCTGAATACAATATAATGTTAGTATCTTGAAACCATATATATATATATATATATATATAGATTAAACATAATATTTTTTTAATCACGAAGATACAGTTTCTTAAAAATTCTGCATAAAAAAACGAAAATGTTGGATTCAATAATTTGAGGAAATTCAATAATTTATATTTATCCATACACTCCTATACGTGGGCCTCTTCAATAAACGATTGAGATTGAGATAGGTCATGGTCCACTAGATCATCATTTAAAGATATGATCGAAATTGCTCTTCCATTACATTGCAAATCAATAAAAATATATGAAAGGTGCAAAAGCATGATTCATATAAACAGTTTAAAACAACATATTATGCTTTTCAATTAGCAAAATGATAAACATATTGAAGATTACTTTGTTTTTAAACCATGTAAGGAGAGTAGAGATACAATAATCAAACTATTATATGATTCTACTATGCAATATTTCAAAGCATAAAATTAAATTAATTACATTTTCCGGCAAAGTATTGCTATAGACATGATTACAATGAAGAGTATTGCGAAAAATGTCTGCTTACAAATATACTATTTGTATTAATTAAAAACAAGTCATTATGAAATTTAATACATCATTGCAGACTTTCATTCTAATGTACCAAAATAATACATTTCAAATTGGTTAATATAAAATACAATTAAACAATACAACCTTTGTATACAATATAAATAAAACTGCAAAATAAGTTTAAAAATATTGCAACATGTGAGACATTCCATGCATAATAATATAATTGGTAATTTTTATTTATTTAACTTTATTGTATACCAGAAAAAATATGTACACAGAAATTAAAACAATATTTAACACAGGTACAATCGGCGGCCTTATTGCACTAGGCATCATATAAAGGCACATTTACAAGCAAAATGAATATAAAAATTCCTATGAAGGTGTAAGAGAATGTTTGACAACATAGGTCTGTTTTCCAGAAAACCTTGTATTGAAACTAAAATGATTTTACACCCTGAAAGGAGACTTGAGCATCAACAATCAAATTTTATCAAATAATTTTAAATTGAATACAATATTTAAATCAATTAACAAAAGTTATTACAAATATTGCAACATGTGAAGCATTCCATGCATAACAATATAATTGGTAATACCATATAAAGGCACATTTACATATATAATGATTATGAAAATACTGGATGCAATATGATTAAGAAACAAACAAATTTCTATTTCAGGATTCTACATTTCAATCATATAAAATAATTGACATTCAGTTTAATATATATAAATATTTTGACAATGATCAGGCAGGTTCATATTAAGGTGTAAGAAAATGTTTGACAACATAGGTCTATTTTCTAGAAAACCTTGAATTGAAACTAAAATTATTGTACACCCTGAAAGGAGACTTGAGCATCAACAATCAAATTTTATCCAATAATTTTAAATTTAATACAATATTTAAATCAATTAACAAAAGTTATTACAAATATTGCAACATGTGAAGCATTCCATGCATAATAATATAATTGGTAATACCATATAAAGGTGCATTTACATATATAATGATAATGAAAATACTGGATGCAATATGATTAAGAAACAAACAAATTTCTATTTCAGGATTCTACATTTCAATCATATAAAATAATTGACATTCAGTTTAATATACATAAATATTTTGACAATGATCAGGCAGGTTCATATTAAGGTGTAAGAAAATGTTTGGCAACATAGGTCCATTTTAAAGAAAACCTTGAATTGAAACTAAAATGATTTTACACCCTGAAAGTAGACTTGAGCGACAACACTCAAATGTAATCTAAGTATTTTAAATTTAAGAAAATATTTAAATCAATTATCAAATTTATTCTATATAACAAAAAGCTATGGATTGAGTTTGACAGAATACAGTTGGGACTGCTGTGAGCTGAGGATGATCATGACTATAATTAGGTTAGGTATTATTATGTACTACGCTTCCTTACTGATCTATAACACAATGCTTTTGTAACTTTTTCATGCATTAGAGTGTCCATTTCTACATCTTTAGGCCTGTGATGGACATTATTAATTCTCTTATTATTAAAATTACAACACCATTGTTTAACCTGCATTCTAATTGCGTACAACCAAAAAGACTTCATGAAAGACTCTTTATGATTATTACAATTATATCATGTAGTATCAATATTTTTCTTTAATGAACTTACTATTTCGGAATAAACGTAAAAACTGCAAATGGATGGTAAAATCTTATCATAATATATGTATATACTCTGCCATACAATTTTACTCCAGTTCTTGGAAGGATAATACAACCTGTCTAAATCAGTGCTATACTCTCTTAAACAGAATTAATTGGTGAGATGACTCACTTTTACTTATTAGGGAGTTTATACAGTTACTACAATCATTACATTATATTCTTTCTCCATTATGTTATATTCAATTTGATCACTTTTAAAATTACTTTATTATTTATTACTTAATTTAAATTTAAATTCATCACTTAATTTCAAATTCAGTCTTAATTATTTTTATTTTTAATATATTTTGTCATTGTATAATTATTTAAATTTGCATGCTGTGGTCTCCTATAATTGAAGATCACGTCGAAATGTAAACCACAACAATGCTATACCATTGTCTTCATTATATGTCGTGTATCCTTCGTTGGAGGTCCTCAATTTAAAAAATAAAAAATAAAAAAATAAAAATAAAATTACATTTTAAATTTGACATTAAAGAGACAAATTGCGCCAGCAATATATGGTATAGATTTGTG
Organism: Hyles euphorbiae; assembly: GCA_023078785.2. Lineage (NCBI taxonomy): Eukaryota > Metazoa > Arthropoda > Insecta > Lepidoptera > Sphingidae > Hyles > Hyles euphorbiae. Next base: position 2,288,162 of record CM041030.1, read on the forward strand.
TTGATATATATTTTCATTAAGGATGGAGTTTTCTATAAGATTACTTTTCTCAGAATTAAGACGTTCAAAGTAGGAACTAAATTTTTGTTCATTAATTAAGTTATTTAATGTACCTAACACTTTATCGTCATTATCCGAACAATTGGTATATAATGATTTTCCAGTTGTAATATTGTATGTATGTGACTGTTGGGTGTTATTTATTTATTTAATATTATTAAGCAATACTGTTTTGCAGGCTGAGACAAAATATATGTTCAGAGTTACAAGACAATGCATGTGTCAATTTGTTACCATAGCGGCTAAACCCATTTAAACTTTCAAACAAATCATTTATGAAGGTTATTATTTCTGCTGTGAATTTTTTTTTATCAAAATTAAGATTAAAAGTAGAATAATCATGTTCTTGGAGATGTTGGATACTCTTCATATAAACTAGTAGTGATGTAGCCACTTGCCGACTAAAATCTTGGGCTGCAAGTTTGACCTGTAATGTATGAGCATTTAATTATTGTTTAGCAATAAACAATATAAAATCTATACTAATATATAGCTTTTGGCATATTGATCACTTTTTGTGATTAGTGACCACTTCAAAACAGAATCTTGATAGAAATTGTATACTTTAATTTACCTTCATTTTGTCATATGAAGTTGGATTTATGTGTTTCTTTGTAAGTTTGATGCTTCTTGCTCGGCCACCAAAGCCATCCCATTTGTATAGACTTTCTATACATTCCCTCTTTGCTCTTCGATAACCAATAAGGATATGCTTTTTCTGAAAATTATTACGAAAACATTTAAAAAAATGAGGTACATCATAGATATAATATAATTGGTTGGGGCCAATTTTGTCGCAGATGTCATTCGTGCAATTATTACTTCGTAAAAGTTCAGCATTGGAATCTGATATTAACAACCAACACAAAGCAAATACTTTTTCATCATTAGTATAGCTCCGACATGTAAATGAAGTACCAGTCAAACGTAACTGTGAATCTACTAATAACTTCCCAAATTTACTTAATATGTTATATTTCTTTAAAAATAACTTCGTTTGAGGAGCATTATAGGTTACTTTCGTCTTTAGCCTTGTTTTTTGTAATTGTACAAGACGTAACTTATTTCTTAATCTGTTAATCGATGCACGTAAAATCTGCTTACGAGGGGTAGATTTATTTGGATCTAGTCTAATATGCTTAATTAACTGACATTTTACTTGACTACTACAGTTTCGTTAACATTAGACACAGCAAGGGTAGTTGATGTGGATGGGGTAACACATATTTCTAGCTGTTTTCTATTAGGTGGTATGTAAGGGTCAACATGAGATACTACTAGGTTCGGTACATTTAGATTGAAATGAATTTGAAACAACAGGTAACTCAGCAAAGTCAGAACTTATATCTACCTGTACACTATTAAAGCATTCATAGCTTATAGTCGGTTGATTTACTATATCAGAATGGACAACTACTTCAAACTTAAAAGGTTCTATATGATTATTAGTGGGTGTTATTTCTAAATGTTTCTCTAAATTTATATTCATGGTTTAAACACGAATTGCACAAGGTTTTAATTTTAATTTTTCATTAATATGTTCAGCATGAAAATGTTTATAACAAAAACGAATACGGCTACGTTTAATAAAAGGTATGTTTTGTAAATATGGACAAACCTCTAACCACTTACCTAACCTCTTACCCACCTTGCTTGGTTTGTGAAGGGAACACAAAAAAATATTATTTGGTTCCCGAGTCTTACACCCGCGATCAATGCACTTATTTACCATAATTCTTACAAAATAACAAGTATTTTAACACAAATTCAATAATAAACTATAATTACTCGTTTGAGCCGGTAAACACTAAGGTCACTTAACGCTATTTTATCTTTTACGAAAACATAAGTACACACAAATAATAAAAAGGAAAAAACCGCCTTTGATTGCAAACTCGCACCAGAATCCGTGATTAGAAAGTTATTGCATTCCAATTATAAGATTCGCTGTATAAGCACACAATAGAAAATGGCGGCAAACGAGATACGTTCGACAGACATTTTAATACTAGTGACATAAGATACTACGTCACACACACACTAATATAAATATGAGAAAGATGAACGCCATCCATATTAAAATAGTGAGATAGCTAGCATAGCTTAACGTGCAACTTTTTTTATTCTGAGTTGGACGGGCCTGGTGGCTAGGCTGTCCGGTCTAAATTACCAAATAGTTGATACTTGATAGGTACATCCCTAGTCCCTAGTAGTGCTGTAAAAGTAACGAGAAATAATGTACCCGTATGTATTCGTTACTTTAACAATCAGTACTCGTTACTATCGTATCGTTACTTTACTCGTTACTTTTGATATTTCATATTTTATTTATAAGAGCGTCGTATTGCGTACGGATACGGAATGACGTTGAAGCCGCGGTCGACCGTCGTCGTACGTTCAGTATGGGATACAGCATGCTTACTTTTACGTTACTTAAATGCGGAGGTTGCATGTTTTTTATTTTGAACCAGTCTAGTATATAATTTGATAGGTCAAACGGATACAAGTGCAATTTAAGGATCTTACAGAAAAATACTGAAATTACTATTTAGATCACTTTAGCAATGAAAATATGTTATCACAATAACACTGCGGCCCATTGTGAATCGAGTAATTAAAAAGAAACAAATAAGTGTCGAATATATTAATTAATTGTTTCATGCTAACATCAATTGACAAAAATATAAATCAGATTAAATGTATACAGGAAACAGTTGGTTTGTTATTGTTCAAGTGTATTACGAAGTATGCATAGCGTAAACATTTAATTTAATAGAGGGCCCTGATGCAAAACTGGTAACTAGGAATTATATAACGGTATTTAACATTTTATGAAACAAACGTAAATTGTTTTATATGGTCCTTTTTTAAAATCACAGCATAACCGCGCGCATGTTTATCATAAAACGTACCTACATAGAGTTAGTATTATCGTACCTACCAAAGAACAGGCCATTATGTACCTAGCTACTCGGACACCAAACCGTTTCAATTCACGCATCAAGAGTCCTTGCGCGAACCAAAATAGTCGTACTTGTTCGCAGAATCAAACTAACATCTTACATCAGTAGATACGAAAAATACGAGTAACGAAATGTATTTGTGAGTAACGATTCGGTATCGTATGTCAGACGGAGTACTCGTTACTCAGTACCGAATACATACGATTGGCTACAACTTTAGTCCCTAGGAATGTCAACGGTTTGATGGCTATAAATATTTGAATTGCGCTTTATTGTGGGAGTGTTGAATTGTTGTGGAATGTGAATTTACAATTGATTAGTCCCAATTAAATTGTTGACTAACGCCAATATGGATTAGACATTTAGCAGTAACTTTGTGTTAAGTGCCCAGTGTATTAAAATCAGTGAACATGGCAACCATTACCATGCAAAGGGACCTTGTTTTGATACGGAAAAAAGAAACTTATTTGAATATCGGGATACTAAGCAAGCTGAAGCCGATGCCAGCGGAACTATCGACGCAAGTCTTCCACGAAAATGCGCTCGATAAACCTACACAGAACTTTTTCAATCACCTCGCTTACTACTTAGTTTCGATAGTAGACCAGCATGTCTCCGCGTCTCTGCCGTGGCCTTTATACGACACTAAGACCGAAAGAGCGTATAGAAGCGTTCTATCTGCCTTTATAAATGATTACAGCAGTAAAGGTTTGCTTAGCCCTGTAATGTCGTCGTATTTAGTAAACCCGGGGTGTTACAAAGTTACTATGTTGATGTTTCAACTTTCGCAACTCGCCGTTCAGAGACTACTCTTATCCAAAATGCGCAAAGACCGCCAAAAGAAGCTTTATGAAACTATGACTGATGTATACAAATCAAATAAGAAAGAAAGTTTCTTAGAAGACATTGATAGGGAAACTGAAGTTATGCTCAGTAAATTTTCAAATTATTTACGTAAAAAGGAAGCTATGGAGAGGATTGCAGGAATATTCCGTGACAAAATCACTGAAATGGAACATGTATTGTCATCAACAAATGCCCAGAAGATGATTGATGATATTGTTGATAATTTTGTGAAAGACTGTACATTAGATGAGTACACTAAAAGTGAAGTATTGAAAATTAAGAATATTACTACACAACCAAGCATATTTGATGAATGGCTGATAAATGTGGATACACAAACTAGTGCAGTAGAGGATAAGTGGGATGGGAAAATGCGACCATTTTTAGAATTATGCCAAACTGTTAGCAGTAACACTAATGCTTTAATATCAAGACATATGGGCGAGGTAGACAGACATACATACATGATTGAATACAATCCAAAGACTGATGAAATATGTACAAAGGATTTACAGCAACATGTAAACTCAGAACAGAAATATATCTTGAAAAATATTATCAAAGATGAGAAGTTATATTTTCCAAATCTTGTCCGTGGTTTTCTTGTCGCAATATGTTTTGTGTTAAAGAATGCTGAAATTGGTGATGATATTTATAAATTTAATGAATATTTGGACAATGGAAAGGGGAATTACAATGAAATTGCATTAGCAATGAAAACTCTTGTAGACCGAGTTATAAATGCTGAAGAGAGTTTACAGGTGGGAATATTCATATACTAGTTTACCAAATATTGTTTATGGCTAGAAATCTTGTGTAACAAATTTATATTGTTTAGTTTTGGTTTGTTGATAGTGAGTTTTTACAGATTTTTAACTTAACACTTACTTAATAAAACTCAATATTAATACTAAAGATTTTTAGGCAATGAACATAATTATATTAATATATTGTGTGATTTTATTATTTTAAGTATGAAACCATAATATACTTATTTAAATTTAACACATTATCTGGATAATACTGCATACTAGAGTTATGATCACTGCATTCTCAGCATCCACAAAGCAGTGTTTACATATTTTCAGTTAGCGTAGCTATGCAAGCATTGGTACTTCAATATCACTTTGTGATTCTCTTTAAAATATTATTATAAGGATGATTTATTTGTTTCAGCCATCACCATTATCCTTCAACGATTCATTGAGGCCAAAACAAATATTGGAATTACCCCCTATACCTGATCTAAGCGACATTAGAAGTAACAAGTGCCTTCAGAATCAAATTATGTTTGATACATTTACACCGTTAAATACATCAAAGTATCAATTCAATCTATTGAGAAAGAAAAACAGTTCTTTCAGTAAGCCTCAAGCTATGTCGCTACTTGCTACTCCGTTCCACCATGGGCCAAAAGACGATTTCCTTAAAAGTATTATATCTTGTAGAGTAAGTAATTATGACCGTTCAACTTTAAATCAAAACTTACTAAATGCCTCAATAATGTCTCAGGCTCATAGGGCAAATGAAACTATTGCTGAATGTGGTACAGGATTCACAAAACAGCAAATTTTAAGGCTACTCTCAACTAAGAAGAGCAGTAGTTCAAAGAAATTCAAGAAATGCCCAGAAAGGCCAGAAATCAAGATCAAGAAAGGTGGTCTATTCAATGAATCCAATACTTCTAATGAGAGTAATGGACTATTCAGGAGTTATTCTTCACCCAATCTATTTGAAAATAGGGAGAGGCGGTCATTTGGTGCTCGTAAGGGACGGAAACTTTCTATCATGCCAGAGGACAGTCCATCCATTTTGGAAGTTTCTGGAATTGTGGCATTGGATAAAGACAGTAACCAAGCTACACCACAAGGCAGTGAGAGTCCGAGAAAACATGTAGGTTTCGGGAATATGCCTAAAACATCAATTACACCAGATCCAGACCAGAAATTCAATGAACTGGTGAAAGAAGTAGAAATTGATTTCATGAAATATGCAATGAAAAATGAATCTAGTGATAAAGAAATTAAGACTGAAACACCCAAAAATAAAACACAAATTGTGAGAAAAACAAGTTCTCTAGAGAAGATTATTAATAGATTTAAGAAAGTCAGAGCCAGTGTTTTGCCATTAGAGAGAAATGATGAATCGACTGAATTCAAAACTATTGCAGAAGAGAAAGAAAATTTGAATGTTGTTAATGTTGATGTTTTTAGTGCACATAGAATTCTATTGCCTGATTTGTTGAGTCCTAGTTGCAGTGCTCATTCAGTAAGGTCTATGGAGTATTTAGACCACATTTGTTATGATATTGACGAGAGAGCCAAGAAGAAACCTAGGGAAAGCTTAGGCGCAGCGTTGGGCGTCGACCAAACTTTCCTGGATCAGTTTGATTTGATAGATTAGCACTGAAGTATTTATGTTTTTAGTAAACACTGCCTTATTAAATAGATGATATATGTATGAAATATTTAGTTTGCATATGTAATAAACTCGTAAATTACATTGTGTTTTGTCATTTATAAACCTTAAGAAAGAATGGCATACCAGAAAAGACGAGAAATAATTTTATAAACAGGTTATAAATCTTTATTATAAAATTATTTGCACAAAATACATGATAATAAGAATAAACTATTATTAAAATAATACAGTAGTATAAAGCAAATAGATTCTTGGTTATCTTTTTCAAAACTAAAATACATTTTAAACATTTCGTTGTATTCATATACATACATTAAAATAACTACTTTATTCATATAATGACTATCTCATTTAATCCTTACCCTTAAAAAAAGAATACGCAACTGTTTTTTTTATAGGATATGTGGTTTAAAACCAATACGCGTGTTGTCATTTATCTATTTTATATAAATTTTATTTCAAAAGCATTTCTCAAACATAACTAAGGTAAGTAAATTAACTATAAAATCTTAGGATCACTATCTTCCAAATGCACCATTTTTTCCGATATTTCCCACAGCTTTCGAGCTCTACCCATATCACTCGCAGATCTTGACAATGAACTCTCGTGACAATCGGAAAAGTATTTTCCATTCACTTTCTCAAGTTTTTCGTCTACTGCCAACATAACACTAGTTTGACAACCCTGTTGAGGCGTTTTGAAGAAGCATTTGTTGATAATAGCCAGGCCCCAACTCAAAGGTACTGGCACAGATCTCCAAATACCAGTGTCTATTATACCAGGATGGAGACAGTTTGCAGTAACTCCTGTACCTTCCAATCTTCTAGCTAATTCTCTGGTAAAGAGAATGTTGGCTTCTTTGGAAGCATAGTATAGAAGAACAGGCATTGTATTCACTGGATTTGGATTATCGAGGTCGAATGAGGCAATACGGTATAAAGATGAAGCGACAATTACGATCCTGGATGGAGCACTTTTCTTTAGTAAATCGATTAGTAGGTGAGTCAGCAAAAAGGGTCCGTAATGGTTGGTCTCCATAGTCATTTCCAAGTTATCCACAGTGGTGTTCTTCTTGAATGTTTGTGCGTAGCCTGCGTTGTGAATGAGGACGTCCAGTTTGTCCTCTGTTTTGTTGATATCTGCAGCAAACTCTCTCATAGATGCGAAGGAGCACAGGTCGAGTTTCTTCACGTAAACTTTTGGGTTCTTCGTGACCGCTATGATTTCATCTGAAACATGCAATCGTGTGTGTTAGATGTGGCATTAGATGAGTGTATTTTGACTTCGATACCACTAACATATCTACTTATATTTATTTAGAGCATGGCAATTTGCAACAAGGCCAACAAGAAGGAATAATCAAATAAAATTACGTATTAGTATACTTTAACACGCGTTCTCCATATAATTCAGAGTCTAGAATAAAATCCTACCTTTAATTTTATCAGCGGCTTCTAAATTTCTGCAAGCCATGATTACCCGCGCTCCTCTGTTGGCTAGTTCTCTAGCGGTCTCCTTCCCAATGCCACTGGTGCACCCAGTAACAATGACAGTTTTCCCATCCATCCTCTTTGTTCCCTCGTATCTCCCACAAGTTAGCTTCACGTAGAGTCTAATAGCGAACAGAATCCCCAAAAGGCCTAGCACTGCCAGGAATCCAATGATTATGAGAGCAGGAAACAGCCAGTACAAGTAGTTCGCTTTCCAGGCCTCGGCGACGATCATGTCTGAAAAGACAAAAGCAATTGAGCAAATAAAATAATCTGTATCTGTATCAGCCCATTTACGTCCCACTGCAGGGCACGGGCCTACTCTACAATCGAGAATACGATTGAGAGTGGTTAGGCCATATAGTCCACCACGCTGGCCTAGTGCGGGTTGGCGGACTTACATACCATAGAAATTCTTATAAATCGCTATGGTATGCCACGTCTAGTCCGTTTACCAACAGGCCACCACGCACTTGAATAATAATTATTCCGAAAATAAAATATTATTCCGAAAATTTCCGAAAACAGAATTAAAAATGTACACATTTAAAAAGAAATTGCACTATCGGTTGGGAAGGTTCAGAAAAGAAAATGTCTACCATTTCGTCTGCGCGAATAATATTTTCACCCGAGTCCAATTACAGCCTTCTAGTGCCTACAAAAAATCCGAGCTAAGCCGCAGACAGATAGACAATTCATGGTACCTAGTGGCGAAACTTGTCGACTGCCGTGCCACAAAAGCCATAAATAGCACACTGCCCAAGTAGCCGAAAATATACAAATAGGCACCTAACTAAAATGTAAGTCAGTAACATGGTTATATAGTATGTACCAATCCCATTATAAGAACGTCATTATTTAATGATTTCTTAAAATTGAATGGCTTTCCTAAAATTCCAGTGACCTATTTTATGTAAGTGGATCCAATCAAATATTTTTTTGTAAGGGAATTAAGTTTAAATACGGTTTAAATAACACATTAGAATATTACAATAATTAATCTAATTTCCTTTTTTAATTAAAGAGGCCATACATAAAAAATCATTCAAAATGGAATTTCAATGTCTATCTTTATCGCGTACGTAACGTTTAAATTATAAGAACACATCGTTTAGATTATATTATGTAAATAAAAATGAAAAGATTCATCTGTGACATAAATTATTTTAGAATTCATAACATTCTTTTAATAAAAGATACAGTAGTTCATATTGTAGTCCTCAAATCAAATAGGAAATAGACAGTGCTATGTAACTTACAAATACGAAAGAAATGATCCAATATGACACTTTTCTAATTTCTTTATTAATCCAGATCCGAAATGTTCCTAATATTTGTCGATCCCACAAATATTTGCTTCGGAATGGCATCAAACTTGCGCTCCCTTAACTGAAGCACGGCTTTTTGACCCTGCACCACGTAGATTTTCTTGTGCATTTATGTACCTATTGTATGTCTTGAAATGGACATCATTGACTGCGGTTGAATATTTGAAAATAATATTTCATTTCAAGTTGAAGTGGCAGCCTCCGTGGCGTAGTCGGTTAGATGCCGCCTGTGAAACGGGAGGTCACGGGTTCGATCCCCGCTCCGAGATAAATGTTTGTGCGACCCACAAATATTTCTTTCGGGTCTGAGTGTTTCTGAGACTGAAAAGTCTCTTGTATTTCCTGATACCCACGACACAAGACTCGATGTTAGTGTGGGGTCAGAATTATGTGATTGTTGGGTGTTATTTATTTATAAAACTAAATATTATATGTATACTCATTTAAATAACGTTACCTAACGATCAGCCTTATTATTGTTAAGACATAAATTAAGAAAGTAACCAAATCATCATCTAATGTGCTGCGTTGACACACGGGCTGACCCATCCGCGTCATCACAATGTTCAAACAATAATGTTACGCAATGGAGTTTCACTTTACCGCGCGCGGTCCGCGGATTGGGGTCTCGACCCATCTATTCCTAAACGATTGCATTATTTGTACATAACCTTGCCACTTTTGTATTCAAACAATGTTTGGATTAAGGTTCGTAAGTGGATTTGAATATCTAATTGATTTGTGACCAAGAAATAAGCTATTCGTTCTGTAGATTTTTCGATTTTCTTAATATCTAAATCGAAGTGATATTTTTCAGTTAGTTGTGATTTTATTTTATTGACCTAACGATTAGGTTTTTTGTTTTATTCCTTGGGAGGGTTTGTCCCTACGTTGGCCTACAACGGGTTGATGGATCTTTGGTTTTTTATTATACCTACAGGTGTAATATTTTATACGACGACCTTACTCTAACCGTTATATCGAATCATAATTGCTTTTACCTAATAAGCACACATCGCATACATTACTCATATTCATCATACCTTAAACCACGTCCTGCCCAGGATCTAAGGCAAACTTACTATTTGTAATTTGTAAATTGTATATCACTAGCCTCTGTTTACATACGAAACTACAATGAGAATTTTCCAATCCATCATTTTTAATTTAATATCAAATTCAATATCGTACGTATGACAACGATATTTATATTTAACTTTTACAAATACACACGCCGGCAGAATTAGAGGAACACGCGTTAAATATTGAATTTCTTAGAAAATATTATAATAACTGAATGTTTTTATTTTTCAATATTTAAAATGAGGCAAAATTTATAACAAATTACTATAATTGAGTGAAAAATACTTTAATTAATGACGCAAATGCAATTAAACGGAAATACAGTAAATTGAAATTTCTGTATTGTCAAATGTAATCGTGTATTTTAAAAACTTACAGAAATAATTTAAGAAAATTAATAATGCGTATTGCTACCACGGGCTCTGATAAGAGTCTGGATATGATCCTTCATGCTTTTAATGACGTCATCAATCATTTTTTGCGACAAATTCTCCCACTCTTGCACTAACATGAATTTTAATCCTTGGACGATCTTAGGGGCTTGGTTTCTTCCATTTATCTTTCTTCCGATAACGTCCCATTCGTTCTCTATCGGATTCATGTCTGGTGATCTTGCTGGGCAATCCATTTGCGCGATTTGGGCCTGATTTAAGTAGTCGCGAAGCATTTGCGCTGTGTGGGGCCGCGCATTATCATGCATAAATAAAAAATATTCGCCTATGGATGGTGCAAAAGACAATACATGGGACTCTAAGATCTCTGCGACGTATCTTTGTGCAGCTAAAGACCCATTTTCTATAAGTATTAACTCCGCGCGTGCTTCCAAACATATACCACCCCATACCAAACTTGACCCTCCGCCATAACACACCTCTTTCAGTAAAGTTTTCTCGATTAGCGTTCTCCTCGATACCTCCAGATCCTCTCCCTTCCTTCTATACAATTCACAACAAAACTGCTTTCATCACTAAACAAAACTCGGCTCCACTCATTTGTCCAGTCGCGGTGTTGATGAGCAAAAGCTTATCTGGCTACTTTATGTACCACCTCGAGTTTTGGAGCTTTTGACGGAACGTAAGACTTCAGTCCAACTTCATTTAAACGTGTTCTCACTGTACGCTCACTGATATTAACATCACGGACTTCATGTGACATGTTTCGGGTCTGAATAGCCGTTTGACGACGATTTCTCAAAGTTTTCAGCCGTATAAAATGACCATCCTGGGTACTGGTCCACCGTTTTCTGCCTTATCCTGGCATCCGCACATAAGAGCCTATGTGCCTCTAACGTTTAACGTTGAGAAAGACGACAGATACCGACACACCCAATGCGCGACTTACTGAATCCTACCCTTGACCATTTTCAGTCATTGTTACCGCTCTGGCAACTTCAGTGGAAGGTAAGCCACTCATTTTATATCCTACAAGACAGGTACTCTAAAAACAATAATAATAAAACTATCTAAAGTCACATAAAATGAAATTAAACAAAATTTTGTGAAACCACTTGAAAGTGAAAAAATCTTAAAAACACTTGAGAGCGTATAATTAACGATAAAACTCTAAATATCCAAAATTTTTTTTGCATCATTTAAATTTTTAAAGGTGCTGAAATATAAAAACAAAGACCATTTAAATAAACAGCAAACAACATTTAAAAATAACTAATATTTGTGCGTGTTCCTCTAATTGTGCCGGCGTGTGTACATACCTATGTTAGAAATTAGAACAGAAAATACGGATGTTCATGATTTTCTAATTTGTCTTGTAATAATGACCCCTTTCATTAGATTCTAATTATTTTATTATTGTGCGACAGTATAAAATGTTTTACTAATTAAAATTAATCAATGGTAATTGCTAAGTATTAATTGTTTTCTAATGATTAAATTATTTATAAATAATAAGTAATCTTTCCAAATTTTATTTATCCTCTATTAAATTTATACACTCTAAGCGGAGGTAATATTGTAAAGCTTTGAAAATAATAAGTACTTAGATATTATTTATTCCACGATTCTGAATCATTTGTCAATAATTTCGTGCTAATGAAATACGAGAAAAAATTCTCACAAGTTGCAACATTCGCAACTTTATGCGTGTAAGCAAATATTTTGAATTATGTAGCTGCAAACAGTTATACATCATAATGACTTTTTTCCGTGGGTTTATCCTTTAATTAATGTGGATTTTAAGAATCTATCCCCTAGGGCATGAGTCGGCAACCTGCGGCTGGCGAGTCACATGCGGCTCTTTGGATGTGAAGCTACGGCCATACATTGTTTATTTAAAAAAGGTTTTATCAAAACAAAAAAGCTTTTTGAATAGATTAATCAGCCAATTGTCCTTGCTTTTACCGCACCCCTGCGATATTCGTACTTATTAAGAATCGTCAGGAAAAATGTCATTCTTTAAAAACTTACATATTTTGTAAATTGTAATTTTTGGCTCTTCCTACTCAATAAAAACTCAAGGCTTTAAGGGGGGAAGTCCATGAAAAATTTTCAAAAAATCGTTTTCTTTTCCGATAATCTAAAAATATGATATATTGAGCGTGTACTGACGAGAAGGGGAAGAAAAATTTCGAATATTTGTTGATTTATAGCTATTTGAATAGAGTAATGGGTAAGTAACTTATACTAGATATTATCCTGTACTAAAACTTTAAACGCGATTATCTCGAAACTGTATTTTTAAAAACTGCTCGTGTTGTAACTCAAAAAGTTATCGACCGATTTGTTTGAAATTTGGTGAAGCCTTTCCCTACATTACTACAGGAAGAAAAAACTTTTGATATTTCGCGTTGTTTAATTACTTTTTAGGGGTTAAAATGTCACAAAAATAGCCCTAAATTCTAAATTTTTTTTTCAAAGGCTTATTTTATAATGAATTGTATATATATTTTTTATATTTTTAGGTTTATCCTTTCCGTTAATATCTTTTAAAAGAAAACACTTTAATTTTTTTGTTTCAGATCGATAGATTGAGAGTGATAAATGCAGCAGTTTGGGACCTCGCGCCTTAGGCAGCCGACAAAAAATGATCCTGAGCCGCCATTTTGGAAAATAAATAAATAAATTTTGTACCTTTAAAAGGTTAAATAAACGTGTGCTAAAATTTCAAACCAATATAATTATTTTATCACCTTTAAAAATCCGTTTAAAAATGACTGATTTTGAGGCTTCTACATGGACTTTCCCCCTTAATTGACTCGATTGATCTGAATTCACGACTTTATAACTAAACACGGATATGTGAACATAACAATCACGTTATGGCAAACCACTGATTATAAAGAGTAAAATTAATGTACAAAATTATCTAGTCAATTCTAATGCCTATTACTAAAGTAACCGATTACTAAAGTAAATTCCTATTCCCTCGCTCACCCGAATTTAATAATAAGCCCTTAGAGTAAATAAGGAAGCATATAAGTAGGTAGTAGGTATTTCTTAGGGAACGATTTCATTTTAGGAATGGTTGCCCGATACTGAAAACTAAAATGAATTTTATTACACCAATCTTTTGTATATAATAAAAGATTTAAAAAAATGTGTATTTATAGCATTATTTATCTATTGGAACCGTTTTATTTAAATCTTGATTCTTTGTTTTCTACAGTGCCCTCTCTCCTTCTCATGGACCCAGGTAGTCTTGAAAATATCTCTGAGAGCGACAAAACCTCCCTATAAACTATTATGTATGTTCTTTCTGTATATTGTTGTCCTTTTTCTCTGAGTACAATTAAGTTTAAACAAATAAATTGCATATAAAGTGGTTTCCATAGATATTACTCACATTAGCTACAGCAATTCTGGTTTTCAAATCTACTCGCTGGTAAAACTATTCACCACCAAAAATTACTTTAAATTCAGTAAAGTAATATTAATAAACTTTAAAATTGTATTTACACTACGGCTGCTGACCTTTAGCTCTATCAACGAAATGCGTGATTAGTCTCCAAATAATATTCGTGCTACATGAATGAGGATAAACGCACAGAACCGAACGTAGAGGACGGTTTGGGGGGTCATTTTCACCGCGTATTATCTCTTGTTATATTAGTTTATACCTCTTCGAATAAAACTAATTATACCCTTTATTTACTGGTATTCTTTTGCATGGTTGAGTTAATACGAAAGGTAAAGGACATGCAACAAATAAAACTAAGCATATTTCCATTACATTATCATCAGTGACAGACAGTTCTCCTCACGATATTTTCCTTACTTTTCCTCTCACATTTTAATTGGCTGACAGGCGAAAACGCACTTAAGAAGTGTTGTATTTGTTCATACATACATACATACATAAACTCACGCCTTGTTCCCAGAAGGGGTAGGCAGAGGTGCCAGGGCACCCACATTTCGCCTTGTGTGTTCCGTCCCACAATGTGATAGGTGGCGAGCCTATCGCCATATCGGGCACAAATTCCTGACTCTGGGCTGATACTGAATAGAAAAATCCAATATCACTTTGCCCAACCCGGGATTCGAACCCGAGACCTCAGCTTTGTAACCGTACCGTAGTACAACTACGCCACCGAGGCAGTCATTTGTTCATATAGTATAATATTTTTATACTCCAAATACTTCATTGTAAAATATGTAAAAAAGGAACAAAACTTTTGTAATTGCGTACAATAATCGTAGTTTGTACTTTATATTGTAATTATGTCAAAAAAACTAATGACTGTTGACGATGTACAATGACTAATAAACACAGTGACCAGTAATTTAAGTAACTACCATTACTTATTATTCTTAAAAAGCGTATGATAGAAAATATTACCCGATATACATTCCACTGTTGGACGCAAACATGAAACATGCCCTTCGTAAGATTAGATGAATGTCTAGGATTCGAACCCGTTACCGCCAGTTTGGCAGTTCCACTCTTAGAAATCTGGATTCTATAATTTATTAGTGACCAGAAACTTAAGTAACTACCATTATTTATTATTCTTAAAAGTTTATGATAGCAAATACTATCTTATATACATTCCATTGTTGGACGCAAACATGAAATCCCCTTCGTAAGGTTAGAGGAGTGTCTAGGATTCGAACCCGTTACCGCCAGTTTGGCAGTCCGATTCTCAGCAATCTATATTGTATATTGATGTATTTTATCAGCTTCTGTGATACAATCGGTTGAAAAATAAGTCGGTTTCAAATCCCGAACCGAGACAATAATATGTTGTTTCCGTTCGGGATAAGGGAGGTTCGGGGGGTTAGTGTACTTAGTTTTTGTTTCGGGTTTTTGTGTGTTGCAAGAACATAACGTCTCTTTTGGTTTAGATTTAATTGTTAATTACCATTTTTTTCCTGTAGCAATATGGACTAAAAACATGACATGGAAACAACAGTTCATATTTGTTAGACAAAAACAATAATGCTGTTAGTGTCAAACATATTATACAAGGACAACGCGATTCATACAAAACTGTGGTACAAAGTAATAAAAAAACTACCATTAATACAAGAATAATTGTCAGGAGACTTAATAATACACGAATATGACCAGAATTTCCAGCAATAAGACCATTATTTTATACTAGAGTGATATAAAAACTGTCTCGGTGGCTTAGTTGTATTACGGTACGGTTACAAAGCTGAGTTCTAGGGTTCGAATCCTGGGTCGCGCAAGGTGATATTGGGTTTTTCTATTAATTATCAGCCCGGAGTTAGGTTTTGTACGCGATATGGCGATAAGCTCGCATCCCATCACACCGTGGGACGGAATGTACATGGCAAAATGTGGGTACCCTGGCACCTATGCCTACCCCTTCTGGGAAAAAGGCGTGAGACTTTATACGTATGTATATGTATATGGTAGAGAAAAACAGATTTTAAAGCTATGTTACAATACGTTTACTTTTTTGTCTTATCAAGCTTTGGTTACTGATTCACGAATTTCACAAACTTCGCTATTTCCACAGCTATTTCGAATGACATATATTGTATAATTTAATTACTTGCACTAAAAACATTATTTACGGCTGTCTTATCAAAGAAAGACAGCTGCGCGCAAATTACCAATTTTCAACATATTAAAAAAAAAAGAATTTTCTTTTCTGGATATTATAATGTCATATACTTTTTAAATTTTTGCGTTGTCATCGGTCCTGGATAAGTATGCAAAGTTTGAATTAAATCTGATCGTTCTAAGTAGGGCAAAATCGAGCTCAAAGGAGTCGGTTACATACAAACATACAGGTGAAGGTAATAAGAGTGTTAAAAATATGTTATTTGCTTAAATTAAATACTTTCCTTCTAACAATTTATAAGATGAAGCGTTTTGGATAACATATTTTATTTATGAAAGAAATTACCATTGTTTATTTCTGTACTACTTTTAAATTACTATAATTTGATAATGCTGGATGCGACAAGCCGAAGGCAGGATAAAATTTGGAGGACGCCTATGTCCAGCAGTGGACAATAGTTTAGGCTGATGATGATGATGAATTTGATAATTATTTCTAGATAGTACCCATCAATTGTAGATAGTAAAGGTTATACATTACTTATATAACGAAAGTATCTAATGTTAATAAAACATACGATAAAAATATTTGTAGAGTAATTAAAATATGAACCCAAGTTGTGGTAGGAAATAATTTATGAGGGTTATGACTAACTTTAAAGAATCATTTCGCTCAAACTGAATTCTAAAGTCTTTCGAAAGGACATTGTATAGCTAAACTAGATTTTAAAAACTGACTAAGAATAAAGCAGTAGTTATATATAACATTTCCAACAGCCCCGATAAAGAAAATGTATGTTAATCTTATTAAGCACATGCATAATAATTGGGTGCATTTGCTTATAATTTTTCACAACACTGATACTTGAAAAATGTGTGCCGGTGCGGGAATCGAACGTGTGACCCATCGTTTTTCAGTCGGCATCTTAATCTCTGCGCTACAGAGACTATCATCAAATATGTAATAATATTTACAAGCTACTTATTCAGGACATCACCAGGCTGCGACCGAAAATGAATCCCGGTGATAGTTTTAGCAAAAAAAACGCGCCATTTTTTTATTGTTAATCCATAGTTTTTGTTAATACAATAATTTAAACCCTTCCCATAACTACCACCTGGCTTTGGTTTTGATTGCAGTCTGGATAAACTCTGTATGTAATAAGTGTTAAACGTACCTAATTTTTTTTCGAAGTATTTCTAACTCTCACACTTCACTGGTAGAAAGCGCACGTGTGTTTGGCCCCGCTGTCCGCAGAACACTGAGTTATGTTGTGTGATTTGTGACTACTGAGTACTGAGAACTGAATTTACACATCTAGGTGCTACTGGGGGCTTACTCTATACTCCGACATGGCGATGAATACTCGAACTTCGCACGTAAAACTGAGAATATCCCTACATAGTTTACAAAATGCCCGAATCCTCTAATCGTACTTCGTAAACTTAGACTAAGTCCGAAGTGAATGATAAGTTTCATAGAGAGTAGTACTGATTTTTAAGATTAAATTTCGTGTCGGATTATAGAGTAACTGGGTAACCCCCCTGGATTCCAAGCGTCAAGCGTGGATTCAGGCTACGTTAGGTTTCTAGTTTTCGAATCAAAGTCCAAACTTTGACTCGCAAACTAGACGCATAGGTAAAGACTGACTAAAAGAGGTTAATTATATTATAATAACCTGAAAATAAATTTCAGGGCATAACGTAGTATGTTTAAAATGTTGGGCTACTTAAAGAAAAAACTGCCCGAGTACTCATTTTTTTCTTAATGAATAGATACTTTTTTATAAACTTCATAAAAATTGTATCTTTACTTTCCTAACCGATTGTTTGTAAAATTATAACACAGGGTTATTATTAGAAAGATTTCTTCCTAATATCAAAGAACCCCATCTTAAAAAAGAGAACCAGCATCTTGCAGTGCAGTCAAAGAAACATAATATAATATGATTGTACTGTACTTAATTATAAATTGAAATTGTATTTAAAATCAAGATACAAATGTCGATCAACGTTACTGGTGGTAGGTACTTTGTAAGTCATGGTTGCTTTGTTTTGTTACTATTGATGAGCGGTCGTATTTCCTACCATCAGGCGAGTGGCGTGCTCGTCATTCCGATCATCACAATAAAATAAAATATAAGCAATTTCTAACTGATCACCATTGGATAGATATATGAGAAGTGCTAAACTCGGAATTAAACCTGGATACTCGCGGTTCTCTGGTTATATATATAATAATAATAAGAACGGGTGTTATTATTAACCCAAAAGTCACATACAATACATAGTCCTGACCCCACACTAAGGTCGAGTTTTAGAGAGTATCAGAAACTACGAGAGTTTTCGCTCTCACAAACACTATGTAGACTATGTACCTAAACTAGACCATTGAGTTGAAACTTAAAGCAAGTAAATAAATACTCAGACGTTTTCCCGTAAAAGCCACAGCTCTTTCACACACACCCATGTTTATTGATCTTATGTAATGACAATAAAACGGACTGACAGGTGCTAAATCTCTATGATATAATATTATCTTTGTTTCATAATATTGACAGGCTATAGCTTCCGTGGCGCATTCGGTTAGACACTGACTGTGAAACGAGAGGCCGCGGGTTCGATCCCGACACCGAAACAAATGTTTGCAAGGCCCATAAATATTTGTCTTGGGTCTGGGTGTTTGTGGGAGATGACACAAGACTCGATCTTAGGGTGGGGTCAAGACTATGTAGATATGTATATGACGGCCACACGAAAGACTAGCGCTGGTAACACCAACACATGCTGAGTGTGGTCCGTTTTTATACCAAGCACTATTTGTATCTATCTATGACAAATATATTTTAGTTAAGTTATTGCTATTTGCTACTTGTTACAAATAAATGATTCTGTTTCTTTCGCAAAGTTAATCGACCTATACTAGAATAGCATAATGAACTTAAGAGTGTCTGTAGATATTAGAACATTTTTACATTAGAACACTGTATTATGGTAAAGCGTAAAGACTCCTCAGCGTGAATCATACACGGGTATTACGTTTCGGGATCAGCCTGTACATATCGCATTTTAAATAAATCAGTTAATTAGTGCATACTATTATTAGATTATATTATGCACTATATGGTATTATATTATTTATATGGTATGTAAGTCCGCCAACCCGCACTAGGCCAGCGTGGTGGACTATATGGCCTAACCACTCTCAGTCGTACCCTCGATTGTAGAGTAGGCCCGTGCCCTGCAGTGGGACGTGTATGGGCTGATACAGATTATGCACTATACTTGGCATTAGTTGCATTATTGGTATTTTGCCTGCATTAACAGAAAGCTAAGTAATTATTCCTAACTTCACAATTCCAACGGAAGATTATTAAATCAAATGAATATATGGAATATATGCTCACGCCTTTTTCCCAGAAAGGGTAGGTAGAGGTGCTTTCAGGATTCCCACATTCGGATTCCGCCTTGTGTGTACCGTCTGACGATGTGACAGGGGGCGGGCCTCTCGCCGTATCCCTAACTCCTTCTTCAGGACTGATAATGAATAAAAAAATACAGTGTCACTTTACCTGACCCGAGATTCGAATCCCCCTCAGCGTTGTAACCATACCGTAGTATAACTCTACCACCGCGCCAGTAGAGGCGTGCGATATAAATATTCGTATTGTCTTCACAAGTATACTTAGCACCGCCTTTCCGGCGCGGCGCGTTGTAAAACACAAATAGGACAAAAGCTAGAAAGTTATGTGACATACGGATGCAACGAGAGAGCATTGTGTACTTTGTAATCTTATGAAGGTACTTAGCTTCATTGCGTAGGAATACGTGTTATTGACGCCTTGGTTTAACGGTTTGGTAAATGAGCAGTTGGACGTCAAGTTACGTTTCCAATTATTTTTATTATTATTGATTCCTATGCGTGAAGTGCATGGTGTTATTAACAAACTGGGTGAGGCTGCCGCACCGTTGGTCGCGCGTTCGAATTTCAACTCACATCTGCCACTTTTCGGAGTTATTTGTAATGTATATTACTAGTCAATTGCCATTTGCCACGCAATTTAACATACAAGAATTTCACAAAGAATATATAATATATCCGTCAACCTGCAATATGCCAGTGTAGTAAACGATCATTTTAGGCTTCAATTGTACGAGACTCGCGGCCTTCAGTAAGAAGTTTATGCTGGCTTTTGTTTTTAATTCAGCCTCATGAAGTCCGCTACTGAACCTGGTCCCCTCCTAAGGATGTTAACAATATCTTCCTCGAAGCGGCCAGCAACCAGCAACTTCTTGCAACTTTTATTAGCTCGTCAGGTTATACACTAAAATAAGCATTTCGCAAACGTAAAATAATTGAAAATCTAGACCAGATTACAGTTAAAACATAAAACCACATCCAACATATTATTATCCCAATCGAGGTTGGAAAGTGCGGTTTTCTACATAATACGATCTGACACATTCGTTTCTCACGACCAGGATTAGAAGGTCCATGCAAACCCGCCGGTATGTTCAGTTTACAAAGTGGTTGTGAGATGAGAGAGCTCTTTTTAGAATAGTTGCTGTGCGTAGCCTATGAATGCCGGTGCAAAATGCTATGGCGCTTTCTACAAGTACAGTCTAGTGCAAGGTTCATTGTTTTAAATTATTCCATCGATTTTAAGATAATGCTTATTGTAACCTCGAAAAAAATAATATAATTTTGTTTTCTAATTATGGTTTATTGTATCACACTAAACTCTTACTAGCGGCAGAACTAACGACTAATTTCAAACTACTCTCAAACTAATCTCAAACTACGATCTCAAGCAACCTGTTACAGTCCATATGTATACAAACATAGTTTAGTAATTGAAAAATAATCGAAGATTTATAAACTAAAACTAAAGACTCGTCCACAAAACCTTCGCCCAAACACAAGCAGGCCATAAACAAAAAACTAAACGCACGTCACATCAAACTATGTTGCGAAAATCAACCCGTCAAACAATCAGAACTTGAGTAATTATTTGCTAAAATATAAAAATATGTCCGCTATAGAGCTGCCGATACCGCTGTCGGATATCGAAGCGGTGCTCGCATGGGTCGACACGTTCAAATTGTCCAGGCCCACCAAGAAAATCAACAGGGATTTTTCTGATGCCGGTACGTAGTGATTCCGATCGAGTTTTCAATTCCACTGCACCGCGCGGGCCTCTTCTGTCATTGAAAAGGCCTTAGGCCCCAGTCCAATTACTAATTAGTCAGTTTTTATATGGTGTTCCAATATTGACGTGAGGAATAGCACACTTGCCTGAAGGTGAAGGTTGAACTGACCAATAGTAGTCGTAGGTTTGAAACCTGGGTTCATACTTGATTCTCTTTGAGGTTGTAAGAGCAATTGCGAGTCACTTTATAAGAAAACATAGTATTTTTTTATTTTTTCATTGCAGTGAATGGCGATACGAGCATGCCGTTCGCCTGATGGTAAGCGATGCGACTGCTCATGAACAGTAGCAAATCCAAACAACACTTTGAATTACAAAGCAATGCTTGGCATTCCGTCGCGCTCGCCATCCTGAGAAATAAGATTTTAACTCTCAATATGTCCAGTAGTTACTCTGGCTACAATGTCCTTCAATCCGAAACACAACAGTGCATTTAAACCGCTGTTTGACGGGAGAAATAGACATTGTGGTGGTACCCACTCAGGCAGTGCTATAGTGCTCGTCAGATGGTTTTACATAGAAATATCAAAAGTGCCTAGGTATGTAAGGTATACTTAATATCATATACCTACGGATCTATCATCTAATGTCGGTAATAGTCTTCATACACTTTTAAATTCATGAGGAAAATTTTCAGGTATTAGTAGTAAATAAATTAACAAAATCAGTCTTGTTGCATTCTTAAAAGGTTTTTAAAGGTTGTTGTAGTGCCCATTTTGAAAACACTTTCGTGAGCGAGTGCTCGCAATGATATTGTCATTCGCTTGTTGCTTACGTCAGGGGCGGACATTATAACTGTGGCTTGTTGGACCTATTCACGGAAATCACTGTCAGGCATAACAGGCCAAATGATGTGGCGTTCATCGAAGTTCAGTAGGTTTCAATTGAGTTTTGAAGGAATGTACCTACTACCTACCCAACAAGATCTTTAATAGTTTTCTTTAACGGTATGGTCCGATCTATCAATGGTATGATTGATTGATCCAATCGATGGCGGTAGAAGTAATTGCTTGGAGTTTAAACTCCGTTAGTCCTCATCATGAGGGCCAATTATCGTCGCCTAAACGTCGCAAACGTTAAGATAAATGCTGGCGAAAACCATCACAGAATGGATCCCGAAAGGACTTCAAATTACATAGTAGGTCTAGATAAAGATGGCGAGACGAATTCGTCCAACGTTCGTGTAGTTGCACACCTATTAAAAAGATTGGAGCCTTATAACCAGACCTTTATGTAATGAAATAGAGAGGAATAGTAGCGGGAAGACAAGCCTTTGTAATGGCACAGTCTCATAATAATAATTATATTTCCCCATAGTGTTGTTGGCTGAGATCTTGAGCGTCCACTATCCAAAACTAGTGGAGATGCATAACTACCCACCTCGGAACAGCCACGCGCTGAAGCTCAACAACTGGATGACCCTCAATAGGAAGGTGCTGAAGAAACTGAAGTTGAACCTGTGCTGCAACACCATGGAGCAGCTCGCCAACTGCGCGCCTGGGGTTATCGAGAGAGTCCTTGTTATGGGTAATTTAAAGTCGGTAGAATATTTGTAGATACTTTGTAAGCGACTGCTAAGCACGAGCTAAAACCCGATCTAATTGTACACTTATGATGTACATATGTCGCATTCAAGTGTCCGCTAAGGTCCATGATCCATCAGATCTCAAGTGTGCTAGCATATTGTCGACTTGGATTATTTGGTCTACATGTCACTTGGTTTAGACTTTAGACCATATAGGTACATATAACACGGTGAAGACAGTGTCTATTAGTCTTCAGGTTCAAGCTTCTTGGATTATGTGTGTTGTTTGTTAGATGCCTTACCTCATTTACATTCTCATATCATATAATGAATGTATGTTGATTATAATTATTTTAACAGTTCGAGACAAGATTAATCGTGATGAAGAACTAAACAAATCATCTAAGGATGCTGAGCAGAATATGTCCAGTGGCGGCAGTTATTACGAAGCGTGTGGAGATGAAGGTAGTAAATTATGGAATATACTTTATCCAAGACTTTTATTCTATTAGGAAGAGTAAGATAAAGTTTTTTAAGCCTTTATGACCTGCCTTATTCATTTTGTGTATTTTGAAAATTTTAAGAATGTAGTTATCGATGGAATTAATTGACATAACAAGAAAATTAACTATTTTATGTTTCCTAAGCTTATCACAAGTCACACTAAGTCAGTTAATCCGCTTTTTATTGTTTTTACATACATACACATACATAAACTCACGCCTATATCCCAGAAGGGGCAGGCAGAGGTGCTAGTACACACACATTTCGCATATCGCCATATCGGGCACAAATTCCTTACTCTGGGTTGATAAAGAATAGAAAAATCCAATATCACTTTGCCCAACCCGGGATTCGAACCCGAGACCTCAGCTTTGTAACCGTACCTTAGTACAACTACGCCACCGAGACAGTCGAGGATTATTGTTTTTATACATCATAATTTCCCAAACGCTGGATTATCCTAAAATAATAATAATAATTTTGCAGGCAACCGGACGTAATTATATTGTTTTTTAAAATACGACTAATAAAACAAGTAGCACGGATCTTATGATGACAAAAAATAAGGATAATCGGTTAAACATTGAGAAATTAGGTCTTGTATTTCTTAAAATGAGTGTTGTTATTATTAAACAAAGTGTTGTTATTGTTCCCAGAGCACGTACTGGTGGTGCCAGTGAAGATGAGAGTAAACGGCGTATTGGAGACTGTTCAGCAGAAGGTGGTGAACCACGAATCATACCTGGCGCTGAAGGTGGAACTCCAAGATGCCAAGGATGCCGCTGATGTGTTGAAGCAGAAGGTATCTGATATAAATTAGATTATATAATCATTTAACCTACTAGAGGATCCGACGAAACAAAAAAAAATAACCAATGAAGCTGCATTTGAAAGAAACAACGCCTGTGTGCCTTTAGCTTTTAAAAACGAAATTATTTAAGATCTAACGATACTACGAGTAGAAGTGATAGTGCATTTTAACAATTAAGCAAGAACAAATAATCATCATCATCATCATATCAGCCACAGGAAGTCCACTGCTGAACATAGGCCTCCCCCAAGGATCTCCACAATGACCTGTTGGAAGCGGCCTGCATCCAGCGACTTCCTGCGACCTTAGTCAGATCGTCCGTCCACCTTGTAGGCGGGCGTCCGACATTTCGCTTGCCTGTACGTGGCCTCCACTCGAGAACCTTTCGGCCCCAACGGCCATCGGTTCTACGAGCTATGTGCCCGGCCCACTGCCACTTCAACTTGCCAATCCTATGGGCTATGTCGGTAACCTTGGTTCTCCTACGGATCTCCTCATTTCTGATTCGATCTCGTAGGGAAACTCCGAGCATAGCCCGCTCCATGGCTCGTTGAGTGACTTTGAGCCTATTAATGAGGCCCACAGTGAGAGGCCACGTCTCGGTGCCGTATGTCATCACTGGTAACACACAACTAACAAATAATAATAAGAACAAATAGTAATTAATTGTTATAGGCATTGTCTGGAGTTTGTTTATTGCTTTATAAAAATACCTCTCACACCGTATATAATAAAAAAGGAAATGGAAGCTTTGTTCTCTAGGTTCTCCGGTACTACTTAGGTACTCTAGGTAGATTACAAGTCATTTAACATTAGGAAGTTTTTTCAATGTACTAAAAATACTTTTATTTGTAAATGGTTACCCAATTTCCATCTGTGTCAACAATTAATATCGTATTGATAGAACATACTCCACATTCCGCGTAGTATTTTAAATTAAAATCGTCACGCTCCGGCTAATTATGCGGATGTGTTATAAGTCAAATATTGTGAGGTCATGGAATTTAGGGGCCAAGTCCAGTTCTAGATATTTATCGTCGAGTATTTCTTGTAGGTGCAGTGGTAAGTTACGTAGCATGTAAGTGTATATTATAACTATTAAATAAATATGTTTTATATTTTGCAGGTGGAGCATCTAGACAACATGCTGAAGCTAAAAGAAGAGAGAATCGAGGAATTGCAAAAGCAATTAGAGAGAAAGCAGACGAGACGCAAGGAGGTCGAGGCTTTACAAAATAGCCTTTCTGTGCCTTACGATTCCATGCCTCTTAGTCCTATTGTCAATACAAACGAATTTGTTCTCGTACCTCCAGTCCAGGTACCGTCACTGAAAATAGCAGAACCTATTACTAAAATCGCTAAATTTGAAGAGTCAAAAATACCAATACCGATAGTAGATTCTGGGAAGACGTCCTTGAAAGCAAGTGTTACTGAGATCGTCGAAATCTCTGAAGAGAAAAGTGTTGCTGAAAGAATAAAATCGGAAGTGTTCAAAGAAATTGAAATCATTGAACAAAAGTCCGATTGTTATATGGAGCTTGAAGACTTTAAAGATAGTGAACAAGATGACATTACTACTATAGAAGAGACCATACAAAATGAGCTCAAGTGCCTTACGAATGCTGGAGGATTTGTCCAAGACTTCAGTTATGTCAATTAGTATTTGAATAACTTGGAATTGAAAATAAAAAATAAAAAAATCATGGTTAAAGATTAATCAAGAGAAAAAAAGTTGGGATATTCTTATTGTGCGTGCTAGTTTAATAAACTGTTTATGAACGATTGTCAGTTTTCCAATTAGTTTATAAAATCTAATTTATGATTAAATACTCGTATTTTTCAATGTTTTTATTAGTTTAGTTTGTTACTTGTGATTTAGAAATAAAGATGTACACAAAACAACTGGACTTTAACATTGTGTGTTGGCTTGGAATATGTCGAGGAGACTCGGGTGCTGTTTGAGAATTTGTTGGATATCTTGAATGCGGCTTCGACTGAAATCTTTATTGTCCTTCGCACACCTGAAATACGACGGTGTGGCTAAGTTATCAATAATTAGGAAATTAATTTATCAAAATATGTATATCGGTGACGGTATAGATGACGCACGAACGTCTGTTTTTAATGTCGTTATTACATTGTGTTTTTGCAAATTGAAAAGTGTGAATAGAAGTCTTCATTATCTATAAATAACTCTTATACTCGTATTATCTAATAAGCATTTTAACTTACACATCACTGCTACTGCTGTCCTCTCCGATGACTTTGAATCGATCAAATTCAATTTTGGAATTGTAGAAACACTCCTTATTAATTCTGTCCAGTGCCATTTTGATGGGTATCAAATCATCCACTGTAAAGTTTTGAAAACCCTTGTTATAGTACAGGCAACGAAGCAATGGGTTACTCTTGTCCGCAATGCATAATTTGCCAGGAGTTTTTGGTTTTCATGAAGAGGTGGCATATGACCCCACTAAGTTAAAAACCCAAAATACTTACAAAAATGGCGTCCGCTAGAGCCGCCATTTTGGAAAACGCGTTTGAAGCCATATCTCCGGAACTGTCCACTTTAGGCCCATCATGCTAGGGACCTTTCTTGTAGATAATTAAATTTCCCATCTTTTTTGTTCAATTTTTTTTTTGTACCATTAACCGTTCGCGATTTACAATGTTATTAATATTCGTTTCATGCCTTTTTTACAATAAATTTTACATGGATTTTTAACAAAATTTACTATTTCCTCATTGCTTTGTTCCCTTATGCCATCAGTTTTTAATTAATTTCAATTAAAAATCCATGTAAAATTTATTGTAAAAGAGGCAAGGAACGAATATTAATAATCTTGTAAATCGCGAACGGTAAATGGTACAAAAAAAAATATTGAACAAAAAAGATTAGAAATTTAATTATCTACAAGAAAGGTCCTTAGCATGATGGGCCTAAAGTAGACGGTTCCGGAGATATGGCTTCAAACGCGTTTTCCAAAATGGCGGCTCTAGCGGACGCCATTTTTGTAAGTATTTTGGGTTTTTAACTTAGTGGGGTCATATGCCACCTCTTCATGAAAACAAAAAACTCCTGGCAAATTATGCAGGAAAAAATGCTTCGTTGCCTGTACTATTATACCAGTACAATAAAAATGGCCAGGGGTGTTACTCTGTACTGCGACACGACGACGAATGTACGAACATAGTAAAACTGTACGAATATGCCAAAATACTTTACGAAATGTTCGAATCCTCTATCGAATCATAGACTAAGTTCGAACTTCTAAGTGAATGATAAGTTTCATGAAGTATTGATTTTTAGAAGTGGAAAACTTTTATCTTATATGTTGACGTTCAACGTCTGAACCTTCGAACTTCGTGTCGAAGTATAGAGTAACCCCCCTCGACCGGAATAGTACCACTTTCCATACATACATATTACATACATACACACACTCACGCCTTGTTCCCAGAAGGGGTAGGCAGAGGTGCCAGAGCACCCACATTTCGCCTTGTATGTTCCGTCCCGCGATGTGATAGGTGGCGAGCCTATCGCCATATCGGGCACAAATTCCTGACTCTGGGCTGATACTGAATAGAAAAATCCAATATCACTTGGCCTAACCCGGGATTCGAACCCGAGACCTCAGCTTTGTAACCGTACCGTAGTACAACTACGCCACCGAGGCAGTAGTACCACTTTCCTTTATGGTGTATTAGCTTGGAGTACCACTGTCGTAAGGCAAAACAACGTGAAGCGATGGCTATGCAATCATCTTTTTATCGGTGAGTGAAATTGCTGAAGGACCCAATGCTCCTTTCCACCGGCCTTTTTCTTTTTCTTTTCCATCACAAATAAATAAATAAAATTAAAATAAATAAATAAATCACGTTGTAAGCCGTGTCCACCTTATCTAAAGTTCAAGTGTGGAAGAAAATAATTAAAACAATGAGCAATGGCAAAATGTTGTCCAGTATAGCACGGTCGGATAAGTTTGAAAAAACCTGGTCATAGTCATAGTCATACATGGAAACCTCAACTTTTACCATACAGGGTATATCCAGACTGCGATCAAAAGCAAAAACTACCACGTTTTGGTGGTAGCATTACTGACTACCTTCAGTTGAAGCTAAGTCCCTTACCTCTAAACACATTTCCGTCGCTAGTGTTGGGACTGGGCCCGGGCACGTGGCAGGTGCAGGGCGGCAGCGTGAGGGACATGGAGGAGGTCTGCACCGCCACGCCCTCCGCGGCGGGCGTCCACTCCGCCAGCAGTTCCTCGCGCGTGTCCAGCTCGGCTCGCTCCTTCTTCTTAGACTCTTCGATGCGCGCCTTTAGGATTTCTAGCTGTTCTGTGGATGTTTTGAAGCGAGGAAGCACTTCTAGAGCAGTGGTTTCATTTTTACTGGTGGTAGGTCTCTCATATGTGTGGCCGCCTGGGTAGGTACCACGGCTACGGGTATAGTCTATTTCTCCCGCCAAACAGCAATGTAAATGCACTGTAGTGTTTCAGTTTGGAAGATATTGGAGCCAGAGTAACTACTGAGCATATTGAGACTTAACATCTTATGTCTCAGGATGATGAGCGCTGTAATCCATAGTGTACCTATTTGGTTAAATGTGTTTGGTTTTACCACTTTATATGAGCGGTCGTATCGCTTACCATCAAGCGAAACACACACTCATCCCGCCATTCCTTGCAATAAAAAGTTATTAAAAGACTAATATACCTGGTGAGCAAGTCTCGTATCCCTCGAATGTCTGTTCGAAGTGCGTGAATGGGCTGCCGCGCATGTAAGGTGGCAGAGACCGCACGAAAGAGTCTACTTGCAGGAGCTGACACTTCTCCATCGGACAAACCTAAAAGAGTTTTGAGGAAAGCAGTCTAGGATTCGTACACAGCTTTCATAGTTGAAAAACTTTTATTTAGTGTGGAAGATTCGTTCCCATTCGACTGTAGACTGTACATGTAAAATACGCACTGACATACACGTGTTTTGTATTCCGGGATGAAATTGGTTATATTTTGTTTTGAACATATGCATAAAAGTATAGAATGGAAATCGATGATTGTATTATTATTTCCAGTGGCTAAATTGTCACATAAGTAGATACGGTCGTGCTATCTAGATTGCGCTGGAGTTACCATCAGGCGCCCTGTGAACACTATCTAGTTGGCATAGAAAGTATTATATTGAGTGACCTGCTCGTATTGATATTAAAAAATAAAAAACAAGTGATTTGCTTGATTGCCATGCCTACGGTTAAGAAAAAGATGTGTTACCTTTTCATAATTGATCCTGTGGTCTCGATCTTTCACGTGGTTGGCTATCATTTGCAAACTATCGTTGGTTATGCTCCTGTTAATTAGCAATTATACTTTATTTAACATTACTTTTTTACATTAATTGGCAATTGAGTGAAATTAACTACAATGAGCTTTTTTTGGTTTTAGTTTTGGTAATCGGCGGTAAAATTTTATCTGATTTCCAGGCCGGGAAATGTACAAAATGTTAGTTTTTCGACCTAAAAATGTATAAGTAACATGTGTCTGGATTACATGCCCGGTATGGCGAAAAGCTCATCACTAATATTACATCTTGAAGCAGAAATAGGCTAGAAGTGTTAAACAAACTAAATTCAAAATTCCTTCGAAAAGGAAAAATGGAAAATAAAGTATGTATGTAAATTTATTCTGTCTTAATATTAAATCTTTGTGGGTCACAAATATCTATTGATTAAGCGTAAACGTGCTAATATATTAGAAGTGAAATGTCCATTCAATGAAATGAAAGTTATTTATTTTACAAATACTACGTACCCCAATGCTGATAAGGTTTCGTCATCGTTATCGCCTTTGGAATGTGTTTCACTGAAATGTAAGAAAATATTTAAGCATACGCGAAATATTATGGTTACCTAGATGTTTTTTTTACTGATTTGATTTAATAAATAATAATATTTCATAGTAATTATCAATTAATATTATTCTTATTGTTTTATTTTATCTCTATTAATTCACACTTTTCAAACATTAATTATATTATGTATTTTTTTATAGAACGCTTTTTTTCATTGGTACTTAGAATTTAAGAATATCTTCAAGAAATAAAAAACGCAAAAAGAACTCTCCGGCGGGGAATCGAACCCCGGTCTCCCGCGTGACAGGCGGGGATACTGACCACTATACTACCGAAGACTTGTAAGATGGGTCAAAATAGTCTATAATATGAATACACGTACGCCATCTAACGACAAAATGTCAAAACATTTATTGTTATTCGTATTTTTTTTCTATAATTATTATCATACGAAATTAGTCGAGTATACATCGAATATTGTAGTAATATGGATAATATTGTATGACATAACTTTTAACTTGACTCGAAATGAAAATTAAGACTTACGACGGCGCGTTAAAACATTCATCGTCTTCTTCATCTGTAACTTCATCAAACATTGAAGTCTATGAAAAAAAACAATAATTTATGCAATTTAAACAATAATTACAAATAAATGAGAATATTAACTCCAAAAATGCAATCAAGTTTTACATAGAGACATCTAGCGACATATTTTTTCTAATATGTAATTTTATTATTGCTACTTACCCTCCTCGCGCCGACATTGATAACAACATGATTAGTATCCGAACGCTTCATTTTCTCCCGCTGTTGAAACAAAAACATTATTTTATTTATATTTACATAAAATCCTTTGAAATGATTTCATATTGTTGCTTATTTCACATGGAAGCTTTACAGCGCCATCTATTATTTTTTAACCTAAGCTCAAATGTCGCTGTATGCGCAGCTGTATGTGACTCATCGGCGAGTCATATTTATTCGAATTCTGTTATTTGATAAACCTCCTAATTGGTCGTAAGCTTTATTCAAAACACATGTTCAAGTTATCAGCACATTTTAATGGAGGGTCCTTGGATCGCTCTAGATTTTTAGTCGTGATTACGCACCGGCGCAATTTTGCAAGTATATTTTTGTAAGTGAAACTATAGTTCCTAGATCCCACAGGATTTGTGTATATTGCACTATCATCATTAGTATTTGGAATGATTAAATAGCATTTGTTATGCGTTTGTTGGAGGTGTTAGATTTGAACAGTGCACCTACGCTGTTTTTGAAGTGAAAACTTCTTTAGCGGCGTTGAGCACTTTTTCTGTAATGGGTATAAAATCTTAAACTCGCGTCAGGACACGTGACCTGATCGTAAGACGAAAAGCGTAAGACGGATGGAGAGTAGACAGCTGTCAGTTAGCTGTCAGTTTATAAAGCTTTGATGAATTGCCAATGATTTTGAGTGGAGATTTCAACATAAACTTCGCAGACGATAAAAATCAACTATTAATTGAATTTTTAAATAATGAATTTGGTTTAACTATGTCGAATGATCGCAATCTTAGCACAACGAAATACAAAACTACTATTGATGCGGTCTTTATTAGACATTTAAATAGGTTCGAATCAAAACTGTTCGTTTCTTACTTCAGCTACCATAAACCTATCGTATCAGTTTTAGAGATTGGCGATGATAGTTCTGGTAATGATGATGGTGAAAAAGTCGTTGAAATTATGGATGAAAGTTGATTTTTCGGAGAGATAAAATTTTTAATGTAAAATAATTGTAATAGTTTTAAAGTGTTAAATTTTTAATGTAATATAAATTGTCATGTTTGTGTACGATAGCGCAATAAATGAATATTGTATTCTACCACATAAATGATAGTACTTTTATACTGATAAAGCAATTGGTGCAAAATTATTCCCTAACCATTCCAAAATATCAAACATGCTCAACGTTAATAATCAAGTTTTCACTTCTGCCGGCACTCCCGGAGTGCAACCCGTCTTTTTTTTTTATTGCAATGGCGAGACGAGCATGCCGTTCGCCTGGTGGGAAGCGATACCAACGCTCATGAACAGTAGCAAAACCAAACAAGATATGTATTTACAAAGCAATGCGTGGCTTTCCACTGCGTTACTCTGGCTACAATGTCCTTCAAACCGAAGTGTCAAAACACAATAGTGCATGGTACTTCTTGGTCTGTGGTCACTCTGTGGTGCATGGTGACTTATTAAACCGATTCATGCGTGACAAATACGGCCATATTTTGAGAAATTAAAACCTAAGCCACCCTCTCCGAATTATGCTATCTGCAGTCTGCTATATAACTAAGCTACATCGTCACATTACATCCGACTTATTAGGTAAACTTACAAGTTTTGTCGTAGAAGCGATCTCCATAGAATCTCTAGCGCCAAGCAAAGTAGTTTTAGTAGCAGTCTGGCCTAGGCCATGTGAAGTTCTGTACAGAAAAAAGAGATGACGAATTTAAAACCTCCTTTTTTATATCGATGAAAATACTGATTTGTTCAGACGAACTAGAAGTAAAATTCTAAATTCTCGGAGGAATTTAAATACTACGGTCGCTTTATTTTCTCCATAAAACTATCCCTCTATTTAGTATAATGTTGGTTTGCTTGTGTTTATATATTCTTAACTATATTTTTGAGATACGATAAATAAATTTAAATGCTATATCAAAGTTTCGATAAGTAAGCATTTAGCGCCGTAAAGTTAGTCCCGCTGTCAAATAGATAAATAATGGGAAAGTTTAACGACCAAAAATGTGTAATAAAAAAAGCAACATACAGTCGAATTGAGAACCTCTTCCTTTTTTTGAAGTCGGTTAAAAATGGTTAATATCTTACACAATTTTCAATATAGATCCCATGTCGGCACGGATGTCGACGCTTTGTCCGGTCACACGACGACTTGTCATAGACTGCAAAATTGGAATAAATATACCAATTAGATCAGTGCTTTTTATTACAGACAAATGAATATGGTGGTAAACCTATGCAAAATAAACATAACTCTCCCTGTCCAATAATTTTCACGCTTATAATTAATACATACAATCAAATTTGAAAGTACAAAGTGACAATAATACTATAGAAAATAATTGTACAGATTTTAATAATTATTTTAAAAAGACTTCAATAATTATTTTAACAATCAATGGAAGGGAAGTTGACAATAGAAAAAAAATGTGTAGGTATTGTTAAAAATTAACACGCGGACGGTGGGTCTTTACAGAGGGGTGTCGCGAGCCGACGGATAAGAGATAAAGGACCGACCGTCGATGCAAAAAAACGTACGGAATAAGCCAAACATGAAGCTGGGTCGGCAAATATTATAAGATACCATGAAGCTATTTACAAAAACAATCTAAACTCATATCATAAAGAGGAACGTTTTGTTTGTTTACATGAGATAGGCCCTGAAACTAATGGACCGCATTGAAAAAATCAATGATTATTAGAATCCTACATTATTCCTGATGAACATAGGGAATAGAAAAAAACGTATTTGCACCCGGATGAACCCCGGCCGGGCCGCTATAAGTAATATGATATAAGTAATATGATGTGAATTGTCATTTACCGTCTGTCGTTGATGTCATATTGTTGGTTAACAATGATTTCTATCCTTACTAATATTATAAAGGTGAAAGTTTGTATGGATGTTTGTTACTCTTTCATGAAAAAACGGCTCAACAGATTTTGATGAAATTTGGTATAGTGATAGCTGACACCCTGGATTAACACATAGGCTACTTTTTATCCCGAAAAATGTAGTGTTCCCGTGGGATGAGTCAGGAAACCAAATATACATATTTTCTACTCTTTCAAATTCAAATTGTTGGCACGGGATGTCCTCTCCTACGGAAGGGAAATATAGTCGACGGCACGCGGGAAATATAGTTAGTAGACACGCGAAATAATATGTTCTTGATGTGGATTGGACTCAAAAACTATCTGCACCCGGGCGAAGCCGGGCCGGGCCGCTAGTATGAAATAAACTTTGGGTTCATGTTAATCCTGTGCTATTTAAAACAAATACAGGATGTCCTTACAAATACAGTAGTCAATCATGGACTACTAGGAGTAAGCCAATTCGAAAAAGGTGGTATCAATGCCTCGCAAGAAATTGAAACACGGTGACTTTTTTATTGTTAGCTGAAGTTCCAATGACCCTTTTTTCCTACCGTCCTTTTCCCATACCTCCGCCCATTTTGAGAGCTGGCTATGCAGCAGTAATAATGTAATATTGATGATACAGATGTTAATTTTAATAAATAACATTTTGATACGTGCTTTTGCTGAGTAACATTTTAAAATGTTGCTGTAATGTGGTGTAGATGCAAAATATTGTTACCATTCTAGAAGGCACGTCGACAGTCTGCACGCCTTGGCATTCCCACTTGGTGGTCACGCTGAGGTGCTTCGGATACTCGTCTTTGATGAAGTCAGCGTGGCAACACTTGGAATCAACCGTCGTGTCGTTGAAAACTGCAATATTATCATACTGATATCAATGATTTATATTTATCAATATATATATTTATCAATATCAATGATTTATATCTAGGTCAAAGTTTGAATTCTAATGTAAATAGTCAAAAAAACTTATTCATAGGCCAATATTGCCCTTCTTATTTTCAAAATAAGAAAAGACAATGTAGACTTGTAATGTATTCCTTGTTATTGATGGATATGGT
The DNA here is from genome assembly GCA_023078785.2 of Hyles euphorbiae. Lineage (NCBI taxonomy): Eukaryota > Metazoa > Arthropoda > Insecta > Lepidoptera > Sphingidae > Hyles > Hyles euphorbiae. The sequence goes on from CM041030.1 coordinate 2,322,960, forward strand.
ATTGCTAAATATGAAGGATTTTCAAGGGTTTGTTTGCAGTCAAATATACACATAATGACGACAACCATTACAATTTTTTGCAACAATTATAAGCGTAAGCGTTAAGCGTAGGTAAATATTCCGAAGCTAACCCAAAATTTATTTACAGTTTTGGCTCCTTATGAAATAAATAGAGCAACGTATTAAGTTTTTATTTTTTACTTTCTATTTAATTAAATTATCTTGGATTAACTCTTGAGCCCTGTTTTCTCTAATGACAGCTATTTTACTTCTTGTAAAAGATAGGACGAAGAAACCGATCGGTAGAAATCACTTTTCCTATACATATTAATCTCATACCATACTGTTTCCACTTCTTAGGTGCAGTTTTAGCAGCTCTAACAGCTTTCAACACTTGACGCCGTTGCGGCGGCTGGAACTCCGACATGTCGCCAAACATTATGAACGGTGGGTTGGACCCTTCGATCTTCTCCCACCAGTTCTTACTTTCTTCTTTTACTGCAGTATTACCACATATTATGTATAATAAAAATATCTTACTTTATAATCATTCCGTAGTACAACTAAGCCACCGAAGCAGACAGGGCAGTAAAAATAAGTGATACTATTATAGTGAATAGTAATTGAAAACGTTGATTTGAAAATTGCGAAGTTTTATTATTTTTCCTTTTACTTAATAATCATAATTGTTCATACTTTTTACATGTATTATTTTGTACGAAAAGTACTCTGGATTGTAGAGGAAGCCTGTGCCCTATAGTGGGATTTATATGGACTGATACAGATACCGGTTTCATACGAAGGCAGACCATTTACCCTAGCACTGGCCGAGATAAGGCAAGGAGAGAGAACGAAGGAAATAAGAATGCTAAGAAATTAATATTATAAATTTAAAATTATGAATATATTTAATTTTGACTGTGTAGACACTAGACAGTTTACTACTAATATTCATTTAACCTACATTATTATCACAAATTATTTTCTCAAGGTCTTTTATTGTCCTTTAATTCTTACTTCTCTAATATTGTTCTTTAAGTTGTTAGTCTTACTTAATCCCCAAACATGCCGCTAATAGAGGCGTTATAAAAATATTAGTCACCCTATAAACGCTAAATACTTCATTACGAAAATGTCCATAATATACAGGTAATAATAACCAACCGCAATGTATATAGATCACTTCGGGGATTATCTATTTACGGGACTATTTTAAGGACACAAAACCAAAGCCCGTGTGACCTTTATCCGCAATTCAGGTAGTGAACATTTTGTTCTTCATTATACAATGGGTAACAACACCCGCTTCTCATTTCACGGCCAATGCATTGTCCATGTTAGGGATAAGCAATACATTAAAAAAATATAATTTCTATTGGAGTTTGGAGATTTAAATAGTTTAAAAAAGACGCCAACCGTATGACTATTGGTAGTGAGGCAGTGTTTGGTATTTCTTACTATGATTTCTATAATAATTATTAGTGTGTCCACTATGCGGGGTAAGGGACTCTCGCTATAATTTGGTTTCGTAATGCTTTTCCTATGGTAAACAACACATACATAAACATCACGCATTATTCCCAGAAGGTGTTACTAGGACACCCATGTTTCGCCTTGTATTCGGTCCCATTATGTGGTAGAAGGCGAGCCTATCGTCATCGGCCATATCAGGCACAAATATCGGATTTTGGGCTGATAGTGAATAAAAAAATGCAATATTATTCTGTCCGACCAGAGATATGAACCCGAGCCCTTAATTAGGTGCCTTTATTTTGCTTCTTACAGGATTCCTCTATATACCATTGCCTAGCATCTTCCTTGGCGAAATCATGTAATACTTTAAGTTGACCTATCTAGCTGTTATATTCTTTTCTCTGAGTTGTTTACCTTTAAAATTCATAATTTTGTTTCCCGCTTTGGTACGGAGGGATGTAGGTAAATAATTATTTCCAAAATCCACTATCCATTGTAGTTTTTGATTGATGACTTCGAGGGTTGAAAACAATTTGGAGAATCCCAGGTACTCGCTAAACCTGTATTGCTCAATATAAATAAAATGCGTGCCGCTTTGATCATGACTTACCTGAGTAGGTAGCATTGGCGGGTATGGGGCGGGATTTTAAAGCCAGGTATTTTAATCTAATTACCGCCCATGCATTTACCGGTGGTAGGTCTCTCATATGTGAGAGGCCGCCTGGGTGGGTACCACCGCATTGTCTATTTCTCTCGTCAAACAGCAGTGTAGAAGCACTGTTGTGTTTCGGAGTGAAGGACATTGTAGCCAGAGCAACTACTGGACATATTGAGACTTAATATCTTATGTCTCAGGATGGCGAGCGCAGTGGAATGCCAAGCATTGCTTTGTGATTCGAGGTGTTGTTTGGTTCTGCTACTGTTTATGAGCTGTCGTATTGCTTTCCATCAGGCGTACGGCATGCTCGTCTCGCCATTCATTGGAATAAAAAAAAAAAATGCTCTTGAATTCGCGTCTAAAGCCTCAAATAACAATAGATACCTGGTATTTCTTTCTCTTCTTCTTCTTCGGGCTCACAGGGATCTTCTTCAGGATCGTCCACGACCGGGTTCTCGAGTTTCATAAGGGCTGGCAGATCGAACAAGTACTGGTTTGATTCAGGGGTGCCACCACCAAAGTGATAGATGTACATTTGGAACTGGGGAGGATAAGGTTTAACTTTAGGTTGTTATTTTGATATTACATAAATTCTGGTTTACCAGATGATAAGTAATTACCGTTGCCCATGATCATCTTCGACACTTAGATCGTAGATGATAGCAATGCCATCGCTTTTTATAAATACACCCAATAGTCACATACATATTCTTGACCCCAAATTAAGATCGAATCTTGTGTCGTGGGAATCAGAAATTACGAGAGACTTTTCGGACTCACAAATACCCAGACCCGAAATAAATACAACCGCATGGTCGTTTGCGCTCTAACATGAAAAAACATTTTTTTACTGTAGTAACCAGCAACCAAACCAGTCAATCACTCGAGTAGTCAAAGGCTAAACAAAAATTTAGTAATGGTCCCTCGTAACTAAAAGGTTATGAATCACTGCTCTAAATAGCCGGCCCGGCCCTTGGTATACATTTCATTTTGCGAGACATCATTTATTGAATTTTTAGTGTGTAGCACTCGTTACTATAGATTGCTAGTTGTTACTACATTCAAACATGGAATATTTGTTTCCAATTATTCTTCCTATTTTTTTTACTTTCTGATTAATTTTGATGCGCGTTAAAGACAAGCTAGTGTCCCTGACAGACTCGCCGAGCTCCGGAGCTCGGTGTGAATTCTTTGTGTGGCACTGTTGATGCTGGCTGACAGGAGTTGCAATAGTCGATGTGAGGGCGGGAAAGTCTGTCTCTACTATCAAACAATAGTTATGGATGAAAAATGACGTCAAACCTTTGAAAAATGTACAAGCTCAGAACATGTTCTATTGAACGTGATTTTATAGATTCGTCTCGATTTAGATAAAGCACATCTAACATTGATAATGATAAAATTATTTGATAAATTAATTGATATGACAAAGGCAGTTGGTATCCTTTTGTATCGTTTTATTTGATATTCATTTTTGCTTTGCAGCATTTCTTTATTATTCAAAGTGTAAAAATAAGGATAATTTTTAAAGCTGTTGACTGTTGTACAACTTTTATACTTGAATGATGATGTTGTGAGATTAATTTGGAGTGCATAGAGGAAAATCACCGAAAACGGAGAATGTTATATTTAAGTTGTGATTTAAGTTAAAGTTTAATACACGATAAAATTGGCGATTCCTCTCTTCTGTCGTTAGTTAGTTATATTTTTACCTCTACGGTTGCAGTTGAACACAAGAGAGAAATATGGGTTAAATGTTTAGATATTGGTATGATCGCGTGCGTTGTATTATGCCTCGCTGCGTCAGCAAACCATGTACATTGTACAATAGAGACGGCACATTCGTTTTTTTTAAATTATTATTTCATGTACATTCCACACGCTCCAAATTTTTACCCAACCGTTGAGGTGTTGAGGTGTGTTATGAACTTCCCTGAAATTCAGTTTGGCACGTAATGTTTTGATGACGGTAACACGAGCGCGGCCATCTCCATACGTTTTATTGGAACTGTGCCAGAGTTTAGACACCTTGATCGATTTCGGCTGTGTGGCAACTTCAGTCTGGACGGTTTACAGTGGGTAGTTGTATGATTTTTAACATTTAAGTTGAAAGAAGAATAACAAACAATTGTCATTGTATCATAGAATCCCTCGCTGGCGCAGTACTACGGTTGACTACGGTCCGATTTCAATGCTGAGGTCTATGGTTCGAATACCAGGTCGGCCCGGACTCACGATTTTTTGCCCGATATAGTGATAGAATCGCCCCTTATCACATCGTGGTGGGACAGAAAGTACAAGGCGAAACGTTAATTTGATTCTAGCACCTCTGCCTACACCTTCTAAGAAAAACTCATGAGTCTAAATACATCATCATCATCATCATCATATCAGCCACAGGAAGTCCACTGCTGAACATAGGCCTCCCCCAATGATCTCCACAATGACCTGTTGGAAGCGGCCTGCATCCAGCGACTTCTACATTCACATTCTAAATACATACATGAACATAATTATGTATATCAACTTGCTAATGAAAATTACCGGTAACAGGATTACCCATAATTTGGACAGGTACTAAACAGATAATAAAGCTGTTCTTAAGCTGTAGGTAATGTAAATACGACATAAAGCGATTAAAGTATTCTTCACACACCTCTTTTATTATTTTTATCATTTTTTGTCGCCACTCATGATCCACTTTCGCAGCAGTTTTATACCCCCTGGACAGATGTAGGATTAAAGTTTGAGCTTCCGTCAGAATGTCTTGCAAGTAATGAATATAGTTGGTGTAATCTGAAAATTATAGAAGCAAAAATAAAATAGCTAATGACTAGTGGTATATTCTTTGGTCATTGATATTGTAAAGTACAAGTCCTTTTTAATTTTAACCACGTTTTTATAGGTCTACCAGAATCTCATGGCATTAAATTTAAAAAAAACATAATGATTTTTATGTGGCAATACTATCGGTCAACAGCTGATTCAAAACTTGATTAATGTCATTCGATGTGAATATTTTAAAATTTCTATCCTTTCTTAGCGAAAATGTACAAATTAGTTCTACAATCACAAGTGCAACACATTGTTTACAAGGTTTATCGCCAGATCAGTGAATAATTTGGTCAAATTTAAACAAAATCGTCGATTTAAAAAATCGACGTCGTTTTAACAAGTAAGTCGGAGGGAATAGTTTTGATACTTCATTTTTTTTTGGTTAGTGTTAGATATGCGCATGTGTTTTATCGTATATACTTTGATATCATTTTTTGAAACTAAACAGTAATGCATTAAATACCTATTTACAGGAGTTTCCAGAGATTTTAGATAAGGAACGGTTTATTATTATTCCTTTATCTTCATCGTCTTCATGAGAAGATGTGCAGGAAGAGTATTTAGAAGTAAGCTCTGACTAAAGTGTTAATGAAATAAAGAAGACTGAAAATAATATTATACGTTTTTATTTTACAATCTTGCATCTTTCGTATAACATTTATCGAATCTAATAATTATTTAAATATAACCGACTCATAATCAAACTACTTACAATTTGGAAATTGAAAGTTGTTTGATTAAGTGAGAACTAATAAGAAGAGAGAATTAAAACGAAACTGGTGGCTCGGTACCACCATTTTTATCTACGTTTTGAAAGTACCAGCGCTCCCTCTATATTATAAATACTCGTAAGGCACACGTATGCATATTATGATTTAAAACTGAATAAAATCTTATTTGCCTATTTTAATTGGCTATTAATCTAAAAATACAATTTGAAGTAATTTTAATGTTTAAATAACCTATATATTTTTACTTAAAACATTATGTACTATATTTACAAAGTTGTACTAAAAAAATAATGTCAATTGGAAATAATAATTAATTACAATTATAGAAAGTATCAAAATATGTTCATCCAATTACCCCAGTGTTGCAATGCGTAAATTCAAATTTCCCAAAATGCCATGAGATTCTGGTAGACCTATACTATGCCATGCCCGCCATGCCGGTCGGCACAAGGCACAATTTTAGTGGAGATTAATGTTGCCAGGCTAACTTAGTGAAATCGGAACGGAATTATGTTGGAATTAGGATTAAATATTGGTATTTGTATGAATGTGAAAATAATAAAATTGAATCATAGCAATGAGGAGCAGTTTAAGTTTTAATAAGCTGGATGGATACTTTCAATTTTAAAAACATAATTTTGCTTAATGTTACATGCTATAAAATAAATACCCTCTATAATCCGCAATTTCTCAAGTTTGTTTTTTCTTTTTTCTGAGCACATTACGTACATAAGCCCAGCTAAATTTTTACATTCCAGCTGAGTTTGTAATGCAGTAACCTTCTCTTGTCTCTCTCTGTGTGCTTCTCGAAGCATGTACGATGCTCGTATTTGTTCATTTCTGTAAGAAACTTAATATTCACTGGGTGGTATTTGGGATTGAAAGAATTTAAAACGTTTTGTAATAAGATAAATTAAGCCTTTATTCATCCACGTAAAAATATTGACGATGACTTACTGCAGTATAAAATCAAATCTTTCCTTTAAAAAACTAGTTTCTTTTTCCATGCGTTTTTCAAACTCGTTTTTTAATTCCGCTTCTTTAGATTTTATGAGTTGCTCAATAGCTTCTTGATCCACTCTCTTTTGATCAACCTTGCCTTTTTTACAACAACAATTATTATTGTCTCCATTTGTTTGTAATGGTTGTTCTGATGCGCCTTTATCTGTGTCACTTGCAGCGGTAGATGAAAATGCCGGCGAACACGTATCATCTCGGTATACTTCTACAACTGGCACATCTTTAGTTTGTTGTGCAGTCATCTATATAAATAAAAAAATATTATATTGTAATTAGATAACATGCAGCCAGAACTATGATCTTAAAACACAAAACCTCAAATTAACGAAGTTGGCATTCCGCAGTCATTATTTTATCAATTACCTATCTGTTTTAAGGGTTTCATATAGAACACAAAATAATACATAATTGAACAATAATTTTTAAATATATACTTCTTAGTCTGTTATTGAAACTACTGAGTACATAGTGCGCAAAAACTGCCATGATACAAATTAAACTTAGATATTTTTCAATGTTGACTATGGGTTTCGGTCTTATTTTGATGTTATTGTATCGAAAATATTTCTAAACTAATAAATAATATTAGCAGAAGTACGCAAAGCCTCTATTCTTAAATGAGGCGTGTTGGAAACTTTTCTTGCAAGTAGATTAACAATGTTCTTTTGTTTCGATCAGGTAAAAATTAGCACAATATGGGTAATAAAAAAGGGCATAATTAAAGTGGTAGCGTTAAATCTTCGAGAGTAGTGTAATACTTGGTTTAATTTAGTTGAGCTTCAGGCAGTCAAAAGTGAAGACGTGCATGTCTGTTCAAGTTATTTTAAAAGATAATATTAAACTAAATCATACATAAAATGAAAGTGTTTGGCTGCGTTCTGTCGTACGGTGACAGTTACATTTTTATAGTCTGGTAACATGCAATTTTTGCTGTCGTGAACTTCGCATGTGATGTTTCGTGAAAAGTGTTAATTTTTTTACGAAAAGTTATTAAAATTAAAACGTGTTGTGTTTGAAAAGTGTTGAAAACATTTAAGTGCGTGTCGAGTGCTGTGTGTGTTGTGCTATCGGTGTGCGTTGTTCGCTATAAAAATTACATGGGTCAAGCAGTCTCCCGAGGTTGTAAGGTTAGTGCTTTTTTCGTCTGTTGTTTGTCTTAAAATAGATTTCAGTGCGGGTCGCAATGATATTTCAGTTTTGTTTGTGTAACTGTTTCATGTGACTTTTCAGTTTTTTCATTGGACCTTGAACTAGAAATCTATCGGGCAGGCTGCATCAAGGTTAGGTTTGCGCGGGTGATTTTGTCACACTACTATTGTTTGTTTTGAATTAAACTATTGAAACACACGTTATAATTGTAGTGTAACAAGATAAAATTAGTTTGATGTAATTGTGGACGCAGTGCGATGTGTTTTGGTGTGACAAATCGCGCGCACTCGGTCCTAACCTAAAAGTCGCGAGTGTAATCGGTGCATTTTTTGCAAGAATCGCGTTTCGATGGATGAACCGTTAGTCCGGCGTGGTGTGTGTTCTGTTGGGGCTATTTAGGTGATTTTGCAGTGTTACAGTTGTGTGACGGTGCGCGCTGCGTCGAATCACGTGACGGGTGAAATGTTTTCGCACGTTTTGACAGATTATTTTGGTCCTTATCTCGACCGGTGACAACGTCGTAGGGTTTCGGTCAGATTTGTAGATAACGTGTATTAAGATTGCTTGCTATGTACGCATATGTGTGTGCGAGAGTAAACAGCATTTGATTAATCAGGTACAAGCAGTTAGATTGAATTAATGCTTTATTGAAGATTATGTAAACAATATGAAAGTAGTGTTGAAAGATTGATTTCTTTTTGGCAGTGTAGCTTTTGTATAAGATTATTCATTTTGTTATAGGACATTTACTTCAAGCAAATGCAATGTCATGCAAAATACATACATACAAATAATAACCCAATAATGCACAGCACATGTGCCTAAGTGCCTGATATGCTTGTACTTCAGGTATAAATATTCCAAAATTACACTAATAGTATCATCACCTACATCTATATGAATATAGCAGATCACTTAAGGATATGAAATAAACAGGGAAAGCTTAGATTAAAAATAATGGAAGAAAATAAAACATCAGCAATTTAACTACTCAAATAAATGATACTCAAAGATTTCTTTTTCAAACATGCATTCAAATATTGCAGGCAGATGCTCCATTTGGATTGTGTTATATTTACAATTGGGAGACTTGTAGTAACTAGACATGACATTATAAATAATAAATATCCCACCCCTGGTGCAGCATTGTCGCTTATGCAAAAATTACAACATTGGAAGGTTAAAAATAATTGTATAGTTTAATTTTAACAATATTATGTAGTCACAGTAATTTAAAATATGACATTGTAATAGAAGCTATTCATCTTGTCCATGTCTTGAAATATCATATTTTAATATAATGTCAAAGTTTCAGAAGATTCTCCTGGAAAGTTGCATTTTTGCATAAGTAACAGTGTCTCATGGGGGTGCAATAAATACAAAGAGTCACATTCATTGTCCTGATCCCACACTGAGATAGAGTCTAGTTTCGTGGGTATCAGGAACTGGTTTTGAAAAGAGCAACACTAGAGTGTCTTGCCCGTTCTTCTCTAGTGAAAACCGCTTTCCGAACCAGGTGGTAGATAAAAAAAATTTCTGATGAATGAATCTAAACTATGTTGAACATTTTAATGGGTTCAATAAATTATTTTCATTTCATTTCAGTATAAGAGACTTTCGTCTCACAGGAACTATGACATACTTTTTCATCTCACAAACACCCAGACCGGAAACAAAAACCTGAGGTTCACATACATATTTGTCTTGATACTAGGATCAAATGCACAGGCTCACATATCACAACTGGTCTCTAGCCAACTGCTCCACAGAAGCAGTTTTAAATCTAGAATTCATTACCTATTTTAAACATTAGTTTATAGCTCCATATTTCCTTATACTATTATAAACAATACCAATTATAAAGTACATTGACTTCATACTACTTTGCAAGCAATGATTAGACTTACAGGAAAACATTGAATGTACATATGCTGTAGCAAAATGTCAAGAAACTGAACTCAGTTGAAATCAATAAGAGAACTTGGCTGTAGCTACAGATGGTGTGGGTTGCAATACATTGTAAATTCAATATTGAAACATAATGATGCTGCTTTTCATCATCTGATTTATGGCCGTAATTAGTAAAAGACCTTGAAAATAGGCCCATAAGATTATTTTTTTATTGTCTGGTCGATATTTGGCTTATTTTATTTAAATCCACTTATAATGATCACTTTTGATTATTTAATTTACCAGTAATGTGCAATGAGGATAATAAAATAATCATAATTTATTCTTACTGCTTCTGATTTAGTAATACAATCCATGTTTTGTAAGCTTAGTGATTTTTACTACAGGCAATGTTTCACCCTCAAATAGTTGATATTGAAAATAATACTAAAATAAAATCATGATTCTAAGTATTGCAAAGGAAATTGAGGATTATTACTATTATAATATTATCTTCAATTAAGAAAATAGTTAAATACCACAATTAAAAGTACCTTGATTTATCCTTGCTGTATTTTTTAATATTTTCCATCTGTTTACTAATTTTTAACTCATAGCCTGATTAAATTTGTCACTGCGACATACATTGACAATTGTCAGCTGTTACATGTGGCCAGTTTGTCATGAAAGTATAATTTAAAAAAGTGGTTATGATGCTGTTTTGAGGAACAATGAATCTGAAAGTATTTTTAAAAACATAAGTCTTCTTTTTCTTAACCAATTTTGTAATTAGAGACATATCTAACAGCCACACCCAGAGATGTTTAATCAAATTGTAATTAATAAAAATCAACACAAAGTAATTATTAAATTGTCATTAAGTGTCTCTGAGAATGGCAGTATATTCATAATTATACATTTAATATAGAGTATAAATCATAATATTGAAGTATAAATTCTGTGTTAAAATATTACTATCAGGATTATTATTTGTTCTAAAATATAATATTTTATAATGAAACATTAGTAACTGTATGCACAACAGCTATCAATGTATTCTGAATGAGAATCTGATTATTAGATTATCTGAAATTTGAAAAAAAAAAGTTTTGTTTAATGTGTAATGTTGTTCGCCTGATGTTAACCTATACGATCGCTCATGTACAGTAGCAAAAGTACCTTAAATTATAGAGAAATGCTTGGTATTCCACTGCGCTCACCACCCTGAGACATGATGTTTTAGGCTCGATATGTCCAGTAGTAACTCGGCCTACAATGTTCTTCAAAACAATACACAATACTGCACTTACACTGCTGTTTGGCACGAGAAACAAACATTGCGGTGGTACCTACCTAGGTGGCCTCTCACATATGAGAGACCTACCAGTAAAACCACTTTTCTTATGGAATGTTATTAACCCATTAGTGCATGAAGTCCGATAAATCGGACTATATTAATTGTACCTCTTTTCTGTTTTATTAATATATTGTTAAACTTCTTAATGTCATTTTCAGTCTCAAAAAGTCTTGTGCTGAATAATATATGTCTATTTCTCTTGACTAACAGAAGTCTTGTGCTGAATAATATATGTCTATTACTCTCGACTTTCCAAAAATTACCATTTTATAGAAGTCCGATTTATCGGACTTCATGCACTAATGGGTTAATCACCCACAATTTTATTATCCAGTGCTCGCTAAATAAAAACCTCAACCCTTTTATAGTTATTTACTTTATGAAATAGGAGTTAACTTTTAAATAATTATAATCAACTTATAGGTGCAAGCATGGCAACTACAGATAGCAAATAGAGATACATAAATTATTTATATTGACTACCATTAGATTCCTTAACTATTTATCTTTTATTATTAATAATAAACTTTAATGTATTGTTATTAAAAAGTATTAATTGATTTCTTTTACAAATTAAATTTATGTTAATGAAAGCATTGTCATTTGGAGTAAATACAAATGTATCCATAATGATTTATTTTAATTAATATAATGATTTCTTAGTTATATAGATTGTTATGCAAATATTTCCAAATTTAAATGTTAAATTTAAGTAATGGTTACTATGAATATGTATGTATGACAAAAAACAATTACTGCGTAACATAATTGTGGAACATATTTATTTATTTATTTTATTTATATATGCTTTATTGTACACCAAAATGAAAGACGCATACAAAATACTTAAAAACTAAAGGCATGGTTACAATAGGCGGCCTTATCGCTAGCTGCGATCTCTTCCAGGCAACCTTTGGATGGACTGGATTATTGTGAAATTGAAATATAGGGTATATTATATGTCATATTGATATATGTCATTGCAGCCTGCCCAAATACACATGATTATTAATTCTAAATATCTCTGTTAAAATTATGATTTATTTTATTGTTTATTTTATGTGGAGTTTAAGCAGCTGTATGTAGAGTGGTATGCTATAATGCGGCCTTACTTTTAAGTTGTTATGGTATTATATTTAAAAATAAATAAATAAAATAACAAAACGAATAGGTAGTGGATATCATTATGTATAAAAAAATAAAGAGCTTAAGAGGATCTTATACCAACAGTGCCCATATATGTGTTGCATCCTGTTAGCCAATTGATAAAGTTCTGGCAACCAACTCATATTCTCATAATCATCACTGATTGATGATTAGAGAAATGACAATCATGACAGCAGAGACAACTGTACCGACACACATGTCAAGTGTGCAGAGTGTTTGTAACAGTACATTTCGACTTCGGCTAAATTACTCTAGTTGTAGGTCTACTTTCAGCAGTGAACTTTCTGAATTGACAAAAATTGGCAAAATCTTTGATTCTATGGCGGAACCATCTTTCCTTTAAAGAAGAATAATAAGATTATTTCAAACATAAAATGTAATTTCTTGATGTCGATGAAGTCTAAAAAGTGTGCAAAACATTTTAATATTAATAGTGAATTTTTTGCAAGTTATAAGTCCTTTAGATTGTCTCTGTTGACACAGATGTCGTAACGATGTTGACGATTGTTGCTAAAGAGATAGTTGGGATATATTTTACTGTTTTTATACATAAGCTATTTAAAAAACTAAATTATTTTGGTTTGAAAATATAACTTAAATAGTAGTACCTACATATAACTTAAGTAATAATTTTATTTATTTACCTTAATAAATATTGATAATTACATATGTAAGACTATATTGGTTTGTTTGTTTAACTATGACTAATAAATCACTATTTCTTTATTTAATTTAAATATCTATAATAATTTTTCTGTAGTGGGCATCTAAAATACTTTAGAATAATCATATCAAAGCTATAAATTTACTTGGCACATTTTGTGTACTTAGGTATTATAAAAAAGTTGGGTTTACTTCATATTGTTGTATCAGCACATATACTTTCCACTGTAGGGCGCGGGCTTCTCCTACAACCGAGAGTACGATTGGAAGTGGTTAGGCCATATGGTCCACCATGATGGCTTAGTGCGGGTTGACGGACTTACATACCATAGAAATTTTTATAAATCGCTATGGTATGCAAGTTTCCTCACGATGTTTTCCTTCACTGTTTTAGTCTAGTAGTAGTAGTTTTACCTCACATTCTGTATCAGCCCATATACCTCCCACTGCAGGGCACGGGCCTTCTCTACAATCGACAGTACGATTGAGAGTGGTTAGGTCATATAGTCCACCACCATCCACCACGCTGGCCTAGTGCGGGTTGGCGGACTTACATACCATAGAATTTTTTATAAATCGCTATGGTATGCAGGTTTCCTCACGATGTTTTCCTTCACCGTTTTAGTGCGTGGTGATTGACTATCAATACACACATGACTCCGAAAAGTCAGAGGTGTGCCCTGGGATTCGAACACCACCGTGAACATGTTGGCAGTCGCGTCTAGTCCATTTACCAACAGGCCACCACGCACATGTTACTCACGTTAATTGTTTATAATGTTTCACTTGAAGATTCTCTCAAACTTGTAGTACATACTTAAATACATTATTTTTGAAATTATTAAATCTTTTATACTTCATTTCCTTAAGATCATTTCCGTCCATATGCTAAATAAATAAAAACCTACATTCATGATAATAAATACACCCAACAGTCACATACATAGTCCTGACCCCACACTAAGATTGAGTCTTGTGTCCTGGGTATTAGGAAATACAAGAGACTTTTCGGTTTCACAAACACCCAGACCTGAAAAAAAATACCCGTAGATCACACAAATATTGGTTATGGTGCGGGGATCGAACCCCTCACGTTTCACGGCCGGCGTTTAATCAGCTGGGTCCTGGAGGCTGTGAAATTATACTTTTTTGTCTTTAATATTTAAATCAGAAAAAGCTATTGCTACTAGTATTAATATTATTTTTTTTTATTGCAATGAATGACGAGACGAGCAAGCCGTTCGCCTGATGGTAAGCGATACGACCGCTCATAAACAGTAGCAACATTCCACTGCGCTCGCCATCCTGAGACATAAGATGTTAAGTCTCAATATGTCCAGTAGTTACTCTGGCTACAATGTCCTTCAATCCGAAACACAACAGTGCATTTACGCAGTGTTGTTTCACGGGAGAAATAGACATTGCGGTGGTACCTACCCAGATGGCCTCTCACATATGAGAGACCTACCACCACCAGTACCACAAGTACGTCATAATATTAATCTATTTTGTTTTTTTTCTGTTGGTATGGCGAAACAAGCATGTCATTCGCCTAATAGTAAGCTATACGAGTGCTCAAGAACAGTAGCAAAACCAAACAGCACTTTAAATTACAAAGCAATGCTTGGCATTCCACTGCGCTCGCCATCCTGAGACATAAGATGTTAAGTCTCAATATGTCCAGTAGTTACTCTGGCTACAATGTCCTTCAATCCGAAACACAACAGTGCATTTACGCAGTGTTGTTTCACGGGAGAAATAGACATTGCGGTGGTACCTACCCAGATGGCCTCTCACATATGAGAGACCTACCACCACCAGTACCACAAGTACGTCATAATATTAATCTATTTTGTTTTTTTTCTGTTGGTATGGCGAAACAAGCATGTCATTCGCCTAATAGTAAGCTATACGAGTGCTCAAGAACAGTAGCAAAACCAAACAGCACTTTAAATTACAAAGCAATGCTTGGCATTCCACTGCGCTCGCCATCCTGAGACATAAGATGTTAAGTGTCAATATGTCCAGTAGTTACTCTGGCTACAATATCCGTCAAACCGAAACACAACAGTGCATTTACATTACTGTTTGACATTACAATTTGAATCTAAACATGGCAAGTACCTATGAAGAAATTAGTTAAAAAAACAGCCCTTGTATCAGAATAAGATATTCTCACTACAATAGGTCTTGTTAAAGTTAATCTCATTGAATTAGTGACGAGGGACCAATCAGGCAGTGTGGACATATTGATTAAATGTCTGCTAGTTCCTCACTGATATTCAATTGATGCATAAAAATGCATACAAATAATTGGGAATACTTATTCTCTAAGAATTGACAGCCTTCCTGACGCAGTTAGTTAGACGACGGCTGTGAAACGAGACCGCAGGTTCGATCCCCGCACCGAAACAAATATTTGTGTGAACCACAGGTATTTGATTCGGGTGTGGGTGTTTGTGAGACCGACAAGTCTCTCGTAGTTCCTGATACCCAGGACACAAGACTCGATCTTAGTGTGGGGTCAGGACTATGTATGTGACTGTTGGGTGTATTATTTTATTTAAGAACTAGCTGTGCCTGCGACTTCGTCCGCGTGGAATTTAACAAAAAAGTTAATTAGTTTTTTTAAGTTAGTTTTTTAAATAAATGAAATTTTCTAAAACAAATGTAGACTAAGTTACTCCATATTATATCAGCTACCTGACAATAAAAGTCCCGTCAAAATCGGTCCAGCCATTTCAGAGATTAGCCGGAACAAATAGACAGACAGACAGACAAAATTTTTTTAAATATCATTTTCGGCACAGGTGTCGTGTATGTATATAACGATATGTAGTAGGACATTTTTTTTATTTTCACTCTTAAAACAGACACTTCAATTTTATTTATATGTATAGATGAGTAATATGAAATGTAGATTTGTTATCTTTAATTGTGTCTTGTTTATGCTTGATATTTTCTTAACCATTAGTCATATTTATTGCATGATTAGTCCGCCAACCCGCATTAGGCCAGCGTGGTGGACTATATGGCCTAACCACTCTCAATCGTACTCTCGATTGTAGAGTAGGCCCGTGCCCTGCAGTGGGACGTATATGGGCTGATACAGATTGCATGATAAACACAGATCACTCCCAATAGATACCTAATGCAAGGCAGCGGTTGCGCGCCACACATATAAGGTATCAGAAATATATAAACCGATACCAAATGTCGCGTCATCAGTGTCGTCCAAGTAGTGGACCCGCACATGTCGTCGCAGGTTGGCGAAAATTACATTTTGGGAACATAATATTACAGTTAAAAATGATTTGTTCAATAAAATGGTATGAAAACCTCAATAAAATAAAGTATCTAAAAAAACGCAATAAGTTTTCATCGATAACTAATATTCTTTAAATTAATTTGGTCCCGAGCGAGCTCAATTTATACTGGTTAAAGTATCAATGTCACACAGTCGAGTTCGGATGGAGAATCAGCCGTCTCTTTTTCGCATAGCAATAACCGTAATAAGCCATCTTTTTTTAGCGAAATCACGCTTTCTTCTAGTGTTTGACGCATGTTTATAATATAATTCCCAGAAATATCGATATTGTAAAACAATAATGTAAATTAATTTTATTAAATGACAATGTCACAAAATATATATTGATTTAAATAAACGCAATTTACCATAATTACGTTATTTTATGTAATTTGAAATAGTTAAATTTGTTAACTAGGTAATTTTACAATATTTTTTTATTTATTTTTATCTTTGGCGTAATTAAATTTCCTTTTTTTTCCTCTAGTTGTATATGTTTTCAAATATAATGGGAGGGTATTTATCATAAGTTTTAGTATACTAAGTTTATTGAGAATTAGTAGCACAAGCTATTGCACTAATTTTAACATACGTTGTATATATCGTCTCAAAAACATTTATAGTTCGTCATGTGAGTTTCATCGTCACTTGTCGATATTACATTTAATACAGCCGCCGTCAGAATTCAAGAAACGGAATAAGTTATTGTAGCCCTTTAAGGTATGAGGTTTAGTTATTTACTATTTCATATTTTGATCTTTTATATTAACACTTAATTTGGGTATTTCGCCATTATGGTATACAAAAATACACGGTGAATAATAGAAATAAAACCGTTACATACTAAAGTATAAATCTTAATCCTATTTTATTCGTAGTTAGCTGTTGCCGGTTGGTATAATTTATCAGATCGTGAAAAAATAATATCAAACATTTAACAAGTTGGTAATCAAGTTATAGAAGCGATCATAACACATGAACTTACTGGCAAATCGAACTATCGATACATTTTTTTATTTATCGACTTGTGCCTCATCTCTCCAGTGATGTCCACGTGACCGCGCTGCAATCCGCCCACCCCCCGCGCAGTTCCCTTCGTTGGCGTTTTCAGTTCAAAACAAAACTATCGTAATGCGGTATCTATTGGAAGTGATCTGTGATGATAAATAACACTCAAATATGCAATAATAACTTCTAAGTAGATTATTTTAGATTATGCTATCAACTTTGGGATGTCGTTTGTTATGTTATGAGTAAAAACCAGTAAAAGTTGCACCATTCGTATGTAACTTTGAAATAGAAGTTGATTGAAAATTGTTGAAGATGCTTTTAGTAGGATTTTTATAATATACCCAAACGTCACACAGGGTCTTGTTCTCTCGATAATATATACAAATCTTTTGCCGCGGACATCAGAAAATACGAGATACTTTTTAATCTCAAAACACCCAGAGCCAATGCAAATATTATGCAAATAGTTTCCTGGTATCGGGAACGAACTCGCGGCCTCTCATTTTATGTCCGGCTCACGTCTCAACCAACTCGACGCTCCCTACCTAAACTATCGAAACTGAAAAGTGTGTTTTTTTTATTGCACCAATTGCAATTACATATAAAGATTTATAATGCATTACTATAAAATATTATTGCATACAAATATACACTCAATTATTTTTCAATCGAATAAAATAGAAAGTGCATAATTAACATAATAAAATATTTAATTAGCCACATACAAGGTTATTGGTGTAAAGTAGCGAATTAACAATTTCGATATTATACGCAGGGACCGTAGAACTGCGCTACAGAAACTAAAAAATTTACTCGTAATCTTTTTCATTTTTATTTTAATGTAGTTTTCCAACATTGCTCTTTTTTGCATCTAGCTAAGTAATGGATGATTGATGACTATTTCAGGTTTTTATAATGTAATCCGAAGCATATTATCAAGATTGGAACAAAAAAATTGTTAGCGGCATGATGTTCCTATTCGCCTGATTGCCACTACCTTATAACTACCGGCACGAATCTTGAGCGCTGGCCGTTACTTGCGCAGTAGTCGATTTTTGGGTCTCTTTAGTGGTATGATGAAGTAAGCGGGCGGGGGCATTATCGCATCGGCCTGTGATTGGTTCACTACGCGACGCCATATTGTTGTTATGCCTAATTCATTCATTGCGTTTGCTGCACGTGCTTTACTACGACTAAATTATACTTGCTTGCATTTTAATTAGCCATTTCACTTTTCTATAAATACATTTTTTTTGGTAAGTGTAAAATTCAAATAATTTATTATACCTTCCTAAATATGTTCGTAATATGTTGGATTTATTTCATACTATATTTAATTTAATTCTTTTGTGGTACAAAATGCCACGAAAAAATACAGTGTTAAATAGACAGGCCAGAAAAATGGTTTACCATGTAAACTATTTCACGAAAAAAGAGGCAGAAGATGGCGTCCAAAATGTAAAACAAGTCCAAAAAAGAACAGCAGAAGCCACAAACGTGAATCCCATCGAAATGGCATAGGCTGCTATTAAAAGTTACGTAGCCAGCAAGAATGTAACATGGAGCGTCAAAGGTGTGACCGCCTTAGTAAAAGAAAAAATCGATCTAATGGGCCCTCTATCGACTGGAGTAAACTATGTGTAAAGTAAAAGATATAATATATCTCTTAATATATTCATAATTCTAATAAAATATTCCTTTCATCCCATAAAATAAAATAATATATAAGTAACTAAGAATAAATTTATAATAATAAATCGGTATACATTTATTTTTTCCTTAAGTTCACGATGCGCAATGCAATCCCCACTCTGTCGCCGAGCGCTCAAAATCCGTGCCGGCAGATATACGCGATGTTGGAAAACCCGTCTCAGTGACTCACTCATTCCGCGTTTCAGATTCAGTCGGCATAAATCTTATTTC
This sequence comes from Hyles euphorbiae, assembly GCA_023078785.2. Taxonomy (NCBI): domain Eukaryota; kingdom Metazoa; phylum Arthropoda; class Insecta; order Lepidoptera; family Sphingidae; genus Hyles; species Hyles euphorbiae. Next base: position 2,342,144 of record CM041030.1, read on the forward strand.
GTACTATCTGTTATAATTTTGTCGTGAATAATATATTAATTTAACGAGAGTGGACAGGTATTGCAAGCGCTGCAGAACTATTTTTTTTTATTATTCTGCCCCGGCATTGTGACCACACTGCCTTATGATAAGCGCAAATGCCGTCCAGGCAGAGTATCTATTGGCATTAGACGGCAGTCCCATGCCAATCGATACAAATTATGCCGGCCTGCTAAGACGCCTCTTTACACTACGGCGGAAGGATCCAGGATTGTAGGAAGGAGCGATCACGCGTGACGGAAATTTCAACTAGAGATTAGAGACAACTAATATGATTCTGAACTATAAGGCCTAACCACTTTCAATCTTATTTTCGATGGTAGAGGACGCCCGTACCCTGCTGTTGAACGTATATTATGGGTTGATACAGTAAGAGATAAGGGTCAGTATGCTGAACTGTGTGAAGTGCGTGGTGGCCTGTTGGTAAACGGACTAAACGCGGCTGCCCACATGTTCAGGGTGGTCGCGGGTTCGAATCCCAGGGCACACCTCTGACTTTTCGGAGTCATGTGTGTATTGATAATCAATCACCACGCACTAAAACGGTGAAGGAAAACATCGTGAGGAAACCTGCATACCATAGCGATTCATAAGAATTTCTATGGTATGTAAGTCCGCCAACCCGCACTAGGCCAGCGTGGTGGACTATATGGCCTAACCACTCTCAATCGTATTCTCGATTGTAGAGTAGGCCCGTGCCCTGCAGTGGGTCGTATATGGGCTGATACAGATGCTGAACTGACTGCCAACCTTCACTTTTTGGAGACTGTACTTAACACAGTTTGATTAACAGGCGTTTTCGTCACTTATAAATAAAAATCAAATTTCACACACAGACACACACAAATCGTTACAAGAATTGGTAGTTTGTCATTCCGTGCTAATTACTTATACACGTTTTCCCGTCATATCGTCACTGTTATTTACCGATAACGTATTTTGCTTCAATTTAAGATCATCATTTTTCTGACGTCTTCGTTAAAAAATATTTTGCTTTTGCGTATTCTAGATTTATTAAAATCAAGCACTAATAAAACCATTTTACACAGGCATTGCCTTCTGCCTACCCCTATGCACTGCAAAGGGTCGACGCAACATCACTCTTCAACCGTATGGCGGAATAATTATTTGGCATGTAATTTTATAACTCACATTTGCCTTTTATTTTGCTGGCCTGGCCAGATGCAGTTCAAAGACTCCACATACTTACCGAAGTGTATTGAAAAACTCTCAATTATGCAATTATTTTCATGACGAAGCAATAAACTGGAAGCTAGCTAACAATGAACAAGACAAGGCACATAACTTAAAATTATTGTAGTGTGTACTGTGTACTTTAGGTTTACGTATTATCTTCGATTTGGTAGCCAGGTCCTTACCTGATAGATATAGTGTGTTAAATCGAAGCAATTGATTATAAACTGAAGGAAAATCTTTCCAGATTTTGCACATTACATTACACATTCTATACATCATCTCTTGTAAGGACTGTAGTTACAAGTAAATATCTCATATTTACAGTTATTATTTACCTGTTACTTCATAGATATATAATTTTATATTAACTAGTGTATGAAAACACCTGTAAAAGTCTGTAACGTAAAACAATGAATTAATGTATTGTATCAAATTCAGAAGAGAATCAATAATGTAATAAATACACGAATAGTCACATACTTTGTCGTGTAGGGGACACGTATATCGCGAGACTTATTTCGTACCCAGACCCGAAAAAAAACAGTCTCGCATTTCACAGGCGTCTAATGCACTGTGGAAACTTTTTAAAAACTACATAATAATACAAATAAACAGCCTCCGTGGCGCAGTTGGTTAGACGCCGGCTGTGAAACGAGAGGCCACAGGTTCGATCCCCACACCGACACGAATGTTTGTGGGGCCCACAAATATTTGTCTTGGGTCTTGGTGTTTGTGAGATCGAAAGGTCTCTCGTAGTTTCTGATACTCGCGACACAGCTTACTTGATCTAAATGTGATAAGGACTATGTATGTAACTGTTGCGTGTATTTATTTATTTAAAAAAATAGATTGTAATCATTACTCCCAAATTGTATTATTGTATCTTTAGCTCAATAGGTCACAAAATGGTGAATATGTTTAGTCATTTCTATAAACGTTGATTAAACAATGTTATGTTCAAACAATGATTCAGGCGACATGCTTCAGCTTGTGTACTGATCGCATGGGACACAATGTGAGATTAAGAGCATTTGTACAAATATTATCCACTTTTTCAGTTCGAAATGTGTCTTTTATGCCATAAACTTGAGAAATTATGGTTTCTCGTAAACTAAAAACGCTAAGAACGTAGTCATATCTATCTATACTAATATATGTATGTAAAAAGTTGAAGAGTTTGTTTGTTTGTTACCTCTAATCTCAGGAATTGCTGGTTCGAATTGAAAAAAGATTTGTGTATTAGATAGGTCATTTATCGAGGAATGTTATAAGCTATATATCATCACGTTATGGCCTATATCAGGGAAGCAGTAGTAAAAAATCTAGCCGCCCTTTTGAAAAGTTTATCTGCACCCGGTCGGAGCCGAGCCGGACCGCTAGTCTGAAATATTTCGAGATATTTTCCTAAAATATTTTTTTTCCGCCAACTCTATTAACATATTCCGTATTCGGGGGACAAAACAATATTAAATAGAATGAAATGCCAATATGGAATTATGGTTTCTAGTAACTTCATGGAATGCACACACAATGTTCTCAAATTACATATTGTAATTTAGAACAACATACTATGCAAATGCAATGCAATAAAATGCTTAATGTACTTGAATTAATAATACAAACGCATTCAGCAGTTACACAGTAGTAATCTTATATCATGCAGACCAGACTTACTGGTCGTAGATCTCTCATATGTGAGAGGCCGCCTGGGTAGGTACCACCGCAATGTCTTTTTCTCCCGTCAAACAGCAGTGTAAATTTACTGTTATGTTTCGGATCGAAGGACATTGTAACCAGAGTTACTACTGGAGATATTGAGAATTAACATCTTATGTCTCAGGATGGCGAGCGGAGTATGCCAAGCATTGCTTTGTAATTCAAGGTGTTTGGTTTTGCTACTGTCCATGAGCGGTCGCATCGCTTACCATCAGGCGAACGGCATGCTCGTCTCGCCATTCACAGCAAAATAAACTATTTTCTTTTCTTTTAATTATTTTGTCCTTTGTGAGTTATAATCGGTTTGTAATTTAGTTATTTTAGTTTTGTATCAGTGTATGTGTACTTTAATGACCAGAAAACAATCCTTCACACGGCGTGTAAAGTATAGCCAAAGTTAATCAATGCTTTGTTCACAGATATGGAGTCACACATCCTGAACTCATACCACCAGGCGCGGTACCGCACACTCGGGCACAGCATCATGCGCGCCAAGAGCGACTCGCTCTCGTCCTCGGAGAGTAGCTACAACCACAACAGTCCGGAGTACCCGCCCCTGGCAGCACAGCACTACACCAGGACCCCGCCCGAGGACAGCCACGCGGAGGACTGGTGCCAGGATCAGACGGTTAGTGTGGGACTGGGGTTGATGGGATATTGGTGAGGTGCATTTTTACGCAATTTATATTATCTTGATAAATGTAGGAAAAATCCAATTAAATAAAAATTTATCGTAACTAAAAATTTTTGGTAGAATACGTGTTGGAAGTAATCACATTGATATCTATAGCGCTTTATGACCAAGTAAATGACAATACTAAGAATGCTGTACGTAAATGTTCAATTAATAATATTTAAACTATGTTTTTAGATCAACACAACTCAATCAAGTCATGACACAACATCAGACGATGATAGCTCTCAGGAGGAAGTTGATGATGACGAGAATATTGTCGTCCAAGAAGTAAATGTTGATGACGTGGATGTAGAAGTGGATGATGACGTCATTGATGTACAGGAAGTTACGCCTAACCCTCAAAACATGCAAATAGCTAATATCGATGATACCCTTGTAGAAGGCCATGACTATGACGTCATCACAGTCTACACAGTCGACCCTGATGATAACGACTTAGTAGAAGCGTCATCGGACGATGAAAAAGAACAGATAGACTTTTCGATAGCTGACGTTGAAGAATCAGAATGCGAAGAGCCCGGCGAATATTATGCTCCTGAAGATAATACACAGGTAGTCAATTATGAACCACAGACTACGTCAGATATACGACAGCGAGTTATGGACATGTTATCTAGGCCAATAGAATCCAATAATGATGAGTACTTATTAAAAACTGAAAGTATACTTGACAATGATGAGCCAGTCGTCAAAGATGTCGACGAGTATTTCATCAAAGAAAATGATAAAAACACATTAACCGTTCCTAATGTTGATGATTTCTTTATAAAGAATAATGTGCCTGTTGAGCCAAATGTGGAGAATGAACAATTTACTATGCCCGAATCACTCCCTAATGTTGAAGAATTTCTCATAAAAAATACGATTGTCCAAGCAACGCAAGATGTATGTCAGGCAATAGAATCAGTTCCACCGGAAGATGACACTAATTCACATAATTTATGTAATAGTATAATACCAACAAAGCCAGAACCTGATGTTCATAATGACATAATGCAAGTGGAACCGGAAAATAACACAAATCAACAAGAACTATGTACTTCTGTAATACCAGTGGAAGCGGCTCATACTGATGCACATGATATATCGATAAACGAATCCGATTTAGAAGTATTGCCTAAACTAGAAGACTTGAAACGCTTCTTTATGGAAGATTTATCGGAATCAAAATTGAAAAATATTCAAAGATCGTGCTCAGTACCACAGTCGCCAATGCAGAGTATATTAGATATAGAGGATGCGAAAACATGTTTGAGTTTTGAGGATCTGAATTTAGACTTGTCAGATCTAGCCTTTGACAATGATAAGGACAAATCTGATGGCGCCAACAAGAGCGATGATATACCACGTACGCTCACAGAGGAAGATGTCAACAGTTTCCTAATTACGTGTAAACCAGAAAGCAAAGAGCCTCAACAAACTGAAGACGATTTCAGCCATCAAGACATGGAAATTGAACGCCCGCTGGAAACGTCTATAATACACGCGCCAATAGACAGGAAAATGACATCTACCCCTATACCTACACCCGCGGTGCTAGATTATAGCGATGCAAAAACTCCGATCAAAAAAGAAGCTGAACAAAAAAATGATCTGGATGATTTCGTTGACGTGGAAATGTGTAATGACAGTGTTATACCGGTGCTAGAAGCTAACAATTTGAGTTCTCTTCTGGAACAATTCGAGGCCACTGAGAAACTTAACGTAAAACGGCCTCTTGTGAAGACAGAGGAGAAGGCCAAAATTAAAAACAGCTTAAGTAACGGTATGAGACTGCATGATGCCGGGGTACAGTTGAACAAGAACAAAATGCGACAAATTCTGGTAAGTACCTTTCTTTAGCTCTTTCAGTTACGGTTAAAGGGCACATTCAATCTTCATACGTTATTACAGATGCCGTCAACAATAAACACTACCATGCGATCGCCTAGTCCGGTCCACTCTGACCACGACTACTGCTCGTCGAAAAAGCGACACAGCCTTCCAAATTTGAAAGGCGGACAAAGCCTGCTCAAACCGGAAGTGTTGTCCAGCAACAACAGGATACTTAGCTCTAGACATAGATCGTGTAAAAATAAAAAAGTCGTGTATCATCTCAGTAGTGACGAAGAGGGCGACAAGCCTGACGCGAAAAATAAAAAAGTCAACAAAAGTGATGACGGTGACGGCAAAAAGAAAGTGATAAAGCAACCTGTGAAACCTCCCGCTCAATCGAACTGTCGTAAAAAACTTTCACCCCCCCACAATGTTACAGTCGACACTATAAACAAAGACAACGGTTCTGTGATTATTAAAAGTGCTTGCAAAGCAGGTGATCTTCCTTGTAGTCAGAATTCAAATGGTAGCATTAAGTTAACAATTAAAAATAAATCTGAAGTTATACTGAACAACTGTGATGTTAGAGACTCTCAGAAAGATAAACAAGTAGTAGAAAAGTGTAATAAATCTAGTGTTAGTGATAATGCAACGAACTGTGTTAAAGTTAAGCCCGAAAAAAATAAAGATGTAGATAGGAATAAACATAAAACTGTAAATAATGTAGAAAGTAACGGTGTGAAAGAAGAGCCCCGTCCAAAAGAGGAACATTTTTATACTGCACTGTTTAGTAACAAACAAGATGTTCAGATACCTCAGACAATGCAAGTTAAGTCTGAGAAGAGGCCGTTTGAAGAAGAACTGAACAAAATTGCGGAAGAGGCTATCAAAAAGGAGATGGAGCAACCTCAGAAGAAGAAGAAACTCAATCTCCAAGAGTATAAATTGAGGAGAGGAGTGAATTCAAATAACAGTTCGGCCACGGTAAGCCCCGAAGCCATATTCCCAGACATGCCCAGCCCTTCCAATTTAGACAAGACAAAATGCGTTACGCCACAAACCCCACCTAACGGTGCTAATTCAGCAGAAAAATCCATGAATGAAATGCCTAAGAAGATTTTTGATCCCATCAGGGAAGCTTCTAGAAAGATACTTATGAATACAAAGAAACAAAAGGCAGAGGCTATGCGGAAACGAGACGAAGACATTGTGATGAGCAAAATACCTAAAGTAGAGAACTTACAATTGCAGCCATTGATAAGTGATGCTGAAATGATGAAAATTGTTGGCATGGCGAATTCGGAGGCGTTGCCAGTCCCTGTCGTAGAAAAACCACAACCAATGACGGATTATGTTGAAATTGTTCTCGTAAGTGTTGGCACAAACACTGATGACAATGTATTCAAACAATTAGAGGCTGAATCGAAATTAATGGAGCTTGAAAAATTACCACAGGCAGACGCCAAATCACTGATCAATTTCAAAATTAAGAAATCTGATCATGTGCTCAAACAAAATGTGTTTGACAACGTAAAACGTGACAAACGCAGTCCCGTCGATGACAAAAAACAGGAACAGAAAATTGACAAAGAACGCTACAAAGATATTACGGCAACATTGAAAAGTGTCGGAAAACAAGTAGAAACAAAAATTTTAAGCAATTCTCTGTTTGCGAGCATACAAGATGTGGTCATGAAAAAAGCTCCAGACGAAGTGATAGCAAAACCAGATGAAAGTAAACATCCCAAAGTAAAGTTACCTCAAAAGAAGGAAATCAAAACCTATAATGTAACGATAGTCCGTGAATACGACGCTAAAGCGGAACATGGAGAAGATAAAGTCATTTTACATTTAGGCAAAGACAGGAGTAAACCAGAGTCTTCCAATATAGTGGTCCAAACAGAACCAACAAATGACTTCGAAGACCTGTCTGTTCCGATTGTAAAAGAAAAACCGGCACGGCAGAGAAACGACAGCGACATGTCCATGTCAAGCGAGAGTAGTCCCACCCGGAAAGAAAATAAGACTGAAGATAGAGTTGTAGCTAAACCTCGCATTGAGAGGGTGGAGAGGCGCTCTGTGTCAAAGGAGAAGAGGTCAAGGTCTAAGGAGCGTTACGAGTCCAAATACAGAAGACGATCGCGATCCATGTCCAGAAGTAGAAGAAGAAGGAGGTCAGTGAGTCGCAGCAGATCAAAATCCAGAGGTCGCTACAGGCGGTACAGACGGTCCGACTCACCTTACAAGCGGCGACGGAGATCAAGGTCACCGTATCACAAGCGCAGGTCACCGTCCGTCAGAAGGGAGAGAAACCGCACTAGGTCAAGGTCGAGACCTGAAGCTAGGTCTAAAAGTCCGGTAGTGAAGAAGGTGAAACAAAGCCCTCAAACGAACGGCATTGAGAGGAAAATTAATAAGTCGATGACTCCGCCGTTGCGAAAGCCGACGGTATCCGAGAGCTCGGACTCTTCAACGAGGTAAGCTAGGAGGGGTCATCAGGGCTTAAATTTTATATCTTCTAACAGACTTCTACATTTTTGTTTAGGAAATTATTTAGATAATCTAGTTAATGGCGTATCTTATTATCAGCATTGAAAAATATTAGTCTCATTCATAAAAACAACTATGATTTGAACAAGATCTTTTCACGAAACAAGCAATTTATTTTATTGTGACTAATTTTTGTTTTTAAAGGTAAAAATACTTTAGAGAAGTACCTTATTTTCACAGTATGATTTAGTGATTAAACTCTGTAAAATATGTTCGTACCTGTCTAAAAAGAAAGATTCAGGAATGCCCGAACCTATACAAAGATTGGTTGGTGGATTATGACTGACTCTCGATTGTAAAAGTCCCTTGTTCAGCAGTGAGACATAAACTAAACATTGTGGCGCGGTAAATGAAGATGCGGCTATGAAATAAAATGCGAGTTCGATCCCCGCACTGAAACAATTCTATGATCGGCCTGCAAGTGTATTTTTAGTACTGTTGTGAGAGCAAAAAGTGTCTCGAAGATTCCGATACGCACGAAACAAGACTTGCATGTTAATGTGGGTTCAGGATTATGTATGAATGTGTTTATTAAAATGATTGTAATTGTTAAGTTTTTAACATGTATTGTCTGTTGCAGTTCTTCTTCATCATCATCTTCGTCATCGAGTTCGTCGGGAGATTCCAGGAAGTCCCGCCGGTCCACCAGCCCATACAACCGCGAGGAGCCCTACAGGAAGAAACCTTACAGGAGCGTTAGCTCTGAAGACAGGTATTGCAACATTGTCATTAATAGATTTTAGTTGTAATCTTTAAATATGAAATATGTAATTTCTACGAAAGATTATTTTAGTTGTAGTTTTTCAGTATTTAGTCTGTATCAGCCCATATGCGTCCCACTGCAGGGCACGGGCCTCCTCTACAATCGAAAGTACGATTGAGAGTGGTTAGGCCATAAAGTCCACCGCGCTGGCCTAGTGCGGGTTGGCGGACTTACATACCATAGAATTTTTATAAATCGCTATGGTATGCAGGTTTCCTCACGATGTTTTCCTTCACCGTTTTAGTGCGTGGTGATTGACTATCAATACACACATGACTCCGAAAAGTCAGAGGTGTGCCCTGGGGTTCGAACCCGCAACCACCGTGAACATGTTGGCAGTCGCGTCTAGTCCGTTTACCAACAGGCCACTACGCACTTAGTATTTAGTGGCTTCTTAAATTTGATTTGGATCTTGTAAGTAGCATTCACACAATATAAAAACATACACAGTCATAGACATATTAGCTGAAATCAATAAACAATCTTGATCGTTATCTAAAGATCAATCCTAAAAGTATACTGATCACTAAATAGGATTAAAAATTTAGAAAGAAGAAAATGTTTTATTCTTGGTAACAAGCTTTCATTAATAAATTTTTACATTCTATAAACAGACAATAAAAAAACCAAAGCAATATATAAAAATAAATAAGGAAATAAAACAAAAAGTAAAATACAAAAAACAATTAAAAACATTCCTTGACACTAAGAAAAGTAATAGAAAAAGAAACATAATACTATTCATTTATTTTTACTTTTTATTTTATTTATTACATAGTAAACATTTACATTGTGAACATACAGCGTGTGCCAAAACAGTGACTTGCATTATTATATTAAACAATTTTACGCTAATAACCATCTATATACAAAATTAAGGCTAAAATATAAAAATAGAAACAAACAATTATAAAATAAAAAGTAAATAAATATAATGCCATTAAGGGGGTGTTTGCCATTACTCGCCACGCTTGGCAGGCGGGTTGGCGAGCGCAGTAGGGGACTGGCGTTAATGACGCTGCTGCCCGCCATTAACCGGGGAAAGGAAATAGGATTTGTGGGTAGAGGATGTTATAGGAAAGGTATGGCCTGAGGGAGTGGATACTGCAGTCACGGACGGGAAGTTAAAGTAAAGTGCTCGAATGGAGGCCGCGTATCGGAAAGCGCAGCGTAGGACGTCCACCCACAAGATGGTCCGACGACCTGATAAAGGTCGCGGGACGTCGCTGGATGCAGGCTGCCTCCAACAGGTCTCTGTGGAAATCATTGGGGGAGGCCTATGTTCAGCAGTGGACTTCCTTTGGCTGATGGATGGATGGATGGATGGAAATATAATGCGCTCGCTACAAAACAAACACGGATCACACTCGACATGTGCCGGTCACACCAGCGCTGGTCTTCAAATAATGAGTTAAACAAAAAAATATGATTATTATTCTATGTTTGGTTCTGCAGGGAAAGCAACACGCCCGTGGAAGAGAGACGCATAGTGTTTGTGGGACGGTTAGAGAAGGACATCACCAAGTCCACACTCCGCAGCCAGTTCTCCAAGTTCGGCTCCGTCATAGAAGTGCGGTTGCACAGCAAGGAGGATGGGTGAGTAAACTGTTTTTTCACTCAATGCTTTAAAAAAGATTGTTTATGTGAAGATCCTTGGGGGAGGCTTACGTTTATCATGGTACTTCTTGTCGCTGGAGAGAAAAAGAAAGAAAGAGAGAGTTAAGGGTATAAAAGAAAATGTTATTACTTCCTACTGGACCTATAGAAGTTGTATTAAAAAAATAATACAAACATGAAAAGGCTTTGTTGCATTGAATTAAAATATATAGTTAATTTCATCATAGGAAGCACACACACAACCTATTTTAGCTGGATAAATCTTTCAAATGGACTATACGATATTCCAATTACATTTTTTTTTATTGCAATGAGTAGCTAGACGAGCATGCCGTTCGCCCGATGGTAAGCGATACGACCGCTCATAAACAGTAGCAAAACCAAACATCTTGAATTACAAAGCATTGCTTGGCATTCCACTGCGCTCGCCAAACTGAGACATAAGATGTTAAGTCTCAATATGTCCAGTAGTTACTCTGGGTACAATGCCCTTAAATCCGAAACACAACAGTGCATTTACACTGCTGTTTCACGGGAGAAATAGACATTGCGGTGGTACCTACCCAGATGGCCTCTCACATATGAGAGACCTTCCACCAGTAAATTATCATATTATCGGATCCAAAGGGATCTATCAGAGATCTTGCAAAATGTACTCACCCTGATTATGATGAATACGTGGTATAAAGAATAAAACGATCAAGGTACATGTTTAGTTAATATCATGTGTGTCGCAGGTCCCGCTACGGTTTCGTGACGTACCAGCGCGCTCGCGACGCGTGGTCGGCGGTGGAGGCGGCGTCCACGTTCCCGCAGTACGACGTGGGCTTCGGAGGACGCCGGGCGTTCTGCAGGCAGAGCTACGCCGATCTGGGTATGTATATATATCACCATACCTCTTCTATAAATTTGAGAATTTTAGGGGGTATTGTACATTAAATAAGGCATAAAATAAATTTATGTTTGAAACGGTACGAAACGTAATCATGATGAAAACCATAAAATATAGGTACGTCTATATATTGTCCCAATTTCATTTAAATCGATTTAGCCGATTCCAAGAAAAATATTTTTATAATTTTTCATATTTTTGGAAAACTAAATTAGTTAAACTCGCAGAATTGTAGAATCTTATCAGTGCCAACATACTTCCAAAAAATTGTCAAGATATAGTTCTGAGGCCATTTTAGAACTCTCATCGGCCTATGATAAAAATCAAAGTAAAATTTCCAATAAACAATCATTTCCATTTCAGATGGCCTCGAAGCTAAATACACGGAAAGCGCGTTCCACGGGCAAGTCACCCCGGCGGCCCGAAGGCCAAACGACATGTCCTTCGAACAGATGCTTCTCGACATGAAGAAGAAGCTCAGCCAACGCAAGAACGAAAAGAAGCACGACCCCAAGCCATGACAATTGATGCAGTGTGGCCGGTGAACTATGGCATAACACAACACTGGATCTCACCGGTGTATGTAGTTTTCGGATTTTACGTACCTTGGGTATTGAGGATAAAAGTGTATACATATGTATATGTTACATACAAATTGTGTTGGAAATGTAGTTTACGAAATGTGGAACGGTGCAGCTATACTTTCAAAAAAATTCTGGTTATTACAGAAAGTAATGCTATTGTAAAATGAAGAAAAAAATAGCTACAAAGAATGTGGGCATGCCTGAGGCACTGCAGAAATCCGAAAAGTACAATGGTATATACATATATGTCCGATTAATTAGATTTGTGTATCTTTTTACTAACGGATATGCCTGAACACATGTAGTGTACGGAATGCAATTTTTCGATTTTACTCGGTTCCTTATAGATGAGACTTGTATGTATTAATATTTAGTTGCAATCAATATACATAAGTTGGTGTTTATCAACATAAGTCAATTTAAGGGTTTACTATACGGATATTATTATAACATAATATATAGAGATTTTGCAGTTGTAGATTTGCAAAAAAGTAACTTTTTTGTCGATGACGTATTCAGAATACGTCATTGAGAAAGGTAGACTAACTACCGGATTTGGTAGACTTTTATTAAAAGTTCAACCACCGATCAAACATAAGTTGTGTTTTTGAACAATATTCACATAGATTCCATTTACAGTCCAAAAAGTGGAGTAAAGTAATGTATTTGTGAAATCTACCGGTCCAATTGACGGAAATAGCTTTTTTCTACTTAAACCGTAGTGTATGTAATTCACTGGAACAAAATAAGACTAACAAAATTGCATAATTTTAGCCACACTTAACTTTATCTAATACGAGACTCATCCGCTGCGGGCGTGTGCAATGTTGGCGGCAATGACAGCTGTCACTTTGACATCTGTCAGATCTGACAGGTGTCACTCTGACAGTTGCGTAATTGTAAAAGACGTTCGTTTCTTTTTGCTCACTCCGCATCTATTCCTTTAGTGTAGTAGTGATTCCTCCTAGTTTAATCGCACATTTTGTAAATAATTTAGTTATTTGAGTAATTGTTTATTTTTTCTTGTAAATAGTCTAAAATAAGTGTTTGCGCTACCTCTCTGTATCGGCTGTAGTATGAGTTGCGCTGGAGTTTTAGAATAATGGCACAGTATAAATGAGGCTATGCTATGGCAATTGAAACAAAAATTCTGTACAGTTAAAAATTCGATGATGTTTAAGATATGAAATTTATTTTGAACTACTAAAGGAAAATAAGCTATATGTTATTTTGCAAAATAATACAACCAATAGATTTGCCTTTCCTGAATCTTTTTGAGTGATTTTCGTCCTCAAAAATACCTCTGTTTGTAGTGCCATTATTCGAAACTAGCGTTGTTTTTTTTCTCTAATCTGTGTAAATAATTTAAATCGTTACCACTACGTGCTAAGCTATAATTTTCATTGTATATTTTGTTAACGTCTGCTTTGGATCGATGGCTATTGCGGGCTATTTACCTCGTAACTTCACTAGGGATGTGCATTCGTGTCGATATCGTGTATTGAAATATCAGATTATGATCAGATCGAAATTAAGTTATCGATTAAATGACTTTTTATTATTTACAGAATTAGTAATGTATGATAAATTGTGACACTGTTATGCTGTCCGTGATTATGAGTTTTCAAATTATTATGTTTATCGAGAAAATTAGGCAAAGGAAATCAGTCTTATGATTTACATAGATAAAGTCCTTCAGTTTTACAGACGGTCCTTACCCCACATTAACGCGAGTTTATCGTGGGTATCGGAAACTACGGGGGAGTTTTCGATCCCACAACACTCAGACCAAAAATAACATATTCTTGCTATGAATCGAATTTGCGTTACATACCTAAACCATTGATGCATTTTGTCTGTCAAGAAGTAAAGGATGCTATCGAAAAATATTTTGTGTTTGTACATAATAAAATCCGAAACTTCCAATGAGATTTTTCAAGTGCCAAAAACTGGGAAACTGTTCCTATTTTCTAGATGTTATAATGTGGGTACTAACTGCCAAAGTGTCCATTCCTGATTTATTACTGCATTTGGGACAAGGAACATCGTATGCATTGAGAGAAATATTGTAAATACACGAAATTACTGCCAGGCTGTTTATGAATATAATGTCCAATTTATTAGGCTTATTGACTTGAGTTATATTTGACAGTAACATAAAAAATAAATTCGATAGTGATCACCTATGTGCCCGATTCGGCAGCAATATAAGGCTCTTTCTAGTATCATCTATCGATACCACCTTCAGATTATCGTCGAACACTATATCGACATCCGGCAGAACAAATATCGATGTTTTAATACATAACTAGATCGTTTTATCGAAAGCCTAGTCAAAGTTACTAGATGATATATACGTTTTTTTTTTGTATTCTAATGTGGTGATAATTTATTTTACTTATAATTAAGTGTATTTAAATATGATTTAAGTTTGAAAATTTTAAAATTAAGTTGATGATTTTTTGGGCCTTGTTTGTTCGCGGCTTTTTGCATCGACTTTCCAACGGATAAATGAACATTTCAATATATTAAGCATAATATACAATATCGTTGAAGTCTTGTGTGATTCCTTATGAAATAGTTTTAATCGATGTGAAAAGCTTGCGATAACAATTTCAGATAAATTATGCAGCTCTTTTGATTTGTCACACGATTTGACAGCCGTCACCGCGCGTTCCGATTTACGCATATGGTATTACACTAAGTAAAAAATATTTGAAAATGAAAAAAAGTACACTATTGTACAATGTTTAATTCTAAGCGCACTTAAATAGTCATTAGAAAAATATGCCAATACTCGATATGTTATAAAAACAAAAAAATATATAAAAAATAAGATCATGGCTTAGTAGATTTAGTTTTGTTTCAATTGATCTAATTGCAAAATATTTGATTTGAAGAAATTATCTGTTAATGTTTTGTCTGTGAACATTCTCACTTTTAGATAATCTCTTTTCTACGAATTATTTGGACGCGTATAACCTGACTAGAAAGTGAATCTTCCTTAACAAAAAACTTAAAAATTATGTCGAGGTCGGGATGTATTAACAAGATTATCTTATCTCGCTCCTCACAAAAAAAAAGAAATAAGTGTCTTAATTATTTTTAATTCCGAGGCTATTTTTTCTAGCCAGGTTGTACATATATTAACAATTAGTAATACAAATGCTGGCATAAAATGATCAAAAGCGAGAGATGGAGATTAAATCGAATTGACTTGGAATTTTGTAAATGGAATACGAATTTACTAGAGAACTGATCGCTTGGCTTCAATGAAATTGAAACGAGAAATAATTCTTGTTATGTAGTATGCGATAGGGGTCGGTCTGTTAATTAATGAAAGGTTTTTATCCCAATTTACTCAATAATATTCGATACTGTATAATAAAGGCAGCAATGTATCGGTAAATGAGTTCTTGCTTTTATAACCTAAAAAAGGCGGGAACCTTATGTTAATTGATGGGTCGGCTAGTGCATGAGACTGGCATAGTGGTTTGACTGTGGGCTCGCCCGCGCGGTACACACTGAAAGTCCAATAGTGTAGTGTAGTCTCTAGGTTAGTGAGAATGTTTTATACATAAAGCTGTTGATAATAAAGTATTTTGAACATATTTTATCTTTTACTCATCGATGGATACCTGAAGTCAATCATAATGTTTTACTTGAAAAAATTCAATGAGAAAATATACTTACAAACCCCAAGAACAAGTATAATGATTAACAATATAAGTTTCCGACAAAATCTCCGTAATCATCCAAAAGTGTGGGTAGTTAAATGAATAATACACGGCACGATAAACAATGCTAAACTAGATGGCACTTTAGTCAAACTGATTGTTGTTGTAATGTTGCAATAGATGTCGCTATAATAAATGAGTTCAACTTGTTTGTATAAATTCCTACTAGATAGCAGTGCAATCCATGGTAAGGGACTAAGGGAAATCTGTTGTAGCCTATAGGTATACGTACATGAGATCCTCATGGGCAGATGGAGACCAAGATGCAGTTTTTAGTAGGTAAAAATACGAGATACTCCATCTATCTACGGTAGGTGGGCAATTCAAAAAGACGGCGACATATATTTGGAACTGTAAACTGACGTTCTCGCCCCAAGCATTACCAACAAGACAGCTGGCAGGGAGACGTTTTGGCCGATCGGATTGATTAGAACTCGTCACTCCACCCCTACTATAAATAGAAAACTGCAGGAGGGTGTAGGCATGAAGATCTTCGGCCCCCCCTTTCTTGTATCCTCTTGACTTTGTGGTGGCCGCGACAAAAGTTTCTTACAAGAATTGCTTATTATTAACGCACCATAGTAGTTTTTGTAGTAGGTCCGAAAAATAATATTATTAATTATCTGATAATTGCCTACCGCTTCCTATGAAAAAAGTACTTGGTACGTCACGAGTCCTACGATAGCCTCACTGGAATGAAAAATAAAGTAAATTTTCTGTATTTTGACGTATCACCATACCACTCGACCTGGTCTATTCCTCTGTTGCAGCCGCAAATTTAAGAATGTATTAATTATTTACATACCTGTAGGCTGTAGCTACAGTTTCACAATAATGTGGTTCTCGTTCTATCCAACTAAACAAATAGAGTTTCTTACTTTTTCATTTAATTATATCGTAAATTTGATCCAGTCGAGGGTAGTTTGTCCGCTTTTGCTGGGTATGACATTTTATAAGAAGTGTCGTGTGCGCTTCGTAACGCTTGGCCCGTGGTTTACCGCCAAGCTGGATTCGCTTAATTCGGTCGTGTATCGTGGACTATATGGTGCAAACCAGTGTTTAGTGAGTTTATAGCTACCACTGTCGTCGACGCTCACCATCCAGCTTCGGCACTCCGGTGAGTAGGCTTAACATATTGTAATTTACGGCTGGATTATCATTTTGGTCGTTTGTTTTTCCTAGTTGTTAGCATTTCGATTTGCAAAACGTTTAAAAAGTTACAGCAGTTAATTTCGTAACGCAGTTTTAAAATAAATTTTATTATATTTAAAATTTATTATTAATTTAATTTATTATTATAGTCTATTGAACACCTTCTGCTTGGGTCGCTCTCTTCCATTCTGAAGGTCGTGATCTCCTTTCAGCAGCTTCTGTGTACAATGTCACACAACAATACATGCACACATGCATAAACTCACGCTATATTCCAGTGGGGTAGACAGAAACTATAGAGCGCCAAGTGCTAAATTCCATACATATTTCATTCGCTTCATCAACTATCATTCATCTCTTCACAATAGACGTCGGTTTCGAGAACTTCCTATTTTGCGTGTATTTTGCATGTAGGTACATAATATTAAAGTATTTTGCCTTTCTATAATAGTCTTGTATCTGAGTAGTAGTATAATGTAAAAATAATATGACCCATCACCTTACAACTTATCTTTCCTACATCAAATGACTTTGAGGTATTTTTGAGCCTTTACATCTCTACACAATCTCATCAGTTAATCCTTAAAACGTAGGAAACATAAACTCCTAAGCATTGGTGATATAAAGCGAGTGTGTACATAAATATAGCGAGATTGTGGAATAAGAGTGCGTGAGTGGCGCACCGCACCGCGAGGGGAAGCAATGCCTTTATTACATTTACTGGTTTGTGTGAAAAATGTAAGGAGTGATGCTCGACGTGCGTGGATACACCTATACGAGGCGATGATAGTGTGGAGATGGACTTATCATAATTAAAGTGTATGTAATTATTGACTGCGATGTCTTAGTTGCACTGCACGGCTACTGCATTGAGGTCTCAGGTTCATCTTACGGGACGAGCAATCTAATAGAGGACTGAGGAATTTTCAATGGATTATCAACTCAGTTAGGAATTTGTGTCCGATATGGCTGCATTGTGGCCGTTTTCCTTCTGGGAAAATGACGTGAAATGAAATTCGATTTGCAAATAGCTCTTATAACTCTTAATAGAGTAGAGTCAAGTGAACTTATGTATATCTTTATTGGTTTTTACAAGCTTTGTCTGCTAACAAAATCCATTGCTATAATTCTTAAGCCGCTTGATTTTGGTTCCTGTGGTTTAAGGATTGATGTTATTGCTAAACAAAAACGACATTAATGTTATAGTCAATTTAATTTTGGGAGCAGAATGAAATCTATTGTCCAGATTCGAACCTTAATCACTGAAATGCATTGTACCTATTTAAGTAGGAGAATACAATTAGATGACTATAGTTTTTTTTGGCATCCGCAGCTATACGTAACGCAACTATATTGCAACAACTGTTTAATGGTAAAGTGTTACTATTACCATGCTATCTGTCTCAAAGAATTGCCGCGAAAAATAAATATAATTATTAACAAAGCTCTTTCCATATGACTAATAATATTTATGTGGCGCGTATGATACGCGGATCCGTCTCAGTTATGGCAGCATCTCTTTGCTACAATCCCTCAAAAGTTGAACCCCTAAGATATCCGCTAAGTAGCATCTCCTTATATCTTGCGTAATGGCGGTCGCCCCGTCTGTCTGTGCGGTAATATTTATCTACACGAAAATGAGAGTTATAACATAAGAATACATATTATATACCTATGTATGAATTGTTTTTGAAACTATAACGATATTAATTTTGTTTAATAGATTCATTATTATATTAGTAGTGTCAAATATCGTTAAAACTACAAATCGATTGCGTTGAACTTGATATTTAATGAAAACTGGCGTTAAATATCAGCATTGCTGTGTGTTTCTTCAGATGTGTAATATTACCAAAGCTAGTTTGAGCATCGCACCACTTAGTTCGGAACATTTTAACGGTCTTTGGACTGTCTATATTTTTTTTTCAATGGGGTTCAGTTCATAGTGAAGGCAAAAGTCTCATCTCAGATTCAGTCTTTGTATGTAATTTTTTACCGGGCCGGTTAAATGTTATATGTTAGTTTCTATACATATTACATATGTAGATTTCTGGAGGTGATTGTCAGTTCTCCTACCTACCATACAAAAAATTCTACACAATCCTAGACAATGTTTTTCTCCTAACAAGCAAGAAAAGTCGCCAATGCGACTTTGCTGATGTAAAATTTTCTGTTGCGATGATGTAATCATCACCAGTCAACACATTGTTCGATCTACTCAAACAAACTAAAAATTAGCAATCAAATCTCTCGAAAATCCATAAAAAATAATATTTCAAGCAAAACCGCGGCACGCAGACAGTCGACAGCATCCAAATCCAATTTTGTAATAGACGTATTATTACATGATTTTGTATGAACGCGCCTCCTTTGATCATACGCCGAGTGTTTTTTCCACAGCGTTTGCGAACCGGGTAATTGATTGGGACCTTTTAACGCCTAATGTTATATTTTTTGGTACATCACATGAAAAATGAAAGGGATGTTTATTACCTATTACCCTTTGTTATATTGGGTTTTATGTGTCTTTGTATGTATTATTTATTTATTAATATCCTTTATTGTACACTGAGTAAACTTAATAATAGAACATTTTATTACATAGCAGTACAAAAGGCGATCGTAACGCTCGAGGCAATCTCTCACCGATTACCTAAACTAGAAATATGCCATTACCTAAAAATGACACTACTAATTATAACTATACAGGGTATATCAAGACTGCTACCGAAAACGAAGCCGGGTGGTAGTCTAAGCGACTTCAGACACAATGCAACAGAAAAAGTTGCAATAAAAAGCGACAATTTTTTTTTTGATTTTTTTTTCCTATGACCATATTTGGGTGGTAAATACATTTTTTCCTAAAATAATAGTGTATACTCTTTTATTTATAAATAATCTAAGGTATAAAAGAGTTAAAATTATTATTTTAGCAAAAACTATGGATTTACCACTCAAAAATGACGATATTTAAAAAATCATAAAAAATAATTGTCGCGTTTGTTTGCGAAATTTTTAGTTGCATTGTGTTTGTAGTCACTAAAACTACCACCGGCTTCGTTTTCGGTAGCAATCTTGAGATACCCAGTATAAGTAAATAACACCCAACATTTACATACACATACTTCTGGCTCCACACTAAGATCGAGTCTTGTGTCGTGGGTATCAGGAATTAGGAGAGGCTTTTCGGTCTCACAAACACCTAGCCCGAAGGAAATATTTATTGGTCGTACACATTTCTCTCTGATTCATTGATTTAAAAAGTATATTTAAGCCAAAGCACATTATTTTGCCGTCGGTATTCGGTCCATTTTCAATGACTTTATTTTAGTGCAAGACTGTTTGGCGGCAGCCGTCAATAAAAGTTTTTTTATTCAAGCCTCATAGATATGTGCGGAGTGATCATTCTATTATGCCTAAATGCTTTTAAGTACTTTAAGCGGTAATCCAAAGGTCTTGGTACAATAAAATCAAGGCAGCATAAAAGTAAATCGCATTAGATCCGCCCTCATTGTGCTGACCACTACAAAACTCAAGTGTTGGCGCAATACCTTTGTCCGCGTGTCCGTCTGTACGTCTTGCGCTATTGAAAGCCGTTTTGATACAGTTTCCAAATCTTCAATGGATTTTGCGGATTGCATTTTGTATAGGTAGTTTTTTTAGTCGATTTAGATTTTTTTAAAGTTTAAAATGAGGATTGTGGAGTGTTTTTTTTTGTAGATATCACTTTTTCTTAAAAGTTAGATGTATTATTTATTATGATAGTCTATTTTTTATATTATCATAAATAATACATTTAACTTTTTACATTTATGAGTAATAATACATTTATTTTTTTCAATGAATGGGGAGACGTGTAAGTCATTCGTCTGATAGTAACCAAGACGACCGCTCTTGGGCAGTAGCAAAACCAAACAATAACATTAGTTACAAAGCAATGTTTGGCATTCCACTGCGCTCGCCATCCTGCCTAAGACATGAAGTCTCAATATTATGTCCAGTAGTTACTTTGGCTACAATGTCCTGCAAACCACAATGCTACATTACATTTACACTGTTGTTTGGCGGGTGAAATAGACATTGAGGTGGTACCTACCCAGGCTGCCCCTCACATATGAGTGACCTACCACCAGAGAAACATTATACGTATATTTGTGATTTTGTTTATATTGTATCTCATTTGCTTTTGAACATAAAAATATTAATTCTGTATCGCCCGAAGGTTGACTG
Source organism: Hyles euphorbiae (assembly GCA_023078785.2). Lineage (NCBI taxonomy): Eukaryota > Metazoa > Arthropoda > Insecta > Lepidoptera > Sphingidae > Hyles > Hyles euphorbiae. Next base: position 2,363,133 of record CM041030.1, read on the forward strand.
AAGCCTTCGGTAGTAATTCCTTCTATGAAGAAAAATACATGCCTAAATTACCTTTTGATATAGGCCATGTATTTACGCCCAAAAAGTAAATAAGTATTGTTGTTGATATATTTGATTTACATGGAAGAAGTTACAAAAGAAACGAGTAACAACAATACCAAAGCAACGTGGATATTGTACTCCTGTGTATAGTAAAGCATTCGATTGATCGTAATGCAATAATTATTGTAAATTCGGTTGCCGTCATAAACAGAATATACAAAAAGTTTATACTCAAAGTTTTCGATACCTATCATTCGTTTTTAGTCTAAATTAAGTTTAAAAGAAGCATAACATATATGTAATATATTGTTTGATGAAATAAAAATAATATTAAATTAAATGAAGAGTTCAAAGAGCTTTATTTACATGTATTTTTGTTATCAAAGGACACTCCTTTGTTAATTATGATGCTTGCCCAGACGATGTAGCCAGAGTAACTACTGGACATATTGAGACTTAAGATCTTATGTCTCAGGATAGCGCAGTGGAATGCCAAGCATTGCTTTGTAATTTGTGTTGTTTGGTTTTGCTACTGTTCTTTAGCGGTCGTATTGCTTTACTTTCAGTCGAATCGCATGCACGCCTCGCCATTCTTTGCTGTTAAAATGATAATAATAAGATTTAATATTTACTAGTAAATATCCCTCTTTAAATTTACTATATCAATATGCTTTTTTAAAACATTATTAGTCTGAGTCAACATGTCCTATTTTAACTGTCACAACAACTTATGAATGCACCGAACTAAAGAAAGCTTTTAGAAGATTTACAATCAGCATGGGTATCTATTAAATAAAAAAATGAGAATTTTACTTCTGGAGTATACAAAAAACTGAGAATACGAGTACTCAGTATGTTTTCGGTTCATTAGGCGTCTCTACAAACATAAGCATGGGCCGGCGCACAACCACTAAGCGTACTTCACTAACACCTTAATCCTTAGGGTTCGTTATGCTAAACTTGTAATATCCTCTCTACACTATGGGCCATCGCAATGGTCCACTATGATGGCCCATCTTGTAGAGGGCCTAGTGGCGTATACTGGCTTATGGCCGTGCAATGGTCTTGGAATGGCGTCGGTGTCAGTCCGGCGCACATCAAAGGGAGTGGGAGTTTGACATAGAATTAGGATTAAGGACTAACATTTAAATTCTAACTACTTCATGTGAAATAAAGATTTTTCTATTATACGGATAGCCTCCTTTTATTCTCTCTCTACAGCCACAGGATGTCCACTGCTGAACGTAGGGCTTCCTCTGGACCATCACATAGACCTATAGGAAGCGACCTGTATCCAGCAATTACACGCGACCTTAACCGCGTGTCTGTCCAATTATTGCTATATAATTATTCTCCAACATATACGGAACACTTCCAAGTATTACAGCACAGTCGCTTAGTAACTGATCCGTAAGCTGTGCCCGGTATTGTCACGTTATCAACTCATCGGTGTTACTGGGAACACTTTCGGCGCTATGTTGTGTAACATTAGAACCGTGTTTGTCGTTTGTTAAATGGATGGCGACAGGCCCGTCGTCAGGGGATTAGTGGGGGAAAATATCTTGTACGCGGAATTTTTTAGGTACAAATGTGGTTTTTGAGACTTTCCTTTTTCTTCAGTCTTATGTATTTTATTTTAAACCTCTGTTTTTTTAAATTGCTGGTGTCAGATATTTAATAATTTAGGTACATACTGAACTACATAAAAGCTTTTGGTGTTATCTGTATATTCTTAGATCAGTGATTTTAAGACTTACCCAGGTGCTCGAGTAAGGTTTAAGTTTAAATACGTGCAGCTACTTAAATGTGTTTGTCCTTGTGATATTTATTAGTGATAATCGCATCTAAATACTTATGATACGAAATCACGGGCGTGTCACCTATACAAAATGTAAATAAAAGAAAATATATGTTAACTTGTGTGCCACTTTGACGGATTTTCCATCATTACTGCCCACGAAAATACCCAATCCTATAATCAATAATCCCACCAAATCATTGTACTACAAATTGGGGGTCCTAACCCCCATATATTTCTGAATGAGTCCCTCTACGATATTGACGTTTCATGGAATCGCGGCGTGTACGTTGCGCCGTCGAGTGCACTTAATGGTTTTTGGAGATTAGCATTGTGAGCGAAAGTGACGGATTATGTAATAGTACAAGTTATTGTTGCGTTCACAATTGCGTATTATTGTGCTTGAGCCATTGATCTTCGCCGTGCGATAAGTGTAGTTTATTTGTTAAGTTTTGTGTTGGTTTCTTAGATTTACGCGAATGTTACACATTGAAATAAAACTGTATTATGATAATAAATACCACTCTCAATCGTATTCTCGATTGTAGAGTAGGCCCGTGCCCTGCAGTGGGACGTATATGGGCTGATACAGATACAGACACAGATGATAATAAACTTTATTTATTTTCTCCTCACAAAACCATAGGTACATAAGTTGCCTAAAAAGTTAAAACTATTTTTAAGTACATACATATTTTGTGAGAAGATAGTGTTTGCTGTAGGTTTTCTACCTATCTATAAAATTGGGAGACATAAAAGTTTAATGTTTAAAATAAGTAAAAAAACTAAACATATTTAAATTTATGGATATAAGTATTTATGGTTTCTATCGGGCTGAGTCCGCCCCGTCACCACCAAAGATGAAAAGTAATCGAAACGTGGAGAAGTTACAAATGTAAAAATTAAACCAAATCCGCGAAAAAATCCGTAAAAAATAGTTTTGTTTCAATTTTAAGTAATTAGTGTATGTGTGCCTGCTACATACCTACCATGATTTGATTTTCAGGTCCAATTGTTTCCCTTTAGGTTAAATTCATTAATAAACTGTATAGACCAGGGTGGTGACTAATGGGCCAAGATATCTCAATCAAACTCTCTATTGTAGTGTAGTCCCATTGTGAACTCAGTTTATTAGCAGTTCAAAATTTCAGTACTTTAATTTCATTGTGTTTTGAAGACAAACTGCTCTCTCACCGAGGTAAGTACTTGGTGTAAAGTCTGTACCTATATACATTGAAAATGGAATGTCAAATCTTTGCAGACAGAAGCAGCTGTGTTAGAAGTGAAAAACAATAATTTGAAAAAAATATTTTGTAATTGTTTGTTAGATTTACGCGAATTGCAATAAAACGATTATTTTATCGCTTTTTTTGGACTATTTATTTAAATTAATAATAAATAACCAACACAAATCCGCGATAAAATTCGTGAAAAATACTTTTATTTCATTTTATAGTTTAATTTTTTGTTCTTTCCACTTAGCAAATCGGTACCTACAAACCAGTAACATTATCCCACGTTCGTTACCGGCGGCTGTTAGAGCACAAAAACTGTTAAGCAGAGTCTGATCCACTTGATGATGTAATGGATCGAGGCTGCGGAGGGCCACGCGCGCCCCATTACCGCCCTTAATTAAATATAATATGTGCCCGCCGCGCCCGCCCGTGTGAAAAGACCTTACTGCGACTGTGATATGCTGGATGTGGCTTGTTGACCAATTTAGAATTGTGTGCTTAATTAATTTTTGCAGTTTTATTATTGTGTGATTTTTTTTTATTTGTTTTTGAGCGTACTCGTGGAGGAATAGGATATCTTTGGCCGAAAGTAAGATCATATACATAGATTGATTAAAATACGTATTAAAGTCAGTAAAATAAGATTTCTTAATTTAGACTGAAATGCAAAAACAGCAATTTGTCCAATTTATCAAGCAGTGGCCACCTATTATAGTATTGGTTTCATCAAGATTGCACCATTGTGCATTAATTAAGAAAGATTTGCTCAGACGCATGCATAGCAGGCGAGTTTATGAACAAAAATTGGAGCCCACTAATTAGTGGCGCATAGGCTCTTATTTATCGATTTAGGAGGTTCTTCGTCTGAACAAGAGCAAAACTACTCAAAATGTTCTATTATGCGGCATGGATTACCAGTAAACATTACATAGCATTGTACTCGCCACCTTAAGTCTTGTGTTGTTAAGTTGCTTACTGCCCATTAACTACTGGCTACAAACTTGTGTTCTTGAAGTCGTAACACAGAAGTGTTTCTATACTTATGCTTGATGACAAATAGACAGACATTTACTTCGATAGTTCTTTGCCATATGCGACTCACCACGTAGAAATAACCTAAAATGTCCTCTCACTTCACCATGACCATGTTATCATCACGCACTAAATCAGTGAAGGAAAACATCGTGAAAAACCTGCATACCATAGCGATTTACAAGAATTTTCTATGTTATGTAAAGTTCGCCAATCTGCACTGGGCCAGCGTGGTGGACCATAATATGGCTTAACCACTCTCAATTGTACTCTTGATTGTAGAGGATACCCGTGCCCTGCAGTAGGACGTAAATGGGCTGATACAGTACAGTCCTCTCACTTTGGCTAATTCTACGTGCTATGTTGTCTACGTTAGTTCAAAGCGGACATTGGTTTTAATGGTTTTAGGTATAGTTCAAAATAAAACCCCAGACACCATCCAGTAAATATAAAGCGGTGTGGAGTGAGCGGCGGTCGCGTGGCGCGTCGATACACGCAGTTTATTGTTACCTTTACACTTTGAACACGAGGGCCTCGGTCGCCATTGTGTCCGATACGTTTTAATGCTAAATAATTGTGTTGCTTTATGCAGTTTTTGTTGAGGGCCTCGTTTGTGGAGGACTTTTTGAGATTTTTCGGAAGTTTGTCGAGCACTGGGGTTCTGTTTTAATTGTGAATTTATTTAACAAATGATTTTGTATTGTATTGTTAAAGATATTATGCCGATTTTTTACAATTTGGTTGGTGTACTTTTATTCTTATCTTGTTTTATTTGTGTTTGATATTAAACGGTATCGAAACCAAAAAAAGCATAATTTGTTATTAAAGCTGTAAAGTTTAAATGAATTCTATAGAACACAGTGGGGGTGAGTGTCCACATTCAGATATTCGGCAAAAAGTGTATCTGAACTCGTTTAAAGGAAGTCCAATTACATGTTTAGGCCCAAAGCTTCTAAATTTTATATTAATATATCCCATTGTTATGACCTATGATTAACTCTAAGTAACGTCATAATTCTTACGAAACTTAAAATGTTTTTAAAAAATACGACTCTCTTAATTATCGACCTTTTTAAATGAACGCCATATGAACGCATACGTAATCCTACTAATGACATAACAAAAATGTTGTCAATCTACCAAATCAATTACCCAACATCGTTTACCGAACACGTCGTTCTTTTTTCAAATTCAAATCTCCGTTGAGATACGTCGAGCGTCGCCACACCGAATTACGCTGAATTCGTTCACAAATTACGAGGAGCGGAGCAATTTCAGCGCTGAGCCCTTATACGGCTGGAATTACAGCGAAGCACTGCCGCCCGGCTTCCAATTTAGACGGTAATGTGAAGGGCTTAAGGTGAATCAGAGTTGTTATTTTGTGCCGATGTGCGTGCACATTTCGTTTCGTTTATTTTATTTGTTGTTTATGTCGTTTTAATGTATCGCGTTTCTGTAGATATTGTGATCATTGGTGTAATGAGCTTTCGTTGTTGGTTCCATTCGGATTTACACTTTTAAAGGCTGCTTCTAATGTTTTGTAAATATTGGGGTTATTCGACTTAGTTGCGCTTATATAGAAAATAAAGTTGGAGACACTCCAGTGTGTCATGATAATATGTCGGGCTGAGTACTGAATTTTCTGCGTTGTAGTTTGAACATAATAAAAAAATATTTCTGTAATAAGCAAAAGTAAAAGTAATCTGTAGCACTGCTACTTCGTAGAGTATTTGTGGAATAAAATGGTTGCTTCATTAAGTCACAAAAACGAATATTTTAAAGCTGTACTGCCACCACATATCGGCTTAGTGACATTAAATAGAGTTTTTTCTTGTTCCTTTTTTCTCTACCATTGACATCATTAATAAAGTTAATTTCACAAAATCCTTTATATAAAATCCTTGTGAAAAGTACCTACTTATCAAAAATAATAATTAAATGCGATATGTATGTACATGTCGCACCTTTAAAGTAAAACCTTTACCAAACGAAATTATACAATTTTACAGGAGAGCCAATATTATTAGAAAAAAGTCACCGTTTTTTGTCAATATAATCTGAGTGCGGGGTTCTTTATATTTAATGAGGTCCTATTATAGACCTCTGTTTACTTTTTGACACGTTTATGTCGCAGTTTATGTATATTATAAATGGATAGCATTGATAACTCGATTCATACTATTTTTCGTTTAGTAACGGTTTTACTTTAAAGGTGCGATGTGTGTACGCTCACTCGAGTTAAGCGCAGCCGAGTGAATCGGTAACCGTAAACTAGTTTTATTATAACGATATATTCAGCAGCGAATACACACGGATTTACACACGACGGCTGCTTAATGCCGCAAATGAATTACATTTGCTATATTGTGGCCTCAGAATTGTGGCTTTTTTAACAAGATATTTTTCCGCCAAACAGCAGTGTAAGGGCACTTTTGTGTTTCGGTGTGAAGGAAAATGTGGCAAGTAGTAACTACTGGACATATTCAGACCTAACATCTTATGTCTCGGAATGGCGCGCGCAGTGGAATGCTAAGCATTGCTTTGTAATTCAAGGTGTTTGGTTTTGCTACTGTTCATGAGCGGTCGTATCGCTTACCATCAGGTGAACGGCATGCTTGTGTCGCTATTATTTTCAATAATAAAAAATAGGTGTCCGAATAAACGTCGGAAAATATAGTTTTTTAAAAGCGCGCTGTAAAAAATACTAAGGAATACTTATGCATTTGTTTTCATTGGGAAATATCCTGTCTGAGGAATAGCAGGCCTTAATATATGGGAGCGAATGTTAATTATGGCGGATTTAACCCGTCTAAAGCCTAATGTCTTCTGTACTGTACTGTATCAGCCCATATACATCCCACTGCAGGGCACGGGCCTACTCTACAATCGACAGTACGATTGAGAGTGGTTAGGCCATATAGTTCGCCACACTGGCCTAGTGCGGGTTGGCGGACTTACACACCATACAATTTTTTTTATAAATTGCTATGGTATGCAGGTTTCCTCACGATGTTTTCCTTCACCGTTTTAGTGCGTGGTGATTGACTATCAATACACACATGACACCGAAAAGTCAGAGGTGTGCCATGGGATTCGAACCCGCGACCACCGTGAATATGTTGGCAGTCGCGTCTAGTCCGTTCACCAACAGGCCACCACGCACTTGTCTTCTAATTTCTAACTAATGTCTTCTAACCTTCCCTTAATGGTGGTGCGATCATCGTTTAGTTCATCATTACCTTGGATTGCCAGATTTCATATCTTCGCAATTCTTAAAGTGTCATAAGTGTAGGTTATCTTTTGATGTGCTTTTTACCTATAATCAAAAATATAATGTTTTATAAAAATAAAATTTATTAATTTGTATTCCACGTTAGATTCAGATTGAATTTGTTAATAAAAATACCAAAGTCGTGAAATTGAAGAAGAAAATTGAATATTGCGATTGTGACGAGTAATATGATTTTTTTTAAATATTCGTATCATGGAATCCATTTGCGCGGCCTCAGCTTCGCTTACACCGACGTGATAAAAACACCCCGTCATATAAATTCACACCTGAACAGGGGTGCGCGCCGCCAAATATAAAATTAAAGAATCTTGCACATAGTATTTTATTTATTTTATCAGAACTTAGTTATAAATGTTTTTTTTTATTCTTACGACAAAAGTGTCGGATCTGCACCTGCTGGTAATTTCAGTGTTGTACCGATAAACTATCGACATAATGCATTGGTTAATCTCAGAATAATTTTGGTTAAACATTTCCTGGGTTTCACTGTAATATGAATCGACAGGAATCTAACAAACCTATTAAATATTTTCGGAAACTTTTTACCCATTATTTATAGTAACCAATCCTCCGATCTGTAAGCACCATCCTTACACTGACAACCCTGCATCTCAGCACAAACGGAGACAGGCGACAGTGAAAGTTAATTTGAAAATGGTATAAGCAGCAAGCGACCAATGGCGCGCCGGCCCAGGGGAGCGCAGCCAATCGCGGCGCGGGGATTTCGCGCGCGCTGAATTTTTATTAACCAACATAATAACGCGCCATTTTGTGACAGCTACAGGATTTCGGGCGGAATACCTTTGCTGAAGCTGAACCATATTTATATTTTTTGGGGATAACAGGCAATGGAAGTGGTGTAGAATGCCAAGAGCGATGATTGCTAGATGATGCTCACCTTTCGGTCACAATTTTGCCGTTGGAGTTTAGGACACACACCATAGATATTAGATGGCTTTTTAACACGCTTTTATTAGCTTCACCTGTATGTTTGTATGTATGTATGTAACCGACTCCTTTGAGCTCGATTTTGCCCTAGTTTGAACGCTCAGATTTAATTCAAACTTTGCATACTTATCCAGGACCGATGACAACGCAATAATTTAAAAAGTAGGTATATGACATTATCATATCCAGGTGGTGCTGTAGGATAAGTAATTGTTGTAAACACCCCACGCTTTGTAACAAGAAAATGTATGTATTTTACTCCATTTTCTTTCGAATCTTAAACTCATTATCAATTCTTTTTTAGTTTTTAGTTGGATCTTTTATGCAAGCGTGTTTTTTTAGTTTTTTAAACTATAATTTATTAGTGTTCTAAATGTCAGACATTAAAAAATATATTTCTTGGTTGTTTTCTTATAGATTACCAATTTCATAAGATTTACCCCTCAAAGTTGTTTGCTTTCTCGATGATGGTAAAGAATTAAATATGCCTGACCATCCAATCAATTTAATGACATTTTGACGCTTTTACTGGTGATGTTTTAAATACATGGGAGACATCGTAGATCGTTTCACCGTGAATCAAGAGGTTGTTGTTATTAAAGACGTGTGTATATATCTGTCCATATATTATGTCCTACTGCAGGTCACGGGCCTCCTCTACAATCGGAAGTGCTTAATGCTTTCACAATAATTACTCAATGCGTTGGCGAAACGGAGTGCACTGATTCTTCGTCGTTCTGAGACTTCTGAATGATTCAAGTAGCCATATAAAACCACGTAATCATATTATTTGTATTTGCCAAAAATATATAAACAAGTAAATTATTTCTTATTATAACATTTTTTTATTAATGAACTGATGTTATCTTATTTAAATTGCAATAATCACTATATTGTAAACTGGTGTGAACAAAGCAACACTAGAGTTTCTTCCCAGTTCTTCTCTAGTAAAGACGTTTTCCGAACCTGATGGTAGAATAAAAATTACTGTATCTAATATATTTTAACATTTTATGGATTCAATAAATTATTTTCATTTTAAATTTGGAGATGATAAATGTTATTAATAATTCAAAGATATTTTTTATATCTAATTCCATTCTCATTGTACTTGTTACACGGGACTGGAGTATATTTTTGATCGTAAAATAAGAATCAATCCAATATAAGTGCAATTGTGAAATTTAATTTAGTCCACAAGATAATTAATTCCGGTGACATAAAATAATATCATAATAGTAATACTTATTAGCTGGATTTTTTTGTATTGTATTGTATCAGCCCATATACGTCCCACTGCAGGGCACGGGCCTACTCTACAATCGAGAATACGATTGAGAGTGGTTAGGCCATATAGTCCACCACGCTGGCCTAGTGCGGGTTGGCATTATTATTATTAGCTGGATAATTGTTCATAAATATTTATTGACTATAAAGTATTATAATGAATAGATCAATCCACATTCTCTTTAAACGCCGAATAAAAGAATTATTTTCATAACATCCCTTTAAAATATTTCGAACAGAAAATGTTTGTTATCAAAAATATATCGTAACAAACGCGTCCATTAAAGAGGCTCGTTAAAAAAATTAAACAACGTGAGTGAAGGCAAAATGCGCAACTCTTTTACAAAAAAAATACAAATCCTGGGAGCAGTACAGTTTGGCTGTATGGCGAGTTTCCTCCGCCGGCGGCGTTAGCGCCTGGCCCCGACGTCACGGCTAATTATTTCCCGCCCTTTCCGTTTCCGAGCGCGCCCGATCAACGGCGGTTCCGCACGAGCGCCGGATTCCAAATTCAAATTGGATGAGACGCCTGTCGGAATGTTTTTTTTAATACGGCCTATTTAAAAAAAAGAGGTTTTATTAACCTAGGTTACTTTGTGTTTTAGTTTTTAAGTATTTATTTTTTTGTTAAACTTGATGTTATTGTCGTTATATTTTAAGTTTTATTTTAAATACGGGCTTTGTTGTAAGTGAGACACTAAAATGTGCACATTTTTTTGTATTTTTTAACTTCACCGTGTCACGACTGGGTAGCGGTCAGTTTCAACCAAGAAGCTTAAACCCAAATGGAGATTGCATTCCGTATAAAACACTGAAGCACAAAAATTTGACCTTGAATGCAGTTGCTGTTGCCTGCTATCCTTTTGTTTCGAGTGACAATGAATGAACAAAAAGTCATTTTCATTCATTGTCACTCTAAAGAAAAGGATAGCAGGCATCAGCGACGTCATTTAAGGTCAAATTTTTGTGCTTCACTTTTATATACGGAATGCAATCTCCATTTGGGTATAAGCTTCTTGGTTTCAACCCAAGAATATACCGTTCTTTTTATTGCAACATCACTTTACCAAAGTAGACACGTAAAAAAATCGACGCGTATTTTTATGCTTCTTTAAATCCTGGTTGGCGTACAATATTATAACTTTTCAAAGGGAATTAAAAAACGAACAAGTAAAGATATAATTAATTGAACGAGTAAAGCGAATTCGTAAATTATATTATACTTTTATCTTAATCCGCTTATCAGACCTCAATAATAAATTAAATCCAATTAAGTAGCTTAATTTAAAAATCCATCTGCATTTCCAATCATGTTCCCTACAAAATTCTTGCAACTACTTAAGTTCCCCACAGTTTTAGTATGTCACCTAGCGTTTCGGTTAGTGACAGATGGTAGATGCATGTAAATGGCGGCTTGCCGGCTTGCGTCGGCTTCAATCGCATCGCACAAAGCTTTCCGGTGAGCGGTGATTAAAACCAAACGGAACTCATTGCAAGACTTCGCGATGTGTCGTACTACACAACTTCGTCTTGCTAGTGATGGGCTGTGTCGAGGCTTGATTCGGGCTTGCTTGCGCCCGAATGTATTTTTTAATTTAGATGTGATACTTTCGTTTCTGTCCATGACTGTTCGATTTTTCTGAACTGCTAGGGTTTAGGATTTTCTAAGATATTCTATCATAAAAATATTTCCAACCCCTCCTATTAGTATGTGACTAATTCCGTTGATGAATATAATTTCCAGATTCCCAATTCCTAGAGTCTCGCTGATCTTTATTGATCGTTATTTATAAGACGTTTATTCTCTATCAGACGTACAGGGATTGTAGTAACGAGTGAGAGGGTGGAACAATTTATTTATCTTAAAATATTTATTCTTCATCTCACCTATCAATTAGGTTTAGAACAAAATGTCCTTACCTGTATCAGCCCAATATGTCCCACTGCACGGCATGGGCCCCCTCTACAATCGAGAGTACGATTGAGAGTGGTTATGCCATATAGCTCACCACGTTGACGTTCCTAGTGTAGAAGTATATGTCTGGATACTAAGACCGAACTCATAGCCTCTTGTTTCACCAAAAGAATTTGAAAATAATAATTACAAAATCGAATTTTCGGTCCCAGCTTCGTACAAAGAGCAGCACATGACGATCGCCAAAGTACTGAATGGTACTGCGAATTGCTTTTCAGAATTCTACTTTGAATTTTGACTACAAAGACTTCAAGTCAAGGATTTAAATTTCAATCGATCTGAGGGAAATAGGGAGGATTTGTTGTGAAATGTGAAATATAGGAAAAAACACCTACCATGACGCGATAGGACTACTATTACGAAGTACTCAGTGTAACAATAATTAATTAGTAAAGTAAGAGTAGACAAAAAGGAATATAAATGAGAAGTTATACTTATAAACATATTAATGGTTAGTAAATCTTTGGGCTTACGGAGACCATGCAGGAATGAGAGATGCGTGAAATGGGTTTACTATCAATAATTTTATTTTTATCGATTTTGATCAAACACACAGGCTTTTATTTTACCACACAATGTGTCTCCGGTTACATAATAATTCAGTATATTTGATTATGATAAGTATTTATGTGTATCGTATCGTCGTATCGTATCAGCCCATATACGTCCCACTGCAGGGCACGGGCCTCCTCTTCAATCGAGAGTACGACGATTGAGACGGGTTAGGCCATATAGTCCACCACGCTGGCCTAGTGCGGGTTGGCAGACTTACATACCATAGAAATTTTATAAATCGCTATGGTTTGCAGGTTTCCTCAGGTTTAGTGCGTGGTGATTGACTATCAATACACACATGACTCCGAAAAGTCAGAGGTGTGCCCTGGGATTCGAACCCGCGACCACCGTGAACATGTTGGCAGTCGCGTCTAGTCCGTTTACCAACAGGCCACCACGCACTTTTTGCACGCATTTATGTGTATAGTATTGTATATTTGTGTATGTACTAGCAAAAGAATATATTAATTCTTTTGGCCTACTTCTCTTCTGGCCTCAATACCTAAATATTTATGCATCTTCTTAATTATTTTATTATTGAAATGTATGGCTAGACGAGCATGCCGTCCACCTGATGGTAGGCGATACGAATACTCATAAACAGTAGCAAAACCAAACAACACCTTTAACTACAAAGCAGTTCTTAACATTCCACTGCGCTCACCATCTTAAGACATAATATTTTAAGTCTAAATATGGAGGTACTCTGATTACTATGTCCTACAAATCGAAACATAACAGTGCATTTACACGACTGTTTGGCGGGAGAAATAGACATTGCGGTGGTACCTACACAGATGGCCTCTCACATATGAGAGAACTACCACCAGTAACAAGTAACTAATCTGAAATCTCCCCACTTAAGGCTGGCTGTTAAAAAAAGCCTTTGGCACTAGGCCCCGCCTTTATACAACTATGCATAAGAAGTATCAAATAAGTAAGTAAATAATATATGTATATACAGCAAGAAATAATTGTAACAAATTATAACATTACAAAGAACATTTCATAAGGCAATCAGTACTGTCGCCAAGTTAACAGGCCATCTCAGTCGGTCGATTTCCCAGTGAAATAGACCGCATTACTGCTATATGTTGTGTGTGTTATGTGTATGTGTGTGTGCAAATGTGTGAGTGTGTGTGTAAGTAATTAGCAAGTCTCCTCTCTCGTAGCCGTAACAACCTTATTTATTTCGGCGACTCGCCTTCATTTAAGAGATCTTAGCTTTTATTACGGACCACGTTTCTTGATACTTTAAATAATAAATATTTTGTATTAGTAATTTTATTTCATCAGCTAATTAGCTTCATTCTTGCGGCATTTGTGCAATATCGAGGGAGAGGCAATCAGAAGAGCAAAGAAGAATTTTCCTGATGTGGTTAAATCTGCAAAACTGGACTGGATAATCTCGCAGAAAATAATGATAACCGGCGGCTTTGCTATTGTGTTTTGTTCTGTGAGTTTCAATGACTTATTCTGAGAAAACGCAAAGGAATTTACAAGCCCAATGCTTTTTACGTTCACGGTGAGCACTATTAACTTATCAAAATGTAATTGATTAGTTCGTTTACTAGACTTAAGAATTTAAATTAATTAATGAAATACAAAAGTTATTTTATTAGGTCGTCTTTATACACACAAAAATATACACAAAAGAAAATTAACAGAAATACATATTAGATGATGCGGTTAAAGTATCAAGACTGTGAGGTCGCGCTGTAAGAGTTTATTCGTGCTCTTCAGAAGAATATCTCAAAGGTGTAGCCAAGTTACAATATACCTTACAATCGTCGACAGAAGTACTTGAATAAACATTATTATATTTATTGCACAGTATTTGTCTATGAATCTATAGCGTCCTAACAGTTCTTCCTAACGACGAATACTATCTTCACACACTACCAACATCGCGAAAAAAACTAAGGGCGATGCAAACTTCAGATAATAGAGGCATGAAAATAAAGGTATTATTGCGCTTTCTTCTGAAATTATACAGATTATGAAAGAGTTAAGAATATTAACTGCTGTATCAGATGCCTTTAATATCAATTAATTAACTATTGAATCTTAATTACATAGTGTAGATTTTGTGAAGAGAATCTATATTAATGAACAATTTTATTGACATTATCATTACATCTCTGAGTGCGGTCGATAGATATTACTGAAATATTAATTAGCTAGTATCCACCGAATATTTGTAACGTTTATTAGAAATGTACGTGTGGGTAAAAGGCGGTCAGTATAAAGATACAATATATCTAAAATAAGACATCGTTTTGTTAGCGATATTTTGGGAGCCATTGTAATTTTATATGGCTCTATTGTCTTTGACTTCACTCGGCAATATTATCAACAACCTAGGCTGTATGTTGGACCCCATTGGAATAAATATTGAAAAGGTAATGTGTTTTTTATGTTTGACATTTTACTATCTTTAAATCATCTAAATAAATATCCCGTAAACACTCTGTGCTCGATTGTACCGGGGTATATTTGCTAAGATGTTGTCTCCCGCAAATTTGGCCCGGCGTTGCTTAACATTTAAATGTTGAATCATACTCGGTATCAACCCCCGGGAGCCAGGGGGTGGATTAGTGAGGATAACGCCGGATCATTGTTCGTTATGCATTTACTTGCTACAAAATTATGCTGTAATCTCTGGTTTGTTATTTGAAATAAAAATGGTATATAGCGATTAGGAATGTAGGGTGTCAACTAGCTTAAAGATAGGAAATAAGTTGATGGATGCAGGCCGCAGCGGGAACTAAGTCGCAGCGGGAATCCTTGGAGGGGGGTTGGGGGGGGGGAAAGATATATGTTCAGAGGATTTAATGTGATCTAGAAAGATGATGATAAAGTACTAGATTCGTGTCAAAGTCTGTCAGATAAAATTAATATTCTTCCATCAGCTAGAGAATAACCGGCTGTCCCGTCATCACATCGGATTTCTGATAGATGGACGATGGACAGCAAGACTTTACCACATTATCATAATGTATTGTGTTATATGCGGCTAATTTCACGATAATAAAAGCATTTTTTTCTTTTCTTTCAATCCCTAAGCTTTGGCTGTCTGCGACAAATGTTTATACAGTAATATCTTAATCTAAAGCTCTGCGAATTAATAAAAGTAACTTGTTTAATAAGTAAATTCAAAATCTCAAGTCGTATCCACGCTAATCGCTCGCAGATCTACCCCTAAAAGCGTCTCAAGAAAGTACACGAGTAAATTTTAAGTAATAAGGAAGCCCGCTAATCAGCCAACAGCCGCGCTAATTACGACGAATACCCGACGACTGTCCGAGCGCGCCCGAACGCCCCCGAAGTTAGCCGAGCGCGCACGACCGATCCTTATCGGTTTCAAGTTCGGCCTATTTGAATTTGGAATGGTCAGTGATTAGTTGCACAGAGGTGATGTTTAGACTATACCTAATACCGATGGTGTATTTATTAATGAAAATGATGAATTTTTAATATTACATTATTTTAACACATGCATTAAATGTGGTGTTCTGTAATGAAAGTGTATCACTGTGGAGTACGGTATCGTTTAGGCTTGAACTGTGTTGTAAGTTTATTAGACTTAAAGTGCCTCTAAATTGCTTCGAAATATTCCTCACGGAAAAATTGCTCTATATGATGTTTTCTGTAGCTGTAAGATATGACAAGTCTCTTTGCGCCTTCGGCTCAGACTGTGTCCTGATTGTCCGCTCCACTAACTACGGTACCGGCTACTTTTTATAGAAATAAAATATTATTATAAAAATATATGAATACCGAAGTAATAGTATAAACCTGCTATTTACGTGAAACTGCTGTACTGAATCTCAATACGAGACAGCGATTCAATTGTTGTCCACTCTGGCGTAATAAGGAAAAATAGGTAGGTAGGAAACCTAGATGGATTATTCTTAAGACTTTTAGGTGAAGTAAGTACACCATGGACGGATGGAAATTCACTGGGCGATGAAAGGATATATAACGGATGGCTCTTTATGAAGTTTATTTTCATAAGTTTTTACTCTTGTAAACTGTTCCTACCTCCGGAATAAATAATCTTAATGAAATTTGTAGACAATTATTTAAGTACTATAGAAATTGGCATTGATATCTCAACATACCTAGCATCAGAATATTTGAACTCAAAAATGTAATTGAAACATTTCAAACTCAAAACAACACTACAATTCTCGCGATAGCCCGTCAAGTCCCGTCTGCTAACATAATCATTTAAAACCGTCACAGAACAAGTTTATTCCAAGTTTAAATTTCGTCCCCTCAGAATTTGAAAATTTGAATTAAGAAATTGGATTGGCACTGTTAGTCTGTTGAAAGAGATCAGCGTGGCGGGATAACGATGATGGCCGCCTCACAATTATATAAATAAGATACTTTGATGGCTTGCGGTGACGGTTTGTTGTGTTTGGGACGTCTTAAACAAATTAAGAAAGTAAATCGTTTAATTAGATAGATTACTGGATCTTTGAATATTTGAATAGTTTACTTCTGTATTATGATTTATTTTATAACTGTCTGTGTGAGGGCAGTTCAGTCTGAAATTCATTAATCTATCAAATTAATTATTTGTGTTATATCCTTTGTGTCGTCTAATTGTATTATATTTTATTAGGTAACATTCAAGTTGATCGTTTCATCTGAACAGTGTCGGTTTGATATTTCTTTGAGTGAGGAAATTTAGTTGTCCTTAAATTATAGCAATCTTAAATTATTATACATCTCAAAAAAAAATAATCAAAAATGGAATCGTACTTTACTTTATCATCACATTTTGTATGCGCATTGAACATCCCAAAAATAAGGTGGTAAAATATTTATAGTTAATTTTCAATTAACAAAGACGCAATATTAGTAACTAAGCACAAATGCAACATTTACATACTATTCTGTTGTGTGTTGGTAGGTTTGTCGTACCGAAAATGATTGTTGTCAGCACACAGATCACCGGGGTCTGAGCACTTCGCACGCGGTGACACAAAGGACTCCATACAAGAGAACTGCGTCAGTAGCATCAACAAAACTATGCCTTTCCGTGTAGGTATGTAATATGTTTGGAATATCTAGTAGGCTGAGAGCATATATTCTAATAGTGACTTTTTTATGGACAAAGAACACAGAGAAAGTTCGTGAAGAAGTTGAAGAAGTTTAAATAATGTAATCGCAGTTACGGCTTTTTATGACTCAAAGAATTTATCTGCGGATTATGTATATTACTTTTTAGTAAGGAACTGTTAAAAAACATTGATAAAATCTTGAATCCTTGAATGGAATTGTTACTAAGATTAATGTTATGATTATGTTCATGTGCATGTTCCCTTGTTTCATTTCAACTTGGTTTACTTCATGTCAGTCACCCAAGGTTATAGACTCTGGAGTTAAGTCCACCTTTATACTGTTTGGTATATAAAACAACAAATAAAAAAAACAATGAAAAGATTTACTCCGTTTTAGTTTATTTTCTAAATCTCTACATCATTCACATTTCAAGACATAAAAGCAAATAAAAAATAAGTGGAAGTAAACATAGAGTTTTACGTGCATGTACTATTCGGTGTATCTTTCAATGGAAACGGAAGTTCGTCACAAGCAACGTTTTCATGCTCTATTTGATTCGTCCTTGTAACGGTACGTAACTACACAGTCTTTGAGCCGTTTGAAAATCGAACCCGCCGCGTCAATCAGCCAAATTGGAGGTCCGCAAAGAACGGAACGCAGCCGTGCCCCGCCGTGCCCGTGTTCTCAATTCAAATTTCGAATTCGACGATACGCAATGAATAGCGTTTCGAATGCACCTTCTGTTTCATATAGTACTCTATACTTTATTTTGATTAATATTTTATGTTCGATTTTTGAAAATGATTCTTTTACTGGCCAGTGTTTTTGTATCTATATTTTTCCTAAAGTGTATTTTACTTTAAATCGGAATGAATGTTGAATTTATTAGCCGGATTTTTTGGATGGATTGGTTGTTGGATGGGACCATACATTTTGCATAGTATTTTTATTTTCGACTCTATCAAAAATACATTCATCCATAAATTAAAATATAACTGGTATACCTATAACGGATTTATACTAAATAAATACAAATGAGGACGACACTGGAATGCTGCAGGTACATATCAGCATTGAAATTGACCACGCTTAGCGACTAAAATCTCGAATTTCTTTCTCCACTGGAGAACGTATCACAGGCGTCGGTTCTTGTACTGTCAGTCCAATAATTCCTGCCCCTGAAATTTGTGTTTAAATACAAACACAAAAAACTCTACAGTAGTTCGATCTTTTGTAAGAATATTTTTTCTCACGTTGTATGTAACATTGCCTTAAGCGGTGCGTTTACAATCACTAAACACAGCTTAAACTCTAAGACAGATTAAGAAACAGCAGCAAAAAGCAATTAATCAAGCACATATGCGTACTAAAACCTTTCCAATTACGACCCTCGTTATTTCAATCGGGCAACACTAAATTACCGAATAACATGTTGACGACAAAACGCTTTTCAATTCAGCACTAACAATATTCCCCCGAAATGGAGGGCCCTTTTTGTGTGCGCCCCCAAATGCCAATCTGGGAAGATTGCTTTTTTCTTTTGTCAGTTTTTGAATACACGTATGTGCAATAGGTCCTTTTGTACATGATTAAATACTCTGCACGCGCTGTGTTGCCATCACTCGGGGGTATAAAGGACCTTTTTACGTGTCCAATAAGGTCTACGCGGTTGGCTGGCAGTGGCGGGTTAAGATGGAAGCGGATTGGTTATTTAATGGTTTCTTGATTTACCGATTTGTCCCGTTGATTAATTCTGTTCTAATTTTGAATTTTGTATTTATATTTTTGGCCAGTGTTATGAAATTTAATCAGCGGTGGTAAGTTTTGACCTGTGATCCATAATAAAATTTACTTAAAGACTTGAGCCTTGCTCTAGTTTATAGTATTATAGAAAAAAAACCTTTTATCTCTCCCTAATTTTAATAAAATATTTTATCTAACCCCCAAGAGTAAATTATTTCGAAATTAAATGAATCAAAGTATACACAATTATACCACTTAGGCCTTTTTACCAAAGATAAAACACATTCATGTTACTTGTCTCTTTATTTTGAGCTTCGATCGTGTCATAGACAGATTTTTTCTACCGTTCATTTTATATACAAAATCATATCCGATTCAGTAAATAATCTCAAACACACCGGGGAATGTGCTGTAAAAGACGCGCCACAACTTTTAATGTGAAAAATACCATTATCATATCAAACCAAAATTGATTTTACACTTCCAATACGTGGAGCTACACAAAAATAACCTTTACCACCGCGTAATAAGATCTTTTTGCTTATGATTCAGCGATAAGAATATTTATGTATCGAAATTTCCCGCGCAATGCGATTTTGACGTGTTCGAAATTCAAATTCTTAGCGAATTTCAGCTCTATGGCTTTCTCATAGGATGTATTAAGCAAGATGTGGGCACTAAAATATTGCTTGCTTTGAGTGGTATTTTTCACATTGGGCCGGTTCTCGTGCGCGGAGATTGTTTAACATTCATCTGTGTGGATGGTTTTATTCAATAAATATTAATGACTTTCAATGTTGGCTGTATACTTTTTCTATCTTGTACTGAGTTTTTTTTTAAGTTTGATTAAGAAAGTTTCATGTTATCTTATTGGATGATATTCCAATATTTGACTTGGAAAATTTTGGCAGAGGTGATTTTACTTTTTGTTTGTAGGATGATGAATTTATGCAATTGTTTGAGTTTCGTAATATTTTTCTTTCGTTTTCGCTTAGTTTTTATCGGATGTAGTTGTATGGACGGATTAACATAGTTATTTGTTATTCCAGATATTCTGTGAGAGGCCAAAGTGAAGAAATATTCGATTTGGAATCTTTATCTGGGTACGTATTCACGGAGATTAAGATTCCACAACTCATATGTCTACATTTTGTATTCAAAAAGGAATTATTATAAGGTCAAAAATATTTTCATAAATAATCAATTGTCAATTACAAAACCATCAAAACAAAAATATCACCAAATTCATCCGAGTAAAAATATCACCCATATATTTCCAATAACAAACTAAGCCGTGCACTCTGAATTCCATTTTCAATTTAAAAAAGGCTGTAAATTAAAAAAAAAAACATAAAAGTGAATATTATATTAAAAAACAAAAAGGCGGGAAGCTCGCTCGGCGATGGTGGGCTTCAATCGAAAATGGAGCGTTACATTTAGTTGTGAGCCGCCGGTGACAAAGGGCGCGCCGTCAAATGCCATTGCTCAAATGAGAACGCAGTCATTCGCGAGTGTGGTGGAACGGAAAAATCATCGGCCGGGAATGTCATCGGTTGCCGCGCAAAAAACTGTCAACTGTCAAAATATGGAACGCAGCGCGCGGGGATTTTTTTTAAAATAGATTTTTTTAAATTTGTTTGGCTACTGTAATTTAATCGGTATTCACTATTCATATGTTTTTTACGGAGTTACGTTTATTTCTGAAGACGTTAACTAGAATACTTGATAAAATTCTTGCATACTTTAGATAGTTGTCGTAGACCTACGAAGTTCGAAAGCAGCGTAGAGGCGCGCTACAGTACTCGTAGCACATCTACGTTAGTGCTACACTGATTTACAAAGTTATTAATATGCTACAAGACCTAATTGACAACTTACTCTTAGTTCATTATACATTTGGGACACTTTAGCCAATAGAATATAACCTTTATTTATAGCCTGATCAGTGTGTATTCATTTGGACTTTTTCAACAAATAATTTTCTCTTTCTTGTCGAGTACCAAAATATTACTTTTTGCGTTTACAGTTCAATAATTTATTTACTAAACTTATGATAAAAAGAATTTATCAACTACCCTCTTCCATGCATCTGTATCAGCCCATATACGTCCCACTGCAGGGCACGGGCCTCCTCTACAATCGAGAGAACGATTGAGAGTGGTTAGGCCATATAGTCCACCACGCTGGCCTAGTGCGGGTTGGCAGACTTACATACCATAGAAATTTTATAAATCGCTATGGTATGCAGGTTTCCTCACGATGTTTTCCTTCACCGTTTTTAGTGCGTGGTGATTGACTATCAATACACACATGACTCCGAAAAGTCAGAGGTATGCCCTGGGATTCGAACCCGCGACCACCGTGTACATGTTGGCAGTCGCGTCTAGTCCGTTTACCAACAGGCCACCACGCACTGTAGGCCACCACGCACACACGCACTTATATTTCTTAATTACACATTTAAAAAATATTACGCTCATTGAAATAAAACTATTATTTACGGATTTTATCGCGAATTTAGTTTAATTTTTACATTTTTAACTTCCCGACGTTTCGATTACTTTACAGCTTTCGTGGTCACGGGGCGGAGTTTTATTTCAATGTGTAACATTCGCGTAAATCTAAGAAACCATTATTACGCTCATTCTAATTTAAAAAACGTGCAGTGCCACGTTCCGGCGCACAGCATAAACATCAACGCATACAAATCTATGATAAAACGACCATAAAAATGTGAAACAAAAGATACGGCTGAAGGGAGACAGCGAGGGGCCCGGCGCCTCCTGTGATAATCACTGCGCCAATAGATGCCTGTGGGAAAGTAATAAGGCATTTCTTCTCGCACTTAACTGTTTGTCTCCGGAAACTATAAAATATTTTATACACAAACACTCGGCCTAGTAATGAACAGCTTTGTTAATGCTCGGATTTTTAATCCGGACAATTTGATGTAAAAATGCGGATTGACAGGAATTGAAATGATGGAAAACATTAATGTATTTTAATTGGTGGATTATTATAGATTTTTAAAGTTTTCGTATAATAGGTCGTTTCTGTTGAGGTGGTTCTACTATCTCGCAGAAAAACTGCGTAAAGTAACAGCTTTGCTGTTTTGTTCGGTGAGTAAGATCATATGTACCTGGTGACAAGATATTGATATCCACCAGATAGCCACCATCGTCCACCATGTGTATTCTTTACCGACATCATGTACATTAACACAAGGCTCTACTCATACATGATACAACATACAGCTCGCATATTTAAATGCTTACAATATTTACTTTTCACATAACATATATTTTTCTTCTGACTCGGCCATCCTTCACATTAGCCGATGACAACTCCGTTCTGTATTCAAATCCTTGTTCTATTCTTCATAATATATCAGCCAGCACCATCGTCATACTTGAATAGGTTGCTTTACACTCGTTACATTCTTGTATCAGCTCATATACGTCCCACTGCAGGGCACGGGCCTACTCTACAATCGAAAGCAAGATTGTGAGTGGTTAGGCCGTATAGTCCACCACGCTGGCCTAGTGCGGATTGGCGGACTTACATACCATAGTTTTTTTTAAATCGCTATGGTATGCAGGTTTCCTCACGAAGTTTTCCTTCACTGTTTAAGTGCGTGGTGATTGACTCGTTACATTATTATTACTTAATCCTACTACTAAATAGGAGGAGGATACGTCCAGGTGGTCCACGTCGCGGAGATGAAGATGCTGCGGTGGATGTGGAACGTTACGCGTTTGGACAGAATCCGTAACGAGCACATCCGTGGTAGTCTTGGTGTCCGCGATGTGGCAGATAAACTCCAGGAACACAGCTTGAGATGGTATGGTCACGACCTAAGGAAACCGCAGGAGTACGTCGGTAATGTGTGCCTGAGCCTCAATATTCCCGGACCTCGACCGAGGGGCAGACCAAAGAAGCACTGGCTAGATGTCGTCAAGGAAGATATGAGGGTCAATGTCTTTACTATTGAGGATGCCGAAGATCGGGCGAAATAGAGAAGAATTTGCCGGAAGGCAAACCCTGGCACCGGTCGGGATAACGCCAGGTAGAAGAGTAGTAATCCTACTAATAAATAGAGAAAACCAATGGATTTGATTGGGACATTTTTCAATCACTTTAAACAATTTTAAGATTTTAGGAGACAATGTGGTGGGAACATTTGGTAAATAATTGATGTCTCAGCAGATTTATTAATGGTTTTTGGGAGAATGAAATAGCTCCTACAATCGATTAAAGCAGGGCCGGTTGATTCGCTTCAAATAATAACAGAGCACTTATATGCGAAAGTCGGTGAGTTCTTGTCAGTCAATTATAGTCGCCCACGGAAAAACGGATCTACACAGGCTGATCGTGACTCGTGACAATCTTGCTTCGGGTTCAAGAAATATCTAAATGGAGAGATACAAATACCCTACCGGATGCCGTTAAAAATTTCTCGGATTGTAATCTTAACCATACTCAGTTAACCCGACTTTCACTCAATGCTGGTCCTAAAGAAAACCCTTTTCTAGCGATACATCGTCTTACATCACATTCTATGCATGAGAAATTCAATAACCTGCACCATTAATACTCCCTAACCAATAGGCAGGCGTGTTTAATGAATTACCATTTCATTTTGCTAAAACAAACGTTTAGCTATCAATACCAGTATGCCGCCATATTTTTTCATCAAACGGCAGCGATGGGCGCGCTGCGGATTCCATTTTCAAATTCAATTTTCGAACAGTATTGCAATGAAAGAATTCGGGATTTGAAACAGCGAATCGGCGTAAAGACGCGCATTTGAGGTGCGCTCCGATTGGGGTGTTGATTAGGGAGGTGAGGCATTAGCCGCGAGGGCTGCCTGCTGAAATATTTTTATTTTGGTTGGCAGCATTGTGCAACATATTTTGTATTGGCTAGATTGAAAGTAAAGTGGCGTTAAAGACGAAGCATGGATGGCGGAATAGGTTTTTATTTTTATAAAAGAGGTACGAATACGATTGTTAGCTTTAGTTAGCTTGAGATAACCTTTTAACCTTTTGTTATTATTCACACAAGTTAACGGCTTTTTACTTGGAACTTAGGTATGTAGAGAGTATCAACGTACATAGAAGTGCGCTGTAGTCTTTGGCATAACCCAATTTTTATTTAATATTTAAGTACCAGATTTTCACGACAACTGAATAGTATTGTGAATTTCATGTCGTAAGTAGTTCCAAGTAATCAATTTTGGATAAAAAATAATTTAAAAGCCAGTTTCTGAGTTTTATTGACGATTGCTTCATAGTTGACAAGTAGTTTTATAAGCATTAATAGACATTTGGCATAAACGCTAGACGATTTAGATCTAGATTTCTGACGCCTGGATAATTCAATATTTCCTATAACTTGGTAGATAAATGAAAATTCGCATTACTTTGATACCACAAACTGGTTGCAATCACTCAATTTTGATTTAAGCGTCAAAAAAAGGATCACCCACTTAATTATTTAAACTGACACACAAAATCCCTGATTACCGCTCAGGAGGCAGATTATCGTCAACTTCAGTGCTAATTGACGACGACGCGAATTTGCCAGTTTTGTGCCCAGCAGGTGCCAGCGGTGTCCCAGCCCTGCTGCACCCCCGTGCGAGAGGGGTGCGGGGGAGGTGGCGGGGGGCGCAAGCCTTGCTGTGATTGGTGCGTGCGGCGTCACGTGCCTCTGGGAAATCAGCTTCGGTCGCGCGACGTCGCGCTTGTTTATCCGCCGGCCTGTCACGCGCGCCATAGAGTAGCGACACGTATCGAATGAGGTGATTGGTGATGTATAATTGAGTTTTTTTTTGGAAAAAATGTTGAAGATTTTGAACGTGACTTGATTGAGGGGCAGAGTTATGTCGTAGTAAAGGCTAATAGACTGTGTATTTTTGACTGTTAGGTTCAGATTGTAATTTATTGGAAAAAAATAGTATAGTACACTTTCGTCGTTCTCTGTGATGATCTTTTAAACGTGTAGCATGGTCGCTATCTAGGGTGACAATATTATCTTTCCACCAGCCTTTGGGTTTTTAATTTCAAGGAACGGAAATATAACCGCATAGTTGTTAGTTACATCAGTTTTCAGTAAGATAATGGTACGATCGCGGTCAAGCCAACACATTCCTACTGTTTTAATATAGCGTGGCTCTATTACCAACGATAAATTTAGAACAGCTGCGTTCCAATTTTGAATAATAGAATAGGCCTAGTACATTTCGTTCGATATTTGAATTATTGTATTTGTCGGTTATTCTGTGGATAGCCTCCAGGTTTGCGCGTGGACGCGTCAATGACGTTTCGTTTCACGCTGCATTCGTTTGACACATCTCGTTTACTCATTGTCAATTGTTGGACAACATGCTGTTTTGACCGTTTTGTTTATTTTTAAAAAGATTTACAGATCGGAAAAGATAATTTGATAATTTCGTAAAGCGTTAACATGGTCAAGGTTGTGATAAAGCAGTAAGACGGGAAAAAAATAGGGAAAAAGGTGTCTCTCTTTTCGCGTTGATGGCGAAATATATAGTATTTTAATCTTTAATCCTTTATGTTTTATTTATTTATTTATTTATTTATTCTTAACTGCACAAAAAAGGATAAACACTTAAATATATTACAAAAGTCATGTGTCATTAATTTGTTTTACTATGATTTTCCGAATAGAAAACAGACTATATGACGGGCTTCCTGATAGTAAGATACTTTCTGATGCAAGTGTTTACACCGCCTATGAACACCTACAATACCAGAACAAAATCGTCGATGCATTACCGGGAAAAGAATAGTGTAGATATTTTTTTTGAAGTTACGAGGCCATATTAGTTTCTAGACCTAAACTGCTGTGATAATAACCATAAAAGTTTTCACTGCAATATGAGATTTCAATAATAACCCGATTTTAAACAATCAGCCATGTAGATATTGTTATAAAACAATGATTAAGTATAAAAATATGAACAAATAGGCTGTCAACCAAAATTAAGACATCAACGCCCTTCCAATCTCAATGTGTATATTAAACAAAATCCAAATAACAAATCACAACATTGACCCCCGCTCCATTAACAAATAAACTCTCTATTACTAATAAAATCCAACACAATTACATCAACACTGAGTCCGCCATCCGACGCCCTCGCCTTCCTAGCCGCTGACTACGTTTTAATTTACACATATAGCTTTACACCACACAATTAACAACAAACCCTCCCGCACACAATATAAGGTGTAAATTCCTCAAACGGAGAAACACCATGGCTGATACAATCATAGAAATCACTCGAATCCAAATGGAAAAGGTGTCAAAGATCGAATTTACGATTCATTATACTTAATCCTTATAAAAATGGGGGAGAGTGCCCAGTTGGTGCATTCGATTTTCAATCTAATGAACATTGATTTACAGTTGTATTTGTGTTGTTTATGGTATAAATGTGATTTTGAAAAAAGCGCTCGGGACGGGCGCGTGTAAGTGCCCATTGTGGCGGCAGATGGTCCGGTAGCGTTCTATATTTGAATGAGGTGTCATCCCATGTCGTTTATTTTTTTATTAATTTGTTTTTTAAGTAACTGCAACTGGCCAGTTTGAGTCACTTAACTTTTAGAATTTGAAGTGTACGCACGCTTGGTTGGGGTGGTTTGTTTTTATTTAAATATTTATTATCTATTGCTGAACTGGGTAGTTAGGAATATGTTTATTAATGCTTAATTTTGGTATCTAGTTATAGAATCCATTCTTAGATAAACTCCTCATTGGTTGGTGCATAATAGAGTCATGTAGAGTCTCTGTCTTAAAATAGTTAAGGTATAGCCTACCTAGGGATACTTAATTTATCAACAATAAACAGGTTGAACAGAAAAAAATAGAGACTTCAACATAGACCAAATTCACTGGACGATTATAGTAAAAATATATTTGTATAAATGAAGCTTGTTTGGTAGCTGAAGTCCATTAATACAGAAGTGTATTTTTTACCGCAAGTATGATCGTAAAATAATTGATATAGGAGATATAAAGCTGCGGGGAAGAATTGGGAATGTGTGTCGGCGCCATTAGCAGAGCGGCCATTACGCGCTCCCGTGGGCGCGCGGACCATAGACTACGCCACAGATTATAAAACAGAGCATTTATTTATTATAAATATTAAAAACAAAAAATGTAATAGCAGCTGTAGTTGTTGTATAGTTTTAAGGAGATATATGTATATATACATATATATATATATATATACATTCCATTTTTTGCAATGTAGTTTTAAATTAATAAGTGGACATTAAATAGTCGTGGTTGCGCACAGAAAATCGTAGCGTTGACTATTCCTTACAAAAGCGGTAAACTATCTGCAATGGTTGTAGAAGATGGAAAGATATATCCTGCTTCCATATACTGGAACATTTTAAATGGCGATTAATTCAACACTGCAGTTCATGGCACCGCTTTTGCTGAGATAACTACTTAAATATTAAAAGGCATAATTAATTAAAAGGCAGCTAGATATCTTCTTCAGAACTTAATTCTCAGAGAGACCTATCTGAATAAAAAAAATCTTCGGTCAAAATAAAATCTTGAATATATGTATCTTTAAAAAAATATATCAATAAAATAATCATACAAACCAAAACATGTAAAATAGTATCTAATCCAAACCCCTAACCATAGAGTTTATTATTTTAACGCAATATTGGCGTAGTCTATGGTCGGCCGCCCTCGTTCGGTGCGGAGGGTCAGATTTCGCGCCATTTGGCCAACGGCTCGTGTAATAGCCCGATTAGGGCTAAACACGAACAGACAAATATCTCAAATATAATTGTCTAATAAATTTATTATGTACGTAATTAAGTTTATTTTTGCGTGCGTTCAAATTAGGGTTTGGTGTGAGCCTAATTTTATGACTGACTTGTTACGCTACCCCATATTAATTTATTTATTAAATAAATCACAGTAATACTAACAATTTAATACTTAAAAGGGTAAATGTCTAGGGCATAACTAAATATTAGGGTATTCACAAAAAGTGATTTTAACAAGATAAGATATTACAAGTTATTGCGGTCGTTTGTAACAATGTTATCAAGCATGCAAAGCAAAATCACGCTTTTCTATCTAGCCATCTAATAATATTTGGGGCAATAGTTTGAGCGAAACACAGCTAATTTACGGGTTTTATTACTAGAGTCGTCAATTTTGTTAGAAACTGTACATAAATACAATGCTACTAATTAATATCCTTTTCAAAATAATAATGGTTGGCAGTACAGCGCAACACTGCAGCCTATTGGTTAGCAATTTGGATTTAGTTCGGGCCCATTCGAAATTCAAATTGATTTGTATTCGATGCTACAATATATGCGAGATCGAGTCTATTAGTCTGTTTGAAATGCGGCCGGATATTTCAAGGTGGCATTCTATTTTCAAAATTATCTGTGAAGTTAGTTTATCTTTGACAATAACGAAGTACTATTTAATAAATTCATTGTTATATTTACCATAAACAATAAAATGTAATGCGGTGTCGATAGTTTTAATTGCGAGCTTGTCCAATATGTAGTATCTGAAGCATTCTCAACCAGTCAAACCTTAGGCGATGAAAGAATAAAGAATACCTGCTTTATATCAGAATTTGAAAGGAAAAGTTCAAATAAAATAATTTAATAGCGTAATATAAAAATATAACCCTTTAATAACACGCACACAACAAAAATAATCCAAGGCATGTTATAGTTATTCCAAAATTCATATGAATATACCTAACACAACCCATCATTTTTTAATCGTATCACCATTGATACTAACCAAAAAATACATCAAAGTCAAACATCAAAAGGGCGCAGACCCTCGCGTGTCGCGGGGGTGCACGGACGAGTGATGAAGGGGAGGGGGTGGGGGCGAGTAATTACTCCATTACTCGCCAATAGAGAGCATAAGATGCTTTTTGTTTGCTCACAATGGTCGGGGACGTAATTGGACCACTAGTGATGCCCTCAGGAGTTGGCGCTTAGCCGGTCCTGTCGAGTGTATTCTCGATTTGTTTTATCGATTATGGAATTTAGTTGGAGTTTTTGTAGAGTCAGGTAAATTGGATACGTAATGTGTTGATCTTTCTTTATTTTTGGAATCTCACAAAATGATAAAACAAGTGTGGTTTTCAAATTTTCTTTAATGTCAATAATTTTATTTAATTTGTGATTTATGTTAATCCATATTTTTAAAAAGTCTTACGGAATTTAAAAGCTTATGATTTATCAGATTGCACTTATAATAACACAGTGACATTACACAATAAGTGCAAAAAGTTTTTTTAATTTTCAGTATCTCAATTAAAAAACTATATCTTCAAAGTATATTAAATCTTCACTTTGTATTTATTTGCTCCACGATCTTCCCATAATGAATATTTTCGAAAATTCGTCATCGTTTTCGCTAACCCGTTTGAGACGGTCTAACCCCCGCTAAGCGGCGCCGATGGGTCGCTCGAGTAGCTTTCTTCCAATCTTATCCTGCAAACTTGGCATTTATAAAATAATACTTTTTCGCATTATGTCTTTTAACATAACTTTTTAATAGTTAAGTCGGGTTTATTATGATTGTATTAGTGTCTAAAAAGGCTTTGGTTATGATTTCTGAAGTGGGATTATGGCTTTTGAAGTCAATGATTTGGAAAAATATTTGTGTTGTTAATGCAAAGGGTCACAAGAATCAAGTTTGGAAATCATATAGTTAATGGGTCAAATTATCATGTCGATAATATAATTGTAGTAAAAATAAACTAAGTTAAAATTTCCTGTAATTTCTCCATGGTCCTTTCCAAAGTCATAATTAAACCGAATTTAGCATTCATTTAATTTGCAAAACACAACAAAACCACATTTTTCAAAAATATCGAAAAAAAACTATATCAATTTTCTCCTTTTTACCGAACCATTTCCAAAATGGCCATACTCGAGTTAAGCAGGGGATAATGCGTTCGATCATTTAACTAGCGTTTATAATCATTAAGCGCCCCCGTCCCGGGGGGCCGCCGCCCCCGGGACCGCGCATCTGACGCACAGTTGTTTGGACAAGCTTTTTATGAGGCCCCATTTTGCGGTCGAGTGCAGCCCTGTTTTTGATTACTGTTTGTCATTGTATGTTCTATTTTCGAATTTTGTTTGTCAATTATGACAAGATGCGACTTGTTATGAATTTATTTAGAGCTATTTAAGGTTACTTTAAAATGTTAATAAGGTGTAAATGCAAGTACATGGTGTTATAATGTATATTTGAATTTTTAGTAACTCATAGATAATGTTAGATACTTTACGACTATTGTTGGCAAAAACCAACTTCTGTCTACATATAGGCTTATATTGGAACACGAACATATCACGTTAAACAAGAATATAGGGTATCATAAATAATATCTCTTTCCGAAATTTTGTGTAACTCATAGATAGAAATAATATCTCTTTTCGAAAAGGCCGTCGTAATTGTGATAATCTGTACTACACTTTCCGTGAGATTTATAATTGATTGTAATCTCTGTGTTATGCTAAATCAAACTAATCTCTGAACTAACTAACTAATGGATACGATGGGTTGAAGATCGACCTCATATGGGAGGCCTATTACCAACGAAGGACGCGGAAAAACTGATGAGGTTGATGTTGACAATGAAAATAATTTCACACCTTTTTAAATATAAAATGAAAGTAACGTCACAACTTTAAAAATATGAATAGTAAATCAAGTTATTTTTATTCGACCTTTCATATATTACCGAATAAAAAACGTTATTAAAATGACACCACACAGATCCATAATCGGGAAGACAGGGTTAATCACGGGATGTAGAGTACAGGGGTGGCTTAATTGCCAAATCATGTAACCGGAGGCTGGTAGCGGGGGTTGATCATTTATTTGTTTATTAAAGATTATGACTACCCCTTACCTGGGGTGTTTAGTCGGTACTAATGTGGTGTGTTTGTTAGGAATTAAAATAGATGGATAGATCACTGGTGGTAGGTCTCTCATATGTGATGCCTGGGTGGCTATCACCGCAATGTCTATTTCTCCCGTCAAACAGCAGTTTAAATGCACTGTTGTGTTTCGGATTGAAGGACATTGTAGCCAGAGTACTTACTGGACATATTGAGACTTAACATCTTATGTCTCAGGATGGCGAGCGCAGTGGAATGCCAAGTATTATTTGGTTTTGCCACTATCCATGAGCAGTCGTATATCTTACTATCATGCAAATGGCTTGCTTGTCTTGCGATTTATAGCTGTGGAAAACATCTTACCGTCGCTTTGCCGTGCAGTTTTTATCTTCGACAATGATAAGAAGAAGAGGTCGCTTTTATATACCGGGTATATCAAGACTGCGACCGAAAACGAAGCTGAGTGGTAGTTTTAGTGAGTACAAACACATTGCAACTAAAATTTACGCAAAAAAACGCGACTTTTTTTTAATGAATTTTTAAATATCGTAATTTTTGGGTGGAAAATCCATAGTTTTTGATAAAATAAGAATTTGAACTCTTTTATACCTTAGAGTCCTTATAAATAAAAGAGTATACACTATTATTTTAGGGAAAAAATAATTTACTACCCAAATACGACCATAGGCAAAAAATAGCAAAATAAAATCGTTGGTTTTTTTTTTAACATTTTCTTTGCAATGTGTCTGAAGTCACTAAAACTACCACCCGGCTTCGTTTTCAGTAGCAGTCTTGAGATACCCTGTGTATGTATACTAGCGGTCCGGCCCGGCACCGCCCGTGTGTGGATATACTATTCAAAGTGGCACCCAAAATGTTCAATACTGACAAATACGTATTATTTTTATCTTTCGTAAAAAAATCATAATAAGTATCCTATGATATTTCTAATACCTTCAAGAATATGTGTACAAAGTTTCATGATGATCGGTTATGTAATTTTCGCGTGAAAGCGTAACAAACATTTACATTTATATTTATATTTGTAGGGAAGTGTGGCATTACGACAATGGGTTTCAAACTGGTATGATTTTCTCCTAAATCTTTTGTAAAACAATTAGTAAATATTATACATTGTATCTCATTAAGTGATATCAGTAACGGTATAATGACGTGTTGGGATCGTACGTTCCCGGGTTCATTACCCGGCACCTTGTTACATACACGTGCCGGCTTTTAATTATCGCTAAACTTTGTGATTTTACATTCAAGTGCCTCAAAAGGGGATAAAATTCTACATATTTTAGACAGAATATGGGCGTTATTTTTATTATGTTAACATTTATAGGGACAAAATGCAAAATAAACAAGAATGTATGCGGAGTTTGATGAATGTGGATGAAAAGAAAGCTGGTACAACTTTAAAATTACTGTAAAGAGCCCTCAGGTATACAAGTTATCTCATGATTCAGATTTCATAATTGGTCTAGATGTTTTCGTTTATTGGTATCATATGTGATATTTAAAGACAAAGGGGCCCAAAGATCGGACCTTATAGCATCGTTAAAGCAAACTGTTCCAAAACTTATATCATCTGTTCATATAGCTCACTTATCGATGAAAGAATTTGTCATAAATTGAGACGAAAATAATTGCAACCTCATTATAAACAGGGACTCAATACAGTCCCCGCAAACATTTACAAAATCTAATTACGCATCGCATTTACCGTTCACATGTCCAAACAATTATTACACTACAATAAATTAAAATGGAATTGTCAACATATCGTACCAAATTGCAAATTGCCGCCATCTGCCAGTTTGACAGATCCCAAAGGGTTTTGGCGCGCTGTCAAGCGGCCATCTTGCGGTCCATAGACAACATTTACAATTTTACGCGCCATTGATCTTAGTTTTGTTAAATTAGGCGAGTGGAATGCGATTATTGCTACTGTGATGTCGGCGGTGCGGACAAGTTGGCCTTTGTTTCGTAAACGCTAAGAAAAGCAGAGATTATCTGTAAAAGTTGAGTTATTGATGTGGAAGATATGGTTTTTAGGCCGGCGTCTGCTTGGCGATCGTCGGTAATTTGTTTATGGAGGTAATCGCATCAGATGGTTTGTATACTCATCTGTATCAGCAAATATTACGTCCCGCTGCAGAGCACGGGCCACCTCCACAATCAAGAGTCCGATTGAGAGGGGTTAATCCATATAGTCCACCACGCCAGCCTAGTGCGGATTGGCGGTGTTTACATACCATAGAAATATGTACCTAAACTCATAGCTGTGATTAATCTTTTTACATAAAGACTTAAGCAATTATGTAATTATTTTCAGCCTTTAATAACCCAGTACTAGACAAACCATCTTTCTAGATGTTGCTGATAACAAGAAAAGGTGGTCTAGAGAATTAACGCGACGCGAACACATAAGTTTATCCCCCATTTTTCACATCGTGGGCCTTTATATGACAATTTATTTTTAAGTAGTAGACACCAATAATTAATCAGAGTAAAATATAGAGCAGAACAGTCAAATTAAGTTCTCGTTTCATTTATGACATGTATATTTTATAGCTATATATTGTATTCATCTATATATGTTATGTATGTATATATATATATATATGTTTGTGTATATGTATGTATATATGTATATGTATGTGTATATTTTGGTATATAATCGTGTATATATTTTTTTCTGTATCTTCGAAACACCCTTTTAATCTCATCTCTGCATCTCCTAAAGGTTGACTGGTAGAAAATGCCGACGGCATTAAGTCCGCCTGTACATATTGTATAAAGTTTAAATAAATAAATAAATAAATAAAATAACTACAATATGTAAATATACACATCCAACAGTCCCAAAGATCTTGTTTCGTGGCTATCAGAGACTACAAGTTAGATACCGGTCACACAAATATCCTGACTTGCAAGGAATTTTTGTTTCCAAATATGTTTTCTATCGTTTTCGTCAGTAAAATAACTACGAGTATAGCTCCAAGGGTCGATGTTGTTTCTTTTCCACTAAGATTTGACAAGAGACTTATCATCTCATCGATTTCAACGCGTTTTGGTAAAGCTATCTCTAAGTAGTCATTTATTTTGTCATATTATAGCAAGTCTTCGGTAGTATAGTGGTCAGTATCCCCGCCTGTCACGCGGGAGACCGGGGTTCGATTCCCCGCCGGAGAGATGTTTTAGTTTTTGTAACTGTCTTTAATATATTTCATGGTGTTTATAGAGATAGCTATGAGTGAAATATTTTCGTCAGCTACAACAAGTCTTCGGTAGTATAGTGGTCAGTATCCCCGCCTGTCACGCGGGAGACCGGGGTTCGATTCCCCGCCGGAGAGATGTTTTAGTTTTGAAACTGTCTTTAGTATATTTCATGGTGTTTATAGAGATAGCTATGAGTGAAATATTTTCGTCAGCTACAACAAGTCTTCGGTAGTATAGTGGTCAGTATCCCCGCCTGTCACGCGGGAGACCGGGGTTCGATTCCCCGCCGGAGAGATGTTTTAGTTTTGAAACTGTCTTTAGTATATTTCATGGTGTTTATAGAGATAGCTATGAGTGAAATATTTTCGTCAGCTACAACAAGTCTTCGGTAGTATAGTGGTCAGTATCCCCGCCTGTCACGCGGGAGACCGGGGTTCGATTCCCCGCCGGAGAGATGTTTTAGTTTTGAAACTGTCTTTAGTATATTTCATGGTGTTTATAGAGATAGCTATGAGTGAAATATTTTCGTCAGCTACAACAAGTCTTCGGTAGTATAGTGGTCAGTATCCCCGCCTGTCACGCGGGAGACCGGGGTTCGATTCCCCGCCGGAGAGATGTTTTAGTTTTGAAACTGTCTTTAGTATATTTCATGGTGTTTATAGAGATAGCTATGAGTGAAATATTTTCGTCAGCTACAACAAGTCTTCGGTAGTATAGTGGTCAGTATCCCCGCCTGTCACGCGGGAGACCGGGGTTCGATTCCCCGCCGGAGAGATGTTTTAGTTTTGAAACCGTCTTTAGTATATTTCATGGTGTTTATAGAGATAGCTATGAGTGAAATATTTTCGTCAGCTACAACAAGTCTTCGGTAGTATAGTGGTCAGTATCCCCGCCTGTCACGCGGGAGACCGGGGTTCGATTCCCCGCCGGAGAGATGTTTTAGTTTTGAAACTGTCTTTAGTATATTTCATGGTGTTTATAGAGATAGCTATGAGTGAAATATTTTCGTCAGCTACAACAAGTCTTCGGTAGTATAGTGGTCAGTATCCCCGCCTGTCACGCGGGAGACCGGGGTTCGATTCCCCGCCGGTTTTTACAGCTAACATTAATATATTTCGTTTTCGATTTAGAGAGATCGCTCTAAGAAAAATATATTGGTTTTACTTCAGTTTTATTAATTTTTTGAATTAACTGTATCTAAAAACCTCTTTTTTGAGAGACAGACGCCCCTACTAGAATATTATTTTGTAAATTCCTTAAGAGTATAAACTCAAAGTATTTTCCCACCTACACAACAAACTCTCATAAAAATATAAAATTGAAAATCAAACCACAAAATTATCTTCACGCTGCCCCGAATGGGGGGCAGTAAGAGAAATGTTATTGAAAGCCGGGCAGACAGTCGGCACCGTCGATGCGTGAAATATACCCGCCACTATACAAAAGGGCTAATAACTCGTATGAAGTACCCTTAACTCACCGTAGAGGGTGGTCTGAGGGGTGAGAGATAGCGGGTATACGGTTAAAAAAGCTTTGGTAAGTTTAGGCTTAAATCAGATTTGGACTTTGTAGCTAGAGTTAGAGTCAGCAACATAAGTCGCTGAACACTTCACATTTTCTGATAACCTTGGTTGTCGTAATACTATTTATTTGTTGCTATCAGGCGAATGGAATGCTCGTCTCGCCATTAATAACTATAAAAAATCAGTGAATCGCCTACTCTTTTTGGGGTACAGAGGTCACATGTTTGTACAATTAATATTTTGAATTGAAATTATTGTTTTAGTTATTTTCTATCAAATAACAATACGATTTTCTGTAAGTGCTAGCCTAGTTGAGCCGACATTTAAACCAATTAGGTTTATAATTTAAGGACTGAATTATTAATTTAGAAGTTACTTCTTGCATCAAAAATAGAATCCACCTCCATCCTATCCTACCTAGTTCGGATACGGCCCCGACGTTTGAGCAATACACTAACATAAAATAATAAAAAAAGACAAATATTCTCCGCTAGAATATCATGTATTGAACCATAGACAACACGTATTCAGTATGAAAAATATGACGTTATCTATGGGGCGATCGGTAATGCCTTTGTCGGCGTCGGCACCACCCCATTGTTTACAGCTTTTTGCAAGCCCTACCGTTCGACTCTCCTTGATTTTGATAACATTTTTACAAAGTATTAGACGTGATTTTTCTACTTTTTTATTAAGTTTATTTTCGAATTAAATTTCTGTTGAAGACAATGAATCTACTGTAACAATTACATGAAAGTATCAAATGTATAGTATTATTTATTTATACACTTTATTGCACAAAAAAAAAACACAAATAAAATGAAAATCACAATCATAAAAGTACCTACAATTGGCGGTCTTATCGCTCAAAGGCAATGTCTTACAGACAACTATGGGATGGATTTGATAAAAGGATAATTAGAGGGCAGTCGTAAAGTGTAAAGAATAGGAGTTAAGACGGAAAAAAAATATAAGAACAACAAATAATTACTAAATAATAATAAAATATATATATATATAAATACATCAATACATACATATATATAACTAATATAGGTATATACATAAATAAATACATATTTATATACAATATAAGAGTATCAGTACATACAAACAGGAAAGTTATCCACATCAATGCGTAAATGTAGGAGACAGGTAGTGATCTTTGACCATTTTTTTAAACGATGATAGT